>CM057449.1:11312000-12566000 GCA_016271365.2 Neoceratodus forsteri
ACTCCATTTACTATTACCCACTGTGTCCTGTTGTCCAGCCAGTGTTCTACCCAGGCTATCACCCTGGGACCCACTCCCAGGCTGGCTAATTTGTTCAGTAATTGTTTGTGTGGGACTGTGTCGAATGCCTTGCTAAAGTCTACGTAGGCCATGTCCACAGCCCATCCCTGGTCTACTACTTTGGTCACCGAGTCAAAGAAATCAATTAGTTTTGTCTGACATGACCTTCCTGCTGTGAATCCATGCTGCCTTGGGTCCTGTGCCCCACTGGCATCAAGGTACTCAACAATTCTTTCCTTCAAAAGTGATTGTATCACTTTCACTACTACTGAGGTCAAACTGACAGGTCGGTAGTTTCCTGCCTCTGTCTTGCTTCCACTTTTGTGAAGGGGAATCACACCCTCCCTCCTCCAGTCCTCAGGTACCACACCATCCTCTCATGATTTATTAAAAATGGTATTCAGTGGTATTACTAGTTCTTCTCTTAGTTCTTTTAGAATTCTGGCGTGAATCCCATCAGGCCCCATTGCTTTACCAACCTTCAGTTTTAAGAGTTCTTTCAGAACCCTTTCTTCTGTGAACTTCTTCTGGGTAACTAGGCAACTGGACAGGGGCCATGCAGTGGATGTCCTGTATCTGGACTTCAGTAAGGCATTCGACTCAGTGCCACATGGAAGGCTGGGAAGGAAGTTAGTAGGCACAGGGGCGGGTGCAAAGCTGGTGAGATGGATAGGAAACTGGCTGCAGGGAAGGCAACAGAGGGTGGTGGTGGGTGGGGAGCTCTCACACCCAAGGGCAGTGACGAGCGGTGTTCCACAGGGCTCAGTGTTGGGACCAGTGTTGTTTGGGATATTCATTGCAGACATATCATGGGACATCAAGAGCAAGAGCAGTCTGTTTGCTGATGATGCCAATGTAGGTGCGGTGGTGGATGACCTAGGGGGATGGCAGGGGTTGCAGGATGATCTGGCAAAGCTTGAAACCTGGTCAGACACCTGGCAACTGGGCTTTAATGCCAAAAAGTGCAAGGTGCTGCATTTTGGGATGAAGAACCCAAGGATGAGTTACCAGCTGGGGGGAGTGCTGCTAGCCCAGACAGAGGAGGAGAAGGATCTGGGTGTGCTCATTACAGGGTCAATGAACAACTCGTCACAATGTAGGAAGGCAGCTGCAAAGGCCAACAAAATGCAGGGTTGCATTGCAAGGGGTATATCCTTGAGGAGGGAGGAGGTGATTCTGCCACTGTATAGGTCATTAGTTAGACCACACCTGGAGTACTGTATGCAGTACTGGAGCTCGTATCTGAAGAGGGACAATAAGTTACTGGAGGGGGTGCAGCATAGGGTGACAAAGATGATCAAGGGGCTGGGGGACTTATCATATGAGAGGAGGTTGAGGAAGTTGAACATGTACTCACTGGAGGAGAGGAAGGACAGGGGTGCATGATTGATACCTTTAAATACATGAAAGGAATAAACAAGATGGGTACAGAGGGGCTGTTCAAAGAAAGGGAGGGGAGGGCCACCAGGGGCCATGATATGAGACTGGAGGGAGGAAGGTTCAGGAGGGAGATGAGGAGACACTTTTTACACAGAGGGTGATGGCTGGGTGGAATGTGTTACCTGTAGAAGTGGTATCCAGTAGAACAGTGGACGGCTTCAAAAGGGGATGGGACAGGTCAAGGGGGAGGGTTAATAAAGGGGAAGGGTGGAAGGGAGGGGCAGCTGCAGAATAAGGGGTGCTAGCTGCACATTCGAGCAGACTTGATAGACCTCTAGGCCTTTATCTGCTGGTAAATTTCATATGTTCGTATGTTCATGAAAGGACTAATATCAACCCCCCTATCCAAAGTGCTTCTATTGATTGGATTAGGTATCTCCCCCTGCTTCTCCACTGTGAATACTGAGCAGAAGTATTTGTTCAGTATCCCTTCTTTTTCACTGTCACTCTCTGCCCAACCACCTTCCTCTTTATTCAGCCTCAGTATCCCTGCCTTAGTCTTTCTTTGCTCCCTTATGTGCCTATAAAAGGTTTTATTCCCCTTCTTAACTGAGTTGGCTATCTTTTCCTTGGCTGGTGCCTTTGCTATTCTGACTACCTTCCCCACTTCCTTTTACTTTAACTGGTACAGTTCTCTGTCCTGCTCCTTCTGTGTTTCCTTACACTTCTTGAATGCTGTCTTTTTCTCCCTTACCTTTCCAGCCACTTCTTTTGAGAACCATAGTGTTTTTTTCTTTGGTTTTGATTTATTTGCTTCACACAAAGGCTTGTTGCCTCTTTGACGGCCATTTTGATGTTTTCCCATTATTGCACCACCCCTTCTTGCCTGTTTGCTAGTGCTTTTTTGAGGCACTCTCCCATTTTGACAAAATCAGCCCTCCTGAAGTCCAGTACCTTCACTTTTGTATGGCTTGACTCTACAGCTGAGTTTATCGTAAACCACACTGTTTGGTGGTTGCATGTTCCCAGATGGCTACATAGATACATAGACAGTGTAGGCAGATAAGGGCCTATGGCCCACCCAGTCTGTCCATTTGAGCTTGTAAGTTCAGTTTGTTTTCCACATCAAGATCAGAGTTCTTCTCTCCATTCCCATTTCAGAGTACCAGGTCTAAGATTGCTCTCTCCTGAGTGGGTTCCAAAACTAGCTGTCTGAGGCATGCCCCCAGTATGCCATCGAGAATAGCCCTGCTCCTGGAAGTGGCTGCAGCAAAGGTGCTCCATTTAACATCTGGCACATTCAGGCCTCCCATCAGCAATATATTTCCTTTCTCCGCCATCCCAAGGATGCCTTCTATCATTTCCTTGTCCATTTCCGTTCCCTGAGATGGGGGTCTGTCTACAACCCTGTGTGGATTGTGGTGCCATTTCCAGTCTCCAGGGTGGCCCACAGTTTCTCCTCTTCTCCATGTTTACCCTTTAGCTCTGTTGCTTCGATCCCTTCCCTTACATTGAGAGCTACTCTTCCTCCTCTCCTTCCCTCCCTGTCCCTCCTGTAGATTGTGTACCCTGGTATGTTGACATCCCAGTCATGGTTCTTTGTGTACCATGTTTCTGTGACTGCCACAATATCTATGCCTCCATCTTCCATCAAGACCACCATTTTGTGGAGCTTTTAATCTAGACTACAGGCATTGGTACTCATTACCCTCCATTTTTTTTATGGCTTTATTTCTTTTTGCCCCATCCCTGTCCTTACTACCTTTCTCTTTTTCTCCATTAACCCCTGCCCTTCTCCCTATTGACTGCTCTGTCTTGGTGTTTACCTCACTATCTACCCTGATTTTTTTTTGGGGGGGTGCTAGGATTTCCCTTCTCCTTTTCAGTGCTTCCACCTTGGCTAGTTTTAATGCTTGTCAATGAGGCATTTAAACCTATCACCTAGGATCCTGGTTTCCCTCCTGGATAGATGCAGACCATCACTCCTATATAGGCCTGCATTCCTCCAGGTGGTGCCCCAGCCCACAATTAAGTCAAATCCCTGAGCTCTGCACCAGTGTTTCAACCAGTCATTGAATCCCATGGTGTGGAAGTACCCTAACCTCATCCATGCCATAGACAGGTAGCACTCCCGAGAAAGTTACCATGTGTGCTACTTGTCTAAGACCCCTCCCCAAATCCACAAACTCCTGTTGCACTGTGCTGATCCCATTCTCAGCCAGGCCATTTGTCCCTAGGTGGATAATGACATCCAGTTCACTCCCCCTTGCAGCTTCTCCCATGATCTTGAGGATTCATTTCCTGTTCCTCCAAGCCATGGGGCCAGGCAGGCACCTTACCTCCCTTTCCCCTCCCTTCCCCAGTTCTACCCTCAATAATTGAGTCCCCCCTCCAGGAGCTGTTTCCTTCCCCTGTGGGGTCCTGTGCCACCTCCTGTGGGTCTCCATTGTGGAGGTTCCCAGCATCCTCATTGGTCTCAACTGTAGGACCCTCCATAGAGGAACCATGCTCCACCAGAGTGGTGAATGAACTGTGGAAAGGCACAACTGGAAAGATGCATCTCTGTTAAACCACCCTCACCCTCCCTGAGTCCACCATGGTCCATCCACTCCTCTTTCTTGGCAACCTCTGAGGTAGTGGTGGTGTCCTGGGTGGTCCCTCACTGGGGGGGAACAGGTTTCCCAAATTCTTTCCAGGTCAGCTTGGAGATGAACAACCTCCTCCCTCAGACCAGAGAGGTGTCTGCAAATAGGGCAGCAATGCAGTCTCCAGAATGACTCTTGGAAGACTGCTGCTCCACAGCCAGTGCATTGTACCACTCCCCACATATCTGTGTCCCTTCCTGTTACAGATGCTTTTCTTTTTTTTTGTTCTTGTTTTAGTGTGTGCAAGACTGTGAGTGTCATTACCCTCTATTCAGTGTGCTGTACCTTTAAGGATATGAACAGGTGCATGTTAGTTTTGGGGAAGTGATGTCAGAACCCTTGCTATACAGGAAGTTATGTGCTTGGGGCTGGTGGGGTGAGTAAAGCTATGCCCTCCAAAAACAATCAACTACAACTGTAGCCCTCCACCCCAAAGAGTGCCTTCCTTCTCTTCAGACACATATTTGACAGAGGTTAAGTACCAAGGCTAGTCACAAAAGATTGCAAATATCTCCCAGCTACAGTTCCTCTCTGGCAAATTAAAGTTAAACTAAGAAAAGTCAACCCCAAAAACAGAATCATTACTAGTTACCTACACAAGTCTAGAAAGTAATAATTCAATTCAGTGTAGTCTATAAAATAACCTCCTTGATTTAAGGAATCTCTGGCTGCTTTCTCTGTTTGTCTCCAGCTTCATAGCATGCCCCCCTTTGTTCCTGAGCATCTTTTTTTCTAAAAATGCTCCTCTCCTGTACCATATTTATTCCACTGAGGTACAGTATTAGAAAGTCTATCATATTCTTGCTTTCCCTCCTTTCTTACAGGATGTTTACATTGAGATCCTTTAGTCTCTCCTCACAGGGTTTCCAGTGCAGATCTTGCACCATTTTAGTTGCCCTTCTCTAGACTGTTCTTACTTTGTCTATGTCCTTACAGAGATGTGGTCTCCAGAACTAGACACAGTACTATAAGTGAAGTCTTACCAATGACCTAAACAGCAGTATCACCACCGCCTTCTTTCTGGTGGTGATACCCTTCCCTATGCATACTAGCATCCCACTGGCTCACCCCACTGTCTTGTCACACTTTTTGGCCACTTTTAGGCCATCAGATATGATTAACCTCAGGTCTCTTTCCATTTGGTGGTCATCAGTACCACTCCTTCAATCTTGTATTCTGATCCTGCTTTTCTGTGTCCTAGGTGCCTGATTCTGCCCTTTTTCACAATGAATTTTAGTTGCCACACTTCTGACCATTTTTCAAGCTTTCCTAGATCCCTATTCATTTTTGCACCCCTGGAGTGTCCACCCTATTGAAGATTTTACTGTCATATGCAAAAAGGCATATCTTTCCTTATAGCCTCTCTACAATGTCACTTATAAAGACATTAGAGGAATGAACCCAGTACTGATCCTTGTGGCACCCAGCTGGTCACTTTTCCTTTTATTGAACACTGATTACCACCATCCTCTGTCTCATATTCTCCAATCAATTTCTTACCCAGCTTACCACTTTTGGAGCCACTCCCAGGTTGCCCAATTTGTTTATGAGTCTCCTTTGTGGAATGATGTCAAAGGCTTAACTGAAGGCTTGGTAGACTACATCCACCACTCCACTCTAATATACTTCCCTCATCACCCAGTCAAAGAAATCTATCAGAATTGTTTGACATGACCTCAACCCAGTGAATCCATGCTACCTCTGATCCTGTAGGCTGCTAGTTACAATATAAATATATATATATATTTTTTTATATGTACTTTTCTCCACTGCTGTGGACCCAACAGGAGATTATGACCCCTCCCTCAGAGGGGTACACCCTTTGGCCTTTCACAGCCATCATGGGTCCTGTTGGGTCCCAGAATTTTCCATTGTCTCTTGTGCCCATATCCATGTAATGGGAGGACAGACTGTCTCCACCTCCATGGAGGCAGCTGAGCACCCTGGACATGGGCCAAACCCTTGCGTGGCTGCACATCGGTGCCGAACCTTAGCCCTAATAGGTGTCAGTCAACAGTGCACAGCACAAATCTCCCCAACCCAAGGAAGGAAAACAGTCCTCCAGACACTCAGTCCTTCTCCCCTGGCCAACCCCCAAACAACCCAAGTCTCTGGCTTGTTGCGAGGTAAGACATCCAGCACCTCAACTCTCAGCACCACCAGGGTGGCTAGTTACAAGATATGTTACAATCCTTTCCTTCAGCAGTGATTTAAGCAGTAAGCCACAAGATGGTGTGGGTTATGGGGGGATTTGCCATGGCTGGCGTGGTTTGTTCATGAGGTGCAGCCAAGTGGGTAAATCCTCATCAGCGGTGAAAAAGTCCTCAATTACCCACACACTTGAGTGGCTTATTGCAATTATACCTTATTTTTTTATATACAATATAATAAAAGTGTTTTTTTTTGCTTTTCCATTTCATTTTTATTCAATTTTTCTGTATTTGTTAGACCACTAAAACCAATAGTGCCCTGTTGATTGTGTTCATGGTGTGGCATGTTGTTGGTGAGTCATTATTTGTTGCCACTGTACAGCTTCCAGGTTAATGTTTGTGTCTTTAAAATGGAGTAGGCAAAATTTTTTGCAGTCAGGGGAATTTCTTACTGCTTTTTTTTCTTTTTATGGTGCTGTTGATAGAGCTGGATTTCAAAAGCAGACAGGGTCTGTGCAGGAAAGCAAGAGAGACTGTCTACAACTGAGCTGAGTGGAGAGAAAACAATTTAGAAGAGAGTCGGGTGGAAAGTGATTGTGGGGAAACAGTAAAAGAAGCGTGTTTATGCTTATTTATTCAGGCTTGCAGAGTGTTTTCTTACTATTTTTGAGTTATATAGAGGTGTTGTTTCAGGATCACTGTTTATTGAGCAAACAAGATGGCGGTTACAGTTCCATGATTCCATGGTCAGATTTTTTTTTTTAATATGCAGCTGGCTGGCACCTTTTGTGTTGGTTATCAGTGGATTTATCATGGCTGAAGTGTGCCAGTCAGCCAATGAAAATAGCTGATTTAGTGTTTTGTTTTTCTGTCCATGGCTTAACCCACTATTTTCCCCACCACAAAAGTTAAGCTGACTGGCCTGAAATTGCCAACTTTTTCCTTGCTACCACTGTTGTAAAGTGGGACTACATCTGCTCTCCTCCATTCCACTGGGACCATGCCATCTCCAGTGAGTGGTTAAACAGGACTGTCAGTGGCTCGGGCAGTACTTCCATGAACTGCTTCAGTATCCTTTGATGTTTTCTGTCTGGTTCCATTGCCATATCCACTTTCAGATTTGAGAGTTCCTTTTGGACTCACTCTTCTTTAAATGGACTAGTGTCCATGTCCCTTCCTTCAATGCTCCTGTCTCTTATTTGTGGTCCCTCACCTTCCCCCTCCTCCATGAACACAGAATTAAAGTATTTCTTCAGGATATCTTTTCCTTTTTCCCCCTCCACACACTCCCTCCTTTCCCTCCTTATCTTTACAGCTCCCCCATGGTCTTTCTCCTTTTGCTTATATAAATGTAAAATGTCTTGCCCCTTTCTTTACTTCCTGGACTATTTTCTCCTGGAATGCCATCGCTACAGTGACAGTTTTACCACAACTGATGCTACAGCGACAATAGTGGCAGGTCATTGTAGTGTCAGCACGGGACCCCAGCATTGCTTTCTGGGGGTCTTGCTTCCCTTCCCTGAGTCAGCCCTGACTTGGAGTTGATTACTTTAGTTATGAGGGTGCAGGGGGCTCTGTCTCCATCATGGGGGTTGAAAACACAATCATAAATGACCACTTTTTTGCAACCACAAATGCATTCAACATAAACGTGTTGCAGTAACAGCGATCAAAAATTAATTTGTCAACTCACTGTCATGAATCCTTTTTTCCTCCATTTGTGCCTTTTCACACCTCTCTTCTTTCCCTGCCTGCCTCTGTTTTTCATTGTACACCTCCCTATCCTCCTCCCTTTGTGTCTCTTTATACCTCATGAATGTTAATGTTTTTGCCTTTATGTTCCCAGCCACCTGTTTTGAGACCTGTAGCAGTCTCTTTTTCTTCTTGCTTTTGCTTACTTACCTGATATAGACGTATGCTTCCCGCGCTATCCCCACATTCTGTTTTACCTCCTATTTCTCCATTCCACCTATGTCTCCCCCCCACCATGGCCTGAGGCATTCCTCCAACTTTGTAAAGTTGGTCCTCCTAAAGTCCAGGACAATCGCCACAGTGTGATTCAATTCTGGCTCAGTAATTATTTTGAACCTTGACCTGCTATGATAACCGGTCACCAGGTAGTCAGCCACAGTGACTTCTGCAATGCCATCCCAGTGGGTGAGTACAAAATCTAACACTGCTCCCTCTCATGTGAGCTGTCCTACTGTTTGCCTGAGGAATGCCACTGCAGGGAGTCCAGGATTGATTTTTTAAATTTTTTTATTCATATACGGGTTAGTGTGCTGAGATACAATCCCTTTTACAGATATGACCTGTGGTCCATAGAAATGCACTATAAATAAACAAATCACACATTAACACAATAACACACACATTCTACAAGTTTACAATATAAAATACGTGACAAAACATTTAACCATTACTGAAACCTCGGCCACAGTATACCATGACTTGGACCTCTCGATCTCAGGGTACAAGCTGTGCAGATTAGACAGAGTACAGGCTGTACAGATGAGACAGAGTACAGGCTGTACAGATGAGAAAGAGTACAAGCTGTACAGATGAGACAGAGTACAGGCTGTACAGACAAGAAAGGGAGAAAGGAAAAGAAGGGGGAGTTGAGGATTACATTAGGGAGGGAATAGTGTGTGCGAGGGAAGAAGAGTTTGGGTGGGTAGTGAGGCATTGTGGCTACAGCTGTAAACTGACAGGGGTGGAAAATTTGGTTGGGGTTGTTCATAGACTGCTAAACCAGGGGGAAGAAATTGACCGCGTGCTGGGTGAACACCTGAGAGACAAAGCAGAAAGAAAGGAGGTGATGGTAAAGGGGGACTTTAATCTGCCCAGAATAGACTGGGTAACTCCTACCATGACCTGTACTAGAAGCCAGATGTTCCTCAGTGTAATACAGGCTGGCTTCATGACACAGCTGGTGGCAGGGCCAACCAGAGGGAAAGCAATTCATTCTGTTATTCATTTTATTTGTTATCAGGGTTAGGACACTGGGTGGAAGCCCTTTTTCAGGACCAACCCTGACATATAGTCAACATCACAAACAAAGTACAAAATTAAGAACAATACAATAAACGTATACCAAACATTAAGCTTGACATGTGTAAACCTACAATGCTAACATATGCTGTTTAAATCCTGCACCTTGTGTATACAAATGTGCAGCCCCTAGGTGTGACTGACCATAGTTCGGTGTGGTTCAAGACAGATATGGGCAAAGAGGACATCCAAACAAGGACTTGGGTGCTGGACTTAGGACAGCCAGGAAGAAGTGAAGGCAAGACAGCCCAATTGGTTCAGTATGAAAGTAATTAGATCAATAAGGGAAGCTAGCAGCATATAGGAAGAGCAAGCTAACTGCTAGAGACAAGGATGAAGAGGAGTTCCACAGACTGGCCAACATAGCCAAAAAGGAGGTCCAAAAGGCCAAGGCAAAGAAAGAGCTACACACAGCACAGGGGATGGGGGGGTCTTCACTAATTATGTAAGAAAGAAAAGGGAATAAAATCACAGAGGGGGACAGAGCAAAAGCAGAGGTTTTAAATGAATGCTTTCACTCAGTCTTTACAAAAGAAAAAGGCAGGCCCATGCCACAGGTATGGATCAGGAATGAGGGAGCAGGGATGGATCCAATAGGGCTTATTGAGATAGAAAGTGCGAGGGAGGGGCTGAGGGCACTAAATGTGAATAAATCTCTGGAGCCAGATAGGATACTCAGGGAATTGTCCAATGAGCTGGCGGGTCCATTGGCAGTTCTATTCATTAGTTTCTTGAACTCAAGGGTAGTGCCAGTGGAATGGAAAACAGCTAATGTAGTATTACTTGTAACAGGGAACTCCTGCCACTCTTGAGGACCAACTTTTTCTTAATCTGTTGCAACAGTTCCTCTATTTCTTAGCTTACTCTATCCTTTACCATTTCTAGTCCATAGAAATTGACCACTTATGGGCACCCCTTCACCTTTCTTGATTATGCTATAGCGTCCTCTTTAAATTTGTCATTTCCCTCTAAGGTCCCCATACAGGGATGTTATTGTGGTGACCTCCAAGCTGATGTAAAACAGCAGGCTGTGTTTCCTGTTGTTGGATTTAGTATGCAATGGCACTATGTCATAAAATACATTAATGTATATACAGTACCTTATGTGTGTAAAACCTGTAAATGTTGAAAGTACCATGGCATTAAGTGTTATTGATAAAGGTAAAAAGTTACTAGTGGTCTACATGATAACAAATAAGTTAGTGGTGTTATTTAAAAAACATGTAAATGGTTATAAACTGAACAAGTTAGAAATGTTGTGATGATTTGCATATATCCCATGATGATTTGCATATATCCCATGATGATTTGCATATATCCCATGATGATTTGCATCATGGCAGTATGTGTGGTGTTGTGTTTCTTTGAAACTTTGATTATAATCAATGCCCTTTGGGGTAACCCTTGTTTTAGTGCTTCTACACTAAGGTTCTTTGTCTTTAGCTTCTTTTGTAGTTTTTTTTTAATTTGAGCCTCCACCACCTTAGCAAATAAGGTCAGCATAGGGGAAGCTAAATCTCAGACAAGTTAGATCAGACATCAGTGAGTCAGTTGGTGCTGGTTAAGTGTACAGGAAAGACTTGCATAGTCTGTTGCTACAAACTGATTAATTGAAGAAGGGATATGCCATGTCTGAAGATTATCTCTGCATTTTGAATAAACATCACTCAGAGATTGTGCGTTGAACTTGAAGTTTGGTGTCTGGTTCATTTGTTATCCCACATCCCCTCCACAGAGTTGGTGTCAGAAGGGTGGATAACTTGCTGGAAGTATCTGGACTGGCCAAAAGGGGATGTTTTTCAGTAGATATTGTCAAGATATCCCAGGTATATTTATGCACCAGGAGTTGCCAGAGAAGAACCTGGAGAAGAAAGTTCATGAGGTTCTGACCCGAACCATGGCTGACAGACTGGGAAGGAAGCTTCTGCCTGGACTGAACCTGGAAGCTTGGAGGATGACCTAGCCTGAAAATGATGAAGAGATGCAAAGGAAATGAGGAACTAATGTGGGGCTGAGACAGATCAGAGATGCAAGATAACACCCTGCTGGTGGAAAACCTAATGAGGCTAATATTGTGGATGAGTGAGCAATGGCTGGAGGCAGACTGACTGTGCAGAGAAGTGAAACAACTTTACCAGATGCTTGAGAGGTCCCTGCCATAGAGTTTGGATAAAGAATCAGAGGAGGATTTTTTGTGGGCTCAGCTGGAGGGGGACCTCCTGACTGAGCAGGATATTTCTTGGTTGCCTGTGTTCCCAGGATGTTATTTGTTGGCAGTCGGAGATGCAAGTATGGAACTTGAATGTGAGACCCTAGGTAAGACTGTGCCTAGTAAGACTGTAGAAACTTAGAAACATAGAAGTTGATGGCAGATAAGGACCACAAGGCCCATCCAGTCTGCCCATTTCTTTTTCTGCCTTATAAATGTGCCATCAGCCTTTATCCTGTCAATGGCCTCTATTCATACTCATCTGTATTGATCACTTATGCCTGTCCCATGCCTGCTTGAAGCCCTGTGCTGTATTTATATTTACCACTTCATGAGGCAGGCCATTCCATGCATCCACCACCCTTTCTGTGAAAAAGAATTTCCTCACATTATCCCTTAATCAGCCTCCATCTAATCTCATGCTGTGTCCTCTTGTCCTGCTATTTTTCTTATATTGAAACACGTTAGACTCTTTCACCTTGTTAATGCCCTTAAGGTGTTTGAATGTTTCAGTCATATCACCTCTCTCCCTCCTTAGCTCTAGGGTATACATATTGAGCTCCGTTAATCTGTCCTCATATGATTTCTGATGCAATCCCTACAATATTTCGGTTGCCCTTCTCTGGACTGCCTCAAATTGGTTAATGTCCTTGTGAAGGTGTGGCCTCCAGTACTACATGCAGTACTCCAGATGGGGCCTAACCAGTGTCTAGTAAACAGGGATTATTACCTCCCTCTTCTGACTTGTGATACCCCTACTAATACACCCTAATATCCCCCTAGCCTTACCTACTGCTTTAGAGGTTTGCTAGGATGACTTCAGGTCATTGGTGATGATGATGCCTAAGTCTATTTCTTTCTTTGTGACTTCCAGCAACTCCCCTCCCAGCCTGTAGGTGGCTTCAGGTTTTCTCTTCCCTATGTGCTTGATCTTTCACTTCTTTACATTAAACCCCAGTTGCCACTCTTCCAACCATTTTGCTAGTTTATCCAGATCTCTTCTCATTCTGCCCACTTCATCTGGATCATCTACTTTGTTGCTGATCTTGGTGTCATCTGCAAACAGATAAACCTTACCCTCCAGTCCATCTGCAATGTCACTGATGATGATATTGAAGATGACTGGTACTAGGACTGATCCCTGAGGTACCCCACTTGTGACTTGCATCTCTTCTGACTGTATACCATTTAACACTATTCTCTGTTTTCTGCCCTACAACCAGTTTGCCATCCAGTTGACCAACTACTGACCCACCCCGAGTCTACCCAGCTTATTAATCAATCTTCTAGGTAGAACAGTATCAAAAGCTCTGCTGAAATCAAGGTGGGCAACATCAACTGCTCCCCCCTGGTCCTCCTCTCTGGTTACCCAGTCAAAGAAATCTATAAAATTAGGCTGACAGGACCTTCCTTTTGTAAACCCATGCTGTTTTGGATCCTGTGCCCCTATGGATTCCAGGTGTTGCACTATCCTTTCCTTAAGGAGTGCCTCCATAAGCTTGCCCACTAATGAGGTAAGACTGACTGGTCTGTAGTTCCCTGCCTCCTCCCTGCTACCAATCTTGTGAAGCAGGATCAACTAAACCCTTCTCCAGCCTTCTGGGACCTCTCCTGTGCTACGAGACTCACTAAACCATTCTGATAATGGCTCTACTAGTTCCACCCTTAGCTTCTTTAGTACCTTGTGATGTATGCCATCAGGTCCCATTGCCTTGTCCACCCTGAGCTTATCAGGCTCTCGTAGCACCCTTTCTTTTGTGAAGGGACTAGTGCTCACCTCCCTCCCCCTGTGTCCATGGTGCTGAGCTGTGGTCCCTGCCCTACCTTCTCTTCAGTAAATACTGAGCAGAAGTATCTATTTAGGATAGATGCTTTTACATGGTCCTCCTCCTCCTTAGACACCCCCCTTATCTCCTTTGATCTTAGGAATATCCCCTCTGGACCTTCTCCTTTCACTAATATATCTATAGAAAGTCTTGTCACCTTCCTTTACTGTTTGTGCTATTGTTTCCTTGGTTTGGACCTGTGTCTGCCTTACTGCCTTCCCTGCTTCCCTTAGGGAACTTTGGTATGCCTCCCTATCTTCATTCCATTGTGTTCCCTTATATTTTCTGAAGGCCAGCCTTTTGGCTCTGACCTTTTCTGCTACTGTTTTTGAGAACCAAAGTGGTTTCCTTCTTCTTTTGCACTTCCTTTTCTCACTAACACATGGGATGTTGCTTCAAGTATTGCATCTTTAATGCTTGCCCACTTTGCCTGTACCCCTCACCTGTATTTCTTTTTGCCAGGGCTAGCTTAACTCTGTTGGCCATCTTATCAAAGTCAGCTCCTCTGAAGTCCCATATTTTTGGCTTGGAATGGGATGGTTTAGTTGTAGTGGCCAAATTGAACCATACCATGTGATGGTCACTGGCCCCAAGGTGACCTCTACCTGGAGATCTGTGATCCTTTCCCTATTAGTCAGTACTAGAGCTTAGGATAACCCTGCCTCTTGTGGGTTGTTGTACCAGTTGTTTGAGGCCCTCCTCCTGCAGGGAATCCACCATGTGTCTAGTTCTGGCAGATGTTCTTGCTGGTATTGATAAATCTGAAACTGGCATGTTGAAGTCTTCCATTATCAGAACCTCCCATTTAGCTGTCATGTTTTGTATATCTTCTAACAGTAATGTGTCTATGTCCTTCCCCTGATCTGGGGGCCAGTAGACAACCCTAGTTATTTTGGCTGTCCCATTTCCTGTTTCCAGGATAACCCACAGTTCTTCTGGCTCCTTATGTGTATTCTGAATTTCTCTAGCTGTTATTTTCATTCACATATCTGGACTGCCTTGTACAGTATGGGCTGCATGCCCATGGGCTCTTGCTCTGCACCAGTGGGTGTGCAGCCCTACTGGACAGTCAGTCAGTGGGCGGCGGGGTGGCAGGCGGGTGGGATGCTGCCACCCGGGCTACTCAGGAGGGGATGGGGTGGTGGGGCTTTATGGGTGAGTGGGGTGGGGGACACTAGATCACCAGGATATGGTCTTGGGGGTTGGACACTTTGGTGCTGTGATCGGGCTGGTGGGGGTGAGTTTTTTTTTCACTTTTGCCTGCGATCCGGGCCAGTCGGGGAGTGGGGGGCTGTTTTAAACATATGACTGTGATCGGGCCAGTTGGGGGGGTGGAGGGGTGGGAGGATTTTTTAACTTATGCCCGCGATCAGGCTGCAGAGGGCATCAGTCCTTGATGGCTGCTGCCTGGAAGGGCACCAGGCACAAGTCCTCAGGGATCGGCGCACCTGCATGCTAATGGCATGCAAATGAGGCCATAAATAGATGCAAATGGCCCCTTGCACCTTACATGAATTATGGCCCCATTTGCATGTTACCTTTTGAATATGGAAATTTGCGCATGGCGCAATGGTACTTGTGCCACCACAATTTGAATGCTCCACTCTGACCACTTGTGGTGGCACAAGTTCCACTGCACCATGCATGGTGGCTGTGGCTGGGGGATGATATTCAAAGGAGTTGCTCAATAGCACAAATCCTTTGAATATCACCCCGACCACACCCCTTCACAACTATTTTGTGCAGTGCAAGGGCTTGCACCACAGAATAGCGCAGTTTGAATATCCAGCCCATGGAGTCTATTCTAAAGGAACTACTGGTGGAATACTTGGAGGAGAATGGTCTGCATGACAGTAAGCAACACAAGTTAGTGGCTGGGAAATCTTGTAAAATTAATTAAATTGAATTCTTTGACTATGTCATGAAGGCAGTATATAAGGGTCAGGCAATAGACATCATAGACTTGGACTTTAGCAAAGCCTTCAGCTCGGTGCCACATGGGAGGGTGATAACAAAACTGAAGGTACTAGGGGTGAGGGTACGATTGATCAGATGGATGGAGAACTGGTTGTGGGCAGGACACAGATGGTGGTAGTGGGGGGGGTTGCCACCAGTACAAAGGAGGTCTCTAGCAGGGTACCACAAGGATCAGTTTTGGGCCCAGTATTTAATATGTTTATAAATGACATTGGGGGTATTCAATGCAAGAAATGTATCTTCGCTGATAACACCAAAATCTGTGTGAGAGTGTACACTCGGGAGAAGGTACAGGAACTAAGGGAGGACATAGCCAGTTTGGAGAAGTTTTAAGGGATTTTACAGCTGGGTTCACTGCCAAGAAGTGCAAGGTGATACACATATGGGCAAAAAAATCCAAGAGCATAGTACAGCTTCACTGTGAAATCTTGACATTCAGTCTTCTGAACTGCATAAGTATGAGCCCAGAAGATCAAATGTTGGGAACCCAACAGAGTCTTAATGCAATGTGGGGGGCAAGTCCCCTACACCACCCACACAGGGGGCTACACCCCCTGTACATCCCGTAACTAAAAAAGCCATTTCTGAGAGAGACTGGACCTTGGGGTAGGTTAAAAAGTTATGTAGGGGCAACAACAGTGGTAGCAAAATGTCAGCCCTCTTGGGAATAAAACCCAGGTTGAGAGTATCAAACTGGCCAAGCTTTCTGTGGCCTTGCCTTCCATGCCATGGGAGCAACTTGGCCACCCTCTGGATTCTCCACATTGTTCTCCTGCCTGAGCCAGGGTGGTAGTCAGAACTGTTACCTTATCCCGTCAGGTGTGTGTGTGTTGCACAGGTGTGTGTCTGGCTTCCACATTCAGGATCCTGAATGTAGGGATTACTAGTGTCAGTATTACAAAATACTCCCACTGAGTATTATGTAGGAAAGTACAGGTAACTGAGTCTGAGGAGGAAGAAGGCCTTGTGGTAGCAATCACTAGTAACATGAAGCTATCCACACAATGTACAAAAGTGGTAGCTGGGATACAATGCAAGGGGATTCAGTAGCAGAAACAGTGAGGTCATTCTACCACTGTGTAGGTTTTTGATGTGGCCTCACTAAGAGTATGAAGTGAGGAATTGGCATCCATACCTAAAGAAAGACTTCAAACTGCTGGATAGGGTGCAAAGGAGGGCAACTAAAAGGATCTGGGGGCAGCAGGGCAAGTCATATGAAGAGATGCTGGAGTCCCTACAGATGTACTCACTGGAGCAGCAGATGCAGGGGGAGATACAATAGAGACCTTCAAGTAGTTAAGGGGTATAAACAAGGTGGCACTGCAGGGGCTCTTCAATGTAAGAGAAAACACCTCCACCAGAGGAAACAGCCTAAAGCTGGTGGGAGGAAAAATGAGGAGGGATGTAAGGAAACACGTCTTTACAAAAGAGTGGTGATGCCTTGGAATGTACTGCCTGAGGCAGTCATGCATCAAAGACAGTGAGATCTTTCAAAAGAGTCTGGGACAAACACAGAAGGAGGAGGAGGAGACAAGGAAATGGAATGGGGGAGATAGAAGAGGGGACACAAACATTGGTGATGGGATAAAATACATAGATTCTGACACAAATCTGTTGGACAAGATATGCCAGGTAATCTCCTTTGCTGGCTATCACTTATGTTCTTATATATAAATAGGGACAACATTTCCACATCTATGGGTTAAAAAACATTTTAAAAACAATCAAAAACAGACAAGGTCCTAAAATGTGATTTTAGAACTGTTACAAATAAATAACTTGTTTCATTTTTGTTTTCTAAATGAATATCATTCCAGATTATAGGTGCAGTGCACACAAAAGTTTGATGCCTATTTAAAGTGCATCTATACGAGACTTTAAACAAAGTGTAACTACATGTTTATCTGGTTTGGATTTCATTCTAAGATGCCATGAGTTGTCCTTTCAGATAAATAGGTGTGCCAAATTGCTGAACTTTGAATATGAATTTAGCCAGAGCGAACTTGTGACTGTTTAAGACTTAACCACCCCCAAAGCCTTGATAATATCAAAATGATGTATGGTGTGTGATGCTAAGACTGCAAATCTCTCAACCCTGTGTAATAACAGATTTTTACTGTACTGTACTAACTGGGGCATTGTCAACCACTATAGAAGTATACTGTAGTATAGGTAATAGACAAAGATTTGTAATTGCCAACCACTATGGATGCATACTGTAGTACAGGTAATAGACAATGATTTGTAATTGCCAACCACTATGGACGCATATTGTAGTACAAGGAATAGACAATGATTTGTAATTGCCAACCACTATGGATGCATACTGTAGTACAGGTAATAGACAATGATTTGTAATTGCCAACCACTATGGACGGATACTGTAGTACAAGTAATAGACAAAGATTTGGAATTGCCAACCACTATGGATGCATATTGTAGTACAAGTAATAGACAGAGATTTGTAATTGCCAACCACTATGGAAGCATGCTATAGTACAGGTAATAGACAATGATTTGTAATTGCCAACCACTATGGACGCATATTGTAGTACAAGTAATAGACAATGATTTGTAATTGCCAAACATGCCTCATATGTTAAGAAACTATATAGCCTACATAACAAAACTAATTTGCATGAATTTTGGATATATTGTTTGAACACGAGTACCATAAGTTAGGGTAGAAACTAATGTAACCCCAAAATATCTAAAAGTAGTTACATTTTTATACACAGTACCATCCAATGATCTGATTTGTAGATCATTACTGTTTTCTTTCAACCAGGCTGCTGTCCCAAATACCATTAATTTAGTTTTGTTCTTGTTCATCGCCATTTTATGATAAGCATTCTTGCATCAGATTTAATTCCTGTTTAATATTATATTTAATTTTAATATTGATGCACTTTGGTAATATACCATGGCATCATCTACATATAATGTAATACTCACACTCGTAATGACTATAGTAATAGCATCAAAAAACAGAGAAACAAAATGGGTCCAAATACGGATCCCTATGGATCTCCACATTTAACTAATCTCTTCTCAGAGATACATCCTCCAAACTTAAGTATTTGAAATCTTTCTGAAAAAAATTGTCAGAAAACCATCTAAGTGCTGGTTCTCCCTCTCTTGACATGTTCCAAGTTTTCTATTAATAAGGCATGGTCCACTAAAGTGAATGCCTTGGTCAAGCCCATGAACGTGACTCCAGTCAGGCAACCATTTTGCATGCCCTCATGGACCACCCCATGAACTTGATTAAGTCAGTCTCTGTCCCATGCCCTTTTTGAAATACATGCTGACTCTGTGATAAAAAGCTATAAGTTTTGACATGATTGATCAGTTGGGCATACACTACTTTATCCTGTATTTTAGATAAAGTGATAGGTCTGTAATTTGTAAACTCACTATTAGATCCTGCTTTCTGTATTTGTACAACATAAGAATACTTCCATAAGTCTGGTACCTCTCTCAAACAAAAAGACATTAAAAATAAGCTAACAGGATACTCTCTTTCTGCTGAAGCTAGTCTTACTATTACTGGAGTCAACGTATCATATCCACCAGATATATCACTCTTCAGTTGTTTCAAGAGTTTAAACAATTCTAAACTGGTGACTGCCCTAAGATAGAATTTTGGTCTTCCTAGAGGGCCAGGTTGTCCCTTTACATGACAGTTCACACCAGGGTTAATCCTGTAGACATCCAAATCAGTAAAAATTCTATTGAATTCATTAACTATAGTTGTAGGATCATTCATTTATTATCTCCTTTGAACATTGGGGTCCATTTTAACCCCAGGGTTAATCAGACCATTAATTGTATTCCAAAACATTTTATTATTTGTCAATCCACCTGTTCACTGTTGCCTTGTGCATCCAGCCTTTGCCCTTTTGATTACTACCTTACATCTATTTCTCAAGCATCTGTAATTCTGTAAATGTAGTTATTTGATTTCTCCAGTACATTTTTCAGACCTTACCTCTTTCTTTCATTAACTTAAATAATGGTGGGCAGGGGAGGTAACCATCTAGAGTTAACACCTCTATCTCATTCTTTTATAAATGGATCTCATTTGTCCAGAATTCTTGCAAATTCCCCAATGAAAACCATTCAATGCACAATCAATGCCCGGTATAATTTGTAGGTAAAACCAGTCAATTTGTGATAGATTGTCCCTGAAACCTGCAGCATTAAACCTGGAAAAGTTTCTGAATTTTAATCTCTTTGGTGAAACTTTTTGTCTCTTGCGGTGTTTTGAAATACAAAATACAGGACAGGTCACGTGATGAGCCTGCTCGGGTAAGACGCGGTCCACGCTCCTCTGAGACCCAAGTGACAGATTGCAGCTTTAAACACCCGATATTGGTGATATTTTAATTTCTTTTTCGGTGTAGTGCTTTATTTGGGGCATCGAGTTTGCCCTCTTGCCTAGCAGAACCGGGATTGTGGCGATTTAAAGAAGGTGTAACCGAGTGCCAGAGAGGAGCTCCATGCAGGCCGGGCCCGAGCTCGAGTGCAGGATGGAGACCGACTTAGTAGAACCGCTGGCGGGGTGTGCCCCCTCGACCAAAAGACCGAAACCCCACTCGCCCATTAATTTAGACCAGGGCGAAGATCCTTCTCAGAAGGGGGGCATTGGGGTCAGCACAGAGGACATTAAGAGATAAAATCCCTGCTTCAGGATTGGTGGTGGACTTCTCAGAGGTGAAACCGGGCGTTACATTCACTGGCCCAAAGAATGAATGATGCAGAGGCCAGGATCTCTTCACAGGAAAGAAAATGTCTTCACTGGATCAGGAGGTGGTGGCGATCCAGAAAAGGTTAAAAAGCTAGAAGAGAGGCTAGAAGACCAGAAGAGAAATTGTAGAAACAACCTCATATTAGTGGGGCTTCGAGAGCTGAAGGCCCAGGCACAGTTTCCTTTATTCAGGATCTATTGTTGTATCGCTTGGCCTTCACCCTTTGGGGAAGGGTATAATTGGAGAGGGCTCATCGTGCATTACGGAGACCCCACCACCAGGGCCCGACCTAGAGTTATAATTATGAGGTTCCTTAACTTCAAAGAGAAATCTCATGTCCTTCAGATGTCCAGACAAAAGAAACCCCTGCAGTGGAATGGGGCCTCAATATGTTTTTTTCAGGATCTCACTCCTGGTGTTCGAGAAAAACAAAAGGAGTACAGTGATATAAAGAAGAAGCTCTACTTGGCAGGGATAAAGTTTCGGCTTCTCTACCCTGCTACACTTATGGTGCAGCTGTCATCGGGAGAAAATAAATTCTTAACAGCTAAAGATGCATGGGAGGGACTCCGCATCGATCTTCTGGATCTCTTCAAATCTTTAACCTGATTGTGTCCTGTATACGAGGACTGGCCTTTTATGGAAGAGGACTTGTGGGGGTTATGTGGTACTCACGGTGAGCGATGAGATCAAGCTGGCCTCTGGCAAAATCTGAGAGGCAGTTACAGCACGCCTGGGTTCGACCCGAAAGGGTCCTTAATTTTTTGTTTTGTTTTTTTTCTTTAGGAAGGGAAGGAGGGGAAAACGGGAGTATAAGGGGAAGGGTAAATGAAAAGCACAATAAGGAAAAGACTGGGCTGCTTAAGACTTCTAAGGATTGGACTTCCAGACCACCGAACACATGGGTCGGACTCTCTGGGGGATACGGACTGATCCAGGGGGTGGGGTGGGTCTGCCACCAATTAAGGGAGGGTTCTATGAGGGAGCGCTACTGATTTTGGTTAGAGGCATTGTCAGCTGAGTTTTGGCTGTTTAGGCTGGATGGGAAAGCGACTCACTTATTGTTTAGTTGGGTTCTTTTCTATGTTTAGGTTTTCTATGTATATATGGAATACACCGGGGCATCATTTCATTAATCAAGTGTGACAGGCCTGGTAGGGTCTAAGGGGGATTTAAGGGCTTGTTTCTGTGTACGGAAGCCAAGATTGGGTCTTGGGGGGGCTAGGAGATGGGTTCATCCATGACTCAACAGGAAGTGATTGGTCGGTCTTGGGACCGGGGGATGGAGGAAGGGTTTGAGGGAGGAAAGAGAGAGAGTCCTCGTCCGGGAGACCTGGGGAGCTGGCCTCAAGAAGGCTTTGTCTATGGTTCTTCATCTAGTTTGCTATTAATTAGATGGTATTGTACAACGTTATTTCTTGGAATGTTAAGGGTTTGAGGGGACGACATAAAAGGTTGACAATCCTGAGGTACATGGAGCAGCGGAGGGCCCATATTGCAGCTTTACAGGAAACACATCTATTATTGGATGAGCTAGATAGTTTAAAGAAGCGTTGGTTGGGTCAGGTATATGGAGTGGGTCGAGAGAGAGCATCTGGGGGGGTTGCGATCTTAATAAACAAGTCTTGCCCCTTTGAGGTGAATCAGGTGTTGACCCGGCAGGATGGTAGGGGGATCTATGTAAGGGGCACCCTACATGGTAAGGCAGTAGTGGTGGCCTCTATATATGGGCCAACTCCTCCGGAACCTGAATTTTTCACCTCATTGGAGGAGAACATTGCTACGCTCCCAGCACTTTCACTGATACTAGCGGGGGACTGGAATCTATGCTTGGACAATAAAGAGGATAGGGTGCCTGCATCTAAAGGCCCCAGCTCTAGGGCCCAAGTGGCTTTGGCTAAGTTTTTGGAGGCTACTGGTCTGACAGACCCGTCTAAGTTTTTTCTGGATGGGGGGTCCCAAAATGACATTTTATTCTGCGGCTCATAAAAGTCACACTAGGATAGACTTTTTCTTGGTTAACAGGGAGGCATTAGGGGAGGTTAGAGCATTTTTGACTGAGGGTAGAACTCTTTCTGACCATTCCCTGATCCAGATTCAATGGGAGCCCAAGCCCTTACCCCCTAGGCCTTATAGGTGGAGGCTGCATGACTGGCTTTTATTGGTGGAGGAGAGAAGGGATGAGCTGGATAGGGCCCTTCAAGAAATTATTAGAGTGCAACTGCCCAAGTTGACTGATAAAAAACTAGCTTGGCCCACTTGTAAATTTCTTTACTCCATGGCTGCTAAAACTTTAGCTGCCAAAGAGAGGTTGATTAGGAGGGTGAGAGAGGAATTCTTGGAGGGCGCAATAAGTTTTGTGTCGCAGCAAGAGGGGGCGTCAGAAGAAATAGATATGGAACTTAAAAGCCTAAGAAGGGATTTGTCAGGGATTTTGTATGGGAAGACTGAATTTTGGTTAAATAAGATTAAGGCCAAATATCTCCTCCAGGGTGATGTACCGAGACATCTCCTGGCAGCAAGAATTAAGGAGTGGGAAGCCACTAGGACTATTATCTTGATTTCACATGAGGGAGGGCTAATGACAGATCCCCAGGATATGGCTGAGGCATTCGCCTCAATTTTTGAGAAGATATATCAGGAGAATGCTCCAGGGGAGGACAAAGAGATCTGGGAATACTTGGAGGGTATTCAGCTCCCTACAGTGGACCCTATTCTTGCTAGGAAACTGGAGACTCCTATACAATCCTCCGAGATTATCAAGGTGGTTCGGTCCCTTCCTGTAGGAAAATCACCGGGGCCTGATGGTCTAACGGTGAAATTTTACCAAACCCATATTCAGACTATTCTCCCTGTATTAAAGGACTTTTTCCATACTTTAATGCGGGATGGCATCGACCATCTACCCTTATACCAAGCATATGTCACATTAATACCCAAACCAGATAAGCCTAGGGATGTTATGGGAAGCTATAGGCCTATAGCTCTGATAAACCAAGACATTAAGATACTTACAAAGATCCTGGCTAACAGGATGTTAACTGTGGCCCCGAACTTAATTAGTCAGGAACAGGTAGGCTTTATGCCGGGAAGGGGAGCAAAAGATGCGCTCAGGAAAATACATCATATTATACAAGATATACATATCATATCATATATATTATACAAAATATTATACATCATACAAGAGCTTGCTAAGCTCAGGGTGGATAAGGCAATGGGACCTGATGGCATACATCCCAGGGTACTTAAGGAGCTAAAGGAGGAACTGGCAGAGCCATTAGCAGAATTGTTTAGTGAGTCTCTGAGCACAGGAGAGGTCCCAGAAGACTGGAGAAAGGCTCATGTGATCCCACTCCACAAGAGTGGTAGCAGGGAGGAGGCGGGGAACTACAGACCGGTCAGTCTTACCTCAGTAGTGGGCAAGATTATGGAGGCACTCCTTAAGGAAAGGATAGTGCAACACCTGGAATCCATAGGGCACAGGATCCAAGACAGCATGGGTTTACAAAGGAAGGTCCTGTCAAACTAATCTCATAGATTTCTTTGACTGGGTAACCAGAGTGGTGGACCAAGGGAGCAGTTGATGTCGCCTACCTTGACTTCAGCAAAGCTTTTGACACTGTTCCACATAGAAGATTGATAAATAAGCTAGGTAGGCTCAGGGTGGGTCAGAAGTTGGTCAACTGGTGGCAAACTGGTTGACTGGCAGAAAACAGAGAGTGGTGGTAAATGGTATACAGTCAGAAGAGATGCAAGTCACAAGTGGGGTACCTCAGGGATCAGTCCTGGGGCCAGTCCTATTCAACATCTTCATTAGTGACCTCGCAGATGGACTAGAGGGTAAGGCTTGTCTGTTTGCAGATGACACCAAGATCTGCAACAAGTAGATGATCCAGATGGGGTGGGCAGAATGAGAAGAGATCTGGATAAACTAGCAGAATGGTCAGAAGAGTGGCAACTGAGTTTAATGCAAAGAAGTGCAAAATCATGCACATAGGGAAGAAACCCTGAAGCCACTTATAGGCTGGGAGGAGTTGCTAGCAGTCACAAAGGAAGAAAGAGACTTGGGCATCATCATCACTGATGACCTAAAATCATCAAGCAGACCTCTAAAGCAGTAGGTAAGGCTAGAGGGGTGTTAGGGTGTATTAGTAGGGGTATCACAAGTCGTAAGAGGGAGGTAATAATCCCTCTGTACAAGACATTGGTTAGGCCCCATCTGGAGTACTGCGTGCAGTATTGGAGGCCACACCTTCACAAGGACATTAACCAAATTGAGGCAGTCCAGAGAAGGGCAACCAAAATGGTGCAGGGACTGCATCAGAAGACATATAAGGACAGATTAACGGAGCTCAATATGTATACCCTTGAGCAAAGGAGGAGAGAGGATATGATCGGGACATTTAAACACCTTAAGGGCATAAACAAGGTGAAAAGAGTCTAACATGTTTAAATATAAGAAAAATAGCAGGACAAGAGGACACAGCATGAGATTAGAGGGAGGCCGATTAAGGGGAATGTGAGGAAATTCTTTTCACAGAAAGGGTGGTAGATGCATGGAATGGCTTACCACAAGAAGTGGTGGCTATGAATACAGTGCAGGGCTTCAAACAGGCATGGGATAGGCATAAGGGAGCAATACAAATGACTATGAATAGATAGGTCACTGACAGAGCAAAGGCCGATGGTACATTTATAAGGTAGAAAAAGAAATGGGCAGACTGGATGGGCCTTGCGGTCCTTATCTGCCGTCAACTTCTATGTTTCTATTATAAATTCTGCCCCTGATTCTCAGGCTCCCTTGGCCCTGATCTCCCTAGATGCTGAAAAGGCATTTGACCAAGTTTCTCATTTATTTTTGTTCACTACAATGGAGAAGAGGGGGTTCCTGGAGGGTTTGATTAGGGGCATTAAGAACCTGTATGTGGCACCTATGGCTAGAATATTATGCAATGGTTATCTCTCGAGGGAATTCCAGCTTAAGAATGGTACTCGGCAAGGGTGCCCTCTTTCACTGATTCTGTTTAATATCTACTTAGAGCCTTTGTTAAGATCTATCAACAGGGAGGTCAGGGTCCAGGGAGTTGGGATTGGTGACATGGATTTAAAGATTTCTGTCTTTGCAAATGATATTCTGCTCCATCTTCGAGATCCAGCAACTGGCTTTGGGACCGTTAGAGAGCTAATAGATCAGTATTCTAGGGTTTTGAATTATAAGCTGAATCTCACTAAAACCCAAATTCTACCTCTGACTCCGCATGTCTTTAAGGCAGATTTTGATCCCCTTGGGGTGCAATGGAATAAGGATAAGTTGAAGTACTTGGGTATTTGGATCACTGCAAACCAAACATCCGGTGCAGATGCCAACATGGGGGGAATTATCTCAGAGATCTCGGGGGATATATTAAGGTGGAATAAACTACCTCTGAATTTTACTGCGTGCTTAGGCATTATTAAGATGAACATCCTGCCGAGGCTGCTCTATCTGATCTACTTGGCTCCATATACTATCCCTGTAAGGTGGTTTAAGCTCATTAGAAAGATGCTGATGGTTTTCCTCTGGGGTAACAAACCCACTAGGATTAAATATAAGGTGTTGTGTCAGCCCTATGAAAGGGGTGGTATTAGACTACCTGACCTCCATGCTTACTATGTGGGGGCCAGTTGGGCTTGATGGCCCAATGGGCAGTAGACTTGGGTGAGGGAGAATACTGTCCTGCCTGGTTACAAATTGAGAGGAAATGGTTGAAGGGTATGAATTATTCTCCTGACTCGTTACTATATGCTGGGCTCAAAACAGTACAGGGCAAGGTAGAGGCAGGGAACCCAATCAGGAAGTCTCTGGAAGCCTGGTGGTCGTTTCTCACTCCAGTTCAAAAAGGTTGTCAGGCAAATTCCAGGGATCAGCCCATTTTGGGAAACCCTAACTTGACTATAGGAGGTTTGGTGCTCGGTCAGAGGTGGGCCATATATTTGGAGGGTCTTAGTTTAAGGGATATGCAACAGGAGGGGAAAATTTCTTTGCCACCACAATGTGATGGCTTGGCCTTTTTTCAAAGGTTACAGCTCAAGCAACTGATTGCGGGAGTTCGGGGGTGAAGGAGGACTTCACAGATAGCTTTCTCTCGTGGGGGAGCTTGAAGGAGGCCGTGCACAGAACTAGTTTACTTACTCGGGTATACAAACTTCTCTTGAATTCCCGAAGTGTCAGTGACCTCACCTCTGTCTCTTACTGGGATAAGGTAATGACTTCTGGGTTAAACTGGGACACCATCTGGAAAGCTATTAAATATATTGTTATCCCTAAACATAGGAACATGCAGATTTTTGTGGTCAACAATATTTACTATACACCTGCAAAGCTCTGTTCGAGGGGTTTGAGACAGATCTTTGTTTTAGGTGTGGGAAAGTAACAGGAGATTTGTTTCACATTTTGTGGAGCTGTGATACAATTTCTCCTTTATGGAATGAGATCAGGCAAGGCCTGGACCCCAGATTAGGCTACCAGGGTTAATTACGCCAGAAGTTTGTGTGTTAGGTAACTATTCCCTGGTTGAAGGTGTTACACCAAGATTTCATCTTGCTTTAATAGGATCAATAGTCAAGGCGTTTATTGTGAAGCATTGGAAAGATGGTCAGGTCTATCCTTACGAACAATGGGTGAAGGACTTACTGGGGTCCTTGGCCAAGATCAAAAAACACCTAATGTCTGAGGGAAGACAAGAGGTTTACATTAAAAGGTGGGCAAATTTAGATGCAGCTTATTCATAGTAGGGTATAAGTGATATAACAGAGACCTGTCTGTCGGACAGGGGCTAGTGGGGTGATATGCGCAGGGAAGGCGGATGTACCAAGGGATTGGCATAGTGGGTACTAGGATCTCGCTATTTTTTAGAAAGATCCCCTATAGTATGGATGTTTTTTTATATTAGTTAGTGTGGAGCTTAAAATTGATTTGAATGAGATATAGGTTTGATGAGGGGTGATTACTTGAGGCTGGTGGGGTTTCAACGGAGTGGGACTCTCTCTCTTCCAGGGGTCACACTGGATATCCGCCCTGGTTGGTTGGGTTTAATTGGGATCTGGGGTTTTCAATGCTGTGAGTGGCATATTGGGGAATCGAGAGCTTGAGAGAAGGAGTTGTTTTAACTAACAGTGGCTCTCGATAGCTTTCTTGTGATGGGTTGTTCCTGGGCAGGGGGGTTTCCAGTGTGTGTGTATATAGGGGTTGTATATAGTTTGCACAGCCAGTTTTGGGTTGTGCTCCCGGTTCTCTGGGTTTTTTTGTGTTTGTGAGTCTTGTTGGTGTTGGAAAAAGAAATAAAATTAAAAAAAAAAACACAGGATGATGATCACTGAGAGTCAGCAATAAGGACTCAAGTTTGAATATAGTTAACCCTATTAGTTAGAAGACAATCCAGCACCTATGCCTTTTAGTCTTTAAGTGCAGTCTAGTAGGTAAAGTGACTAGGTGCTGCAAGATTGTTTGGGTCAAAGCATTGCCAAATCTGGGGATTTCATTCCCCATCCAATTAGAGTTGAAATCCCCCAGAAGAATAGTTTCACTTAGAGCTAAAGGACAGCAACTCAGAAAATTCCTGCAAACCTTCCTTATTTACTTTGGGGGTTACGTAAACACCACAGACTGCAAGTTTCTTAACATGACCAATTGCAATTTAAATTGTCAGTATTTCACAATATTTAGGAGCAGTTGCTGTAATACATTTTTCTTTAACAGTGTAGCTGTGCATTATATAAAACATTACCCCCTCCCCTTCCTTTCACTCCATCCCTCTTACACATTTTATATCCTCTGATATATTGATATAGGAGGCAGTATAGTGCAGTGGTCTAAGGCTCTGAGCTGCAAATTTGGTAACATCTAACAGACCAGACCTGGGTTTGAATCCTACAGCTTCCACTTGCATATTGTGGGATCCTGAGCAAGTCACTTAACCTCCTTGTGCTCCCAGGTCGCTCCTGTAAAAAGGCTTTCAGCTTAGTGTGCTATACCTGGTTAAATAAATAAAATATGTATTTCATTATCCATTATGGACTGTTGCAAACAAGTTTCACTAACAGCCAAATAATCAGGTTTACAATTTACTACCCATGCTTTCAACTCATGAAATTTTGACATTATTCTTTGAGCATTTAAAAGTATGAATCTCATTCCCTTTGGGGAATTTATGAAATACTCTAAGTCAGCCAGGTCATTTCCCATAGGACCTGGGTTCCTCTCAATGCCCTCCACCCTCAGCAGCAGACTTCTAACATCAACAGCTGAAAGCAGGGGCTCATCAAGCAACCACATTGTATTTCTAAAGACATACCCACAGTTATATCCCAGCTTTTTATATATTACTCTTAGCAGCTGACATTGTGTTAAACTTTGTTCAAGGTATTCCACTGACCACCCTGTTTCCATATTTAGCTTAGCTAAATTAATAACATCATTCTGGTTTAATGTCTCTGCTCCTAGTTGAAGCTGCAACTGAGATGTTCCAGTCTACATCCAACATGCTGAGGTTCCCCCACAAGCAGTACCTTCCCCTTTGTCACAATCTTTTAGATGGCTTCCACTAGTACCTTATCCACCACCACCACCCCAAGCTGGAGGTCTGTAGATCACCCAAGTGTGAATAATGGTTCTGCTCCGCATCTCTTTGGTGAACTACAATTCCTCTTCCTCTCCTTGTTTTCCCTGTTCCTCTGTTGCTTTTATGCGATCTCTTATGTAAGGATCCACTTGTCCCCCTTTCTTCCTCTCCATTTTCTTCCTAAACAGAGTATAGCCTGGTATTTCTATATCCCGGTCATGGTGCTCATTGCACTGTGACTCAGTAATGACAATAATGTCCAGGTCATCCTCTGCCATCACAGCCACCAGGTCCGACATTTTATTCCCCAGACTATGAACATTTGCTCACATGGCCTTCCAAATGTTTTTACCACCATTCTTTTCCCCCCCCCCCCTTTTTTACCTTATCACATACTCTCCTTACCCCCTCTATTTTCATTCCCATTTCTCTTTATTTCTTCCACACTGCTTTTCCTGCTATTAGGCAAATGTAGGAAATTCCCCTCCACTAGGGTTTTCCATATTGATTACTTCAGCTTGTGGGGGTGGAAAATTTATGTCTTCTTAGTAGCTCTTATAACACTAAGAGTAGAGGTTTATGAGTACTCTGTTATAAAACTTTGCCAATAATGGCAAAGAATGTTATATCAGACCAACATGGCAGATTATTAATAAACTGAAGTTACAAACTCAAATGGGCAGACTAAGTGGGCCATAGGCCCTTATCTGCCGACACTGTCTATGTATCTATGTAACTGCCAAAGAAAAGATCAAAATATGTTCTTAGTGAATATTTATACTCCTAATGACAACTATCCAAAATTCTTTCCAAATGTTGCAAATACCATAGCTTCTCAGGGCATCTCCAGTATCATAATGGGCAGAGCTACATATTTATTATTTATTTACAAGTTGATAACCAGGAAAGGCACACTGATCCAGGGCTCGTGTCAAGGTGCTACCAAGGGAAGTGGGATACAGGAGGATAAATAAGGAAAATAATCAAAAATACAAGCTAGGGAATGATAATAGAGGGAGCACTATTTACAATACACTGCACTTCAATTTATTGGAAAGAAAAATTGAGAGAAAATCTCTCTTTTACAATTGCATCCATCAAGACTAAAATATGTATACATACATATAACATTTTACATACTATCACATACATAATTCACCTAGGTATAAGAACAACTCAGGACATGTATCGTGCTACAGTGAAGGATGTTAGCTTAGTTAAAACTACATTAACTACTGCTATATATGACACAGCTGGAATGTACTTGGATACGTACCCAGTATGGAACAAAATACTTGACAGGAATGGTACAAGTTAATGTAATACCTCTAAACTATCTCTCTCACTAAAGAAAATATGTAAAGAATTAGGCCTTAATGATTCTAGAAGCATAATCAGTCTGGATGGGAAAGATGATGCATTCATATCAAAAGGCTGTAAGGGTACAGCAAGTTACAATAATAATTTATGCCCAATTCTAGCAGCATTGGTAATATAGTTATATTGGATCCTGCCCCGTTACAGCAGGTTTGATTATATAATGATATTTAATTCTAATAACATTGCGAACATAGTTATATTGGATCATGTGCCTGTTACAGCAGGTGAGATTATATAATGATATCTAATTCTAGTAGCATTGGTAGCATAGTTATATTGGATCACGCCCATGTTACAGCAGGTTTGATTATATAATGATATCTAATTCTAGTAATATTGGTAACATAGTTATATTGGATCATGCCCCTGTTACAGCAGGTGAGATTATATAATTATATCTACAGTAATTCTAGTAACATTGGTGACATAGTTATATTGGATTGTGCCCATGTTACGGTAGGTGAGATTATATAGTGAAATCTAATTCTAGTAGCATTGGTAACATAGTTATATTGAATCCTGCCCCTGTTACAGCAGGTTTGATTATATAATGATATCGAATTCTAGTAGCACTGGCAACATTTATATTGAATTGTACCCCTGTTACAGCAGGTGAGATTATATAATGCTATCTAATTCAAGTAACATTGGTAACATAGGTATATTGGATCATGCCCCTGTTACAGCAGGTTTGATTATGTAATGATATTTAATTCTATTAGCATTGGTAACATACAGTAGTTATAGTGTTTCATGCACCTGTTATTTCAGGTGAGATCATATAGTGGTATCTAATTCTAGTAGCATTTGTAACATAACTATATTGGATCATGCACCTGTTACGGAATGTGAGATTATGTAATAGATAACCCTGTCTAATGTGTGCATTCACACTCTGATATGTGCATGCCTTTGTGTGTGTTATGATGCATGATGCCACAGGCCAAGTGTGTTCAACCACCTGAGGGGTGCATATCTCAGAGTGCGACCGCACACCATAGAGTAGGTTATCTATCTTATAAAATTACCGCAATTTTTTTTGTTGGGAGTGGAAAAAGTAGTCCCTCTCTCTGTCTGCTAAGTAATATGCTGGTAGAGGTTTAAGATAAGCATATGTTGAAAAATGTAAGAGAACTTAGTTTTTTTTTTGTTTTTTGTTTTTAGTTTTTTCTTTTGCATTTACTTTATTTCGTTTCTGTATAAGAAGGTGCTGTTTGTAAGGAGATGAAAGCGAGTATGATTGGGGATTATTTTCACTAATTGCTGAAATGTAGCATTGCTAAATAATATGGTGACAGAGGTTAAGATAAATCTGTCTGTGCACAAAATTGTAAGCAAACTTACATTTTTGTGCTTAATTCACTTCATGCCTGTGAAAGAAGGCCCTGTTTGCAGGAAGAGGAGAGGGATTGTGAATCACTTTCACTTTCATTGTTGACATGTTGTATGACTGAGCAGTGACTATAGCAGAAAGTTACAACCTGTCAGAATGTCAGAGTAAGCCCCTCTCTGTTTAGAAACAAGGAAAAGTGTGTCCTTCATGTTAGCCTTTCTAAGGTTTCAGTAATAGAAGCCACAGACTGTATCCAGAAGAGAGCAAACACAGACTGAGCAAGTAGGCAGTTTTAGAAAGGTTGAGGGAAGCCAGAGTGACTGTTGGTAAAGCAATACTTACTCTGGCTTTCATTTGCCTTTCTAAAGCTGATGACTCTTTCAGTCTGTGTTTAATTTCTTCTGGATACAGTCTGTGGCTTCTACTACTGAAACCTAAGAAAGGGGCTTACTTTTAAGTTCTAGCAGGATGCCACTTTCTGCTATAGTCACTGCTTGGTCATACAACATTTCAGCAATGAAAGTGAAAGTGCTTCATTAATCTCTCTCCTCTCCCTGGAAATGGAACCTTCTTTCACAGAAATGAAGTGAATTAAGCACAAAAATAATCTGTTCTTCTACTTTTTGTACTTCGACAGGTTTATCTTGAACATCTGCCACCATATCATTTAATGGTATAAAGACTGCTCAGTCACATCACTTTACAGTAATAAAAGTGAAAGTGTTTGTGCTAAGAGATTATGAAAGGAGATTGTGAACATGGCAGGCAGGATTACATGTTTACATGGCATTTTATTTAACAATGAATGACAGGATCAGGCACCTCTGTGGGTACAGTGTGGAACTGGCCTATTTACTTATGCCTGTGGGTGGCAGCCTGAGAGTGCCTATATCAGCAGTTGTATGTGTGTGTGTGTGGCTATCTGTTTCAGGTGTGGAGTGATCTTATTGCTGAAGAGAAGGTTTTGAAGGCTGAAAAGTTGCTAAGGCATGCGGTCGTACTTGGAGGGGTGTGATCATTGTAGACTAAGGCACTCTCATGTGATATGTTTCAGCTAATCAGGATATTGAATTTTTACTGGTTTTCCTTACCCATTTTATAAATAATGGTATCTAATTTCAGTAACGTTGGAAACATAGTTATATTGGATCATACACCCGTTGTGGTAGGTGAGATTATGTGACAATAATTCTAGTAGCATTGTTAACATAGTTACATTGGGAGCACGACAATACGCTCCCAGAAATCTCGCTCCCGACAATACATCCCCACATCATTTTGCTCCTTGAATTACCTGCTTCCGACAATACGCTCCCTTACAGCACTGTAATTGAGTGAAAGAAATCAGCATTTTACCAACTGACAGAGCACTGTAATTGCTAAACTGGACTTTGAGCATTGAGAAAGACATCAGCATTTTACCAAATGTCAGAGCACTGTAATTGCTATACGAACTCACAGAGCTTTTCAGATGCAAAAAAAAATCACAGATGTCTTAAGATCAGCATTTTATGAACTCACAGAGCACTGTAACGAACTCACAGAGCTTTTAAGAAATCAGCATTTTACGAACTCAAAGCGCACTGTAACATTTCAGCTTGTGCTGTTGAATTTTTTCATGCACTGCTTAAATGCTTAACACAGTAGTCAACAAATTCTGCAGCACTTAAACCATTTATGCTTCAGTCTGCAAGGCAAGGTCAAAGCGGGAGCGGGAGTGAGTTTGAGAGGGGGCAAGTTTAATTCACTGCTTAAATGCCTAACTGCTGCAGAATTTCCTAGCTGTCTGATGGTCACAGTCCACATCGGCAGGAACTGGAATATTATGTGATCCACACTATTTGTCACACAGATTACAGTGCTACTGCTTTTGCTTGTGATGCAGAATCAGCATTTTATGAACTCACAGAGCACTGTAATCGCTAAACTGGACTTTTCCCATCAAAACAAAGCATTTCAGCAGTAATTGCATTTCAGAAGCATACAAACTCACAGAGGTTTTAAGAAGCAAGTGAACTCAGATTGTGCAGCACATAAACCATTTCTGATTTGATCTGCAAGATGGGAGCAGGAGCAAATTTGAGTAGGAGCGAGTTAGACAGGGGGCGAGTCAGACAGGAGTGAGTTGTCAGGAGCGAATATGTAGGGAGCGTATTGACGGGAGCGAATTGTCATGTACCCAGTTACATTGGATCATCTCCCTGTTACAGCAGGTGAGATTATATAGTGATGTCTAATTCTAGTGGTATTGGTAACATAGTTGTATTGGATTATGTCCCTGTTACAGCAGGTGAGATTATTTAATGATATCTAATTCTAGTGGCATTGGTAACATAGTTGTATTAGATTATGTCCCTGTTACAGCAGGTGAGATTATATAATGATATATAAATCTAGTAGCATTGGTAACATAGTTATATCGGATCATACACCTGTTAGGGTAGGTGAGATTATGTAACAATATTTAATTCTAGTACCATTGGTAACATAGTTACATTGGATCATGTCCCTTTTACAGCAGGTGAGATTATATAATGATATCTAATTCTAGTGGCATTGGTAACATAGTTGTGTTGGATTATGTCCCTGTTACAGCAGGTGAGATTATATAATAATATACAAGTCTAGCAGCATTGGTAACATAGTTACATTGGATTATGTCCCTGTTACAGCAGGTGAGATTATATAATGATATACAAGTCTAGTAGCATTGGTACATAGTATATTGGATTGTGCCCCATTACAGCAGGTGAGATTATATATATATATATATATATATATATATATATATATATATATATATATATACATACATATATGTTTTTTAGTCTTTGGTAACCGGGTAAGGCCCACTAGGCACAAGTGCCTGTTTTCAGGGGTGAACTGGGAGCACTGGGAGGTTAAGTGACTTGCTTAGAGTCACACATTATGCAAGAGGAGGTTGTGAGAATCAAACTTAGGTCTGGTCTGCTGGATGTATCAAACTTGTTCACACCTCGTTCCTCTAACCTCTAGGCTATACTGCCTAATTCTAATTCTTGCAGCATTGGTAACATAGTTATATTGGATTATGTCCCTGTTAGAGCAGGTGAGATTATATGACATCTAATTCTAGTAACACTGGTAACATAGTTACATTGGATCATGTCCCTGTTACAGCAGTTGATTATATAGTGATATCTAATTCTAGTGGCATTGGTAACATAGTTGTATTAGATTATGTCCCTGTTACAGCAGGTGAGATTATATAATGACATCTAATTCTAGTAACACTGGTAACATAGTTATATTGGATCATGTGCCTGTTACAGCAGGTGAGATTATATAATGACATCTAATTCTAGTAACACTGGTAACATAGTTACATTGGATCATGTCCCTGTTACAGCAGTTGATTATATAGTGATATCTAATTCTAGTGGCATTGGTAACATAGTTGTATTAGATTATGTCCCTGTTACAGCAGGTGAGATTATATAATGACATCTAATTCTAGTAACACTGGTAACATAGTTATATTGGATCATGTGCCTGTTACAGCAGGTGAGATTATATAATGATATCTAATTCTAGTAGCATTGGTAACATAGTTACATTGGATCATGCCCCTGTTACAGCAGGTGAGATTATATAATGATATACAAGTCTAGTAGCATTGGTAACATAGTTGTATTGGATTGTGCCCTATTACAGCAGGTGAGATTATATATTTTTTATTTTATTTTAGTCTTTGGTAATCAGGTAAGGCCCACTAGGCACAAGTGCCTGTTTTCAGCGGTGATCTAGGAGCGCTGGGCGGTTAAGTGACTTGCTCAGAGTCACACAATATGCAAGTGGAGGTTGTGAGAATCAAACTCAGGTCTGGTCTGCTGGATGTATCAAGCTTGTTCACACCTCGTTCCTCTAACCTCTAGGCTATACTGCCTAATTCTAATTCTTGCAGCATTGGTAACATAGTTATATTGGATTATGTCCCTGTTAGAGCAGGTGAGATTATATAATGACATCTAATTCTAGTAACACTGGCAACACAGTTACAGTATATTGAATTGTGTCCCTGCTACAGCAAGTGAGATTTTATACAGGTAATGATATCTAATTCTTGTAGTATTGGTAACATACAGTAGTTATATTGGATAGTACCCCTGTTACAGCAGGTGAGATTATATAATGATATATAATTCTTGTGGCATTGGTAACATACTGTAGTTATATTGTATCATGTCCCTGTTACAGCAGATGAGATTGTATAATGATATCTAATTCTAGTAGCATTGGTAACATAGTTATATTGGATCCTGCCCCTGTTACAACAGGTGAGAGCATATACTGATACCAAATTCTAGTAGTGGTGGTAACATAGTTACATTGGATTGTGCCCCTGTTACGGCAGGTGCGATTATATAATGATATCTAATTCTAGTCGTGTTGGTAACATAGTTATATTGGATCATGCCCCTGTTTTGGCAGGTTAGATTATGTAAGCAATAGTACCTGAAAGGGTGGGCATTATTGAGAAATATTGGACCACCCCCTGGAAGTTCCAATATTTCCCAATAATGCCCACCATGGAGGGTATTATTGTGTTTAGAAAATGGCCATCTGTTTGACTTATTATGAAGTTGTAAAATATTACAGTAAATTACTGTGAAAAAAATGAACACAAGTATAACAGATAAGTGTATTCATAAAGTAGTCCATAGGCTGTTCCTGGTGCTGTTGCTCCTTCCTGCAGCATTCTGGTGGAGTGCTGCCCCTCCACCCCACTCCATGAGAGAGAGTCACACACACAGACACACACTGCTTGCTAAAGAAGAAAGGCACTGTTCTTTGAAAATTGCTTGTTGAGCTCTCTAGAAAGTTTATTTTTCTATGTTGTTTTTTTTTTGGTCTGAAGTTGTGTCTGTGTGCCCTGTGACCTTTGACCACGATGTATGAGGAAGGAGAAAAAGTTACATTTCAGCACAGTGTATGAGGAAAAAAAAGATTGTTTTGCTTTCTTGAAATCCTGAGGTAAATGTTTTTGGTTTCTTTTTCTACAACAGGCTTAGTGATTGTGCAGGACTTGTGCTGAGTGATGACTGTCTGTTTGCGGTCAGAACTGTAGTGCAAGACCGCTGTCAGCAGAGGGTTTTCAGACTACTGTGGCAGTGCAGTCGAGAGAGTGGTGCTGTTGTGTCACTCTTCCAACTGCAAGATAACTGAAGTGTGTTTTTATTTGTTTTTAAAACAGGGAGTGGCTGCAAATAAATAATGATTGCTTTGGGTGGGTGAGACCAGTGCCGATAGCTAAGCGAGAGAAAAAGATGGCAGGAGTTTCAGATTTTCTTTGGTGCCTTCAGCCAATAAAAAGAAGGCTGGGCACCAGTGCAGAATGCTGCACAGTGAGGTGCCACTTGGACTGGCACTTAATTTTTACCGGGCATCTATTGTAAAATAGATGCCTAGTTTGGAGGTACTTTCAGCCAATCAGAATACAGAATCCTTTGTGGTCATTTTCTAAGTAATGATATATAATTCTAGTAGTGCTGGTAACATAGTTATATTGGATTGTGCCCCTTTTATGGCAGGTTAGATTATATAATGATATCTAGTTCTAGTATGTTGGTAACATAGAGAATACTGGATGGGCAACCATGTACAACCAGTATATTCTGCCAGTTAGAAGTCTGATTCCCTCTGACCTCGAGAGTTCACCTTCCAGACTCTCCCCTCCCTTCCCTCTTCCCAGGTTTTCACTAGGGGTCCTGTTCCTTGCCCACTCCCTTGTCAATACTCTCCCATCCACTCTATCATCTCACATGGCCTTCTCTGGTTACCAGCTTTTCTTCCCTCTTCCCCTTCCCTCATCCAACCTCCCTCCTCTGTGTCCTTCCCCATCCCCTGATACTCTTCCCTGCCACTCCTTGAGCTATGTCTTCTCTCCATCTGCTCCCTGGCCTCCTCCATCTACCTACCTCTACCCCTGCCTTCATCAGAATGCCAGTCTTGGCCATCCTTGTTCATCTGTGTATCCCGCCTCTTCCGCCTCTCCCTTCACCCCCTTTTCTCATGGTGATATGAACCTGCCCCCCTAATAATACCAGAACCTTGCTCTGCCTTGCACTTTCCTCTCTCTAATTCAGGGTTTTTTGTTGCCCTATGGCCTTGCACTTAGACAATGGTAGTGTTTTATTCTACAAATTCTGGCTATAAATTACTTGAACAATTTTAATTGTGTACTTCACTGTATATATTGTTCACTGCATATATAATTCTTATCTTTCTCCTATGTTATTCAAGTTATATTGACTCAATTGCTTATTGTTTTTCATTGTACTCGATGCAATATGCTCAGTATTGTATAATCTCCTTTTATGTGTCAAGACATGGAACCTCTGTAAATGAGCCTCTGGCTCAAAGATGTGTCCAAGACGTAATAAATAAATATATACTGTCTTCAAGTCCTTTCCCTTCTCTGGCTCTGAATTCAAAGATCCAGAAGTTTTCACATTGACCAGCTTCCCAACTACATTGCCCCCGCTCCCCCCCAGGATTAAACAAACCTACTGGGAAGCAGATGAGAGTTAAAGTAGATTATAAACCCATAAACTGAAAAACTAACTAAAACATTGAAGGTTGCTGCTAGCAGAAGCCCTTCTAGCACCTCATTAGTAACCTTTGAACAAATTGCCTATGCCTTTAGAGAAGTTTATGGTAAGTTATAGCAATCTGAGACAATATTTAATGAAAACTTTCAAAATACTAACGTACGAATATATGAAATCTGCCAGCAGATAATGGCTTAGAGGCCTATCAAATCTGCTTGAATGTGCAGCTAGCACCCCTTATTCTGCAGCTGCCCCTCCCTGCCACCCTTCCCCTCCATTGACTCTCCCCCTTGCCCCATCCCAAACCCTTTTGAAGCAGTCCACTGTTCTATTGGATACCATTTCTGCTGGTAATACATTCCACTCATTCCACTCATTCCACTATCTCTATAAAAAAGTGTCTCCTCATCTCCACCCTTAACCTTCCTCCCTCCTGTATAATATCATTGCCTTGGGTGTCTCTTCCCTCCCTTATGTGGAACAGCTCCTCTGTACCTGTCTTGTTTATTCATTTCATCTAGTTAAAGGTTTCAATCATGTCTCCCTGTCCCTCCTCTCTTCCAGCGAGTACATGTTGAAGTCCCTCCACCCCCTCTTGTATGGTAAGTCCCCCAGCCCCTTGATCAACTTTGTTGTACTGCGCTGCACCCCCATCAGTAACTTAATGTCCCTCTTCAGATGTAGGCACCAGTACTGCATGCAGTACTTCAGGTGCAGTCCAACTAATAATCTATACAGGGCAGAATCACCTCCCCCCTCCTCAAGGATATACCCCTTGCAATGCAACCCAGCATTTTGTTGGCCTTTGCAGCTGCCTTCTTACATTGTGCTGAGTTGTTCATTGACCCTGTAATGAGCAGCCCCAGATCCTTCTCCTCTGCCTTGGCTAACTGTACTCCCTCCAGCTGGTAACTCCTCCTTGGGTTTTTCACCCTAAGATGCAGTACCATGCACTTTTTGGCTTTAAACCCTTGTTCCTAGGTGTCTGACCAGGTTTCCACCTTTGTCAGATCATTCTGCAACCCCTGCCATTCCCCCAAGTCATCCACCACTGCTCCAATCTTGGTGTCATCAGCAAACAGACTGATCTTGCTCTTGATGCCCAATGACATGTCTGCAATGAATATCCCAAACACTGGTCCCAACCCCGAGCCCTGCAGTGTCACTACCCTTGGGGATGAGAGCTCCCCACACAACACCACCCTCTGTTGCCTTCACTGAAGCCAGTTCCCTACCCATCTCACCAGCTTTGCACCTACCTCTGTGCCTTCTAACTTACTTCCCATCATCCCATGTGGCAACAAGTCGAATGCCTTACTGAAGTCCAGGTATAGGACATCCACTGCATGGCCACTGTCCAATTGCCTAGTAATCCAGTCATAAAACTCCAACAGTTTGGTTTGGCAGGATCTGCCACATATGAAGCCATGCTGTCTGCTGTTCTGCAGTCCTTTGGCCTCCAGGAGGACCATCTGCCTGTCCTTCAGGATAGTCTCCATCAGCACACCCACAATGGATGTGAGGCTCACTGGTCTATAGTTCCTTGGTTTATCCTTGGGGCTGCTCTTATGAAGTGACACTACATGAGCCCATCCTCTAATCCTGAGGTACACACCCTGAGTGTAATGAGGCATTAAATAGGTCTGCCATAGGTCCTGCAAGGACCTCTGCCAGCTCCTTCAGTACCCTGGAGTGGATGCATCTGGGCCAGAAGACTTGTCCACTCTCATATCCCTCAAACCCTCCAGAACCCTGCTGTTCATGATTTCCCCAAGTGTCACCCTTCCCCGCTGTTTCTGCCCTTCATCCCCCTTGGGTATCACCCACCACTTCTAATTAGTAAATACCATGCAGATGTAATAATTTAGTACTTCTGCCTTATCACTCCCTGCTTCCACCCAACCCCCCCTTCCTAATCCTTACTACATGGTCCTTACAGTTCCTTTTCTCCATGTTGTGCCTAAAGAAGTCCTTCTGCCCCTTCTTAATGCCTTGCCCCAACCTGAGCTCTATAGATACATTGGCTCCCATTAATGCCCGAGTCACTTCCTTCGATTCCTTCAGGTACGCCTCCCTGTAGTCCCCCTCCCTGTTTTCTTGTACCTCCTAAAGGCAGCTCTTTTCCTCCTTACCTGTTCCATGACCTCCTTGCTCAACCAGCTAGGTTTCTTCACCATAACCTTGTTGTGCTGAGCCTTGCTGCAGGTTCTGGTGGTCTCCACTATACCCAGCTTTATGAGCTCCCATTTCTGGTTAGTGTCCATACCAGACTGAATTTTGGCCAGGTACCCTTTTACCACTTCCCCCATCCTACCAAAGTTGACCCTCCTGAAGTCCAGCACCCTTGTGCCAGATTCCACTCCTTCCTTACCCAAATCCAATGTGAACCATATTGAGTGGTGGTGGTCACTCCCTGCCAGCAGTTCTTCCACCCTAAGTTCCCTCACCAACTCCCCATTTGCCAGCACAAGGTCAGGGGTATTCCCTAACCTGGCTGGTTCACTGACCATTTGCACCAGGAAACTGTCCTGGAAGGCATCTGACAGTACCTGCTCTCTTCTATTCCTGGTTGTTGGGGTACTCCAGTCCACTTGTTAGCAAAAATTAAAAGAAAAGTTGTTTAGGACTGTAGAAATACAAGTTTATTGAGAGCAATTCACTGCTGGTAATTATATATTCAATAGACCAAATAACAATTGTCTGTATTTGTAATAAATGTAAAGTTTAGGCAGCAGGGTTTATCTCATTTTTGTTTTCTTTTAATAAATTAGTTGTCAAATTAAGTAGTCATGACGTTTGAGGGATTGTTTTTAAATCTACTTATAACTGTGGTATTTTTAACTATAGTAAGTTTTCTAAATGTTCCACGGTGCACTGAACAGCTTACGGGGGGAACAATAGCACACTACAATACAGATTTGGGCATTGTTGATTTATATCAAGTTAGACAAAAGTGTAGACACAGGAACTCATGTAACCTAATTAGAATGAAGACCCAAAAAGTGTTAATTTTGACTAGTGCTCACAGGAAAATGACAGTTCAGCCAGCACTATGGCTCTCTCTTATTCTCTGTGGTAATGTTGAGTTGAACCCAGGACCCGAGGGAGATTCTATTAAAATAATGCATGATAATGCAAGAAGCTTGATTAAAAAATGGACTCCCTCAGGGCCCTGGTCATGTCAGAAATCCCAGACATAATGATATTAACTGAAACCTGGTTACATAAGGGCATTTATCAGAAAGGAATTGATTTAGAGGTTTGTTATTCCCACAGACAAGATAGGGGAGCTGGGGGGGAGACATTTTCATGTATTTCAGGTTAGCACTGGGACACTCTTAGGTCATGTTTTCAGGGAAAATTGAATATATAGAATGTATTTTATTAAAACTACAAATCCAGGATTTGGTTGTGGGGGCTGTTTTTTCTCCTCCTAAAGTGAAAATGTATTATTTTGACAAACTTTGTCAAGAAGTTGAAAAATATATTGGAAATAGGAAAACTATTCTCATAGGTGATTTTAATGCTGCCGGGGGGGGGGGGTGGTTCTAGAGGATGGAAATTAGAAGGGTATATGCAGAGTTTACAGTTAACTTAGATGATTAAATCTCCTACACTTGACAGCTGTGGTAATATATTAGATTTGATATTTGTTTCTCCAAATATGCAATTAGGTGATGTTCAGGTTTGCTGCCCAAATATGGGAGATCATCACATTAGTCAGTGTAAAATACAGATGGATTTAGTCCTCAAGGCTTTGCCTAGGAACCCTGAAGTTTATGGGAGGAGTTATGCTAAACTTAATAATCTGCAGTTTAGAAATCACCTAGCCACCATGCCCTAGTATACGACATTTTTAATTCCAGACCTTGACATGGCTGTTGAGGAGTTTACAAAAATGTGTTTGGAAGTCAGTGATAAATTTGCCCCCTTAAAAAAAAAGAATAAGCAAAATAATAATAATTTACGCTGGGTAACCACTAGTATCAGCAAGTTAATTCAATGGAAAAAACAGCTTTGGATAAAAGTTAATAAAACACTGGACCCAGAAATATGGATACAATTTAAAAAAATCAGAAATAGGGTCAGGACTGAGATTAGGAATTCAAAGGCTTAATATTATAAACAAAAAAATGAAAGAAATAGAGGACCCTAGAAATTACTGGTCTCTGGTAAAAAGTCTTACTAATCCAATTAAACAACATTTGAAAATTCAGAGCAAAGTAAACAGGGTGTTACAACAAACAGATGTATCAGCACATTTATTAAATAGTTATTTTGTTAATTTGCCTAATTTAATTATTCCACAAATTAAAGATGAAAAAAAAAGAAATGAGGGTAACAATAGAAGGAAAGCAAAATAAAGACATACCAGGGTTTAGTTTTCATAAGGCTACTGTAACTGAAATCTTTGAGATTCTAAAAAATCTGTAGGTAAAAAAGGCCAGTGGTATATATGGCATTGAAAATACAGTAGTAACGCCAAATTTGCCAAGCAGTTTTGTGAGATTCCCTATTTATCCTTCCCAAAATCTAGTGAAAAAATCCTCAAATTATTTTTGTTATACCTACAGAAAGAGGCCAGTTCTTATTACACTACTTAAGTGCCATCTGGTAGATTTTCAACTACACTATCAGACAAGACAACCCTCTCTGGGCAGCAGTGAACATACTAACAAACAAAACAAAATCCGTAACTAAAGGTTTCACAATTCTCAATAGGGATTTTAAAAATCCTTAAAAGTCCTTTGACTAATTTGGTGCTACTACTGTAGGCCATTGAGAGAATCAGCATTAGAAATTTCCCCAGTAATCCAATGTATAGTGAATTGGAATCTGTGTGAGGGAATTTTTCCCCTAAGTTGGAAAAAAGGCTAAAGTTATACCAATTGCAAATTGTGGAGATCCCACAGATCCCACTAATTATCGACCAATAGCTTTGCTTTCAAATGTTTCAAAGGTTTTGGAGAGAATAGTGCATAGTCAGTTGATGGGATACTTAGAAAAGTATACAAAGTTAACAACTTATCAGTATTGTTCTAGGAGGGGCAGGTCCGCGGCCACCATGCTAGCAGACTTCCTGACTACAGTCACTACCCCTTTGGGGTTAGCGAGGTCTGCTGTCACAGTGTACATGGACCTGTCAAATGCCTTTGACTTGGTAGACCATAAAATTCTGATGGGTAAGTTAAAGAACATAGGTTTAACAAATGAAACTTGCCAGTGGTTTAGTTCTCATTTAAATGGCAGAACAAAGGTAGTAGCCGTAAACGGGTTTGAGTCAAATACACTATTGATTACCCTTGGTGTGCCCCAGGGCTCAATCTTACGGCCACTATTGTTTATTATCTATATAAATGATCTCTCAGATTCTGGGAAGCACTCATGTAGCCACCTTTATGTGAATAATACAGTGCTGGTAGCTGAGGGGAGCAGTCCTAGCGAAGTGGAATTTAAACTGCAGCATGATTTCTTGACAGTGCAGGAGTGCTTCACATCTCTAGGTTTAATCACAAACCATAAAAAACACAAATTATGTTATTTAGAAGAACTAAGCAATCTAGAGCAAACTACAGGGTTTACAAATAATGTCTTTGAAGGGGAAGTGTCTGACTCAGACTGCAATGTACAATTATCTGGGGGTTTACATAGATCAGCACTTGAGTTTTGATTACCATATTTCAGATTTGGTAAAAAGACTAAATGGTTGTATCGGGGCAACAAGAAGATTCTTGATGAGTACAACTAAATCTGTACATTTAATAAATGCAAATCAGCTTATTCTGCCAATTATTGACTATGGAAGTCATATTTATGGACATTCCAATAAGCAACATCTAGAAAAACTTTACTATCTTTACAATAGATGGCAAGATATGTATTGAGGTGCAATTATAATACCCACCACTGTACAGTGTACTACAAGCTGGATTGGAAATCATTTGATCTGAAGCGTAATTATATTTGGACTAATTTAGTTTGGACTATACTTAGAAATAATACTCCTCAGCATTTGGTACAGAAGATTCAAAGACTTAAACATGGTTTAAATTTAAGGAAAAATGGGGCTAGGTATTTGTTACAGCCTAGGATAATAAATAGCTGTGGTAAAATGACTTATGAATATAGTGTAGCTAGCACATGGAATTCATTGACCCCAGAGTTGAGAAATTTAGAACTTTCAAAGTTTAGTTTTAAAATAAAGATTGGACAGCATTTTAGTTTTAGATGTGAGTATAATTGAACAAATTGTAACATCTTTATTGTTTGTAGTAATATTTATTGCATATGTCATAATTGTGTGTTTGTATTATTGTCTGTATGATTTAAAAGGTATGTTCCTGAGTTTATTGTAACTTGTGGAAACTTGAAACTTTTAAAATGTTTGCTGCACAGGTATACCTTGTAAATAGGGCATAAATTCTCCTTACGGTGTGATACTGTATAAATAAATTTTTATTTCTACTAATCCTGGCACGTTGAAGTCCCACACAATCACCACGCTACCTTTCTCACAGGTCATCCTGATCTGTTCCTCTAGTTCCCTGTCTAACTCCACAAACAGAAACAGTTTCAAATAGCTCAGGCTATTCTTCTGCTCCTCCCCCAAGTCTGTCTCTGCAGTTTCCTGTCTCACAATTGGCACAGGATTGAACTCCAGACTGTAACCCTGTTTACACACCCAAAATACCACCCTTATAAAAACAATATGTTCTAAATGCCCAAATACATATCCCACTCCCAGTACAAGATATTCAGACTAAAGGAACTGTAGGAAAACACACTATAAAAAAGTAAAAAAAAACAACTTTCCTTTATTTCAGCCTCACACAACCCTTGGCTACTCCTGCAGTTCCTGCTGCTTCACATACTGCAAAATCTTTTTAGTGAGGCTGAATTATCAAGGCTTAGTTATCAGGATAAACAGACTGCAGAAAACCCTATTTCAAAAGAATTGATGAAAGCATTTCAATCTATGCCTTCCGCCAAAGCACCCGGAATTTATGGATTGACAGAAGAGTTTGATGAGGCTGCAATTTCTCGTATCACATCAAGATTACTAAATATATTCTCCTTTGTTCATCAGACCAGCTCTCTCTCGAATTCTATGGAAAAGCTAACATTTTAGTCATCTTCATAGAGGACAGAGACAGAATATTGTGTGACAATTACTGTCCTAGTTCTCTTATCAATGTGGATTGCAAAATTTTAGCTAAATAATTGTATACAGATTAAATTCTATCATAAAAAATATAATTGTATCTTTTAGTGATAGAAACAGTTATATGAAATACAGTACATGATGACATTAATCTTTAGTTACCTGTGGCAATCTGTAGAGTCCAAATAATCTAGCAATTGCTATTGAACTTGCTGATAACAATTCTGCAATCATGGCAGCTGCCAGAGTTTTGGTGTGACAGTTATAATTAGGTACTGGTTTGTTCCTCCCAGACTGAAACCAGAAAGTACTTTCAAGAGATCTGAATAAGAAATTACACGAGTTATAAATTTCAAACCCCAAGGTGATGTTTGGCAATATCAGTGGGTTTGTGTTTGTATCCTCAGTTACAAATATCATTGCCAGGGCAATCCTATATGTGTATATATCGAACCTGAAAAGAAAGATAAACTCAGTTTAGAAATCCATGTGAATCATTAAACAACATAACAATTACCATGAACCCTTTCATTAGCAGCAACTTTAAAGCACTACAGATGTAAAGCGAATTCATTAATGGATGGAAACATAACTGGTCATGGCATTCTCTGTAATATTTGAAATAGTAAGGTGGCTAAATGGATGCAAGGGAATGGAAATGCACAAAATCTTTTCTGATGTAAATAAAGGAAGTGTACAGGATGCAGGCCAGGCAATAAAATCTAAAAACAAAACTACAGGAGCAACAGCAAGAGGCATTAGTGAAACTGAGGTAACAACAGGAGCAACTGCTGGGGCTAGCTAAAAAGCAGCAGTGACAGCTTCAGGAGCTAGCCCAGAAATAGTGACAGCAATAGGCAAGGATACTGATTTTTTTTTTGTTTTACTGGAAAATCTGGTAACATTCCAAAATTTGGTCTTCTATACACTGGAAAAAAAAGCATTTCATGGCATTTGCCTTTTTATTAACAGACCAATGAATCTTCAGAAATTTTATTTTTCTATACATTCTTTCCTGTTCTATTTCCATTTTGCTTTATTTAATTTGAGGAAAACTTAACGTTCATTTGACCCGTATATTTATACAAATACCAAAATGGTATAAGGATAAAACATGGGCAAAAACTGATTTTGGTGTTGTAGGCACTGCTGACAATATCAGTTTTTCTCATCTGCAAAATGGAATTTGATCTTTATAAATCACAGTAAACCAGTGCCCCTGTTAGGTGGTAGGCCAAAAGCAGCAGTAACAGCAACACATACCAGACCAAAAACAGCAGTGACAGCAACAGGTACTAGTCCAAAAGCAGCAGTGACAGCAGCAGGTACTAGTCCAAAAGCAGCAGTGACAGCAACAGATACTAGTCCAAAACCAGCTGTGACAGCAGCAGGTGCTAGTCCAAAAGCAGCAGGGACAGCTGCAGGTGCTAGTCCAAAAGCAGCAGTGACAGCAGCAGGTACTAGTCCAAAAGCAGCAGGGACAGCTGCAGGTGCTAGTCCAAAAGCAGCAGGGACAGCTGCAGGTGCTAGTCCAAAAGCAGCAGTGACAGCAGCAGGTACTAGTCCAAAAGCAGCAGGGACAGCTGCAGGTGCTAGTCCAAAAGCAGCAGCAGTGACAGCAGCAGGTACTAGTCCAAAAGCAGCAGTGACAGCAGTAGGTACTAGTCCAAAAGCAGCAGTGACAGCAGCAGGTACTAGTCCAAAAGCAGCAGTGACAGCAGCAGGTGCTAGCCCAGAAACAGTTGTAACAACATTAGGTACTAGCCCAAAATCAACCATGACAGAAACAGGTGACAATCCAGAAACAGCACTAACAGCAATAGGTGCAAGCCAAAAAGCAGCAGTAACAACACAATATTATATGCTAGTCCAGAAACTGCAGTAACAGCAACAGGTTCTATCACAGAAACAGCAGTAATAGAAGTAGGTAACCCAGAAACAACAGTGACAGCAGCAGATTCTAGACCACAAACATCAATGCAGTAACAGGTACAAGTACAGCAACTGGTACTAGCATAAAAGCAGCAGTCACAACAACAGGTACAAGCCTAAAAGGCAGCAGTGACAGCAGCAGGTGCTAGCACCAAAGCCACAATGACAGCAACAGGTCCTGCTGGGTCTCACTCCTGCTGAGCTTCTGTACAGGACGGGACTCAGTAAGCTGTACTTGTATACAGGAGGAAACACATGAAGTGGGTCTTATATGTCGGAGGGAGACCAAAAGGACTGAGCTAGTATGCAGTTGTGTAAAGGAGGGAACCCACGGGTCTAAGCTTGTGTGCAAGAGGAGAACCAGAGTGGGCATGAGTTCAAAAGGGCAACCCAGTGGGCTGGGTGTAGGTGTAGAAGCAGATCCAGTACAGTGAGATTGTGTGCATTGGAGTTTTGACATGGTACTTGGTTAAGAATATTACTAAATTCACTGAGGAGTCCACAAGAGGATGAATAATATGTCTGTACTTTGTCATTTTTCATCTATACAGGATGAGACATATAAGCCTGTTTACAAAAATGATGTCTGAGGTGTGACAAAAGCCATCTGCCTGTTATTTGTATATATGTTTGCTATACATATATGTTTTTTTATTTCCATTTGTGAAACATTGAAGTCAGCACAAGGCACCATGGAACATTTGGTTTTCCTGTCCTCTCACAGACCTAGAGTATAAGCTGGCTAGAGTTTCCTTTCCTGTTTTAACGTCTAGCTGCCAAACTTCCTGGGAAAGTCATTAAAAAAAAAACAGGTTATAAAAGCCCCTGCTTTGAAGCCAGCCACGTGCCATAAAATATTGCATTTTATTGGGGTACTAAAAGGGAGATTGCTTTGAAAAGGATGTTGACAAGTATCTCAGGATGCTGTCCTGAGAGATCAAAGGGATATTGTAACCTGCCACAATACCACACTCTGATGAAGACATTCTGTCCTGGTATAATTAAAAATATTGCAATATTTGCAGATTCCGATCAAGTAGTAATTTAACCTGTTTTGCCTGTGCAGTTGCATGTTACCTATTGAGTATATTAAAATAGTGTGTCCTCACTCTAGTAGCTCAGAGGTGTGACATCACAAGATGGGAGGGACACTCAGAGCTGTGACATCACAAGATGGGAGGGACATTCTGGTCTCTCTGATATTGGCGAAGCTTGGATGAAAGGACTGACATTCTTCTGCATTTCTAAACTGAATCTTGGTATTGTGACTTCTATAGAACCACTTCTGCTAAAACAGGTAATTTAAGTGTGAACCAGATTGTCAACTGAACTAAGGTAGAATTAGCTAATCAGTTACAAGGTGCTTTAATTTGAAAGTTCCCATTTTTTCCCTGATTGTAACCTTAATGAATATACATCTGTTCTATGTACTGTATTTATTTACTATCATGGAATCATAGAATTTACTGGCATAAAATGACCATTTGGCCCATCTAGTCTGCCCGAGATAGTCCTCCACCTCTCCTTTATTTCCGATCCCTCTGCCCTCTCTCCCCTTCCTCTTCCTAGGCCCATATAGTTATCCCACGTTATTTTTAATTTTTCTGCTATGTTTACCACCATGTCTACCTCCACCTTTAATCATCTTTAAATCTTAGTAAATTTTGTTTTCCTTAAACCTGCCTGAAACATTTTTTCAGTTTGAGTGTGAATGGTGAAACAGTATTGATAATTCTGCCATAACTGTTAAATTCCTTTCTGCATCACCATCTGCAGCCACACTAAGAAGATCTGTGTAAAGATCCAGTAAAATAAGCTAAATAATAAATAATACCCACATCTCAATTGAGTTGGCAGAGGGTTGTGAACCAGGTGGGTTGTATGCCTGAGGGGTAAGTATTGCACTGCTTCCCATGAAGACAGTATGATATTTGGACCTGTTACCTGGACTTGAAGCCGATAGTTTCCTTGGATTGCAAAACAAACAGGAGAGTGTCTCTGTTTGTCTCCTGATCATAAATTCTACTTCAAGTTTGGGCACTATGGGAGCAAAGGGCCTGATCCCTGGAGGGAATTTGTGACACTTTTGGTGGCAGTGGTAGGATCTAAAAGATTAGTCTGCATACTGTGCAATTATTGTGTTACATAGGCATTAATAGTCCAGTGCTCATTTCATTTTCATTTGTATTAAATGGGTTAGACCATTGAGTAGTGTCACAACCCCACTCAGCAGGTCAGGCCCTCTGCTCCCACAGTGCCAACCTCCGAGTGCAGTATTGTGAACAGGAACAGAAACAGGGTAACCCTCCTGTCTGTTTTGCGGGTTTGAATCACCTTGGTCTCAAGTTCTGGAGGGATTCAAACTGTGAACCTCTTGCTAGCATACCCAAATGACAGGCTCAGATAATTCGGCTCTTCAGGGGAAATGCCAGATATCTTTAGCCTATGGGCACCTAACCAGGTGTACAAGATGAACCCTTAAAACTCTATGAAAGACCTCAGATAAACGTTTACCTTTTTCCCAGTTTGGTATCCCAGTAAGCTTAGCACATTGTCAACTGTAACCATATATGCTTCACTTGACAAAGAAAGAATTTTGAAGGCACACAAAGTAGTCTTTTTAAAATAGAGGTTTTCTTTAGAATAGATTAAAATATGTAAAATGTAATACAGAACAATATATCATAATGCATACAATCACTTAAAAGAATAAGGTTTAAACGTTCAATTTCCTACCATCAGACAATTAGACTTATCTATCTAATGTATATATTTTAACAGTGCTAGAGTAGATATTTCTTCTTCTGAGTCCAAACATGTAATGTGTCTCTAAAGTTCAGTCACAGCATAATTAAAATACTGTCTTGAACCTGCCTTCTCCATGATGTTACCCAGTTCCTCCTCTGTTTATTAAAAATTATACAACCAGAATGTCTTTTCAAGCAGGGGGTATTTTAAATACTGTGAGTTCAGCAAAACTCATTTCCCAAATTATGACACTTTTAATTAAGTCTGTGATTTTTTTTTTCAGTTCTTTCTTTCACCTATGAGCAGCATCTTGCTTTTCAAAGACATCAAAGAACATTTATGACTTAGGACCAAAGTGACATAACCTGTTTTCTTCCTATAAACGGCATAAAAGTTTATGATCTCTATCCTAGCAGCTGGCAAGTTACAATTAAGTCACATAAACAGGAGATCCTAAATTTGTGTCTCTTTTAGTTTTTAATTAACTCCTGGCTTTCAGGTTAACATCTTGTAGCCAAAACCTGGGGGGGGGGGAGGTCATCCCATGAGCACAGGATTTCTCACAACAGACAATCACACTACATTTTTATTTTACAAAAATCATAGAGTAATCAGAACCAGCTATCCAAGTGTCTCAATCCTCCCCACCTAGACTGAATTTGGGGGCTCTATCCTCTGCAAGGGATGAGCTTCCCAAATCAGTTCACTCCTCATAGACACAAGACAAAACATCTGAGTTCTGATTTTTTGCTCCAGCCCTATGTAAGATTGTCATGTCAAAACCATGCAAAGCAAGACTCCATCTTAACACTCTATCATTAGTTTTTTTCCATTTGCATCATCCAAAGCAGGGGGTTGTGGTCAGTCTGTACCACAAAATGCTGCCCATATAAGTATGGCTCTACCTTCTTTAGGGCTTGCAGTATGGCAAGACACTCTTTTTCCACAGTAGAGTATGCCTGCTCCCTGGGAAGTAAACTTTTACTCAGGTACACTAGTGGGTGATCTTTCCCTTGGTTGCATGTCTGACTTAGTACTGCCCCAATACCCATGTCTGAGGCATCAGTCTGAATTATAAAGGGTTTGCTATAGTCAGGACTTGTCAAATCAGGAACATTGCACAGTGCCTCTTTCAGTCTGGTAATGGCTTTTTCACAGGCTGGGTCCCAGGTAATATTCTTTGTTATCCTTTCCTTTACCAGGTCAGACAGGGGAGCAGTCAGGGTGCTGTAATTGGATACAAATTTCCTATAGTACTCTGTTGCCCCTAGAAAACTCTTGACCTGCTTCTGCATTTCTGGTCTGGGCCATGCCTGGATCACCTCTATTTTTATCTGGTTAGGACGGAACTGTCCCCGGCCTACCACATGCCCGAGGTATGCACTTCTCCCATGGCCACCTGGCACATCTCGGCTTTGACAGTGAGCCTGGCCTTCTGTATCCTGCCTAGCACTTTCCTAAGGTGGGACAAGTGTTCCGCCCAGCTGGCACTAAAGATGGCAATGGCATCCTGGTATGTCACGGCATGCTCTTCAGCACCATTTAAAACCTGGTTCATCAACCTTTGGAAAGTGAAAGGGGCATTCTTCATTCTGAAAGGCATTACTTTAAATTCAAATAAGTCTATTGGAGTGATGAAGGCTGACCTCTCCCTAGCTCTTTCTGTTAACTCTACCTGCCAATAACCCTTGGTCAGGTCAATCATTGTAAGGTAGGTCGCCCCTCCCAACTTGTCCAGGAGTTCATCCATCCAGGGCATTGGGTGGGCATCTGACTTTGTGACTGCATTCAGTCCATGATAGTCCACACAGAAATGAGTAGCACCATCTGGCTTGGCACAAGGACTATGGGTGAGGCAAAGGGGCTGTGGGATCTCTGGATTACCCCTAAATCCAACATTTCCTCCACTTCCCTCCTAATGTCCTTTTGGACAGCCTCTGACATGCGAAATGCTGTCCACCATAATATAGTTCACGTCATTTACCTTCCTAACTACTTTGTACAGTCCTACCCACTCAGCCTGCACCTTGTCTTTCCAGACCGGAATAAGGACCATGACTTCCTGACCCACCATGTATGAGCGAGCTCAGACTCTGCAGTCATGCCACACTTTTTGTTTCTGTTTTGGCAGCTGCCAGGTTGCTCTGGGCTGTCACCATGAGCTCCTTTGGCCTTTCCCTAAACCTAAGGATGTAATCCACTGAGGGAGTTCCCTGGGTGCCATGTTTGCCTTCCCAGTCCTCCTAGATCAAGTCTAGGGGACCACATACCCAATGTCCATATAAGAGTCCTAAAGGGGAGAATTCTGTCAACTCTTGGGGTACCTCCCTGCATGCAAACAGTGGGAAAGGTATTTCTCCCAGTCCCTCCCATGCTGTTCAGCAAACTTCCAGAGCATTGACTTCAGGGTACCATTTAATCTTTCCACAAGCCCATTGACTTGTGGTTGATACAGTGTTGTGCATCTCTGCACCACACCACACTTCCCCCACAAACATTTCATCAGGTCCGACATGAAGGAACCCCCTCAATCAGCGATAGCCTCCTGCAGAAACCCAACATGGGAGAAAATCCCAAGTAAGGCATCTGCCAGTTTGTCTGTCCTCAGTGAGGATAGAGCGACTGCCTCTGGATACCAGGTGGCATAATACACCACAGTCAGGATGAACCTCTTTCCTGAGGAGCTTGGGGTATTTAAAGGCCCCACAATATCCATTCCCACCCTCTGGAATGGGTCCTCCACTATGGGAAACGGAATCAGGGCAGCTTGGGTTTTCTTGCCCACCTTCCCTATTTCTAGGCACCGGTGACAAGACCTGCAATACTCCTTCAACTGCTGGGTGAAGTTAGACCAATAGAAATTCTGGGCCAACTGCTGTGTAGTGCGTGTGATTCCAAGATGACCAGACAAGAGAATATCATGTACAGTCTTGAGCAACTGCTCACAGTACCCCTGGGGAACAACAAGCTGCCTGCCTATCACCCCTCCCTCTGTCTGCATGCTGGAGTATACATCAGTCCATTTTCCCAATAAACCTTATGTCTGCTGTCACCTCCCTGTGCTCCGTCAGTCTGCCCAAGCCCTCAGTTTCTCTAGACTAGGGTCACTCCTCTGAACAACTGCAAACTTCTCACACATTCCCAAGGCATGGGACAGGTCCCCTTCTGTCTCTAACCTAGGGTCGCTAGCACCAGCATCAGGGCACTCAGGATCACTGTCATTCCTAACCCTTTGACAATGGGTCACCCCTCCCTCCTCAGAGCAACCCTCTGTAGCTGTGTGGTTAACTGCTACCAGGGAAATTTCTACCACTTTTTATTAATCTCCATATCAGGAGACACAGGCTGGGGAACCAGCCTCCCAGTGGTTTCCACAATGGCTTCTGTGGGGTTCAGTGAACTAGAATTTTCCCTTGCTGCTTGGCTATGGGTAACTGCACATACCATCCCTTGTTCGAGATTGTTGCCAAGGATGGAGCCCACTGCTAACATTTTGGCTACAGCCACCTGTTGCACAGTTCCACCTGTTTCACCCCAGTCTAGAAGAACACTAGCGAGGGGCAATATTTTCTCCCCACCAATAAAGTCTTGTACAGTGAAGTATTTATTAGGTATCAACTGACCAGACTGTACCAGATCCCCTTTTACCAATGTCAGGGATGTCCCTGTGTCCCTTAACCTTTGCATCTGTACATCATTCAATATGACTGGTTGCATGTGTTCCCTCATGTTCACAGGCATGCTTCCAGGGACACACAAACAGACCACTTCTTTCCTAGCACCATGTTGTGTATTGCTTACCCCTGTGGGACACTGGCACTGTGCCCAGTTTCTTTATACAACCAACATTCATTTCTCTTCTCAGAGAAATCTTTTCTCTGAAACCTGGGGCTGACTTGTTTTGGTGGAGGCAGTGAGGGTTTTAGCTGCTCTGAAGGTGCACATTTCCCTTTCTGTGCTGCCACACCCACCCCATTCACTCTCAGAGCAGGTCTGCTCTTGGCAAAGCAGTCTGAGAGTTCAGCAGCCTCTTGCACTGTTTTGGGATCTCGATCCTCCAACCAGGTTTTCAGCTCTGCTGGACATGCCCCAAAAAACTGTTCTGATAAAATCACATTTTCAATTTCATCTACAGAGTTTGCTCCAATTCCTTCCCACCAATGTTTTAAAAACTGACGTTGTATGAGGTTCAGAGCTCAGTACTTATGTTACATACTGTAGTTGAAAAGATTGGATACAGAGGCCAGATCAATAAGTAGGTTCGTCAGGTACTTCCAGTTTGAATTGCTCAGTGCTTAGGTACTTTGAACATAGTTATGCAGTCAATGATTATAGTACAAGTGAGCTGGATAGTCTAAGCAAGTGCTTGGATGCTTGAACTGATGAGTAACGTGTTATGATTTGATATCAAGTTTGGCTTAACTCTGTATCCCACCCTAAAAAGGATGCTTAGTCCAGTAGTATGAACTCCCCCCAAAAAGAATAATGATATCAAATGTTTATCACCTCCAACTCTGCAGAGTGTGATCAGTAGCACACAGGAGAGGAAAAACACCCTTTTTGGGGGAAATCTCTGAGGACCTATGGCTACTGACCTGCCCATCCTTTTAGGCATACTAAGGGAGAATAATACTGAGTAACAATATTAGGCTAATTCAAATTCTAAAGTTGTAGATCCTGATCCAGTGAAGCAAAGCTGAATAAAGTTCTGAATAGTCTAGTTGGAGAATGTAGCAGCCATTCTTCTAGCAACTCCTAATCTGAGAATCCCTGTCCGGAGCAAAATGGTAGTAGATAGGAATCAATGGTAAATAAAATTCAAAGTGTAGAAATTAAATTGGTGAAATATTCCAGCAAGTGAGGATGGCTTCTGAAAGGATAACCAATAACCAAAGCTCAGTGTCCATGTCCAGAGTAGGAAGAAAGGCAATTAGTGTATGCTTGACAAGCCTGGGTGATGAGCATCTTAGACTGTAGTAGTAGATCTGTGTCAGGTGTAGAGTAGAAGTAGTTGAACTCCTGGGAATATCCTTAGCAAGTGAAAGTACATGTGAGCAGCAAGGTGAGGGGCTGCAGATCCAGGATCTGATTAGTGATTAAAGTGAAGTATGACTGCGATGCATCCAATCCTGGGAAGTCAGATGAGTAAGAAATTTGGAGGGAAGGCATCTGACAACTGGAACTCCAATGGCAAAGTAGCGAGTAGTAAGGAAGGAGTGCTAGGCAGGTCCTCATGTGACCAACAGTAAGGCCAGATCCCTTGTAGGCCAGGCAAAAGGAAAGAAAGTGAGTCATGCTAGACCCCACATAGGCTAGTATGACTAACATGCCACCACAGAGGCCACTCAGCACAGTATGAATCCCAGAGGCCAAAGTCAAAGGAGTGGCAGTATTGGCAGCTGAGGGAAGGAGAGCTACGCTACAGATCTATGTCTTGAGATTAAGCTATGTTAAGGAAGGCAAATGTAGTAGTTCTATCTTAGGCTCAAGTTATGATATGGAAGGCAATATGGAACAGAGGTCAGCTAAGAATCCAGGGGATAAGGGGTAGTAGTAGGCCTGAATGAATTGAGGCATCCTGGTAGGTACCATCCAAGGAAGTAAATAGGAGCTGGCCCATATAAGTGTAAGCAGTGTGGTTGAAACTCACGTGGTCAGCCTTTAAATGAGCAGAATCAGGAAGACCCAGGAAGGCAATTATGCACAACTGGACCACACGTAGCTCAGCCAGTGAAGTAAGGAGAGAATGGCTTCTAACCCCATGAAGATTAGCAGGCTGCAGCGGTATCCATGTAGGGTGGTAACATAAGCTGGAAGCGAGCCAGGTGAGGTCCTGCATGGCTAGTGGTATGGCGGTTCTGAAGTAGCTTGGTGAATTGCATAAACCACAAAATGTGAATGCCTTAATTGATTGCAGTTAGGAAATGGTGCAAGCTAGCTCGGTAAAAGTCTTTGATAGATAAGTTTTGAAGCCCATCCATGAGGGACAGTGATCTTGATAATGACAAGCATCCTGACTATACTTAAAATGAAGCTGCAATGTATCCCTGTCCATCACCCATTTGAAATAGTAGGAGGATCTTTGGAAAGTCTACTCAGTGGCATGGGTAGCATAACACACTGCTCATTAACATAAATAACATGGCAGAGTAGTGTATCTAAAAGGCAGAGTGAAGCAGTAAATTAGCTAGAACCACTATAACATAGACAGAAGACGTAACAGCTGTGATGGTTCTATGAGTCTTAACAAGCCAGTATCCCTATTTCTTGAGATAATGAGTGATTAGTATGCTGAAATTTGCAGGTACTTAGCATCTGCCTATGGTTGCCAATTGACCTGAAGCCAAAAGAAAAACTGACTGGGAAGCAGAGTAGTAGTAATATGTTTGATTTAAGTGAGCTTTGCTGTTGCCAGAGCCCCGATATGAGGTAAGGGGAGGGGGAAATAACCTTAAGATGGTTATCTCTGAGGCTGATGAGCTTAAGTGAGAGTGCTGAGTCTATAAACAATGAAGGAAGCTGCACCATAGAACATTAGGCGAAGGAGCTAGAGAAGTAAAGTAAATAATACTATGGTCTTTGTAACTTATCTGCCATCACGGTACATATGCCAGGTATGTTGAAGCTGTAGAAGGAGAATGCGACAGTTCAGAACATTACCAAAGCCCACTGTGTCTATGTGCCTCAATGAAACTAGTACAGTACAATCAAGAAAGCCATGCATGCAGTGCTATACACAATCCACTGGAAGGTATGGATGAAAGAGTAGTCTATCAGCTTTTCTAGTGAATGCTCCGAGGTGTAGTAGAAGTCTGAAGCATGTCAGGCAAGTAATCAGCAGGCTGTAAGTGAGAAAGAGAGAGAGAGCTTTGAGTTGTAGCAGCACAGTCGATAGGGATAAGGGCAGGGATAAATGGAGAAAAAGACAAAGGCAGTAAGGACAGGGATGGGGCAAAAAAAAATAAAGCCATAAAAAAATTGAGGGTAATGAGTACCAATGCCAGTAGTCTAGTTAAAAAGCTCCCCGAAATGATGGCCTTCATGGAAGAGGAATGTCTGCATATTGTAGCAGTCACAGAAACATGGTACACAGAGAACCATGAAAGGATGTCAACATACCAGGGTACACAATCTACAGGAGAGTCAGGGAGGGAAGAAGAGGAGGAGGAGGAGTAGTTCTCTATGTAAGGGAAGGGGTCAAAGCAACAGAACTAAAGGGTAAACAGGGAGGAGAGGAGGCACTGTGGGTCACCCTGGAGACAGGAAATGGCTCTACAATCCACACAGGGGTTGTATACAAACTTCCATCTCAGGGGTAGGAAATGGACAAGAAAATGATAGAAGGCATGCTTGGGATGGCAGAGAAAGGAGAGATATTGTTTATAAGGGACCTGAATATGCCAGATGTTAACTGGAGCACCTTTGTTGCAGCCACATGCAAGAGCAGGGCCATTCTTGATGCCCTACAGTGGGCATGACTCTAGTTTTGGAACCTACTTGGGAGGGAGCAATCTTAGACCTGGTACTCTCAAATGGGAATGGAGAGAGGATCTCTGATATTGAAGTGGGTAGCCATCTAGGAACAAGGGACCACCAAAACAGTGTGGTTCACAATAAACTTAGCTGTAGAGTCAAGTCACACAAAAGTGAAGGTTCTGGACTTCAGGAGGGCTGATTTTGTCAAAATGGGAGAGTGTTTCAGAAAAGCACTAACAAACAGGCAAGAAGGTGGGGTGGAGCAATAATGGAGAAACATCAAAACTGCCTTCACAGAGGCAATACGCCTTTGTGTTAAGCAAATAAAAATCAAAATGAAAGAAAAAAAAACACTATGGCTCTCAAAAGAAGTGGCAGGGAAGGTAAGGGAGAAAAAGACAGCATTCAGGAAGTTTAAGGAAACATAGAAGGAGCAGGACAGAGAACTGTACCAGTTAAAGAAGAAGAAAGTGGGGAAGGCAGTCAGAATAGCAAAGGCCCAAACTGAGGAAAAGATAGCCAACTCAGTTAAGAAGGAGGCTAAAACCTTTTATAGGAATATTAGGGAGTAAAGAAAGACGAAAGCAGGGATACTGAGACTGAATAAAGAGGAAGATGGTTGGGCAGACAGCGACAGTGAAAAAGCAGGGATACTGAACGAATATTTCTGCTCAGTATTCACAATGGAAAAGCAGGGGGAGATACCTAATCCAGTCAATAGAAGCACTATGAATAGTGGGGTTGATATTAGTCCTTTCACAGAAGAAAGGGTTTCGAAAGAACTCTTCAAACTGAAGGTGGATAAAGTAATGGGACCTGATGGAATTCACCCCAGAATTCTAAAAGAACTAAGGGAAGAACTAGTAACACCACTGACTACCCTTTTTAATAAATAATGGGAGGATGGTGCTGTACCTGAGGACTGAAGAAGGGCTGATGCGATTCTCCTTCACAAAAGTGGGAGCAAGACAGAGGCAGGAAACAACATACTTGTCAGTTTGACCTCAGTGGTAGGGAAAATGATGCAATCACTTCTGAAGGAAAGAAATGTTGAGTACCTAGAGGTCAGTGGAGCACAAGACCCAAGGCAGCATGGATTTACAGCAGGAAGGTCATGTCAAACAAATCTAATAGATTTCTTTGACTGGGTGACCAAAGAAGTAGACCGGGAGGGCTGTGGACATGGCCTACCTAGACTTTAGCAAGGCATTTGACACAGTCCCACACAAAAGATTAATAAACAAATTAGCAAGCCTGGGAGTGGGTCCCAGGGTGGTAGCCTGGGTAAAACACTGGCTGGACAACAGGACACAGTGGGTAGTAGTAGTAAATGGAGTCCACAGTGAAGAAAGGAGGGTTACTAGTGGGGTACCGCAGGGTTCAGCACTGGGGCCTGTCCTTTTTAATGTCTTTATAAGTGACATTGAAGAGGGACTGGAAGGGAAAGTATGTCTCTTTGCAGATGACACAAAGATCTGCAACATGGTTGATACACAATGCGGGGTGGAAAGGATGAAAAGGGACCTGGCAATGTTGGAGGAATGGTCAAATGTATGGCAGTTTAGATTCAATGCAAAGAAGTTCAAAGTAATGCACCTGGGAAACAAAACCCCAGGGGAAGAGTACACAATGGGGGGTGAGATACTGACAACAACAAAAATGGAAAGGGACCTGGGGGAAGTCATATCAGACATCCTAAAAGTGGGCCAGCAATGTGAGAAGGCAGTAAGGAGGGCTAGGGGGATACTGTAATGTATAGGGTGAGGCATCACCAGTAGAACACAGGAAGTTGTTGGCCATCTGTACAGACCACATCTGGAATATTGTGTATAATTCTGAAGACCCCATCTTTGCAAAGACAGACAGGGTTGAGGCTGTCCAGAAGAGGGCAACCAAAATGGTGCTGAGTCTGCACCAGAAGACATATGAAGAAAGACTAAAGGAGCTTAAGATGTATAGCCTTCAGGAAAGGAAGGAGAGGGAGGACATGGCAGAAACTTTCAAATACCTCAAGGGAATCAACAAAGTCCAAGAAAGTAGCATCTTTCAGAAAAAAGAGATGTGTAAGAACAAGGGGGCACAATCTGAAGATGGGGAGCAGCTCAGAAGTAATGTGAGGAAGTATTTCTTCACAGAGAGGGTTATAGATGCATGGAACAGCCTTCCTGAGGAGGTCGTAGAGCCAAAAACAGTGGGGGAATTCAAGAATGTATGGGACAGACATAAAGCAATTCTAGTGAGGTGGTGGGAGGAAGTAGGCTGTTGGTTAACTAGGATCTGCAGCTTATCTGTTAGGTAGGGAAATGGGCAGACTAGGTGAGCCAAGCGGTCCTTATCTGAAGTCAAATTCTATGTTTCTATGACAGTAACTGAATTCATGATGTGGGGTCCCAAGCACCCCATATTGAAATTTGATGCCAAAATTCAGAAAAAAGACAGAGATATGCACCACAGTTAAAAAAACCCATTTATGCCATTAAATAGCTTACCAGCATTTCTTCACTTCATGGTCAGCTTTGAAGAGTGCAGATGTGTTCCTGATCCACCAAAGATCATTGCACCAGGCTCCAGAGGTATGTATGGAGTGAGGGGGGGTTGTGGGGAGATGGGGTGCACAGAGGGTGGGTGCAGTTTTGGGGATGGGGATGCAAGCAGCCAGAGAGGGACCATTTTCTTTGTTTCAGGTAACAGAAAAATCACTGCAGACCATTTTCTGTCATTTTTACAGGTTTTAGCTACAATGGGGTGGGCTTCCAGTGTGGGACACAATCAGGGCAGTACCAGAAAAATGGGGGGTTAATGTGCCAACAGGGGGATTGGGTACCCCGCCAGCAAGGATGTCTGCGTTTGGAAGCATGTTGCTGAGGGGGACTGGGCACTCCCTTGGCACACCACAGTAGGAAAGTGGGCACATATTTATTTATTTTATTTATTTGGATTTGGAAACTACCTTTCAGTCAGACTCATTTACAAAGGTTCCATGTCACAGAAATGAGATACAGACTGACATTACTAACCATTGATCAGTGATAAAGTTCAGTTTTGTTATAAAGAACAACAAAGGCAAACATTAAATACTAGGGATTTCTTAGTACAAGTCCTACACAATACAGGTTGAACACAGATATGAAACAATGCCCACCATACATATGCTGACAGGGAGATTGGGCACCCCCGAAGTTGGCCACCTATGGACTGTGAGTGGCGGGTGGTGCATGTTTATTGAAATGTTGCACCAGACAAGGCACAATTTGCAATGAGGGGGTTGTCCCTCATTGCAGCGGCTAAAACATTTCAAAGTGGTGGCACACTTCTGCACTGCTGTCATAGACAGCATGCAATCTAATTCGTGCCATGGAGCCCAGCTTCAAAAAGCAGAGGTGCCACATGCCACAGCATGACTGCACCTCCAAAAACTGCCCTTCCACTTCAAGCAACCTTCATATGCTATGCTGTCTGCACTGCCTGCACAAGACAAGATAAAAAATGTATAACAGAATCAGAAAGGGGCCAGGACTGCCTCTCTCAGGAGGTAACAGGAGGGGGCATCAGGAGAAGGACATCAGGTGGAGAGAGGGACATGAAGGGAATGCAGGTTCACATCTGATAGGGGGTTAAGTATTGCAGGCAGGTCAAGGGATGGGAGAAGAGGCCAAAGCAGGACAATACAGTGGTGGTAGGCAACAGGCTTGCATTGCTGGCAACGATGGTGGAAGAGAGGGAGTAGGGGGAGCACCAGGAGAGGGAGACAGGGGAAAGAGAATGGAAGGCACAGGCATCAGGCAGTTGGAGGAGGGTAGTGGGGGAGAGGGGCACAGCTGAAAAGCAGGGGATGGAGGAGTACATTGCAACAAGGGTAGCTTTAAACTAGGAAAGAGGTTGGCAAATAGAAAGCTGGTATGCAGGTTTTCCAAAGAGAGAAGCCAGATGAGACTATCCCCAATCTACAGGGGAGGGCATCAGGGTAGGAGCAACAGGGGATAAATCTGGGTGGGGAAGGGATAGGAGAAGGATGGAGTGTAGTGTTGTTAAATGCAAGGAGCCTAAGAAGCAAATCAGCTGAGTTGCAGGCTCTCTTGGCAGTGGGGCAGGTGGACATTACAGCAATAACATAAACTTGGGCAATCCAATACCTGGACTGGGCTATGATGATCCTTGGATACAGGCTATTCAGGAAGGACAGGGAAAATAGGAAAGGTGGAGGGTTTGCAATCAATGCTAGGGAAGGACTACTGTGCATAAGGGAAGAGGGGAAGAAGGCAGGGCACAGGCCCTTTGAATGCAGTTTCAGGATCCAAAGGGCAGAATACTGAGGATAGTGGTGGTGTATAGGGCACTAGCTCAAGGGGAAGAGCTGGACAGGGAGTTGGCAGATCAAAGTAGGAGGGTTTGTAGGAAGGGAAACAAAGTGGTGGTAGGGGACTTCAACCTATCTGTGGTGGACTGGAGCACATCAACCACTGCATGTGTCTGGGAGTAGGTTATACTGGGGACATTCCAGGGTAGCTTCCTGGTGCAGTTGGTGCATGGGACAACTAGGTTGGGAAGGACTCTGGACCTAGTACTATCAAATGGGGAGGCTGTAAGAGACCTGGAGCTTGAGGACCCACTGGCTGGGAGGGATCACCACTCAGTGTGGTTCACACTCACAATGGGGAAGCAAACTGGAGGTTCATATATCAGGGTGACTGATTTAAGGGAGGCAGACTTCAATAAGATGGGGAAAATCCAGATACAGCAACTAGAGGGTATACAACCCAGTATGGAAGCCAATCAAAAATGGGGTATTATTAAGGCTGGGCTGACAGAGGCTATTGAGGCATGTACTAGAGTACAGAGCAAGGACAGGAAAGGCAAAGAAGCCCAGCTGGCCGACCAAGGAGCTAATGAAGGGGGTTAGAGCCAAGAGGCGAGCTTTTCAAAGGTTCAAGAGATCAGGGAAGGGGAAGATGGGGAGGGGTATACAAAGAAGTCCAGGGAGGTTACAAGACTAATCAGAGCTGTCGAGGCATCCAGAGAGCTAAAATTTCACATGGGACCTGGAGTAAGAGCAATCTGTTCACAGACTATACCAAGATGAGAACTGTGGTGGATGACATCGAGGGGTGGAGAGGACTGCAGGGGACCTGACCAAACTACAGGAGTTATTGGAATCATGGCAGTTGAGGTTCAATGCCAAGAAGTGCAAGGTAATACACTTTAGTGCTAAGAACCAGAGAAGGAGGAGCTATCTGCTAGAAGGGGTACTGTTGGGGAGCACAGAGGAGGAAAAGGACCTCGGGGTGATTATAACAAGGAATTTGAACAACTTGACCCAGTGCAGGAATAAGGCAGCAGTGAAAGTCAGCATGACGCTGGGCTGTAAAGCTCTATTACATGGCAATCATAGCTTATATATGAGCTTTAAAAAGATCAGTTGTGATAGTGTTGAAGAAATCAAAACCTTCTAATAGTATATGTAGCACCATAATAGGGTAAAAGAGGAGGAAAAGTAGCTCACTACATAAGGGAAGGAATCAAAGCGACAGAACACAAGGACAAAGAGGAAGGAGAGGAAGCATTGTGGGACACTTTGGAGACAGGCAATGGCACCACAATCTGCACAGGGGTTTTATATAGACCTCCATCTCAGGGGAAGAAAATGGACAAGGAAGTAATAGAAGGTATCCTTAGAATGGCAGAAAAGGGGAGATGTTGCTGATGGAGGATCTGAATATGCCAGATGTTAACTGGAGTACATTTGCAGCAGCCACTTCCAAGAGTGGGGTCATTCTAGATACCCTACAGGGGGCATGCCTTATACAACTAGTATTGGAACCCACTTGAGAGGGAGCAATCTTAGACCTGATACTTTCAAATGGAGATGGAAAGAGGATTACAGATTTAGAAGTGGGTAGTCATCTGGGAACTAGCAACTATTGAACAGTAGGGTTCACGATAAACACAGCAGTATAGTCAAGCCATACAAAGGCAAAGGTACTGGACTTTAGGAGGGCTGATTTTGCCAAAATGGGTGAGTGCCTAAGGAATGTACTAGCAAATGGGCAGGAAGGTCAGGCTGAAGAGCAATGGGGAATAATAAAAACTGCAATCACAGAGGCAACAAGCCTTTGTGTGAAGAAAATAAAACAAAACAATGTAAAAAACACTATGGTTCTTAGAGGAGGTGGCAGGGAAGGTTAGGAAGAAAAAGAAAGCATTCAGGAAGTACAAGGAATCACAGAAGGAGCAGGACACAGAACTGTATCAGTTAAAGCAAAAGGAAGCAGGGAAGGCAGTCAGAACAGCCAACACCCAAACCAAGGAAAAATAGACAACTCAGTTAAGAAGGGGGATAAAACCGTATATAGGTACATCAGGGAGCGAAGGAAGACCAAGGGAGGGATAGTGAGGCTTAATAAAGGGAAGGGGGTGGTCAGAGGGTGGAAAGGCAGAGATACTAAACAAATATTTTTACTCCGTATTCACAAATGAAGAAGGGGAGGTACCTAAACAAAACAACAGAAACACTCTGGATAAGGGGGTTGATACCAGCCCATTCACAGAAAAAAGAGTTCTGAAAGAACTCTTAAAACTGAAGGTGGACAAAGAAATGGGCCTGCTGGGATTCATCCCAGAATTCAAAAAGAACTAAGGGCAGAACTGGTGACACCACTGACTACCCTCTTTAACAAATCATGGGAGGATGGGGTGGTACCTGAGGACTGGAGGAGGGAAGATGTTATTCCACTTCACAAAAATGGGAGCAGGACAGAACCAGGAAACTACAGACAAGTCAGTTTAACCTCAGTGATAGAGAAAATGATGGAATCACTTCTGAAGGAAAGAATTGTTGAGTACCTAGAGGCCAGAGGGGCACAGGACCCAAGGCAGCATGGATTCACACTGGGAAGGTCGCGTCAGACAAATCTAATTGATTTCCTTGACTGAATGACCAAAATATTAGATCAGAGAGGGGCTGTGGACATCGCCTACCTAGACTTTAGCAAGGCATTTGACACAGTCCCACACAAAAGATTAATACACAACTTAGTCAGCCTTGGAGTGGGTTCCAAGGTAGTAGCCTGGGTAAAGAACTGACTGCAGAACAGGTCACAGAGTGTAATAGTAAACAGAATCCACTCTGAAGAAAGGGGGGTTACTGGTAGGGTGCTGCAGGGTTCAGTACTAGGACCGGTCCTCTTCAATATCTTTATAAGTGACATTGCAGAGGGACAGGAAGGAAAAGTATGTCTCTCTGCAGGCGACACAAATATCTGCAACAGGGTTGATACACAAGGTAGGATGGAAAGGATGAGAAGGAATTTGGCAAGGCTGGAGTAATAGTCAAATGTATGGCAGCTTAGATTCAATGCTAAGAAGTGCAAAGTAATTCACCTGAGGAACAAAAACCCAGGGAACAGTATACAATGGGGGGTGAGATACTAACAACAACAAAAATGGAAAGGGACCTGGGGGGGGTCATATCATATGACCTAAAGGTGGGCAATCAATCTGAGAGGGCAGTAAGGAGGACTGGGGGTATACTGGGATGCATAGAGAGAGGCATCACCAGTGGAAAATAGAAAGTTGTTATCCCTCTGTACTGACAGCTGGTAAGACCCCATCTGGAGTACTGCATGCAGTTCTGGAGATCCAGTCTCCACAAATACATAGACAGGATGGAAGCTGTCCACAGGAAGGCAACTTAATTGGTGCAGGGTCTGCACTAGAAGACATATGAAGAGAAACTTAAGGAGCTTAATATTGCATACCCACAAGGAAAGGAGGGAGAGGGGGGACATGATAGAAACTTTAAAGTACCTCAACGGAATCAACAAAGTCCAAGAAGGTAACATCTTTCAGAAAAAGAGGAGTGCAAGAACAAGGGGGTAGAATTCAAAGATATAGGGGTATGGCTCAAAGGTAGTGTGTCTAACTAATGACCTATACAGTAGCAGAATCACCTCCCTCCTTGAGGATATACCCCTTGCAATACAACCCAGCATTTTGTTGGCCTTTGCAGCTGCCTTCCTACATTGTGCCGAGTTGTTCATTGACCCTGTAATGAGCACACCCAGATCCTTCTCCTCCTCTGTCTGGGCTAGCTGCACTCCCCCTAGCTGGTAACTCCTCCTTGGGTTCTTCATCCCAAAATGCAGCACCTTGCACTTTTTGGCATTAAAGCCCAGTTGCCAGGTGTCTGACCAGGTTTCAAGCTTTGCCAGATCATCCTGCAACCCCTGCCATCCCCCTAGGTCATCCCCCACCGCGCCTACCTTGGTATCATCAGCAAACATGTACCAACATGGATGTACCAAGCTCATTCACAGCTCATTACTCTAACCTCTAGGCTCCACTGCCAGCCCCAATATACACCAGGGGATCCAAATAGAACTGGTAGGTGCTGTAGCAGCCCCACTGATGGACCTGTTTAACATCTCATTGGAGAAGAGGTGTGTGATACAGGACTGGAGAACAGCTCATGTAGTACCACTCCAGAAGAGTGGTCCCAGGGATGAGCTGAGCAACTACAGGCTGGATAGCCTAACCTCCATAGTGGGAGAGCTAATGGAGATCATCCTAAAGAAAAGGCTGGGAACCTTCCTTAAGGTAAATTGACTGCAGGATGACATGTGGCATGGATTTGTCAGGGGAAAACCTTATTCAACTAAAATGATTGACCTGAACTTCAGCAAGGTGTTTGACTCAGTGCCACATGGCAAGCTGAGCAGCAGGCTGAGAGACCCAGGAATAGGGGACAAACTGCTGGGGTGGGCCAAGAACTGGCTGAGGGACCGGGACCAGAGAGTGGTGGTTGGGTGCAAGCTGGTACAACAATCAAAGGTGGCTAAACAAACAAGCCAGAGCCAAGGCAAAAATAGGTACTCACTGAAGTAGAAGGAAACCCGACATCACGGACACCACCTTGCACAGAGAGCCATCAATTGGTTACAGCTTCAAAATAAAAATCCTTTGTTAGAGTTCCAAAAGGAAAAACATTCACCAATTAGGTCTAATAGACACAGAAGGTAATCAAATGAAGAAATGCCCCCTCTCCAATATCTCAGCCAAACATTTTTGTGTAGGTAATGCTTTCTTAAAGCAACTTAAGTAAGCTTTACCTACGCAAAAATGTCTTGATGTGACATTGGTGAGGGGGCCTTTCTCTACCTGGTTACCTGCTATGTGTATCAGACCTGCATGGTAAACTTTTATCCATTTGGAACTGTAACAAAAGATTTTTATCTTGAAGTTGCAAAACTGATGGCTCTTTGTGCAGGATAGTGACCGTGATGCCAGGCTTCCTTCTGCTTCTTCTGTGGGGGGGGCTATCCAAACCTAAGTCTGTTACCAGCGGGGTCCCACAGGGCTCAGTACTGCGACCTGTGACACAGCAAAGGGGTCAAAAGTAAGATCTGCCTGTTTTGCAGATGATACTAAGCTCTGTGGGAGATTGGACACAGGAAGGGAAAGAGAATCTTGCGGATCATCTGGCTAGACTAGAGAAATGGTCGGGCATCTGGCATTTATATTTCAACACTAAAAAATGCAAAGTTATGCACCTGGGTTCTAGGAACCCAGGGGCCAGTTTGTGACTGGGGTGTGTACATGTGACAGTCTCAGAGCAAGGAAAGAACCTAGGAGTGATGGTCAGGGGTGATATGAAACACTCGGTGCAGTGCTATAAGGCAGCAGCCAAAGCAAATAGAATGCTGGGCTGTATCACCATGGGAATCTAAAAGAGATTAAGTTATTCTGCCACTGTACAGGTAGCTAGTGAGGCCTCACCTGGAATACTGTGTTTTGTGACTGGACCTAGGAGGGTGGTTTGTCTCTTCTTTTTAAGGAGAGGCAAGCACAACAGATCCGGATCAAACAGCAAGCTTTTATTAGGACAGCCACTGCTTACACTGGAAAATAAGTGGTTATGTGGTTGCAAAGTACAAGACACAGTGATTGTCATGCACAACACAATATTTAGTGACAGAGGGCAGTGACACAGGTCTAGGGGTAGTGAAGGTAAAAGTAAACAGTCACATACATATATATATATATATATATCATCAACACGTCAGGTACCTCTAAATGGTAATCTAGCACCCTACATCTGCAGATGTCAATAATAATACCTATCAATCCCTAACCACCTTGGCCAAGGATAAATAAATAGCACTGGTTAAGTCCAACACTCCAGTTGGAGGAACAGTCCTTTTGGTGCAAAGTAAGTGGTGGCTAGCTAGCTTGAAGAGTTGGTACAGTACCTTAGTGACCAGTCAGTCTTGTTGACTGGCAGGAGGTCTGAAAACAACAAGATGAAGATGAAGAAGATGAAGGCTTGTCCACAGCTGAAGATGCAGGTGGTGAGAGGATGGGGGACAGTCGAGGTGATGTCCTTCTGTGGTAATGGCTTGTCCTCTGGAAGCCTCCAGATGAGTACCACCCAGCAAGACAAGGAAGCTATGGCTTCGGAGGGAACCTCACTATCATGAGCCAGGGTGCTAGAGGGGGGCAGCCACTGGACCCAGGCTTAGCTCCACCCCTCATAAATATTCATTGTCAGGCTGCAGTCTTCCAATGCAGTGCCTGAGCCTATCTCCATTCTTGTATGAATTTTAATTTATGCTGCAGGTGTAATGTGTAGTGTGTGCTCAGACTTTGCTCTGACTCTCCGCTTGTTTCCCACTACCCTCGTTCCCATTAATGGGGTACTGGTCTGGCACCAAAACTACTTTCCCTGGGACTTGGAATCTTGCAGTGCTCCTTGGCTCTCCCCTTGTGGGTGTTCTGCCCACTGTTGCCCCATGCCCCCTTTTTTCCACCACCGGTGTGAAATAAAAAATAATTTCCCTTTTTCGGCTTACAACCCACTCACCGCTTGGCCCAGGTTCCCTGAGGTGGGGGTAATTGCTCATAGGCTTGTTGGGTTGTCTGGGGTGCTGCGCTCTCAACTGGTGTCTGCTGTCTCCTCTCATGGCCTCAAGACAGAACAAAGGCATGAACGGGGTAGTTCCCACCCGGATGCACTTTGCTGCTGCACCTAACAGTCTCTTCTCCAAAGTTTTCCTCTTTTTTTTATGTGGCAAGGACTACAGGAAAGCAGAAAGTCTGCGACTGCTGAAGCACTCTGGGCACTTTTTGAAAGGACCAGGGGTGTAGGTCGGAGGACTCCCAGGGAATTATCCCACCAGCCACCACCTATTTTAACAGGATTCTGACTTGATCAGAAGGGAGGGAGAAAAACAAGCAGGAGCTGAGCAGGGCAGGCACCGCAGGGGGAAACCTGACAGGGGAAGAATTAAGTAAATTAAAAAAAAGGCATAAGGCAAGCCCTCCTTTTTCAATGGGGTGACTAACTGGACCACCACGTAGTGACCAGCACAGAGGTCTAAGCCAAGGGGGTGGGGGAGCAGTTGGGGGCCTGCCCTTCCACAAATAAACAAAATAAGCTGGACCAGCATTAAAGGTTACTTACTGCTGAATCAATGAGGCAGTCTGGTCTGTCATTTTTTGCTTTGCTTGTGGCAATGCAGAAGAGAGGCAGCTGGTGCTGGCACATGCACAGAAGAAAGGAAACTCAGCGGTGTCTGTGTTAATAAACACTCCTTTATTATGGCAAATTATGCCATGGGTTTCCTAAGGAAAAAACGGAACCCAGTTATTAGGTACTGTCATTTCTTGTTGTAATCTGTTTATAAATCTTACGTGGAGCCTTTGCAAAAGAGTTTTCTGACTCAAAGGGTTATAATTCCTAGACTCCAATGAATAAAAAAATAAAAAGAAGGGGACATAGTCTGAAACTAGGTGGGGAGTAGATTTAAGATGGAAATGAGGAGTCACTTTTTCACTGAAAGGGTGGTATCAGAGAGCAATGAGTTCCCAGAGGAGTTAGTTGTAGCAAGCATAGTGGCAAGTTTCAAGAAACGGTGGGATAGGATAAAGAAGCAAATTAGTAAATTAGGATGGGAGGAGACATTACGGGGAAGAGGAAGTAGGTGGATACTTGGGGGAGATGGTAGCCTCAGATGGGAATATTGGAGGGGGCAGCTCCCAGAACCTAAACTGAGTTGCACACTTGAACAGACTTGATATACCATAATTGCCTATATCTGCTGTCAGTTTTGTATGTTCTTAAGCACCTTGTAACAGCAACCTTAAAAACAAAAAAATCAGCACACACATAGGGGAAAACTATGGCAGCCACATTAGAGACCAAGTGTCAGATATCAAAAGTTCTGTTTTAAAAGCTTCCACATTAAGTTGCTATGCTGATATTTTTTTGTATAAATTAACTAATTTACTTCCCAGGAGCTCTTTGAGAGTTCCACCACCTGGTTCCTGTATACTCTTAACACTTCATCCTGGGCCTTTCTAAGCAAAATCAAGCCATAATCAGCATGCCACAAACCAATGTGATTACCTCATCAACCATAAGTGCTACACACAAAGTACAAGCGGCAAAGTTGTTCAGCAGAAAACGCTCTTTCCAATGGTGCTATGGAATTAATTATATCTTTATTTTTTCTATACTAGTCAAAATAGCAAAAAAAGTGTTTTTTGCAATACAAAAGGCAACTTAAACCATTTGGGGTAGGAAATATGAAACATAACACCACCAAATTAAACATCTATACATTAGATGTAGGTACAAAAGTATTTTTGTACTAACATCCAGTTTTTCTAACATAAAACATGTATTTTTCCCATTTTATTCAATGTGCTAAGGTGAGGCTTAAGGGACAAATGTCAGCCATACACACCATACAGTACCTTAAACAAATGTCAGCCATACACACCATACGGTACCTTAAACAAATGTCAGCCATACACACCATACGGTACCTTAAACAAATTTCAGCCATACACACCTTACGGTACCTTAAACAAATGTCAGCCATACACACCATACGGTACCTTAAACAAATGTCAGCCATACACACCATACGGTACCCTAAACAAATATCAGCCATACACACCATACGGTACCTTAAACAAATGTCAGCCATACACACCATACGGTACCTTAAACAAATGTCAGCCAAACACACCAAACAGTACCTTAAACAAATGTGAATATCTACTAAAGTATACGTTACACACACAAAGTATCAATGGCAAAGTTGGTCGGCACAAAATTACCTTTCTAACGGTAATATGCAGTCAATTCTAATCAATTTGGTTTGCAGGCAATACAGATAAATAATGCTGATGACCTGAGAAGTGTTCAGGGCAAACAGGAAGTTTTTAGCTGCCAACTGAAGTCATCATGGGAGACAAAGGAAACATAGAAACATAAAATTTGATGGCAGATAAGGACCGCTTGGCCCACCTAGTCTGCCCATTGTGATTGCTTGACCATCCATGGCACTGCAGACATTACCTCATGGGTTTTAGCCCAACTGATAGGCTAGTGATGCACATGACTCTAGGATCAAATTTCTAGTATATCCGGGTCCCAGAAACCCCTGTTCTCCAGTTCGAATCGTGCATCTGATAAGGCAACAAGTGCACCAGGATCCCTGTAATTCCACACAGAAAGGTAGGCCTTGATTCTAATTGCTATAATGAGAGAGAGAGAGAGAGAGAAATCTATGCTTTAGGAGCAGCAAATCTAGGTGCTGCAAAGGTATTGGCCAGGATGTAAACGCAGCACATTGTACTTCAGTCTAGAAAAAGCCGGTTGTGTGGCTTTAGCTTTATGCTTTATATAACATTTTTTTTATTGAGATCTATTAGGAACTTCCAGCCTGCTGCTACAGGCTGGGAGCCAGCACTGGTATCACTTTTTACTTGTATGCAGCATGTTTTAGTGGTTTGCTGTCCTGTTGCAGTTTTATGCTTCTTCAAAGCCTCTTACTACATCGCTCGCAGGGTTCTCGCTTAGAGGCGCCCCAAGTGTTTTGTTGGTTTTTAGAAGGGTAGAGAAAAACAGATTGGGAAGCAACTGTAAGCCAGTTTGCGCTTCAGAAGGGCTTTGTTTCAAAAATCACGCCGCGAGCAGCGTGTCCCAGTGCCTTCACCCCCCCACTCCTCTGAGCAGCACACTGTATCCAGGAGAAGCAGACGCCTACGGCCTGTGCACTCATCTCCCCTCCCCAAAGTCTGTCTGCAGCAGGACAATGAGGCGCTTTCACCCTGGGGCTTCCCCATCTGTAAGGAAGATGAAAAATACAGTTTCTTGTTCTGTGGGGAACACACCACCGCAGGTCTCTGACCTAGCTCCACTCCACAGCGCCACACCCTCTACCAATAGAGGACGCCACTGCCGCGTGGTCGGTCCCAACGCCCAAATTGCACCCCAGGAGTTCAAAGGGGTGCATTCGGGAGGGTGATGCCTTCAGTGGTGTGCGATATGTGCCTTTCACTGGTTTCGGCCCCCAAGGCATCGCAATGGCCCCTGTGTTCCTCTGGAGACCGCATGGCCCCATGGCCTGCCTAACCAGTAGGCACCACTGCCAATCTCTCCCTTGCCCCAGCATCTCCGCACCCGACCTCTCGGGTCTTCCTCAGTGTGATCCTCTCAGTGGGGCCTTCTTAGAACCAATGGTTACTGAAGGAGGAGACTGGTTGAGGCCTATCAAGCTTTTTTGACCACATGGTCGTGGGCCACAGAGTCGCATGGCTCACAGAGAGAGAGGGTCTGGCTCTTTCATTCTACAGGCGAATCCTCTCCTTATAACGGGCTCCAAGTTTCTCTACAGTAACCCTGAGCTCCTCCACATCGGGTCAAAGAAAGTTTTTTTTCATTCTGGATTCTGGTTGGGGGGCAAATGTGCAAACAAAGGGGGCACAAACACTCCTTAGGAATCCAGGGATCCTTTTACACTACATATGGGGTCCCTCCCACAGCGACCCCCTGTGTATGATCTACTGTTACAGAATCCCTCCAGTACCATTATGGGCCCCTCTCCATAGCAGCCTATGATGTTCAAACTGCTATTACAGTACCTCTCCTTCCTCAGACGGGTCCCTCTCCATAGCGACCCGATATGTGTCTCATCTCTACACTGGAGGTCCCTCTCAAAAGCGACTGCCAGGTTGGTGCATTTGTCCATGAGGGGTTCCTCCCACAGCAACCCCCCATGCTGTTCTTAACCCAAAGAATTCATCACACACCCCCGCAGTGCAAACTCTGTTCGATACCACCTACAGGTTATTCAAAATGGTGCTAGACCGTACAGATTCAGCTTGTAATTAAGAGGCAAGAATCTGCCTGCAGCACCTTGCAACCAGTCCTAACAATAAGCTTGCCTTCTTCTTTCTTCACCAGATGGTCAAGGCCAAGAAGTGCTCCTCTTGCAACAGTACTCTCCTGCCCCACGCTCCGCATACCCTTTGCTCCGCTTGTCTTCATGACAACGATGACTTATCCATGGAGCAAACTCCTGTCATAGGTCCCAGCAATCCAGGGCCCAGTGGCCCTACTTGGATGGATCCTGGTACCCTACTGATTCAGAACCAACAGGCCACAGTTGCGATGATGGAGAGCCAACAGAATTTCATGCTGAAGATAATGGAGAAACTCGAATCCCTTACGCAGCATAGAACAGCAGCACCGCTTCCGGAGCTAGACAACGCAGGGGGGCCCTCTGAGGAACGTTCAGACACTGCAGACCCGGTACCGGACAATCTTCAGCATACCGGACAATCTTCAGCAGGACTCCATAGAAGACAAGGATATACTAGACGAGGAAGATGGAGTGGAGACCGATGAGGAAGATATGGAACCACAAGCTGTACCTTTCCTCACTCCGAAGCTGTGTTCTTTTGACATGATCCCAGGCCTCATGAAATTTGTTAAGGCCACCATGGGATTTGAGATAGAGGAAAGAAAACCAGAATCAAAATTAGATCCCATAATCCAACAAAAAACAACCACCACAGAGACCTTCTCGGTATGCCCAGCAATCAAGGACGTCTTCAACAGAGAGTGGCAATCCACAGAACCGAGCAGAATGTTGAATAAAAGAAATTTGGACAGGATGTATCCAGTCCAGGAGGACAAGTCTAGTATCTGGTGCAAGGCCCCAACCATTGACCCCTAGATGGCGGCACTCAGTAAGAAAAGCATTCTGCCCTGCAGGACCATTGCCTTAAAGGATCCAACAGACAAAGGAGTGGAGGACATGTTAAAAAGGACCTTCAAAATTGAGGGAACTGCCACCAAGGCTTCCACAATGGCCATCTACATGGCACACGCACAAATCCGATATCTTGAGGAGCTCCTGGAGCAGGCAAACCCCAAGCCCAGAGAGGAAGAACTTTTGGATTGCACTCTCGATGCTGCAAAATACCTGGTGGACATGGCTGTGGACACCCTCAGACTGCATGCCAGGGCCACGGCCATCACCAATCATGCCAGGAGAGCATTGTGTCTAAAGCTATGGGACGCCGACAATGACTCAAAAACATTACTACAAAACTTACCCATGAAAGGAAAGCATGTTTTTGGGAAGGGCTTACAGGAATTCCTAAGACAAAAAGAAGAGGGTAAAGACTTACTTAAGAATAAGACTAGGCACACCTATCTTCCTTCTGCGAGGCAGAAATTTCGGGGGGGAAACAGGTCATACCAACCTCGCAGGGACACGCACTCCCACAACAATCCCTTTTGGGGCAGAGGTACACCGAACGGTTACCGCAGTTCCTATTCCCATTCATACCAACCGTCCTCCTTTAGAGCCCATGGATCGAAATTCTGGGGAAGAGGTAGGGGCTTCAGGGGGAAGCAACAGTGACTATGCACCAAGAACGCTACAAGGACAGTGTTCATTCCCCCCAAGTGGGACAAAGACTGGAGGGTACTCTATAGAGTTATCCCAATCTCCCATCACACACAGGTTCCTAAGTTCCCCCATCACCAAAAAGAAGGCAAGCCCGCACCAGGTCCAACGTATCCTGTTGGAATTGCTGGAGAACAGAGCCATCCAGTCTGTTCCCCCACACGAGCAGAAATTAGGGGTGTACTCCATTTTCTTCCTTGTACCCAAGAAAATGGGAGAACTTCACCCCACTTTGGACCTAAAACACCTCAATCATCACATGGTGTGCCACAGGTTCAAGATGGAAACCATAAGGTCAACCCTATGCAGCATCCGGGTAGGTGACTATCTCATGTCAATAGACTTGAAGGACGCATACCTCCACATTCCTATCATACCAAAACATCGGCAATACCTCAGGGTCCACATTCTAGGCCACCACTACCAGTATCAGGCCTTGCTTTTCGGACTAACCTCAGCACCAAGGGTGTTCACCAAAGTGTCAATAGTCCTAGAAGCCCGACTTTGGGAACAAGGGCTGGACATCAAACCCTACTTGAATGACTGGCTCATTCGAGCACACTCCGAGGAACAATTGCACAGTGACAACTTGACTGCACTAAGAGCACTTGAGGAACATGGCTGGGTAGTGAACTGTACCAAGAGTGACCTGATGCCCACTCAACAGATCAAACATCTGGGAGCACTAATCAACACCTCACAGGGATGGGCAAAACCCTCCCAGGCAGGGGTGCTCAATCTGATCACATTGGCTCACTACCTGAAATCTCACCATCAAACAACCATGGGACGCATAGCCCAGTTGTTAGGTTGCATGGCATCTTGTATAGACCTCATACCCTGTGCCAGATGGCACATGTGACCACTTCAGACTTACGTACTCACTCGGGGATCACCGAACGAGTACAACCTGCAAGTCATTGTCCCACTACCACCATCGGTGAGACGCTCACTAACATGGTGGACAGTGAAGGCCAACCTCACAAGAGGAGTCCCACAAGAGGCAACTCACACCACCATAATAGAGACGGACGCAAGCTTGTCAGGCTGGGGAGCATGCCTGGGTGACTTGATGGCACAAGGCCTGTGGACATCAACAGAGACCAATTTATCCATCAACGTCCTAGAAATGAGGTCGGTAGCCCATGCCCTCAGGGCTTTCGGGTCATTCATCTACAGTCAATAGGTCCTCATACACTCCGACAACCAGGTAACGGTGTCGTATATCACAAAACAAGGGGGAACCAGAGCAGAGCTATGCTGAGGTAGGTGACTGCAGACCTTAATTGGGCACAGACCAACCTCATCCATCTCGGCAGAGTACATCTCGCAGGCAGGCTGTACGTGGGAGCAGACTGGCTCAGCCGGCAACAGGTTCACCCAGGAGAGTGGAGTCTCCATTCCGGCCTCTTTCAAATGATCCAGGAAACCTGGGGACCAGTATCCAAGGACCTCATGGCCACAATGGAGAACACACAAGTTCAAGCATTCTATTCAAGATTCAGGGAAACCTGGTCCCAAGGAAGCGATGCCCTATCACAGCCGTGGCCCCGGGCACATGCGTACATGTTCCAACCCCTCCCCCAAGTACTAAGCAAGATCTGAGCATCTCAATGTACCATCATCCTGGTAGCACCCTACTGGCCACAGAGAACATGGTTTGCCATGGTACTGGACATGACCTTAGCCAGCCTCAGGTTGCCCAACCAATCGGATATGCTGACACAGGGCCCAGTACTTTCACCTGGCTCTGCACACTCTGAAACTCATGGCCTGGCTCCTGAGAGGAAGAGACTGATTAGAGCAGGCTACCATGACTCAGTCATATCCACAATGTTACAATCCAGACGGTCCTCGACCGCATCCACCTATGGTAGACAATGGTCTCTGTTCATGAGGTGGTGTCGGGAACATGGTAAAGACCCAGAGGAACTGGATATGTCAATCATTCTATTATTTCTCCAACAGGGAGTGGAAAAGGGACTGGTTCACTCATCCCTCAGAGTGCAACTCTCAGCCATTGGAGTGGCCACTGGTCCCATCAGGGGAATACAGCCCAGGAGCATACCTGGATGCCATACACTTCCTAAGAGCAGTGGAAGTGCTCTGACCCAGGATTCAACTGGCAATCATCCCATGGGATCTCCCACTAGTCCTCAGTACAGCTCCCTTCGAACCGCTACACCAGGTGGACCTATTCTGGGTCGGCCTCAAAGCCTGCTTCCTTGTCGCCATCTGCTCGGCTCACAGAATCGGAGAGCTAGGGGCACTGTCATATAAGGAGCTTTACACCATGTTCACCCCTCAGAGAGTCCACCTACAGATGGTCCCAGCCTTCCAGCCAAAGGTATCCACAACTTTCCATAGGGAGCAACCCATCAAGTTGCCCACCTTCTCGGGAGACACCCAACCGGGTGTTAAGTCAATCCCACACTATCTGGATGTCGGGGTCACCCTCTCCATTTACATATCCAGGACACTGCCCCTGTGTAAGACAGAGAGATTATTCATTGTTACAAGGGGATAAAGACAGGGTAAGGCAGCCTCAGAAACCACCATCGCCAGATGGCTCAGGAGGACTATCCAGGAAGCATACATAACCAAAAATAGGACACCCCCCGAAGGTATCAAGGCCCATTCCACGAGGCCAGTAGCCACCTCCTGGGCAGAGAGGGAAAACGTCTCTTCAGAAGACATATGCAAAGCAGCAACATGGACTTCCATCCATACGTTTGCCAGACACTATAGGCTCGAGCACCTGTACAACATACAGCCTACTTTTTCCATGCAGGTCCTCCTAACAGCCACCTCCGTGTCTGACCTCTGACTCATAGACCACTCTGTCTCCCTCCCTGGGGTACAATACCGCTACTTATCTACCCATGAGGTAATGTCTGGAGTGCCATGAATGGTCAACCAATCACAATGGGTGTTTACTCACCTGGTAAAGGTGATTGTGTTGGTTGACATCCATGGCACTCCAAGACCCTCCAGACAGAGAACTCAGAGTGACCAGCAACGGAGCATTCACAATTATATCTAAGGAGGAATTCGGGCATAGGCCACTATGGGCACACACAAGGGTGGAGGTTACTGACTGTCAACCTAATAGGGGTCAAGATTAAATTGTAACAATAGGAAAATAAAGGTGGGCCCATGGGCCACACTAGTTTACCGCCTCAGTCTGCATCATTATGTACAATGATGGTATTGTTTTCTTTGAATTTGTACTTGCGCTTTACAAACCTTGATTTCAGCTATGGAAGATTCGAACTGGAGAACAGGGGTTTATGGGACCTGGATATTCTAGAAATTTGATCCTAGAGTCATGTGCATCACTAGCCTATCAGGTGGGCGAAAACCCATGAGGTCATGTCTGGAGTGCCATGGATGTCAACCAACACAGTCACCTTTACCAGGTGAGTAAACACCCATTTTCCTATCTAATGGATAAGCTGCAGATCCTAGTTAACCAACAGCCTACTTTCTTCTACCCCCACTAGAATTGCTTATGCCTTTTCCATGCATTATTGAATTCCCTTACTGTTTTTGATTCTATGACCTCCTCAGCAAGGCTGTTCCATGCATCTACAACCCTCTCTGTGAAAAACAAATGTCCTCACATTACTTCTGAGTCATCCCCCTCTATCTTCAAATTGTGCCCCCTTGTTCTTACACATATCTTTTTCTGAAAGATGCTACCCTGTAGGAACATAACCAATTTGATTAAACTATTTTTTTATTATATTATTATTATATTCTTAATTGCTATTTTATATCCTTATATTGGCTGAATTATTAAGTATTATAAATGTTTCAGGTTACATTAGTATCTAAATGAACTCTAAAACAAGGACAATGATGCATAAGGCTTGAGAACTGAAAAGAGGAATGATGCCATGGAAAGGGAATACAGCACATATGGTCAACTTCAGAAAAAAAATGTGTTTCTAGGATAGTCAGTTTAAATTGAATGGTCTCTTCCAAGTAGTGGTAGAAGAGCGTGAAACTTGACATAATTTACAATCTTGCTTTTCAGTACCAGCCAGAGCAAATCTCAGAGGTTAACATAGATTCAGATTGGCTTTAAGAAATTAAGACTTTTATTTATAGAAAATATACAAAAACTCTGATACATTTCAAAATTATACAGGTTATTGAAAATGCATGTACCTGCCCAGTGAGTAAGTTTTAAACCCATCACCAAAGTGTATTGTGATCTATTTACAAAAATCTGTAACTCCAAAACTGTTTAAAATATATTGACAAGTTTGGTGTCTGTAGTAAGCTGACCTTGTCACCTTTTCAATGGAATGAAAGTTGAAGTGTTTATCTAATGGAAACAACTAGTCGGTGGATTATAAGCCTCTGGATAGCTACATGAGGTCACGGTTCATTTATTTTGAACAAAGGAGATCCCTGTCTTAAAGAAGTTTTATTAAATTTACAGTTCAAATGACAGCAGGTATGCCAAACTAACATCATTTTAAACAGAAAAAAATGTACTTCTGAAATCTGTAAATACTTTTTAGATATCTTTAAAGGAAATAGTTTTATAATGCTTTTATAAATTATAGATGTTATATTAGAACTGACACCGTCATGTTTGGTCTCTAATCCTCTCCTTAAGTTGCATCTAAAAATGTGAGTCTTAAATATGTACAAAGGTTCACATAGATGTAAGAAAGAAAAGTTGTTTTATATCAAAAGTAGTTTTTCAGGATGAGGTCATATTGATAAAAAATGGCTTAGGAGGGGCTAATTGGCTGTCCTGACAATTTTGGATGAGCTTGGACTTGTACTAAACCATGAAGCCACACCTGTTAGGCACATTATTTGGGTTTTGACTTTGCCACCAAAAGGGGGTGCTAAACCAACTACTGTAACTGACTGTTACAGAAAGGACTTTCTTCCAGTGTTGGATCAAGCAAGGCATATGTCTTGCACACTGAGAATTTGGACTAAAAGTAATGTTTTGGAATTTCTTTTAAAAGCCTAAACAAGAGACTGACTTTGGAATTTACCAGCCGGCAAGCTTGCAGTGCTGTTAAATAGCAGTGAGTCCAGAGTTGCAGGTTGAAAAGCAGAAATTAACTGAAACAGAAAAGTGTCACAGAGTCCAGTTACTCAAAATAACATTGCTGTCCACAGGGAGAGATCTTTCTGCAGACTGTGCTGAACTGCTGAAATTTTGTCTTATTTTCCCCACTAAATCCTGAAGTGACTTTTGATGATTTGTGATGTCAAGCAAGAAGGATCCAGCCTGCATTGCTTCATTGATGTCAAAAGACTCTACAGCCCCAGGTTCAAGGAAAAAAGACAGCAGACTAAAGCCAAACTCACCACAAAGGACATTTGTCATCCAAAACCAAAAGTTCTCACCAAGACTTTGAAAGCTAAAAAGTAGAAGACCACATCTACAGATAACTAAAACATAAGTATTCCTTTATCCTACTATTAGTACTTATTTGGCCATTTGGAGTGATAACTTGGTGCATTTTAGCTCCAAACCTTGGGTGCATGGTTAAGCTTGAATTTAAAACCTAAAGAAAATACCTTTTTCATACTAAAAAATTTAAACAAGTATCATACCAAGATAATCTGAAACACTACATTACAGTTTGTTTACATTATTTTTATTATGCTTAATATTTATGCTAGTTACGAATATTTAGGACTTGTACATATGTGAATAAAATAGGTCGCTCCTGTAAAAAAGCTTTCAGCTTAGTGTGCTATATCTGGTTAAAAACAACTAAATAAAATAAAATAAATATATTTATCTCTTATATAATCCAAAGTGTGGCAACAGTGTTTTTCACTATTATTTTTTAATCTGGAGAGCATATGATAATATCACATGTGAACATTTATTTCTGATAATTTATCAAATAATTTTTGGGTAAGGCCTGAGGTGAATCCAAGTACATCATTGTAAGAAGTGATATTATAAGCCTCTGTTCCAACATCTTTGGGCTTCTCATACATGAGATGAATTGTTAGTAAATAACAGTCCACACTTAGGTTTTATGAGAAATACATATTAATACAGTTATTGTTTGCAGGTTACTAAATGGAATAAGTAATATTTTTCTGTTCTCATTTCTTGAGGATTTAAGGATAGAATTACCCCTAAACACCGAGAAAAAGACCAAAAGAAGTCATTATCTGGCAGTAAAGCTGCAAGGAAAAGGATTTTTGAAGTAGATATGATTCATGCAGATGCAGGGGCAACACTTTAAGAGTTGCCAATACCTGTCATCAAGGAGGAGCCATTTATACCTCTGCATCCAAGTTGTAGGTCAGAAGAAGAAGTTGAAGAATTAAAAGAACAGAATAAAGAGTATGTTCATATGATGGAGAAGCTGTGTATTGAAAAATTAAGGTTACGTAATGATGTAAAACAGTTAAACCAATAACTAGGTGAGAGATCTCATGAGTGTAGTAGACTTGCAGGCCAGATGCAATTGTTCAAAACACAGTAAGATGTAAGTAATCTGAAAATATTTGATGGAGACTGTGTCCTATTCAACTTAAAGACTGACATTGCTGCCTTGAAAAGCTTGAATGAACAGCTAAAAGAGCAGTGCTCAGCTGCTAAGGCAGAGAACGCCAACATATTAAAAACTAATGAAAAGATTAAAGAATGGGGTATACCTTTGGAAAGAGAAAAAGCAAAATCAGAGCATTCTAATAAACAGGTTACCAATGATCTACGTGAAATGGTACAAACGTATAATGATATAAGGGAGCAACATGAAAGGGATAAGAAACAGTGGGCAGACAGGGAAAGACACCTCTTAGCCAAATGGAAAGAGGAAACATTGGAACAAAGAAGCATAAGCAGTTCACCCCTAGGGTATCTCCCCCAGGGTAAGGGACAAGAGGCTTGTACTTCTTGGGATTTCTGTGATGCAGGACCCACAAATGGAACCGTTCCTGGCCAACCACACTCTCCTGTTCATTCTAGTGTTGAAAAAGAGTTAAAATGAGAAATAGCGCAAAAAAAGAGAAAATACATACTAACATGCTAACATACTAAAATGCCAGCAGAATAGGCCTAATGGTCTTCCGTGTCTGCTCGTTTGGTCAGCCTCCACCCTGGGTGCTGACCTTGCTGCCCCCCTCACCTCCTCTGGCTTCTCCCTTCCCAATTCTGGATATTCTTGCTGCATTGGATTTTGCTTCCAGAACCCTTCCCCTGTACCTGTCCCACCCCCTCTTGAACCCCTCCACTGTCTCTGCCTCCACCAGCCCCCTAGGCAGTGCATTCCATGGCTCCACCACCCTCTCAGTGAAGTAGCACCTCCTCCTTTCTCCCCTGAATCTTTCCTCCTCCAGCTTCCACCCATGCCCTCTAGTGGCCCCCTCCTCCTTCCTTCGAAGCACCCTGACTGTTCCTCCCCTATTTACCCTCTTCATGTACCTGAAGACCTCTATCATGTCCCCCAGTCCCTTCTCTCTTCCAATGTGTACATATTTAGCTCTTCGAGCCTCTCCTCATAGGTCCTGTCCCCCAAGCCCCAAATCATTTTGGTTGCCTCCTCGGACCCTTCCAGGAGGGTAATGTCCATCTTTAAGTGTGGCTCCAAAACTGCACGCGGTACTCAAGGTGTGGCCTCACCAAGCAGTTATACAGAGGGAGTATCACTTCGCTCCTTCTGGAGGTGATCCCCTTAGAGATGCATCCCAGCATCCTGTTGGCCTTGGCTGCTGCCCTCCTACAAGTATCTGAGTTGCTCATCTTGACATCCACCACCACCCCCAGGTCCTTCTCAGCCATCAAGACTTGTAGCATTTCCCCCCCAGGGTGTACACTTGGCCTGGGTTTCTGGCCCCCAGGTGGAGTACCTTGCATTTCCCTGCATTGAATATCAGCTTCCACTTTCTTGACCATCTTTCCAGAGCCTCCAAGTCCCCCTGTAGGGCCACCCCCCTCCTCCCCATCCACCACCGCCCCTAGTTTTGAGTCATCCGCAAAGAGACTCATCTCACTCCTGATTCCTGTCCTTATGTCAGAGACATAGGCATTGAAGAGGAGAGGCCCAAGGACTGATCCCTGTGGGACCCCACTAATGACCCTCCTTCGGGATGAGACTATCCTGCCAACTACGACCCTCTGGGTCCGGTCCTGGAGCCAATTGCCTATCCATCTGATTATCTGGTTCCCCACCCCCATTTCTCCTAGCTTATCCAACAGGCCCACGTGAGGAACAGAGTCAAATGCCTTGCTGAAGTCTAGAAAGAGGACGTCCACTGGTCTACCCAGGTCCAAGGCACTAGTCACCCAGTCATAGAACTCCACAAGGTTTGTCTGACACGATTTCCCTGGGACAAATCCATGCTGTCTATTGTCCAGGCACCCTGACATTTCCAGGTCCCCCCTAGCCTCTCCTTGACAATGCCCTCCATCACCTTGCCCACCACCGATGTCAGGCTGACAGGCCTGTAGTTCCCTGCCACCTCTCTTGATCCCCCCTTGTGGATAGGCACTATATTCGCCTCCTTCCAGTCCTAGGGCACCCACCCTGTCCTCAGAGAGATGGTGAAAAGCTCCACCAGGGGTTTCGCCAGGACATCTGCAAGTTCCTTCAGCACTCTGGGATGTAATTTATCTGGCCCAGTGCTTTCTCAAATCCCTCCCGGGGAGCTGAGGCTTCCCTCCTCACTCTCTCTACTATGATTTCCACTTCTGGTACCTCTCTCCTGCTTAGCCTCCCCTCCTGCCAGTGATGCCTCCCCCTCTCCACAGACCTGCCGATTGGTAAGGGCCCCCCTCCTCAGTATCTCTGTCTCCTCCCATGTATGATGCAGCACCCCCATTTTCCTTGGTGAAAACTGAGGTGAAGTACTCATTTAGTACCTCAGCCTGTTCACCTGTGTCTTGTGCCCATCTCTCCCCTGATTTAATCCTGCTAATCTGCCCCATCACCCTTTGTTTTTCCCCCAATGTATCTGAAGAACCCCTTGTTCCCTCTCCAAATTTCCCTGGCCAGGTTCTGCTCCTTCCTTGCCTTAGCAGCCCTCACCACCCTAGTGGCCCTTCTAACCATCAGCTTATACTCCACTCAATCTCTTTCACTCCTTGAGCACTTGAATTGCCTATAGGCTGCCTTCTTTCCCTGCACCACCTCCTGGACCTCCCTGGTCCACCAGCAGGGTTTTCTGTCCCTACCGCATTTTCGTCTTACTCTTGCACAGGTGCTGGTAGCATCCTGTACCCCTCTCCTGATGATTTCCCACCTACTAACAGCATCCATGTCTGACCCAATCACATCCAAATGCTCCTTAAGGATCCTTCCCATTTCCGTAAAATCTGTCCCCTGAAGTCAGTTACCTCCGTCTTTGTGCAGCCTTCTAGCCCTCCTAGGTCCAGGCAGAACCAGACCGTGGCATGGTCACTCCCCGTCAGTGGGTCCCTTACCTCCAGGCCCTTAATCTGGTCACTGTCTGCCAGGACCACATCCAGTACCCGCACCTCCTGGTCGGTTCCCCACCTGCTGAGTTAGGAGGCGCGTCCTGAAAGACATCTAACAACCTCTGTTCCCTGGTCACAGAGGATGTCATAGTCTCCCAGTCTGTTCCTGGCATGTTTTAGTCCCCCAACACCACCACCATTCCTCTGCCCAGTCTGCAGTGTCTCCCAACATCTGCCACCAAACTCTCCTCCAGCTCCTCCGCCAGGGCAGGGGGTCTATACACCACTCCTATTTTTACTCTCTTGCCCCCCATTGTTATCAAGGTGACCCAAATGGCTACCATGGTTCCCTCTGCCTCCTCTACTCCCCCTGTGCCAATGCAGTTTTTGACTATCATTGCTACCCCTCCTCCCCTTCCCTCCCCCCTGTCCTTCCTGAACATAGTGTAACCCTCCAGGTTCAGGTCCCAGTCATGTCCTGCAGTGGCCCAGGTCTCAGTGACCACTGCCACATCCACTGCTCCTCAGTTAGCATCACCTGGAGCTCAGAATTTTATTTCCCAAGCTCCTGGCATTTAGCAGGACTACCTTCCACCCTTTCCCTATACTTCCATTTCCTGCTCGTGTTCCCATGGGATTCTGTTTTCCATGGTCTGCACTTACCAGTTGCCTTTTTCCACAATCCTCCAGCTCCCAGGGGTGGAGACAGAGTCCTCCCTTATCAGCACCCCTTGACAGCCTTTTCTCCCATCCCTCCCCTTCACAAGTTTAAACCCCACCTTTCACCAATGAACCCCACTATTTTCAACTTAAAGATTCCCCCCCTCCAAATTGAGATGGAGTCTATCTCTAGCCTACAGCTCCTTATCCTCCCAGGTCTCCCCCAATCCCCCATCAACCCATACCCTCTGGCCTCACACCACTCCCTGAGCCACTGGTTTATCTCCCTAATCTTCTTTTTGTGTTCCCCACTAGCCCTTGGCACCGGCAGGATTTCTGAGAAGGAAACTGTGCATCCTATGTCATGACAGACCCTGGCAAGCTCCCTGAATCTTGCCTGTATCTCTAGCTCACTATTTCCCTCAATGTCATTTGTACCCAGGTGGACCAGTATGTCCGGGGAACCCCCACAATCCTTTGCATAAAGACAGAAAGATCAGTGCACAAACAGAAAAGGAAGCTAGCCAATGGAAAGAGTGCTGTACCCTTTTGGAGCTAGACCTCTATAAACTAGGAAAAGAAGTCAGAGATTTACAGGCCCAAAATGGTGACACCAAAAGCAAAACTAAAAATCATGTAAGAATAAACTAATCTGAGGAATCTGGCCCAGATGACTCCTCTTCTGAAAAGGAATATTCCTGTTCAGAAGAGGAACCACATGATTAGCATAAAAATATATATAAAATTAGGCAAAAAAGGAAGCTCTGATTCTGGAGGTGACTCATCTGATGAGTCCAGGAAAAAATTAAAAGATTTCTGAAAAGGAACAGGAGTATTTAAAATCAAAAACTGTTACTCAAGCTTTAAAACTGATAGGTGAGAGGTATAATTCTAACTCTATGAAAGGAGGCATTAAGCAGCATATTCAGAAACTAAGAGTGTTTTGATTCTGTATGCATAACTGATGAGGGAGAACAGAGTTTTGTGATAAGGTGGTCTGTTGATCCTCGAGCAGAGTGGTCAGGAATGTCTACAGAAAGTAGGAACAAACCTCACAAACTTTATAAATTCCTAAAAAAGGAGTTTGGTAAATACCACACTAATGGGGCAGCCAGACATGCAGCCTACCAAATGCAGTGTGGGACTGATCAAAGTCCTAGGGAATATTATTGTAGGCTAAAGGATGTGTTAAAATCCTGGGGAATATTATTGTAGGCTAAAGGATGTGTCAAAGTCCTAGGGAATATTATTGTAGGCTAAAGGATGTGTACTTTGGAGCAGAAGATCACTCAGACAGTGATTCAGATGACTTCTGAGATGCATATTACCAAGGTTTACCCCCTGCTATCAGGACACAATTGGCACTTGAGCTTAACAAGAGGTCAAGGGACATCCACTGGATTGCCAGACAGGCAGAACACATCTGGGACTCTGGAAGAGGTGATGACTCTCCTTTAAAGAAAAAGGGAGAGGGCCCCAATACAAAGGTCCAAGTGTCTGAGGTAGCTACCTCAGATACTTTGGCTTTGGAAGGGGATGAGATATCTACCCTCCAAAACAGGAGACAAAAGAAGAAAAGAGGTAACAACACTCAACCAGGAAAAGTTGTAGAGCAGCCTAAGGCTGTGCCTGAACCTGCAGTAGTAATCCAACCTACCAACCCTGCCCTAGCTTCCTCTGTGGTGGTTCCACCACCTGGCCCTGAGTCATGGCTCTATCAAACCCCTCAGTAATTCCCACAACCTCAGCCATACCAAAACCAAGGAACCTCCTATCAAGGTTATATACTGGTAGGGGACGTAGCCAAGGGTATGGGAGAGGATACTACAGAGGATACAATAATGACTATAAGGGTGGTAGAAGTGCGTATAGGGGGTGTCAAAACTATAACAATGGGCAAGATGATTACAGGTTCCAAGACAAACCTCAACCTAGTTCCCCAGTCATGGAGGAAATACAGGGAATAAAGGAGGAGATGGGAGATGATCAGGGGTTTGGCAGTTAAAATTCAATGCAAAGAAGTGCAAGATAATGCATATGGGGCACAAAAACCCTGGCACAATATATCAGTTGGGAGGTGAGGATATAGCATGTACCAAGCAGGAAAGGGATCTTGGGGTTGTCATCTCTGATGACGTCAAGGTAGGGAAACAGTTTGACAAGGCAGCAGGTAAAGCAAATAAGATGCTGGGATGTATAGGCAGGGGCATCACCAGCAGGAAAAGGGAGGTCATAATTCTGCTATACAAGACACTAGTGAGGCCCCACCTGGAGTACAGTGTGCAGTTCTGAAGACCATACCTATGTAAGGACATAGACAGGGTAGAGAAGGTTCAGAGGAGGGCAACAAAGATGGTGCATGGATTGCATCACAAGTCCTATGAAGACAGGTTGAAGGAACTGAACGTGTACTCCCTGGAGGAGAGGAGGAGAGAGGGATATGATAGAGACATACAAGCATCTTACAGGAGGAACAGGGTGCAGGAAAACACTATTTTTAAGCAAAAAGATGTTCCAGGACAAGAGGGTATGGGATGAAGTTGGAGGAGGACGATTCAGAGGAAACATGAGAAAGAATTCTTCACAGAACGGGTGGTGGACAAGTGGAACACCCTGCCAGAGGAAGTGGTGGGGGCTGAAACAATCACGGGATTTAAGAATGCATGGGATAGACATAAAGGAATTCTGGAGGTCAGGGGTAAGGGGCAACAGACTTCTAGGAAAACAAACTGAACTTACAAGCTCAAATGGGCAGACTGGGTGGGCCATAGGCCCTTATCTGCCGACACTGTCTATGTATGTATCTATGTATCTATGAGACTTAAAATTGTTGCTGCAGCATTTGGGCCCCCCTCCCCCTCTGCCTTCTGGGTTTTCTACACCTGTGCAGAACCCATCTGCAACCTCAAGCAACAGTGGAACCAATAATAATGGCCACTGACTAGAGCCTTCTGTCCTTCCTAATGCTGCCCAGGTTAATGAAATTGCAGTTGCTGACAATGATAATAAAATGGCTACGAAACTGGAAAATGAGAGTGTTAATGCAAAACCTGACCTTACCCTAGGGGTAGCCCGAGTTACTGCTAAAGGTAGTGTAGAGTGTCAAAGTAAACCTGCCATGTTGTCAGGAGCTAAGAAAAGCAAATTCTACCTGGGCAACTTAATCCCAAAGGGGGGGGCAGACTGGTTTTACTTTAACATTAACATTGAAAACTGCCTAAGTAATGAAGCTTTAGTTAACTCTGGAGTGGAAGTTACCTTGATGTCCAGAAGCTTTTATGACAGGCTGACTGATGCAGTAGGTGACTCTAAGGTGTTAAACACCCTCTCTGATGGCTTACAAGTAGTAGGTTATGGAGGAGGGGCTCAACAGACCCTAGGTAAAGTGTGGCTAAAACTGAGGTTTGGCAAGATGGAAGTCAACCATCCGATGTATATCACTGATAGAACTGGAATGATTTCTTGATTGGAAATGACCTCCAAAAAAGATTTATGCCTATCATTGACTATTTCCATTGAATCCTGTGGGCACAGATAAACCAGCCCATTCCATTTGGGAAGAGTCTTAAGGTTGCTAAATAATCAGAATCATGTTATCTTGAGAAAAGGGATGCAACAATTACATTGAATTTTGTACATTCTGATGTACCTGATGTGTCAGCACTAGGTGATCCTGAAAATTTTGCTCCATGGAGAAGCAAAGCTCACATGGTTTGTCTGTCAAAGCATGATATGTTAAAGTCTGAGATGAAGGCAAGCGGCATCACTTTCTTCACCAAGGAAGTGGACCCTGCTGTCTCAGAAGCATGCCCTGCAGTTGATACAGAGGCACTGAATTCAGAGTACCCAACACCCTCTGGGGATGGTGGAAATGAAACACGGCCACTAAGACACGAGTCCTTACTCTGTGATATAAGGTCAGAGGATGACAAATTAAAGGTGCCCATCAAAGCAGAGAATTTGCAGATAGTAAATTCTGTGTTATGCTTAGGTTACGAGCACTGTTTAATTAGTGAACTGTTTTACAAGATGTTAAAGGGGCCGAGGCCTAGTTTAACATGTGTAAAGAAACAGAAGTGGTTGGAAAATGCCCCACATCAATCCACTAGCATGAAAAGCATATGTATCTGTGCTTTAAACCTCCAAATAGTGCAAAAGAAAATACAACACCCTGTAAAGGTAGTACAAGGTCTAAAATTTCCCATGTACCTGGGGTTAGACATCCTTTTATGACTGCGTGTGTATATTGACCTAGCCAATGATGTTCATTGTCACAAATAAGGGGGACCCTTACCCAATAAAAGTGATGCCACGGGCCTTGAGGTCTGGACAAACTATTCCTCAAGTGTGCCAGGTGGTAAATGAGTTCACTACAAGAATTCCAAGTAATGTCAAGGATTTCTCTCTTAGGGTCACTGTAAAGAAAGGCCAAGAAATGCCAGACAAGACTGCACTCTTTGTACTTGATAAGCAACTTAGTGAAATGAGTTTAAAAATCCACTCCATACCTTGCTTAGACATGAGCAGCAGAGTAATGCACCTCTTGGTACATAGCCTAACAGTAGAACCTATCACTATAGCAGCTAACTGTGAGTTAGGGGTAGCAATAGGGGAATCCTTTTATGATTTGGAGTTAACTGTTCCAGTTATTGGGTCGTTACCAGAAGACATTGTTCAAGATGACACAGATGAAGAAATAAGGTCCATTCCAAATGGTTAAATTGTTTTACAAGAGATTTGACTGGTAGATAAGGAAGAAATACAGGCATGTAAAGTTGAAAATGATTACCTTGTACTGTCCACTATGGTTAAGGAAACAGAACAATTTAAAGAGGTTCATGTGACTGATGATGAAAATGTTTCTGAGATAATAGAAGATAAGGTAGAAACAGGTAAAAATGTACCTTTCCCAGATTTTAAAGAACAAATTGAGCAAGGTATACAAAATTGTAATTGTGAAACAGAAGTAGAAAAGGAAAATGTTTGTGAAATGTTCCTTCAGTTTAAGGACATGTTTGCAAAAGATGCTTATGATTGTGAGGTAACTAACATACTAATTGCCAGCAGATTAGGGCTTACGGTCTATCAAGTCTGCTCGAACCTCAGATCCCTAGTTGGGTCCCGAAGCCCCCCCTCTGTGTTCCAGAAGCTCCTATCATCCATCCCAACCCCCCTGGGCCAGGCCATCATCTGATGCATCCACTTTCTGTGTCTGTCCCACCCTCTCTTGAAGCCCTCCACTGTGGATCTCTGAACCAGCTCACCAAGTAGTGCATTCCAAGGGTCCACCACCCTCTCAGTGAAAAACCTTCTCCTCTTCCCCCTCAACCTTCCACCTTCCAACTTCAAACCATGCCCTCTTGTGATACCTCCCTGCTTTAGTCTAAAGATCCCTTCCATCTTTACCATATTTATTCCCTTTAGGTACTTGAAGACCTCAATCAAGTCCCCCCGTCTCTCCTCTCCTCCAATGAAAATGGGAAGAGCTCCTCAAGTCTGTCCTCATACGTCAAATCCCCTAGTCCTCGTATCATCTTAGTTACCCTCCTCTGTACCCTCTCCAGGAGCTGTATGTCCTTCTTCAAGTATGGTCTCTAGTACTGTACACAGTATTCAAAGTGTGGTCTAACCAGTCCATTGTATAGCAGCAGAATCACTTCCCTGCTCCTAGAGGTGATCCCCTTATGATGCATCCCAACATCCTGTTTGCCTTCCTAACTGCTCTCCTGCACTGCTCAGAGTTATTCATACATGCATCCACCATGACCCCTAGGTCTTTTTCCCCTATTGAGGCCTCCAGCACCTTCTCTCCCAGGGTGTACCTGTGTTTAGGGTTTCCCCACCCAAGATGTAACACCTTGCACTTGGTGATATAAAAATTTAATTTCCATGTGTTAGCCCAGCTTTCTAGGGTGTCCAGGTCCCCTTGCAGGGACAACCTCCCCTCTTCTCCCTTAACTAGTGGTCCCATCTTGGAGTCATCAGTGAAGAGACTCATTTCACACCCTATACCCTCCCTGATGTCCGATATGTGTGCATTAAACAGGATCAGACCTAGGACCGAGCCCTGTGGTACCCCACTACTGACCCCTCTAGGGTTTGAAAGCTCCCCGCCAACCACTACTCTCTGGGTGTATCAAGCTAGCCACTTTTCAATCCATCTGACCATCAAAGGGTCTACTCCCAACTCCATCAGTTTCTCCACCAGACCATTGTGGAGGACAGAGTCAAATGCCTTGCTGAAGTCCAAGAATAATACATCCACAGGCTTTCCCCTGTCCAGTTCTGATGTTACCCATTCATAGAACTCCACAAGATTGGTTTGACATGATCTACCTGGCACAAACCCATGTTGCTGACTATCCAGACCTCCCACCTCCTCCAAGTACATCCCCAATCGTTCCTTTAGTATACTCTCCATTAATTTTCCCACCACCGAGGTCAAACTGATGGGTGTATAGTTACCTTGTACTTCCCTCTACCCCCCCTTTATGGACTGACACCACATGTGCCTCTCATCAATCCCTAGGTACCCTCGCTGTCTCAAGCAACCTGTTGAAGAGATCTGCCAGGGGTGCAGCCAGTATGTCCACCAATTCCCATAGTACTCTCGGATGAATGCCATCTGGCCCAGGAGATTTGTCTTTCTTTAGGCCCTTAAGGGCTAACCACATCCTTTTAGTGGAAATAGCATCATCCATCCCCTCCACCTTACTGGCCTTTTTATCCTTATCCTGATGTGACACCCCTGGTGTACCTCTCCCTCACTCTTGCTCCATTTCTGTTGCTCCCCTGATCCCACTCACTGCTGCTTCTATCCACATCATGTCTTGCTTTGTAGATATCCCATTCCCCTCCCTAGTGAACACAGAGGTGAAGTACTCATTTAATACCTCTGCCTGGTCCCTCGCCTCTTCCACCCACCCTCCTTCTGATCTCAATCTGCTGAGATGGCCCTTAGTTTTTCTCCACTCTCCAATGTACCAGAAGAACCCCTTTTCCCTCCATGTATCCCCTGTGCCAGCCACTGCTCTTTACTGTACTTTGCCCCCCTCACCATCCGGGTGACTTTTCTAGATGCAAGATGGTACATTTCCTTATCCCTATTCCCTCTTGTTGCTTTGTATTTTTTGTAGGCTGCCTGCTTTTCTCTGACCACTACCTGAACCTCTCTGGACCACCAGCATGGTTTATGTGACCTTGCTCCCTTACATTTCACCTTAGTGCAGGTCCTGACTGCCTCATGAAGTCCCCATTTTATGACCTCCCATCTCTGTTCCACATTTGTCATTGATGTAATCCCCTTCAAGTGATCCTTGAGAATATTTCCCATGTCCACAAAGTCTGCCCCCTGAAGTCCTCTGCCAGTGTCCTAGATCTCACCCCCAATGCTTATTTGAAATCAGACAGTATTGTTGTCACTTCCAGTCAGGGGTTCCTCTACAACCAGGTCCCTTACCAGATTGCCATCTGCCAGAACCATATCCAGGACATGCCCCTCCCTTGTGGGCTCCATCACATGCTGACCTCCATGTTACCAGGATACCTATCGCCCTAGTAATGGTCCAGTTTATGTATGCCAGTACAGAATACCACTAGCATCCGATGAACATATTCAAGAGATACTGGATACCATAATGGAGTGAGGGTTATAAGACAGGTAACTTCTATTTATAATTCCCCCATTTGGCCTATGCTGAAACCCACAGAAAAGTGGAGACTCATTATTGACTATAGGAAGTTAAACCAACAGGTGCCTTTATCTCGCTGGCCCATGACATATTTGGAGCAAAGTTTGACCAAAATTCAAGGTTCCAAATATTTTGCCACTCTAGATATAGCAAATGGATTCTGGACTTTAAAAATAGACCCAAAAGATCAATATAAACTGGCTTTTACCTTTGGAAGGAGACAGTACACATGGAATAGGTGTCCTTTTGGGTACTTAAATTCACCAGCGGATTTCAATATCTTTCTGCACAAGGCCATGCCTGATGCAGAAAGCAGAAGAAATTTGGTTTATGTGTATGATGTACTAATCAAAAGCAACACTTTCGAGAAACAGCTAGCTGAGGTCACTTATGTGTTAAACCAGCTAAAAGCTGCTGGTGCCAAATTGTCCTTACCAAAGGGGCAATGGTTCAGAGATAGGGTAAACTATCTTAGGCATAAAGTTGGTCCTGATGGGCTTTGTCCTCAGTATACCAACGTTAAGGCCATCCAAAGAATTGGTCTACCTAAAACTTTAAAAGAGTAATGCAGTTTTCTAGGGATCTGTAACTACTCAAGACAGTTTATCCAGAACTATGCAGAGACTGCCTATCCTCTTACCAGGCTGCTGAAAAATTCAGAACCCTGGGTGTGGGGGGAGAGCACAAGAGACAGCCATGCAAGCTTTAAAAGATAGTCTGAGTCAAGCACCATGTTTTGCTTACCCACAAATGGATAAGAATTTTTATCTATAAGTAGGTCATATGAGTAGCAGCATCAGTGCAGTGTTATATCAGAAACATGATTCAGACAAATGCGTTATTACTTATGCAAGTAAAACCTTGAGTGATGTTGAGAAAACGTTTTCAGATTGTGAAAAGGCATTGTTTTCCACTGTATGGATAGTACAACAGTTCACAACTTACATTTGTGGTAAAAAATTTTTTGTAGAGACTGGTCTCCAACCCCTTACCCTTCTGGGGAACCAAAAGCTTAAGGATGGTAATGTGTATAGCAGCAGAATTGTGGCCTGGACCTTAGCGCTCCAGGGCCTACCCCTAGAGGTTAGGTATACAAAGAACAAACGGAATACAGTAGCTCAAGGGTTATCAGACCTGGAGACACATAATTGTACTGTAGATGATCTTCCAGTACAAGACCCTGACCTATCTCCTGGGTTGGATATGGTGTACCAAAATAACAGGAACCACCACTATGATGAAAATATGTGTGAAACTTTGCCTCGAGCCTGTGTTGACGGTTGTTCATTCTGGCAAGGTGATGACCAATGTTCTGGTTTAGGAGTGGTATGGCAGGATAATTTACCATGTGTGTGAAACTTTGCTTAGAGCCTATGTTGACAGTTGTTCATTCCGGCAAGGTGAAGACCGATGTTCTGGTTTAGGAGTGGTATGGCAGGATAATTTACCATGTGTGTGAAACTTTACCTAGAGTCTATATTGATGTTGTTCATTCTGGCAAGGTGAAGACTGATGTTCTGGTTTAGGAGTGGTATGGCAGGATAATTTACCATGTACTCCTATCAAGTACAAGCTTGGTCCTAAGTCTAACCAATATGCAAAATTGGCAGCCACCTATATAGCGGTACAGACTGCAGTACAACATAAGACATTGCAATTTGTACCGACTCTGATTATGTTAGGCAGGACTTCCTTACACATTTACCAGGATGGAAGATGAATGGTATGATCAGTTCAAGAGGTAGAAAGGTGATGCATACAGACGTTATCTTAGCCATAGATCAGTTGGTTCAGGAACATAAGTCAGTTGTTTATTGGAAAAAGGTAAAAGGACACTCTAAAGTTCAGGGACCAGACAAAACCAAAAATGACCTAGCTGATGGTCTGGCTAGGGAGGGCGCTTTGTGTGGAGAATAATGGAACTTTGTCCCTCCTGTCCAGGCAAAGGTGGATGTGGTTACCTGCAGACAAAAGCGGCAGGAACAGGAAAATAAGGTTCTACACCTGCACAGTGAAAAACCTGACTTTGATTTAATAAAAATGCAACAAGAGGATGGAGTATAGCGCAGTGGTCTAAGGCTCTGAGCTGCAAATCTGGTGACATCCAGCAGACCAGACCTGGGTTTGAATCCCACAGCTTCCACTTGCATATTGTGTGACCCTGAGCAAGTCACTTAACCTCCTTGTGCTTCCAGGTCGCTCCTGTAAAAAAGCTTCCAGCTTAGTATGCTATACCTGGTTAAACAACTAAATAAAAAAAAAAGAGAGGATGAAGTGGTAGGAAAATGTTATTGTTTCATTAAGGAGCCCACTAAAAACATGATTTCCAACAATGACCTACAGGACAGCTGGGATCTAAGAGCCATGTATAACCAGAAGGAAAAATTCCAGTTAAGGAATGATCTCTTGGTAAAGACTGGTAAACACCCACATTAGTTCCAATGGATGGTTCCTTTAGGCCACAGGGGAATTATGTTACAACATGCCCATGATGAACCATCAGGAGCACATGGGGGGATAGAAGAACTTATAAAACCTTGAAAGAGACAGCCTACTGGCCCTACATGTATGATGATGTTGCAGGGTATGTACAAGGGTGTATAACCTGTTGCAAGTTCCAACCAGCTACTCCCAGACATAGAGCACCACTACAGTCAAAAGGCATTGCTATGCCTTGGTCAGACATCCAGATTGACTGGATCGGTCCTGTTACCAGATCTTCAAGGAGTAACCAATACCTTTTGACAGTTACTTGTCTGTTCACAAAATGGGTTGAGAGTATACCTGCTCCAAATAACACTGCTGAAATCACTGCTTTCTTATTAATAAACCATGTGTTTAGTCAATGGAGATTACCTTTAAGAGTAGAATCTGATAGAGGTCCTCATTTCACAGGAGCAGTAATAGAGAATGTGTAGAAAATTCTAGGAGTACAGAGGAAACTACATGTGTCCCACCATCCACAGTCATCTGGACAGGTGGAATGCACTAATCAAACAATTGTGTATATACTGAAGAAATATATCAGTTCTTCAGGAAAAGATTGGGATATAAATTTACCACTGGTATTAATGGCCATACAGGCTACTCCTGACAAATCCAGAGGTGTTCCTCCTTTTGAAATGATGACAGGAAGACAAATTGTGTTACCTTTACATCTCCTCTATACCACAGGAAATGTAAATTCAGCATGTACCACTGCAGCACATGAATAGGAAACACATTTAAAACAGCATTTGTGAGAAACATTTGCATTTGCTCAGAGGAACTTAAAGAAAAGTGTTGAAGCTTCTAAGTCATATTGTGACAGGAAAACTAGTCCAAAGGAGTATCAAATTGGTGATAAAGTGTTTTACTTTAACTATAGTAGAAATAAAGCCAAGGTCAAAAAGTTTCTTCCGAGTAGGCAAGAACCCTTTGAGATCAATGACAAAATCTCAGCTGTAGCCTACCAAATTAAACTAAAGCATAAAAACACTGGAGAGGTAGTACCTAAATGGATTCATATTAATCAGTTGAGGCAATATCATGAACGCAATAAAACATTGGAAAATATTCTAAATTAATCTGTAAGTGGAGATCAGAAATTAGAGTCTAGATAAAAGATTAATTGTAATGCTGATTTTTAGAGTTAACAAAGAGAATGTGTTTTTAAATGGATCAAAACAGTGTAAAAATGTTATTTTTAAAAGTGTGCATAGTTGTAATCATGTTTAATCATGTTAATTCATGGAGTACTGTACACCTATCTATGCAAAATAGTATATCTCCAATGATGAGATCTAGTGATGTCACATCTTATGATGTTATATGCGATGATGTAATGTGCTGTCATAAGTTACCACAGGAGGATGCAACTTTGTTTTTATGTTTCGTTTTCCCCTGCAATGCTTAAAACTATATACCCATATATAGTAGGATTATCATTTTGAATTAAAAAATGCATTTTTGGGGTGCATTTTAAATTCAAAAGGGGGAAATGAAGGGACATAACCAATTTGATCAAACAATTTTTTATTATATTATTATTATATTCTTAATTGCTATTTTATATCCTTATATTGGCTTAATTATTAAGTATTATAAATATTTTTGGTCCGATTAGAATCTAAATGAACTCTAAAACAAGGACAATGCTGCATAAGGCTTGAGAACTGAAATGGGGAATGATGCCATGGAACGGGAATACAGCATATATGGTCAACTTCAGAAAAAACAGTGTTTCTAGGATAGTCTGTTTAAATTGAATGGCCTCTTCCAAGTAGTGATAGAAGAGCATGCAACTTGACATAATTTACAATCTTATTTTTTCAGTACCAGCCACAGCAAATCTCAGAGGTTAACATAGATTCAGATTGGCTTTAAGAAATTAAGACTTTTATATATAGAAAATATACTAAAACTCTGATACATTTTAAAATTAGATAGGTTATTGAAAATGCATGTACCTGCCCAGTGAGTACGTTTTAAACCCATCACCAAAGTGTATTGTGAGCTATTTACAAAAATCTGTAACTCCTAAACTGTTTTGACAAGTTTGGTGTCTGTAGTAAGCTGACCTTGTCACATTTTCAATGGAATGAGACTTGAAGTGTTTATCTAATGGAAGCAACTAGTTGGGTGGAGTATAAGCCTCTGGATAGCTACATGAGGTCATGGTTCATTTATTTTGAACAAAGGAGATCCCTATCTTTTTTTTTTACCAACTATTTTACCAGGTGAGACACACTAAGCTGAAAGCTTGTTTGCAGGTGCAACCTGGGAGCACGAGGAAGTTAAGTGACTTGCTCAGGGTCACACAGTATGCAAGTGGGGGCTGTGGGATTCAAACTCAGGTTTCCAAATTTGCAGCTCAGAGCCTTAAACCACTGTGCCATACTGCCTCTAGTATGGCACAGTGCTTAAAGAAGTCTTCCAGTCCTCTAAGTACTCCAGTCCTTAAAGAAGTTTTATTAAATTTATACAGTTCTAATGATAGCAGATATGCCAAACTAACATCATTTTAAACAGAAAAAAATGTACTTCTGAAATCTGTAAATATTTTTTAGAGATCTATAAATGAAAAAGTTTTATAATGCTTTTATAAATTATAGATTTTATATTAGAATTGACACCATCATGTTTGGTCTCAAATGAATCCTCTCCTTAAGTTGCATCTAAAAATGTGAGTCTTATATATGTACATAGGTGCTCATAGATGCAAGAAAGAAAAATTGTCTTATATCAAAAATAGTTTTTCAGGATGAGGTCAAAAAATGGCTTAGGAGGGGCTAATAGTAACATCCTCAAAGAGTACTCGGGCCAATCATAACTTGATGGTGATGTCGCCCAGTAAATGGGACATAAATGGGAAGCTGGCAAAGTTGGCCCAGAACTGCTTAATTCTTTGGTGTGTGAAGACCTGTGTTGGCTGTCCTGACAATTTTGGATGAGCTTGGATTTTTATCAAAAGCCTGAAGCCATACCTGCTTGGAACATTATTTGGGTTTTGACATTGCCACCACAAGGGGATGCTAAACCAGCTGCTGCAACTGACTGTTACAGAAATGACTTTCTTCCAGTATTGGATCAAGCAAGGCCTATGTTTTGCATACTGAGAATTTGGACTAAAAGTAATGTTTGGGAATTTCTGTTAAAAGCCTGAACAAGAGACTGACTTTGGAATTTACCAGCCAGCAAGCTTGCAGTGCTGTTAAATAGCAGTGAGTCCAAAGTTTCAGGTTCAAAAGCAAAAATGAACTGAAACAGAAAAGAGTCACAGAGTCCAGCTATCCAAAACAACATTGCTGTCCACAGTGACAAATCTTTCTACAGACTGTGCTGAACTGCTGAAATCGTGTTGTCTAATTTCTCCCACTAAATCCTGAAGTGACTTTTGATGATTTGTGATGTCAGGCAAGAAGGATCCAGCCTGCATTGCTTCATTGATGTCAAAAGACTCTACAGTTCCAGGTTCAAGGGAAAAAGACAGCAGACTAAAGCCAAACTCACCACCAAGGACATTTGACATCCAAAACCAAAAGTTCTCACCAAGACTTTGAAAGCCAAAAAGTAGAAGACCACATCTATAGATAACTAAAACATAAGTATTCCTTTATCCTACTTTAAGTACTTATTTGGCTATCTGGGGTGATAACTTAATGCATTTTAGCTCCAAACCTTGGGTTTATGGTTAAGCTTGAATTTAAATCTAAAGAAAATACCTTTTTCATACTATAAAGTTTAAACAAGTATCATACCACGATAATCTGAAACACTAGTGTAATGAGTTGCGTTCTCATAGTAAAAAGAAAAATTTATGCTATTTATAAGTATTCTAAAGAAATAGTATATACTGACATTTATTTTGCTGAATATTGCTTGTTTATTTACATTGCTTATTGCTGAAATTAGTTGTATTTGTTTTATATGATTTACTTGATTTTCTAAAATCTATTTTGTTTACATTACAATTTATGTTTACATTACATGTATAATGCTTGATATTTATGCTAGTTATGAATTTTTAGGACTTGTACATATGTGAATAAAATACATTCATCTCTTATATAATCCAAAGTGTGGCAACAGTGTTTTTCACTATCATTTTTGAATCTGGAGAGCATAGGATAATATCACATGTGAATATTTATTTCTGGTAATTTATGAAATAATTTTTAGATAAGGCCTGAGGTGAATCCAAGTGCATCATTATAAAATGTGATATTATAAGCCTTTGTTCCGACAACCCTCTTGGACTTTGTTGATTACCCTGAGGTATTTGGAAGTTTCTATCATGCCCCCCTCCTTTCCTCAAGGCTATACATCTTAAGCTCCTTTAGTCTTTCTTCATAAGTCTTCTGATGCAGACCATGAACCATTTTGGTTGCCCTCCTCTGGACAGCCTCTACCTTGTCTATGTCTTTGTGGAGATGGGGTCTCCAGAACTTTACACAGTACTCCAGATGTGGTCTTACCAACTGTCTGTACAGAGGGCCAACAACTTCCTGTTTTCTACTGGTGATGCCTCTCCTTATGCATCTTAGTATCCCCCCAGCCCCCCTTACTGCCTTCTCACATTGCTGGCCCACCTTTAGGTCATCTGCTATGACTACCCCCAGGGTCCCTTTCCATTTTCGTCGTTGTCAGTATCTCACCCCCCATTGTGTACTCTTGCCCTGGGTTTTTGTTTTCCAGGTGCATTATTTTGCACTTCTTTACATTGAATCCAAGCTGCCACACTTCTGATCATTCATCCATCCTTGCCAAGTCCCTTCTCACCCTTTCAACACCTACTTGTGTATCAACCCTATTGCAGATCTTTGTGTCATCTGCAAAGAAACATACCTTACCTTCCAGTCCCTCCGCATGTCACTTATAAAGACATTAAAAAGGACTGGCCCCAGTTTTGAATCCTGCGGTACCCCACTAGTAACCCTCCTTTCTTCATTGTGGACTCCATTTACTACTACCCTCTGTGTCCTGTTGTCCAGCCTGTGTTTTACCCAGTCTATCACCCTGGGACCTACTCCCAGGCTAGCTAATTTGTTTATTAATCTTTTGTGTGGGACTGTGTCAAATGCCTTGCTAAAGTCGAGGTAGGCCATGTGAAGAGATGATTTGGTTGCCAACTACAGGTGTTTTCTGGAGGTAATGAATTAACTACTTTTAATTTCTTCCAGGCTTTATTCCTAATCCTGACATAATTGCTCTTTAACCTCTAAAGTAGTTCCTCTGTCCACATTTTACATAGTCTCAGTCAGCCAGCCTCACCTCTCCCAGAATAGCAAAGCCATGAACCGCAGAGCACTGCCACAAATTGCTGTCACCAGCCCTCTAAATAGTCAAACTGACACATGGGTGGAGAACAGAGAAGAAGACACCACTTGCAAATGACTCTACAGAATCAGTCCCAACAACAAATTAACCACTCCACTTCCTACTCTCTTATCACTGCATAGCCTGCAGCCTGTGAATTCATTTTAACTACAAGGTGAGTACTGCCATTCTGTGATCGTGTCCGAAACACATACCACATACCAGACTCACTCCACTGATTGTCCTCACTCACTTCAACAATGCTTGTCTCCCAAATGCTGTTCCCTGCCCAGGTCACCTGTCCAACATCAACTCTGTCTCCTACCTTGACACTAGTCCATTTCTCTCTCTCAGACCACAGCAATACCACTCCCTGCCAGCTCATACCAATTGCAGTCCTTGAAATATGCCAGCATGAGCTACAGCTACTGAATGTAACCATGAGACAGTGGCAGGTGACTGGAGCTAAATACAAAGGGCCACCAGCATGATCATTCTGCAGGGCCACCACTGATCACAGAGCAAGGAGATGCAGTCACTCGGGAAGGAAAACAGTGCCCACACAGCCACCACTGATCACAGAGCGAGGAGATGCAGTCACTCGGGAAGGAAAACAGTGCCCACACAGCCACCACTGATCACAGAGTGAGGAGATGCAGTCACTCGGGAAGGAAAACAGTGCACACACAGCCTAAAGGGGAGTGGTGGTGGGCAGGATGCTCACTGGTCTGGTCACTCCTTCTGGTGATGGAGAAAGGGCTGGAGTTCATCCAGGAAGCCCTACCTAAGAAAATAAATGGCACATGACACACCATCGTGGACATAGGGGTTGCCTACAAGAAAAGCAGACAGCTCAGAAAATGCCCCCCCAAAAAAGCAAGGGCCCTATGCACAGGTGCATTCTGCACTCTATAAATCCGGCCATGGTCAAGAGTCCTGAATCCCGACCATGATCAATACTTCATAAAAAAAGAACACAAAAACTCAGAGCTTTTAGAGTGGAATGTTTAGTTATTCAATAGCTGAAAGTTGCATTCTGAAAGCTCTGTGCACAGTAACTCATAAAAGGTCCCCTTCTGACAACTCTGAACATGTAAGGGAGGAAGCCTGTCCTCCTCTAGCCCCAGATCCACCACTGCATGCTGTCTTTATAGTTACGTGCTAAAATGGTAGCTAGTGCTCCTAAACAAGTAATTAGTGCTTGGTGTATCAAATTTCAACATCTATTGTATTTTATGTTGCATTCAGCATGTATGGAGGGGGCTGTGAATCACCAGATTCGGATATATAATTTTGTTAATCTTTCTGGCAGTGTGCTGGGGGCATCCTTTTGTTTATGTTGCAGTTGTCATGTGTAAAACAAATAGCATTTACTGTATAAACCACTGCTGATGCACTTTCTATCTTAAAGCACTTTGCAGGTAATGAGAGACTGGTAGTGTAGTGACTGTAAGTCTGTAGTGGCAGGCAGTTCACACCTCAGCATCCACACACAGCCTTGGACAATTGCATAAACCAGCTTTATGGAGATGGGAATCAAGGCCAGGACACTGTGGAAAATATTCTGATTTTGCAAAAAGTGCATTTGGTTCTTTCACTGCCATCTGAACACCTACCAGGATATCTCAGAGGTAGGAAGATAGGATCAGAGTTTAACACCTGAATCAAAAGACACCACATCCCGGCAGTACATAATCCCCCTACTGCTGCACATGGGCACCAGCATTTCTGTTATAATCCCAATCCCTCTGCAGGACTAGAACCTATGATCTTTTCTGTCCTTGAGGTGGATGTGTTTCTAACTGAGCCATGCTAATCCCCTGAAAGTGTGGCTCAGTTGGTGGGGAGGGAGAGGGTTAGTGTACTGCAACTAGTGCATGTGAAAAGGTGGGGGGCTCACTGCATTAAACATCAATAAATTAAACTGACATTACTTGTGTGTGCCCATGTGTGTGTGTGTGTGTGTGTGTGTGTGTGTGTGTAAGTGTGTGTGTGTATGCCAGAGAGTGTGTGTGTGTGTGTGTGTGTGTGTACTTGTGTTTTTTTTTTAAATTGCAATTTGTCACTCCTACGCTCTTCAAGCTCCGCATCCCTCATGGAGCAGAAGATAAACCCCCTGGGTGGGGACAAGGTGGGGCAGAACACCCTGACAATCAACTTTCTTTGGGAGACTGCAGGACCAAGCAGGCAGGAGCCATCAGGGGTCTGCCTCGCAGCTCCGTCTACCTGGAGCTCAGAGAGTTGTTTTTCCATGTTCTGGATGTGGGTAGTGGCCCATGCCCATATCAAGGCATCACTGCCTAACGTCACAATCCCCCTGAGCATCAACTTTGCATTTGCTGAGCCTCAAGCCTCTGCTAGAGGCTGGTCAAGTGCCGAGCAGGAACCCCCCTCCCTCCCAGGAGAAGAGATCTGTCCTCTGGATACTCAATCCTCTCCTTCCCCTGCCAACTCCCGGTGGCCCGGGCTCATTCCTGAATCTGGGTTACTGGCATTGAGCGGGGTGTGGCATCCAGCACCTCAACTGCTGGCACCACTGGGCCTACGTATGTGTGAACTTTATACAATGGTTTTATTTAGAATCACCAATGGTGATGATAAATAATGCTTTTGTTAATTTGGCTGTATTCTACATGTATCGGTGAAACCAGGACCAGAACACAATAGTAAAAACTGGATTTCCAGGTTCAGACTGACCAGCCAGACTGGTACAACATGTACAGTACTGCTATCCTGGATTTTAACTCAATGTTAATGTAGACCAGGGGGAACCTCGAAAATAAAAATGTTTTTCAAAGGTAACAGACCTCCAGACTATCTTGTTAACCATTTAACTGCCTACACTGAACCTTCAAGATACTTCTAGCCCCCAGACCAGCATCTTACCTCTAGCCAGTCATGCTCCCAGCAGCTAAATCACCATTATTGCCTCCGATTCCCAGCTGACCACCCTCCCTGCAGTTGGACAACCCTTCCAGGACCACCTTCCAAAGCCTCCAGATGACAACTCATCCAGCCTCCATACCAGTCTCCCCTTCCTAGACTGTTCAACTTGGGTACTTGAATGAACACCTTCTGTATCACTGTGCCCACCCTAGGGATGAACTGGCCTCCCTGAGAACAGTAATTTCCTCCCTGGGGTCAAAATGCTTGCCCTGATGGCTGTAATGCCCAGCCTCTGTGCCTCAGTAATCATCCTAGTGGGCAGAATGTCCACGCAGAGTGGAAGACTGATCACCCTGAGTGTCAGAATGCCTACCGGGTACTTAATGATCTCCTGATAGCGAGGGATTAGAGGAACCATTCAGTTCTGGTTCTTCTTGCTCTCTCTGCAGCATTTGACACCGTGGATCATGGGTAGGGATGCAGCGAGTTTAAATGTCGCTGGCCAAGCGCTGGAGAAATGTCCAAATTCACCTGGTGGAGTAATTCGCAAAATTTCCCCGCATAAGGCAGAATTTCGCCTAGGCAAAATGTTGCCTTCCATGGGAATAATTCCACCTTCTGCAGCAAATATTTCACCTTCTGCAGGCCAAATTCCACCTTCTGTGGGTGAAATTTCACCACTGAAGCTGGAATTTCTCTGCGGAAGGTGACATTTCACAGCAAAGGGTGAAGTTTTGCCATTCCGCCAGGTGAAATTTCACCACTCCACCAGGCAAAATTTCACATTTCATTCAGCAAAATGGGCAGAATTTCATGGATTACTCTGTAAAGTGAATTTCACTCACTTCGCCCACCACTAATCGTGGGGTGCTGTTGGAATGTCTGCAGCTCCTCTGTGGGCTATCATGGACAGGCCTCAGCTGGTTCCACTCTTTCCTCATGGGCAAGACACAAAGGGTGGTGTTGGGGATTTTTTTCTTGGCCACGGTCTCCCTGCTCTGTGGGGTGCCACAGGATTCCAAGCTATCCCCCTTGTTGTTCATGGTGTACATGCTACCATTAGGAGACATTATAAGGTGGTACGGACTGAGTTTTCATTACTATGCTGATGATACTCAGCTATACCTGTCCTTTGTACCCGAACAGGACAGTGCTATCTCAGCCTTTAACAATTGCCTCGCTGAAATTCAGGAGTGAATGAGTGCTAGCTGGTTGCAATTGAATCCGGACAAGACTGAGGTGTTGGTGACCCAGGTCGTCAGGTAGAGAGGTTGACTCCAGATCAGTCATCTGCCCTTGTGCTAGGGGGCAATCAGTTAAGACCCTCTGAACAGGTGTGAAATCTAGGTGTTGTGCTTGATGGCAAGTGAACTCCAAAATCTCAGCTGTCAGCAGCCATTAAGTCCTCTTTTTTTCATCTGAGGAACATTGCTCAGATAAAACACTTAGTTCCACCTGAGGACCTTCCTGTGCTGGTCAACGCCTTTGTGTCTTCTCTCCTTGACTATTGCAATGCTCTATACCTAGAGCTACCGGGGGGTGGACCTCTGTCACCTACAGCTGGTGCAGAATGCTGCAGCGAGGTTGTTGATGGGCTTGTCTAGAACTAGCCATGTCACCCATGTGCTTCGCGAACTGCACTGTCTGCCAATGCAATGGAGGATCACCTTCTAGGTTGCTTTAATTGCCACAGTAGGACTGGAATACCCACAAAGAGAGGAGCTACAGTACGTCCACCATCTCTTGAATCAGTGGGTATCCACACTGATAGAGGCCATCTTGTTTTTTACATAACTAATGTGTTCCACTCAGGTCTTTGCTTGCACTACTGCACAGGTCAGTGTAACAGCACAGGGAAAGGGGAAGGGGAAGGCCCCGTTTTTATAGGGCTGATGTCCATGGCATAGTCCATGATTTTTCCTTTTGTCTATTTTCCCATTAGCAAGTTATACTGTACTACCACTACAGGGACACAATCGTTATTGTTACTTGAGGTCCCTGCACCCTAATTGATACCTTCAGGGGTACACCGTAGATAGCTAATGTTTAGGCATAAGCTATACTAATACATAGGACTAAGGGCATCTACCGTATAAGAGTAGATGTCAGTATATAATGCATATTGTTGCAAGCCACTTTGCTTGCTAAAGCACACATATTATACCATGTATTTTCTGTCTGTTTCTTACTTGTCAGATGCCAAGACACCTGTCCTTGAAGTAATTATGATATGTAAGGCAACATTGCCATCCTTTGGTGATGTGCACCACTACACCATGTTATGTAAGACTCTGTATAAGAATGTCTTTGTTCTAAAACTGATGACTTTACAGAATTATATAATGTTATCTTGGACCGTGAAGCCACCTCTAATTTAGCCAATAGGGCTCATCTCTGTAACTAAAAATGTTTCTATCTTTTGGTAACTATAGTAATTATCACAGGTATATAATGTTATGCACAGGCTTTACACCTCGGAGACCCGAGAGATCCCAAGAGACTACAGAGAAACCTCGAGGTGTAGGGAACGCTTAGCATTGGCTCCCGGTTCATATTGGTAAGAACTGCTTAGGGCAACTGTGATTTATCCCTTTTGTAGTAATAAACTTGTTTATTACTCGAATGCAACTTGTTTGTGATTATTTGCATTCCCAATATTGCCAAGAACCTAAAGTGAGGTTTAGTCCTCTTACAAACTGACGACCGTGTGCAGGCGATATTTGGTGTTTGCAAGTTTTCACTTGTTGCTGTAAATTCTCCTTTCCCCACGGGAATTGTAGGTGTACACTCCCGTATCACCTCTCCCATTCTTTCTAACAGTTTGTAGATACTTACAAAGTCTGGCTGACTTTTTGGGTGTGGTCAATGCCATCTCAACCCACTGCACAGCAGCTTTGAATTGCAAGCCTACAACTTCTACAGTAGCCCGACTGTGTATAAAGTACTCGTGTTGTGGATCGATATGCAACACGCTGTCTTTTTTCACAGTTTGAATTTTCATTTCCTCCCACACAATGGCCACAGTATCAGATATCTGCGCAGAACTGAGACTCGATGTCTCGAACTTCCTTACCTCCAATGGAGGATGGGCTGACTTTGCGTGGGACGCAAGTCAATCTGAAAACCTGATACTGGGGATCTCAACCCAGTATGCAGAGACGCGACAATCCACCAACAAGCGATGTGCTAAAGGGTTGATGGTCGCCACTCTCTACGCTGCTCTGGAAGCCTCTGAAGTGAGGTTTCATACCCTTGATCTGCAGATCACATCTCTTAAGCAAGAGATGGGTCTACAGGAAACAGAATGTGTTCGGATACAGCAGAATCTGGAGTCAGAACTCCAGTCTCTGCAAAATGAAAAGGATTCACTATTGCATCATTCAGCACAGGCTGGTGAACAAGAAATGTGTACTCTGAAACAGGAGTGTGAAAGTTTGAGACAGGATAAGAGTCAAGTTGTGCAGATGAATGATTTGTTGAGTGCTGCAAATGCACAGTTGAGTGATGAGATGGGTGAGCTTCAGGACAAGATCAATCAGGTACATAATGATTTAGAAATAGCCTATAGGGACAATCGCGAATTGAGCACCGCCTATCGTGTTTTGCAAAAGCAGAAGCAGGATCAGGTTGATATGGATGTTGCAAGTGTGAATCATGATGAATGTAAAGCTAAGATGGATAAGCTGCGCCGTCAGTGAGAGGTTTTGGCTGGCCATGTTAAGGCAAAGGGTGGCGTAGCCCCTGCCTTTCATTCGTCATCAGAAGGGGAGTTATCTGATGATGACATCTCAAAGTACAACGCCCAGTCACGCCCCTACTATGGCCCAGATTCCCCACCCAGCCATCCACAGCATGGCAGGTCCCCGCCCCTTACTCCACAGGTCACACGTCGGCGACGTTGTGACACTCATCATGGGAAATGCCATCATGGCGGTGCCCATGATGGGGGGGAGCAGGCCCAAGCCTGGTCCCGACAGCGCCTCCAGTAGCCGTTATTAGTGTGGAAGACAGGCAAGAGATTGAAACCATGATTGATAGAGCATTAGGTAACATTCCTCTTCCTGAAAGAAGTATGAAAGCCATTAAAAGTCAGATCCGACAAATTTTCTAGGAGGCTGGCACTCAGGAAGGTGTTGTTCATACTGCAACAGAAGCTGCAGCTCGCGCAGCATTGGACAGTGCACAAGATGCATTACCTCTGCCTGATCGACCACCGACTAATCCCCTACAAATGGCCTACTCCGTTCAGCAAATTGCTGACAGTATTGGTCAGATGAGCCAGTCCGACAATCTCAGCTGTCACTTGGAAAAGGTGCACTCCAAATGCGAGATGTTCAGCCTCGCTGCAGAATATCAGGTCCAAATACTACGCCAGACCATTGATCCTGGTTTATAGGACAAACTCCCTGAAGCAGTTAACCAGGATGGGAGTGCCACCTTTGACGAGGTTGCAGCTGAGCTTATCTCCGCTCATAGCCCAGGTGTAGTAGAAGTAATGCTGGCATACCCCGTGAAGCAAAATGTGAAAGAAAGCCCAGCGACCTACCACCAGAGACTCTGGATGGCCTATCGAGCAGGGAAGCACCTGGCACAAGAAGCTGCGGATGTAGATCTTATTGAATATAAGACCTTGTTCCTTAGGAACATGATCCCAGCCATGAGAGAGAAGGTAGAGCCAACCAAGTACCCAAATACGGATAAGTTTGCTGATATTCTTCGGAAAACCGAGAGGGTGTATCAACTGTACATCCGTGATTTGGGTTCTGGTTCCAAGAAAGTTGCTGCCGTGGAACCTGCCTCCGGGATCGCGACACACTATACTGTGGAAGGGCAGGCCCAACAACAGCAGCCCAAACATCCATCGGCCCCTCCAGCTATCAACCAACAAAACCCCCAACAAGGCCAACAACAACAGTGGAGTGGGAACCAGAATTGGTCTAAAAAAAGAAAGCACAAGGGCAGAGGGAAACCATTACAAAGATCGGGTCCCTCATACAAGGAGATAGCCAAAGAAAACCGGAAATTTCGAAAGCTTCTGGGGCAAGTGCACTCTGTAGTGGATGCTGTTCCCACACAGACTCTTGCAGCAGTACAACCGATGACACATGCCACTACTGGTCATGGAGATACGGGAAGTACGAGCTCTCAGACCCACACAAGCCTGAACCAGGAAGCTCCTCCCTATATTGCATCAGTGCAACATTGTGAAGTCATTCATGCAAGTCAGGCCCAGCCCCTGCATGCCTCCAGCAATACAGATTGACAATTACAGGCCCCAGTCCGCATTGTAAACAAGCTGGTCTTGGATACAAATGGAAGGCCCTGCACCGACGCCGAGGTCGGGGGCCGCCAACTAATTGTCTTATTGGATACAGGTGCAGCTGTATCTGTGTTACATGACGAACACCCGGACATGTCCCCTTGGTCTACCGGACGGAAGACCAATATGTCAGGAGTTGATGGTACTAGGCTACCTGCATACCATTCTCTGCCCTTACCGGTAGAGCTAGGCCATTTGAAGGCCTCACATGCATTCCAACTAATGGTGTTGCATGATCATCCTAGTATCATTGGGATTGACTTTCTTGCACCACACGGCTGTGTGGTGGATCTAGCTAATATGCTGCTGATACAGATCCAAGGTCAATACCATACTGTCTTAATTCCTGACTCACATGCTATGGCAACAATATCTATCAACAACAAAGAGTACAATGTCATAGATTTGTTCAAGAACCATGAATTTTTTTCCAAAAACTTCTACCTATTCTGCAATGACATTTGGAAGCGTTTGCAGTTAATTAGCACGATTGTGGCAGAATGCATACTGTTATCAAGGTGCCAGGCCCAGAACATGAAAGACAAAGGCAATACCCATTTCCCACTGAAGCCTTGCCCTCTCTCAGGGAAACAATTCAGTCACTCCTTAAGCAAGGAGTGATTAGAACTTGTGTTTCCACCGCCAACTCTCCCGTTTGGCCTGTGAAAAAACCCACAGGTGCCTGGAGACTTATTATTGACTACAGGAAACTGAATCAGGTCACCCCCAGTTGTTCCCAACTGTGTCGTCGGCACCAGATGTGCTTCGACTTTTAACACCGGATCAGAAATGGTTCAGTGCCCTGGATATTTCCAACGGTTTTTGGTCATTACCATTGGCCCTCAAGAGTCAATATAAGTTTGCCTTCACATTTGAAGGATGGCAGTACACATGGACTTGCTTGCCACAGGGATTCCATAATAGTCCATCCCTCTTCCATCTTCATATGATGGATGCCTTACAGAGTTTCTCAGCCCCCCAATGTCTCTTACAATACGTAGATGACCTGTTGTTGGCGACGGCCACACAGAAACAACATCTGGATCTCTTGGACGAACTATTGACTCTCATTCAGAGAGCAGGTTTGAAATGCAATCCTGAAAAAACACAATTATGTCAGAAAGAAGTACTCTTTCTGGGTTTGAAAATAACTGACCAAAGTCGGAGCCCAACTTGGAAAAAGATACAGGGATTACAAGACTTGCCATTATTCACCAGTGTGGCAACTCTTCGAAGGTTTCTAGGTATGGTAAATTACTCCAGAGATTTTATTTGTGATTTTGCTCAGAAAGCTGCTCCTCTGTATGACCTACTCAAAAAGGATGTTCCATGGAATTAGGGCCCTGTTCATACCCAGGCTGTGACATCACTGAAGCAGGCCTTGGCCTCCGACCCAGCAATGGTAAACCCCAACCCAGCACTACCATTCCATCTGGAGTGTGTCGCCTCTGACATTGCCATGTCAGCAGTGCTGGCCAGAAGGTGCATGGCACCTTGAGACCTATTGCATATGCATCACAGCTCTTGACCCCAGTGGAACAGAAATACAGCCTTTGCAAAAGGAACCTTCTGGCTACCTACTGGGCTGTCAGACACTTCCTATATATCATTGGGTACTCACTACTGATTCTCAACACCAACCACACTCCGACTACCTTTCTGCTCTCAGATAGAGTGAAGGATGGGTCAGTCTCCAACACTAGGCTGACACATTGGTCACTCCTCCTCCAGGACAGGGATATCCAGGTCCACCAGACCAAAGTTCCATCTCTACTAGCTCATGGTCTCCTTTTTTAGGAGGAACCCAATGACTGTACACTGCAGTCACCTGACCTCCCAGATCCGGGCCCATTCCTCCCTGCTACGCCAGAGATACTGGAGAGCACCTCCTTGTGTCGTATTTTCACTGATGGTTCAGCATCATAGTACCAGGGAGAACAGATTGCAGGGATAGGTATTTTGGTGGTTTACCCCTATGGGAACATTGTCAAGATATCTAAACGTTGCAGTGTGACTTCATCGCAATATGCAGAGATGGCAGCGGTGGCCTGTGCACTTGAGTTTATCCAAAATGGAACTCAAGATACCATCATTTTTACAGATTGTTGTTCCCTTACAGAATTTATCCCTTTCTGGAAGAAGAACTCCTTCCTCTCCTCTGACAGCAGTCCAGTGAAATACAAAGAATTGGTAATCTATATACATGCACTAGCACAGAAATACACACAGAAACTTTATGTGCACAAGGTTAAAGCCCATTCTCTACATGATCCCTACCATGCATTCAATGGCACAGCAGACACCCTTGCTAAGGAAGGGGCTTGAGGGGGAGATGTCTGGATAATGGAACATCCAGAAGCCAATGCGGCTGTACATGTTGCAGCCCTTAAAAAGAAAACTGAGTCTTTTTCTCCCCTGGACCTCTCAGCAGCCCAACATTTGGATACTGAACTCAAAGAAGTATTCAGATTCCTTGACAAAGGTACTGAACAAAGACTCCCTATGCATAATCCCTATTGCAGACATGAAGGTAAGTTACACTTATCCCCTGACGACAAACTCATCTGGTTTCAACCAGAGGATACTACCACCAAACTGTGGGTAGTACCCAGACATTTGAGATCTGAATTTTTGCATCAAGTACATGATACTCCTACTGGTGGACACCAAGGAGCAGAAAACACCCTCCAACGTCTCAAGACCACCGCTTGGTGGCCTGGTATCACCAAAGATGTTAAACAATACATTGACAATTGACTCATTTGTGCACAAAACAACCCGATACCTACAAAATGAAATGCCAAACTTCTACCACAAAGACACACTGGCCCTTGGCATGCCATCTAAATTGACTTCATTGGTCCTTTGACCAATACCAGTAGAAACAACAAGTATGCTCTTGTGGTAACCGACTTATTCTCTAAGTGGGTTGAGGCTTTCCCCACTAAGACATGCACCACAAAGACAACTGCCAAAATCCTGGTGGAACAGATTTTCACCAGGTGGGGCCTGCCTCTCAAGGTAGACTCCGACAAAGGAACCAGTTTTACAGGTGAGTTGATGAAAGAGTCCCTCGAACTCCATGGGGTTCAGCAAAAGTTCCACATACCTTATCACCCTCAATCCTCAGGTCAAGTAGAAAGGGCCAACAGGTGGATTAAGCAAATGCTTTCCAAATTCATAGAGGACAATCCCTAGACCTGGGATTCCCTATTGCCTTTACTCCTTATGGCAATTAGGGGTACGCCCTAGGCCACCACTCAGCTCACACCCTTTGAGGTGACGACTGGAAGACAGATGAGATACCTGAACATTTGTTGTTTGACCTGCACACCCCCACTGCAGACCGAGTGTCTGTGGACCAGTATGTGGAAAAACTCAGAAAAGATCTCATACACACACACTTGTACACTGCAAACTGCATGGGCAAAGCCCAGCAACAATCCAAAATACAATTTGACAAACACGCACAAGAAGTGGATTGGCAGGTTGGAGATCAGGTAATGGTACTTCGATTTGCACATCCCACCCACTCCTTCTCCAATAAATGGGAAGGCCCTGACTCCATTGTCAACAAGCTCAGTCAGCAGTCTATCAATTAGACCTCCACAACAATAAATTGACTGACAAATAGTTACATGCAAACCAATTGAAATTGTACAAAGGAACTTAAACTTACTTTTCCAAACCCCATTGGGCAGAATTGTACTAATATACTAATCTTTGATCTTCCTTTTCAGATATACTGACAAGATGGCTATCTTGTTCCTATCTCTCCTCCTTGCAGGAGTGATCCCTTGCACCCAAGGCACGGTACCGGACCTCCTTCGACAACTGGATCCTCCAGCATCCCCAGAGGGAGTTTCCATCAAAATACCAGAAACTATGATTACTGTCTGGGAAGGTTCTGATGCTTACCTCACTGCCTTGGTCATTGCTCCTGACAAATCAACCCTTCAAATTGAGTGGCAAACCACATCACAAGGACAAATTCTCCCTGTGGCCAAACTCTCCAAAGGAACTTTTCAGGGTTGGCCCAATGCTAAATTATCCCCAAATGGTTCACTGTTCTTGTTACAAACTGCATTGAGACATTCTGGTTTGTACAATATTACTGCTCTAATTGATCCTTCCTATTGTAACTCTCTTTCCAAAGATTCTGCCCGCAGATTCTGTTCTATATACCACATGGCCTCTACAGCCATGTATCTTTCTGTTTTACTTCCCACTGAAAAACAGCTTTTGGAATGTCCCAAACATAACCCTGGTCCCCGTAGTGGTCTTACGGCCACTGCCCTCCCAGGTTCCTTGATCAACAATCTACAATTTATGCATATACCTGTTTTGTTTAATCTTACTTACTGGAACATGAAAGAATTTGGTATGTGTCACAATACTAATACATCTGCATTTTATAGTACATTATTGCTTGATAGTTTAGCTGCATTTCAGATTCATACTAAGGATCCCTTTACTAGGGTTTATTCTACTGAACATAGAGGTAATTTTAGGAGGAAATTCCCTACTGGTACTCTTAACGATAAACGTAGTAAACGTGAAGTTGACAGTTCTGATGTTACAGGTGCTACAGGTACTGTCACAGGTCTTTTTGGTACTGCTATGTCCATTTGGAACAAAGCAGACATAGCTGCTATAAAAAGTCACTCTGCAAAATTCTCCACTGGTTTGGTTAATAATATTTTGCCACCATTATTGTATGGTGTGGATGGTCTTAGTCAGGAAGAAAGATTCACTGTATACAACATGCACGACATTGCAAAAGCATTTACTGATTCAAAAGATAAGATTAACGCACTCATACAACAGAATAATAGAGAAGCTGAAAGACAATACATTGGTAGGGAAATACTCTGTTCTGCATATGGTTCATACATCCTCACTACCATCAACAACCTCTTCCGTGATTTAGAAACTGGAAGAATCCCTGACATAATACATGATAGACACATTTCCAAATGGTACTGTCCTAAATGTAAACTTTCAACTTGTGTTTCTTTATGTATGCAACAGACTTTGTCTATTTCTCTCTCCACAGCAAGAAACTTGGGGTTTGTGACCAGGCACCCTAATACTGGTTCTTGTTTTTCTACTAAGAAATGTTCCATAACAGATACCATGTTTGTCTCTTTTGCTGTCTCCTTACCACGTTTGATCCCACCAAAGCTTTGTTCGAAAAGTTGGCACTGGCGCATTCCATTGGGCATTTGGATGACGACATCTACAGACAACGCCTGGATCTACCCCCTGTACTGGACTACCACTCCTTCTTGGATGCCTAGGTGGCACCGCACATGGACTGCTGTGCGAAAAAGCAATACATCTACTTGTGCCAATGTGATGTGTTTGATGTCATACGCCCTGTTTATGGCTACTCTCTAGACAGCATTGATTGGACTTTCACCATGGATGATGACATCACTGAGACTGGCACCAACTCTTTTGACTCAATCTTGTCACCAGGTCAGCTCTACCAGTCCTATCGTGAGGAAGCTCATCGCCTGTCAACACGGATTTCGAAGACGACCTACACATGCCCTGTTCAGTTGCAAAAATGGAGACTACCTACTGTGCGCTCACAGTATAACTCTGACGGAGAGTACTGTATTGTTACTAATCATAAGTCTTATACATATGGTTCTGTTACTTGTCCAATTGATTACCCCAACTTCTGTTTTGTTCCCTATCAGAAAACTGTTATTGGACATACCGTTATAACCCCCGTCCCCCTTATGGATGCAGATATTATTGATGCTAACCCAGATTACTTACTTACACTCTCAGAATATCTACCATACTTTAACGTACACATAGATCCACTTACACTTACACTGAAATCCCTTTTAGATAGAAAGGACACACACCTCATCCACATCAGCAATAATATAACCAAAGCCAATGAAGCTGTTCTTGACTTAATCAATGATGGAGATATGAATAAAGCGTTGACTAACGCCTGGTTAGAAATTACTTTTAAAGGTTTTGTTATAATACAAGCATTTTTAATATTTGCTTTGATTATTATTCTATGCTGCCTATGATGTACACTGCGTCAATACCATGAGCAGCTTGAGTTCCTTTACAAAGCCCACTCCTCAGGTTTGTAAATGACCACTGCTCCTGCCCATTCCTTGGATTTGCCTGTGTTGCCCTTGGAGGCAACAAGGGGGGAATTGTTACACGAGGTCCCTGCACCCTAATTGATACCCTCAGGGGTACACCGTAGACAGCTAATGTTTATGCATAAGCTATACTAATACATAGGACTAAGGGCATCTACCGTATAAGAGTAGATGTCAGTATATAATGCATATTGTTGTAAACCACTTTGCTTGCTAAAGCACACATATTATACCATGTATCTTCTGTCTGTTTCTTACTTGTCAGATGCCAAGACACCTGTCCTTGAAGTAATTATGATATGTAAGGCAACATTGCCATCCTTTGGTGATGTGCACCACTACACCATGTTATGTAAGACTCTGTATAAGAACGTCTTTGTTCTAAAACTGATGACTTTACAGAATTATATAATGTTATCTTGGACCGTGGAGCCACCTCTAATTTAGCCAATAGGGCTCATCTCTGTAACTAGAAATGTTTCTATCTTTTGGTAACTATAGTAATTATCACAGGTATACAATGTTATGCACAGGCTTTACACCTCGGAGACCCGAGAGATCCCAAGAGACTACAGAGAAACCTCGAGGTGTAGGGAATGCTTAGCATTGGCTCCCGGTTCGTATTGGTAAGAACTGCTTAGGGCAACTGTGATTTATCCCTTTTGTAGTAATAAACTTGTTTATTACTCGAATGCAACTTGTTTGTGATTATTTGCATTCCTGATATTGCCAAGAACCTGAAAGTGAGGTTTAGTCCTCTTACATTATCTATAGAAATCCTTGCCTGTTGTTCATTTAGATACCTTCCTAAACTACATCTACCACTCCATCTAACAAGCCCCCCTTTGCGTTCTCTGCTTACATATTCCTCATGTTCCTAAATCAATTGTTCACCAATTTCTCTGCCTTTATAAACAATGCATCCCCTGCTCTCCTCTCTCCCTCATGTTCTGCTCATATCCCTCTCTTTACCACCTCCACTTGCTCACAAATCATCTATTCCTAATAACTCTCCCAACCCCATCAGTTACAAGCTTCAATTCCCTAACCACATCCATGCTATCACTACCCCCCCATTTGAAATATGGTCTCACTCTACCACTATTCCTAATGCGGCTTTGATAAGTGTCCACTTTCACTGAGGTTCTCCACCTTCTTCTTCTTCCTCACTCATCCACTCAATTCTCCTTAAATCTCCCAACCTCCTTGCCAACACCTTCAAACTCCCTTAAGCACCACTTTCTCATAGTCACCCTCCTCTTGCTCTCCACTGAGGATATCCATCCTAACTCATGCTCTATTGTTCCTAGCTCCTCTGGTGTTTCCTTCTCTGCTACCTCCCCATTCTCTTCTTTCAGCCCTCCCAAATGGCTTAAAGAACATGTGCAGCTTGCTGCAAATAATAGGCTAGATTCAGACCATAGTGTGCACTCTAAAACCAGACATTCTACTCTCAGAAACTTGGCTAAAGAGCACTATCCCTGAGCACTCATTCTCCATTCCTGGCTACTCACTGCTAAGCCAAGACTGTGATGATAGGGGTGGTGGTGTGGCCATTTATGTTCTAGCCTCCATTTAAAATTCATTCATTCATCTACGCATCCTCACATCCTGAGACCCATGATGCTGTAGCTATCACCCATCACGTCATCACCTATGAAATCCTTCCGATGTTCTCAGTGACCATAACCCAATATTCATAGTTAGAAAAGTCCACAGAACTAAATCACCACTCAAAACCATACAACTATGCTCTTTCAGGTCTTTTGACTTTTAACCTCTCCTGAGTAATCTTGCACTTCTGACTGGTTCACCCCAACCTCCTTCCCATCGGTTGATAAGGCCCTTGCCTACTTCAAATAAATCTTTCTTGTAAACTGGAATACCTTTGCCCACTCAAGCAATGAGTCAGAGGAAACCGCTTACCTTGGATAACCCCTGAATTTCTGGCCTGTCTCAGTGCTAGAGATCGAAGCATCATAAATCTACCCAGCATCCTAGTGACCTCGTGAGCTACCTCATGAACTGAAAGGTTTGCACCAGGGCTACAATGTTAGCCAAGTCTAACTATTGCAAATCTGCCTTCATCACCAACTTAAATTGCCCTTCAAAGTCCTGGAAGGTGGTCCACACCCTATTTACCCCCCATCTTGCTCCCTCAAGTACTTAAAGTAAAGAGCTTGTTATAGTCCGACCCACCAGCCATAGCTGTGGAATTTAACTCCTACTATACCTCCTGTACTACCAAGCTACTACCCCTCCTACCCATCACTCTCCCCACCCTCTACTGGTGTGGCCCATCTACCACCCTCCCACCTCCCCTTCTCTTTCACTACTGTAACCTCAAATGATTCCCTAAGTGCCCTTCTCTCCATCAAGTACTCTAAAGGTAATTCTCCTGATGGCCTCAAACAAAAAAAAACTCCTCTGCTTCTCTGCTTCAGCCATCACCTACCCCCTCTACAGGGAAGGACAGGGAGGGTAAACGAAGAGGAGGAGTAGCTCTCTACATAAGGGAAGAAATCAAAGCAACAGAACAAAAGGGTAAACGGGGGAGGAGAAGAAGCACTGTGGGTCAACTTGGAGAAAGGCAATGGCATCAAAATCCACACAGGGGTTGTATATAGAGCCCCCTTTGAGGAGGACAAAATGGAGAAAGAATTGATAGAAAGTATACTCAGAATGGCAGAAAAAGGGGAGATATTGCTGATGGGTGATCTGAATATGCCAGATGTTAACTGGAGTGCAGTTGCAGCAGCCATTTCTAAAAGTGGGGTTATTCTAGATGCCCTACAGGGAGCATGCCTTAGACAACTAGTATTAGAACCCACTTGAGAGGGAGCAAACTTAGACCTGGTTCTCTCAAATAGAGATGGAGAGAGAATCACAGATGTAGAAGTGGGTAGCCATTTGGGAACTGGCAACCATCGAACAGTATGGTTCACAATAAACACTGCTCTAGAGTCAAGCCATACAAAGGCAAAAGTACTGGAGTTTAGGAGGGCTGACTTTGCCAAAATGGGTGAGTGCCTAAGGAATGCACTAGCAAATGGGCAGGAAGGAGGGGTGGAAGAACAATGGGGAATAATAAAAACTGCCATCATAGAGGTAGCAAGTCTTTTGAGTGAAGCAAATAAACAAAACAAAATGATGTAACCACTATGGTTCTCAAAGGAGGTGGCAGTGAAGGTTCAATAGAAAAAGAAAGTATTCAGGAAGTACAAGGAATCAGAGAAGGAGCAGGACAGAGAATTGTATCAGTTAAAGCAAAAGGAAACTGGGAAAGCAGTCAGAACAGCAAAGGCCAAACCGAGGAAAAGATAGCCAACTCAGTTAAGAAGGGGGATAAAACGTTTTATAGGTACATCAGGGAGCATAGGAAGACCAAGAGAGGGATAGTGAGGCTTAATAAAAGGGAAGGGGGTGGGCAGAGGGTGACGGAGAAAAGGCAGAGATACTAAACAAATATTTTTGCTCAGTATTTACAGATGAAAAGGGTGAGGTACCTAAACCAAACAATAGAAACACTCTGGATACAGAAGTTGATAACAACCCATTTACCAAAGAAAGGGTTCTGAAAGAACTCTTAAAACTGAAGGTGGACAAAGCAATGGGGCCTGATGGGATTCATCCCAGAATTCTAAAGAACTAAGGGCAGCATGACAAGTGTTTTGACTCATTTATTTATTTGTTTATTTTCATTTTTTTTTAAGAAAAGTATCTGAGGATCAGTGGCAGGATTTTTAGGACAGTAAATTAATAACAAGGGAACTAGGAGAGCTTTAGTAACAGACAAGTAGTTGAATAGCAGTATAATTGCAGTATAATGTGGGGAGTGGTGCAATGCAGTAGCTGTGGGGCAGTCATATTCAGGCAGACCTTCTGGACACTGAGGTGCTGCCCTATCTGCATGCATTTCTCTGGACTGTGGGATGAGGTAGTCAGGCTCAGAGCAGAAGTAAACTGGGTCAGGAGTACCATCACCCCTATCTGGAGATCACCCAGTCCAATGTCGCTGCCTCAAAGGATGCCGAGAATGAGGAGCACTTAGATGGCAGTGGGCTCAGGGTGAGTTAAGATGGTGAGGTAGAGGCACATCCCAGATCCTATTCCATTCAAGAACTCATATGCCACACTTGTAAATGGGGGCAACCAAATAGAGGTACTCAGAGAAGTGGAAGGAAAGGATGTGGAGGCTAGCCAAGGAGGTGACCTCAGCAGGGAGAGCAGTGGACCCCAGAGGAGAAGGAAGCAAATCCTGGTGGGGGACTCCATCATAAGAGGGATCCAGCTAGGAACACAGGAGGGGGAGGACAGGGAGTTGAGGTGCCTACCAGGTGCCGCAGCATGGAGGGATGGCAAGAAGATCCTGGGGATCACTGGGAAGGCAAGACGGGAGGGTGAGCTGGATGTCATTATCCACCTAGGTACTAATGACCTGACAAATGAGGAGCCAAAGAAAGTTCAGGAAGAGTTTAGGAAATTGGGAAGGGGTCTCAAGCAAGTAGCTACTTCGGTCACCTTCTCAGAAGTACTACCTGCAAGAGGTATGGGAGAGCATAGGGGTGCATGCACTAGGAACTTTAACTCATGGTTGAAGAACTGGTGCTGTGAGGAAGGGTTTGGATTCATTGGTGACTGGGGACCCACCTGGAGGGATGGAGGTTTGTTCAAGCCTGACGGCCTGCATCCATCCTGAAGGGGAATCCAAGCACTCAATGATAAGTTTAAATGCTACATTGACAAGCATTTAAACTAGCCAAGGGGGGTGTCAGGCCAGCAAGGAGGGTACCTACTTGCTCACCCCCCCATAGCTAGCAGTGAAACCAGTGAACTGGAGGAGTGGATATCTCAACAAAGCACTGTGCAAAAGATGGAGATTAGCACCCAAGAGGTGGATAGGCAGAAAAGGGCCAAAAATAAGCAGAAGGGCAGACAGCAAGGAGAACCTGGGATAAAGGACAGCCAGGGAAGGGGCTGGAGTAGAACAGCTAAACAGTCTAGGTATGTCAAATCATGGAAAGCCATGTATGCTAATGCTAGGAGCCTTAGCAACAAGATGGAAGATCTGGAGGCTGTCATGGTGCGGTCAGACCTGGACATTGTGGCCATCACAGAAACCTGGGCAATGATAACCATGACTGGGAGATGGCTATTCCTGGCTACAACATATTCAGAAGAGACAGGGCAGGTAGGAAGGGAGGAGGAGTGGCACTGTATGTGAAAAATGACATAAGGGCCACAGAGATCCAGGAGGAACAAAATTGGGGAGAGATACTGTGGGTTAAGCTGGAAAGGAAAATGGGGACAGCCATCCGCACAGGTGTGGTCTATAGACCACCAGCCCAGGAGGAAGAAACAGATAGGGAGCTGATACAAGCAATCCAAAGGATGGCAGACAAGGGTGAGGTAGTACTGGTTGGAGACTTCAATATTCCAGATGTGGACTGGAGCATCCCAGCAGCAGCATCAATTAGGAGCAGATTTATCCTGGACTCCATTCAGGGTGCCTTCCTTAAGCAACTGGTCATGGAACCAACTCAACAGAAGGTAATACTGGACCTTGTGCTCACAAACAGTCACAGTGTGATGGGGTAACAGTGGGGGAGCATCTGGGGAACAGTGACCACCAGTCATTGTGGTTTGAAATCACAGAAAGAGCAGAACTAAACCACACAAAAACACGTATCCTGGATTTTAGGTGGACAGACTTTGGGAAATTGGGGAGATACTTGAAAGAGGCATTAAGGGGAATGGGGCAGGAATCAGGGGTAGAGGAACAGTGGGCAGTTTTTAAAACGGGGATTACAAGAGCAACATAATTATGCATTAAGCAGGTTAGCAAGAGGAAAAGGAAGAGGAGGCCATTATGGTTTTCCAAAGAGGTAGCAAAGAAAATGAAAGCCATAAAGATTGCATTCAGGCAATACAAAAAGACACAGGGAGAAGGGAATAGGGAGAAGTACCAGGAGAAGCAAAGGGAGGCAGGGAGGTCAGTAAGGGAAGCCAAAGCTCAGACAGAAGAGCACATTGCAAAGTCAGTGGGAAGAGGGGACAAAACCTTTTATAGGTACATGAGTGAAACAAGAAAGGCAAAGGGAGGGATAGTGAGACTGAAGGGGGAGGATGTGGACTGCATGGAGGATGACAACAGTAAAGTTGACATACTGAACAGGTATTTCTGCTCAGTCTTTACTGAGGAAGAGGAGGGTAATGGGTCTGAAGGGAGTACAAGGGGTGAGAATGGTGCAGAAATGGACACAAGTCCCTTTACACAAGAAAGGGTCCTGAAGGAACTGGAAGTAATAAGAGTTGATAAAGCAATGGGGCCAGATGGGGTGCACCCCAGGGTCCTTAAAGAACTCAGAGAGGTGGTGGCTGAACCTCTGGCTATCCTGTTTAGCCGATCACTGGAAACAGGGGAGGTACCCAAAGACTGGAGGACAGCAGATGTAGTCCCCTTATACAAAAGTGGGAACAAAGAGGAAGCGGGGAACTACAGACCAGTCAGCCTCACCTCGGTAGTGGGGAAGATCATGGAAGCACTACTGAAGGAGAGATTGGTGGAACATCTGGTTGTCAATGGACTGCAGGATCCAAGGCAGCATGGTTTCACCACGGGGAGGTCATGTCAGACCAACCTCGTTGAATTTTTTGACTGGGTGACTAGGGAGGTGGATTAGGGGAGGGCAGTGGACATGGCCTATCTGGACTTCAGCAAGGAGTTTGACACTGTGCCACATAGAAGACTATTACATAAACTAGGGAATATGGGTGTGGGCAGGACAGTAGTGTGGTGGGTAGGTAACTGGCTGGGTGACAGGACACAGAGGGTGGTGGTAAATTACTGTCACTCCACAGAGGGAAGAGTGACCAGTGGGCTACCACAGGGATCAGTGCTGGGACCGGTCCTATTCAACATCTTCATCAGTGACATTGTAAGGACCTAGAAGGCAGAATTTCACTGTTCGCTGATGACACAAAGCTCTGTAACAGAGTAGACACACCAGAGGGTGTAGACAGAATGAGAAGGACCTGCAGAAACTTGAAGAATGGTCAGGGTTTGCAGTTGAAATTCAGTGCAAAGAAGTGCAAGATAATGCATATGGGGCACAAAAACCCTGGCACAGTGTATCAGTTGGGGGTTGAGGATATAGCATGCACCAAGCAGGAAAGGGATCTTGGGGTTGTCATCTCTGATGACCTCAAGGTAAGGAAACAGTGTGATAAGGCAGTAGGTAAAGCAAATAGGATGCTGGGATGCATAGTCAGAGGCATCACCAGCAGGAAAAGGAAGGTCATGATTCCACTATACAAGACACTAGTGAGGCCCCACCTGGAATACAGAGTACAGTTCTGGAGACCTTACCTACGTAAGGACATAGACAGGCTAGAGAAGGTTCAGAGGAGGGCAACAAAGATGGTACATAGATTGTATAACAAGTCCTATGAGGACAGGTTGAAGGAATTGAATATGTACTCCCTGGAGGAGAGGAGGGAGAGCGGGGACATGATAGAGACATACAAATATCTTACAGAGAGGAACAGGGTGCAAGAATACACTATTTTTAAGCAAAAAAGATATTCCAGGACTACAGGGCATGAGATGAAGTTGGAGGGAGGATGATTCAGAGGAAATGTGAGGAAGAATTTCTTCACAGAACGGGTGGTGGATAAGTGGAACACCTTGCCTGAGGAAGTGGTGGGGGCTGAAACAATCATGGGATTTAAGAATGCATGGGATAGACATAAAGGAATTTTGGAGGTCAGGGGTAAGGGGCAACAGACTTCTAGGAAAACATAAACTTAAGTTACAAACTCAAATGGGCAGACTAGGTGGGCCATAGGCCCTTATCTGCTGACACTGTCTATGTATCTATGTAGAACTAGTGACATCACTGACCACCCTCCTTAACAAATCATGGGAGGATGGGGTGGGACCTGAGGACTGGAGGAGGGCAGATGTGATTCCACTTCACAAAAGTGGGAGCAGGGCAGAAGCGGGAAACTACAGAGCTGTTAGTTTAACTTCAGTGATAGGGAAAATGATGGACTCGCTTCTGATGGAAAGAATTGTTGAGCACATAGAGGCCAGAGGGGCACAGGACCCAAGGCAGCATGGATTCACAGCGGGAAGGTCATGCCAGATGAATCTAATAGATTTCTTTGACTGGGTGACCAAAGTAGTAGATCAGGGAGGGGCTGTGGACATGACCTACCTAGACTTGCATTTGACACAGTCCCACACAAAAGATTAATATACAAGTTAGCCAGCCTGAGAGTGGGTCCCAAGATGATAGCCTGGGTAAAGAATTGGATGGAGAATAGGACACAGAGGGTAATAGTAAATGGAATCAACTCTGAAGAAAGGGGGGTTACTAGTGGGGTACTGCAGGGTTCAGTATTAGGACCGGTCCTCTTCAATGTCTTAATAAGCGGCATTGCAGAGGGACTGGAAGGAAAAGTACTGTATGTCTCTTTGCAGATGACACAAAGATCTGCCACAGAGTTGATGCACAAGGTGGGGTGGAAAGGATGAGAAGGGACTTGGCAAGGTCAGAGGAATGGTCAAATGTATGTCAGCTTAGATTCAATGCTAAGAAGTGCAAGGTAATGCACCTGGGAAACAAAACCCAGGGAAGAGTACACACTGGGGGTGAGATACTAACAACAACAAAATGGAAAGGGACCTGGGGGTAGTCATATCAGATGACCTAAAGGTGGGCAAGCAATGTGAGAGGGCAGTAAGGAGGGCTGGGGGGATGGGATACTGGGATGCATAGGGAGAGGCATCACCAGTAGAAAACAGGAAGTTGTTATCCCTCTGTACAGACGGCTGGTGAGACCCCATCTGGATTACTGTGTGCAGTTCTGGAGACCCAGTCTCCGCAAAGACATAGACAGGATGGAAGCTGTCCAGAGGTGGGCAACTAAATTGATGCAGGGTCTGCACCGTAAGACATATGAAGAGAGACTTGAGGAGCTTAATATGTATAGCCTCGAGGAAAGGAGGGAGAGGGGGGACATGATAGAAACTTTCATGTACCTCAAGGGAATCAACAAAGTCCAAGAGGGTAGCATCTTTCAGAAACAGAGGTGTGCAAGAAGAAGGGGGCACAATTTGAAGATGGGGGGGTGGTTCAGAGGTAATGTAAAGAAGTATTTTTTCACAGAGATGGTTGTGGATGCATGGAACGGCCTTACGGAGGAGGTTGTGGAGTCAAAAACAGTGGTGGAATTCAAGCATGCATGGGACAGTCATAAGACAATTCTAGGGGGGAGTAGGAAAAAGTAGGCTGCTGGTTAACTAGGATCTGCAGCTTATCCATTAGGTAGGGAAATGGGCAGACTGGGTGGGCCAAGTGGTCCTTATCTGTCATCAAATTCTATGTTTCTATGTTTCTCTCAATAATCCTAAATTTCTTATTCTCTACTGTCTCAATCCACTCGTCATGGAAACATACAGTGGTCCTCCCTTTACCCAAAGGGGGCCACCCCTCATCACCTGGTAACTATTGCCCCATTTCTCTCCTCCCTACCCTTGCCAAGCTTCAAGAACACATTGTACTCCCCAACTCACCTCTTTTCTGTCTGATACCTCCTTTTTCACCCCTTTTCAGTCTGGTTTCAGTAAAAAGCACTCAACCACCACCTCTGTCCTATGACTCACAGACTCCATTCTAACAGGATGGACAATGGGATAATTTACATCTACCATTTTTGTCGACCTTGCCAAGACCTTCAGCAGCATCTCTCACTCCCTTCTCCTTGGCTCACTCCCAGCAGCTGGCCTATTGTATCTCCCTCCACCACAAACTGGTTCAAGGCCTACTTTATATGTAGAACCCAGTCCATTAAGATCTTGGATGCTACTTTTCCTCCCCTCTGAATTAATACTGGCATCCCCCAGGGCTCTGTAGTAGAGCCCCCTTTTTCTTCAGCTTCTTAAACAACCTTCCTTCTGTTTGCTCCCCCTCCTCCACTATACATATGTATGTCAATGATACAGTCCTGTATGCATCTGGCTCCTGTCCTGCTGAGGTTACAACCAGCTTACAGCAAGACTTTGACAAGGTTCAGCTCTGGTTTGGTAACCATCAACTTTTCCTCAATGCTAAAAAGAATGCCTCCATGACCTTTGGCACTAGGCAGAGACTCTCTAGGCTTCCATCCCTACCCACTTTCCACACCCTTGATGGGACTTTACTTCAAGACACATCCTCCTTCACGTACTTAGGTGTTTGGTTGGACCAACATCTATACTTCTCTGGACAAATTGACGCCATCCAGAAAAAGCTGCACCCCAAGCTTTGTGCCCTGTTCAGGAACTTTATTTTCATCCCCAATACAGCTAGGCATGAACTTGTTCAGAAGATGATACTACCCATTGTAGACTACTGTGACAGTCTATGGTGCTGCCCCTATGTCCTCCCTGGCCAGACTGGACACCCTCTTCAATTCCTTCTGCCGCTTTGCCCTGGATGCCCCCCCCCTGCACCCACCACTGTGCTCTCTATCGTGCCCTGTCTTTCCCCTCTCTTACAAATAGGCAACTCTCCCACTGTGTTAAATTCACCTCGAAGCACTGGCTGGGTGAGCTCCCCTCTTTCCTCACCTCCTCCTCCTTTATAACAACCCCCATCCTCCCATTCCCTTAGATCAACCCACTCCCACACCTTGATAGTCCCCCACAGATCCACACTAATCAGCCTATCCAGTTACTCCCACCGCCTCTCAAAAATCTGGAATTCCCTCTCCTCTCAAATGTGTCACTCATCTTCTGCCTAATCCATCAACTCTGCCCTCAACAATTACCTTGCACCTAGCTGCTCCTACCATGTCCCTCCCTAATTCCCTCCTTTAAGCCCTGGATAAACCATACCCTTCTACTATCACCTTCATTTTACCCTGTGCACCCACTCATCCCAAATTTCTAGCTCTCCTCCCCTTCACCTAAATTGATCCCACTTACTGGACTCCCTTTATCTTTCACAGAATGTAAGGGACCTAGAATGCTCCCCGAGTCCATGCATCCTGATGGACTATTGATTAGGCCCCACCCCCTACAAAGGTGCAAGTTCTCTCCCCTTCAAGGGTTCAGTTCTCACTCTCTCAGTCTTCTATCACTCTCTTAATCCCTATCTACTAAACTTCCCCAACCCCTGACAGGGTACCCTGCATTCTGAAGGGTCCTCTCTGGGGTTAAGTCCTATTCCCCTTCCTAGCATTTAAGTCACACCTCCTCCTTCCCGTTCGCCTCCCTCTTTAAATCCCTAGAGCCATATCCCCGTTTCTGTATAATCCCATAACCCCCTTACAAGGTTCCCCACATCCTGAAGGGGTTTCTCTTGGACACTGCCTTGCCCCTTCTATCTGGTGTCCCCAGTCCCCCTGCAGGGTTCCTTGCATTATGAAGGGGTCTCCAGGGACACAACTCTTCCCCTTCCACCACCTCACCCTTTTCTTTCCTTTTCCCCCCTTTTCTTTCATGTAAGCACTTGTTTACTTATTAACCCAGCACTTATTATTGCCCAGGCTTTCTACATATCATGCAGATAACCCAGCACTTATTATTGTTCAGGCTTTCTACATATTATGCAGATAACCCAGCACTTATTGTTGTCCAGGCTTTCTACATATCATGCAGATAACCCAGCACTTACTATTGTCCAGGCTTTCTACATAGCATGCAGATAACCCAGCACTTATTATTGCCAAGGCTTTCTACATATCATGCAGAAAACCCAGCACTTATTATTGTCCAGGCTTTCTACATATCATGCAGATAACCCAGCACGTATTAATGTCCAGGCTTTCCACATATCATGCAGATAACCCAGCACTTATTATTGTCCAGGCTTTCTACATATCATGCAGATACCATGCAGACATGATTGGAGTGGTGCAGTGCAGTGGCTGTGGAGCAGCAGTCTTTAAGGAGATGTTCTGGAGGATGCAGTGTTGTCCCATCTGCAGGCACCTCTCTGGGCTAAGGGAGGAGGTTGCTCATCTCCAGGTTGAGTTGGCCAGGATTTGTGGGACCTCCTCTTCCATCCAGGGACCACCAGTGTCACTGCCTGCCTCAGAGGTTTCCAAGAAAGAGGAGCGTTGACCACAGTGGGCTCAGGGAGGGTGAGGGTGGTGGAACAGAGGCGCATCCTCCAGTTGTACATCTCCACAATTCCTATGCCATTCTGGCAAAGTGTGGTTCCTCATGGAGGCACCCACAGTGGAGACCAAGGAGGATGTTGGGAACTCCACAAAGGAGACCCACAGGAGGGTGGCAGGGGACCCTGCAGGGGAAGGAAACAACTCCTGGTGGGGGACTCCATTGTTAGGAAGGTAGAACTGGGCAAGGAAGGGGAAAGGGAGGTAAGGTGTCTGCCTGGTGCGATGGCTTGGAGGGACAGGGAGCGAATCCTCAGGATTGCCGGAGCAGCTGCACAGGGGATGGAGCTGGATGTCATTGTCCACCTAGGGACAAATGACCTGGCTAAGAAAGGGATTAGAGAAGTGCAGGAAGAGTTTGTGGAATGGGGAAGGGGCCTTAGTCAAGTAGCACGCACGGTAACCTTCTCGGAGGTGCTACCCATCTATGGCATAGGAGAGGCTAGGGCTGCCCGCATCATGGGATTCAATCAGTGGTTGAAAAACTGGTGTGGGCTCAGGGATTTGGCTTCATTGGGGACTGGGGTCCACCTGGAGTGATGCAAGCCTATACTGGCATGATGGGCTGCATCTGTCCGGGAGGAGAACCAGGATCCTAGGTGATAGGTTTAAATGCTTCATTGGCAAGCTTTTAACTAGCAAAGGAGGCACTGGAAAGGAGCAGGAAAATCCTAGCCCCCAAACAATCACGTAGTAAGTGTGGCAAACACCAACATGGAGGTGTCAATAGGGAGAAGGCAGGGGTAAATGGAGAAAGTGACAAAGGCAAGAAGGACAGGGATGGGGCAAAGGGAGTAAGGCCATCAGGAAATGGAGGGTAATGAGTACCAATGACCTGTAGTCTGGGCAACAAGCTCCTGAGCTGGTGGCCTTAATGGAAGAGGGATGCCTGGATATTGTAGCAGTCACAGAAACATGGTACAGAGAACCATGACTGGGATGTTAACATACCAGGGTACATAACCTACAGGAGAGACAGGCAGGGGAGAAGAGGGAGGAGTAGCTCTCTATGTAAAGGAAGAGATAAAAGCAACTGAACAAAAAGAGTAAACAGGGAGGAGAGGAGGCACTGTGGGTCACCTTGGAGACTGGAAAGGCACCACAATCCGCACAGGGTTGTTCACAGACCCCATGTCAGGGGAAGAAATGGACAAGGATATGATGGAAGGCATTCTTAAAATGGCAGAGAAAGGGGAGATACTGTTGATGGGAGACCTGAATATGCCAGATGTTAACTGGAGCACATTTGCTGCAGCCACATCCAAGAGCAGGGCCATTCTTGATGCCCTATAGGTGGCAGGCATTAGACAGCTAGTTTTGGAACCCACTCGTGAGGGAGCAATCTTATACCTCGTACTCTCAAATGGGGGCAGTGAGAGGATCTCAGATCTAGAAGTGGGTTGCCATCTGGGGACAAGTGACCATCAAACAGTGTGGGTCACGTTAAACTCAGCTACAGAGCCAAGCCATGCAAAAATGAGGGTACTGGACTTTAGGAGGGCTGACTTTGGCAAGATGGGAGAGTGCCTCAGAAAAGCACTAGCAAACAGGCTAGAAGGAGGTGTGGAGCAACAATGGGGAATTATCAAAACTGCCATCACAGAAGCAACAAACCTTTGTGTGAAGTAAATAAACAAATCAAAATGAAAGAAAAAGCCACTATGGTTTTCAAGAGAGGTGGCTGTGAAAGTCAGGAAGAAAAAGATAGCATTCTGGAAGTATAAGGAAACACAGAAGGAGCAGGACAGAGAGCTGTACCAGTTAAGGCAGAAAGAAGCAGGGAGGGAAGTCAGAATAGCAAAGGCCCAAACTGAGGAAAAGATAGCCAACTCAGTTAAGAAGGGGGATAAAACCTTTTATAGGTACATCAGCGAGCGTAGAAAGACAAAGGGAGGGATAGTGAGGCTGAATAGAATGAACGGTGGGTGGGCAGAGGGGGACAGTGAAAAAGCAGGAATACTGAACGAATATTTCTGCTCAGTATTCACAAAAGAGGAGGGGGAAGTGCCTAATCCAATTAACAGAAGCACTCTTGATAGGGGGGGTCGATCCCAGTCCTTTCACAGAAGAAAGGGTTCTGCAAGAACTCCTAAAACTGAAGGTGGACAAAGCAATGGGTCCTGATGGAATTCACCCCAGAATTCTAAAAGAATTAAGGAAGGAACTAGTGAAACCACTGGCTACTCTTTTTAATAAATCATGGGAGGATGGTGTGGTACCCGAGGACTGGAGGAAGGCGGATGTGATTCCCTTCACAAAAGTGGGACCAAGACAGAGTCAGGAAACTACAGACCTGTCAGTCTGACCTCTGTGGTAGGGAAAGTGATGGAGTCACTTCTGAAGGAAAGAATAGTTGTGTACCTAGAGGTCAGTGGAGCACAGGATCCAAGGCAGCATGGGTTCACAGTGGGAAGGTCATGTCAGACAGATCTAACAGATTTCTTTGACTGGGTGACCAAAGTAGTAGACCAGGGAGGGCTGTGGACATGGCCTACCTAGACTTTAGCAAGGCATTTGACACAGTCCACACAAAGATTATTAGTCAAATTAACCAGCCTGGGAGTGGGTCCCAGGGTGGTAGCCTGGGTAAAACATTGGCTGGACAACAGGACACAGAAGGTAATTGTAAATGGAGTCCACTCTGAAGAAAGGGCGGTTACTAGTGGGGTACCGAGGGTTCAGTATTGGGTCCAGTCCTTTTAATGTCTTCATCAGTGACATTGCAGAGGACTGGAAGGAAAAGTATGCCTTTTGCAGATGACACAAAGATCTGCAACAGGGTTGATACACAAGGAGGCGTGGAAAGGATGAAAAGGACTTGGCAAGGTTGGAGGAATGGTCAGATGTATGGCAGCTAGGATTCAATGCAAAAAGTGCAAAATAATGCACCTGGGAAACAAGAACCAGGTGAAGAATACACAATGGGTGGGGAGGTAGTAACAACAACAAAACAGGAAAGGGACCTGGGGTAATCATATCAGATGACCTTAAGGTTAGCAAGCAATGTGAGAAGGCAGTAGGGAGGGCGGTATACTGGGATGTATAGGGAGAGGCATCAGCAGCAGAAAACAGGAAGTTGTTTCCCTCTGTACAGACAGTTGGTGAGACCCCATCTGGAATACTGTGTCCAGTTCTGGAGACCCCATCCCCACAAGGACATAGACAGGATAGAGGCAGTCCAGAGGAGGGCAACTAAAATGCTGCAGGGTCTGCAAGAGAAGCCGTATGAGGAGACACTAAAAGAGCTTAATATGTATACCCTTGAGGAAAGAAGGGAGAGGGGGGGACATGATAGAAACTTTCAAGTACCTCAAGGGAATCAACAAAGTCCAAGAGGGTAGCATCTTTCAGAAAAAGAGACTTGCAAGAACAAGGGGACACAATTTAAAGATAGAAGGAGGGCAGTTCAGATGCAATGTGAGGAAGTATTATTTCACAGAGAGGGTAGTGGATGCATGGAACAGCCTTCCTGAGGAAGTTGTGGGGTCTAAAACTGTGGGAGAATTCAAGAATGCATGGGACAGACATAAGGCAATTCTTGTGGGGAGCAGGAAGATATAGGCTGTTGGTTAACTAGGATCTGCGGCCTATCCTGTAGGTAGGGAAATGGGCAGACTAGATGGGCCTAGCGGTCCTTGTCTGCCGTCAAAGTCTATGTTTCTATGTTTCTATGTAACCCAGCACTTACTACTGTCCAGGCTTTCTACATATTATGCAGATAACCCCACACTTACTATTGTCCAGGCTTTCTACATATCATGCAGATAACCCAGCACTTATTATTGTCCAGACTTTCTACATATTATGCAGATAACCCAGCACTTATTATTGTCCAGGCTTTCCATTTATTATGCAGATAACCCAGCACTTATTATTGTCCAGGCTTTCTACATATTATGCAGATAACCCAGCACTTATTGTTGTCCAGGCTTTCTACATAGAAACATAGAAACATAGACTTTGACGCCAGATAAGGACCACTTGGCCCACCCAGTCTGCCCATTTCCCTACCTACTGGATAACCTGCAGATTCTAGTTAACCAACAGCCTATTTCCTGCAACCCCCCACTATAATTGCCTTATGTCTGTCCCATGGATGTTTGAATTCCTGCACTATTTTAGACCCCACGACCTCTCCAGGAAGGCGGTTCCATGCGTCCACCACTCTCTCCGTGAAAAAGAATTTCCTCACATTACCCCTGAGCTGTCCCCCCTCTAACTTTAAATTGTGCCCCTTGTCCTTACACATCTCTTTTCTGAAAGATGACCTCCTGGACTTTGTTGATTCCCTGAGGTACTTAAAAGTTTCTATCATGTCCCCCTGTCCCTCCTTTCATCAAGGGTATACATATTAAGCTCTCTCAGTCTCTCTTCATATGGTTTCTGATGTAGACCCTGCACCATTTTAGTTGCCCTCCTCTGGACTGCTTCCATCCTGTCTATGTCCTTGCATAGATGAGGTCTCCAAAACTGCACGCAGTATTCCAGATGGGGTCTCACCAACTGTCTGTACAGAGGGATAACCACTTCCCTTTTTCTACTTGTGATGCCCCTCCCTATGCATCCCAGTATCCCCCTGGCTTTCCCTACTGACTTCTCATATTGCATACCCACCTTTAGGTCATCTGATATGACTACACCCAGATCCCTTTCCATTATTGTTGTTGTTAGTACCTCCCCTGCTATTGTGTACTCTTCTCCTGGATTTTTATTTCCCAGGTGCATTACTTTGCACTTCTTTGCATTGAATCTAAGTTGCCATATGTCTGACCATTCCTCCAACCTTGCCAAGTCCTTCTCATCCTTTCTACCCCCTTTGTATCAACTCTGTTACAGATCTTGTGTCATCCGCAGAGAGGCATACCTTTCTTCCAGACCTCTGCAATGTCACCTATAAAGATGTTAAAGAGGACTGGACCCAGTACTGAGCCCTGAGGTACTCCACTAGTAACCCCTTCTTCAGAATGTGTTCCATTCACTATTACCTTCTGTGTCCTGTTGTGCAGCCAGTTTGCTACCCAGGCTACCACCGCGGAGACCCACTCCCAGGCTGGCTAACTTGATTATTAATCTTTGTGCGACTGCTTCACAAATGCCTTACAAAGTCTAGGTAGGCCATATCCACAGCCCTCCCTGGTCTATTACTTTGGTCACCCAGTCAAAGAAATCAATTAGATTTGTCTGACATGACCTTCCTGCTGTGAATCCATGCTGCTTTGGGTCCAGTGCCCCGCTGGCCTCTAGGTGCTGAACAATTCTTTCTTTCAGAAGTGATTCCATCCTCCCTTGGGTCGTGCCTGAAAATAGGCAGGATTTGTCTAGTGCACTTACCCGGTCAACAAAAACTAAACAAACAAAAACTAAATAAATAAATAAATAAATTTTCCCCACCAGTGAGGTCAAAATAACAGGTCTGTAGTTTCCTGCTTCTGCCTTGCTCCCACTTTTGTGAAGGGGAATCACATCTGCCCTCATCCAGTCCTCAGGTACCACCCCATCTTCCCATGATTTGTTAAAAAGTGTGGTTAGTGGTGTCACTAGGTCCTCCCTTAGCTCTTTTAGGATTCTAGGGTGAATCCTGTCAGGCCCCATTGCTTTGTCCACCTTGAGTTTTAGAAGTTCTTTCAGTACTCTTTCTTCTTTAAATGGACTGGTATCAACCCCACTATCTAGAGTGCTTCTACTGTTTGGTTTAGGTAACTCCTCCTCTTCTTCTTTTGTGAATACTGAGCAAAAGTATTCATTCATTATCTCTGCCTTTTCACTGTCTCCCTCTGCCCACGTCCCCTCTCCTTTATTAATCTTCCCTATCCCTCCCTTAACCTTTCTATGTTCCCTAATGTACCTATAAATGGTTTTATCCCCCTTCTTAACTGAGTTGGCTATCCTTTCCTCGGTTTGGGCCTTTGCTTTTCTGAATGCCTTCCCCACTTCCTTCTGCTTTAATTGATACAGTTCCCTGTCGTGTTCCGTCTGTGATTCCTTATACTTTTTGAATGCAGCCTTTTTCTCCTTAACCTTTCCTGACACTTCTTTTGAGAGCCATAGTGGTTTTTTATTCCGCTTTGTTTTCTTTATTTGTTTCACACAAAGGCTTGTTGCCTCCATGATCGCAGTTTTGATTTTTCTCCATTGTTCTTCCACCCCTTCTTTCTGGCCATTTGCTAATGCATTCCTCAGGTATTCACCCATTTTGCCAACGTCAGCCCTTCTAAAGTCCAGTATCCTTGTATTTGTATGGCTTGTCTCATATAATGCAGATAACTCAGCACTTACTATTGTCCAGGCTTTCTACATATCATGGAGATAACCCAGCACTTATTAATGTCCAAGCTTTCTACATATCATGCAGATAACTCAGCACTTATTATTGTCCAGGCTTTCTACATATCATGCAGATAACACAGCACTTATTAATGTCCAGGCTTTCTACATATCATACAGATAACCTAGCACTTATTATTGTCCAGGCTTTCTACATATCATGCAGATAACCCAGCACTTATTATTGTCCAGGCTTTCTACTTATCATGCAGATAACCCAGCACTTATTATTGTCCAGGCTTTCTACATATCATGCAGATAACCCAGCACTTGTTATTATCCAGGCTTTCTACATATTATGCAGAGCACCGTTTTAACACCATTTGTAACACCTGCCTTACAACTGTATGTTAATGTTGATCTTGTAACGTGAATGTAATTTGAAACTGACTCTTCTCTTCCCCCAGCTCACCCTTCCCTCTCCTTCCCCCTTTTCATTCATGCACTGTAAGCACTTTTTTACTTATTAACCTGCCACTTATTATTATCCACTCTTTCTTTCTATTATGTGCAACACTGCTGTAACACTGCTTGTAACACCTGCCTTACAACTGTACGTTAATGTTGATCTTGTTACTTGAATGTTCAATATCTCACTCCTATTGTACCTCTTCTCCCCTGGTTGCACCAGGATGCGAGTGACATGTCACTCAGTGTGTCTTCCTGGTGAAAATTTCAATAAATAAATAAATACAGGGTATATGTGCTCTACACAATGTCTCCAGAGTACCATCCTTACCCAGTACACGAAGCACAGAGATTCCACGACCACAAGAAGAAGTTAGCATTTACAAGAGTTTGCCACCGTGTGGTGCAGAACATCATTAAAGCAAGAAGAACAATAATGTAGTGCACAGGGCCACTGCACATTGGAATGCTTAGGGATGGTGGTATGGAGGGAGTACCCTTTGCATACCAGGATGGAAACAATTGCAACCAATTGATATAGGGTCACTGGACCATCAGGTTAGACCACAGAGGTACAGTACATTAACAGTCATTCTCTACTAGTCTGAGTGTATTTTTGGGATTGGAAAAGAGTGCCATCACCAGAAAGTCAGACAGTGGAAGCTGTTGTAAGTGTTGTTCCTGATGCCCTCTTCTTGGTATGCTGTATTGTGGATAAATAAATTAGCAAACACTGTGACTGATTCATTAGCACAACCCCCACACACAAAAACAATGCTTTTCATAGTTTGACCTTATGCCATAAACTGATCATTAAGTGGCCATAAGTCATCTGGTGACATACTAATCAGTTTATAATAGGGCCCTATGAACTGAGCTTAGGTTAAATGAAATTTGAAGTGGGGGACACTCTTGAGTCAGTGACATTCTGCATAAGTCTGTAGGCCCTGTAAAGGTGACTTTATGTTTGGTCTTGCCTTTTTCAAGGCAAACCACACTGTTAAAAAAAAAATAACTCTAATTGTGCCCAAGTTACTAGTTTGGTAAAGAGTGACTCAGTAAGCATAGAGTCCTGGATTTGTATGTGAGATAGTAATATTTAGGGTGTCCGCACAAATGGCATACTGAAAATTTTGGCAGGACTTTTATGCAGGATTCCTAAAGCTATACAGAAGGGCCAGGCAAGCTAGAATAAATTAGTCATCATTAATGAACACTAGTGTTCATTCCAATTATATGTTGTATAGAATGCCCTGAGACATATAATTTCTCTGTAAGTTGATGGCTGCAGTCAGTTTGTAGGCCTGTGACAGAACCTAGAGTGAAAGCATGACAACATGAATGGGGCAGGAAACTACAGACCTGTCAGTCTGACCTCAGTGGTAGGGAAAATGATGGAATTGCTTCTGAAGGAAATAATTGTTGAGTATCTAAAAGTCAGTGGGACACAGGATCCAAAGCAGCATGTATTCACAGCAGGAAGGTCATGTCAGATGAATCTAATTTATTTCTTTGACTGGGTGACCAAAGTAATAGACCCAGGAGGTGCTGTGAATATTGCCTATCCAGACTTTAGCAAGTCATTTGACACAGTCCCACAGAAAAGATTAATAAACAAGTTAGCCAGCCTGGGAGTGGGTCCCAGAGTGGTAGCCTGGGTAACAAGTTGGCTGGACAACAGGACCCAGAGGGTAATAGTAAATGGAGAAAGGAGGTTACTAATCGGGAACCACATGGTTCAGTATTGGGATCAGTCCTCTTTAATGTTTTATACATGATATTGCAGCAGAGCTGGAAGGAAAAGCATTCCTCTTTGCAGATAACACAAAGATCTGCAACAGGGTTGATACACAAGAAGGGGTGCAAAGGCTAAGAAGGGATTTGGCAAGGTCAGAGGAATGGTCAAAAATATGGCAGCTTAGATTCAATGCAAAAAATGCAAAATAATGCACCCAAGAAACAAAAACCTAGGGGAAAAGTACACAGTGGGGTTGGGGGTGAGGTACTAACAACAACACAAATGGAAAGGGACCTGGGGAGAGTCATATCAGTGACCTTAAGGTAGGTAAGCAATGTGAGAAAGCAGTAAGGAGGCCTGTGAGGGGGATAAAAGGATGTATAGGGAGAGGCATCACCAGTAGAAAACAGAAGTTGTTCTCCCTCTGTACGGATAGTTAGTGAGACCCCATCTGGAGTACTGCATGCAGTTCTAGAGACCCCATCTCCTTAGGGATATAGGCAGGATAGAGGCAGTCTAGAGGAGGTCAGCATAAATGGTGCAAGGTCTGCAACAGAAGCCACATGAAGAGAGAATAAACGTGCTTAATATGTATACCATTGAGGAAAGGAGGGGAGAGGGGTGATATGATAGAAACGTTCAAGCACCTCAAGAGAATCAACAAAGTCTGCGACAGGAGCATCTTTAAGAAAAAGAGATGTGCAAGAAAAAGGGGGCACAATTTAAGGAAGGGGGGACGGCTCAGGGGCAATGTGAGAAAGTACTTTTTCACAAAGAGGGTAGTGGATGCATGGAACCACCTTCCTGAGGAGGTCGTGTGGTCAAAAATAGTGGAGGAATTCAAGAATACATGGGACAGACATAATGCAATTATAGTGATGGGTAGGAGGAAGTAGGGTGTTGGGTAACTGGAATCTGCAGCTTATCCAATAGGTAGAAAATGGGCAGACTACTGTAGGTGGGCCAGGCAATCCTTATCTGCCATCAAAGTCTATGTTTCTATGTTTATGATGATGTGACAGATTAAAATGAGGTACACTTTGAAAGGAGGTATAAAGGAGATTGTTAATGTCCTCTGTTAGAGAATGCATTAAGGACCCCTTGGCTTCGGGCTTGAGACCCTAATATGGTGGTATAACTGAAATCCCCAATTATTTGATTAAGTAACTTTACAGGGTGTGTGGCAGAATCACACCATGTCATATTTCTATTCCCTTGGTTGTTATCATAGTGGTCAAGACAGTTTGTTTCTGTATTTTATTTATTTAAAGTTTTACCAGGAAGAACATACTAAGCAGTGAAGCTTGTTTCCAGATATGTCCTGGGGAAGGGGGGAAACAGAATGAGAGCACAGACAATCATACATCATTAGAGCACTGATAATACATAAATATAGCTTGAATGCATGAAAACCAATATAGAACAGGGAAACAACACAGAAAATCGCAGCAAATGTAAATACGCATTTTATAGCACATACTTAAGAAACAGAATAACAAACTAGCTGATTTGCAATTTTCTACATTACGCATCATATAAATATGAATGCATAGAAGTTTCTGAGGTAAAGTGTGATAAGAAAATTGTAGGCCCGCAGCTTGGAAACACCAGCAGGTAGACAAAGATGGTTAGGATAGTATTGGTAGAATTTAAAGAGACAAGGAGGGTCAGCAGGAGCGGATGAGGCAGGGGGTTAGAAAAAGGTGCAGGGAGAGCAGAAATGTTTTTTAATAAGGTCATTGAAAACCCTAGCGGAGGGGGAAAATTGAATGTGGCATGGGAGGGAGTTCCACAGAACTGGAAACCTGTAGGAAAAGGTGGCCTGGTCTGCTAAGGAGGCACAACGAGGGACGGTTAAAGTGAGATGGTCAGAGTTTCTGAGTGAATAAGAAGGAGAGGGAAGGGTGGAGAGAGAAGAGGAGAGATAGGAGAGCAGGGACTGGTACCAGAATTTAGTTGGTGCAGTGTGTGCACCATCTGATCTTAAGGGAGAGGTGGGACAGTGATTTGTAAAGGGTATAGTTGTGACTGCAAGCGGGAGAGGCAAGTGCAAAGTGGCAGAAGGAGTGGAACAGAGTATCCAGTCTGGTTAAGGAGGAGGATGGGGTGGCACTGTACATGGCATCCCCATAATTGAAGATGAGAATCATTTTCTGTACAACGGCCTGGTGAGCTGGCTGTGGAATGCAGCCCTGATTGTGGTACAAGGCACCCAGTTTAGGGTGCAATTTCTAATGGATGGCCACAATATGTACAGAACAAGTGAGGTGTTGGTCAAGCCAGACACTGAGGTTTCTAAAGGAGGAGCAGTCCTCAAGCATTTTCCCATCCAGGGTGTGGAAAGAAGGGAGGGAGGAAAGCTGGGAGACAGAGTTTCTGCCTTGTGGGAAAGGTCATGGAGACTGTTTTCCTAGTATTCCAGAGAAGGTAGTCTGAGAAGAACTACAGCCAAATATTATTGAAGTCACGCTGAAGTCTGGTCAGCGCATCAGTCATGGGGGGGGGCAGATGCACACAAGATGATGTTATTTGCATTCTTATGGATAGAGATGTGTGGGTAGGCAGTGGGCAGGTCATTTAGGAAGATGGACAATAGCAGAGACCAAGGACAAAGTCTTGGGGAACACTAGTGTTTATGGGGAAAAGAGGGAGAGAGAGTTGTCAATTCAAACAGATTGTGACCTACCTACTAGATAGGAGTGAAACCAATTGGTTGACTCAGTGAAAAGCCCTGCATTGGAAAGATAAGAGAGGAGGATGGACTGTGACACAGTGTTGAAAGCCTTTACTAGGTTGACAAAGAAGGAGGAGGTGATGTGTCCCTGGTCCATGCCTGTTTGGATGGGATCAGTGATCCTCAACAGTGAGGTAATAGTAGAATGGGATCTTCTAAAGCCAGACTGATAAGGAGTTAAAAAGGAAGTTGAGTCAAAGAAGGAGGAACGCTGGGATAGAACTACAGATTCAGTAGTTTACTGAGGATGGGGAGGGGGAGATTGGGGCATAGTTTTCAGTCGAGGTGGGGTCACCTCCTTTAGAGAGAGAGAGAGATGACAGTGGCATGTCTCCTCTTGGTGGGAACAGTAGTGAAGGAGGAAGAGAGATTTAGAAGAGAAGTAAGGGGGGGTGATGGTAGGGGCGGATAACTAGAGCATTTTTGAATCCAGCCCTGAGGGGCACTTGTCTTCTGAGGGATTGAGAATAATAAAAGCATAGAAGAGTTCCTCAGGGGTAATCAGGCTGAAAGTGAAGGACTGTAAGGAGGATGGAGACTGGGGGGAAATGGCGAGGACAGGATCAGCAGAAGTCAAGGGGAGAGAGGACAGCAGGGACAACATGCTGGTGGTAAAGAAGGAATTGAATTCAGTTGTGACTGACTGAGGGTCTGACAATGTGCTGTTACATGTGCTGATCACAGGTTTGGGGGCTGAGACTGAGGGTGGAATAGTGAATCTACCACTTTCCAGAACCTGGAAGGGTGGTTTATATTTGTAAGGAAGGTGCCCTTAAAGTATTCTGCCTTAGCATGTCTGATTTCCCCAGTACAGGCATTTTGAAGCACTCTAAAGGTATATTTCTGGAAGTCTGTGGGAAGGAAGGAAGATCTGTGAGTCTTCCATGCTTGGTCTCTGTCATGAAGACAGACTAAGAGATCAGAGGAGACCCAGGTCAGGTGATTTCCATGCATGTGGATTCTTAGTGGTGCATGCTTGTCCCAGAGGGAGAGAAAGATTGAGCTGAAGTTTACAAGAGCAAAGTTAATGAAGGAAGCAACGGTGATAAAGGACCAGTCTGTGTTAGCCAGATTGTTTAGGAGTGAAGCGATATCTAGTGAGTTGTATGACCATAGCAGCAGTGCTTTTGGGGGGAGGGGGTTAGGGCGATGTATTTTCTGAACTGCATAGATCAGGTGGTGGTCACTTAATGAGTACAGGAGTAGACCATCCATTATTATATGATGTGGGTGGGAAGAGAGGACCCAGGCAATCGGAGAGTGGTTGAGGGATATTGAATTTAGACTGGAGTGTTTGTTGAGCAGTTTAGTAAGGTTTAGGGCAGCAATGCCTTGCTGAATTTTGGACCGAGAAAGGGCAAGCCAGTTACGTTACCTAATTGCAAATTTACATTGACATCAGCCACAACATGAAGTTCACCACTAGCAGCATGAGTTTGTAGGGTGGCTAAGAGGTCAGTAATCATAGATATTGGTGCACTGGGGCATCAGTAGGAGCCCATAATGAAGATAAGTATGGAGCAGGGAAAGGTGCGTTTCACCAGCAGAGACGCATGTGTCTGTGGGATGGATGTAACAAGTACAGGGGCAAGTGGGTAGCCAGTCAAAATAGTGAATACAAAATAGCAAAAGTCAAAATAGCGAATGTCAAAATAGCAAAAGACACAAAGTAGTGATTCATGTTTATATTGCTCCGAATATGTCATTCTCTCTACCATAAATGAGTGGCGTGGTGTTAGAATATTCAAAATAGGGGGGATGCCGGGGGTACAGCCCCCCACATATGTCACACGTGATCATGCCAAGAACAACTGTTTAGAGAACTGGTAGTAGTAGCTGTTAAGGCCTTTGGCATTCACTATTTTGACGTTAGATATTTTGTATTTGCTATTTTGACATGGACGGTGAGTGTGAGGGAAGAGGCTACATACATGGCTACTCCTCTGCCCTTACCATTTCCAAGCTGGTCCTGGCAGGTGTGTGAATATCTGGTGATAGAGACACAGTAATTTTGGATGAGAGGTTTTAACCAACTTTCTGTGATGATTAGAACATCAGGTCTGAGGAGAGGGTTAAGGGTTGGAGCAGAGAGATTTTATTGAAGAGGTTCCCGATGTTTAGTTGAGCTATCATGAGGCCTTGAAGAAGTTATAAGTGTAACCCCTAGGTGGCGCTATCCCAAGAGCTACTATCCCTGCTTGCTTGGCTAGTAGCAGGTTAAGGGTCCTGAGTTCTCAAACAGATGCCTCCACCCAGAGGGTCCAGGTTGGTAGTGGTCAAGCTAACCTGGGCACAGCCATCTGGGACACTGTAACCCCTCCCTTTCCTTACTAGTGGCCAGAGCAATACACAATAATCACTGTCACAATACCCATGATTCACCACACAAGTACCCACACTGTTTGCACTTACCACCAGGGCTTTCCAATGGCTCAGCCCTGGGGACCCCCTGTAAAACAAGGTTATACACAGCAAATAACAGCAGTAGAGAACTCTTGCACAAACTGGAACCACAGTCAGGGTAAATGCAAAAACAATTTAGATCTGATTTATTTAAGGGACTTGAACAAGGGAGGGGCGTGATCAGGTTAATTTGCTTAAAGACTTTATAATTCAAACAGTTATGCATGCACGTCAGGGTCTATGAACAGTCACAACTTTCGGTACTGAGATGGAAAATGGTGGGCTAGCCAGGAACATTGCAGCTGGTTGGGGTCCTGTGATGGAAGCAAAACAACATGCACAACACACACTATTTGTAATCTGGAGCCGGAGGGCTCAATTCGTGAAAATAAAAACAAGACAATCAGATGACACACTTTTAGATTAGGCTGTTGTTTCAGGGAGCTACCCTGGTGATTAATCATGATACCCAAGACTGAACACAGGTGGGATGAAAATTGAGACTGCAGGTGGCTAATCTGGAGTGCCAGGAGAAGTAGGGCCCACACGATTCACCGAGGCATCGTTCCTGTTAAGGCATGGAGCAGGGGGCTGATCCCCAGGCAGGTCTCTCATTGATGGCTTTCTCTGTGCAGAGGGTAGTCCGGCTGGACCAGTGTGGCAAGGCCCAGGTCAAATGGAGACAAATTAGGATACAGTCCGTTTTGGGCTGGATACAGCTTCCAGCAAGCAGAACACAGTTCACACAGTGGGGGACCAAATCACGACCCACTTTCCATACTTAGCACATTTACAGGTAAGGAAATTCTACTGTACCAAGCAAACTGCTCTCTGGTCATGATCGCAAAATCTCTGCACAAACCAGTGATTCAGAAGCAGCTGGAAATCCTGACAGGCCAATCACATTCAGCAAAATCTTCAGTCTTCTTCAGGTTTGAGCTTGGTAAAAACATCAGTGGCTTACTTCATTCTCACAAACTTGGATTTAGTCCAAAATAACCCTCCTCTTTCACTCCCAGGGGCAGCAGGCAGACACACAGGCCAAAAAACTCGGCCCTTTCACAGTTTTCCCACGTGAATCCACTCAGGATTGCTGCTCAATATCAGTTGAGCTCCTTCTTTCTCAGCATTCAGCTTAGGTCTAACTGAAAACTGCCAGCTATCTGGGATTTCCCCAAGATTCTCTAGGTTCAGTTGGCTGATCTGTCTGTCAGTCACAACAAGAGCTCCCCCTTCAGTTGCAAAAAGTCACCAAAAGCTCAAAACTACAATTCCTACAGATTTAGCTCCTGTAGTCTGGCTCCATTTTAGGTCCCACCAGACTGAATGGCCCAATTTGGCAGTTCCAGGCCAAAATGGTGGTGAAAAACAAAACAGTCCTTGCTGCAAAGAAAGCAGGTTAGACAAACTATATTATCATTATCACTCTAAATGATTTTCTGCAAATAGTTACATCTTTCAACAGAGCTCCCTCTCAGATCACTTATGCGACAATCCATGCAGCTCTTAAGGAGACAGTACACAGAGGCTATACAGGCTCTGATAATCACATTTAAACTGCTAAAACACAGGACACCAGCCTGGCAGTGAGCATTTAGGCTAGCTCAAGGAAGACTTTTTGGGAACCCCCATTTGTTGGGGGGTTACATAAGGATGTGGTGGGGACAGGGCCAAGATTGGGTTCTATGTCTCCTGCTAATAGCAGTAGCAGTGTTAGCATAACCTTTATAGGGGTGCCAGGCATTTGCAGTTGGAAGAGGGGTGAGCAAGGGAGGAGACTAAGGGGGGGGGCAGTGATAAGAATTTTAAGGCAACCAGTCTGGCATAGAAGCAAGAAGGAGTCTCGAAGGGGCTTATTGGCCAAGTGTTGTGTTGCTATGAGTTGGGCAGTGGTGGAAGAGAGGAGGTGCAAAAGGTAGGTAAGAGAACAAGACAGAGGTGTGCTGATTTATTAGCTGGAGAGATCGGGGTGGAAGAGTAGGGAAGGCATAGCAAGCAAATAGCAGAGGGATGATAAAGATACTGAAAGGGAGCACGATGGAGAGGACAAACCAGGATGGTAGACATAATTGAGAAGGTAGTGTGTAGAAAGAAGAGCTATTGAAAGAGGGATAAAGAACTAAATAAATTGTTGTACAAAGAGGAAGAGTAGCAATGATAGGAAGGAGCATCAGTGCCAACACTAGATGTGCAGAGTCATAGTGACTCCTCAGTGATGAGCAGGAGGAATACTAGAGTATGATGACAGAAGTGGGCTTAATAGTAGACTGCAGCCAGTAAGGAAAACAAGTATGGCATTTATTGCCACAGACTGCTCCAGAGGACTTAGCTGCCAACAACAAGTAGAGAAATTACTGGAAACAGTAAAAAATGTGGGGCCCGAGTACAACAACAACAAGCTCGGAGTGATTTCAAGGAGAAGTTGGTGAGAAATTGCAGCAGGTGGGATCAGCAAGCTTGTCGGAGAATTGACACACCTTGCTCCTGGAACTAATTATAAAAGAGCATGGCTGAGGTCATAACATATTTAAGAAAGGCAGAAGGAGGGGGTGTGAGGGTGGACCAAATAAATGCTTGAAACATCTAGCAGCACACAGAGCAGGGAGTAGGCTGAAGCTGCAGAATGGCACCAAATTCAGAATCTGGCCAGGCAGTTTTCTAGTGAGTGTTTCATGCCTACACTTGCACTTTACTGCTGGGTTGCAGCGGGGGGTTGGCAGCAGCTCAGTCAGGGGCTGGGGAGGCCAGGAAAGATCATTTGTCTGCCCTCAGACCCTAAAAAAGAAAAGAGGGAATTTAGAATGGGACAAAGCAAATTTAAAGGCAGGAGGGGGCAAGGCTGAGATGCAGGGTGGGATGGAAAGAAGAAGAGCAGTTAAATGAAAGGGGACTTAGAGGGGTATGAAATTCAAGAAAAATAATATAATAAACCACTTTGGTTGCCTGAAGAGGTGGGGGACAAAGTCAGGCCTGAAAAGCTGAGTTTCAGAAAATATAAGGAGAGCAAAAATGAGGAGAAAAAGGGAGGTGTACCTTGAATGTCTTAGGGAAGCAGAGAAGGCTGTTAGAGGGGCAAAGGCACAGACAGAAGAGTGCTTAGCACAGTCTGTAAAGAAAGGGGATAAGGCATTTTATAGGTACATCAGTGAAAGAAGAAAAACCGGGGGGGGGGGATTCTGAGGCTCAAAAGGGAGAAGGGAGCATGTAAGGAGGGGGATCCAAACAAGGCAGAAATACTGAACAAATACTTCTGCTGAGAAATCACAGCCCCTGACTGGGTGACACCCCCTCCTTTCAATGAACCGCTGCTGTAGTCAGAGGAAGACAACAAGGGAAATCACTGCCCCTGACTGGGTAACAGCCCCTCCCTTCACTGAACCATGGCTGTTGTCAGAGGAAGACAAGGGAAATCACTGCCCCTGACTGGGTGACACCCCCCCTTCACTGAATCATGGCTGTAATAGGATGAAGACAACAAGGTAACGCTAACTTTGAATTTGGCACCCCAAAAGAATTCCTGAGCCAAGCCTGGCTGCCTGCAATTAATTGGCTTTACTGTGAGCTGTTCTGTTTTCAGCTGCTTGTTTAGATCAGACTGAATTTTGCTTTGTGCCTAATTTTAAAGCTTTCCCTGATAAGTGCTGTAATTATTTGAATTTGATTGTACTGTGCACTTCTATCTACTATTTAAATGGCACTCCTCAAAGGGGTGGGGATGTACCAGAGAGGGGTATCTAGGTAAGGAGGACCTGCAAGGGGGCAACGGGGGTAAATGAAGTTGAGGAGGAGGCCAGGAAAGGGGGCAAGTGGGGGTCAATGAAATTGAGGAGGAGGCCACAAAGAGAAATGGGGCTATGGCCATGACCAGTGCAACAGGTGTGGATGAGGAAGAGAACAAGGAGGAGCCTAAATAAGGGGGAACTGAGGAACTTGGGCATAAAATGTGCTGCAAGAAGGGAAGAGAGATAAGGGGTGCTTTTATAAGGAGGCATATAGACACCCAAGGGAAAGAGACAGGGGTGAAGGGTAGAGGGAGTTGGGGCAGGAGTACAAAAAGGAGGTAAATAAAAGACTGAGGGGGACCTTAAGGTACTCTTGCTGTGGAACTCCATGATTAGGGGTATTCACTGGAAGGGGGACAAGGAGTGCAAATCTAATAGAGTTAAGGTAGTGGCTATCTCTGGCTTGATGGTGCATAGGGCAAAGGTCCCGGTGTATGAGCTGGCAAAGGACTATGGAGGATCACCAGACTTCCTGGTGCATCTGGGGACAAATGACATAGAGGGGAATAGTATAGTGGAAATCCATGCAAGGTTCCAGGAGCTGCCCAGAGTTTGCTAGGATAATGGATGTACGGTTTCCTCTCAGACATTTTACCAGTACCAAGGGCCACTATGGAGAACAAAATGAAGATCACAGAGGTAGATGACTGTCTCAGGCAGTGGGGAAAAGAATGGGAGACTGAGGTGTTGTGGGATTGGGGAGGAGACTGGAATAATGAGGGACTGTATGCCAATGACAGACTTCACTTAAATCAGATAGGGAAGGAAATACTAAAACAGGGGATTGCAGATTTCATTCAGGCTAGGTGGGGTTTAAATTTGTAAAGGGGGGAGGGAAAAAAGAGGGGCAGACCTCACCACATATTCTAGAGGTGAGCCAGGCTTCAGCCCTGGGGGGGTCGGACAAAGGCCTAGAAGAGAAAGGCTCCAATGGAGAGGACAGGTGGAGGACATACAATAAGATCAGGTGGGGCACGGTAAAGAGGTATCTGGACAGTGGATGGGGGCTGGTGTTAACTAATGCCAGGAGCCTGGGAAACAAGAAGCTGAAGTTCCAGGCCATGCTGGTTGAAGGAGTGGTCACTGAAACTTGGGCCATCTCTAGTGATGACTTGGAACTAAATGCGACTGGGTACACCGTGCTTAAGAAGAATAGAAAGGAGGGCAGAGGGGGAGGAGTAGCTATATTTATCAGCTGTAACATAATGGTTATTAGACAGGAGGAAGCAGCGGGTAGTGTAGAGACATTATGGGTCACCTTGCTTACCCCCATGGGAGGGAAGATCAAGATGGGAGTGGTATGGACCCCCAGGACTAGAGGTAGATTTGGAGGCTTGTCTGCTGGATAACATTCAGGGCCAGTGTGAGACAGAAGGGGAAGGAGTGGTGTTAACGGGGGACCTAAATATGCCAGCTACTGACTGGGGAACTATGATGTCCACAGTGGCCAAGGAGCAGAGGCTGTTGGATGGTTTTCAGAATGTGTTCCTCACTCAGCAGGTGTTGGAGCCAATGAGGGAGGGTCATGTCCTGGATGTGGTTCTTGTGGAAAGGGATCTGGTATGGGACCTGATGGTGGAGGATCCTGTGGGAGGAAGTGACCACAACATGGTCTGTTTCTGAGTAAATGTGTGTGTCTGGGGGGGAGACAGTTCTAGGACAAGGACAATGACTATTGACTTTAAGGGAGCAGATTTTATGGGCATGGGTCGATTCTCGAAGGGCATTTGAGGGAGATTACACCTCAGATGGATGTAGAAGGTAGGTGAAAGGTCATAAGAAGGGGACTCCAGGTGGCCATCGGGTTCTGTGTGAAGGTGAAGTGCAAAGGGTCAAGGTCTTGTAAACTGTGCTGGTGCTCCAAGGAAGTTCAAGAAGTATAAGAGAGAGAAGAGGGCTGCCTATAGGAGATACAAAAAAAATAAGAGGGGTGAGGAATAGGGAAAACTACCACCTGGCAGCCAGGCAGGTCACCAGTGTGATGAGGGAGGCAAAAGCAAGAAAAGAGCAGTGGCTTGCCCAAGGGATAAGGGGTGGAGAAAAGGGATTCTCTAGGTACATTGGGGGGCAAAGAAAGGTCAAGGGCCAGCCTGGCTGATTGAGGGCAAACAGAGGGTGGGTGGAGGAAGCTAAGGAACAGGCAAAGGTATTAAATGATTACTTTGCCTCAGGGAGGCAACTGCCACTAGGGAGGGGAAGGGGAGACTTAAAAGCAAGAGCAAAAGGAATTAGAGGGGGCAACAGGCAGTATTACTAGAGTGGGTATAGAACAAGACGTTAGGGGAGATATATCAGTGGTAGCGTATCAGGATGGATCAGCTAAAAGGGGGTATGGGACTGACTATGCTAACCCCATAGGTTGGGTGTAGGAAGCCCTGAAGTCCCTTAAAAAGGACAAATCCCCGGGGCCGGATGGCATACATCCCAGAGTTCTGTGGGAGTTGGAGGATATTCTGGCTGCACCCCTGATAGATGTCTTTAACGTGTCTCTAGAAACTAGGTGGGTGTTTGGGGATTGGAGGAGGGCACATATTGTGCCCATCCATAAAAGGGGATTGAGGGAGGTACCAGGGAACTATAGAGCCATCAGCTTGATGTCAGCGGTGTGGAAGGTGATGGAGAGAATACTCAAGGAATGATTGTGGGGGTTCTTGGAGGAGATAGAATAGCTGGATAGTTCTCAGCATGGGTTTGTGCCATATAGGTCATCTCCAACAAACCTTGTGGAGTTCTACTAGTGGGTAACAGCAGAACTCAACAGGGGGAGGCCGATGGATGTACTGTTCATGGACTTCAGCAAGGCATTTTACTTGGTCCCTCACAATGGCCTACTGGAGAAAATGAGGGGGATGGGGAGAGGCCCATTGATGGTCAGATGGATCGACAGCTGGCTTGCAGGGTGCACTCAGAGGGTAGTGGTAGGCAGAGAGGTATCATCTCCTGGATGGTCACTAGTGGGGTACCACAGGGCTCGGTATTGGGGCTGTTCTTGTTTAATGCATACAACTCCAATATCAGGGAGAATGTTGAGTGTGAAATGAAACTCTTTGCAGATGACTCTAAAGCTGGGAGCAGTGGTAGAGGGTGAGGAGGGGAGGATGGCCCTGCAGAGGTATCTGATACACTGGATAGGTGGGCTTACACCTGAAAATTACTTTTTAATTCCTCATGGTGTAAGGTGTTGCACCTGGGGCATGGAAACACCAAACATGAATACACCCTAGGAGAGGATGTGTTGCAGGCCACAACAAGGGAGAAAGACCTGAGAGTCCTGGTGGATGTAAACATGAACAATCCACAGCAGTGCAGGAGGGCTGCAGCCAAGGCAAACAGGATGCTGGGCTGCCTTGCAAGGGGGATTACCTCAAGGAGCAGGGAAGTGATTCTGCCACTGTACAATGGCCTGGTTAGGCCAAACCTTGAGTACTGTGTGCAGTACTGGAGGCCACATGAAAAGAGGGACATCCAGCTCCTGGAGAGGGTTCAAAGCAGAACAACCAAACTTACCAGGGGGCTGGGAGAATTGACATATGAAGAGAGGCAAGAGGATGGTAGAAGGATGAGGGGAAATAGGAGGGAGGAGGTTTTTCACAGAGAGGATGGTGGAACCATGGAATGTGCTGCCTGGGGAGCTGGTAATGGCTTCTATGGTGGTAGGCTTCAAGACAGGGTGGGACATGTACAGGCAGGGCAAGTAGCAGTGGTTGGCGAGGCCCAGGGGGCAGGGGGGAAGAGAAACAGGGAATGGAGACAGGGAAATGGCTTTGGTACCCACCCAGGGTTCTGAAGCATGAGCAGACTTGATAGACCATAAGGAATACTCTGCTGACAACTAGCATGTTAGTATATTTAACTCTGAGGTCTCCTGGATGAATTTAAATTAATGGGGTGGGTAGAAACTAGTTTAAATTGCCTGCTCTGTTGAAAGCTCTCTGTGCCCAAGTCCAAGCTTAAATTTTAACTGGGGTCCTGTTCCTGCCCCATGCTGCCTCGAGGTCTGGATCACCAACCCCATAGTTTCGCCACCAAGGACTCCATTTTTCAACACCCCTGTCCCTCCTTTGTTCTGCCCAATTTAATCTTTTGCCCTCCTCATGGTTTTTGTACTTAATCCTCACCTCTGTCTCCATTTCTTTAGGGAAATCATTGCCCCTGACCTGGGGACACCCCCTCCATTCACTGAACTGTGGCTGTGCTCAGAGGAAAACAACAAGGTAGAGCAGACTTTGAATCTGACTCCCAAAAAGAATTCCTGAGCCAAGCGCAGCTTTCTGCAATTAATTGGCTTTGCTGTGAGCTGTTCTGTTTTCAGCTGCTTATTTTGATCTGACTGAATTTTGTACTTACCCCTCCTTCCCTTAGTAAATAATTTTCCTTGACCCACCTCCTTTCCCTTGAGGACATAGTCCCCTCCTTGTTAAAGGGAAACTAACCCTGTGAGCCAACGATACAGTGCTAGCTAAAGGGCATTTCTGTCATTGGCTAGCCTCATCATGATCTAGGGGTTCTCCTCTCCAGTTGCATTTTTTCCCCTGAATGAAGGAATGGCTACTTATTGCACTAGCACTCCCGTTGGTATAGTGTAACTATTGCCACCCACTCCTCACATATCTCCACATGGTTTCTAGGGTGCATAATGACTCAAAAATGCTATTCCTATATCACACCAATGGATTGCTCATCTGCTGGTCCCTCCTGGTACGTCTGCAGTTGGCTGCAGGGCACCAAGTAACTAAATGCACATCACCCCACTCTACGTGTGACCTCTTGTTACTCCACCACAAAAATTTCTCACTCCACCTTCAGTATGAGTTCTTAACACACCTATGACTTCTGGCCCATGCCCAACAAATTAAAACTATTATCATTGCTCATCATCCTAAAAGTATATATGTCACCTTTCAACGGCCCTCCTTCTCCTCAATCCTGTTTGCGTTTCTTACTGTTATCTGGAGACATTAAGTTAACCCCGTGCCTAGTCTGAGACACAAGCAGAACCCACTACTAGGTCTAAAGGTACCGTTCTAACCTCATGCCCTGCCTGGGCTGATGAAAAAAGGGCTCAAAATAGCCCATTTAAATGCACAAAGTCTTAAGGGAAAAATGGCAGAGCTGAAAATTTGAGCCCAGCATTACATGCATGATATTCTATGTATAACTGAATCCTGGCTAAAACCCTATATCCAGGGTCATGAGATTGCCCATCCTGGCTTCTCCTCAATACACCACAACTGGCCCTCCAGGAGGGGAGATCCTGATATACACTAGGGCTGGGTTGGTTGTCAATGAGTTATTAGATTTAAATATCAACCTGAACACTGAGCATATATTTATCACAGTCACCCTTGGCCAAGTGAAGCACCTAACTATTGGCTGCATATACCTACCCCAAAATATAGCATCCACCACCTATATTACTTTCTTCAATAGCATGGACACCCTCCCTCACCATGATACTATACTCTGTGTCAACTTCGACCTTGACTGGTTAGGACCCAATAGTTTGCAGTACCAAGCTGTCCTACTAGACGCAAAGCTATAGAAACTCCTGGGCAAACCTACTAGGCTAAATATCAAGTCAGACAGGCACAGTCTTCTAGACTGGATACTTTCCAACAACAGATCATTTATTAGGACTGTTGGACTCCTCCCTGACAGATCTCATCAGCATTGAAATGTACTACGGCTCATACCCCTGAAACAGCCAAGACAGCACACTATTTCTTTTTCAACCAGGGTTGGCGTCCTGGTGCCATTCCCCCATGAGCTGATCTTTTTGCTTCTGTAGGTCAGCAACTGTGGATTTACGGAAACCTAGTTGGACTGGAAGCTCCCGCTGACTCATTTTAGGAAACTCAGACATCTTATTCAGCTGCTCTATTTTTTCAAACAGGCTCAAAGCTTTGCATTTAGATGCCATTTTTGCAGTGTTTGGGGATGTGCAAAATGTGCTGTGCTTAGTGTGGTTTGTACAGAAACACTTGGTAAGTACTTAAGTAACAAGTTACCACACCTAACAATCAGCAATTAATCATTTTAGTACTGTACCTGTCAAACTGCATTAACGTTAATACGTGATTAACTATGAAGTTTAAGTGATCACTATAATGTGCTGTGAAGTGCCTGAGATTTGCCCAAAATACATGGTGCAGTACAATCGTTGCATCCAAGGATTTTAATGGTAAGGTGCATGTGCTGGGCAAATGGTTTTGTCAAAATGCCCATGAAAACCACTTGCCTGTTTTAACTGTGGATGCTATATTTGGTGGGGACTGTAACTATATACAACAATTTGGCCCCTTATGGATGTTTTCTTAAAAATGCTGTTAAGCCTAATCATGTAACTTAAATGCAAGTCTGGCAACCTGTGTTTATTTGTTCTGGATTTTAAGTGTCTAGATGGCCATCATATACTGGACAAAGAACAGGACGTTGACATGGGGTTGCCGAAATATCAGCAAACATCCTTCAATATTCTGGCCTTGTCGAGGCAGCACATATGATATGGCTGGATCTTGATATAATTAAAGACATATCTGACATACTTTGTTTTGTACAATAATACTCAAGATACCAGCCATAAAATTGCACAAAGCAGTGCTTTTACCAATCAGTTTTTGAGTCAAGAATAACTTAGGCTGAAATTTTGTGCTGTATCTATTTGTCAATGTAAAACTCCATAAAATATGCACAAAAAAGCCCCACCTAATTGGAAAGTGAAAGGAAATAACCATGAATGCAAACCATGACCCTGGCACACAAGCTTAAATAGGGACTCTGTCCAAAAGTGCTACATTCCATAACTAGAATAAGCATACCCCTGATAAATCTCATACCAAACACTACATTTCTGTGTTACTTCATTTTAAAGTTATGGGCTATTTTGTAAGTTTGATTTCACTACTTGTTTAAAAAAGCCAGTTTCCATGAAGAGGTGCCGCTGATGTCATCTTCTGAACTCACAATCTAGTCTTCCCTCTCAGCAAGCTTACAGAACCTGTTTCTTCAGAGTTAAAAGATCATTCTGCAAATGGTTTTCACAAGTAAAACAGGCTACACCATTCTAAAAACAGTGCTATAGAGTCTTATGTTTTTCAGGTTTTGTAACAAAGTTGACACATTTGTATTTTAATGCCTTTTTGGTGAAGTTCATGTCTCCAGAGTTGCAGAATGCTGAATCAGCATGTCTCCAGGCTGCTGATACCATGTGAAGTGTTATTTTGCAGTGCCTGTTTGGAAGTCATATTGCTACACGTGTTACAATGTTGGTAACTGCATTGCTGTTTGTCAGTGTCTGCTTTACAATAAGTTTTAATAGGGGCCTTATATGTGTTAATTCCTGCTAGAGGTAGAAGTCTTACCCCTGGTAAAACAATCATTGTAACATGGAATACAGTGCAGATAAGCCTGAATATAGCTCCAGTAACAGCCTATAAATGAGAAAACAAACAAGCATTTGTCAATGCCGAATGTTGCTTGCTTGTATCTGTTGTTTAGGTATTTGGAAGAGATAGTTCCATGCCTTCCTCCCAAGACATGCACGGTGTCTTTCCGTTCAGTATTCACCGAACAGTGGGAGGGGCAAGGGCCACAACAGTACAGCAGTTGCCAAGGTGGTGAAGAGGTGGACAATAGTCCATTCAAAGGCAAAACAGTCCTGCAGGAGCTCACTAAATTGAAGGTGGACAAAGTGATGGAATCAGATGGCATACACCCAAGGATATTAGGAGAACTACGAAGGGAGCCAGCAGTACTTCTGGCAGCCATGTTCACTGAATCATTCAACACGAGTGAATAGGAGGAGGGCACATGTGGTCCCTCTACACGAGTCTGGCAGCAGGGAAGAGGTGGGGAACAATAGGCCCTTCAGCCTCACCTCAGTAGTGGGGAAGATCATGGATACATTGCTTAAAGAAAGGATAGTGGGGCATCTAGAAGCCATCGGAGCCCAGGACCATAGACAACGTGGAATCACAGTGGGAATATCATGTCAGACAAATCTGGTTGATTTCTTTGACTGGGTGACAAAGAAAGTGAACCAGGGTGGGGCAGTGGACAATGCTTCCCTTGATTTCAGCAAAGCCTTTGACACCATCCCACATAGGAGGCTGATAAACTAGTTGGGTAGGCTGGGCATGGGGGAAAGGGTGGTAAACTGGGTTAGAAACTGGCTAACAGACAGGAGGCAGAGAGTGGTGGTAAATGTGGTGCAGTCTAGGGAGAGGGGGTGACCAGTGGGATGCTGCAGGGATTGGTCCAGGGGCCAGTCCTGTTCAATGTCTTCATTAGTAACATTGCAGAATGGCTGAAGATAATTTTTTCACCACATTTTCAACATAGCCATTTTAAAACCTCTGCTCATGAACAGTGTCACTGTGATTTTCTTAATCTGTCCCAAACATTGATTGCTCACACTGACTGCGCCATTGTGCGCTACATGCATGGAAACACATTTTGGGTGATGTGAAAAATGACAGCTGTACTGCTCATAAGGAGGTGTGGTAAAATGGCAATGTTGAAAATCTACAGTGCAAATATTAAAAAATCATGAAATTATGATCGTGCCTAGGAACTGCGCAATGCATGCTTGTAAAACAGTCATTTTTAAGAATTTTTTTACCAAATTTTCCACATAGCCATTTTAAGACCTCTGCTCATGAACACTGTAACTGTGACTTTCTTAATGTATCCTGTATGTTGAGTTCGCACACCGACTGCACCATTGTGCGCTACATGCGCAGAAACACATTCTGGGCGATAGGTAAGAAATGACAGTTGTACTGCTCATTAGGAAGTGTGGTAAAATAGAAATGTTGAAAATCTGGAATGAAAATATTGAAAATACACGAACTTAGAAGCGTGCGTAAGAACAGTGCAACGCACGCTCGTAAAGCAGTCATTTTTGGGAATTTTTTCACCAAATTTTAAACATAGCCATTTTATTACCTCTGCTCATGAACAGTGTCACTGTGATTTTCTTAATGTGTCCTGAACATTGATTTTGCACACCGACTACGCCCTTGTGCGCTACATGGGCAGAAACACATTTTGGGTAAAATGTGAAAAACGACAGCTGTACTGTTCATAAGGAGGTGTGGTAAAATGGCAATGTTGAAAATCCAGAGTGAAAATATTGAAAATTCACAAACTTATGAGGGTGCATAGGAACAGTGCAATGCACGCTCATAAAACAGTCATTTTTAGGAATTTTTCCACCAAATATTCAGCATAGGCTTTTTGAGAGCCCACCTTACGAACACTGGCACTGTCATTTTGTTAATTGGTCCCAAAAGGTGATTTCACGCAGCGATCATGAAATCACCCTTCAGGCCCGAATAACCACATGACAGTGACAGAATTCATAAGGAGGGGTCCTAAAAACCCCAAGTTGAAAATTTGGTGCCAAAATTCAAAAAAATGCCTGAGATATGCGGCAAAATTGAAAAAACCCTATCTATCCCATTATACAGCTTACCAGCATTTCCTCAGTTCGCTGTTGGCTCCGAAGAGTGCAGATGTGTTCCCGGTCCATGAAGATCATCACGCTGAAGTCCGGAAGTAAGTATGGGTTGAGGGGGGTGTGTGAGGAGGCAGGGTGCGCAGTAGGTGCGGGTTGTGGGGGGCAGGGAGAAGTGCCAAGGGACAGTTTTTGTATTTACAGGTGTTTTATTTTTTTAATTAGATGACAAGGGACATTTGCCACGCTGGGGTGGGCTCCCAGCATGGCAGCTAGAAGACTGTTGAGGGGGCTGGAGCCGATGGGGGATTGGGCACCCCCAACAGCCTGAACACATTTTGCCATGCTGTGGTGGGTTCCCAGCATGGCACCTGGATGCTTTTGGGGGGCATGGAGCCGACGGGAGATTGGGCACCCCCTGTCAGCAATAACAAATTTTGCTACACTGGCATGGGCTCCCAGCATGGCACTTGAAAGATTTGGGGGGGCATGGAGCCGACGGGGGATTGGTCACCCCCATCAGCCATACAGTGTGTGCCTGGGGGAAGGTGCATGAGCACACCTTATGCGTGCGCGTGAGTGTGTGTGGAGGTGGGGAGCTCTGCTCACTGAAACAGAGCTCTCTCTTTCAACTGTATGACCACTGCATTTTCAACTGCTGTCATAGACAGCTGCAGCAGTGATAAGGGAACTGTGGCCATGCCTGCAAACACACAGGCTGCATTGGAAGACGGGTGCCACACCTCCGAAAACTCAGATGATGGCACTACATTTCTTGTACATGTGTGCAAGCAACATAAAAATGAGCTCTGCTCAGCTGAGTATCCCATTCATTCACACTTTGATGATGAATGTAACACTGAACGATTGATTGCTTGAGTGATTAAGCATTGAGCTGACTACTACACATAAACTGTTAGTATGGTTTCAAAACAGCGCTACCTTTCCTACCTCCATTTACAGGGCAATGGAATAATTGATTTAAAGTGCCACCCTGAGAAATCACCTCAATTGAATGATAGGTGTGAAAGATCACAGCCTTTCACCACATCAGATATAGCCAATCTGCACATCTCACATTAGTGTGCTGTGACTCAGTATCCAGCTACCCAGGAGAAAAGGACCACAACGAAAAAAGAACTAAAAAAAAAAATATGAATTTGCCAACCTTGTTGCAAAACCTGAAACTCACATAGGTTTTAAAGCAATGTTAATTGAATGGTGCTGCCTGTTTTACTGGAGAAAACCATTTCCACATATTTTTTAAACTTTGGAGAAGCAGGTCCTGTAAGCTTGCTGACAGGGAGGGCAAGACTCTGAGTTCAGGAGAAGACATCATCAGCACCTCTTCAGCAAAACTGGCTTTTTTGAACAGGCAGAGAATTTAATGTTGTAAAATTATTTTTAGCTTTTAAACTAAATAACTTAGGGATCTCGGTTTTGGCATGAGGGTGACTGGGGCTGTGTTGATCCATATTCTGAATGTATTGATGCCAGTAATTTGTGACCATAGCCCCTCTTTAATTTTCTACCAAATGAACTAAGTTTCTGCTCACACATGCAAAAACAGCTGGATAAAATGCTTAACCCTTACTGTGCCACAGTAATGTCAAATACTGCATCCACACATCTGAGACAGAATGTTCTTATTTTAGAGTGAACCAGGACTTACCATGGCACATACTCTATACTATAGCATAGTTATCTATAATGTGTGCCTTACCATATGCAGGGATTCACGGGATTGGTAAGGGCATCAGTAGAATCATAACCTTGTTGAAGTCCAAAGATTCCCCCGATAATGATTTCTCCCTCTCTTCTGTACCTGTGGAGCTCAGGCTTTCTTGGAGCTAACCACTGTGAATGGGTGGTTCTGTAGATGAGGTCAGAGATGAACAAGAGCAGCAGCAAACTGTTCAGCATTGTTGCTTTCAGGAAAGGATACTTAAAACTCTTTTGTACAAGGTGAGCATTCTTACTGAAAAGAATCACCCTGTATATGAAAGACCTGCATAATCTTCAAATGTTACCTGTAAGTTACTTTGAAATGGTATTACTCAAAATGAGTTTGATTTCTAATCATGTAAAAAGCAGTAAGTTGAAACCAAATATACTGTATATGTCATACTAAATTAAAAAAATATATATTCCTATGATTAAGTAGTTTAAAAAACTACAGAGCCAAATTATTATGTACTAAGCCTACACTGATGTGTATGTGGAGCAGTACTGATTCCTGATAACTTTTCATCTCTCAGTTGGTTGTAACAGGTTTATTTATACTTTATCTGAACATTAAATCAGTTTAGGGTAAGCAGTGTTTAGTAAGTATCTCTAAAATTACGTAACAATCCCACAGGCTCTGAGTTTCCCAAAAGAGAATTAATTCCAACAAGATAAACACTTCTAAAGGGATTTTGAATAGCACCAAGGCCCCCGCGCTAAAACATGTCCCGAAGGGCAGGAGCTGTTTGTTCATTTCCAGATGGGTTTTCGGTCACAAGAATTAAAATCTCTACAATGATACAAGCAAATGAAAACCATATTGTAACATAGAGCTAAAACCAGAGAAAAAATATGCTAGGGATAACTTTGCAGAGATGTGGTATTGAAGATTGCCATTCTTTGGGCTTGTGATTTATCATGTTGTTTTATGGCTGGGTGTCAGTAGGTTTAATTTCATATGTTTAATTGGGGCGGGGGGGGGCATGCCAGTGAGTGCAGTTTCTTATATCTCTGGTAGTGTGCTAGTATGTTATGACTTTGATTTCCCTGTTTCATTTGAATTTCTGTGCTCACAAAAGTGCCTTTTTTCTTATATGTCTGTGTCTGACATCCTTCATGGAGCTGTGTGCTATTTTGGGCATTACTAGGGGGTTGATTGTGGCACTGCCAGTGGAATGCCTTTGTTATTGCAAGGTGGGGTCTGCAAGACATATTATGTCCTGTCTTCCAGGTGCATTTGGGACCACTGCTATTGCCTGCTCAGTTTTATAAACATTTTGTAAATGATGTATCAGTTTGGTGCACATTTTGTAAACATTGTGTCAGTTTGTGACCATTCCAATGCACATTTGTTTAGCTATCGGTGCAGAATTGTGAACACTAATGGTGATTAGCACTACAAATATTGATGATCTGAATATGCCTGCCTCTGTGTTTCAAATTCAGGGCACCTCCGATTTCCAGAGTAAACAGATCAAGTACCTGTTACATAAAATTGATGACCTGGAGAATCAGGGAAGAAGAAAACATATTAAAGTTGTGGGTCTGCCAGAGAGAGTCAAAGGCAACAATATTTTTTCTTTTACAATTTCATACAGAATTATTACAACAGCAATGGCAGTGCCTGCTAAGAAATGAACAGGCCCACTACTCTTGAGTTCATTATCCCCAGCCTGGGGCGCCAGACCCCAGTCTATGACTCTGAGTATTTTTTTTTCCATGGAGGTGCTTTTCCTCCCGGAAGCTTGGCAGATGGCTTTGGCCTTTCCCTCAGAGGGGATTCAGTCTCTGGCCACACAGTTACCCTGCCTGACATCCCCCAAATTCCACATGGGTTTCCCGTCTCATGACAGGGCTTAGGCAAAGAGACACCAGCTCTTCCCCACCATTAGAGTGAAATCCAGACATTGGGGGTGCTGGTGGAACTATCATGGAGCCTGCCAGCTCCATTTTCCTTCTATTTCTCCCTGCCCCCTCCCCAACAGTGTGCACTGGCAAAGTGCCTCCCCTGCTCGCATCACCCCCTGGCTGCTGCCAGAGGGTGATTGATAAGTGGGACAGCAAGCCTTCCCTCCCTAAGGGAGGAGAGCATTCCTCTGGATGCTCAGTCCTCTCTCTCCCTTGCCAACCCCTAGTGACGAGAGCTCATTCCCAAACCCAAATTGCCTGCATGGTGCAAGGAGTGTCATCCAGTGCCTTAACCCTCAGCACCACTGGGCTGGCTTGACTGCAAGTTCTTTAAGGTACTCATTGAGGTTACCTAGAAAAAAAGACACCTAGTGTAGATGGGGAAAAAATCTCCTTCATTCTGGATTTTTCAGCAGTACTTGTGGACAAGGGGTTTACAGAAGTGAGACGAGTGTTATAACAGAAAGGATTTGCATAGTATATGAAATATCCTGCTATCCTCATAATTCAGATCACATCTTCCCCCTATATCACTGTCCACACTAGACATGACTTGGAATGTAATGGAGAGTAATAGTTCTGGGAGAGGACACTGTGACAACCTGTCATCTTCTCATAAAAATTCAAACTTCAATCTGACAAGACCTGTGGAAACCATAGCTTTTGTACCGAGTAAGTCTAACTCACTCTGTTCAGCAGTGAGCCTAACTTACTCTGTACAGCAGTGAGCCTAACTCACTCTGTTCAGCAGTGAGCCCAACTCACTCTGTTCAGCAGTGAGCCCAACTCACTCTGTTCAGCAGTGAGCCCAACTCACTCTGTACAGCAGTGAGCTCAACTCACTCTGTTCAGCAGTGAGCCCAACTCACTCTGTTCAGCAGTGAGCCCAACTCACTCTGTACAGCAGTGAGCCCAACTCACTCTGTTCAGCAGTGAGCCCAACTCACTCTGTACAGCAGTGAGCCCAACTCACTCTGTTCAGCAGTGAGCCCAACTCACTCTGTTCAGCAGTGAGCCCAACTCACTCTGTACAGCAGTGAGCCCAACTCACTCTGTACAGCAGTGAGCTTAACTCACTCCATACAGCAGTGAGCCTAACTCACTCTGTACAGCAGTGAGCTTAACTCACTCCGTACAGCAGTGAGCCTAATTTGTCTGGCACTATGAAGACCACTCACCTCAAGTGATACCTGATGCCTTATACCTGACACCTTACCCAAGGGAATATTTCCCTGGGTAGCGGATACTACAATCTCCTCTTTACCCCTGTTAAATGCTGGAAACTGCCTGCTATTTGTCATCTAATTATTCATGTGATTTGTCTGGCACTATGCAATTTATTCACCTCACCTGATGCATGATGCCTGATACCAGATACCTGAAACCTTACCCAGGGGATTACTCTGGATCCCTTATCATTTCATGACTGGCACAGGTTCCGTACTGCAAAATCTTGCCACTCCTGTTTATTGCTTAGCCCGCTGATCCCCCAGTGAACACAGGTAGTGTACAGCAAACTATTTCTAGTCTTATTCACTGCTCAGTTGCTAATCAGTTTTAAATAATGGCTGCCCATATTTTTGGTTGTCAAAGGAGCCAGCATATTCTGATTTTAACTTTAGGATGTAGCAGATACCACTTTTAATGGACATAACCTGTCTGTACAAATGTGTCTGTCATAAAAGGTTCCACTGAAATGAACCAGGAGCAGAGACAGTTAAAACATAATGTCTTGTAGCTCAACCACACAATGATCTCTTGGTCCTACATCCAAGCAAGCAATGGAAGAAAAATAAATGATTCATAAAAGAAAAGGCATTCCAATTGGTTGGCTAAATAAGAATCAATCCCTACACTGTTGTATTTCCATTTGTTTTCCAAGGTCAAGGTTCAGTTCGATTTCTGAGATCATGGAGCCATAACAAGCTCCAATGGATACTGAACTTTGGTTGTTTTGTCAGACCTTGGTACGTACTAATATATTTGTTTACAAAAATGCAAAGGTCAAAGGACAAAAGTTTAGTAATGTTCTGTGAGAAGTGAAAGCTGAGTCTCATTCCTACTCCAGCAAGGTTCAATCTATTTGTAGTAGTCTGAGTATATGGCATGGACACTGAAATGTAAAGAAACCAGCATTGTCTTTGAAACCTCACTTGTGAAGGGTTCATAAACTGTACTATGAGCTTGGAAAGCTACTAGCAAACTTAAAGTGGGATTGTACTTTGAAACCTGGTTGACTCAAAATGTTGTAGCTATAATCTTCTGACATATAATTCTAATGTTGCACTGACCCCAAATGCTAACACATTACAGCCTACCATGTCTTGCCCTCATCTGTCTCTCTCTCTATTGGGATGAACTGGCCACGTCATATGTTGCACACTGATTTAACATAGAAACATAGAATCTGACGGCAGATAAGGACCTCTTAGACCACCCAGTCTTCCCATTTCCCTACCTAATGGAAAAGCTGCAGATCCTAGCTAACCAACAGCCTACTTCTCCCAACCTCCACCCCCCTATGATTGCCTTATGCCTCTGTCCTATGCATTCTTGAATTCCACCACTGTTTTGGCTCCACAACCTCCTCATGAGGGCTGTTCCATGCACCCACAACCCTCTCCATGAAAAAATACTTCCTCACATTACCTCTGAGCCGTCCCCTCTCTAGCATCAAATTGTGCCCCCTTGTTCTTGCATACCCCTTTTTCTGAAAGATGCTTCTGGGTGGGGTGCTGCTGCCCCTCCACTGACTAGGGAGGGAGCGGGGAGGTGGGGATCAGTGGGTAGGTGAGCTGGACCACCAGGGATAGTGGACATACTTATTTTATGCAAATACCTGCGATTGGGCTGAGAGCAGTCCACTGGACCACCAGGGATATTGGATTCTTTTATTTTACACATGCCCACGATCGGGCTGACAGTGGTCCACTGGACCACCAGGGATATTGGATTCTTTTACTCTACACATGCCTGCGATTGGGCTGAGACTGGTCCACTGAGCCACCAGGGATATTGGATTCTCTTTATTTTTACACATGCCCACGATCGGGCTGACAGTGGTCCACTGGACCACCAGGGATATTGGATGCTATTTTATATTTACTGAAGCCTGCAATTGGGCTGTGGGGCACATTGCCGTGCTGTGCAGGGGGCATCAGTCCCTGATGACTGTTGCCTGGCAAGGCACCAGGCACAAGTCACCAGGGATCAGTGCACCTGCTTGCAAATGGGGTCATAATGACATACAAATGGCCCAATTTGCACCTTGCATACATTATGGCCCCATTTGCACGTGTGCTTTTCAATATCGCGGTTGCTGCACTTGGCGCAACGGAACTTGTGCTAGTGCAACCCCCTGCTCCACTCTGGCCACTTGTACTGGTGCAGTGCAACTGCACCATATGCACTGCAGATGACCAGGGTGCAATATTCAATGATGCTGTGCCATGGTGCAGCTCCATTGAATATTGTCCAGTCAATCAATGCCCCTGCACAGCCAAGTTGTGCTGTGCCCAGGCTTGCACCACAGCCTGGTGTAGTTTGAATATCTGGGCTTAGTCTAAAATCTACATAATTATTTATTCACTATGCTGTATCAGAATACATGCAAGAAAGACTTAAGCATGAAATCACAAACAGACAACACTTTCATAAGTATCATATTCTGAAATGTTTTCTCACTTCTGAAGACATTGCGGGTGGGATTACCCCCCGGGCACCAGCATAGTGTTATTGCAGTCAACAATAGAAAGAGCAATCTGTCCACTCAGAAGTTACCATAGCATACCATATCTAGTGTGAACTGTGACAAATGTGCACCCCCTAACAGTAATACACTTCTGCTCACAACATAATTAAATGTTACCTGACCACTCTAACAGTAACAAGATGTCACTGATGTCACATCGCACAACAGACATGTAGACAGTTCTTCTCATGTGCCTTAACACAACCGCCCACATATACCGCAGTACAGTTGAAGCATCACTGACAGTCTTGACCCAGCAGCATACAATGAACATAGGCGCTGCCAAAGAGAACATTGTACAACCTGTCTAATGCGAGGAGAGTGGATGTTCACTTCACTGCTGCTATATGGCTGCAGATTTATTAAGCAATATCCATGTGCACAATAACGTTCTTTGTGCACATTCTTTGCTTACACCTACAGGTCACACAATTTATGCAGCCAGTCCTAACTACAAACCACAGTTCTTCACTTAATTGTCACACTGTGCTACTAAGACAATAGCAATAGAATAAATGAAACTGTGTCATATTCTGTGATATTGGCTGTACAACAGAGGGCAGAAAAAGGCAGAACTCACAAAACACTGTCTCAATATACAGTTTTGTTCTCTAGTTCTTACAGCATGTACAAAACAACTGTGAATCACCGTAATGAGACTGTGGAGCATAAAAGAGGTTTCCTGTCTGGTCCAGGCAGCACAGTCCAGAGGGAACCCACGGTTCCTTATGAGGAGCACTGATATGAAACATGAGAAGATGTGGAGGCGCATTCATGAGTATATGAAAATCATACTCAAGATATGCAACAAAAATGTACCAATGTGCAAGCGTAAGTGGAAGCTGTTGCACCAGCATTTTTATACACTAAAAACACAAGAGGAGATACCAGACAATGATGTAGGCTGGTACTACATCACATTTGAGATGTGGAGGGCAGCTAGAAAGCCAGATGCAGGGAAGCACATAACACAACATAAGTAAAGCAACTATCTGTTATTAAACAGCATGTTTTCTTTTGCAGAAATGAAAAAAACAGCTAACTGATGTGAAAACTATTAAACAAAAACAGTTTTAGCACTGTGTTCAGAAATTCTTTAAGTCTAATATTTCTCAGTTCTATTTTAAATCATCTTACAGGTGAGACATTGCAAACTAACTTGTCACAGTGCTGACAGACTTTTGTCATAGTCATACAACACAGCCATGCAGTATTTAAAAGTATTATGTTACCCAGTATTGGTTTCATGTAGCACTCACACACACATCATGTGACAGTACAGTGCGAGAATATGACTTATATAGCACGAGCACATGTCTTGTTCCTGATATTTTAATTGTGTTACATGATACCTCATGCACAAACAAAGATGTATGGACAACCATGCACAACTGCTATGTGTATCCATTCAGGGATTGAAATTACAGTATATCAACTTTGACAGCAAAGCTTGACAGTTCTATACTGCCATTTCAAACCCAAGATGGGAAAAGACAATGACTTGTGTGTTACTATAAATATTGAATTTTCAATAGTACATGGTTCTTAACACTATGGAGACACACCCCTATTGATGAGTTACAGTTAATTATCCAAATGAAATTTTCAGCCTCTTGAAAGGTGAAAGGTATGACTTTAGACACTGTGTAGTTAGTAATTAGATATCTATACAATAAATCAGAAAGGTACAATTCCATGAAATTTTAACTGTATAGGAAAACTGTTTAGACTGCATATAATATCACTTGACAATTTGCACACCAGTTTATTGTGCAGTTGGCAATGATCTTTAGAAACCCTATCTTTATAAATAAGAAAGGTTAACCATAAATAATAGTATATTTGCATAATGATAATACGTTTGTGGTCTCATAGTATTGATGCACCTCTTACATCAATATTGGTAGATCTTTTTCAGTCTGATAATATTCTAAGGATACAAAATCCAATGTCTATAGGCGACTGTAATTGCATACCATAGATAGCATCTCAGTGCTATCACTCTATTGTGAAATATTAATGGATGGATAGATCTTGTTAGTACTCAATAACTATACAGCTACTGAACTAGTTGTAACTTAACTGTCATACAAGACTGTACATGTTCAAATTAATATTTTTTTTAGAAATATGACCACACAAATACCACATTCAACACATATCTTTACTATCTCTAATTAATAGTTCTTCAGAGGCACTCTCCATGAAGAAGCGATGTAGTACCAGCAGAACCAGAGACTGTGGAGGCTAAAGAATCAGACTCAGGCAGTGTCATCCTTGTCGAGTCAGAAGGTAAAAAAAACATACAACAAACCATTGACAATATTTACTGACAAGAATCGATATTCATCACAGTGCTGAATTTGTGTTGCAGTTCATATGCTGTGAACATTGTTATATGCTGTACTAGTATGATCAGACTGTGCAGTTGAAAACAAACATTATTTCAGTACCACATAAGCAATAAGAGGTGATTGCCTGTGCATAATGCAGTTCAAATGCACATCTGGTGCCACACAGTGTTGCATGAAACCACAGGCTGAACATGTCTCTATTTCCTACCCATACATTAGAACTGCCTAATACATAGTCACAGACTGTCATATCATCCCTATGAAGATAGTCCAGTGTATCATAAATGTGGTTCCTACTTGTATATGCTCATTAGACACTCTTAATGTACAGCTGCTAAAAAAATATTGCTTGAAAATACGGAGTCAATTTTATTACACAGCACACACCTTTGCTAAATACATAACAGTATTGTCTGTACAAGTATAAGTTACATCATAATGAGCAAGCTGTTGTGTTACTGTAAGTATAAACAGTTATTCTAGACTTCTTCACTTAACACAGACATAGAGACTTAAGCAGTAAGGCACAACAGAGTGTAGGTTACTAGGGATTTACCCACAACTTCTGTGGTGTGTCACACAGTGCAGCCGAGTGGCTTCACCACAGAAGAAGTGGGTAAATCACCCGATAACTAACACCCTGGAGTGCCTTATTGCAACTATACAATGGATGAATGTTTACAAAAAAAAATGCGTTTAATTATATATTTAATATAAAACATTCCTAAGCCATTGGGTTATCCACCATTTATCAATGGTAATGTTACATGTTTTTGACCAATGATGTTACAAGGTTTTCACACACCAGTGTACAATACTGAATCAACAAGAATACACAAGCAATGCGTTCTGTCACAGAGGTATTCTCATCCCCTCTGACCTCAAGAGCAAATATAAAAATGTCTATAGTAATCAGAAAACCATTTTAGCAAAACACAGTAATTGTTAATTGAATAGCTCATCTCGTACTTTAAATGGTGCATAATACTGTGTGATAAATGTCCTGTATGAGTCAGTTTGCTTCCTAGATGAAACAAGTCATGCAGTCTTCTATACACAATAATGCACCAACTGCATAACTAATAACTAATACCTGACACATAACTACTTACCTGGGGAGAATACAGTACAGAACAGCTAACAAAAATTTTACTAAAGACACCTTTAGTTGTGCACTAGTAAACAGAGAAATATTTAGTTGAGGTATAACACACTGTTTTTGTCACCATGATAAATAAGTGAGTCATTCAGATGTGGAAAGAGTACAAACATCAGTACAATAACATGGTTCTAAAAACATGAAGTTCTACAAGAGAACAAAATATTTAAAAATAACAGCAAGAGTAACTAAACCAATTACACTGACTCTATTAAACAATCTCTATGTCTGTCTTACAGTGGCTGGGGAGACAGCTGAAACATCTCGCACACAGGTGAAGCAAGAGCCTGGCAGCAGTCCTGAACGTAAGTGTATAATAATACAGTATGTGCTGATAATTCTGTAAAGTAATTAGTCAAAAATACACAACATGTAAGATGGTATATGATGCAGGAAGGCACCTCAGGTAATGAGATATAACACTATATACCCCTCCAAGGTGTAGGCATGCTGGGGGAGTAGACACAAACATTGTCTCTTTAGTACTACTCACATCCGAGTGACCAAACCATACCACTTGTATTAAGTCTTGCACCAAACCGACAACCTGGAGGTATAAATTAGTAAAACACAATGGTAAACGTTGTTTCTGATATGGTTTCAGTAATATTTAAAGTCGCTGACAGCAACAGTTTGAAGGAGGATGTCATTATGCATGTTTATTAACTGCCATGTGTTACAAGCAGCAACAGGACAGATGGCAATGGGCTCCTTTCAAATGGAACAGCACTATTGATAGACCAACTGCCATGACATAAAGCTATTCCTCGTGACTCACCACACAAACCGTGTTCAAATCCACCCTGTATCCCACACCCTGAAGTGGTGTACTGCTGAAAATAAAAAAAACAAAAACAGTAATGTAACGTTATGCTGGTAGCAGTATCACTACATGCCACAATCACACGTGAACAGTGCATATGAGCCTCCTCTGTTACAGATAACCTAACAGCATCGCTTACCTAACAACATGCAATAAGTAACAATGGCAGCTTGAATGTAAGTGGAACAATTTACCTGCAATATTTATATCTATCGACTTTTTCTTTTATCTAACTGTCCACTGAAATTTCAATAATTATTTATGTTCATGGTATGTGTGTGGGGGAGATAACCACAAAATGACAGCACAAAAGTTACAGCCTCCCAATTCCATATATTACTATTAACAGAGACCTGCAAAATACATGAGCTCCTAGCTTGTTTTCTTCTCACTCAAGACAGAACAATCACAGTAGCGTGTGATACCTATCAACCTTTTTTTCCCCTATATGTGGCGAATTAACAGCCAACTTTAAATGGCAGTTGAACAAAATGTGTAAATCATTATCAATAACAATACCATATATCATCTAAATAATAACTCCCCAACTACTGTGGAAACTTAAATGGAAGCTGTGACATGCATAGCACCAAACCTTTCCCATAAAGTAACATTCTGAGAAAAAGAACTACAGAGACACATAACTCTTTTTCACATTCGCACTTAGTAAATCTTTTATGTGTTTTTTTCTCTTCACAGATCAGCCTCCTAGAAAGCGGCACACTCTGCACTGCCACTGTGTTCATAGGCTCGAGCACAAGGTTGATAACCTCACCAAACAAATACAGGAAATGAAAAAGGAGCACACCAACGAAATAAAACAAATTCAGCAGCAGCAAGAAAAAATAATAGAATTACACACTGCACAACAGGTGACAGTCAACCTTGTGCTCGAGCCTGTGAACACAGCAGCATGTGCCACCGCAGACAGCAGCACTGTGCCACCTGTGCTGTGAACAAGTCTCCCTGGCCACCCGATGGACAGCCTCCACAGCCTGACACTGGTATCTCCTCTCAAGCTGGTGCAACAGCTTCCACTTCGGATGTGCATCCACACTTTTCCAGCTTCCTGGCTGGGCTGCCTGGACCACCCAGCAGTAGATCTCATTATTTGTAAATCAGTTTGTTTGTTGTTGAAATTTCAAATATTTTAAAAATAAGATTTTTTTATAAAAGAGACAAATATTTTTGCAAAAAAAATATTTTTTGTAAAGCTGAACATATGCAACAGCAGTGTTATTTGTATGTATTTAAATAAAAACATCTTTATACTAAATAAATATTAATTTGATAACAAACTGAGTTTTATTATCCACATTAAAAAACTGTTCACGTAACTGTCAGGATGAATGGAACAAGGTTCATTTAGTAGCTGAATGACCAGCAGCAGACATTGTACACATGGTACCATAGATCATTACAAGAGAAATAGTTTACCTATAGGGGTATGGGGGGGGCAGTCACTAAACCATACCGTAGCACAACTAACAATAACAAGGTCAGTGTGATAAAATCATAAACTTGTCAAAAGAATATGGATAACTTGACCTCCCAAAAAGGTTCTCACCCGTAATTGAATACCTGAGTATGTTAACCACATAACATACTGACACTGCACAGACTTGCATGATTCGTATACACAGCATCAGTTTTGCTGTGTTTGTACTCTCAGAAAACAGTACCTGATTAGTACTGTGGGTGTAGCATCATACAGCTGATGCCATGCAGGTAATAAGTGTTCTAACTAGACCATACCTGTAATCAAGCAGTTGTAACATTAATGTCCACATCTTTTGTTATGCTATGGTTCTACAGTGTCGGTGGGGGGGTGGAATCTCAGGCTGAGAGTGCACAACACCCAGCTCTCAAAAAGTTTTGTACAGATGCAATCAGGAGCGTGCATCATACATGTCCATGCCCTTATTTATGTCATGGAAAGACACTCACTATGCATTCCCTAGTCTATGAAGAGTGGGTGGCATAACATCACTGAAGCATGCAATTTCTAACTGTGCTAACCTTAGTGTACTTGCATTTATCTAGGTGTACCATTCATATACACACCCTCAGTATTTGTTGTATCTCTCCACTCAAGACACAGTACCTGATCTGCAGTGAGGGGTGAGCATTGCATATATGAGTTTGCATAAGTTATGACTGTGTTACATGCAGCGTACCTGTAATCACAGAGGTGAAACATTGATTTCCATCAACTTTGTTCTCCTGTGACTCTCCACTCAGGGCTGCAGTTACTGGTCTAGTTTGAAGGAGGCAATCCTGGCTGAGACTGTACAACTCTTAAGTAAGCTGTGTACATGCGCAGTCAGGGAGTTGCACCATTGATGTGCATGAGTTTGTCTGAGCTGTCACTTCATACTCACTATGCAGTAACTCATCTGTGAGAGGTGAGCTCCATTGGCAGTCTGAGTCATACAACTCCCAACTGTGTAAACTCAACTGAACTTCCAATTGAGTAAAAACAACATTGCTGTCCACAGACTGTGTTTTGCTGTATAGCTCCACTCAGCATACACTACCTGATCTGTAGTGTGGGAGGGGAGCATTCAATCAGACAGGGCACAAAAACCATAACTGTGCTAACTGTAGTCATATGCAATCAATGCAGTGTACCATTGATATAGATGTTTCTTGTTTTCATGTGATTGTCCACTCACAGTCCAGTGACTGATCTACTTCAGGGGATGGGGGGATTCCAGATTGAGACTGTAGTACTGCTAAGTGTGCAAAGTTAAATACAGCCCAAATGAGGGAGGTGCACCATTCATAACCATGATTTTAATTTCCTCATGCCTCATCCAGTGCCTGCTCTAGTTTTTTTGGGGGGTAGAGGGTTTTCCAGATTGAGACTGTGCCACTGTTAACTGTACAAAGTAGCGTGCAGCTGCAATGACTGAGGTGCACCATTCATAACCATTATTTTACATTTTCCCATAGCTCATTCAGTGCCTGCTCTAGTTTTTTTGTGGGGGAGAGGGTATTCCAGATTGAGACTGTGCCACTGCTAACTGTGTAAAGTAGTGTGCAGCTCCAATGGCTGAGGTGCACCATTCATAACCATTATTTTAAATTTTCCCATAGCTCATCCAGTGCCTGCTCTAGCTGGGAGGGCAGGGTATTCCAGATTGAGACTGTGCTACTGATAACTGTGCAAAGTAGCTGGCAGCTCCAATGGCTGAGGTGCACCATTCATAACCATTATTTTAAATTTACCCATAGCTCATCCAGTGCCTGCTCTAGCTGGGGGGGGCAGGGTATTCCAGATTGAGACTGTGCCACAACTAACTGTGCTAAGTTGCGTACAGTTGCAATGAGACAGGTGCACCATTCATAACCATGATTGTTTTTTTTTCCATGGCCCTACACTCACTACACAGTAACTGGTTTAAGTGTTGAGAGACGGTGGGGGGGGTGCATAGCCTGACTGACACCCTGCAACTCCTAACTGTGATAACTCAACTTTACTTCCAGTTGTGGAGCTACACCATTGATGTCCACAGCCTCAAAGTTCCTATGTTTCTACACTCAAAATACAGTACTAATTCTGTACTGAGGGCAGTAGCATTATGTGACTGACACCACGCAACTCATAACTGTAGTAAGTGAAGTGTACCTGCAGTCAAGAAGGTGTACCATTGATATCTATGATCTTTGTTTTCCCTGTGGCTCTCCACTCAAGATGCAGAACCTCTTCTATATAAAGAGACCATTACCTAGGAGAGAATGTCAAGTACTAACCGTGCTCACTTGTGTGATGTCACAAGCAGTGAAGTGCACAGTTCATATCCCTAGCATAACTATTCCTTTGTTTGTATGCTCAGCATAAACTGGTTGTACTGTACAATAGGGGGGACTGCATGACAGAGGTCATCCTATTATTAACTGTGTTAACTTGTCTGTTCCCAAAACATTAAGCATAGCAGGCACAGTACCACAATTGTAAATGAAAATGGTAATGGTAACAGCAACAATAACAGCAAAGGAAACAGAAACACAAAATGAAATACAAGCGTATATGGAAACACAACCCATAATGCACACAGGCACAGTAACACAATTGCAAATGCAAATCTTAACAGTAACAAAACCGCAAGCACAAATGACAACGCAAAGGGTAACACACACGGTAGTGTACATGGAAACAGCGATGCAAACGGGGACATAAACGCAAGTGGAAACAGTAGCAGTAACAGTAAAAGTAACGGAAGTGCATACCCTGTTTTTGCCAAACAGGTGCACAGAGAAACAGTGTGTACAAAGAATGCATGCATTGGGAACGGCAACACAAATGGGGACATAAAAGCAAGTGCAAACAGTAACTGTAACTGTAACGGAAGCGCATACCCTGTTTTTGCCAAGCAGGTGCATAGAGAAACAGTGTGTACAAATAATGCATCCATTGTAATGGGCATCATAGCTTAAAATGAGCATTGGAAGTACTTAATTGGTAATATCTCAGCAACCGCGCAATGTAGAAAAAAAATTTAAATTTCAAAGAAATCATTATTTTCCTGGCTACCATTTTGTATTACATATGGGCTATGTAACTCATGATAAAAAAAATCTGTATCTCGCACCCTTTTTGAGATATGAGCCCCGAAAGGCGCGGCTTATGCCACCATGTTAGTCAAAGGGAAAAAACATCAACTTCAGAGTATAGTAACTTTGCAGCCATGCAATATTTTTTCACCAGACCACCAAAAATCTCATCTGTAAGATGTTGGCTGTCTTTTCTCCAAATTTCAGCTCAAAAGACCTAACAGTTTGTTTGTAGCATGGTGGCAAAGAATTCCTGTCATTTTGGGCATAGCCTAAAAAGTAGTGTTGCAATTTGCGACAGTTTTTGCAAAAATTTGTGAAAGTGTCATGCGTGCGACACTACTTTGTGACATTACTGTTTTCAGAAATTTAAAAAAAATATTTCTGTGTTGTTTCACCCCAAAATAAAGACATGGCTAGCATCCTCAGGGTCCGATTAGGTGAACACAGAAAGAATTGTGTCCCTAGACGGTCCCGAATTTAAATGCCAAACATTTTTCTGATCACCAACTGAAAACAAATTGGCAGATTTGTGACACTACTAGGGTAATTTGCTACACTAAAAAGTGCATTTGTGAAAGTATTGTGTTTTTTGTCTTTCCCTATAGACTTATAATGAGAACTTGTTTTTTGAATAACTTTTGAACAGTTTAATATTTTTTCACAAAAATTTCAAAAGGCACATCATGGACCATGGCTGCATGTTCCCTGAAGTTTTTGGACCAATCCCACAAACTGTGCTACCTGAAGGTGAGAGCAAAGAAATCACAAAAAAGCATAATTGTGCAATTCGTTGTCACTTAATAACTCCGCAGCTGTATATCTGACCAGCAAGAAAATTGGAAGATTCCAATATCTACCATGCCCAATCATCCATACCAAATTTCAGACAAATCTGTTGAATGGTGGAAAACTTATCAAGGTGTAAAATGTGACCTTTTAACCTTAAAAGTGCTGGTCAACCCTAACTATGGTAGCTACCATAATTACTACCGTGCTACCATAATTAGAGGCAAAAAACTATATTTAATGCATCAGTTAGGGTTGTTCCATAGTGACAAAAGTGAGGAAATTCGGTGTTAGGGTTGAAAACCCTAACTCTGCATTCATTCCCCACCCTCCCAGCACCACACACACACACAGACACACAGACACACACACACATGCAAGTAGGGGGGAGGAAAAAGGCAACACAACCAATCACAGACAATCAGCAGTAGGTGACAGAAATAACATAGAACTGTGTAAATGTCATACAAGACATATCCATGATGATGAGCCAACAACTGTATCATTTGAACCGTGGATGCCTATGGCTGCAGTTTTGCTGTGGTTCTCCAGTCAGGATGCAGTACCTTGTCTGGGGGTGTGGAGGGGCTATTGTCTTGCCAAGGGCATGCAACTGATAATGGTGAAAAGTTGTGTGCACCTTCAGTAATGGTGGTGTACCATTGATGTCTATGGAGTTAGTTTTGCTGTGGCTCTACACTCAGGATGCAGTATCTGGTGTGTGTGTGTGGGGGGGGGGCTTTGCTTGGCTGAGGCCATGCAGCTCCTAACTGTTGTAAGTGGAGTGTACCTGCAATTAGGGAGGTGTACCATTGATGTCCATAGCCTCAGTTTTCCTGTGGCCCAGTACTCAGGATGCAGTACCTTGTAACGGGGAGGCATTGCCTGTCTGAGGCCATGCTTGCAATCACAGAGGTGTACCATCGATGTCCATACCCACAGTGTTGCCATGACTCTCCATTCAGGGTACAGTAAGTGGTCTGGGGTGGCACTGCCTGGCTGACACTGTGCAACTCCTAAGTGTGGTAACCTCTCTGCAGGTGCAATCAGGGAGGTGCACTGTTGATGTCCATGGGCTTATTGTTGCTGTGCCTCTGCACTCAGTATGCAGTACATGTTGTGTGGGGGTCTGGCATTACCTGGCGGATGGCCTCCAATTCCTAACTCCTGTTAACTTGTGTGTACCTGAAGTCAAGGAGATATACTATAGATGTGCATGGCCTTAGTGTAGCCATGGCTCTCCACTCAGGGCACAGTACCTGGTGTGGCAGGACATGGGGCATTGGTAGGTAAGGCATAGAACTCCTAAATGTGGTAAGTTGTGTGCACCCATAATGAGAAATGTATACCAGTGGTGTACATGGCCTCAGTTTTGCTGTGGATCTACAGTGACTATGCAGTAACTGGTCTGAGGTGGTGGGGATGCCTTGTAGTACATTTAGACAGTTGTCTTTTATTTCTGTCAACTGGTGCTGGTTGTCTGTGATTGGTCGTGTTGCCTTGGTCCTTCCCCCTACTTGCTTGTGTGTGTGTGTGTGTGTCTGTGTGTGTGGTGCTGGGGGGGTAGGGGGTGAATGTGATGTTAGGGTTTTCAACTCTAACACCAAATTTGCTCACTTTTGTCACTGTGGAACAACTCTAACTGATGCATTAGATGCAGTTTTTTGCCTCTAATTTCCCTTCTTTTTGAGAATGAGAATGATAAATAATGAATGGAATGCGGTGGTGGGAGCACAGGGCCCACCACATGATGTCTTGTTACATAGTAACAGGAAGTGCAACTGAAATGTAAGTGGCAACGGTTACACACATGGTAAAGCAAAGGTAAATGGTAAAGTGAACGTTAATAGAAACTCAAGCGTAAAGTGACGCAGAAGCAAACAGTGACACAAATGGACACGGAAGCACATACAGAAATGCAACTGGTAACGTGCACAGTGTTGACACCGGTATTGTGAAGACAAATGTTAAGTGTTACAGCAACAAGAACTCCAAAGGGAACAGAAAGGAAAACACGAATGGAAGCACGCACGTCAAACCATAATGCGCACGGGCACAGTACCACAATTGTAAATGCAAATGCTAAAGTTAACATGAACAATAACACCAAATGAAAGAGAAATGTAAATGCAAATGGATGCACATACATAAACACAAACCGTAATGGCCACGGTCATGTTACCGCAATTGTAAATGCAAATGGTAATGGTAACATCAACAATAATACTAAAGTCAAGAGAAACGCAAAAGGAAATGCAAGCACATATGGAAACGCAAACCATAATGCGCACAGGCACAGTAATGCATTAGGAAATGCAAATGGTAACAGTAACACCAATGAGGATGCAAAACGAAAGAGAAACGCAAACACAAATGAAAGGGCTGCTGGAAATGCAAATGGCAGTGCACACATTGATGTAAACTGAAACACAAACACAAACAGTAGTGGAAACGCAAATGGTAATAGTAAAAGAAACGTAAGCACAAATGAGAATGCAAAGGGTAACGCACATGGTGGTGTACACAGGAATGGTAAAGCAATGGGTACATAAACACAAGTGGAAACAGTAAGTGTAACAGTAACAGAAGCACATACCCTGTATTTGCCCACAGGTGCATAGAGAAACACAGGGGCCCAGATATTCAAAAGGGTTGCGCATGGCGCAACAGTGTTACTCCATGAGCAACCCACTGATGCGCTCCGGCGCGATATTCAAATGGGGATTGTGTCTGGCATAAATCCCGATGTGTTAGAGTGCATCAGTAAAGTATGCAGGTGGGGGGTGTGCCCATACATACTCCGTACATCCTGATAGTCAGCCCGGAATGTGCTGAGTCCATGCATGCACAACCCCTACTTGCGCCACACACAGGTGAGCCAAAAAAGAAAGGAAAAACAGCTGGCCACCCACAGGTGAGCTGCCATATTGCAGGGTACAACACAGCAGCTGCCACTTGTGGGTGGCCACCCGAGCTCCTGGCTGCAGCTCCGTGGCAATACCACCCACCCCCCCTGCCCCATCGTGGGCATCTGTTTTAAAAATAACGTCCCATCTCCCTGGTGGTCCAGTGGAATGCTGTCAGCCCAATCAGGGCATTTGTAATAATAAAAAATGAATCCATTCAGTGCGGTCTGATATTTGAACATGGGTATTGTAATAATAAAAATAAAGTTCAATATCCCGGTGGTCCAGTGGACCGGCCGCAAGCTTGACGCTGGTATTTGTATTAAAAAATGAAGTCCAATATCCCTGGTTGTCCAGCGGCATCCCCCTCCCCCACCAGCTCACTGATCCTCACTGCCCGCTACCCCCAGTCAGCAGTAGCAGCACCCCACCAGCCTGCTGCCCTGCCGCCCACTGACTGACACCGTAGGGGCTGTATGCCATTGGTCCACAGCATGAGTCAATGGGCATGCAGCCTATACCGTACTACACAGTCCAGATATGTGAATGGATCCATTCACATATCTCTGAATGTGTAGTATGCGGGCTGCACACCCATTGGCTCACGCTGTGGACCAGTGGGCGTACAGCCATACCTACAGTGTCAGTTGGCGCCGGGGAGGCAGGTGGGTGGGGTGCTGCCACCCGCCACTGACTGGGGGGGACCGAGGTGGTGGGAATCAGTGGACAAGTGGGGAGGGGGGTACCGTTGGACCACCAGGGATGTTGGACTTCATTTTTTTAATACAAATGCCCATGATTGGGCTGTAAGCGGTCCACTGGACCACCAGTGATACTGGACTTTATTTTATTATTACAAATGCCCGTGATCGGGCTGCGAGTGGTCCACTGGACCACCAGGGATATTGGACTTTATTTGTTTATACCTAAGCACATGATTGGGCTGTGAGCGGTCCACTGGACCACCAGGGATATAGGACTTTATTTGTTTATACCTAAGCCCGCAATCAGGCTGACAGCGGTCCACTGGACCACTAGAGATATAGGACATGATTTATGTTTACTTAAGCCCACGAATGGGCTGACAGTGGTCCACTGGACCACCAGGGATATAGGACATGATTTATTTTTACTTAAGCCCACGATCGGGCTGTGGGGCACATTGCCATGCTGTGCAGGGAGTGTCATTCCCCGATGGCTGGGATATAGGACTTTATTTGTTTATACCTAAGCCTGCAATCAGGCTGACAGTGGTCCACTGGACCACTAGGGATATAGGACATGACTTATGTTTACTTAAGCCTGCGATTGGGCTGACAGCGGTCCACTGGACCACCAGGGATGAAGGACATGATTTATTTTTACTTAAGCCCACGATCGGGCTGTGGGGCACATTGCCATGCTGTGCAGGGGGCATCGTTCCCTGATGGCTGCTGCCTGGCAGGGCGCCAGGTGCAGTTCGCTGGAGATCGGCGCTCCTGCAAACAAATGGGGCCATAATAACATGCAAATAGCCCCATTTGCACCTTGCATTCTTTATGGCCCCATTTGCATGTGCACTTTTGAATATCGCGGTTGTTGCACATAGCGCAATGGAACTTGCGCTAGTGTATCCCCCTGCTCCACTCTGGCCACTTACACTGGGGCAGTGCCACTGCACCATGCACACTGCAGTTGGCCAGGGTGTGATATTCAACTATGTTGTGCCATGGCGCAGCTCCGTTGAACATCGCCCAGTCAACGCCCCTGCTCAGACAAGTTGCACTGTGCCCAGGCTTGTGCCACATCCTGGCATAGTCAGAATATCTGGGCCAGTGTGGACAAAGAATGGATGCATTGTAATGGGCATCGAAGCTGAAAAATGAGCATTTCAAGTACCAAATTGCTAATATCTCAGCAACCATACGACGTTGAAAAAAAATTTAAATTTCAAAGAAATCATTATTTTCCTGGCTACTGTTTTTTCTTACATAGCCCAGAGGGGCTATGGAAGAGCCCAGAAGGCTATGGAAGTGGTGACGAAAAACCTGTATCTCGCACCGTTTTAGAGATACGAGCCCCGAAAGGCACGGTATATGCCACCATGTTAGTCTATGGGAAAAAATGCCTAATTCAGAGAACTGTAACTTGGGAGCTGTGCAATACTTTTTCACCAAACTACTGAAAGGCACATCTGGGAGATGTTGGCTACCTTCTCTCCAAATTTCAGCTCAAAAAACCAAACCGTTCTTTTGCAGCATGGTGGCAAAGAAGTGTTGTCATTTTGGCCTTAGCCTGGAAAAGTAGTGTCGCAATTTGAAACATAGAAACATAGAAACATAGAGGTTGATGGCAGATAAGGACTGCAAGGCCCATCCAGTCTGCCCATTTCTTGTTCTACCTTATAAATGTGCCATCGGCCTTTGCTCTGTCAGTGGCCTATCTATTCATACTCATCTGAATTGCTCCCTTATGCCTATCCCATGCCTGTTAGAAGCCCTGCACTGTATTCAAAGCCACCACTTCCTGAGGTAGGCCGTGCTATGCATCCACCACTTTTTCTATGAAAAATAATTTCCTCACATTCCCCTTAATCGGCCTCCCTCTAATCTCATGCTGTGTCCTCTTGTCCTGCTATTTTTCTTATATTTAAATATGTTATACTCTTTCACCTTGTTAATGCCCTTAAGGTGTTTGAATGTTTCGATCATATCACCTCTCTCTCTCCTTTGCTCAAGGGTATACATATTGAGCTCTGTTAATCTGTCCTCATATGTCTTCTGATGCAGTCCCTGCACCATTTTGGTTGAACTTCCCTGGACTGCCTCAATTTGGTTAATGCCCTTGTAAAGGTGTAACATCCAGTACTGCATGCAGTACTCCAGATGGTGCCTAACCAGTGTCTTGTAAAGAGGGATTATTACCTCCCTCTTATGACTTGTGATACCCATACTAATACACCCTAACATCCCCCTAGTCTTACCTACTGCTTTAGAGGCCTGCTTGGATGATTTCAGGTCGTCGGTGATGATGATGCCCAAGTCTCTTTCTTCCTCTGTGACTGCTAGCAACTCCGCTCCCAGCCAATAGGTGACTGCAGGGTTTCTCTTACCTATGTGCATGATCTTGCACTTCTTTGCATTAAATCCCAGTTGCCACTCTTCTGACCATTTTGCTAGTTTATCCAGATCTCTTCTCATTCTGCCCACCTCATCTGGATCATCTACTCTATTGCAGATCTTGGTGTCATCTGCAAACAGACAAGCCTAACCATCTAGTCCATCTGCAATGTCACTAATGAAAATATTGAAGTGGACTGGCCCCAGGACTGATCCCTGAGGTACCCCACTTGTGACTTGCATCTCTTCTGACTGTATACCATTTACCACCACTCTCTGTTTTCTGTCCATCAACCAGTTTGCCACCCAGTTGATCAACTTCTGTCCCACCCCGAGCCTACCCAGCTTATTTATCAGTCTTCTATGTGGAACAGTATCGAAAGCTTTGCTGATGTGAAGGTAGGTGACATCAACTGCTCCCCCTTGGTCCAACACTCTGGTTACCCAGTCAAAGAAATCTATGAGATTAGTTTGACAAGACCTTTCTTTTGTAAACCCATGCTGTCTTGTATCCTGTGCCCCTATGGATTCCAGGTGTTGCAATATCCTTTCCTTAATGAGTGCCTCCACAATCTTGCCCACTAGTGAGGTAAGACTGACGAGTCTGTAGTTCTCTGCCTCCTCCCTGCTACCACTCTTGTGGAGCGGGATCACATGAGTTCTTCTCCAGTCTTCTGGGACCTCTCCTGTGCACAGAGACTCACTAAACAGTTCTGCTAATGGCTCTGCTAGTTCCATCCTTAACTCTATAAGTACCCTGGGATGTATGTCATCAGGTCCCATTGCCCAGAATCTTTCACAAATTTTGCAGAAGTGTCATGAGTGCGACATTACTTTGTGATGCTACTTTTCCAGAAATTTGGAAAACATAAGTCTGGGGTGTTCAACCCCAAAATAAAGACATGGCTAGCATCCTCAGGGTCTGACTAGGTGAACACAAAAATAATTGTGTCCCTAGAGGGTCCCAAATTTAAATGCAAAGCATTTCTGTGATCACTAACTGAAAAAAAACTACTGGGGTCATTTGAGACACTAAAAACTGCATGTACTACACTTTCCCACTTTTTGTTAACTTTTCCCATTGACTTATAATGGGAACTGGTTTTTTGAATAACTTTTGAACTGTTTAATATTTTTTCATGAAATCTTCAAAAGGCACATCAGAGACCCTGGCTGCATTTTCCCTGATATTTTTGGATAGGTTGCTCAAACCGTGCTACCTGTAGGCAAGAGCAAAGAATTCACAATAAAGCGAAAATACACATTTCATTGGTGCTTAATAATTCCACAGCTGTATATCCATCCAGTATGACACTTAGCATATCCTAAGATCTACCATGCCCAATCATGCATACCAGATTTTAGGCAAATCTGTTGAACGGTTGCAAAGTTATTAAAGTGAAACATTTTAGGTTTAAAATGTGAATGGCTCCTCAACCCTAACTATGGTAGCACTACCGTGTTACCATAATATATTAGAGCCAAAAAACTCCATTTAATGGATCAGTTAGGGTTGTTCCACAGTGACAAAAGTGAGGAAATTTGATGTTAGGGTTGAAACCCCCTTGCACCCCTCCATCCCACACCCCAACCAGCATTGGGGTGTGCATTGGGGTCATTGGCCCTAACTCTCACACCATCACATGTATAAAGAAGCTAAGGAATAGGAGAATGGAGTGAGAGTTAGGACTGACTACCCCAACCCGCATCCCGATGCCAGTTATGGGGGTGGTCTGGAGGGGTCCAAGGGCAGCTTTCAACCCTAACACCAAATTTCCTTGCTTTTGTCACTGTGGAACAACCCTAACTGATGCATTAAACAGATTTTTCTGCCTCTAATTTCCCTTCTTTTTGAGAATGATGATGAGAAATAGTGAATGTAATGCAGCGGTGGGAGAGCGGGGCCTGCTTCCGCCACGTGATGTCTTTTGACATAGTAACAGCAACAGCAACGCAAACAGAAGCACCAACAGTGGTGCACATGGTAATGCAAACATAAATGGTAAAGGAAATGTTAATAGAAACACAAGCGCAAAGTGGCACTGAAGTGAACAGTGATGCAAACAGACATTGAAGTGCATACAAAATCACAACTGATAACGTGAACAGTGATGGCAGCAGTATTTTAAATGGAAATGTTAAATGTCACAGCAAAAAGAACATAAAAGGGAACAAACAGAAACACAAATGGAAGCACACATGTAAACGCAAACCGTAACATGCACAGGGATGGTACCGCAATTGTAAGTGCAAATGGTAAAGTTAACATGAAGTATAATGTCAAAGGAAACTGAAACAGAAACGGGAACAGAAGTGCTTATGGAAAAACAAACCAAAACGCGCACAGGAGCAGTACCACAATTGTAAACGCAAATGGTAATGGTAACAGCAACAATAAGAGCAAAGGAAACAGAAACACAAAAGGAAACACAAGCGTTTATGGAAACGCAAACCTTAATGCACAAAAGCACAGAAACGCAATTGCAAATGCAAATGGTAACTGTAGCAGCACAGAAGACGCAAAACAAAAAAGAAACGGAAACGCAAAAGAAAGGGCTGCCAGAAACATAAATGGCAATGTGCACGGTGAAGCAAACAAAAACACAAACACAAATAGTAGTGGAAAAGCAAATGGTAAAAGTAACAAAAATGCAAGCGCAAATGACAACACAAAGGGTAACGGACACGGTGATGTACACGGGAACGGTAACACAAACGGGGACATAAACGCAAGTTGAAACAGTAAGTGTAACAGTAACGGAACTGCATACCCTGTTTTTGCTGGACAACTGCATAGAGAAACACAGTGCGCATAAAGAATGTATGCATTGTACTGGGAATGGAAGCTTAAAACGAGCATTGGAAGTACTTAATTGCAAATACCTCAGCAACTGTACAACCTAGAAAAAAATTGAAATCTCAGAGAAATCATTATTTTCTTGGCTACCATTTTATATTACATAGCCCACAGGGATATCCAAGTCACAACTAAAAATCTGTATCTCGCACGGTTTTCGAGATTTGAGCCCCAAAAGGTGTGGCGTGCACCACCATGTTAGTCTGTGTAAAAAAAAGTCAATTTTGGAGAACTGTAACTTGGGAGTCATGCAATATTTTTTTGACCAAACTACCAAAAGGCACATCTGTGAGATGTTGGCTGCCTTCCCCCCAAATTTCAGCTCAAAAGACAAAACCGTTCTTTTGCAGCAGGGTGGCAAAGAATTGTTGTCATTTTGGCCATAGCCTGGAAAAGTAGTGTAGCAATTTGTGACACCTTTTGCAAATTTTGGTAAGTGTCGTGAGTGCGACACTACTTTGAGACACTACTTTTTCCTAAAATTTGGAAAACATATTTCTGGGGTGCTTAACCCCAAAATAAAGACTTGGCTAGCATCCACAGGGTTCACTAGGTGAACATAAAAATAATTTTGTCCCTAGAGAGTCCCAAATTTAAATGTCAAGCATTTCTGTGGTCATTAACTGAAAAAAATGGCTGACTCATGACACTACTGGGGTCATTTGCGACACTAAAAACTGCATGTATGACACTTTCGCTCCTTTTGTTAACTTTTCCCATTGACTTATAATAAGAACTTGTTTTTTGAATAACTTTTGAACCGTTTAATATTTTTTTCACGAAATCTTCAAAAGACACATCGGGGACCTCAGCCGCACATTTCCTGATGTTTTCAGACCAGTCACACAAACCGTGCGACCTGTAGGCGAGAGCAAAGAATTTGCAAAAAAAATAAATGCACATTTCATTGGCACTTAATAACTCCGTAGCTGTATATCCAACCAGTACAAAGCTTGGCAAATTACAAGATCTACAATGCCCAATCATGCATACCACATTGTAGGCAAATCTGTTGAACAGTGGCAAAGTTATTAAGGTGCAAAGTTTGACCCTTTAACCTTAAAATGGCTCCTCAACCCTAACTATGGTAGCACTACTATGCTACCATAATATATATATATATATATATATATTCATGGCAAAAAAACTCCTTTTAATGCATCAGTTGGGGTTGTTCCACAGCAACAACAGTGAGGAAATTCGGTGTTAGGGTTGAAAACCCTAACTCCACATTCTCCCCCAGCACCACATACACACAGACGCACACAGACACACACACACACACATATGCAAGTAGGGGGGAAGACGAAGTCAACATGACCAATCAAAGACAACCAGCAGCAGGTGACAGAAATAAAAAACAAGTGTCTAAATGTACTACAAGGCATTCCCACCCACCTGACCAGGTACTGCATGCTCAGTGGAGATGCACAGCAAAACTGAGACCATGTACACCAAATGTGCACATCCTTGATTGCAGGTGCACACAACGTACCACACTTAGGATTTGCATGGCCTTACCTAGTAATGCCCTACACCCCACCACATCTGGTACTGCACCCTGACTGGACATTAAAAATGCAACTCTCTGATTGCAGCTGTACAAAGGTTTGTACACTTATGTTCAAGTTCAAGTTTATTGCAGGAAAACTCCATTGAGCAAGCTCATTCACAAGGAGGTCCTGTGACATAAACACTTAAAGTACAAACATAGATAGGTAATAACAGTATATACATGAAATGCATGTTACATGATACAGGCTGGATATACATACAAGGGTACCACATAGGGTGACCGCAGGTGGTAAACATTAATATGACACAGGGAAGCGACTTACAGGTAGCATACTGATAAATGAAACATGATGACTGGTGTGTGCAATACATATATTTTGGCAGCTAGAACAAACAACAGACCACAACTGATATGGGGGGAGGAGTGATTTGATAGAGTAGCAGTGGAGCGTAAGCATAGATAAGGGGAAGGTAAAGCAGTTAATATGACAAAGCAATTATACCTTACCAGTGGATAAATATGGCACACATGGGGAAGGAAGAGACTTAATGACAGTTGCAGGTGTCTTTTATTTTGGCTGAACTTAGCGATTTGTGGAAGTTTATTGAAACTGTGCTAGTTAGTTTCAGTACGGTTTGTAATTGGTTCCCAAATGGAGGGAAGGGCATGTCATGCATATACGTTTACCAAAGAGTCCACGTCCTTGGTATGTCAAGCATAATAAAGTCAGAGTTTCTTAACAGTATGCACTATGTGAGATACTAATAAGGGAAGAGATAGCTTAGCAATTTCTGCAGGAGCAGTTTAAGTCCATAGCCCAGCATGGAGCAGGTGTCTAGTAGTGAGGGATGTCCAACCAACAGCTGCATATACAGTAAGTCACAGTGATGCACCAGGCAGTGGGGAATTGGCAATGAACCATACGCATGGTGATAAAGGATGTCCAGTTTACTTAGTTTTGCAAGAGTGGTGGAGGAATAGATTACACGCCATAGTCAGTAGGGAGAAAAGTGGCCTGTACAAGCTTGTTTCGAGTTTCAAGGGGGAAAAGGGGCCTATTTCTGTAAAAGAAACCTAACCTTGCTTTTAACCTTCTAGAGACATCTTCAACATGGTCATTGAAAGATAATTTATTGTCGATCCAGATACCCAGATATTTAAATTTGGTTACAACTTCCAGAGGCTCGTTTAGCATGGTGACAATGAAGTCTTGGGCAAGGGTATTGGGGGAGCCTGTGACAGCACTGCAGGAGAATATCATCACTTTAGTCTTCTTAGCATTGAGAAGAAGCTTTAACTTTATTAGATTATGCTCAAGTTGTGTGAAGTCCGCTTGAAGCACTCCCTTGACTTCAGATAATGATGAGCCAGAAGTATACAACACAGTATCATCTGCAAAAAAGTGCAGATTGGACGTAGATATGTTAGCATCTAAGTCATTACTGTACAAAGAAAACAAGATAGGGCCTAAGATGGATCCTTGGGGGACTCCTCTTGCAACTGGCAAGGCAGCAGAAAAAGCCTTCCGCCTTTACTTTTTGGGATCTTCCAGTTAGGTAGCTAGAGAACCACTGGGTGGTATGGTATGTAGCACCCAACTTTGCAATGCAATTGACTAATAGTTTGTGATCAACAGTATCAAAAGCTTTGCTGAGTTCCAAAAGCCTAAGCAGTTACCTTCTTAGCATCTATAACAGAGATCAATCATTGGTTACTTTTGCTAGTGCAGTGATTGTGCTATGATTAGCCAGAAGCCGGATTGAGCTGGGTAAATGAGACAGAAGGTTTCCAATGAGATTTTAACTGAATATGGATCAGTTTTTCGAGAACCTTAGAAGGATAGGCAATATGGAGATAGGCCTATAGTTGTTTCATCGCATGGGTCACCAGATTTAAATAGAGGAGGATATGTGCTGATTTCCAGCAGGACGGCACAGTAGCAGATGTAATGGAAAGATTGAAGATGTGGAGGATGGGGCAGTGAGATGGGCGTAGCCTGACCTTAGGAAAAAGGGTTCCAAGCCATCGTCCCCTGCGCTTTTTTTGGTGTCTAAGCTAAGAAGAGAATCTTCTACTTCTTTATAAGTTATCTCGCGCAGTTGGAAGGGACTGGGTGCAGAACTAGATGTGGCGGGAGGGGTATGCTGGCTCACTGCAGCACCAGCATAAGGTGACGAGTCAAAAGCTAATCCAGCTGTGGCAAAGTGGGAGTTAAGTTCCTCCAGGATTAGGGACTTGTTTTCCATAATCTTGCCACTTGCAACTATCTTTGTTGGGACAGAGGGGGCCATGGGCCATCCTTCTATAACTTTGATAGTCTTCCATATTTATGAGGGTTACCTTTAGCTTGTTCGAGAGTAGAAATATAATAGTTAGCTTTAGCAGAGCAAAGTTTTTTCACACAGTTATTCCTGGCTGTTCTAAAGGCCTGCCAATCCGAAGATTCTTTGGAATGTCTAGCTTTAGCCCAGAGCTTATCTTGAGTTATAAGGGCTGCCTTGAGATCCGAGTTGAACCAGGGGTTGGAATTGTTCTGTACCCTTACTTTGAAGAAAGGGGCATGCTTATTTATTATTGTAGTGAGTTTGTCATTAAGGATGTAAGCTGCCTTGTTGACATCTTTGGCTAGGTAGAGATCTTGCCATCTGATCATGCTCAGGTCAGATAGGAAGTTTACTGCACTGAATTTGTGAAAGGATCTTTTTGGTTTAAAGATGGGCTGCGGCCGGGCCTTAATTTGAGATCTTATGCAAGCAACAATTCCATGATCGCTCATGTTGTTGTGAAACACTGCCGAATGAGATATTTTGTGTGGCTGGGTGGTTAGTACCACATCTAGAATGGAACTGTTGGCAGTATTTAGAGTGTTGTTCCTGGTGGGTTCATTGACTAATTGCCCAAGACCTAGCTCGTCACAAAGGAATTTTAGGCCGTGTGATTTAGGTGACAGCCAGTCCATATTTAGATCTCCTAGAAATATTGTTTCAGTTTTTGCATCTACAAACATGGATTTCAAAAGATTAAGGACTTCATCACCACCAGACGGGGGTCTATAGCCACCTATGATAGTGATACATTCCGAGGAGGGGAGATGAAGGCTCAGTGAAACTAACTCAAATTCCTTGGCTAGAGATTTGCAACTAATATTGGTGAGCGAGTACTTAGATTTGGCGTAGATAACCACACCCCCACCTCTAGACTCTCTATCTGCTCTAAATAAATTGTAGCCCTGCAATGATATTTGTTGATCAGTGTTCATCTTTTTTAACCATGACTCAGTAATTATGCTAAGGTCAGGGTTAACATGTGCAGCCCAGGCTTGCAGCTGTACAAGTTTTTTAGTCAGGCTTAAAATGTTGACCATCATCATTTTGAGACCTGTGGCCTCAGCAAAATCAATAGGCGAGGTAAGTTGTAGGGGGGGGGGCCAGGGTTGAGCTCCACATTTCCTGAGCAGAGAAGAAGCAGAAGCATAACTTTCTTTAAGGAGCTTATAAGAATGGAGACTGCTTTTTTATTTCTTCGCGGAAACCCATATCGTGCTGCGCAAGAGGCGGCACCACTGTAATGACAGTTTATCCTGATCAATGTAAGTGCTTGAATAGACATAGGTGAGGACAGTAGCAAGACGGTGTAGGCTAACCGGGGAGAATAGGCTAAAAGGGGAGAGGAGAATGACATAGTGTCTTCATGGTAGACCGTTATAACATTAGGTATTGATAAGGTACATTGGAGAACTGAATTGCATTGAGGTACTTTGAATTGCACTGTATTGCTGAGAACTCTGCACCTTAGGAGCAATAAAAACACAATAAAGAGAGTCATGGTCCCAGATTGAGTGGTCTCGTGATTTGTAATAGTGCAATATTTTCAAGGCAAGTAATTTGCCCACCTAGGTACTCACTTAAAACCTAGATGAGAAAATACAGCAGAAAGGGGTACAAGGAGAGCAGGAGCAGCTTAGTTAGTGGCGGGGCTCAAGAGATATTCACACAGGGCAGTCTTATTGGCCACTCAGATACCAATCATGGGTTGGCAGCAGTCAAACTAGGCCAATGAAGCAGTAATATGATATAGGAGGCGGATCATAAGTGTATTTCAAGAAGGCCTGGGAGAGGGGAGTGGTGGGGGTGGGAGAAAATTTCAGGTCAGAGCGAGAGCTGAGAAGTCAAAATTAAGAAGGGAACACTGTAACAGGCTATAGAGAAGGTGCCCCAATCAGAGCAAAGCAGGCAAGCGGGCGTACCAATCACAATCCCCCTAGGGCAGTGCCGCACCAATCATGGGTGCCCAGGCGTGCTGGCTCTCTGCAGAGGATTCTATCAGTATCTATTGGTATGACAGCGTAGCGTAGGTAATAATAGGGTGCTCAGCATCTATCTGACTTGAGCCTGAAGGGTGGATGGCAGACACTGAGGGCTTCCTGTTTTCAGCTGCAGAGCTGTCGCACAGGCAGTTTTAAGGAAGTTGTCAGCCTGTTGAGTGAAGCTTAGGGGAACCTCAACTACAACCACCCCTTGTTGCAGCACCTGGAAAGAAGTAGAATGATAATGCAGGCCATATTGCCCACGAATGAGTACAGTGATTTATGTAGGAGACCAAGAATCCCTCTAGTGGCAGGTCTGTAAAACCTGCTAATGGAAAACTAGCCAAAAAAAAAAACTTCTATTACTACTCTAGAGGTGGGTTAGAGCTGAGCAGTTTAGTAAGACAAAAGGTAGTAAGACTTATGGGCGCCAAGGCAAAGTGCTTGGATGGGGGGAGGTGCTGCAGGAAGAGCAGTCAGACAGAAGAGGTGTAAGCACTTTAAAACAGTAGTAGAAATTACAATCCAGCTAATACAGTTGAAAAACGTCTATTACACAGTTGAAATGTGCTTAGTTCTATCAAAAATCTAACAAAGTGCCTGGTGTCTATAGCAGGGGAGGGTAAGTTCATGAAACAGGGTTACCAAAGTGTGACATGAGGGAGAATTTTTCAAATCAACAATAGATCAATTTTAATAAGCTTGTCAAGACACTGTGACTGAAGAGTCAAAAAGGAACCAGATTATGAGATAACTCCCTAGCAGGGATTTGAGAAAAATCACCTTCAGTGTTGCACATGCAATGGGGACACCAAACGTTGCACATGCAACAGTGGACACAACTGGTGTTTAACTTGAAAAAAAAAATGTTACTTTTCTTTTTTGCTTTATTTTACTAAGCATTTCAAGACACTATGACCCAAGAGTTAAAACGGGAGCATGTTGTGGGCTAACTCTATATCATACTTGAGAGAAAAGCACCTTCAGTGTTGCACGTGCAACAGGGGCACCAAACATTGCACGTGCAAGAGGTGTTTAACTTGAAAAAAAAAAAACTTTCATTTTTTATTTATTTTGCTAAGCATTTCAAGACACTATGACTCAATAGTGAAAAAGGGACTATGTTGAGGGATAACTCCATACCAGATATGAGAGAAAAGCAATTTCAGCGTTGCGCGTGCAACAGGAACACCAAACGTTGCACGTGCAACAGTGGACACCACACAAATGTTTAAGTTAAAAAAAGCATTGCCTTCACCCCTCTCTCACCAATGTCCTGCAATACTTTTAAGACCCTATCTGAAAAGAAAATCACCCACTCAAAATAAGCTGGATGCTTTTGCTGAAAATTTGGGAACATGTAAAAGTGCAGTTTGCTTGGACACCACAGTTGCAGCATGCATAAAACTTGAGTGAACCAGAAATTTTATATGCATTGAAAAACTAGGGTGAAAATGTTTTCATTAACAAAAGACAACACCCAATGCAGTTTTTAACATAAATTTACTGAAGTGCAACTAAAATAAAGTCTTCATAGAAGCAATGGAATGTACTGTGGTTTTGCATGTCACATTTTGCTAGGGAAAATCTGTGTCATTCTGGAGCAGGACATGGAATAAAAATAAAATGATTGCAGCTAGGTTTCTCAAACTATGAAATGTATCTGTACTTGTGGCTATCTTTTAAATTTACTTATCATGACTGCAGTGGCTGTTGTTAATTTTTTGTAATCAACATACAAAGTATTGGGCACATTGGTACCCCTATTTCATGAACTTACCCTGGAAAAGTCCTGGCCAATCAGAGTGGGTTTGCTGGAAGCACCCGTGTTCCAACTGGCTGCGCTGTCCCGTACCTTCCAAGGAGCTGCAGGTGGGTGTCCTGGTCTTGGTCGGTGGCTGGCTGGGTGCCGGCCGACCATGGAGGAGATGAAGCAGCCCTGTTCAAGGGCAGGCAGCTTCTAAGGAGCTTCAGGCGGGTGTTCTGGCCTTGGTCGGTGGCTGGCTGGGTGCCGCCGACCGTGGGGGAGCTGAAGCAGCCCTGTTCAAGGGCAGGCACTTATGAGTAAACAGAACTAATAACAACTGTGCAAATGTAGTAAAAGATACATCCATCATCAAGATACAAGAACTGTTGCATTTAAGTATGTGATGTGCGTAGACTTTGACAGCAGATAAGGACGGCTTGGCCCATCTAGTCTGCCCATTTCCCTACCTACAGGATAGGCCGCAGATCCTAGTTAACCAACAGCCTATTTCTTCCTACCCCCCACAAGAATTGCCTTATGTTTGTCCCATGCATTCTTGAATTCTCCCACAGTTTTAGACCCCACAACCTCCTCAGGAAGGCTGTTCCAGCATCCACTACCCTCTCTGTGAAATAATGCTTCCTCACATTGCCCTAACGCCCTCCTTCTATCTTTAAATTGTGTACCCTTGTTCTTCCAAGTCTCTTTTCTGAAAGATGCTACCTCTAGGACTTTGTTGATTCCACTGAGGTACTTAAAAGTTTCTATCATGCCCCCCTCTCCCTTCTTTCTCAAGGGTATACATTAAGCTCCTTTAGTCTCTCCTCATACGGCTTCTCTTGCAGACCCTGCACCATTTAGTTGCCTCCTCTGGACTGCCTCTATCCTGTCTATGTCCTTGCAGAAATGGGGTCTCCAGAACTGGACACAGAACTCCAGATGGTGTCTCACCAACTGTCTGTACAGAGGGATAACAACTTCCTGTTTTCTGCTGCTGATGCCTCTCCCTATACATCCCAGTATACCCCCAGCCCTCCCAACTGCCTTCTCACATTGCTTGCTAACCTTAAGGTCATCTGATATGATTACCCCCAGGTCCCTTTCCTTTTTTGTTGTTGTTACTACCTCCCCACCCATTGTGTATTCTTCCTCTGGGTTCTTCTTTCCCAGGTGCATTATTTTGCACTTCTTTGCACTGAATCCTAGCTGCCATACTTCTGACCATTCCTCCAACCTTGCCAGGTCCCTTTTCATCCTTTCCACACCTCCTTGTGTATCAATCCTGTTGCAGATCTTTGTGTCATCTGCAAAAAGGCATACTTTTCCTTCCAGTCCCTCTGCAATCTCTCTGATGAAGACATTAAAAAGGACTGGATCCAATACTGAAACCTGTGGTACCCCACTAGTAACCCCTCTTTCTTCAGAGTGGACTCCATTTACAATTACCTTCTGTGTCCTGTTGTGCAGCCAATGTTTTACCCAGGCTACCACCCTGGGACCCACTCCAGGCTGGTTAATTTGACTATTAATCTTTTGTGTGGGACTGTGTCAAATGCCTTGCTAAAGTCTAAGTAGGCCATGTCCACAGCCCTCCCTGGTCTACTACTTTGGTCACCCAGTCAAAGAAATCTATTAGATTTGTCTGACATGACCTTCCCGCTGTGAACCCATGCTGCCTTGGGTCCTGTGCTCCACTGGCCTCTAGGTACTCAACTATTCTTTCCTTCAGAAGTGACTCCATCACTTTCCCTACCACAGAGGTCAGACTGACAGGTCTGTAGTTTCCTGCCTCTGTCTTGGTCCCACTTTTGTGAAGGGGAATCACATCTGCCTTTCTCCAGTCCTCGGGTACCACACCATCCTCCCATGATTTAATAAAAAGAGTAGCCAGTGGTTTCACTAGTTCCTCCCTTAATTCTTTTAGCATTCTGGGGTGTATTCCATCAGGACCCATTGCTTTGTCCACCTTCAGTTTTAGGAGTTCTTGCAAAACCCTTTCTTCTGTGAAAGGACTGGGATCAACCCCCCTATCAAGAGTGCTTCTGTTAATTGGATTAGGCACTTCCATCTCCTCTTTTGTGAATACTGAGCAGAAATATTCTTTCAGTATTCCTGCTTTTTCACTGTCCCCCTCTGCCCACCCACCATTCATTCTGTTCAGCCTCACTATCCCTCCCTTTGTCTTTCTATGCTCACTGATGTACCTATAAAAGGTTTTATCCCCCTTCTTAACTGAGTTGGCTATCTTTTCATCAGTTAGGGCCTTTGTTATTCTGACTTCCTTCCCTGTTTCCTTCTGCCTTAACTGGTACAGCTGTCTGTTCTGCTCCTTCTGTGTTTCCTTATACTTCCAGAATGCTATCTTTTTCTTCCTGACTTTCACAGCCACCTCTTTTGAGAACCATAGTGGCTTTTTCTTTCATTTTGATTTGTTTATTTGCTTCACACAAAGGCTTGTTGCCTCTGTGATGGCAGTTTTGATGATTCCCCATTCTTGCTCCACACCTCCTTCTAGCCTGTTTGCTAGTGCTTTTCTGAGGCACTCTCCCATCTTGCCAAAGTCAGCCCTCCTAAAGTCCAGTACCCTCACTTTTGTATGGCTTGAATCTGTAGCTGAGTTTAACGTGAACCACACTGTTTGATGGTCACTTGTTCCCAGATGGCAACCCACATCTAGATCTGAGATACTCTCACTGCCCCCGTGTGAGAGTACGAGGTCTAAGATTGCTCCATCATGAGTGGGTTCTGAAACTAGCTGTCTAAGCCCTGCCACCTGTAGGGCATCAAGAATGGCCCTGCTCTTGGATGTGGCTGCAGCAAAGGTGCTCCAGTTAACATCTGGCATATTTAGGTCTCCCATCAACAGTATCTCCCCTTTCTCTGCCATTCTAAGAATGCCTTCTATCATATCCTTGTCCATCCCCCAACATGGGGGGCTGTACACAATCCCTGTGTGGATTGTGTGCCCTTCCAGTCTCAGGTGACCCACAGTGAATCCTCTCCTCCCTGTTTACTCTTTTATTCAGTTGCTTTTATCCCTTTGTTTACATAGAGAGCTACCCCTCCCCCTCTTCTCCCCTGCCTGTCTCTCCTGTAGGTTATGTACCCTGGTATGTTAACATCCCAGTCATGGTTCTCTGTGTACCATGTTTCTGTGACTGCTACGATATCCAGGCATCCCTCTTCCATACAGGCCACCAGCTCAGGGAGTTTGTTGCTCAGACTATGGGTATTGGTACTCATTACCCTCCATTTCCTGATGGCCTTACTCCCTTTTGCTCCATCCCTGTCCATCTTGCCTTTGTCACTTTCTCTATTTACCCCTGCCCTTCTCCCTATCGACACCTCTATGTTGGTGTTTGCTGCACTTACTACTGTGATTATTTGGCGGGCTAGGATTTTCCCACTCCTTTCCAGTGCCTCCCCCCCTGGCTAGTTAAAAAGCTTGCCAAAGAAGCATTTAAACCTATCACCTAGGATCCTGGTTCCCCTCCCAGACAGATGCAGCCCATCATACCAGTATAGGCTTGCATCACTCCAGGTGGACCCCCAGTCCCCAATGAAGCCAAATCCCTGAGTGCCACACCAGTTTTTCAACCACTGATTGAATCCCATGGTGCAGAACACCCTAGCCTCTCTGATGCCATAGATGGGCAGCACCTTTGAGAAGGTTACCATGCATGCTACTTGACTAAGGCCCCTCCCCAATTCCACAAACTCTTCTTGCACTTCTCTAATCCCTTTCATAGCCAGGTCATTTGTCCCTAGGTGGACAATGACATCCAGCTCCCTCCCTTGTGCAGCTGCTCTGGCAATCCTGAGATTCGCTCCCTGTCCTCAAGCCATGTGGTGCCAGGCAGGCACCTCCCTCTCCCCTTCCTCCCCCAGTTCTACCTTCCTAACAATGGAGTCCCCCACCAGGAGTTGTTTCCTTCCCCTGCAGGGTCCCTTGCTACCTTCCTGTGGGTCTCCTTTGTGGAGGTTCCCAGCATCCTCCTTGGTCTCCACCGTGGGTGCCTCCATAGAGGAATCACACTTTGCAGAATGGCATAGGGTGTGAGAGGTACAGCTGGAGGGATGCACCTCTGTTCCACCACCCTCACCCTCCCTGAGCTCACTGTGGTCCAACCGCCTCTTTCTTGGCAACCTCTGAGGCAACGGCAGTGGCACTGGTGGTCCCTGGATGGAAGAGGAGGTCCCACAAATCCTGGCCAACTCAGCCTGGAGATGAGCAACCTCCTCCCTCAGCCCAGAGAGGTGCCTGCAGATGTGACAACACCGCATCCTCCAGAACATCTCCTGGAAGACTGCTGCTCCACAGCCACTGCACTGCACCACTCCAATCATGTCTTATTTCTGGCCCCTTAACTGTTTGCAATCCTTAGTAGTAGTAGGTTTACTGCATCTGTCCACTCGAGATACACAACCTGATCTGGAGGTACAGGGGAGCTATTGCCTGTGCAAGGCTGTGCAACTCCTTATGGCACTGACAGATATACAGTGTCAGTGATGTAGGTGTACTGTTGATGTCTATGGACTTACTTTCACTGTGTTTGTATACTAAGAGTGCAGTAACTGGTCTGTGTATCAGGGAGTGGAATTAGCTGGCTGAGGCCAAGCAACTTCTAAACGTGCTAACATGAGTGTACCTGCAATGACCGAATTTTCCGCATGTCCATAGGCTCAGTTTTGCTGTAGCTCTCTACTGAGGATGTAGTACCTGGTGAAGACAATGGCATTGCCTGTCTGATGCCACACAAATCCAAATTGTGGTAAGTTGAGTATACTTGCAATGAGTGAGGCACACCATTTATCTCCACAGCCTCAGTTTTTTGCAGTCGGTCTCCACTCAGGTTGTAGTACCTGGTCTTTGGGTTTGGCAGACCATTATGTGGCTGGCACCATACAAGTGATAACTATGCTAATTGTACTACACCAGCAATCAGGTAGGTGTACCGTGGATATAAACAGACTTTCTTTTACTATAGCTTTCAGTCACAATGGACCAAGTGTTGTAGGATGGAAGGGGGCATTCTCTCTCCCACAGACTCTGTGACTCATTATTGTACTAACCTTTGCAAGGCTGCAATCATGGAGAAACAGTGTTGATGTACATGGGTTCATCTTAACTGGGGTTCTCAAGTAAGTATGCACTACCTGGTCTCAGTGGGTGGGGCATTGCCTCCCGAAGGTCCTCCATTGCCTAACAGTGGGAGGTTGTGTATACCTGAAATTAACCACACACACCATACCTGTCCAACTACTTGCTTTTGCTGTGACTCTATAGCCGGGGTGCAGTACCAGGTGTGGTGGGGTGTGGGGCATTTCTAGCTAAGGCCATGCAACTCCTAAGTGTGGTACATTGTGTGCACCTCCAATCAGGGATGTATACATTTGGTGTACATGGACTCAGTTTTGCTGTGGATCTCCAATGAGCATGCAATACCTGGTCAGGTGAGTGGGGATGTCTTGTAGTGCATTAAGACAGTTGTTTTTTATTTCTGTCACCTGCTGCTGGTTGTCTGTGATTGGTTGTGTTGCCTTGGTCCTCCCCCCACTTGCGTGAGTGTGTGTGTGTCTGTGCATATGTGGTGTGGGGGGAGTGAATGTGGAGTTAGGGTTTCAACCCTATCACCAAATTTCCTCACTTTTGCCACTGTGGAACAACACTAACTGAAGCATTAAACAGAATTTTTTTGCCATGAATTTCATGTCTTTTTGAGAAAAAATTCTGTCATAGTAATTTAAATATGTTGTTTAGATCATGGCTCAATTTTTATACACAAGCTCACCTAGACATAGATACCTCTGTCTGAATATGTAATTCTCTAATAGTATTTATACAGCAGTAGCTCATGTTCTGAACCTGTGATGTGAAAATACTACACTCACTGTATGGAAGATGAATCTGTTTACCACATTGGCCTATAGCTGGTGAACAGTACAAAGTCCATTATCGTTCTCTGCTGGGCATGATACACTATGTGTAGATCTATCAATACATCAACAGCAGCATACATATTATGACCAGGGCCTCTACTTTTCTGCTGCACAGTGGGACCAAGTTCTGCGGCAAGACTACCATTTGCTGTAGAACTTCTGCGGCGGTGGTTTGTAATTTCTGCAGAAGTTCTGTGGCACTAACAAACTACAACACCACAGTGACAGCTTGTCATCCTGATTTCACTTTCATGGCAGTGGTTATAGCAATCAGGATGGTGGAAAGCACAGTAACACTAGCTCAAAAATAACAATTATAAAAATAATGTTATGCCTAAAAAAGCAAAACAAATGTCTCTCCCTTAAGATCTTAGCCTGTTAAATAATTGACATATGCAGAGGGGATCTTATATGATAAATAAGGTGTTTATATATGCATGCTATCTATCCTACTAATGAGGTTTCCACTGTCTATCACTTATATATTTGTATGTGCTTTCTACACCACTCATGAGGTTCCCACTGTGTATCGCTTATATATTTATATGCAGTCTGTAACATACATACAAGTGTGTGTGTGTGTGTGTGTGTGTGTGTGTGTGTGTGTGTGTGTATACTTTTTTAATTTCCATGAACTTGCATCCTCATTCATACAGGTCCCATTAGAAATGGAATAGAGGAGTTATTGCTAAACTCATTTTTGATGTCAACCTGCTTTCCCTGACACACTGCATAACATCATCAGGCCATGACATGCATGTGAACCGATTGTGAGATAGGGCTCTCCAGACCAGCACAATGTGTCCACCATGTGACAGAACACTGCACCATACCTTCCCAGGCTCCGAGCAATGATGTGTTCCATCAATCCTTGTGCTGCCCAGCCAGCTCCCAGAGTTAATCTCTGAACCTCAGTTGCCAGCACAGAAACACAGCATGCTAGCCTCTGGCCCAACAGCTGTCCCTGCACACAACATTTCTCCATAGCTTTTAGGTGATTCTATCAACCAATTACAATATGTAATCATTAACCCTGGCAAAAATGCATACAGTGTAACTATTTATTTAACAGGTCTATTCTTTCAACAGGTCTATGCATTGTTATATTTCACTTTTCTGGGCATAATTACTTTAGTTTTCTTAAAAATGACAGTTACATTCATTTTACCAGTTATTCATTTCAGATGGCATCTCTATACCTTAAAGGCACAAATAGGTCTGTACAAAGTGAGGTATGGACTTAACAGGTCTGTGCTATTGACAAGGTTTTGTTTAAGTTGCCCCTAGTGCAATAATGTAAGACTGAAAATTGTATTAGACTGTAGTGCAGGTTGAGCAAATATCATCGTGCCTGGTGTGCTGTGCCACCTTCTCTGGCAGTGGGAGCTGTGGTAGATAAGTGACTGTTCATTTCAGTTGTAGATTGCAGCCATTTCATTAGCTAATGTATGATGTTATAGCAATAAATAACATCACATTCTGAGCATATAGGGGGTTTAGGATATAAAAAGACGGGAAGGGAACCCGATTCTATGGAAAAACAGCAATATTAATAAAAATCAACAAGAAGAGTGATTCTGCGACACACTTGAAGTTCTCTTGATAGATTACAAGTTCTGTGCAAAATTCTGCGGCCACTTAAGTTCTAGAACCCCTTAGTTATGACTATTCTTTATGCTCAAAAGGAAAGGCACAACACAGGTAGATAAGGTTTAAAAAAGATTGATTGCCAATTAAAAGTTGTAAAAAAAGGCAGAATCAAAAATCCAAATTGGTGCACAAATTCAGTCTCACAAAGCAAGCATTAAAATGCTTTCACCAATGTTTTACATAAATGTTAAACAGTCTCACAGATAGTTAATGGCTACCATGTGACAGTATCACACAATACATAAACACACGTAGCACAGTACTATCTGCACACTGATTACACATATCAAACAGTTATGGTGTTGTTGTCATTGTGTGACTGATAGTGTGAATGTTCCTGGGGTGGGCGAAAAACCAGATGCAACCATTAAAGTAATAGCAGGAAAAACAGACAATCCTGTGAACAAAAATATACATCTCAAACTTAGTGCTAAACATTTTAATTGCAATACTGTATATAGAATGTGTACACATATGCATATGTATACACATATAAATAGATGTTAAAATATATCACTATGTTACTGCATTTGAAAAATTCCCACCTGACCCCTCAATAGAAGCGATCAAAAAATATTATCAAGAACACAAAAATTCCTTTTTCTCAGTGAAAGTGTCTGATGTAAAATTCATAACTATTATAAAATACATTAATTAACTTAGCACAGAACTAGATCAAATAACACATGGTAACATGGAATATATACATCAGTAAAGAATAGCAAATCAATAACAAATTACTTCCGAACTAGTAAATCACCTAGATCTGTTACATCATCTACTTACATAAAATAAATATTTTACTGAATTAATGATTCAACATTTAATTATATTATTATCAAAGATTGTTAGCTGTACACAAGTAAGAATATCTAGTCTAACACTTTGATATCTATTATGGCTATATGGAATTACAATATACCATATATCTGCAACTACTTATCTACGTCATACTAATAACTATATTCAGATAACATAAAAGGTTAATAAATGTAATACTTCTAAACAGTCATATTAGTTATTTATGCAATACAGCAATTAATATGGCAAGTAGCACAACTACTGTAAATGTCAGCTGCAAACTATTAGTGATGTAACAATTATATATACATAAATACAATGCAGATTTATGAGAACAAAACAGGAATAGTAGTACACTGTTGCAACACAAAATGATGGTATTCAGTAAAGACGCAAGCAGATAAGAAAAAGAAGCACAGGGCACATCTGATGTTACTCAACATGTACAGAGTGAAATATATTTTTTTAGTTCTGTACTCTTAAGTACATGTCATGTGACCATGTGAAAAAACAGAGCTGAATAATTCTGAGACCAAACTGGAACAAACACCAGGATATCTTTTAGTTATAAAAGATCCTAATAATGTTAAGATAAAGAATACTGTAACAAACAGATATGTTACACTGTTATGTTAATGCACATGGAAGTATTGTGCCTAGTTGAGGCACAGACTTGTACAAATGTGCTGAAAGTACTTGCTGTGTTTGCATACTACATACTCATAAGAAAAAGACAATGGCAGAAGAGAGCAACTCGATAGGAATTTCTCTTTGAACATTAAAAAGTCTTTCTTACACATATAAGTGTGGTTTTTCTAGTGACTGTGAAGACAGCTGGTGCCGATGAATGACCACTGCAACTATTTCCACTGTGTCACTGATCAACACAACAATCTTATACGTGATATTGAGTAAGCATATGCTATTCAAACACGTGATATGTTACCAATGTGTTAATACATCTGCATCTGTTAAAAAGTATGCAAATTTTCCAGAAGTCCCTCTGTAACAAAATGGAGAGCAAAGTATGTCACATGCAGTGTGACTATTTCTCTGACACATGAAGATTGTCATAATTCTTCAAGATCAGAACGTGTGCATTTTTTAAGTGTTGCGGTAATCTCAGTTTGAAACAGCTTATTGAGTCATCGCAGTCAACTCAGCCAGCTGTGTACCTCAGCAAACAAGTGTAATGTCCAGAATGTACAGACTGGCCATAGTGGTAGATCACAGCATGAGTGTCAAACACTGCTTGGTTAAATACAGTTTTACCAGCAGTGAAATCAGTGATAAGTGTGTCAACTCTGAGCCCATTAGAGTCAAATCTATGCAATACAAGCATATGATATTGAGATAAAGTCCTCAAGCGTATGGACTGAGTACATGTACCTCAACACCTCACACACAAGTGACCACTTTCTGCATTAGTAAACAACTGTCAGAACTTAAAACTTTTAACCTGAGTCACAAATAGAGAAACCCAAAGCATGTCTTCTGCGGTTTCTCCCTCTGAATTACCACTTAACATGCATACATATTTGGTCACATATGACACAGTAAAATACTGATGCATTGGAATCCCCTCTTCATCCAAGCTGTTTATGATTGCCATCATGAACTCACTAGTGTCTTGCTGCATGTTAGCAGCAAATGTACTGCATCCGTCATATGTCCCCAACATCTGACACAAAGGTGAAAGTGACTGTACACTGTTAACTTGATCAGAAGCCACATTTACAAGCTCCTTCAATGCCTTCAATAAAGGAGTGTCTTGTGAAGCAGATATTGTCTGTACAAAGTGTGGCATGTGTAGAAACACTTGCATTGCTGAATTAGCATAGCGGTTAACTCTAGTACTGTCATCAAACACTGGGACAACAGCCATACCAACTGACTTCTGACCAACAGCTGGTTCTGCATGTGTATTTAACATTGTGACCTTTTACTACTCAGCACACTTGAATCAGTTGTAGAAGTTCATTTTTTTATGCCAGATGTAGCTGTGACTGCAGGATGTGACACAACCACACACAAAGGTAATGATATTAAAGACATCTGTGGCTGATATAGAGTACGTAATCTGTTGTACTCAACAATACATCGCTTGTCAGTGCATATCTTCTGAGGTGCGAGTGTAATGATGTGCAACCCAGAATGACTACATACACGTGAAAGTGCCACGTAGATCTTGCCATCTTTGAAAATGTCTGTCCCTATGTCCACCATTGCTGAATCCAAACTCAAGCCCTGACACCTGTGAATTGAGACAGCATATGCAACACATATTGGGAACTGTTTCCTGTTAACATACTGTAGCTATTCTTAAATACCTGGAATTTAACACAGGTACGATCAATCTGCACAGGATGTTCCATGTTGTCAAAGTGGACAAGAAGTGTCTCAATAAATGTTTTCTGGACATTGTAAATGAAGTCGATGATATTACCCATGGCACTGTTTACCATGCCATGCTCCACATCAAGATTGTGGTGCAGCATGACACATGCATTCTTACAAACTGTGAGGACAGCTTCCAGCCCAGCTGCACGTGAAACATCTGACTTCAGTTCAGACATTCACTCAGTCATCTTTGCTACCATTTTTCAACTTAGAATGACACCATCAACTGTATCAACAGCATGCAGAGTGACAAACTCTTGATTCTCTCTCTGCAGCATGACACTGTTGAAATCAACACATTTCTTCAGCCATGGCATAAGACACACAATGCATGTGCCACTGGAGTACACATCACCGAAAACATCACATGCTGTTTCTATGGATGTAGTATCCATTTGGATTCTTAGGCCATGTAATATTAAAAGATGTTCTGGTGACAGACAATCTGTACAAGCCTGATCCATCAGTGCTTTGTAAGCGAGATCACCACTTTGATGCATGTTCTGATACAGCTCGACATAAGTAAATAACTCCCACAGGTTAAAACCTCCAATGCAGCCTAGTGTATTCTTAGCCTGCTTGACAGTCAGAGCTGCAAAGACATGTTCCGCATTAACTGATGCAAGCTGTAAGAGGTCTCCAAATACAACAATGCTTTTACCACCAAATGCATCTCCATAGTCAGTCCCCAAGATCTCCTGTAGATGTAGGCATATACAGGCAAGCATCACATTGGAGACCATACTAATCTCATCAAAGATGAGTAACTTCATCTTAGCAAACATAGAAAGAAGCTGAGATGCAACATCAAATGACAGTTTCCGATACTCTCTTGATCTGCCATGCTCCACTGGCAACATGAAGAGACAGTGTAATGTAATTTCTCCAATGTTGTATGCTGCCAGTCCAGTGGGAGCACTAACAGCAACAGACATTGATGACCCTGTCAGGTTTCATATTTCTGCCATTATAGCCTCTATAAGGAAACTCTTTCCTGTCCCGGATAAGCCACTAACCAACATCAGTAGCGGCTTGTATTCTGCACAGTCACATTTCTGAAGTTCATGTTGTAATCCATGCCAGACAACATCAGTGACCTCAGAGTGAATCACCCGTTGCTGCTTGTTGAGTCTGTCTCTCTCAACTCAGCTGGGTCAACAGTGCAGTGTGTGCCATGCTCCATAGCACTCTCCACTTCTGACATGAGTACTTCTGGGGCATTCAGAGGTAGAGGTTCTCCAAGGATACCTTGTCCTTCTGGATCAAGATTCTCCTGTGAACTAACAGGAGTGTCCTATTCAAGTAGTTTCTGTGCCATCTCAACTTGTTCCTTTTCAGTGTTCAGCCTCTGAATATCTGTGTCAGAGTACCCACTTTTGAATGACTTATAACTGTGATTGAATTCTTCCTCGAATGTATCACAGTCACCTTTTAATTCAGATTCATTCCTCCACAGTCTAGCTAGAAATAGGAGAGCAAAGTAGTAATGTTCTCTGCTCTCAGATGTGCCTAAATGTAACTAACAGTGGTCAATGATCCACGGCTTATGTCTGTTAATGAGACAGCCATCCACTCCTTTGACATTTTTAATGTCATGTGTACAATCAGATGAGACATCCGTCTTGTAGTCATACCACTTAGCCACCTCAAATAAACACATTCGATCCATGTCTTTGTGACTACGAGGGTAGTACATGTCAATGAGGTTGTTCTTCAAGATATGTCTTGAAGATGGTCTCTTAAGAGCCAGTTCCTCAATCTCATCATGATAAATAAGTACACGTTTATGCTTCTCTTTGTAGTTTACACTGAGGAAGTGCACAGCATCAGACTTGCCATATAAATGTGTACCAATCAGCCGATCACTGGCCTCATAAGCGCCACATTCTCTGTGTGATACAGTCTTCAACCTCAGTGACCAGAGCTGAGATGTCAGTGACTTGCTTGAACTGGCAATATCTTCCCTAAGATCTTGCAAGCTAGTTCATTCATGTTTAGTTATGTACAAAGTGACGTACTGAACCAGAGCCAACGAGTTGTCAGCCACAAACTGAACATCTATGTTTGCTTTCCATATTAGAAGAAGAGTAGGGTTATAGTCTTTGATTTACACCTCATTCTCTTCTCTGGGTAATTCATAAACCCTCTTGGTTGATTTTGCCTTCAAGCGGTGTCGCATCGCTGAGAAAATTTCATTCATGCAACCATCCTGACAGACACATCTAGGAAATCCAAAACGGTATCTTGTGTACCTGGCAGCAGTATTTTGCACAAATATGGCATTGAAACTTCTACATCAACTTCCACAGTGTAGGACTGTGGTACTTGTCTGGGATACGGCAAGTAATGTACTGCTTAATGAATGCTAGCACTTGTGCTGCTTCATGTTCACCTATGAGTGGGGCATCCTTGATCCACAGTAACCTGTGAATATGAGGAGTGCCACGTACCTGATACTCCATTCTCCAGAAGCAATGGTCCACGACACTAAGAGGCGGATTGTCCTTTGACAAAATGAAAGTCAGAATGTCATGGAGTCACTTGTGGAAATGCCTTGTCCAGGTACAGGGTCGAGTGAGCACATTTTGATGACAGCCATTGATGAAATGCCCTCTACATCACTATTTGCCCACTTCAACAGTTCTATTACCTCATCCCAGGCATACTCAGCACAACTGAGGATCACAAACCATGTGGCTGGACCATACTCTAGCAGCATGGTCATCACCTCAGAGTGTCTGCGATACCAGTATTCTTTGGTGCCATGGAGACTTGACAGAATGGAAGACAAATTCATTTGCACATTGTCATCTTTCTGCTTCAGTTTCTGCAGAAACTGTGCAGCTGTAATTCCATCAAGTGGAGTTGTAAGACAAATAGTATGAGCAATAAATTCAGACAGTATGCTAAGCTCACTCTACCATAGGAGATGAAACAGGTACTGTACATTCCATCTGAATTTGTTATCCTTATTGAGCATGTGACTAGTACGGTACGCAGCACCCTGCACACGCACTTCTCTTTTATCTAAGCATCCACCTGACCCTCTTGGGAATAAGTCTGGGAAACAGCGTGTTTCCAATGTTGCCTCCCAAATGTTGACAGGCTCACCTTCCACCTGTTTCATTTGATAGAGATCAATATTGTCCCCTACTGGATCTCCCCCTTGTAGTGGATGAATTGTGTACTGTTTCTACACATTATCGTTGGTCTCCACATTGACCTTCTCAATCATAGGTTTAGTGCTTTCCAACAGATCATGATCAACAGACACAGTGGTCATGTGATCAATAGCAAGGTCTGCATAAAAAGGATTGTTGCTCTTTAAATAATTAAGAGCAAGCTTTACCTTCTCTACATTGACAACATCCTGCCAAATGACCTTTGACTTTGTTGGAACACCATTATTGACAAGAATCATCAAAGTATTCTCAGTATTCTCAGTTGAGATTGCCTCAACATTTTCCTGTAGAGGAAGTGTACATTACGGAACCCTGTACATTACGGAACCCTTAAGAGATCTAATGAGTTCTTTTTGTGGAATGTTCCATGTCTTAGTATTTAGCTGAAGGATAATTTGAAATGGTTTAATTGTCTAAATTAGAATATGTTCAAACATATTCAACGGGGCAATCTCAGTTGGAGTAACATGTGCCTCCATATTGTTCAAGACTGACCTTGGTGGCAGAATGTGAGACTTCACTTTGGAAAAACAGTGCCTGCACATCACAATGATCGAGTCAAACTGAAAGTCACACTTTAACAGCAGAAATGCTGACAGTTGAAACAACATGTTATTGTACGGTGAAAAGGTTTCCAGGTTCACTGTGACTGTTTGTTTTTTGGAACAGAGTCAATCACGAGACACATATACAGTCAAATTTCTGTCTTTGCCAACTCAGATTTGGCAATTGATTTCCCAAACTGCTTCAGAATATCAGTTTCTAACACAGATACACAATTTCCATCAGCAAGTGATGAATGATCAATCACCGTACCAGTCACACTGCTGACATGCCTCAGCTGTTTCAGAAATGCAATGGCACCATGCATGTCACCAGACTGCAGTAACTCATTCAAACGAGTATTCTGAGTGACAACTTGATGAACGTCATAGACCCTGTACACAAAGTTTCACATGCCTGATTGATGCACTCCCAGCATATGCATGTGGTGAAAGACACTGTCACAAATACCACTATCCAGGCAGGCAACCGAGTGACCCATAAGTCCAGTATGTGGACGGATCTCACAAAAGTCTATAGTCTAAAACAGTTTATGTCTGTCTTTATGATCAGTAATGACAAACAGGTTGATAAAGTGCTCAGCTTTGTCAAATGATGATTGCCTCCAGTTGCAAGAGTCATCACATGTCCATGAGAGACAATGACGTTTATGGGGCTGAGTACTTCCCTCACATTCATCGTCTGACTCCATTGTAGTGTCATCACACACTGAGCTCATTACACACTTTACCAGACTCATCAATGCAGAAGCTGCTGTCCTTTGTTTGTGAATAATATGACTCCTCCCAGAAATAAGCCTCTGAGTGCTGTGTATGCAGCTAGCACCCTCTGAAGACATCACAAAAATTTGTCTAGCTTCAAGACAGAATATCATTGTAACCTCATCTTTATCTCGCAGACACCTTTTCTGAACTGTTCAAGAACATGTGCCATCTTACTCCACAAACGTTGAAGAACAAACACTGCTCTATTTACAAATGTGCATACTCTGTATACCTACAAGCTCTGTAAGATGCCATTAGTCAACCCAGCTATCCTTACAAGAGCACATATACATACACATAATAGATAACTATTCTCTCTGTATTTTTATTTCAGCTGTTGAAAATTAACCCTCCCACAAAAAATGTGTCTGTGGGCACCTAGGGAGGTGTGTTGTCTGGTGGAGACAGCACATGCTAAAGGCAATCACAAGCTGCTCATGAGGAGCACAAATAGAAAACGGGACCATATGTGGAGGCATATACACGCAAACCTTGCATACCATTTCTGACTTAAAAGCAAGTCTTCCGTAATGTGTTAAAGGAAGTGGAAACTGCCGCACCAGCAGTTCTACATCCTAAAGGAAAGACAAGAGATACTGGACAATGATGTTGGATAGTTCTACCTTGCCCACAACTTGTGGGAGTCAGCAGGAAGCCCTGTTGCTGGGGAGCGCGTACAACGTCGTAAGTATTAGTGAAACTGCATACTAGTAAAAAAATGTTGCTCAGCTATTTCTATGCTAGAGAAATACATCTTGTTGTAATGCTAGTAAGTGAATAGTCATAGTTCAGCACCACTATAACATTCACAACCCACCACCTTGTCTTAGGAGGAGGCGGCAAAAAACACTCATTGTATGTTTGAGGATGTTCAAGCCCTATCTGCCATGATTCATATCTACCTGAGTTAAAAACATGCACTGTTGATCTGCATATGAGTACTTTTACCATAGCTATCCACTCAAGATGCAGTACATAGTGACTGTCTTTCTTTTTTTGGGGGGGGCACATGTAAGGCTGCGTTGCCTTGCCCAGGTTATCCAATTCCTAAAAACAGAAACTTCTGTACACCATAAATTGAAGAGTTCTAGCATTGATATCCATGGGCTAAATGTTGCTGTACCGCCACAGTCATGGTGCAGTACCAGCCTTGGGGGGAAAGTGGTCACTGGCTGCCTCAGTACATGCAGCTGCTAACTGTACTAAGTTGCATGCACCTCCAATGATACCATCATAACATTCAGTCCAACACATCTCTTCAAATGGCTCTCACTATTCAGGATTAAGTGCCCCACCTGAGGTTTTTTTGGGGGTACTGTTTGATCAATGCCACGTGAACTCTGACTGTCCTAACTACTGTAGAACTGCAATCATAAGCATGTACCAGTTGTTATTTAAATACTCACTTTATCTGTGACTTAACACTCAGTGTGGACTACCTGTTCAGGTGGGGGGGGGGCATTCGTGTCTGGTGCAGTCCTACTTCTAAATGTCCTAACTTGTGTATCCTGCAACTATGAAGGTGCACCATCAGTATCGTTGTACTTCAAATTACTGTCACTTTCCACTCAGGATGCACAAGCACATCTGACAGGGTTGGGGATTTCCTGCCTAACACCATGCAACTCCTAACTCTTCAAAGTAGTATGTTACGACAACCGTACTGCTGCATAATTTATTATCTAGCCTTTCTGTTCCTGGTATTCTGCATTCAGGAACCAGTATGTTACTGGGGGGGTCATTTTCTGGCTGACAGTACTGCAGGGGGTGGTGGGGGTGAATGTGTGCACAGCAGATAATTCTCTGAGTTCATGCAACTCCTAAGTATTCTAACTAGTATATGGCACAAATGAAGGACCTGTAGCATTCCTATCAATGCCCTTAGTGTCACTGTGTCTGTACACTCATAATCAGGGCCCCTACTTTTCTGCGGCACAGTGGGACCAAGTTCTGCGGCGGTGGTTTGTAATTTCTGTGGAAGTTCTGCGGCACTAACAAACTACCACATCACAGTGACAGCTTGTCATCCTGACTTCACTTTCATGGCAGTTTTTATAGCAATCAGGATGGTGAAAAGCACAGTAACACTAGTTTAAAAAATAACAGACTTATAAAAATAGTTTTATGCCTAAAAAAGCAAAACAAATGTCTCCCCCTTAAGGTCCTAGCCTGTTGCATAAATGACATATGCAGAGGGGATCTTATGTGATAAATAAGGCATTTCTATATGCATGCTATCTATCCCACTAATGAGGTCTCCACTGTCTATCACTTATATATTTGTATGTGCTTTCTACGCCACTCATGAGGTTCCCACTGTGTATCACTTATTTATTTATATGCAGTCTGTAACATACATACAAATGTGTCTGTGTGTGTGTGTGGTGAGAGAGACAGAGATACTGTATGTATATATGTGTGTGTATGTGTGTGTGTGTGTGTGTGTGTGTGTGTGTGTGTGTATATATAGATATATTATTTTTTTTTTAATTTCCATGAACTTGCATCCTTATTCATACAGGTCCCATTAGAAATGGAATAGAGGAGTTATTGCAAAACTCATTTTTGATGTCAGCCTGCTTTCCTTGACACACTGCATAACACCATCAGTCCATGACACGCACGTGAACCAATTGTGAGATAGAGCTCTCCAGACCTGCACAATGTGTCCACCATGTGACAGAACGCTGCACCATACCTTCCCAGGCTCCAGGCAATGATGTGTTCCACCAATCCTTGTGCTGCCCAGCCAGCTCCCAAAGCCAATCTTTGAACCTGAGTTGCCAGCACAAAAACACAGCATGCTACCCTCTGGCCCAACAGCTGTCACTGCACACAACATTTCTCCATAACTTTTAGGTGATTCTATCAACCAATGACAATATGTAATCAATAATTCTGGCAAAAATGCGTACTGCACAATTATTTATTTAACAGGTCTATTCTTTCAACAGGTCTACACATTATTATATTCCAGTTTTCTGGGTATAATTACTTTATTTTTCTTAAAAATGACAAGTTAAATTCATTTTACCAGTTATTCATTTCAGATGGCATCTCTATACCTGAAAGGCACAAATAGGTTTGTACAAAGTGCGGTATGGATTTAACAGGTCTGTGCTATTGACAAGGTTTTGTTTAAGCTGGCCCTAGTGCAATAATGTAAGACATAAAATTGTATTAGGCTGTAGTGCAGGTTGAGCAAATATCACCATGCATGATGTGCCATGCCACCATCTCTGACAGTGGGAGCTGTGGTAGATAAGTGGCTGTTCATTTCTGTTGCAGATTGCAGCCATTTCATTAGCTAATTTATGATGTTATAGCAATGATAACATACCATTCTGAGCATATAGGGGGTTTAGGATATAAAAAGCGGGGAAGGGAAGCAGATTATATGGAAAAACAGAAATATTAAAAAATCAACAAGAAGAGTGAATTCTTCGGCACCGCAGAAGTTCTGCGGTAGATTGAAAGTTCTGCACAAAATTCTGCGGCCGCAGAATTCTAGGGGCCTTGCTCATGATGCACTAACAGCCATGGGGAGGGGGAACCTATTGGTAACCTCAAGCTGTGCAACTCCTAGGTCTACCAAGCTGCATGCAACCATAATGATAGAGTTGCAACATTCAAATTCAGCACATCACTGTAACTGTCACTCACTACTCTAAACTCAGTGCCTCAGAGGCTAGGGGGGAGGCATTCCTTGGCCAAGGGTATGCAACTTCTCATTGCCCTAATCTGTGCAATGCTGTAATCATAAACATGAAGTGGTTTTAGTTCATATCCTCACTCTAGCTGTCACTCCACACTAAGCATGTAGTTCCTGCCCTGAAGAGGAGGGGTACAGCATTCATGTGTGATGCCATGGAAGTCCTAACTGTCCTAAGTTGTCTTTCCCTGCAACCATAAAACTGCACTGTCAATATCAGTGTACTTCATGTAACTGTCACTGTTCATTGAGGATACACAACCTCACTTTTGGGGGGGCATTCCCTACCTAACAGACAGAACTCCAAAGTCTCCCAAGTAGCATGCTACTGCAATCATACTGCTGCACTGTTTATAGCCACGGTCCTGGTTTCCCTCTTACTCTCTACTTACTATGCTGTACCTTCCGGGAGGGGGTGCTACTGCCTTGGTAAAATCATTAACTGCAACTACACCAAGTAGTGTGTTGCTGCAAGCATGGAGCTATGCCGTTTAACCCCATAAATTTTTTTTCTGTGACTCGCCACTCAGGATGCAGTAATTGACCAATATGGTTGGGGTGTGCATTGCCTGCCTGATACCATGAAACTGCTAGGCATGCAAGTTGGTGCATGCCTACTACTACACAGGTGAACTATCAATCTCTATGTTATTTCTTTACCTCTCAGTCTCTACTCAGGATGCAGTACCTGACTTGGGGTGGAGGGCATCACCTGGATGAGGGTACACAAGTTCTCAGTATCCTAACTTGTCTCTGCCTCCAATCAGGCACATCTTCCATTGATCTGTATCTGCAAATTTTAATGTACCTCTTCACTCTGTATACACTATCTTATCTGCCAGGGTGAAGGAGTCCCCATTGGCTGCAAAAGGTGTACAAAGGTGTGCCTTCCATGTCCAAATCCTCAGTTTTGCTGTGACTGTCCACCCAGAAAGCAATACCTGTTCTGTATTGGCACAGGGGGTGCCAGGGGACTCCATAGCTGAGGCTCTGCAACTACTAGCTGTCCTAATAAGAGTTGATAAAGCAATGGGGCCAGATTGGGTGCACCCCAGGGTCCTTAAAGAACTAAGAGAGGTGGTGGCTGAACCTCTGGCTAGCCTGTTTAGCCAATCACTGGAAACAGGGGAGGTACTCAAAGACTGGAGGACAGCAGATGTAGTCCCTTTATACAAAAGTGGGAACAAAGAGGAAGCAGGGAACTACAGACCAGTCAGCCTCACCTCGGTAGTGGGGAAGATCATGGAAGCACTACTGAAGGAGAGATTGGTGGAACATCTGGTTGTCAATGGACTACAGGACCCAAGGCAACATGGTTTCACCAGGGGGAGGTCATGTCAGACCAACCTTGTTGAATTTTTTGACTGGGTGACTAGGGAGGTGGATCAGGGGAGGGCAGTGGACATGGCCTATCTGGACTTCAGCAAGGCCTTTGACACTGTGCCACATAGAAGACTTTTACACAAACTGAGGAATATGGGTGTGGGCAGGACAGTAGTGTGGTGGGTAGGTAACTGGCTGGGTGGCAGGACACAGAGGGTGGTGGTAAATGGCTGTCACTCCACAGAGGGAAGAGTGACCAGTGGGGTACCACAGGGATCAGTGCTGGGGCCGGTCCTATTCAACATCTTCATCAGTGACATTGCGCAGAACATAGAGGCAGAATTTCACTGTTCGCTGATGACACAAAGATCTGTAACAGAGTAGACACACCAGAGGGTGTAGACAGAATGAAAAGGGACCTGCAGAAACTTGAAGAATGGTCAGGGGTTTGACAGCTGAAATTCAATGCAAAGAAGTGCAAGATAATGCATATGGGGCACAAAAACCTTGGCACAATATATCAGTTGGGGGGTGAGGATATAGCGTGCACCAAGCAGGAAAGGGATCTTGGGGTTGTCATCTCTGATGACCTCAAAGTGAGGAAACAGTGTGACAAGGCAGCAGGTAAAGCAAATAGGATGCTGGGTGTATAGGCAGGGGCATCACCAGCAGGAAAAGGGAGGTCATAATTCCTCTATACAAGACACTAGTGAGGCCCCACCCAGAGTACAGTGTACAGTTCTGGAGACCATACTTACGTAAGGACATAGACAGGGTAGAGAAGGTTCAGAGGAGGGCAACAAAGATGGTGCATGGATTGCATCACAAGTCCTATGAAGACAGGTTGAAGGAACTGAACATGTACTCCCTGGAGGAGAGGAGGGAGAGAGGGGATATGATAGAGACATACAAGTATCTTACAGGGAGGAACAGGGTGCAGGAAAACACTATTTATAAGCGAAAAGATGTTCCAGGACTAGAGGGCATGGGATGAAGTTGGAGGGAGGACGATTCAGAGGAAACATGAGAAGAATTTCTTCACAGAACGGGTGGTGGACAAGTGGAACATCCTGCCAGAGGAAGTGGTGGGGGCTGAAACAATCACGGGATTTAAGAATGCATTGGATAGACATAAAGGAATTCTGGAGGTCAGGGGCAAGGGGCAACAGACTTCTAGGAAAACAAACTGAACTTACAAGCTCAAATGGGCAGACTGGGTGGGCCATAGGCCCTTATCTGCCGACACTGTCTATGTACCTATGTATCTATGTATCTAAGTTGTGCACACTTGGAGTCAGTGACGTAGATCATAAATGTATATGACATTTTGCTTAACTCTGGATATGTACTCATAATGAAACACCACGTCAACATATGCTGAGTTGTGCCTGGATGAAAACAGCAATGTAAATATTGTTATGTATTCATTCACTGAACATCGCAGGTGCTCCCCATATCAAGGCGGGGTAGTACCACAGCAATACAAGCCATGGAGGGTGAAGACTCAGATGACAGTGTTATTATCATCGAATATGAAGGTAAGACATACTCACTGGAACCCCAACAAAAACAGATAACGACATATGCTTTCAGTACTAATTAACCAATGATGTCCAACAGGATGTGTCTTATGCTGGGATAAGATGAAGCTTCAGATTGTTTTTGCACAAATCCACATGCTGACTGTGTCCAATACCAGAGGCATGATGTTATCCCAAACAACACACACCCTGAAGAGCATAACTCATATTATGCTATGGCTTGGTGTTGAATAAATAAAAAAAGTTAACTCATACCTATCACACGATAATACCATACATTATATAAACCATGAAAAGTGCATGTCTCAACTGGAACACTGCCATGAAATACATCTATTGATGTGACGTGTGTGTTAGCACAACACATGGTATTGCTTTTTCTTGTTAACAGTTACCACCATCAACCTATCTATCAGTTCCTCGACTCAGATGTCTACTTTGCAGAGAGACTGTGGATCATTCTCTGCACATAGTTTAACAATAGGCCATAAGCGGTTGTGAATCAACATGTGATTTATGGCACCCACAGCATTTAAACCACATTGCGAACCCTACTGTTACTTACCACTAGATGTGTAACATCTAACGTAAAGCCACATCTTAGAAGTGTGTAATAGCAAAAAACACCAACAGTTACATTAGAATATTATTTAATAAAACTCCTAACACTTTTTATCTTTTGTTTGTTGTATATATTGTTGTGCTACAAATGACCCGTGCTAGTATTTCTTCACCAGGAAGTGCCTAGCAGACATTTACAACAGTGGGACACTGGCAATCTCAACACAAGATTTGATGTTCAGTCATATCAATGACATAATACTGCATGGGGATGTTAACACAATTAACTTCTCTTATTTAATCGTAACATAAGAATGTGAAATATTCTCAAGTGTGTAAACAGATCTTTTCACTTATGTTATCAACCAAAGTAAAACGTGTTGCAACCACTGCTGAGTTCCTACTGAAAAGCTTGTTAACATCCAATGTTCCACTTTAGTTATATCTCACATCTAACAAAGTAGTACATAGTTATGCAGTACAATATGAAAAACCAAAAGCAGTGTCAAGAAGTATACAGATAGTCATAAGCTCTGTAATGTTACATCTTCTTTTAGGTGCCAGGGAGACTGGGTCAGAACACACACTGCGGCCAATGAAAACTGAACCTAGTTATGCCACTCAGCATAAGTATTCCTAGATATTATGCACATGATCAAAATACATGACAAATAAAATTCCTACAATATACTGCTACTATCAAGCAGTAGGGTTTAACATCATGTTAGTACTACTGCGAGTCTGCAGTAATACCACAGTACCTGGCATCTGAATATGGAAGGGCAGGGCCATTGCGTGGCTGGCACCATGATACTCTTAACTATAAAAATTTGTCAACAACAGCAATCTGACAAGTTCCACGTATAAATGAAAGTAATGCAACCACTGCCTGTCTAACTTGTCTGTGCCACTAGTAAGTTACAACCACTATTGATCTTCATGGGTTTTTGTGGTGACAGCCAACTCAAGATACCATACCTGTTCTCTGGAGAGGAGTGTCATCTCTACTCCTATCACAGCGTAATTGTCTGTACCTAAAATCAGGGAGATGTACCTTTCATCTACATGGTTTATTGTTTTGTATGTCCTCAGACAAAAAAACAGTACATTGTGTTGTAGAGAGGGAATCAATTCAGTTTGCACAACTCTTAAGTGTGCTGAGTTCTGTACACACAATGATGTATGTGTACTGTACATATCCGTGGTCTCGCTGTTGATCTGAGACTGCACTCATGACACATGACCTGATGCTCTGCAAAGGAATGACAAATTGCCTGCCTAAGCTCATTCAACACATAACCGTTACCACATGAGTGTGTCTGCACTCACAAAGGTACACTGCTGGTGTTCATCCCTTCAGTAACTCTGTAGGTCTCTACTCAAGATCAACTATGTTGTTTCACATGGTGTTGGGTGAGAGAGAGGGTGGACTCTGCATAGAATGCAATTACTCCTTGAAACTGTCCAACCACTGCCTGAGTTAACGTGACTAAAATGACATCCACGCATGTATATAATTTTTTTTCCAGGTTCACAGTTTTGACATGCCTCTTGAGTTATGAACCAAAACTTGAGCATCAGGTGGAGTGCTGATGATAGTCTCCCTAACTCCATGCAACTTCTAGCTGACCTAGATGTGTTTGCCTGCTATTAGAGCGCTGTTTCATAGATATACATCACTTCACTTTTGCTGAGGCTTAACATTTACAATACAGTCCCCCCCCCCGCATATGGGCGCAGACAGGGAGGGTGATTTCCTGGCTGAGATACTGCAAGCCCTAACTCTAGCAAGTGATGTCCAAGTGCAGCCAGATAAATGCACTCTTCATTTCGATCTGCATAGTATGACTTTGTCTGTGGACTTACAATGTTTAACGTAGCCAATAAATCCTGACACGGTGTGTGTTGTGCTGCGATAAGATGCCTCACATGATGGGCATCAAGTTGCAGGCTGAATGCATCCAACAACTGAGTCATGACATTATCCCAACACACATACACATGGAGGACATCATTGCTATGATACAATGTCTAGCTGTTATGCAGAATAAAAAAAACATTGTTAAGATGTATTTGTGTGGGAAATATTTCCTTAACTTCCTTTTAAAAAAAACAAACTATGAAGATGCTCAAGATGATCAAGCTCATCTGCAGGTTTACAGTAAGACTGACACTAGTAACATCACAGGTCTAGGCCAAGGCTGACCAATCAGAGTGCAGTATTGTCTTTCTTACCATTGTATAAGCAAGTAATAATACTCGACAGGTTCGGCACCATTGGGATATAACGTACTGCCCCGGGGCCTAATGGATGCCTGGCACCGCATATCGAGGCCTTCATAGTCCCTGGAAGATCCATAATATCCCAATAATGCCCAAACTGCCATGTCTAACAATAGTTAAAGATAGGCCATGGGTCACTTTTTATAAATATATACAGAAATAAAAAAAAAAATATTTAGAAAATTAAAAGAAGAAATGTCAAAAGTAACAGTTATTGTTAAGTAGTCACTGAATTAGAATGATTACTTGTGGAAGACACAAATAGTTTGCTGTATGCATCTTCTTATGAAATAAACAACAAACATAATCTGTCAATCTACATACTCAATAGATTGTTCTCTCTTCACAGGACCAAAAAGAAGACAGCCAATGAGATTTTACTCTGCCCGCCTAGACAGGCTCGAGCAGAAAGTTGACCATCTCCAGCCAACTGTTGATGAAATATGTGAAATGCTAACAGCTCAACAGAGGACGGTCAGCCTTCTGCTTGAGCTTGGTGAGACAGGCACTCAAGCCAGCAGCATCCCATCACATGAACCTGACTCCAGTCTCCCAGGACAAAGTTGAACCCTCCACGGCACCAGTATCTCTTGTTGGCACAGCAGTTTCCACTCCCACTGCACCTCCACCTATGGTCCAACCAGCTAGCCTGTACTGCCTCACCCAGAAGCACACCTCCCCATATAAAGAAGTTAAATGTTTGAACAATATATTTTTATAAATGCTACTCATTTTTGGTTTTTTACAGCTGATAAGAATTGTATATATTACAAAAATAGTTACATGTTGTTTATATTTTTACAGAAAAACTTTTACATAAAAATGTTCAACTTACAAAAAGTTCAGTGTTTTTTTTCAAATGTTGAATGGTTACAATCATCTGTATACAGAAAAAGAATGTGCTTCAGTGCCATGACTGACTTTGTGCCCTACTCTACAGTAACAGAGCAAGAACTCTTTTTAGAGTGGGGGGAAAACAGTTCCTTGGCAATGACATAGAACTCCAAAGTGCCCCAACTTGTGGCCACCCACAAACACAGTGGTGTACCATTGATGCATATATCCTTTCTTTTCCTGTGACTCTTCACACACACTGCAGTACCTGCTCTCTGGGTGGGGAAGGGGGGAACTCACCTGGTTGTTGACATGTAACTCCAAAGAGCACTAACCTGTGTGAGTGACTGCCACCACAAAGCTATACAGTTCATTCCTACGTGGTTTCTAATGTTAGCACTGTCCACCCAAGATGCAGTCTCCCACCTGTGGGGAGGGTGGACTGCCTGGCTCACAGTGTGCAACTCCTAACTGTCACAAATAGCCCTGTACGACAACGATGGAGCTGTATCACCTATATGCATAAGTTTTGTTTTCCTGTGAGTCTCTACTCATGGTGCACCACATGTCCTCTGCTGAGCATGTGAACTGGGGTATTTCGTGGTTGACCGCATGCAACTCCAAAGTATCCTAAGCTGTCAACCCCTACAATCAGAGTGGTATACCACTAATGCTATATGTTTTTTCTTCCTGCGACTCTCCACTCACAATGCAGTACCTGCTCTCTGGGGGGGGGCATTGCCTGGCTGACAGTGTGCAAGTCCTAAGTACTCTCTTAGGCTGTAACTGCCCACTCAAGATGTGGTCTATTGCCTGCTGGGGGGTGGGGAGCCCTGGCTGGCTCACACCATGCAAGTTCTGTCACAAATAGCCTGTTATAACAACCATGGAGCTGTACGACTTATATGCTTAACCTTTCTTTTCCTGTGAGTGTGTGCTCTCTGCTGGGGGGGGGCATTAGCTGGCTGATGCTGTACAACTTCTACGTGTACTAGAGTTTGTTTTCCCTCCAACTCTCCACTCACAATGCAATACCTGCTCTCTGGGATGTGAGCGAGAGGCATTGCCTAGCTGATACCATGCAACTCCTACGTGTACTAGCCTGTATGTGCCTGTAGCTGCAAAGGTGTACCATTGATGGCTATGAACTTTCTTATCCTATGACTCTCCACTCAAGATGCAGTCCCTCACCTGGAGGAGGGGGCATTCCCTGGCTGACACCATGCGTCACCTAACTGGCACAACTGGTGTCTTACTACAATGTCCTGAGTGGGTTGGCAGTGGAGGAATTGCCTGGATGATGATAGACAAGAGTTGTACCGGTTATATCCATAGCCATTTTTTCCTGTATCTCCCCACTCTGCATGCAGTACATGCCATGTCCTGAGCAGGGGGCAGCAGGGGGGGGCAAATTGCCTGGCTGATGTTATATTACTCCAAAGAGCAGTAACCTGTGTATGCTTGCCACCACAAAGCTACACATTTCATTGCTATTTAGTCTCTTATGCTGTCACTGTCCACCCAAGATGCAGTCTCTCACCTGTGGGGTGGGGAGACTGTCTGGCTCACACTGCGCAAGTCCTAACTGTCACCAAATAGTCTGTACAACAACCATGGAGCAGTACCACCTATATGCATAAGCTTTGTTTTCCTGTGAGTCTCCACTCATTGTGCACTACATGTCCTGTGCTAAGCATGTGAACTGGGGTATTCCGTGATTGGCTACATGCAACCCCAAAGTATCCCAAGCTGTCAACCCCTACAATCAGAGTAGTATGTCATTCATGCTATATGTGTTTTTTTTCCCTGCAACTCTCCACTCACAATGCAGTACCTGCTCTCGGGGGGTGGGGCATGGGCTCACTGATGCCGTGTAACTCCGAAGTGTACTAGAATTTTTCTTACCTGCAATGTCCAGTCACGATGCAGTACCTGCTGTGTGGGACAGGAGTGTGAGGCATTGCCTAACTGATACCATGCAACTCCTAAGTGTACTGGACTGAATGTGCCTGCAGCTGCAAAAGTGTACTATCGATGGCTATGCAGTTTCTTATCCTGTGACTCTCCACTCAAGATGCAGTCCCCCACCTGGAGGGGTGGCATTTCCTGGCTGACACCATGCACCATCTAGCTAGCACAACTACTGTCTTACTTCAATGTCCTGAGCAGGGTGGGGTGGGCAGAATTGCCTGGATGACAATAAACAAGAGTTGTACCAATGATATCTATAATGTTTCTTTGCCTGTGACTCCCCACTCAGCATGTAGTACATGCCCTGTCCTGAGCAGGGGGGTGGGGCGTGAGGGGGAAATTGCCTGGCTGATGATAGACAACTCCAAAGTGCAGTAATGTGTGTGCCTGCCACCACAAAGCTACATGATTCATCCCTATGTAGTCTCTTATGCTGTAACTGTACACTCAAGATACCATCTCTCACCTGTGAGGAGGGGTGGGGGGACTGCCTGGCTGACATCATGCAACTCCTAACTGTCACAAATACTCAGTTACGAAAACCATGGAGGTGTACCACTTATATGCATAATCTTTGTTTTCCTGGGAATCTCTACTCAGGGTGCACTACATGCCCTGTGCTGAGCGTGTGAACTAGGGCATTCCCTGATCTTTGTTTTCCTGGGAATCTCTACTCAGGGTGCACTACATGCCCTGTGCTGAGTGTGTGAACTAGGGCATTCCCTGATCTTTGTTTTCCTGGGAATCTCTACTCAGGGTGCACTACATGCCCTGTGCTGAGTGTGTGAACTAGGGCATTCCCTGATCTTTGTTTTCCTGGGAATCTCTACTCAGGGTGCACTACATGCCCGGTGCTGAGCGTGTGAAATAGGGCATTCCCTGATCTTTGTTTTCCTGGGAATCTCTACTCAGGGTACACTACATGTCCTGTGCTGAGCGTGTGAACTAGGGCATTCCCTGATCTTTGTTTTCCTGGGAATCTCTACTCAGGGTGCACTACATGCCCTGTGCTGAGCGTGTGAACTAGGGCATTCCCTGATCTTTGTTTTCCTGAGAATCTCTACTCAGGGTGCACTACATGTCCTGTGCTGAGCGTGTGAACTAGGGCATTCCCTGATCTTTGTTTTCCTGGGAATCTCTACTAAGGGTGCACTACGTGCCCTGTGCTGAGCATGTGAACTAGGGCATTCCCTGATCTTTGTTTTCCTGGGAATCTCTACTCAGGGTGCACTACATGCCCTGTGCTGAGCGTGTGAACTAGGGCATTCCCTGATCTTTGTTTTCCTGAGAATCTCTACTCAGGGTGCACTACATGTCCTGTGCTGGCTGTGGAACTAGGGGCATTCCCTGATCTTTGTTTTCCTGGGAATCTCTACTAAGGGGTTTCTCGTGCCCTGTGCTAGAGCATGTGAACTAGGGCATTCCCTGATCTTTGTTTTCCTGGGAATCTCTACTCAGGGTGCACTACATGTCCTGTGCTGAGCCTGTGAACTAGGGCATTCCCTGATATTTTTTTTCCTGGGAATCTCTACTCAGCATGCACCATAAACCATCTCCTACAGGTGGGGGGGCATTCCATGGCTGACGATATGCAACTCAAAAGTGTGCCAACTTTAGTGACACCAGAGTCACAGTAGCGTGCCATCAATATCTATGTAGCTTCTTATCATGTGACTGTCCACTCAGCATGCAGTCCCTTGCCTGGGGGCACTGCATGAGTGACACCATACAACCCCCAACTGCCACAAATAGTCCGTTACTACAATAATGGAGCTGTAATGCTTATATACATAACCTTTGTTTTCCTGTGAGTTCCCACTCAGAATGCAGTATATGCCTTCTGCTGAGTAGAGAAGGTGGGGCAAATTTCACGCTAATCCGTTGAAAGGTGACAAAGTTATAAAGGTGCAAAGGCTGACCCTTTAACATGAAAAAGGCTCCTTAACCCAAACCATGGTAACACTACCATGCTACCATACTATAAATATACACACTCAGGATGTGGTGAGAGTTAGCACTGATACCATACTATAAATATACACACTTAGCATGTGGCGAGAGTTAGCACTGATACCATACTATAAATATACACACTCAGGATGTGGCGGGAGTTAACACAGATACCATACTATAAATATACACACTCAGGATGTGGCGAGAGTTAACACTGATACCATACTACAAATATACACACTCAGGATGAGACGAGAGTTAGAACTGATACCATACTATAAATATACACACTCAGGATGTGGCAAGAGTTAGCACTGATAACATACTACAAATATACACACTGAGGATGTGGCGAGAGTTAGCACTGATACCATACTATAAATATACACACTGAGGATGTGGCGAGAGTTAACACTGATACCACACTATAAATATACACACTGAGGATGTGGCGAGAGTTGGCACTGATACCACACTATAAATATACACACTGAGGATGTGGCGAGAGTTAACACTGATGCAATACTATAAATATACACACTGAGGATGTGGCGAGAGTTAGCACTGATGCCATACTATAAATATACACACTGAGGATGTGGCGAGAGTTAGCACTGATGCCATACTGTAAATATACACACTGAGGATGTGGCGAGAGTTAGCACAAATGCCATACTGTAAATATACACACTGAGGATGTGGCGAGAGTTAGCACTGATACCATACTGTAAATATACACACTCAGGATGTGGCGAGAGTTAGCACTGATACCATACTGTAAATATACACACTCAGGATGTGGCGAGAGTTAGCACTGATACCATACTGTAAATATACTCACTCAGGATGTGGAGAGAGTTAGCATTGATACCATACTGTAAATATACACACTAAGGATGTGGCGAGAGTTAGCACTGATACCATACTGAAAATATACACACTCAGGATGTGGCGAGAGTTAGCACTGATACCATACTGTAAATATACACACTCAGGATGTGGCGAGAGTTAGCACTGATACCATACTGTAAATATACACACTCAGGATGTGGCGAGAGTTAACACTGATACCATACTGTAAATATACACACTCAGGATGTGGCGAGGCTAGCACTGATACCATACTGTAAATATACACACTCAGGATGTGGCGAGAGTTAGCACTGATACCATACTGTAAATATACACACTCAGGATGTGGCGAGAGTAAGCACTGATACCATACTGTAAATATACACACTCAGGATGTGGCGAGAGTTAGCACTGATACCATACTGTAAATATACACAATCAGGATGTGGCGAGAGTTAGCACTGATACCATAATGTAAATATACACACTCAGGATGTGGCGAGAGTTAGCACTGATACCATACTATGAATATACAGACTCAGGATGAGGCGAGAGTTAGCACTGATGCCATACTGTAAATATACACACTCAGGATGTGGTGAGAGTTAGCACTGATACCATACTGTAAATATACACACTCAGGATGTGGCGAGAGGTTGCACTGATACCATAATGTAAATATACACACTCAGGATGTGGCGAGAGTTAGCACTGATACCATACTATGAATATACAGACTCAGGATGAGGCGAGAGTTAGCACTGATGCCATACTGTAAATATACACACTCAGGATGTGGTGAGAGTTAGCACTGATACCATACTATGAATATACAGACTCAGGATGGGGCGAGAGTTAGCACTGATACCATACTATGAATATACAGACTCAGGATGGGGCGAGAGTTAGCACTGATACCATACTATGAATATACAGACTCAGGATGGGGCGAGAGTTAGCACTGACACCATACTATAAATATACAGACTCAGGATGTGGCGAGAGTAAGCACTGATACCATACTATAAATATACAGACTCAGGATGTGGCGACAGTTAGCACTGATACCATACTATAAATATACAGACTCAGGATGGGGACAGAGTTAGCACTGATACCATTCTATAAATATACAAACTCAGGATGGGGCGAGAGTTAGCACTGATACCATACTATAAATATACAGACTCAGGATGTGGCGAGAGTTAGCACTGATACCATACTATAAATATACACACTGAGGATGTGGCGAGAGTTAGCACTGATACCATACTATAAATATACACACTGAGGATGTGGCGGGAGTTAACACAAATACCATACTATAAATATACACACTGAGGATGTGGCGAGAGTTAACACTGATACCATACTATAAATATAGACACTGAGGATGTGGCGAGAGTTAGAATTGATACCATACTATAAATATACACACTGAGGATGTGGCGAGAGTAAGCACTGTTAAAATACTGCAAATATATATACTGAGGATGTGGCGAGAGTTAGCACTGATTCCATACTATAAATATACACACTGAGGATGTGACGAGAGTTAGCACTGATACCATACTATAAATATACACACTCAGGATGTGGCGAGAGTTGGCACTGATACCATACTATAAATATACACACTCAGGATGTGGCGAGAGTTAACACTGATGCCATAATATAAATATACATAATCAGGATGTGCCGAGAGTTAACACTGATGCCATACTATAAATATACACACTCAGGATGTGGCGAGAGTTAGCACTGATGCCATACTATAAATATAAACACTGAGGATGTGGCGAGAGTTAGCACTGATGCCATACTATAAATATACACACTGAGGATGTGGCGAGAGTTAGCACTGATGCCATACTATAAATATACACACTGAGGATGTGGTGAGAGTTAGCACTGATATCATACTGTAAATATACACACTGAGGATGTGGCGAGAGTTAGCACTGATACCATACTGTAAATATACACACTGAGGATGTGGCGAGAGTTAGCACTTATACCATACTGTAAATATACACACTCAGCATGTGGCGAGAGTTAGCACTGATGCCATACTATAAATATACACACTCAGCATGTGGCGGGAGTTAACACTGATACCATACTATAAATATACACACTCAGCATGTGGCGGGAGTTAACACTGATACCATTCTATAAATATACACACTCAGGATGTGGCGGGAGTTAACACAGATACCATAAAATAAATATACACACTCAGGATGTGGCGAGAGTTAACACTGATGCCATACTATAAATATACACATTCAGGATGAGGCGAGAGTTAACACTGATGCCATAGTATAAATATACACACTGAGGATGTGGCTAGAGTTAACACTGATGCCATACTATAAATATACACACTGAGGATGTGGCGAGAGTTAGCACTGACGCCATACTATAAATATACACACTGAGGATGTGGCGAGAGTTAGCACTGACGCCATACTATAAATATACACACTGAGGATGTGGCGAGAGTTAGCACTGATGCCATACTGTAAATATACACACTCAGCATGTGGCGAGAGTTAGCACTGATTCCACACTGTAAATATACACACTCAGCATGTGGCGAGAGTTAACACTGATACCATACTATAAATATACACACTCAGCATGTGGCGGGAGTGAACACTGATACCATACTATAAATATACTCACTCAGGATGTGGCGGGAGTTAACACAGATACCATACTATAAATATACACATTCAGGATGTGGCGAGAGTTAACACTGATGCCATAGTATAAATATACACACTGAGGATGTGGCGAGAGTTAGCACTGACGCCATACTATAAATATACACACTGAGGATGTGGCGAGAGTTAGCACTGACGCCATACTATAAATATACACACTGAGGATGTGGCGAGAGTTAGCACTGATGCCATACTATAAATATACACACTGAGGATGTGGCGAGAGTTAGCACTGACGCCATACTATAAATATACACACTGAGGATGTGGCGAGTGTCAGCACTGATGCCATACTGTAAATATACTCACTGAGGATGTGGTGAGAGTCAGCACTGATGACATACTGTAAATATACACACTCATGATGTGGCGAGAGTTAGCACTGATACCATACTGTAAATATACACACTCAGGATGTGGCAAGAGTTAGCACTGATACCATACTGTAAATATACACACTCAGGATGTGGCGAGAGTTAGCACTGATACCATACTGTAAATATACACACACAGGATGTGTCGAGAGTTAGCACTGATACCATACCATAAATATGCACAGTCAGGACGTGGTGAGAATTAGCACTGAAACCATAACTTAAATATGCACAGTCAGGACGTGGCGAGAGTTAGAACTGATACCATACCATAAATATGCACAGTCAGGATGTGGCGAGAGTTAGCACTGATAGCATACCATAAATATGCACAGTCGGGATTTGGTGAGAGTTAGCACTGATAGCATACCATAAATATGCACAGTCGGGATGTGGCGAGAGTTAGCACTGATTGCATGCTATAAATATGCACAGTCAGGATGTGGCGAGTGTTTGCACTGATAGCATGCTATAAATATGCACAGTCAGGATGTTGCAAGAGTTAGCACTGATAGCGTACTATAAATATGCACAGTCAGGATGTGGCGAGAGTTAGCACTGATAGCGAACTATAAATATGCACAGTCAGGATGTGGCGAGAGTTAGCACTGATATCATATCATAAATATGCACAGTCAGGATGTGGCGAGAGTTAGCACTGATGTCATACCAAAAATATGCACAGTAAGGATGTGGCGAGAGTTAGCACTGATACCATACCATAAATATGCACAGTCAGGACGTGGCGAGAGTTAGCACTGATACCATACCATAAATATGCACAGTCAGGACGTGGCGAGAGTTAGCACTGATAACATACCATAAATATACAACGTCAGGATGTGGCGAGAGATAGCACTGATACCATACCATAAATATGCACAGTCAGGATGTGGCGAGAGTTAGCACTGATAGCATACCATAAATATGTACAGTCGGGATGTGGCGAGAGTTAGCACTGATAGCATACTATAAATATGCACAGTCAGGATGTGGCAAGAGTTAGCACTGATAGCGTACTATAAATATGCACAGTCAGGATGTGGCGAGTTAGCACTCATAGCGTACTATAAATAGCACAGTCAGGATGTGGCGAGGTTAGCACTGATAGCGTACCATAAATATGCACAGTCAGGATGTGGCGAGAGTTAGCACTGATAGCGTACTATAAATATGCACAGTCAGGATGTGGCGAGAGTTAGCACTGATAGCGTACTATAAATATGCACAGTCAGGATGTGGCGAGAGTTAGCACTGATAGCGTACTATAAATATGCACAGTCAGGATGTGGCGAGAGTTAGCACTGATATCATACCATAAATATGCACAGTCAGGATGTGGCGAGAGTTAGCACTGATAGCGTACTATAAATATGCACAGTCAGGATGTGGCGAGAGTTAGCACTGATAGCGTACTATAAATATGCACAGTCAGGATGTGGCGAGAGTTAGCACTGATACCATACTATAAATATGCACAGTCAGGATGTGGCGAGAGTTAGCACTGATACCATACCATAAATATGCACAGTCAGGACGTGGCGAGAGTTAGCACTGATACCATACCATAAATATGCACAGTCAGGACGTGGCGAGAGTTAGCACTGATACCATACCATAAATATACACAGTCAGGACGTGGCGAGAGTTAGCACTAATACCATACCATAAATATACAATGTCAGGATGTGGCGAGAGTTAGCACTGAAACCATACCATAAATATGCAGAGTCAGGATGTGGCGAGAGTTAGCACTGATAGCGTACTATAAATATGCACAGTCAGGATGTGGCGAGAGTTAGCACTGATAGCATGCTATAAATATGCACAGTCAGGATGTGGCGAGTGTTTGCACTGATAGCATGCTATAAATATGCACAGTCAGGATGTGGCAAGAGTTAGCACTGATGGCGTACTATAAATATGCACAGTCAGGATGTGGCGAGAGTTAGCACTGATAGCGAACTATAAATATGCACAGTCAGGATGTGGCGAGAGTTAGCACTGATATCATATCATAAATATGCACAGTCAGGATGTGGCGAGAGTTAGCACTGATGTCATACCATAAATATGCACAGTCAGGATGTGGCGAGAGTTAGCACTGATACCATACCATAAATATGCACAGTCAGGACGTGGCGAGAGTTAGCACTGATACCATACCACAAAATATGCACAGTCAGGACGTGGCGAGAGTTAGCACTGATACCATACCATAAATATGCACAGTCAGGACGTGGCGAGAGTTAGCACTGATATCATACCATAAATATACAATGTCAGGATGTGGCGAGAGTTAGCACTGATACCATACCATAAATATGCACAGTCAGGATGTGGCGAGAGTTAGCACTGATAGCATACCATAAATATGCACAGTCGGGATGTGGCGAGAGTTAGCACTGATAGCATACTATAAATATGCACAGTCAGGATGTGGCAGAGTTAGCACTGATAGCGTACTATAAATATGCACAGTCAGGATGTGGCGAGTTAGCACTGATAGCGTACTATAAATATGCACAGTCAGGATGTGGCGAGAGTTAGCACTGATACCATACTATAAATATACACAGTCAGGATGTGGCGAGAGTTAGCACTGATAGCATACTATAAATATGCACAGTCAGGATGTGGCGAGAGTTAGCACTGATAGCGTACTATAAATATGCACAGTCAGGATGTGGCGAGAGTTAGCACTGATATCATACTATAAATATGCACAGTCAGGATGTGGCGAGGTTAGCACTGATACCATACCATAAATATGCACAGCTCAGGATGTGGCGAGTTAGCACTGATACCATACTATAAATATGAAACATCAGGATGTGGCGAGAGTTAGCACTGATACCATACTATAAATATGCACAGTCAGGATGTGGCGAGAGTTAGCACTGATAGCATACTATAAATATACAGTCCAGGATGTGGAGAGTTAGCACTGATAGCATACTATAAATATGCACAGTCAGGATGTGGCGAGAGTTAGCACTGATACCATACTATAAATATACACAGTCAGGATGTGGCGAGAGTTAGCACTGATACCATACTATAAATATACACAGTCAGGATGTGGCGAGAGTTAGCACTGATGCATACTATAAATATACACAGTCAGGATGTGGCGAGAGTTAGCACTGATAGCGTACTATAAATAAGCACAGTCAGGATGTGGCGAGAGTTAGCACTGATAGCGTACTATAAATATACACAGTCAGGATGTGGCGAGAGTTAGCACTGATAGCGTACTATAAATATGCACAGTCAGGACGTGGCGAGAGTTAGCACTGATACCATACTATAAATATACACAGTCAGGACGTGGCGAGAGTTAGCACTGATACCATACTATAAATATACCCAGTCAGGACGTGGCGAGAGTTAGCACTGATACCATACTATAAATATACACACTCAGGATGTGGCGAGAGTTAGCACTGATACCATACTATAAATATACACACTCAGGATGTGGCGCGAGTTAGCACTGATACCATACTATAAATATACACACTCAGGATGTGGCGAGTTAGCACTGATACCATACTATAATATACACACTTAGGATGTGGCGCGAGTTAGCACTGATACCATACTATAAATATACACACTCAGGATGTGGCAGAGTTAGCACTGATACCATACTATAAATATACACACTCAGGATGTGGCGAGTTAGCACTGATACCATACTATAAATATACACACTCAGGATGTGGCGAGTTAACAGTGATACCATACTATAAATATACACACTCAGGATGTGGCGAGAGAAGCACTGATACCATACTATAAATACACACTCAGGATGTGGCGAGAGTTAGCACTGATACCATACTATAAATACACACACTCAGGATGTGGCGAGAGTTAGCACTGATACCATACTATAAATACACACACTCAGGATGTGGCGAGAGTTAGCACTGATACCATACTATAAATACACACACTCAGGATGTGGCGAGAGTTAGCACTGATACCATACTATAAATACACACACTCAGGATGTGAGAGTTAGCACTGATACCATACTATAAATATACACACTCAGGATGTGGCGAGAGTTAGCTCTGATACCATACTATAAACATACACAGTCAGGATGTGGCGAGAGATAACACTGATACCATACTATAAATATACACAGTCAGGATGTGGCGAGAGTTAGCACTGATGCCATACTATAAATATACACAGTCAGGATGTGGCGAGAGTTAGCACTGATGCCATACTATAAATATACACAGTCAGGATGTGGCGAGAGTTAGCACTGATGCCATACTATATATATACACAGTCAGGATGTGGCGAGATTTAGCACTGATGCCATACTATAAATATACAGACTCAGGACGTGGCGAGAGTCAGCACTGATGCCATGCTATAAATATACAGACTCAGGACATGGCGAGAGTGAGCACTGATGCCATGCTATAAATATACAGACTCAGGATGTGGCGAGAGTGAACACTGATGCCATACTATAAATATACAGACTCAGGACGTGGCGAGAGTCAGCACTAATGCCATGCTATAAATATACAGACTCAGGACGTGGCGAGAGTCGGCACTGACTCCATGCTATAAATATACAGACTCAGGACGTGGAAGAGTGAGCACTGAAGCCATGCAATAAATATACAGTCTCAGGACATGGCTAGAGTGAGTACTGATGCCATGCTATAAATATACAGACTTAGGACGTGGCCAGAGATAGCACTGATACCACACCATAAATATGCACAGTCAGGACGTGGCGTGAGTTAGCACTGATACCATACCATAAATATGCACAGTCAGGAAGTGGCGAGAGTCAGCACTGATACAATACCATAAATATACAATTTCAGGATGTGGAGAGACTTAGCACTGATACCATACCATAAATATGCACAGTCGGGATGTGGCGAGAGTTAGCACTGATAGCATTCCATAAATAAGCACAGTCGGGATGTGGCGAGAGTTACCACTGATAGCGTACTATAAATATGCACAGTCAGGATGTGGCGAGAGTTAGCACTGATAGCGTACTATAAATATGCACAGTCAGGATGTGGCGAGAGTTAGCACTGATAGCGTACTATAAATATGCACAGTCAGGATGTGGCGAGAGTTAGCACTGATAGCGTACTATAAATATGCACAGTCAGGATGTGGCGAGAGTTAGCACTGATAGCCTACTATAAATATGCAGTCAGTATGTGGCGAGAGTTAGCACTGATAGCGTTCTATAAATATGCACAGTCAGGATGTGGCGAGAGTTAGCACTGATAGCGTACTATAAATAAACACAGTCAGGATGTGGCGAGAGTTAGCACTGATAGCGTACTATAAATATACACAGTCAGGACGTGGCGAGAGTTAGCACTGATACCATACTATAAATATACCGAGTCATAACGTGTCGAGAGTTAGCACTGATACCATACTATAAATATACACACTCAGCATGTGCGAGTTAGCACTGATACCATACTATAAATATACACACTCAGGATGTGGCGAGAGTTAGCACTGATACCATACTATAAATATACACACTCAGGATGTGGCGAGAGTTAGCACTGATACCATACTATAAATATACACACTCAGGATGTGGAGAGTTAACAGTGATACCATACTATAAATATACACACTCAGGATGTGGCGAGAGTTAACAGTGATACCATACTATAAATATACACACTCAGGATGTGGCGAGAGAAAGCACTGATACCATACTATAAATACACACACTCAGGATGTGGCGAGAGTTAACACTGATACCATACTATAAATACACACACTCAGGATGTGGCGAGAGTTAGCACTGATACCATACTATAAATACACACACTCAGGATGTGGCGAGAGTTAGCACTGATACCATACTATAAATACACACTCAGGATGTGTCGAGAGTTAGCACTGATACCATACTATAAATACACACTCTCAGGATTTGGCGAGAGTTAGCACTGATACCATACTATAAATATACACACTCAGGATGTGGCGAGAGTTAGCACTGATACCATACTATAAATATACACAGTCAGGATGTGGCGAGAGTTAACACTGATGTCATACTATAAATATACACAGTCAGGATGTGGCGAGAGTTAGCACTGATGCCATACTTTAAATATACACAGTCAGGATGTGGCGAGAGTTAGCACTGATGCCATACTATATATACAGTCAGGATGTGGCGAGGTTAGCACTGATGCCATACTATAAATATACAGACTCAGGATGTGGCGAGAGTCAGCACTGATGCCATACTATAAATATACAGACTCAGGACATGGCGAGAGTGAGCACTGATGCCATACTATAAATATACAGACTCAGGACGTGGCGAGAGTGAACACTGATGCCATACTATAAATATACAGACTCAGGACGTGGCGAGTGAACTGATGCCATACTATAAATATACAGACTCAGGGCGTGGCGAGAGTGGCACTGATGCCATACTATAAATATACAGACTCAGGACGTGGAAGAGTGAGCACTGATGCCATGCTATAAATATACAGACTCAGGACGTGGCAGAGTGAGCACTGATGCCATACTATAAATATACAGACTCAGGGACGTGGCAGAATTAGCACTGATACCATACCATAAATATGCACAGTCAGGACGTGGCGAGAGTTAGCACTGATACCATACCATAAATATGCACAGTCAGGAAGTGGCGAGAGTTAGCACTGATACCATACCATAAATATACAATTTCAGGATGTGGAGAGACTTAGCACTGATACCATACCATAAATATGCACAGTCGGGATGTGGCGAGAGTTAGCACTGATAGCATTCCATAAATAAGCACAGTCGGGATGTGGCGAGAGTTACCACTGATAGCATACTATAAATATGCACAGTCAGGATGTGGCGAGTTAGCACTGATAGCATACTATAAATATGCACAGTCAGGATGTGGCGAGGTTAGCACTGATAGCGATACTATAAATATGCACAGTCAGGATGTGGCGAGAGTTAGCACTGATAGCCATACTATAAATATGCACAGTCAGGATGTGGCGAGAGTTAGCACTGATAGCCATACTATAAATATGCATCAGTGATGTGGCGAGAGTTAGCACTGATAGCTATACTATAAATATGCACAGTCAGGATGTGGCGAGTTAGCACTGATGTCATACTATAAATATGCACAGTCAGGATGTGGCGAGAATTAGCACTGATAGCGTACTATAAATATACACAGTCAGGACGTGGCGAGAGTTAGCACTGATAGCCGTACTATAAATATACACAGTCAGGACGTGGCGAGAGTTAGCACTGATACCATACTATAAATATACCCAGTCAGGACGTGGCGAGAGTTAGCACTGATACCATACTATAAATATACACACTCAGCATGTCGCGAGAGTTAGCACTGATACCATACTATTAATATACACACTCAGGATGTGTCGCGAGTTAGCACTGATACCATACTATAAATATACACACTCAGGATGTGGCGAGAGTTAGCACTGATACCATACTATAAATATACACACTCAGGATGTGGCGAGAGTTAACAGTGATACCATACTATAAATTTACACACTCAGGATGTGGCGAGAGTTAACAGTGATACCATACTATAAATATACACACTCAGGATGTGGCGAGAGAAAGCACTGATACCATACTATAAATACACACTCAGGATGTGGCGAGAGTTAACAGTGATACCATACTTTAAATACACACACTCAGGATGTGGCGAGAGTTAGCACTGATACCATACTATAAATACACACACTCAGGATGTGGCGAGAGTTAGCACTGATACCATACTATAAATACACACACTCAGGATGTGTCGAGAGTTAGCACTGATACCATACTATAAATATACACACTCAGGATGTGGCGAGAGTTAGCACTGATACCATACTATAAATATACACACTCAGGATGTGGCGAGAGTTAGCACTGATACCATACTATAAATATACACAGTCAGGATGTGGCGAGATTAGCACTGATGCCATACTATAAATATACACAGTCAGGATGTGGCGAGAGTTAGCACTGATGCCATACTATAAATATACACAGTAAGGATGTGGCGAGAGTTAGCACTGATGCCGTACTATATATATACACAGTCAGGATGTGGCGAGAGTTAGCACTGATGCCATACTATAAATATACAGACTCAGGACGTGGCGAGAGTCAGCACTGATGCCATACTATAAATATACAGACTCAGGACGTGGCGAGAGTGAGCACTGATGCCATACTATAAATATACAGACTCAGGATGTGGCGAGAGTGAACACTGATGCCATACTATAAATATACAGACTCAGGACGTGGCGAGAGTCAGCACTGATGCCATGCTATAAATATACAGACTCAGGACGTGGCGAGAGTGAGCACTGATGCCATACTATAAACTCAGGACGTGGAAGAGTGAGCACTGAAGCCATGCTATAAATATACAGTCTCAGGACATGGCTAGAGTGAGTACTGATGCCATGCTATAAATATACAGACTTAGGACGTGGCCAGAGATAGCACTGATACCACACCATAAATATGCACAGTCAGGACGTGGCGTGAGTTAGCACTGATACCATACCATAAATATGCACAGTCAGGAAGTGGCGAGAGTCAGCACTGATACAATACCATAAATATACAATTTCAGGATGTGGAGAGACTTAGCACTGATACCATACCATAAATATGCACAGTCGGGATGTGGCGAGAGTTAGCACTGATAGCATTCCATAAATAAGCACAGTCGGGATGTGGCGAGAGTTACCACTGATAGCGTACTATAAATATGCACAGTCAGGATGTGGCGAGTTAGCACTGATAGCATACTATAAATATGCACAGTCAGGATGTGGCGGAGTTAGCACTGATAGCATACTATAAATATGCACAGTCAGGATGTGGCGAGTTAGCACTGATAGCATACTATAAATATGCACAGTCAGGATGTGGCGAGAGTTAGCACTGATAGCATACTATAAATATGCACAGTCAGGATGTGGCGAGTTAGCACTGATAGCATACTATAAATATGCACAGTCAGGATGTGGCGAGTTAGCACTGATAGCATCTATAAATATGCACAGTCAGGATGTGGCGAGTTAGCACTGATACGTACTAAATATGCACAGTCAGGATGTGGCGAGAGTTAGCACTGATAGCGTACTATAATATACACAGTCAGGATGTGGCGAGTTAGCACTGATAGCGTACTATAAATATACAGTCAGGACGTGGCGAGAGTTGCACTGATCCATACTATAAATATACACACTCAGGATGTGGCGAGTTAGCACTGATACCATACTATAAATATACACACTCAGGCGTGGCGAGTTAGCACTGATACCATACTATAAATATACACACTCAGGATGTGGCGAGGTTAACACTGATGCCATACTATAAATATACACACTCAGGATGTGAGGAGTTAGCACTGATACCATACTATAAATATACACACTCAGGATGTGGCGAGGTTAACAGTGATACCATACTATAAATATACACACTCAGGATGTGGAGAGTTAACACTGATACCATACTATAAATATACACACTCAGGATGTGGCGAGAGTTAGCACTGATACCATACTATAAATATACACACTCAGGATGTGGCGAGAGTTAGCACTGATACCATACTATAAATATACACACTCAGGATGTGGCGAGAGTTAGCACTGATACCATACTATAAATATACACACTCAGGATGGGAGAGTTAACGTGATACCATACTATAAATATACACACTCAGGATGTGGCGAGTGATCACTGATACCATACTATAAATATACACACTCAGGATGTGGCGAGTTAGCACTGATACCATACTATAAATAACACACTCAGGATGTGGCGAGAGTTAGCACTGATACCATACTATAAATACACACACTCAGGATGTGGCGAGTTAGCACTGATACCATACTATAAATACACACACTCAGGATGTGGCGAGTTAGCACTGATACCATACTATAAATACACACACTCAGGATGTGGCGAGAGTTAGCACTGATACCATACTATAAATATACACACTCAGGATGTGGCGAGAGTTAGCACTGATACCATACTATAAATATACACACTCAGGATGTGGCGAGTTAGCACTGATACCATACTATAAATATACACACTCAGGATGTGGCGAGTTAGCACTGATACCATACTATAAATATACACACTCAGGATGTGGCGAGAGTTAGCACTGATACCATACTATAAATATACACACTCAGGATGTGGCGAGAGTTAACAGTGATACCATACTATAAATATACACACTCAGGATGTGGCGAGAGTTAGCAGTGATACCATACTATAAATATACACACTCAGGATGTGAGGGTAGCACTGATACCATACTATAAATACACACACTCAGGATGTGGCGAGAGTTAACACTGATACCATACTATAAATACACACTCAGGATGTGGCGAGAGTTAGCACTGATACCATACTATAAATATACACACTCAGGATGTGGCGCGAGTTAGCACTGATACCATACTATAAATATACACACTCAGGATGTGGCGAGAGTTAGCACTGATACCATACTATAAATATACACACTCAGGATGTGGCGAGAGTAAGCACTGATACCATACTATAAATATACACAGTCAGGATGTGGCGAGTGTAACACTGATGCCATACTATAAATATACAGTCAGGATGTGGCGAGTTAGCACTGATGCCATACTATAAATATACACACTCAGGATGTGGCGAGGTTAGCATGATACCATACTATAATATACACAGTCAGGATGTGGCGAGAGTTAGCACTGATGCCATACTATAAATATACACACTCAGGATGTGGCGAGAGTTAGCACTGATGCCATACTATAAATATACAGACTCAGGACGTGGCGAGTGAGCACTGATGCCATGCTATAAATATACAGACTCAGGAGTGTGGAGTGAACACTGATGCCATACTATAAATATACAGACTCAGGATGTGGCGAGTGAACACTGATGCCATACTATAAATATACAGACTCAGGACATGTGAGAGTAGCACTGATGCCATACTATAAATATACAGACTCAGGACGTGGCGAGAGTGAGCACTGATGCCATGCTATAAATATACAGACTCAGGACGTGGCGAGTGAGCACTGATGCCATACTATAAATATACAGACTCAGGACGTGGCGAGAGTAAGCACTGATGCCATACTATAAATATACAGACTCAGGATGTGGCGAGAGTTAGCACTGATACCATACTATAAATATGCACAGTCAGGATGTGGCGAGAGTTAGCACTGATACCATACTATAAATATACACACTCAGGATGTGGCGAGTTAGCACTGATACCATACTATAAATATGCACACTCAGGATGTGGCGAGAGTTACACTGATACCATACTATAAATATACACACTCAGGATGTGGCGGAGTTAGCACTGATACCATACCATAAATATACACAGTCAGGATGTGGCAGAGTTAGCACTGATACCATACTATAAATATCACAGTCAGGATTGGCGAGAGTTAGCACTGATACCATACCATAAATATGCACAGTCAGGATGTGGCGAGAGTTAGCACTGATACCATACCATAAATATGCACAGTCAGGATGTGGCGAGAGTTAGCACTGATACCATACCATAAATATACACAGTCAGGATGTGGCGAGAGTTACTACTGATACCATACTATAAATATACACAGTCAGGATGTGGCGAGGTTAGCACTGATAGCATACTATAAATATGCACAGTCAGGATGTGGAGGTTAGCACTGATAGCCATACTATAAATATACACAGTCAGGATGTGCGAGAGTTAGCACTGATAGCATACTAAATATGCACAGTCAGGATGTGGCGAGGTTAGCACTGATAGCATACTATAAATATGCACAGTCAGGATGTGGCGAGTTAGCACTGATAGCGATACTATAAATATACACAGTCAGGATGTGGCGAGAGTTAGCACTGATACCGTACTATAAATATACACAGTCAGGATGTGGCGAGAATTAGCACTGATAGCGTACTATAAATATACACAGTCAGGATGTGGAGAGTTAGCACTGATAGCCATACTATAAATATACACAGTCAGGATGTGGCGAGATTAGCACTGATGCCATACTATAAATATACACAGTCAGGATGGGCGAGAGTTAGCACTGATACCATACTATAAATATCCACAGTCAGGATGTGGCGAGTTAGCACTGATACCATACTATAAATATACACAGTCAGGACGTGGCGAGTTATCACTGATGCCATACTATAAATATACACACTCAGGATGTGGCGAGTTAGCACTGATACCATACTATAAATATACACACTCAGGATGTGGAGCGAGTTAGCACTGATACCATACTATAAATATACACACTCAGGATGTGGCGAGGTTAGCACTGATACCATACTATAAATACACACATCAGGATGTGGCGAGAGTTAACAGTGATACCATACTAAATATACACACTCAGGATGTGGCGAGAGTTAGCACTGATACCATACTATAAATATACACACTCAGGATGTGCAGGAGAGATAGCACTGATACCATACTATAAATACACACACTCAGGATGTGGAGAGTTAACACTGATACCATACTTATAAATATACACACTCAGGATGTGGTGAGAGTTAGCAGTGATACCATACTATAAATATACACACTCAGGATGTGGGAGAGTTAACACTGATACCATACTATAAATATACACACACTCAGGATGTGGCGAGTTAGCACTGATACCATACTATAAATATACACACTCAGGATGTGGCGAGAGTTAGCACTGATACCATACTATAAATACACACTCAGGATGTGGCGAGAGTTAGCACTGATACCATACTATAAATATACACACTCAGGATGTGGCGAGAGTTAGCAGTGATACCATACTATAAATAAACACACTCAGGATGTGGCACGAGTTAGCACTGATACCATACTATAAATATACACACTCAGGATGTGGCGCGAGTTAGCACTGATACCATACTATAAATATACACACTCAGGATGTGGCGCGAGTTAGCACTGATACCATACTATAAATATACACACTCAGGATGTGGCGAGAGTTAGCACTGATACCATACTATAAATATACACACTCAGGATGTGGCGAGAGTTGCACTGATACATACTATAAATATACACACTCAGGATGTGGTGAGAGTTAGCACTGATACCATACTATAAATACACACTCAGGATGTGGCGAGTTAGCATGATACCATACTAAATATACACAGTCAGGATGTGGCGAGAGTTAGCACTGATACCATACTATAAATATACACACTCAGGATGTGGCGAGTTAGCACTGATACCATACTATAAATATACACAGTCAGGATGTGGCGAGAGTTAGCACTGATACCATACTATAAATATACACAGTCAGGATGTGGCGAGTTAGCACTGATGCCTACTATAATATACATCAGGATTGGACTTGATACCATACTATAAATATACACACTCAGGATGTGGCGCGAGTTAGCACTGATACCATACTATAAATATACACACTCAGGATGTGGCGAGAGTTAGCACTGATACCATACTATAAATATACACACTCAGGATGTGGCGAGAGTTAACAGTGATACCATACTATAAATTTACACACTCAGGATGTGGCGAGAGTTAACACTGATACCATACTATAAATATACACACTCAGGATGTGGAGAGTTAGCACTGATACCATACTATAAATACACACACTCAGGATGTGGCGAGAGTTAGCACTGATACCATACTATAAATACACACACTCAGGATGTGGCGAGAGTTAGCACTGATACCATACTATAAATACACACACTCAGGATGTGGCGAGAGTTAGCACTGATACCATACTATAAATATACACAGTCAGGATGTGGCGAGAGTTAGCACTGATACCATACTATAAATATACACAGTCAGGATGTGGCGAGAGTTAGCACTGATGCCATACTATAAATATACACAGTCAGGATGTGGCGAGAGTTAGCACTGATGCCATACTATAAATATACACAGTCAGGATGTGGCGAGAGTTAGCACTGATGCCATACTATAAATATACACACTCAGGATGTGGCGAGGTAGCACTGATGCCATACTATAAATATACACACTCAGGAATGGGCGAGTGAACACTGATGCCATACTATAAATATACACACTCAGGATGTGGCAGAGTTAACACTGATACCATACTATAAATATACACACTCAGGATGTGGCGAGAGTAGCACTGATGCCATACTATAAATATACACACTCAGGAGTGGCGAAGTTAGCACTGATGCCATACTATAATATACAGACTCAGGACTGTGGCGAGAGTTAGCACTGACCATACTATAAATATACACACTCAGGATGTGGCGAGTGAACACTGATGCCATACTATAAATATACAGACTCAGGACGTGGCGAGTTAACACTGATACCACTTAAATATACACAGTCAGGATGTGCGAGAGTTAGCACTGATACCATACTATAAATATCACACACTCAGGATGTGGCGAGTTAGCACTGATGCCATACTATAAATATACACACTCAGGATGTGGAGAGTTAGCACTGATACCATACTATAAATACACACTCAGGATGTGGCGAGTTAGCACTGATACCATACTATAAATATACACACTCAGGATGTGGCGAGAGTTAACAGTGATACCATACTATAAATTACACACTCAGGATGTGGCGAGAGTTAACACTGATACCATACTATAAATATACACACTCAGGATGTGGCGAGAGATAGCACTGATACCATACTATAAACATACACACTCAGGATGTGGCGAGAGTTAACACTGATACCATACTATAAATACACACACTCAGGATGTGGCGAGAGTTAGCACTGATACCATACTATAAATATACACACTCAGGATGTGGCGAGTTAGCACTGATACCATACTATAAATATACACAGTCAGGATGTGGCGAGAGTTAGCACTGATACCATACTATAAATATACACAGTCAGGATGTGGCGAGAGTTAGCACTGATGCCATACTATAAATATACACAGTCAGGATGTGGCGAGAGTTAGCACTGATGCCATACTATAAATATACACAGTCAGGATGTGGCGAGAGTTAGCACTGATGCCATACTATAAATATACACACTCAGGATGTGGCGAGGTTAGCACTGATGCCATACTATAAATATACAGACTCAGGATGGCGGTGAACACTGATGCCATACTATAAATATACAGACTCAGGATGTGGCGAGGTGAGCACTGATGCCATACTATAAATATACAGACTCAGGCATGGCGAGTCAGCACTGATGCCATACTATAAATATACAGACTCAGGACGTGGCGAGTGAGCACTGATGCCATGCTATAAATATACAGACTCAGGACGTGGCAAGAGTGAGCACTGAAGCCATGCTATAAATATACAGTCTCCAGGACATGGCAGAGTGAGCACTGATGCCATGCTATAAATATACAGACTCAGGACGTGGCAGAGATAGCACTGATACACAATAAATATGCACAGTCAGGCGTGGCGAGAGTTAGCACTGATACCATACCATAAATATGCACAGTCAGGACGTGGCGAGAGTTAGCACTGATACCATACCATAAATATACAATGTCAGGATGTGGCGAGAGTTAGCACTGATACCATACCATAAATATGCACAGTCAGGATGTGGCGAGAGTTAGCACTGATAGCATACCATAAATATGCACAGTCAGGATGTGGCGAGAGTTAGCACTGATAGCATACTATAAATATGCACAGTCAGGATGTGGCGAGAGTTAGCACTGATAGCGTACTATAAATATGCACAGTCAGGATGTGGCGAGAGTTAGCACTGATAGCGTACTATAAATATGCACAGTCAGGATGTGGCGAGAGTTAGCACTGATAGCGTACTATAAATATACACAGTCAGGATGTGGCGAGAGTTAGCACTGATAGCGTACTATAAATATGCACAGTCAGGATGTGGCGAGAGTTAGCACTGATAGCGTACTATAAATATGCACAGTCAGGATGTGGCGAGAGTTAGCACTGATAGCCTACTATAAATATGCAGTCAGGATGTGGCGAGAGTTAGCACTGATAGCGTACTATAAATATGCACAGTCAGGATGTGGCGAGAGTTAGCACTGATAGCGTACTATAAATATACACAGTCAGGATGTGGCGAGAATTAGCACTGATAGCGTACTATAAATATACACAGTCAGGACGTGGCGAGAGTTAGCACTGATAGCGTACTATAAATATACACAGTCAGGACGTGGCGAGAGTTAGCACTGATACCGTACTATAAATATACCCAGTCAGGACGTGGCGAGAGTTAGCACTGATACCATACTATAAATATACCCAGTCATAACGTGGCGAGAGTTAGCACTGATACCATACTATAAATATACACACTCAGCATGTGCGAGAGTTAGCACTGATACCATACTATTAATATACACACTCAGGATGTGGCGCGAGTTAGCACTGATACCATACTATAAATATACACACTCAGGATGTGGCAGAGTTAGCACTGATACCATACTATAAATATACACACTCAGGATGTGGCGAGAGTTAACAGTGATACCATACTATAAATTTACACACTCAGGATGTGGCGAGAGTTAACAGTGATACCATACTATAAATATACACACTCAGGATGTGGCGAGAGAAAGCACTGATACCATACTATAAATACACACACTCAGGATGTGGCGAGAGTTAACAGTGATACCATACTTTAAATACACACACTCAGGATGTGGCGAGAGTTAGCACTGATACCATACTATAAATACACACACTCAGGATGTGGCGAGAGTTAGCACTGATACCATACTATAAATACACACACTCAGGATGTTTCGAGAGTTAGCACTGATACCATACTATAAATACACACACTCAGGATGTGGCGAGAGTTAGCACTGATACCATACTATAAATATACACACTCAGGATGTGGCGAGAGTTAGCTCTGATACCATACTATAAAATACACAGTCAGGATGTGGCGAGAGATAACACTGATACCATACTATAAATATACAAGTCAGGATGTGGCGAGAGTTAGCACTGATGCCATACTATAAATATACACAGTCAGGATGTGGCGAGAGTTAGCACTGATGCCATACTATAAATATACACAGTCAGGATGTGGCGAGAGTTAACACTGATGCCATACTATATATATACACAGTCAGGATGTGGCGAGAGTTAGCACTGATGCCATACTATAAATATACAGACTCAGGACATGGCGAGAGTCAGCACTGATGCCATACTATAAATATACAGACTCAGGACGTGGCGAGAGTGAGCACTGATGCCATGCTATAAATATAGAGACTCAGGATGTGGCGGGAGTGAACACTGATGCCATACTATAAATATACAGACTCAGGACATGGCGAGAGTCAGCACTGATGCCATGCTATAAAATACAGACTCAGGACATGGCGAGAGTCAGCACTGATGCCATGCTATAAATATACAGACTCAGGACGTGGCGAGAGTGAGCACTGATGCCATGCTATAAATATACAGACTCAGGACATGGCGAGAGTGAGCACTGATGCCATGCTATAAATATACAGACTCAGGACTTGGTGAGAGTGATCACTGATGCCATGCTATAAATATACAGACTCAGGATGTGGCGAGAGTTAGCACTGATACCATGCCATATATATGCACAGTCAGGACGGGGCAATAGTTAGCACTGATACCATGCCATAAATATTCACAGTCAGGAAGTGGCGAGAGTTAGCACTGATACCATACCATAAATATGCACAGTCAGGATGTGCCGAGAGTTACCACTGATACCATACCATAAATATGCACAGTCAGGACGTGGCGAGAGTTAGCACTGATACCATACCATAAATATGCACAGTCAGGACGTGGCAAGAGTTAGCACTGATACCATACCATAAATATGCAAAGTCAGGACATGGCGAGAGTTAGCACTGATACCATACCATAAATATACAATGTCAGGATGTGGCGAGAGTTAGCACTGATAGCATACCATAAATATGCACAGTCAGGATGTGGCGAGAGTTAGCACTGATAGCATACTATAAATATGCACAGTCAGGATGTGGCGAGAGTTAGCACTGATAGCATACTATAAATATGCACAGTCAGGATGTGGCGAGAGTTAGCACTGATAGCGTACTATAAATATGCACAGTCAGGATGTGGCGAGAGTTAGCACTGATAGCGTACTATAAATATGCACAGTCAGGATGTGGCGAGAGTTAGCACTGATAGCGTACTCAGCACCTCACATCCATGATAAGCTCACCTAACACACTACAGTGAGGAAAGTAGGTTATTAACAATGTGCACAGTATAATGGGAAATCACTGTTACTCTTATATACGGGGGTACAGCACCTCACATCCATGATAAGCTCACCTAACATACTACACTGAGGAAAGTATTTTATTAACAATGTACACGGTATAATGGGAAATCACTCTTACTCATAGATACATGGGGCAGCACCTCACATACATGATACCAACACCTAACATTCTACAGTGAGGAAAGTAGGATATTAACAATGTACACAGTATAATTGCCAATCACTCATACTCCGAGATACGGGGGGCAGCACCACATTTCCATGATACCCTCTCCTAACATACTACAGTGAGGAAAGTAGGTAATTATCAATGTACACAGTATAATGGGTAATCACTGTTACTCATATATACGGGGGAGCACCTCACATCCATGATACCCTCACCTAACATACTACAGTGAGGAAAGTAGGTTATTAACAATGTGCACAGTATAATGGGCTATCACTCTTACACTTATATAGGGGGGCATGCACCTCACATCCATGATACGGTCACCTAACATTCAACAGTGAGGAAAGTAGATTATTAACAATGTACACTGTATAATGGGCAATCACTGTTACTGTTATATACGGGTGGGCAGCACCTCACATCCATGATACCCTCACCTAGCAAACTACAGTGAGGAAAGTAGGTTGGTAACAGTGTACACAGTATAATGGGCAATCACTGTTACTCTTATATACAGGGGGGGCAGCAACTCCCATCCATGATACCCTCACCTAACATACTACAGTGAGGAAAGTAGGTTATTAACATTGTACACAGTATAATGGCCAATCACTGTTAATCTTATATAAAGGAAGTGCAGCACCTCCCAACCATGATACCCTCACCTAACATACTACAGTGAGGAAAGTAGGTTGGTAACAATGTACATAGGATAATGGCCACTCACTGTTACTCTTATATACTGCGGGGGCAGCACCTCCCACCATGATGCCCTCACCTAAAATACTTCAGTGATGAAAGTAGGTTGGTAAGAATGTACACAGTATAATGGCCAATCACTGTTAATCTTATATACGGGGGCCAGCACCTCACATCCATTATACCCTCTCCTAACATACAGCACTGAGGAAAGTAGGTTATTAACAATGAGCTCAGTAAAATGGCCAATCACTGTTACTCTTATATACGGGGGCAGCACCTCACATCCATGATACCCTCACCTAATATACTACAATGAGGAAAGTAGGTTATAAACAATGTGCACAGTATAATGGCCAATCACTGTTACTCTTATATACGGTGGCAGCACCTCACATCCATGATACCCTCACCTAGCATACTACAGTGAGGAAAGTAGGTTATTAACAATGTACACAGTATAATGGCCAATCACTGTTACTCTTATATACGGGGGGGCAGCACCTCACATCCATGATACCCTCACCTAACATACTACAGTGAGGAAAGTAGGTTATTAACAACGTACACAGTATAATGGCAAATCACTGTTACTCTTATATACGGGGGAGGCAGCACCTCACATCCAAGAAACCCTCTCCTAACATTCAACACTGAGGAAAGTAGGTTATTAACAATGTGCAAAGTATAATTGGCAATCACTGTTACTCTTGTATATGGAGGGGCAGCATCTCACATCCAAGATACGTTCACCTATCATGCTACACTGTGGAAAGTAGGTTATTAACAATGTGCACAGTATAATGGGAAATCACTGTTACTCTTATATACTAGGGGGGTACAGCACCTCACATCCATGATAAGCTCACCTAACACACTACAGTGAGGAAAGTAGGTTATTAACAATGTGCACAGTATAATGGGAAATCACTGTTACTCTTATATATGAGGGGTACAGCACCTCACATCCATGATAAGCTCACCTAACATACTACACTGAGGAAAGTATTTTATTAAGAATGTACACGGTATAATGTGAAATCACACTTACTCATAGATACATGGGGGATGCACCTCACATACATGATACCAACACCTAACATTCTACAGTGAGAAAAGTAGGATATTAACAATGTACTCAGTATAATTGCCAATCACTCTTACTCCGAGATACGGTGGGCAGCACCACATTTCCATGATACCCTCTCCTAACATACTACAGTGAGGAAAGTAGAGCATTAACAATGTGCACAGTATAATGGGCAATCACCATACACTTATATAGGGGGGCATGCACCTCACATCCATGATACGCTCACCTACCATTCTACAGTGAGGAAAGTAGATTATTAACAATGTACACTGTATAATGGGCAATCACTGTTACTCTAATATACGGGTGGGAAGCACCTCACATCCATGATACCCTCACCTAGCAAACTACAGTGAGGAAAGTAGGTTGGTAACAGTGTACACAGTATAATGGGCAATCACTGTTACTCTTATATACAGGGGGGGCAGAAACTCCCATGCATGATACCCTCACCTAACATACTACAGTGAGGAAAGTAGGTTATTAACAATGTACACAGTATAATGGCCAATCACTGTTACTCTTATATACAGGAAGTGCAGCACCTCCCAACCATGATACCCTCACCTAACATACTACAGTGAGGAAAGTAGGTTGGTAACAATGTACACAGGATAATGGCCACTCACTGTTACTCTTATATACTGTGGGGGCAGCACCACCCATCCATGATGCCCTCAACTAAAATACTACAGTGATGAAAGTAGGTTGGTAAGAATGTACAGAGTATAATGGTCAATCACTGTTACTCTTATATACGGGGGCCTGCACCTCACATCCATTATACCCTCTCCTAACATACAGCACTGAGGAAAGTAGGTTATTAACAATGAGCACAGTAAAATGGCCAATCACTGTTACTCTTATATAGGGGCAGCACCTCACATCCATGATACCCTCACCTAATATACTACAGTGAGGAAAGTAGGTTATAAACAATGTACACAGTATAATGGCCAATCACTGTTACTCTTATATACGGTGGGGGGCAGCACCTCACATCCATGATACCCTCACCTAGCCTACTACACTGAGGAAAGTAGGTTATTAATAATGTACACAGTATAATGGCAAATCACAGTTACTCATATATATACGGGGCAGCACATCACATCCATGATACCCTCACCTTGCATACTACAGTGAGGAAAGTAGGTTATTAACAATGTACACAGCATAATGGCCAATCACTGTTACTCTTATATACAGGGGGGCAGTACCTCACATCCAGGATACCCTCACCTAACATACTACAGTGAGAAAAGTAGGTAATTAACAATGTACACAGTATAATGGGCTATCACTCTGACTCTTATATACCGGGGGCAGCACCTCACATCCATGATAAGCTCACCTAACATAATATAGTGAGGAAAGTAGGCTAATAACAATGTACCCAGTATAAGGGGCAATCACTATTACTCTTTTATATGAGGGGGCAGCACTTCACATCCTTGATACGCACACCTAAGATACTACAGCGAGGAAAGTATGTTATTAACAATGTGCACAGTATAATGGGCTATCACTCTTACTCTTATATACGGGGGGGCAGCACCTCACATCCATGATACGCTCACCTAACATACTAGAGTGAGGAAAGTAGGTTATTAACAATGTGCACAGTATAAAGGCTATCACTCTTACTCTTATATACGGGAGGCAGCATCTCACATCCATGATACGCTCACCTAACATACTACAGTGAGGAAAGTAGGTTATTAACAATGTGCATAGTATAACTGGCTATCACTCTTACTCTTATATACGAGGGGCAGCACCTCACATCCATGATACCCTCTCCTAACATACTACAGTGAGGAAAGTAGGTTGGTAACATCGTACACTGCATCATGGGCAATCTCTGTTACTCGTTTATATGAGGGGGCAGCGCCTCACATCCATGACACGCTCACCTAACATACTACACTGAGGAAAGTATTTTATTAACAATGTACACGGTATAATGGGAAATCACTCTTACTCATAGATACGTGGGGCAGCACCTCACATACATGATACCAACACCTAACATACTACAGTGAGGAAAGTAAGATATTAACAATGTACACCGTGTAATGGCCAATCACTCTTACTCCGAGATACGGGTGGCAGCACCACATTTCCATGATACTCTCTCCTAACATACTACAGTGAGGAAAGTAGGTAATTATCAATGTACACTGTATAATGGGTAATCACTGTTACTCATATATACGGGGGGCAGCACTTCACATCCATGATACCCTCACCTAACATACTACAGTGAGGAAAGTAGGTTATTAACAATGTACACAGTATAATGGCCAATCAGTCTAACTCATAGATACGGGTGGCAGCACCTCACATCCATGATACCCTCTCCTAACTTACTACAGTGAGGAAAGTAGATTATTAACAATATGCACAGTATAATGGGCTATCACTCTTACACTTATATACGGGGGGCATGCACCTCATATCCATGATACCCTCACCTAACAAACAACAGAGAGAAAAGTAGGTTGGTAACAGTGTACACAGTATAATGGGCAATCACTGTTACTCTTATATCCAGGGGGGGCAGCAACACCCATCCATGATACCCTCACCTAACATACTACAGTGAGGAAAGTAGTTATTAACAATGTAAACTGTATAATGGGCAATCAATGTTACTCTTAAATACAGGGGGGGCAGCACCTCACATCCTTGATACCCACACCTAACATACTACAGTGAGAAAAGTAGGTTATTAACAATGTACACGGTATAATGGTCAATCACTCTTACACATAGATACGTGGGGCGGCACCTCACATACATGATACCAACACATAACATACTACAGTGAGGAAAGTAGGATATTAACAATGTACACAGTATAGTGGCCAATCACTCTTACTCCGAGATACGGGGGGGCAGCACCACATTTCCATGATACCCTCTCCTATCATACTACAGTGAGGAAAGTAGGTTATTATCAATGTACACAGTATAATGGGTAATTACAGTTACTCATAGATATGGGGGGCAGCACCTCACATACATGACACCCTCACCTAACATACTGCAGTGAGGAAAGTAGGATATTAACAATGAGCACAGTATAATGGTCAATCAGTCTTACTCATAGATATGGTTGGCAGCACCTCACATCCAGGATACCCTCTCCTGACATACTACTGTGAGGAAAGTAAATTATTAACAATGTGCACAGTACAATAGGCTATCACTCTTACACTTATATACGGGGGGCATGCACCTCACATCCATGATACCCTCACCTAACATACTACAGTGAGGAAAGTAGGTTGGTAACGATGTACACAGTATAATGGGCAATCACTGTTACTCTTATATACAGGGGCAGCAACTCCCATCCATGATACCCTCACCTAACATACTACAGTGAGGAAAGTATGTTATTAACAATGTGCACAGTATAATGGGCTATCACTCTTACACTTATATATGGGTGGCATGCACCTCACATCCATGATACGCTCACCTAACATACTACAGTGAGGAAAGTAGATTGGTAACGATGTACACAGTATAATGGGCAATCACTGTTACTCTTATATACGGGGCAGCACCTCCCATCCATGATACACTCACCTAACATACTACAGTGAGGAAAGTAGGTTGGTAACAATGTACACAGGATAATGGCCAATCACTGTTACTCTTATATACTGGTGGGTCAGCACCTCCCATCCATGATACCCTCACCTAAAATACTACAGTGAGAAAAGTAGGTTGGTAACAATGTACACAGTATAATGGCCAGTCAATGTTACTCTTATATACGGTGTGGGGCAGCACTTCACATCCATGATACCCTCACCTAACATACTACATTGAGGAAAGCAGGTTATTAACACTGTACACAGTATAATGAACAATCACTGTTACTCTTATATACGGGGGGGTGGCAGCACCTCACATCCATGATTCCCTCACCTAGCATACTACACTGAGGAAAGTAGATTATTAACAATGTACACAGTATAATGGCAAATCACACTTACTCATATATACAGGGGGCAGTACCTCACATCCATGAAACCCTCACCTAGCATACTAAAGAGAGGAAAGTAGGTTACTAACCATGTACACAGTGTAATGGGCTATCACTCTTACTCTTATATGTGGGGGGCAGCACCTCACATCCATTTAACGCTCTCCTAACATACTACAGTGAGGAAAGTAGGTTATTAACAATGTTCATAGTATAATGGGCTATCACTTTTTCTCTTATATACGGGGGGGCAGCACCTCACATCCATGATACGCTCACCTAACATACTAGAGTGAGGAAAGTAGGTTATTAACAATGTGCACAGTAAAATTGGCTATCACTCTTTCTCTTATATACGGGGAGGCAGCATCTCACATCCATGATACGCTCACCTAACATACTACAGTGAGGAAAGTAGGTTATTAACAATGTGCATAGTATAATTGGCTATCACTCTTACTCTTATATATGGGGGGGGCAGCACCTCACAACCATGATACCCTCTCCTAACATACTACAGTGAGGAAATTAGGTTGGTAACAACGTACACTGTATCATGGGTAATCACTGTTACTCTTATATATGGGGGCAGCACCTCACATCCATGATACCCTCACCTAACATACTACACTGAGGAAAGTATTTTATTAACAATGTACACGGTATAATGGGAAATCACTCTTACTCATAGATACGTGGGGCAGTACCTCACATACATGATACCAACACCTAACATTCTACAGTGAGGAAAGTAGGATATTAACAATGTACACAGTATAATTGCCATCACTCTTACTCCGAGATACGGGGGGCTACACCACATTTTTATGATACCCTCTCCTAACATACTACAGTGAGGAAAGTAGGTAATTATCAATGTGCTCAGTATAATGGGTAATCAATGTTACTCATATATACGGGGGGCAGCACCTCACATCCATGATACCCTCACCTAACATACTACAGTGAGGAAAGTAGGTTATTAACAATGTGCACAGCATAAAGGGCTATCACTCTTACACTTATATAGTGGGGCATGCACCTCAAATCCATAATACGCTCACCTAACATACTACATTGAGGAAAGTTGATTATTAACAATGTACACTGTATAATGGGCAATCACTGTTTCTCTTATATACGGGTGGGCAGCACCTCACATCCATGATACCCTCACCTAACTAACTACAGTGAGGAAAGTAGGTTGGTAACAGTGTACACAGTATAATGGGCAATCACTGTTACTCTTATATACAGGGTGGGCAGCAACTCCCATCCATGATACCCTCACCTAACATACTACAGTGAGGAAAGTAGGTTATTAACATTGTACACAGTATAATGGCCAATCACTGTTACTCTTATATACAAGGGGTGCAGCACCTCCCATCCATGATACCGTTACCTAACATACTACAGTGAGGAAAGTAGGTTGGTAACAATGTACACAGGATAATGGCCACTCACTGTTACTCTTATATAATGTGGGGGCAGCACCTCCCATTAATGATGCCCTCACCTAAAATACTACAGTGATGAAAGTAGGTTGGAAAGAATGTACACAGTATAATGGACATTCACTGTTACTCTCATATACGGGGGCCAGCACCTCACATCCATTATACCCTCTCCTAACATACAGCACTGAGGAAAGTAGGTTATTAACAATGAGCACAGTAAAATGGCCAATCACTGTTACTCTTATATACAAGGGGGCAGCACCTCACATCCATGATTCCCTCACTTAATATACTACAGTGAGGAAAGTAGGTTATAAACACTGTACACAGTATAATGGCCAATCACTGTTACTCTTATATACGGGGGGGGCAGCACCTCGAATCCATGATACCCTCACCTAGCCTACTACACTGAGGAAAGTAGGTTATTAACAATGTACTCAGTATAATGGCAAATCACAGTTACTATATACAGAGTGCAGCACCTCACATCCATGATACCCTCACCTAGCATACTACACTGAGGAAAGTAGATTATTAACAATGTACACAGTATAATGGCAAATCACACTTACTCATATATACAGGGGGCAGCACCTCACATCCATGATACCCTCACCTAGCATACTACAGTGAGGAAAGTAGGTTATTAACAATGTGCACAGTATAATTGGCAATCACTGTTACTCTTGTATATGGAGGGGCAGCATCTCACATCAATGATACATTCACCTATCATGCTACACTGTGGAAAGTTGGTTATTAACAATGTGCACAGTATTATGGACAATCACTGTTACTCATATATACAGGGGGCAGCACCTCACATCCATGATACCCTCACCTAACATATCACAATGAGGAAAGTAGGTTATTAACAATGTACACAGTATAATGAGCAATCACTGTTACGCTTATATACGGGGGGCAGCACCTCACATCCATGATACCCTCTCCTAACATACAGCACTGAGGAAAGTAGGTTATTAACAATGTACACGGTATAATGGGAAATCACTGTTACTCTTATAAACGGGGGCAGCACCTCACATCCATGATACCCTCACCAAACATATCACCATGAGGAAAGTAGGTTAGTAACAACGTACACAGTATAATGGACAATCACTGTTACTCTTATATACGGGGTTGGCAGCACCTCCCATCCATGAGACGCTCACCTAACATACTACAGTGTGGAAAGTAGGTTATTAACAATGTACACGGTATAATGGGCTATCACTGTTACTCTTGTATAAGGGGGGCAGCACCTCAATTCCTTGATACCTTCACCTAACATACTACAGTGAGGAAAGTAGGTTATTAACAATGTACACTGTATAATGGGCTATCACTCTTACCCTTATATATGGGGCGGCAGCACCTCACATCCATGATATGCTCAAGTAACATACTACAGTGAGGAAAGTAGGTTATTAACAATGTACACGGTATAATGGCCAATCACTGTTACTCTTATATACAGGGGGCAGCACCTCACCTACATGATACCCTCACCTAACATACTACAGTGAGGAAAGTAGGTTATTAACAATGTGCACAGTATAATGGGCTATCACTCTAACTCTTATATACGGAGGGGCATCGCCACACATCCATGATACCCTCACCTAACATACTACAGTGAGTAAAGTAGGCTATTAACAATGTACTCAGTATAATGGCTAATCACTGTTACTCTTATATAACGGGGGGGTCAGCCCCTCACCTACATGATACCCTCACCTAACACACTACAGTGAGGAAAGTAGGTTATTAACAATGTACACAGTATAATGGCCAATCACTGTAACTCTTACATACGGGGGGCAGCACCTCACATCCATGATACCCTCACCTAACATATCACAATGAGGAAAGTAGGTTATTAACAATGTACACAGTATAATGGCCAATCACTGTTACTCTTATATACGGGGCAGCACCTCCCATCCATTATACGCTCACCTATAATTCTACATTGTGGAAAGTAGTTTATTAACAATGTACACGGTATAATGGGCTATCACTGTTACACTTATATACGGGGGCAGCACCTCACATCCTTGATACTCTCACCTAACATACTTCAGTGAGGAAAGTAGGTTATTAACAATGTAAACTGTATAATGGGCTATCACTCTAACTCTTATATACGGGGGCATCGCCTCACATCCATGATACCCTCACCTAACATACTACAGTGAGGAAAGTAGGTTATTAACAATGTGCACGGTATAATGAGCAGTCACTTTTACACTTATATATGGGGGGGGCAACACCTCACCTCCATAATACCCTCACCTAAAATACTACAGTGAGGAAAGTAGGTTATTAACAATGTGCACGGTATAATGAGCAATCACTGTTACTCTTATATATGGGGGGCAGCACCTCACGTCCATGATACCCTCACCTAACATACTACAGTGAGGAAAGTAGGATATTTACAATGTACACGTATAATGGGCTATCACTGTTACTCTTACATACGGGGGGGGCAGCACCTGACATCCATGATACCCTCACCTAACATATCACAATGAGGAAAGTAGGTTATTAACAATGTACACAGTATAATGGCCAATCACTGTTACTCTTATATACGGGGAAGCACCTCCCATCCATGATACGCTCACCTATAATTCTACATTGTGGAAAGTAGGTTATTAACAATGTACACGGTATAATGGGCTATCACTGTTACACTTATATACGGGGCAGCACCTCACATCCTTGATACCCTCACCTAACATACTACAGTGAGGAAAGTAGGTTATTAACAATGTAAACTGTATAATGGGCTATCACTCTAACTCTTATATACGGGGGCATGGCCTCACATCCATGATACCCTCACCTAACATACTACCTTGAGGAAAGTAGGTTATTAACAATGTGCACGGTATAATGAGCAGTCACTTTACACTTATATATGGGGGGGGCAACACCTCACATCCATAATACCCTCACCTAAAATACAACAGTGAGGAAAGTAGGTTATTAACAATGTGCACGGTATAATGAGCAATCACTGTTACTCTTATATATGGTGGGCAGCACCTCACGTCCATGATACCCTCACCTAACATACTACAGTGAGGAAAGTAGGATATTAACAATGTGCACGGTATAATGGGCTATCACTCTTACTCTTATATACGGAGGGGGCAGCACCTCACATTCATGATACCCTCACCTAACATACTACAGTGAGGAAAGTAGTTATTAATAATGTACACTGTATAATGGGCAATAACTATTACTCTTATATATGGGGGGGCAACATCTCAGATCCATGATACCCTCACCTAACATACTAAAGTGAGGAAACTAGTTATTAACAATGAACACAGTACAATGGCCAATCACTGTTACTCTTATATACGGGGGTCAGCACCTCACCTACATGATACCCTCACCTAACACACTACAGTGAGGAAAGTAGGTTATTAACAATGTACACAGTATAATGGTCAATCACTGTAACTCTTATATACGGGGCAGCACCTCACATCCATGATACCCTCACCTAACATATCACAATGAGGAAAGTAGGTTATTAACAATGTACACAGTATAATGGCCAATCACTGTTACTCTTATATACGGGGCAGCACCTCCCATCCATGATACGCTCACCTAACATTCTACATTGTGGAAAGTAGGTTATTAACAATGTACACGGTATAATGGGCTATCACTGTTACACTTATATACGGGGGGCAGCACCTCACATCCTTGATACCCTCACCTAACATACTTCAGTGAGGAAAGTAGGTTATTAACAATGTAAACTGTATAATGGGCTATCACTCTAACTCTTATATACGAGTGGGGCATCGCCTCACATCCACGATACCCTCACCTATCATACTACCTTGAGGAAAGTAGGTTATTAACAATGTGCACGGTATAATGAGCAGTCACTTTTACACTTATATATGGGGGGGGCAACACCTCACATCCATAATACCCTCACCTAAAATACAAGTGAGGAAAGTAGGTTATTAACAATGTGCATGGTATAATGAGCAATCACTGTTACTCTTATATATGGTGGGCAGCACCTCACGTCCATGATACCCTCACCTAACATACTACAGTGAGGAAAGTAGGATATTAACAATGTGCACGGTATAATGGGCTATCACTGTTACTCTTATATATAGGGGGCAGCACCTCACATCCATGATACGCTCACCTAACATACTACACTGAGGAAAGTAGGTTATAAACAAAGTACACAGTATAATGGACTATCACTCTTACTCTTATATACAGGAGGGGCATCTCCTCATGTCCATGATACCCTCTCCTAACATGCAGCACTGAGGAAAGTAGGTTATTAATAACGCACACAGTATAATGGAAAATCACTCTTACTCTTATATACGGAGGGGGCAGCACCTCACATTCATGATACCCTCACCTAACATACTACAGTGAGGAAAGTAGTTATTAATAATGTACACTGTATAATGGGCAATAACTATTACTCTTACATATGGGGGCAACATCTCAGATCCATGATACCCTCATCTAACATACTACAGTGAGGAAACTAGTTATTAACAATGAACACAGTATAATGGCCAATCACTGTTACTCTTATATACGGGGGCAACACCTCACATCCATGATTCCCTGACCTAACATACTACAGTGAGGAAAGCAGGTTATTAACAATGTGCACGGTATAGTGGGCTATCACTCTTACTCTTACATACTAAACAGTGTTAGCATACTAAGTAAAGGAAGCTCTGAGACGTGCTTGACATTGTTAACATACCAAGTAAAGAGGAGCCCAGAGATGTGCTCAATAATGCTAACACACAAAGTAAAGGGGAGCCCTGAGATGTGCTCAACAATGTTAACATACAAAGTAAAGGGGAGCCCTGAGATGTGCTCAACAATGCAAACAAACCAAGCGCAGGAGAGCCCTGAGATGCTAAACAGTGTTTTCACTCAAAGTAAAGGGGAGCCCTGAGATGTGCTCAACAATGTTAACACACGATGTGCAGGGAGCCTGAGATGCTCAACAGTGATAACACACCAAGTAAAGGGGAGTCCTGAGATGTGCTCAGCAATGTTTACATACTAAGTAAAGGGGAGACCAGAGATGTGCTCAATATTATTAACATAAAGAGTAAAGGTGAACCCTGAGATGTGCTCAATAATGTTAACATACTAAGTAAAAGGGATCCTTGAGATGTGCTCAACAATGTTAGCATACTAGGTAAAGGGAGCTCAGAGAAGTGCTCAACAAAGTTAACATACTTAGTAAAAGGGAGCTCTGAGTTGTGCTCAACAATGCTAACACACTAAGTTTAGGGGAGCATTGAGATGTGCTCAACAATGTTAGCCTACTAAGTAAAGGGAGCTCTGAGATGTACTCAACAATATTAACATACTAAGTAAAGGAGAGCCCTGATATGTGCTCAACAATGTTAGTGTACTAAGTGAAGGGAACAATGAGATATGCTAAACAGTGTTAACAAACTAAGTAAAGGAAGCTCTGAGATGTGCTCAACAATGTTAGCATACTAAGTAAAGGGAGCGCTGACATGTGCTCATCAATGTTAGCATACTAAGTAAAGGGAGCTGTGAGATGTGCTCAACAATGTTAGCGTACTAAGTAATGGGGAGCCCTGAGATGTGCTCAACAAAGTTAACATACTAAGTCAGGGGAGTCTGAGATGTGCTCAACAATGTCAGTGTACTAAGCAATGGGGAGCCCTGGGATGTACTCAACAATGTTAGAATATTAAGTAATGGGAGCTCTGAGATGTGCTCAACAATGTTAACACACTAAGTGCTGGGGAGCCCTGAGAAGTGCTCAACAATCTTAATAAACTAAGTAAAGCGGACCCCAGAGATGTGCTCAATATAATTAACATACCAAGAAAAGGGGAGCCCTGAGAGGTGCTCAAAAATGTTAACATACTAAGTAAAGGGGAGCCTTGAGATGTCCTCAACAATGTTAGCATACTAAGTAAAGGGAGCTCTGAGATCTGCTCAACAATGTTAACATACTTAGTAAAGGGGGTGCTCAGAGATGTGCTCAGCAATGTTAACACACTAAGTGCAGGGGAGCCCTGAGATGTGCTCAACAATGTTAGCATACTAAGTAAAGTGAGCTCTGAGATGTGCTCAACTAAGTTAATATAATAATTAAAGGAGAGCCCTGAGATGTGCTCAACAATGTTACCATACTAAGTAAAAGGAGCTCTGAGTTGTGCAAAACAGTGTTAACATCTTAAGTAAAGGAAGCTATGAGATGTGCTCAACAATGTTAGCATACTAAGTAAAAGGAACACTGAGATGTGCTAAACAGTGTTAACATACTAAGTAAAGGGAGCCCCAAGATGTGCTCAACAATGTTAACATACTAAGTAAAGGGAGCCCTGAGATGTGCTTAAGAGTGTTAACATTCTAAGTAAAGGGAGCTCTGAGATGTGCTCAACAATGTTAACATACTAAGTAAAGGTGAGCCCTGAGATGTGCTAAACAGTGTTAACATACTAAGTAAAGAAAGCTCTGAGATGTGCTCAACAATGTTAGCATACTAAGTAAAGGGAGTCTGAGATGTGCTCAACAATGTCAGCGTATTAAGTAAAGCGGAGCCCTGAGATGAGCTCGACAATGTTAGCATACTAAGTAAACGGAGTCTGAGATGTGATCAACAGTGTTAGCATTCTAAGTAAAGGGGAGCGCTGAGATGTACTCAACAATGTTAGCATACTAAGTAAAGAGGAGCCCTGAGATGTGCAAAACAATGTTAACATACAAAGTAAAGGGAGCCCTGAGATGTGCTAAACAGTGTTAACATACTAAGTAAATGGAGCTCTGAGATATGCTCAACAATGTTAACATACTATGTAAAGGGGAGCTCCGAGATGTGCTCAACTATGTTAGCATACTAAGTAAAGGGAGCACTGAGATGTGCTCAACAAAGTTAATATACCAATTAAAGGAGAGCCCTGAGATGTGCTCAACAATGTTACCATACTAAGTAAAAGGAACTCTGAGATGTGCTAAACAGTGTTAACATATTAAGTAAAGGAAGCTTGGAGATGTGCTCAACAATGTTAGCATACTAAGTAAAGGGAACCCTGAGATGTGCTAAACAGTGTTAACATACTAAGTAAAGGGAGCCCTGAGATGTGCTCAACAATGTTAACATACTAAGTATAGGTGAGCCCTGAGATGTGCTAAACAGTGTTAACATACTAAGTAAAGGAAGCTTGGAGATGTGCTCAACAATGTTAGCATACTAAGCAAAGGGAGCTCTGAGATCTGCTCAACAATGTTAACATACTAAGTAAAGGGGAACACTGAGATGTGCTCAACAATGTTAACACACTAAGTGCAGGGGAGCCCCAAGATGTGCTCAACAATGTTAGCATACTAAGTAAAGGGAGCTCTGAGATGTGCTCACAAAGTAAATATACTAATTAAAGGAGAGCCCTGTGATGTGCTCAACAATGTTACCATACTAAGTAAAAGGAGCTCTGAGATGTGCTAAACAGTGTTAACATGTTAAGTAAAGGAAGCTCTGACATGTGCTCAACAATGTTAGCATACTACGTAAAGGGAGCCCTGATATGCTCAACAATGTTAACATACTAAGTAAAGGGGAGCCCTGAGATGTGCTCAACAATGTTAACACACTAAGTGCAGGGGAGCCCTGAGATGCTCAATAGTGTTAACACAGTAAGTAAATAGGAGCCCTGAGATGTGCTCAACAATGTTAACATACTAAGTAAAGGGGAGCCATGACATGTGCTCAACAATGTTAACACACTAAGTGCATGGGAGCCCTGAGATGTGCTCAACAACGTTAACAAACTAAGTAAAGCGGAGCCCAGATATGTGCTCAATATAATTAACATACTAAGTGAAGGGGAGCCCTGAGATGTGCTCAATAAAGTTTACATACTAAGTAAAGGAGAGCCTTGAGATGTCCTAAACAATGTTAGCATACTAAGCAAAGGGAGCTCTGAGATCTGCCCAACAATGTTAACATACTAAGTAATGGGGAGCTCTGAGATGTGCTCAACAATGCAAACACACCAAGCGCAGAGGAGCCCTGAGATGCTCTACAGTGTTTTCACTCAAAGTAAAGGGGAGCCCTGAGATGTGCTCAACAATGTTAACACACTAAGTGCAGGGAGCCTGAGATGCTCAACAGTGATAACACATCAAGTAAAGGGGAGCCCTGAGATGTGCTCAACAATGTTTACATACTAAGTAAAGGGGAGACCAGAGATGTGCTCAATATTATTAACATAAAGAGTAAAGGGGAACACTGAGATGTGCTCAATAATGTTAACATACTAAGTAAAAGGGATCCTTGAGATGTGCTCAACAATGTCAGCATACTAAGTAAAGGGAGCTCAGATAAGTGCTCAACAAAGTTAACATTCTTAGTAAAGGGGATCTCTGAGTTGTGCTCAACAATGCTAACACACTAAGTTTAGGGGAGCATTGAGATGTGCTCAACAATGTTAGCCTACTAAGTAAAGGGAGCTCTGAGATGTGCTCAACAATGTTAACATACTAAGTAAAGGAGAGCCCTGATATGTGCTCAACAATGTTAGCGTACTAAGTGAAGGGAACAATGAGATATGCTAAACAGTGTTAACATACTAAGTAAAGGGAACCCTGAGATGCGCTAAACAGTGTTAACAAACTAAGTAAAGGAAGCTCTGAGATGTGCTCAACAATGTTAGCATACTAAGTAAAGGGAGCCCTGAGATTTGCTCAACAATGTTAGCATACTAAGTAAAGGGAGCTCTGAGATGTGCTCAACAATGTTAGCGTACTAAGTAATGGGGTGCCCTGAGATGTGCTCAGCAATGTTAACATACTAAGTAAAGGGAGTCTGAGATGTGCTCAACAATGTTAGCATAATCAGTAAAGGGGACCACTGGGATGTACTCAATGATGTTAGAATACTAAGTAAAGGGAGCTCTGAGATGTGCTAAACAGTGTTAACATACTAAGTAAAGGGGAGCCCTGAGATGTGCTCAACAATGTTAGCATACTAAGTAAAGGGAGCCTGAGATGTGCTCAACAATGTTAACATCCTAAGTAAAGGGAGTCTGAGATGTGCTCAACAATGTTAACAAGCTAAGAAAAGCGGAGCCCAGAGATGTGCTCAATATAATTAACATACTAAGTAAAGGGGAGCCTTGCGATATCCTCAACAATGTTAGCATACTAAGTAAAGGGGGGGGCTCTGAGATGTGCTCAACACTGTTAGCAAACTAAGTAAAGGGAACCCTGAGATGTGCTAAACAGTGTTAACATACTAAGTAAAGGAAGCTCTGTGATGTGCTCAACAATGTTAACATACTAAGTAAAGGGAGCCCTGAGATGTGCTTAAGAGTGTTAACATTCTAAGTAAAGGGAGCTCTGAGATGTGCTCAACAATGTTAACATACTAAGTAAAGGTGAGCCCTGAGATGTGCTAAACAGTGTTAACATACTAAGTAAAGAAAGCTCTGAGATGTGCTCAACAATGTTAGCATACTAAGTAAAGGGAGTCTGAGATGTGCTCAACAATGTCAGCGTATTAGTAAAGCGGAGCCCTGAGATGAGCTCGACAATGTTAGCATACTAAGTAAACGGAGTCTGGATGTGATCAACAGTGTTAGCATTCTAAGTAAAGGGAGCGCTGAGATGTACTCAACAATGTTAGCATACTAAGTAAAGAGGAGCCCTGAGATGTGCAAAACAATGTTAACATACAAAGTAAAGGGAGCCCTGAGATGGCTAAAGTGTTAACATACTAAGTAAATGGAGCTCTGAGATATGCTCAACAATGTTAACATACTATGTAAAGGGGAGCTCCGAGATGTGCTCAACTATGTTAGCATACTAAGTAAAGGGAGCACTGAGATGTGCTCAACAAAGTTAATATACCAATTAAAGGAGAGCCCTGAGATGTGCTCAACAATGTTACCATACTAAGTAAAAGGAACTCTGAGATGTGCTAAACAGTGTTAACATATTAAGTAAAGGAAGCTTGGAGATGTGCTCAACAATGTTAGCATACTAAGCAAAGGGAGCTCTGAGATCTGCTCAACAATGTTAACATACTAAGTAAAGGGGAACACTGAGATGTGCTCAACAATGTTAACACACTAAGTGCAGGGGAGCCCCAAGATGTGCTCAACAATGTTAGCATACTAAGTAAAGGGAGCTCTGAGATGTGCTCACAAAGTAAATATACTAATTAAAGGAGAGCCCTGTGATGTGCTCAACAATGTTACCATACTAAGTAAAAGGAGCTCTGAGATGTGCTAAACAGTGTTAACATGTTAAGTAAAGGAAGCCTGACATGTGCTCAACAATGTTAGCATACTACGTAAAGGGAGCCCTGATATGCTCAACAATGTTAACATACTAAGTAAAGGGGAGCCCTGAGATGTGCTCAACAATGTTAACACACTAGTGCAGGGAGCCCTGAGATGCTCAATAGTGTTAACACAGTAAGTAAATAGGAGCCCTGAGATGTGCTCAACAATGTTAACATACTAAGTAAAGGGGAGCCATGACATGTGCTCAACAATGTTAACACACTAAGTGCATGGGAGCCCTGAGATGTGCTCAACAACGTTAACAAACTATAAAGTGGAGCCCAGATATGTGCTCAATATAATTAACATACTATGAAGGGAGCCCTGAGATGTGCTCAATAAAGTTTACATACTAAGTAAAGGAGAGCCTTGAGATGTCCTAAACAATGTTAGCATACTAACAAAGGGAGCTCTGAGATCTGCCCAACAATGTTAACATACTAAGTAATGGGAGCTCTGAGATGTGCTCAACAATGCAAACACACCAAGCGCAGAGGAGCCCTGAGATGCTCTACAGTGTTTTCACTCAAAGTAAAGGGGAGCCCTGAGATGTGCTCAACAATGTTAACACACTAAGTGCAGGGAGCCTGAGATGCTCAACAGTGATAACACATCAAGTAAAGGGGAGCCCTGAGATGTGCTCAACAATGTTTACATACTAAGTAAAGGGGAGACCAGAGATGTGCTCAATATTATTAACATAAAGAGTAAAGGGGAACACTGAGATGTGCTCAATAATGTTAACATACTAAGTAAAAGGGATCCTTGAGATGTGCTCAACAATGTCAGCATACTAAGTAAAGGGAGCTCAGATAAGTGCTCAACAAAGTTAACATTCTTAGTAAAGGGGATCTCTGAGTTGTGCTCAACAATGCTAACACACTAAGTTTAGGGGAGCATTGAGATGTGCTCAACAATGTTAGCCTACTAAGTAAAGGGAGCTCTGAGATGTGCTCAACAATGTTAACATACTAAGTAAAGGAGAGCCCTGATATGTGCTCAACAATGTTAGCGTACTAAGTGAAGGGAACAATGAGATATGCTAAACAGTGTTAACATACTAAGTAAAGGGAACCCTGAGATGCGCTAAACAGTGTTAACAAACTAAGTAAAGGAAGCTCTGAGATGTGCTCAACAATGTTAGCATACTAAGTAAAGGGAGCCCTGAGATTTGCTCAACAATGTTAGCATACTAAGTAAAGGGAGCTCTGAGATGTGCTCAACAATGTTAGCGTACTAAGTAATGGGGTGCCCTGAGATGTGCTCAGCAATGTTAACATACTAAGTAAAGGGAGTCTGAGATGTGCTCAACAATGTTAGCATAATCAGTAAAGGGGACCACTGGGATGTACTCAATGATGTTAGAATACTAAGTAAAGGGAGCTCTGAGATGTGCTAAACAGTGTTAACATACTAAGTAAAGGGAGCCCTGAGATGTGCTCAACAATGTTAGCATACTAAGTAAAGGGAGCCTGAGATGTGCTCAACAATGTTAACATCCTAAGTAAAGGGAGTCTGAGATGTGCTCAACAATGTTAACAAGCTAAGAAAAGCGGAGCCCAGAGATGTGCTCAATATAATTAACATACTAAGTAAAGGGGAGCCTTGAGATATCCTCAACAATGTTAGCATACTAAGTAAAGGGGGGCTCTGAGATGTGCTCAACAATGTTAACACACTAAGTGCAGGGGAGCCCTGAGATGCTCAATAGTGTTAACACAGTAAGTAAATAGGAGCCCTGAGATGTGCTCAACAATGTTAACATACTAAGTAAAGGGGAGCCATGAGATGTGCTCAACAATGTTAACACACTAAGTGCATGGGAGCCCTGAGATGTGCTCAACAATGTTAACAAGCTAAGTAAAGCGGAGCCCAGAGATGTGCTCAATATAATTAACATACTAAGTAAAGGGGAGCCTTGCGATATCCTCAACAATGTTAGCATACTAAGTAAAGGGGGGCTCTGAGATGTGCTCAACACTGTTAGCAAACTAAGTAAAGGGAACCCTGAGATGTGCTAAACAGTGTTAACATACTAAGTAAAGGAAGCTCTGTGATGTGCTCAACAATATTAGCATACTAAGTAAAGGGAACCCTGAGATGTGCTAAACAGTGCTAACATACTAAGTAAAGGGAGCCCCAAGATGTGCTCAACAATGTTAACATCCTAAGTAAAGGGAGCCCTGAGATGTGCAAAACAGTGTTAACATACTAAGTAAAGGGAGCTCTGAGATGTGCTAAACAGTGTTAACATACTAAGTAAAGGAAGCTCTGAGATGTGCTCAACACTGTTAGCAAACTAAGTAAAGGGAGTCTGAGATGTGCTCAACAATGTCAGCGTACTAAGTAAAGGGGAGCCTTGAGATGTGCTCAACAATGTTAGCATACTAAGTAAAGGGGAGCCCTGAGATGTGCTCAATAATGTTTGCATAGTAAGTAATGGGAGCTCTGAGATGTGCTCAACAATGTTAAGATACTAAGTAAACGGAATCTGAGATGTGATCAACAATCTTAGCATACTAAGTAAAAGGGAGCACTGAGATGTACTCAACAATGTTAGCATACTTAGTAAAGGAAGCGCTGAGATGTGCTCAACAATGTTAGCGTACTAAGTAAAGGGGAGCCCTGAGATGTGCAAAACAATGTTAACATACCAAGTAAAGGGAGCCCTGAAATGTGCTAAACAGTGTTAACATACTAAGTAAAGGCAGCTCTGAAATGTGCTCAACAATGTTAACATATTAAGTAAAGGGGAGTCTGAGATGTGCTCAACAATGTTATCATACTAAGTTAAGGGAGCACTGAGATGTGCTCAACAACGTTAACACACTAAGTAAAGGGAGCCGTAAGATGTGCTCAACAATGTTAACATACTAAGTAAAGGAAGCCCTGAGATATGCTCAACAATGTTAACACAGTAAGTAAAGGGGAGCCCTGAGATGTGCTCAACAATATTAACATACCAAGTAAAGGGGAGTCTGAGATATGCTCAACAATGTTAACACACTAAGGAATGGGAAGCCCTGAGTCATGCTCAGCAATGTTAACAAACTAAGTAAAGGGATCCTTGAGATTTGGTCAGCAGTATTAACATACTAAGTAAGAGGGAACCCTGAGATGTACTCAACAATGTTAACATACTAAGTGAAGGGGAGCCCTGAGATGTGCTCAACAATGCAAACATACTAATTAAAGGGGAGCCCTGAGATGTGCTCAACAGTGTTAACATACTAAGTGAAGGGGAGCCCTGAGATGTGCTCAACAATGCAAACATACTAATTAAAGGGGAGCCCTGAGATGTGCTGAACAATGTCAACATACTTAGTAACGGGGAGCCCTGAGATGTGCTGAAGAATGTCAACATACTAAGTGAAGTGGAGCCCTGAGATGTGCTGAACAATGTCCACATACTAAGTGAAGGTAAGCCCTGAGATGTGCTCAACAATGTTAACACACTAAGTAAAGGGGAGCCTTGAGATGTGATTAACAATGTTAAAACACTAAGAAAAGGGGAACCCTGACATGTGCTCAACAACGTTAACACACTAAGTAAAGGGAGCCCTGAGATGTGCTAATCAATGTTAACGCACTAAGTAAAGGGAGCACTGACATGTGCTAAACAAAGTTAATGCACTATGTAAGGGTATCACTGACATGTGCTCAACAATGTTAACACACTAAGTAAAGGGGAGCCCTGCCATGTGCTCAACAATATTAATACACTAAGTGAAGTGGAGCCCTGATATATGCTCAACAATGTTAACACACTAAGTAAAGAGGAGCCCTGACATGTGCTCAACAATGTTAACAAACTAAATTAAGGGGAGCCCTGACATGTGCTGAACAATGTTAACACACTAAGTAAAGGGGAGCCCTGACATGTGCTCGACAATGTTAACGCACTAAGTAAAGGGGAACCGTGACATGTGCTTAACAATGATAGCATATTAAGTAAAGGGGAGCCATGACATGTGCTCAACAAGGTTCACACATAATGTATAGAAGAGCCCTGCCATGTGCTCAACAATGTTAAAATGTTAAGTAAAGAGGTGCCATGACATGTGCTCAACAATGTTAACGCACTAAGTAAAGATAGCCCTAGCATGTGCTCAACCATGTTAACACACTAAGAAAAGGGGAGCCCTGATCTGTGCACAACAATATTAACACAATAAGTAAAGGAGAGCCCTGACTTGCGCTCAAAAATAGTAACAAACTAAGTAAAGGGGAGCCCTGAGATGTGCTCAACAATGTTAGCCTACTAAGTAAATGGGAGCCCAGAGATGTGCTAAACAATGTTAACATACTAAGTAAAGAGGAGCCCGGAGATGTGTTCAACAATGTTAACACACTAAGTAAAGGGGAGCCCTGAGAAGTTCTCAGCATTGTTAACACACTAACTAAAGAGGAGCCCTGACATGTGCTCGACATTTTTAATGCACTAAGTAAAGGGGAGCCGTGACAGGTAATTAACATTTATAGCATACTAAGTAAAGGGAAGCCCTGGGATGTGCTCAACAAACTTAACATAACAAGTAAAGGGGAGGCCTGGCATTTGCTCAACAATGTTAACACATGAAATAAAGGTGAGACCTGACATGTGCTTAACAATGTTATAACATTAAGTAAAGGGGATCCCAGACATGTGCTCAACAATGTTAACACAGTAAGTAAAGGGAGCCCTGAAATGTGTTAATCAATGTTAACGCACTAAGTAAGGGGAGCACTGACATATGCTCAACAATGTTAACAAACTAAGTAAAGGGGAGCCCTGACATGTGCTGAACATGGTTAATGCACTAATTAAAGGGGAGCCCTGACATGTGCTCGACAACGTTAATGCACTAAGTAAAGGGGAGCTGTGACATGTGCTTAACAATGATAGCATACTATGTAAAGGGGAGCCCTGACATGTGCTCAACAATGTTAACACACTAAGTAAAGGAGAGCCCTGGCATGTGCTCAACAATGTTAACACACTAAGTAAAGGAGAGCCCTGACATGTGCTCAACGATGTTAAAATGTTAAGAAAAGAGGTGCCATGACATGTGCTCATCAATGTTAATGCATTAAGTAAGGAGAGCCCTGACATGTGCTAAACAATATTAACACACTAAGAAAAGGGGAGCCCTGACCTGTGCTCAACAATGTTAACACAATAAGTAAAGGATAGCACTGACATGTGATCAACAATGTTAACATAGTAAGTAAATGGGAGCCCTGAGATGTGCTCAACAATGTTAACATACTAAGTAAAGTGGAGCACTGAGATGTGCTCAGCAATGTTAACACACTATGTAAAGAGGATCCCTGACATGTGCTCAATATTTTTAACACACTAAGTAAAGGGAGTTGTGACATGTGCTTAACATTGATAGCATACTAAGTAAAGGGGAGCCCTGACATGTGCTCAAGAAGGTTATCACATTACGTATTGAGGAGCCCTGAAATGTGCTCAACAATGTTAACTCACTAAGTAAAGTAGAGCCCTGACATGTGCTCAACAATGTTAACATCTTAAGTAAAAGGGAGCCATGACATGTGCTCAACAATGTTAACGCACTAAGTAAGGCGAGCCCTGACATGTGCTCAACCATGTTAAAACTCTAAGTAAAGGGGAGCCCTGACCTGTGCTCAACAATGTTAACAAATTAAGAAAAGGGGAGCCCTGACATGTGCTCAACAATGTTAGCACTCTAAGTAAAGGGGAGGCCTGACATGTGCTTAACAATGTTAACACATTAAGTGAAGTGGAGCCCTGACATGTGCTCAACAATGTTAACACATTAAGTAAGTAGGAGCCCTGACATGTTCTCAACAATGTTAAAAAACTAAGTAAAAGGGAGCCCTGACATGTGCTGAACAATGTTAATGCACTAACTAAAGGGGAGCCCAGACATGTGCTCGACATTGTTAACACACTAAGCAAAGGGGAGCTGTGACATGTGCTAAACAATGATAGCATACCAAGTAAATTGTAGCCCTGACATGCACTCAACAAGGTTAACACATAACGTATAGAAGAGCCCTGACATGTGCTCAACATTGTTAACGCACTAAGCCAAAGGGAGTTGTGACATGTGCTAAACAATGTTAACACACTAAGTAAAGGAGAGCCCTGACATGTGCTCAACAATGTTAACATACTAAGAAAATGGGAGCCCAGAGATGTGCTCAACAATGTTAACATACTAAGTAATGGGGAGCCCTGAGATGTGTTCAACAATGTTAACGCACTAAGTAAGGGGAGCTCTGAAATGTCCACAACAATGATAACACACCAAATAAAGGGGAGCCATGAGATGTGCTCAACAATGTTAAAATACTAAATAAAGGGGAGCCCTGACATGTGCTCAACAAAGTTTACTTACAAAGTAAAGGGAAGCCCAGGGATGTGCTCAACAAACTTAACATAACAAGTAAAGGGGAGGCCTGGCATTTGCTCAACAATGTTAACACATGAAGTAAAGGTGAGACCTGACATATGCTTAACAATGTTATAACATTAAGTAAAGGGGATTCCAGACATGTGCTCAACAATGTTAACACAGTAAGTAAAGGGAGCCCTGAAATGTGTTAATCAATGTTAACGCACTAAGTAAGGGGAGCCTTGACATGTGCTCAATAATGCCACCACACTAAGTAAAGGTGAGCCCTGACAAGTACTGAACAATGTTAATGCACTATGTAAGGTGAGCCCTGACATGTGCTCAACAATGTTAACAAACTAAGTAAAGGGGAGCCCTGACATGTGCTGAACAATGTTAACGCACTAATTAAAGGGGAGTACTGACATGTGCTTGACAATGTTAATGCAGTAAGTAAAGGGGAGCCATGACATGTGCTTAACAATGATAACATACTATGTAAAGGGGAGCCCTGACATGTGCTCAACAATGTTAACACACTAAGTAAAGGAGAGCCCTGACATGTGCTCAACAATGTTAACACACTAAGTAAAGGAGAGCCCTGATATGTGCTCAACAATGTTAAAATGTTAAGTAAAGAGGTGCCATGACATGTGCTCAACAATGTTAATGCACCAAGTAAGGGGAGCCCTGACATGTGCTAAACAATATTAACAAACTAAGAAAAGGGGAGCCCAGACCTCTGCTCAACAATGTTAACACAATAAGTAAAGGATAGCACTGACATGTGATCAACAATGTTAACAAACTAAGTAAAGGGGAGCCCTGAGATGTGCTCAACAATGTTAACATACTGAGTAAATGGGAGCCCAGAGATGTACTCAGCAATGTTAACATAGTAAGAAAAGGGGAGCCCTGAGATGTGCTCAACAATGTTAACATACTAAGTAAAGGGGAGCCGTGAGATGTGCTGAACAATGTCAACATACTTAGTAAAGGGGAGCCTTGAGATGTGCTGAACAATATCAACATAGTAAGTGAAGGGGAGCCCTGAGATGTGCTGAACAATGTCAACATACTAAGTGAAGGTAAGCCCTGAGATGTGCTCAACAATGTTAACACACTAAGTAAAGGGGAGCCTTGACATGTGATTAACAATGTTAAAACACTAAGAAAAGGGGAACCTGACATGTGCTCAACAATGTTAACACACTAAGTAAAGGGAGCCCTGAGATGTGCTAATCAATGTTAACGCACTAAGTAAGGGGAGCATTGACATGTGCTAAACAAAGTTAACGCACTATGTAAGGGTATCACTGACATGTGCTCAACAATGATAACACACTAAGTAAAGGGGAGCCCTGCCATGTGCTCAACAATATTAATACACTAAGTGAAGTGGATCCCTGACATGTGCTCAACAATGTTAACACACTAAGTAAAGAGGAGCCCTGACATGTGCTCAACAAAGTTAACAAACTAAATAAAGGGGAGCCCTGACATGTGCTGAACAATGTTAATGCACTAAGTAAAGGGGAGCCCTGACATGTGCTGAACAATGTTAATGCACTAAGTAAAGGGGAGCCCTGACATGTGCTCGACAATGTTAACGCAGAAGTAAAAGGGAACCGTGACATGTGCTTAACAATGATAGCATACTAAGTAAAGGGGAGCCATGATATGTGCTCAACAAGGTTAACACATAATGTATAGAAGAGCCCTGACATGTGCTCAACAATGTTAACACACTAAGTAAAGGAGAGCCCTGCCATGTGCTCAACTATGTTAAAACGTTAAGTAAAGAGGTGCCATGACATTTGCTCAACAATGTTAACGCACTAAGTAAAGAGAGCCCTAGCATGTGCTCAACCATGTTAACACACTAAGAAAAGGGGCGCCCTGATCTGTGCACAACAATATTAACACAATAAGTAAAGGAGAGCCCTGACTTGCGCTCAATAATATTAACAATCTAAGTAAAGGGGAGCCCTGAGATATGCTCAACAATGTTAACATACTAAGTAAATGGGAGCCCAGAGATGTGCTAAACAATGTTAACATACTAAGTAAAGAGGAGCCCGGAGATGTGTTCAACAATGTTAACAAACTAAGTAAAGGGGAGCCCTGAGAAGTTCTCAGCTTTGTTAACACACTAAGTAAAGAGGAGCCCTGACATGTGCTCGACATTTTTAATGCACTAAGTAAAGGGGAGCCGTGACAGGTAATTAACATTGATAGCATACTAAGTAAAGGTAAGCCCTGGGATGTGCTCAACAAACTTAACATAACAAGTAAAGGGGAGGCCTGACATTTGCTCAACAATGTTAACACATGAAGTAAAGGTGAGACCAGACATGTGCTTAACAATGTTATAACATTAAGTAAAGGGGATCCCAGACATGTGCTCAACAATGTTAACACAGTAAGTAAAAGGAGCCCTGAAACGTGTTAATCAATGTTAACGCACTAAGTACGGGGAGCCCTGACATGTGCTCAACAATGTTAACAAACTAAGTAAAGGGGAGCCCTGACATGTGCTGAACAATGTTAACGCACTAATTAAAGGGGAGCCCTGACATGTGCTTGACAATGTTAATGCACTAAGTAAAGGGGAGCTGTGACATGTGCTTAACAATGATAGCATACTATGTAAAGGGGAGCCCTGACATGTGCTCAACAATGTTAACACACTAAGTAAAGGAGAGCCCTGGCATGTGCTCAACAATGTTAACACACTAAGTAAAGGAGAGCCCTGACATGTGCTCAACAATGTTAAAATGTTAAGTAAAGAGGTGCCATGACATGTGCTCATCAATGTTAACATACTAAGAAAATGGGAGCCCAGAGATGTGCTCAACAATGTTAACATACTAAGTAAAGGGGAGCCCTGAGATGTGTTCAACAATGTTAACGCACTAAGTAAGGGGAGCTCTGAAATGTCCGTAACAATGTTAATACACTAAATAAAGGGGAGCCATGAGATGTGCTCAACAATGTTAAAATACTAAATAAAGGGGAGCCCTGACATGTGCTCAACAAAGTTTACTTACAAAGTAATGGGAAGCCCTGGGATGTGCTCAACAAACTTAACATAACAAGTAAAGTGGAGGCCTGACATTTGCTCAACAATGTTAACACATGAATTAAAGTTGAGACCTGACATGTGCTTAACAATGTTATAACATTAAGTAAAAGGGATCCCAGACATGTGCTCAACAATGTTAACACAGTAAATAAAGGGAGCCTTGAAATGTGTTAATCAATATTAACGCACTAAGTAAGGGAAGCACTGACATATGCTCAACAATGTTAACGCACTAAGTAAGGGGAGCCCTGACATGTGCTCAATAATGTTATCACACTAAGTAAAGGTGAGCCCTGACAAGTACTGAACTATGTTAACGCACTATGTAAGGGGAGCCCTGACATGTGCTCAACAATGTTAACAAACTAAGGAAAGGGGAGACCTGACATGTGCTGAACAATGTTAACGCACTAATTAAAGGGGAGCCCTGACATGTGCTTGACAATATTAATGCACTAAGTAAAAGGGAGCCGTGACATGTGCTTAACAATGAAAGCATACTACGTAACGGGGAGCCCTGACATGTGCTCAATAATGTTAACACACTAAGTAAAGGAGAGCCCTGACATGTGCTCAACAATTTTAACACACTAAGTAAAGGAGACCCCTGACATGTGCTCAACGATGTTAAAATGTTAAGTAAAGAGGTGCCATGACATGTGCTCAACAATGTTACTGCACTAAGTAAGGGGAGCCCTGACATGTGCTAAACAATATTAACAAACTAAGAAAAGGGGAGCCCTGACCTGTGCTCAACAATGTTAACACAATAAGTAAAGGATAGCACTGACATGTGATCAACAATGTTAACAAACTAAGTAAAGGGGAGCCCTGAGATGTGCTCAACAATGTTAACATACTAACTAAATGGGAGCCCAGAGATGTACTCAGCAATGTTAACATAGTAAGTAAAAGGGAGCCCTGAGATGTGCTCAACAATGTTAACACACTAAGTAAAGTGGAGCCCTGAGATGTGCTCAGCAATGTTAACACACTAAGTAAAGAGGATCCCTGACATGTGCTCATTATTGTTAACGCCCTAAGTAAAGGGAGCCATGACATGGGCTCAACAATGTTAACACACTAAGTAAAGGAGAGCCCTGACATGTGCTCAGTGATGTAAACATGTTAAGTAAAGAGGTGCCATGACATGTGCTCAACAATGTTAATGCACTAAGTAAGGGGAGCCCTGACATGTGCTAAACAATATTAACACACTAAGAAAAGGGGAGCCCTGACCTGTGCTCAACAATGTTAACACAATAAGTAAAGGATAGCACTGACATGTGATCAACAATGTTAACAAACTAAGTAAAGGGGAGCCCTGAGATGTGCTCAACAATGTTAACATACTAAGTAAATGGGAGCCCAGAGATGTACTCAGCAATGTTAACATAGTAAGTAAAGGGGAGCCTTGAGATGTGCTCAACAATGTTAACACACTAAGTAAAGTGGAGCCCTGAGATGTGCTCAGCAATGTTAACACACTAAGTAAAGAGGATCCCTGACATGTGCTCAATATTGTTAATGCACTAAGTAAAGGGAGCCGTGACATGTGCTTAACATTGATAGCATACTAAGTAAAGGGGAGCCCTGACATGTGCTCAAGAAGGTTAACACATTACGTATTAAGGAGCCCTGAAATGTGCTCAACAATGTTAATGCACTGAGTAAGGCGAGCCCTGACATGTGCTCAACCATGTTAAAACTCTAAGTAAAGGGGAGCCCTGACCTGTGCTCAACAATGTTAACAAATTAAGAAAAGGGGAGCCTTGACATTTGCTTCAACAATGTTAGCACTCGAAGTAAAGGGGAGGCCTGACATGTGCTCAACAATGTTAACAAACTAAGTAAAAGGGAGCCCTGACATGTGCTGAACAATGTTAATGCACTAACTAAAGGGGAGACCTGACATGTGCTCGACATTGTTAACGCACTAAGCAAAGGGGAGCTGTGACATGTGCTAAACAATGATAGCATACTAAGTAAATTGGAGCCCTGACATGCGCTCAAAAAGGTTAACACATAACGTATAGAAGAGCCCTGACATGTGCTCAACAATGTTAACACACTAAGTAAAGGAGAGCCCTGACATGTGCTCAACAATGTTAAAACGTTAAGTAAAGAGGTGCCATGACATGTGCTCATCAATGTTAACATACTAAGAAAATGGGAGCCCAGAGATGTGCTCAACAATTTTAACAAACTAAGTAAAGGGGAGCCCTGAGATATGATCACCAATGTTAACATACTAAGTAAAGGAGAGCCCTCAGATGTGCTCAATAATGCTAACGCACTAAGTAAGGGGAGCACTGACATGTCCACAACAATGTTAACACACTAAGTAAAGGGGAGCCATGAGATGTGCTAAACAATGTTAAAATACTAAGTAAAGGGGAGCCCTGACATGGGCTCAATAATGTTAACTTACAAAGTAAAGGGTAGCCCTGAGATGTGCTCAACAATGTTAACATAACAAGAAAAGGGGAGCTCTGACATTTGCTCAACAATGTTAACACATGAAGTAAATGGGTGCCCTGACATGTGCTTCACAATGTTAAAACACTAAGTAAAGAGGAGCCCTGATATGTGCTCTACAATGTTAACAAACTAAGTAAAGGGGAGCCGTGACATGTGCTTATCAATGATAGATTACTAAGTAAAGGGGAGCCCTGACATGTGCTCAACAAGGTTAACACATAACTTGTAGAAGAGACATGACATATTCTCAACAATGTTAACATTCTAAGTAAAGGGGAGCCCTGAGATGTGCTCAGCAATGTTAATACATAAGTAAAGGAGAGCCCTGAAATGTGCTCAACAATGTTAACAAACTAAGTAAAGGGAGTCCTGAGATGTGCTCAACAATGTTAACATACTAAGAAAAGGGAGCCCTCAGATGTGCTAATCAAGGTTAACATACTAAGTAAAAGGGAACCGTGACATGTGCTTAACAATGATAGCATACTAAGTAAAGGGGAGCCATGATATGTGCTCAACAAGGTTAACACATAATGTATAGAAGAGCCCTGACATGTGCTCAACAATGTTAACAAACTAAGTAAAGGGGAGTCCTGAGATGTGCTCAACAATGTTAACATACTAAGAAAAGGGGAGCCCACAGTTGTGCTCAATAATGTTAACATTCTCAGTAAAGGGGAGCCTTGTGATGTGTTCAACAATGTTAACACACTAAGTAAAGGGGAGCCATGAGATGTGTTCAACAATGTTAAAATACTAAGAAAAGGGGAGCCCTGACATTTGCTCAACAATGTTAACACAGGAAGTAATGGGGAGCTCTGACATGTGCATAACAATGTTAAAACTCTAAGTAAAGGGGAACACTGACATGTGCATAACAATGTTAACACACTAAGTAAAGGGAGCCCTGAGATGTGTTAATCAATGTTAACGCACTAAGAAAGGGGAGCACTGTCATGTACTCAACAATGTTAACACACTAAGTAAGGATAGCCCTGACATATGCTCCACAATGTTAATACACTAAGTAAAGGGGAGCCTTGACATGTGCTCAACAATATTAACACACTAAGTGAAGTGGTGCCCTGACATGTGCTCAACAATGTTAAAACACTAAGAAAGAAGAGGCCTAACAAGTGCTCATAAATATTGACAAACTAAGTAAAAGGGAGCCCTGACATGTGCTCAACAATGTTTACGCAGTAAGTAAAAGGAAGCCCTGACATTTGCTCAGCAAATAATAGCATACTAAGTAAAGAGAGGGCCTGGCATACGCTAAACAAGGTTCACACATTACGTATAGGGGGGCCCTGACATGTGCTCAACAATGTTAACACACTAAGTAAAGTGAAGCCCGGAGATGTGCTCATTAATGTAAATATACTATGTAAAGGGGAGCCCAGAGATGTGCTCAACAATGTTAACGCACTAAGTAAGGGGAGCCCTGACATGTGCACTACAATGTTGCACACTAAATAAAAGGTGAGCCCTGACATGTGCTCAACAATGTTAAATGACTAAATAAAGGGGATCCCAGGCATGTGCTTGACTATGTTAATGCTCTAAGTAAAGGGGAGCCCTGACATGTGTTTAACAATGACAGCATACTAAGTAAAGGGGAGCCCTGACATGTGCTCAACAAGGTTAACGCATAACGTAAAGAAGAGAACTGACATGTGCTCAACAATGTTAACACACTAAGTAAAGGAGAGCCCTGACATGTGCTTAACAATGTTAATACATGACGTAAAGGGGTGCCATGACATGTGCTCAACAATGTTAACTCACTAAGAAAAGGGGAGCCCACCTCTGCTCAACAATGTTAACATACTAAGAAAAGGGGAGTCATGACATGTGCTGAACAATGTTAGCATACTAAGTATAGGGGAGCCCTGACATGTGCTCAATAATGTTAACACGATATGAATAGAGGAGCCCTGAGATGTGCTCAACAATGTTAAAACACTAAGTAAAGGGAAGCCCTCAGATGTGCTCAACAATGTTAAAATACTAAGTAATGGGGTGGACTGAGATGTGTTAAACAATGTTAATGCGCTAAGCAAGGGGAGCCCTGACATGTGCTCAACGATGTTAACACACTAAGTAAAGGAGAGCGCTGACATGTGCTCAGCAATGTAAACAAACTAAGTAAATGGGAGCCCTGAGATGTGCACAACAATGTTAACACACTAAGTAAAGGGGAGCTCTGACATGTGCTCAAGCAATGTTAACAAACCAAGTAAAGCAGAGCCCTGAGATGTCTCAACAATGTTAACATACTAAGTAAAGGGGAGCCCTGAGAGGTGCTCAACAATGATTACATACTAAGTAAAGTTGAGCCCAGAGATGTGCACAACAATGTCAACACACTAAGTAAAGTGGAGCCCTGACATGTGCTCAACAATGTTAACACACTAAGTAAAGGGGAGCCTTGACATGTGCTCAACAATGATAGCATACTAAGTAAAGGGGAGGACTGGCATGTGCTCAACTAGGTTAACACATTACTTATAGGGGAGCCTTGACATGTGCTCAACAATGTTAACATACTAAGTAAAGTGAAGCCCTGAGATGTGCACAACAATGTTAACACACTAAGTAAAGGGGAGCTCTGACATGTGCTCAAGCAATGTTAACAAACCAAGTAAAGCAGAGCCCTGAGATGTGGTCAACAATGTTAGCATACTAAGTAAAGGGGAGAACTGAGAGGTGCTCAACAATGATTACATACTAAGTAAAGTTGAGCACAGAGATGTGCACAACAATGTCAACACACTAACTAAAGTGGAGCCCTGACATGTGCTCAACAATGTTAACACACTAAGTAAAGGGGAGCCTTGACATGTGCTCAACAATGATAGCATACTAAGTAAAGGGAGGACTGGCATGTGCTCAACTAGGTTAACACATTACGATAGGGGAGCCTTGACATGCTCAACAATGTTAACATACTAAGTAAAGTGAAGCCCTGAGATGTGCACAGCATATAAACATACAAAGGAAAGAGGAGCTCTGAGATATGCTCAACAATGTTAACACACTAAGTAAGGTGACCCCTGAAATGTACTCAACAATGTTAACACACAAAGAAAAGGGGAGCCCTGACCTCTGCTGAACAATATTAACACAATAAGTAAAGCAGAGCCCTGACATGTGATCAACAATGTTAACAAACTAAGTAAAGGGGAGCCCTGAGATATGCTCAACAATGTTAACATACTAAGTAAATGGAATCCCAGAGATGTACTCCACAATGTTAACATGCTAAGTAAAGAGGAGCCCTGACATGTGCTCGAGATTGTTAATGCACTAAGTAAAGGGGAGCCATGACATGTGCTTAACACTGATAGCATACTAAGTAAAGGGGAGCCCTTACATGTGCTCAAGAAGATTAACATATTACATATAGAGGAGCCCTGAAATTTGCTCAACAATGTTAACACTCTAAGTAAAGGAGAGCCATGACATGTGCTCAACAATGTTAACATGTTAAGTAAAAGGGAGCCATGAATGTGATCAACAATGTTAACACACTAAGTAATGAGGAGCCCTCAGATGTGTTCAACAATGTTAACATACTAAGTAAAGGGGAGCCTGAGATGTGCTCAACAATGTTAACATACTAAGAAAAGGGGAGCCCTGAGATGTGCACAATGTCAACACAATAAGTTAAGGAGAGCCCTGACCAGTGCTCAACAATGTTAACAAACTTAGTGAAGGGGAGCCCTGAGATATGCTTAACAATGTTAACATACTATGTAAATGGGATCCCAGAGATGTACTCCACAATGTTAACATGCTAAGTAAAGGGGAGACCTGAGAAGTGCTCAACAATATTAACACACTAAGTAAATGGGTGCCCTGACATGTGCTTCACAATGTTAAAACACTAAGTAAAGAGGAGCCCTGATATGTGCTCAACAATGTTAACAAACTAAGTAAAGGGGAGCCATGACATGTGCTTATCAATGATAGATTACTAAGTAAAGGGGAGCCCTGACATGTGCTCAACAAGGTTAACACATAACTTGTAGAAGAGACACGACATATGCTCAACAATGTTAACATTCTAAGTAAAGGGGAGCCCTGAGATGTGCTCAGCAATGTTAACACACTAAGTAAAGGAGAGCCCTGACATGTGCTCAACAATGTTAACAAACTAAGTAAAGGGGAGTCCTGAGATGTGCTCAACAATGTTAACATACTAAGAAAAGGGGAGCCCTCAGATGTGCTAAACAATGTTAACATACTAAGTAAAAGGGAACCGTGACATGTGCTTAACAATGATAGCATACTAAGTAAAGGGGAGCCATGATATGTGCTCAACAAGGTTAACACATAATGTATAGAAGAGCCCTGACATGTGCTCAACAATGTTAACAAACTAAGTAAAGGGGAGTCCTGAGATGTGCTCAACAATGTTAACATTCTCAGTAAAGGGGAGCCTTGTGATGTGTTCAACAATGTTAACACACTAAGTAAAGGGGAGCCATGAGATGTGTTCAACAATGTTAAAATACTAAGTAAAGGGCAGCCCTGACATTTGCTCAACAATGTTAACACAGGAAGTAATGGGGAGCTCTGACATGTGCATAACAATGTTAAAACTCTAAGTAAAGGGGAATACTGACATGTGCATAACAATGTTAACCCACTAAGTAAAGGGAGCCCTGAGATGTGTTAATCAATGTTAACGCACTAAGAAAGGGGAGCACTGAGATGTACTCAACAATGTTAACACACAAAGTAAAGGGGAGTCCTGACCTGTACTCAACAATGTTAATGCACAAAGTAAGGATAGCCCTGACATATGCTCCACAATGTTAATACACTAAGTAAAGGGGAGCCTTGACATGTGCTCAACAATATTAACACACTAAGTGAAGTGGAGCCCTGACATGTGCTCAACAATGTTAAAACACTAAGAAAGAAGTGGCCTAACAAGTGCTCATAAATATTGACAAACTAAGTAAAGGGATGCCCTGACATGTGCTCAACAATGTTTACGCACTAAGTAAAAGGAAGCCCTGACATTTGCTCAGCAAATAATAGCATACTAAGTAAAGGGGGGGCCTGGCATACGCTAAACCAGGTTAACACATTACTTATAGGGGGGCCCTGACATGTGCACAACAATATTAACACACTAAGTAAAGTGAAGCCTGGAGATGTGCTCATTAATGTAAATATACTATGTAAAGGGGAGCCCAGAGATGTGCTCAACAATGTTAATGCACTAAGTAAGGGGAGCCCTGACATGTGCTCTACAATGTTGCACACTAAGTAAAAGGTGAGCTCTGACATGTGCGCAACAATGTTAAATGACTAAATAAAGGTGATCCCTGGCATGTGCTTGACTATGTTAATGCTCTAAGTAAAGGAGAGCCGTGACATGTGTTTAACAATGACAGCATACTAAGTAAAGGGGAGCCCTGACATGTGCTCAACAAGGTTAACGCATAACATAAAGAAGAGAACTGACATGTGCTCAACAATGTTAACACACTAAGTAAAGGAGAGCCCTGACATGTGCTTAACAATGTTAATACATGACGTAAAGGGGTGCCATGACATGTGCTCAACAATGTTAATGCATTAAGTAAAGGGAGCCCTGACATGTGCTCAACAATGTTAACTCACTAAGAAAAGGGGAACCCACCTCTGCTCAACAATGTTAACATACTAAGAAAAGCGGAGTCATGACATATGCTGAACAATGTTAGCATACTAAGTATAGGGGAGCCCTGACATGTGCTCAATAATGTTAACACAATATGAATAGAGGAGCCCTGACATGTGCTCAACAATGTTAACATACTAAGTAAAGGAAAGTCCTCAGATGTGCTCAATAATGTTAAAATAGTAAGTAAAGGGGTGGACTGAGATGTGTTAAACAATGTTAATGCGCTAAGCAAGGGGAGCCCTGACATGTGCTCAACGATGTTAACACACTAAGTAAAGGAGAGCGCTGACATGTGCTCAACAATGTTAACAAACTAAGTAAAGGGGAGCCCTGAGATGTGCTCAACAATGTTAACACACTAAGTAAAGGGAAGCCCTCAGATGTGCTCAATAATGTTAAAATACTAAGTTAAGGGGTGGACTGAGATGTGTTAAACAATGTTAATGCGATAAGCAAGGGGAGCCCTGACATGTGCTCAACGATGTTAACACACTAAGTAAAGGAGAGCGCTGACATGTGCTAAGCAATGTTAACAAACCAAGTAAAGCAGAGCCCTGAGATGTGTTCAACAATGTTAACATACTAAGTAAAGGATAGCCCTGAGAGGTGCTCAACAATGATTACATACTAAGTAAAGGTGAGCCCAGAGATGTGCACTACAATGTCAACACACTAAGTAAAGTGGAGCCCTGACATGTGCTCAACAATGTTAACACACTAAGTAAAGGGGAGCCTTGACATGTGCTCAACAATGAAAGCATACTAAGTAAAGGAGAGGACTGGCATGTGGTCAACTAGGTTAACACATTACGTATAGGGGAGCCTTGACATGTGCTCAACAATGTTAACATACTAAGTAAAGTGAAGCCCTGAGATGTGCACAGCAATGTAAACATACTAAGGAAAGAGGAGCTCTGAGATATGCTCAACAATGTTAACACACTAAGTAAGGTGACCCCTGAAATGTACTCAACAATGTTAACACACAAAGAAAAGGGGAGCCCTGACCTCTGCTGAACAATATTAACACAATAAGTAAAGCAGAGCCCTGACATGTGATCAACAATGTTAACAAACTAAGTAAAGGGCAGCCCTGAGATATGCTCAACAATGTTAACATACTAAGTAAATGGGATCCCAGAGATGTACTCCACAATGTTAACATGCTAAGTAAACCTGTTTGGTGGTATTTGCTTGGGCCTGGTTCTTTAGCTGCAGGGCTTGGAGGAGACACAGGGCTGATACACCTCTCTTGTCAGGTGTCTGCCCAGACCTGCCCCACCCCTCCCTCCCCAGAAGTCTGCAAATTTATAGGGGAATACCTGCCCTGCAATTGAGGAAAAGGCTGCTGGTGCAGCTCATGTAGTTCTAGCCACTAGGGGTTGGATTTATAGGCGGGAGAGAGGAGCTTAGGAGTTGTTCATTTTCCTTCCATGTTTAATGTGTTGTACTGCACCTAGTAACAGAGTTACTGGTGTACAGTGGACTGTCTCTAGGATTAGTGGGGACCTGAGTATGCAGTAGGGTATCTTGAATAGGGGAACCTGGTGGCTCACCCAAGGAAAACTATTTGAAAGGGGATGGAACCACACATCATTAGGGCTGGCATCTTTGGGAGGGTGGTGGGTGCACAGGGTGTGGAGCAGCCATGATACTGGACTGGGCTTGGAAGTTTGGTGGTTGCCCAGTGCTACTCAGCTACACAGCTTAGGAAGGAGGTTGGGGATGAGGAGAAAGCTGGGGAAGGGGGTGGTATGGTTGGGAAGGGGCTGAAATCTCCCACAGGGTTGCACCAAGCACTGGGGCGGGGGTATAGGAAAGTAGTGCAGGAGAATACTAGGGTCACATAGGGACCCTGGCAGAGGGGGCCCAAAAGGACACTACCAAGGAAGCAGGCAGGTAACTGGGGACCCTCACAAAGGGGGGATGGAGGGACAACATTCTCAGGGAAGTAGGCGGATAGCCAGTGCTGGACAGAAGAAAGCAAGGCAGGGAGGTGGATAAGACCTTATACTTAGTAACCACTTCAATTCTCTTCTTCTGCTCAAGGATGGGGGGGGATGTAGCCACGACAGAGGTGGTTAGAGACAGAAAGGGTGTGGGAGTGGGGGCAGGAGGCAGGGGCCAGATAGCAGGAAGAACAGGGGGACCTGGAATGCAGGAGAATGGGGGGAGCAGTGAATCGGAGCAGGGGGAAGAGGGAGGAAAGCGCAAGGAGAAGGACCAGTTCGGAGGAAAGGGAAAAAAGGACCAGAAGTACAAGGAGGATTCAGTAAAGAGAGCTGAGGGGTTGGGCCAGAGGAGCACGACGAGCAAGGAGGAACTAAATGGAGACAGGAAGGAAGGGAGGATGAGCCAGGCTAGTTTAGCAGATGGGGGAGAAGGACCAGTTGCGAGCAGTGAGGGGGGAATTAACAAGGTACAGAAGGATACTCAGGAGGAGGAGAGGCATAGGATTGAAGGGGAGGGAGTGGCCATGGAAAAGCAGGAGCGGGTGGCATGTGGCACCCAGATAGGAGGAGGAACAAGGAGCCAGCTGGGTGGAGGGGCCAGTAGAAAGGATGAGGGACATGGAAGGGGGGGAATGGAGGAAAAGGAGTGGTCAGAGTGCTCCTGCTGGGGGATTCTATGATCAGGGGTATCAAATGGGATAGGGAGGGAGAAGCCTGGCCAGTTAGAACAAGATGCTTCCCTGGACTAACAGTGCACAGGGCTAAGCATGAGGTATATCAGCTGGCAAAGGACTGTGGGGGTTCCTCAGACATACTGGTCCACCTGGGCACAAATGACATTGAGGGAAATAGGAGCCAGAGATACAGGCAAGATTCAGGAGCTCACAGGGTCTGTCATGACATAGATGCACAGTTCCTTCTCAGAAATCTCTGCCAGTGCCAAGGGCTAGTGGGGAACAAAAGAAAAATTAGGAGATAAACCAGTGGCTCAGGGGTGGTGTGAGGCCAGAGGGTATGGGGTGATGGGGGATTGGGGAGATCTGGGAGGATAAGGAGCTGTATGCTAGAGATAGACTACATCTCAATTTGGAGGAGGGACCCTTAAGTTGAAAATAGAGGAGTTCATTGGTGAAAAGTGGGGTTTAAACTTGTGAAGGGGGGTGGATGGGAGAAAAGGCAGTCAAGGGGATGCCGAGAAGGAGGACTTGTCTCCACTGTGGGGACCACAGGAGGATTGCAGGAAAAGACCAACTGGCAAAGTGCAGACCAGGAGAAAACAGAATCCCAAGGAACATGAGCAGGGGAAATGAAACTATAGGGAAAGGGTGGAAGGTAGTCCTGCTAAATGCCAGGAGCTTGGGAAATAAAATGCCTGAGCTCCAGGTGATGTTAACTGAGGCAGCAGCGGATGTGGCAGCGGTCACTGAGACTTGGGCCACTGCAAGACATGACTGGGACCTGAACCTGGAGGGTTACACTATGTTCAGGAAGGACAGGGGGGAGGGAAGGGGAGGAGGGGTAGCAATAATAGTAAAAAACTGCATTGGCATAGGGGGAGTAGAGGAGGCGGAGGGAACCATGGAGGCGATTTGGGTCACCTGATAACAAGGGGGCAAGAGAGTAAAAATAGGAGTGGTGTGGCGACCTGCCCTGGCGGAGGAGTTGGAGGACAGTCTGGTGGCAGATGTTAGGAGACACTGCAGACTGGGCAGAGGAAAGGTGGTGGTGCTAGGGACTTAAACATGCCAGGAACAGACTGGAGACTATGACATCCTCTGTGACCAGGAACAGGTGGTTGGATGTCTTTCAAGACGCTCCTAACTCAGCAGGTGAGGAACCGACCAGGGAGGCACGGTACTGGATGTGGTCCTGGCAGACAGTGACCAGACTGGGGCCTGGAGGTAGGACCCATTGGCGGGGAGTGACCATGCCACGGTCTGGTTCTGCCTGGACCTAGGAGGGTAGAGGCTGCACAAGGCCGAAGTAACTCGACTTCAGGGGATGGATTTAAGAAATGGAAGGATCCTTAAGGAGCATTTGGATGGGATTGGGTCAGACATGGACGCTGATAGTAGGTGGGAAATCATCAGGAGAGGGGTGCAGGATGCTATAAGCACCTGTGCAAGAGTAAGACAAAAATGCGGTAGGGCCCAAAAACCCTGTTGGTGGACCAGGGAGGTCCAGGAGGTAGTGCAGGGAAAGAAAGCAGCCTATAAGAAATTCAAGTGTTCAAGGAGTGAAAGGGATTGAGGGGAGTATGAGCTGATGGCTAGAAGGGCCACTAGAGTGGTGAGGGTGGCTAAGGCATGGAAGGAGCAGAACCTGGCCAGGGAAATTAGGAGAGGGAAAAAGGGGTTCTTTAGATACATTGGGGAAAGACGAAGGGTGAAGGGGCAAATTAGCAGGATTAAATCAAGGGAGAGATGGGCACAAGACCCAGAGGAGCAGGCTGAGGTACTAAATGAGTACTTCACCTGAGTCTTCACCATGGAAAATGGGATGCTGCATCATACATGGGAGGAGACAGAGATAATGAGGAGGGGGGCCTTACCAATCGGCAGGTCTGGGGAGAGGAGGCATCACTGGCAGGTGGGGAGGGATAAGCAGGGAGAAGAGGTACTGAAGTGGAATCACAGCAGAGAGAGTGAGGAAGCCCTCAGCTCCTTAAGATGGAGAAAGCACCGGGGCGGATAAATTACATCCCAGAGTGCTGAAGGAACTTGCAGATGTCCTGGCGAAACCCTGGCAGAGCTTTTCACCATCTCTCTGAGGACAGGGTGGGTGCCCCAAGACTGGAAGGTGGTGCATATAGTGCCTATCCACAAGGGAGGATCAAGGGAGGTGGCAGGGAACTACAGGCCTGTCAGCCTGACATCAGAGGTGGGCAAGGTGATGGAGGGCATTGTCAAGGAGAGGCAAGGGGGGGCCCTGGATAAGTCAGGGTGCCTGGACGATAGACAGCATGGATTCATCCAGGGGAAATCGTGTCAGACAAACCTGGTGGAGTTCTATGACTGGGTGACAAGTGCCTTGGACCTGGGTAGACCAGTGGATGTCCTCTTTCTAGACTTCAGCAAGGCATTTGACACTGTTCCTCACGTGGGCCTGTTGGATAAACTAGGAGAAATGGGGTTGGGAAACCAGATGATCCGATGGATAGGCAATTGGCTCCAGGACCGGACCCAGAGGGTCGTAGTTGGTGGGATAATCTCTTCCCCAAGGAGGGTCATTAGTGGGGTCCCACACGGATCAGTCCTTGGGCCCCTTCTGTTCAATGCCTACGTATCTGACATAAGGACAGGAATCAGGAGTGAGATGAGTCTCTTTGCAGATGACTCGAAACTGGGGGCGGTGGTGGATGGGGAGGAGAAGAGGGTGGCCTGCAGGGGGACCTGGAGGCTCTGGAAAGATGGTCTAGAAAGTGGAAGCTGAGGTTTAATGCAGGGAAATGCAAGGTACTCCACCTGGGGGCCAGAAACCCAGGCCAAGTGTACACCCTGGGGGAATACTACAAGTCTCAATGGCTGAGGGACCTGGGGTGGTAGTGGATGTCAAGATGAACAACTCTGAGACTTGTAGGAGGCAGCAGCTAAGGCCAACAGGATGCTGGGATGCATCGCTAGGGATCACTCTCCAGAAGGAGGGAAGTGATACTTCCTCTGTATAACTGCTTGGTGAGGCCGCACCTGGAGTACTGCGTGCAGTTTTGGAGCCACACTTAGAGGACATTAACCTCCTGGAGAGATTCAGAGGCACCAAAATGATTGAGGCTGCGGGACAGGACATATGAGGAGAGGCTCGAAGAGCTAAATATGTACACTTTGGAAGAGAGAAGGGACCGGGGGGACATGATAGAGGTCTTCAGGTACATGAAGAGGGTAAATAGGGGAGGAACAGTGAGGGTGCTTCGAAGGAAGGAGGAAGGGGCCACTAGAGGGCATGGGTGGAAGCTGGAGGGGGGAAGATTCAGGGGAGAAAGGAGGAGGTGCTACTTCACTGAGAGGGTGGTAGAACCATGGAATTCACTACCTAGGGGGCTGGTGGAGGCACAGACAGTGGAGGGGTTCAAGAGGGGTGGGACAGGTACAGGGGAAGGGTTCAGGAAGCAAAATCCAATGCAGCAAGAATATCCGGAACTGGGAAGGGAGAAGCCAGAGAAGGCGAGGGGGACAGCAAGGTCAGCACCCAGGGTGGGGGCTGACCAAACGAGCAGACACGAAAGACCATTAGGCCTATTCTGCTGGCATTTTAGTATGTTAGTATGTTAGTAAAGGGGAGCCCTGAGAAGTGCTCAACAATGTTAACACACTAAGTAAAGGGGAGCCCTGAGATGTACTCAGCAATGTTAACACACTAAGTAAAGAGGAGCCCTGACATGTGCTCGAGATTGTTAATGCACTAAGTAAAGGGGAGCCATGACATGTGCTTAACACTGATAGCATACTAAGTAAAGGGGAGCCCTGACATGTGTTCAAGAAGATTAACATATTACATATAGAGGAGCCCTGAAATTTGCTCAACAATGTTAACACTCTAAGTAAAGGAGAGCCCTGACATGTGCTCAGCAATGTTAACATGTTAAGTAAAATGGAGCCATGAATGTGATCAACAATGTTAGCGCACTAAGTAAGGGGAGCGCCGAGATGTGCTCAACAATGTTAACACATTACGTAAAGAGGAGCCCTGAGATGTGTTCAACAATGTTAACATACTAAGTAAAGGGGAGCCTGAGATGTGCTCAACAATGTTAACATATTAAGAAATGGGGAGCCCTGAGATGTGCACAATGTCAACACAATAAGTTAAGGAGAGCCCTGACCAGTGCTCAACAATGTTAACACACTAAGTAAAGGGGAGCCTTGACATATGCTCAACAATGATAGCATACTAAGTGAATGGGAGGCCTGGCATGTGCTCAACGAGGTTAACACATTATGTATAGGGGAGCTCTGACATGTGCTCAACAATGTTAACACATTACGTATAGAGGAGCCCTGTAATGTGCTCAACAATGTTAACACACTAAGTAATGGAGAGCCCTGACATGTGATCAACAATGTTAATATGTTAAGTAAAAGGGAGCCATGACATGTGCTCAACAATGTTAATGCACTAAGTAAGGTGAGCCCTGACATGTGCTCAACAATGTTAACCTACTACGTAAAGTGAAGCCTTGAGAAGTGCTCTACAATGTAAACATATGAAGGAAAGGGGAGCCCTGAGACGTGCTCAACAATGTTAATGCACTAAGTAAAGAGGAGCCCAGACATGTGCTCGACATTGTTAACACACTAAGGAAAGGGGAGCCGACATCTGCTTAACACTGATAGCATACTAAGTAAAGCAGAGCCCTGACATGTGCTCAACAAGGTTAACACGTTACGTCTAGAGGAGCCCTGAAATGTGCTCAACAATGTTAACACACTAAGTAATGGAGAGCCCTGACATGTGATCAACAATGTTAATATGTTAAGTAAAAGGGAGCCATGACATGTGCTCAACAATGTTAACGCACTAAGTAAGGCGAGCCCTGACATGTGCTCCACAATGTTAACACACTAAGTAAAGGGGAGCCTTGACATGTACTCAACAATGTTTACACACTAAGAAAGGGAAGCCCTGACATATGCTCAACAATGTTAATACACTAGGTGAAGTGGAGCCCTGACATGTGCTCAACAATGTTAACACACTAAGTAAAGGGGAGCCCTGACATGTGCTCAACAATGTTAATACACTAAGTAAAGGGGAGCCCTGACATGTACTCAACAATGTTAGCACTCTAAGAAAGGGAAGCCCTGACATCTGCTCAACAATGTTAATACACTAAGTGCAGTGGAGCCCTGACATGTGCTCAACAATGTTAACACATTGAGTAAAGAGGAGCTCTGACATGTAATCAACAATGTTAACAAACTAAGTAAAAGGGAGCCGTGACATTTAACATACTAATATACTATTTGCCAGCAGATTAGGCCTTACGGTCTATCGAGTCTGCTCGAACCTAGATCGTTAATTGGGTGCCGAGACCCTCCCATCCCTTGTTCTCTAGAAACCCCTATCATCCATCCCCACCCCCTCAGGACAGGCCATCATCTGATACATCCACTTTCTGTGTCTGTCCCACCCTCTCTTGAAGACCTCCACTGTGGATCTCTGAACCAGCTCACCAGGCAGTGCATTCCAAGGGTCCTCCACCCTCTCGGTGAAAAACCTCCTCTTTCCCCACACCTTCCACCTTCCAGTTTCAAACCATGCCTCTGGTGATACCTCCTGCTTTAGCCTAAAGATCCCCTCCATGTTTACCCTATTTATTCCTTGAGGTACTTGAAGACCTCAATCATGTCCCCTGTCTCCTCTCCTCCAATGAAAACAGGCAGAGCTCCTCAAGTCTGTCCTCATAAGTCAAATCCCTAGCCCTCGTATCATCTTTGTTGCCTCCTCTGTCCCTCTCCAGGAGCTGTATCTCCTCTTCATTTGTCTCCAGTACTGTACACAGTACTCAAGGTGTGGTCTAACCAGTCCATTGTACAGCGGCAGAATCACTTCCTTGCTCCTAGAGGTGATCCCCACAATGCATCCCAACATCCTGTTTGCCTTGCTAGCTGCTCTCCTGCACTGCTCAGAGTTATTCATACATGTATCCACTATGACCCCTAGGTCTTTTTCCCCATCGCGCCTCCAGCCTCCCTCCCAGGGTGTACCTGTGTTTAGGGTTTCCGACCAAGATGCAACACCTTGCACTTGGTGATATTGAAATTTAATTTCATGTGAGCCCAGCTCCAGGGTGTCCAGGTCTTGCAGGGCCACCTCCCTCTTCTCCCTCAACTACTGCTCCCATCTTGAGTCATCCGCGAAGAGACTCATTTCACACCTTATACCCTCCCTGATGTCCGATATGTATGCATTAAACAGGATCGACCCAGGACCAGCCCTGTGGTACACCACTACCAACCTTTCTAGGGTTTGAGAGCTCCCCACAGACCACTACTCTCTGAGTGCGTCCAGCTAGCCAGTTTTCAATCCATCTGACCATCAAAGGGCCTACTCCTAACCCCATCAGTTTCTCCACCAGACCATTGTGGGGCAGAGTCAAACGCCTTTGCTGAAGTCCAAGAATAATACATCCACAGGCTTACCCTGTCCAGTTCTGATGTTACCCATTCATAGAACTCCACAAGGTTGGTTTGACATGATCTACCTGGCACAAACCCATGTTGCCGACTATCCAGACCTCCCACCTCCAAGTACACCCCAATCGTTCCTTTAGTATACTCTCATTAATTTTCCCACCACTGAGGTCAAACTGATGGGTCTATAGTTACCTGGTACTTCCTGACCCCTTATGGATTGGTACCACATGTGCTCTCGCCAATCACTAGGTACCCTCCTGTCTCAAGTGACCTGCTGAAAAGCTCCGCCAGGGTGCAGCCAGTATGTCCGCCAATTCCCATAGTACTCTGGGATGAATGCCATCCAGCCCTGGAGATTTGTTTTCTTTAGGGCCTTGAGGGCTAACCACACCCTTTGGTGGAGATAGCATCATCCGTCCCTCCCCTTACTGGTCTTTTATCCTTATCCAGATGTGACACCCTGGGGTACCTTTTCCTCCTCTTGCTCCATTTCTGTTGCTCCCTGATCCCACTCCCGTCGCTTCTATCCCCTTCATGCCTTGCTTTGTAGATATCCCATCCTCCCTAGCGAACACAGAGGCAAAGTACTCATTAATACCTCTGCCTGGTCCTCGCCTCTTCCATGCACCTCCTTCTGATCTCAATCTGCTGAGATGGCCCTTAGTTTTTCTCCACTCCCCAATTTACCGGAAGAACCCCTTTTCCCCTCCATGTATCCCCTGTGCCAGCCGCTGCTCTTTACTGGACTTTGCTTCCCTCACCATATGGGTGACTTTTCTAGACGCAAGATAGTACATTTCCTTATCCCTATCCCCTCTTGTTGTTTTATATTTTTTGTAGGCTGCCTTCTTTTCTCTGACTGCTACCTGTACCTCACTGGACCACCAGCATGGTTTACGTGACCTTGCTCCCTTACGTTTCAACTTAGCGCAGATCCTGACTGCCTCATGAAGTCCCAGTTTTATGACCTCCCATCTCCTTTCCACACTTGTCGTTGAGGTAATCCCTCAAGTGATCCTTGAGAATATTTCCATGCCTATAAAGTCAGCCCCTGAAGTCCACTGCCAGTGTCCCAGATCTCACCCCCACTCCCCCATGCTTATTTGAAACCAGACAGTATTGTGGTCACTCCCAGTCAGGGGTCCTGTACAACTATGTCCCTTACCAGATCCCCATCTGCCAGAACCACATCCAGGACATGCCCTCCCTTGTGGGCTCCATCACATGCTGTGTTAAGAACACATCCTGGAAGCCATCTAGCAGCCTCTGCTCCTTGGCCACCCTAGAGGACATGGTTCCCAGTTTGTACCTGGCATATTAAGGTTCCCCATCAACACCACTCCTTCCCTTTGGACCACACTGGGCAATGATGTTGTCCAGCAACCATCCTCTAGAACATCACTCATCCTGGGGCCTATATGCTACTCCCAGCTTGACCTTATCTCCTGCTGGGGATCGTAGGTGACCCATAAGGCTCCACGCTTCCCTCTGCCTTCTACCATAGTAATTTATATCATCTCTAATGAACATAGCCACCCACCCCTCTGACCTCCTTTCTATCCTTCCTAAGCATAGTGTACCCTGACATTTAGGTCCCAGTCATGGTTTTGTTGGCCCACGTCTCCGTGACCCGCCACATCCACCCCTCGAACAGCATGGTCTGGAACTCCAGCAACTTGTTTCCAAGCTCCTGGCATTTACTAACACCAACCCCACCCTTATCCTTGATCCTCTTTCAAACCCCACCCAGATTCCTTATACTTCCATCCTCCCCTACTCTCCTGAAACCTCCACCCAGTCTGTTTCCTCCCCTCTTGGGCTTGACGGCTACTCCTCATCTGGAGGAGAGGGCTTCTGGTCAGCCCTCCTCATCCCTTCCCCTAAGTTTAAACCCCACCTTCTTGTATGTAGTCAGCCATCCCTGTTTAAGGACTCCTTCCTAATGGGGCAAGATGAAACCTGTCCTTGGCATATAGTCCCTTATCCTCCCAAACTCCATTCCAGTTCCCTAACACCCCAACCCATTCTCTTCACCCCACTTCCTGAGCCAGTCATTAACCTCTGTAAGCTTTTTTTGTCCACTGAGGCCTTTGGTACTGGCAATATCTCTGAAAAGGAAATGTTGCATCCATTATCCTGACAGACTCTGGCAAGTTCTTGAACCTTGCTTGGATTTCCAAATGTTATTTCCATCTAGATCATTAGTTCCAAATGCACCAGGAATCGGTTTCCTCCACAATCCCTAACCATTTCATACACCATGAACTTTGCTCTGTGCACTGTCAGCCCAGAGATACTCACTACCTTCACCTGGCTATGGCATCCACCCCTGTCCTTCCCAATAGATACCCCATCATCGAGACTCTTAGTAACAGAACCTAACACCTCCATCATCCTTATGGTTACCTCCACTATGCCCTCTCAGTCCCCTTCCCCTTTTATTCATGATCTCAATTTCATGGGAGTCTTCCTGCTTTATTAGAGACCCCTTGTCACCCTCCCTTTCTGCCTTCCTTGCTATTTTTCCCACTTAACTCAAACCCTCTGAATAGGTGTCCCCTTTAACCTCTCATATCTGGAACCATTTATCCTGGCCCTGATGGTTTCCCCTTCCCCACACCACCATCCTCCCTGTAATAGTACCCTGCTTCCAGAGGTTTCTCTGGGTCCCTTTAGCTAGGGCCCCATCCTTGGTACTGACCTCCCAGCTGAAGGGGGCCTTCCACCTCCTTGTCTCCCAGTTTCTTCCAATCATGCTCTCCTCCATAATGTCTGGAATATGTTGCATCTCCCATTTGCTTAACATATATGTTTCCCTTCTCCTCTGGGACTATGTCTATCCTTTCCATAGCTGGTCTGTGATGCCCTATGGGTATCCAACCCTCCCCGCCTCTGTATATGTTTCCTCATTTCCACCAACCCTTCCTCCCTCTAGGTTGCTTAGTAGCTCAAATTTATTGTGACAGTCTATGTCAGCCTCCATCAAGTAACCGAGTTTCCTGACTGCATCTCTAAACTGACCTCTTCTTCCTCTCTTGCACTATTCACCTTAGGAGCTCCTTCCCACAGTCTGCTGTTTTAGGCTTCCGCACAACAGCCCTTCCTGACTCTTTTCCAGTCTCTTTGTATTCAGAATGTTCACCCGTATGCTTTCCCTTAGCATCAACTTCCCATCTAAGGGTCCTCTGTCCCTAATATCCCCTCCTGCTTGCTGTAACATAACGTCCTGTAATTTCAGACGTTGCCCCAGCCTCCCTCAACCCCACCCTTCTGCTGCCCATATCCACACCCCTTATCCTTGGACACCCCCAGCTCCCACAGCTACCTTTAACCAATATACTCACTCCTGATGCAAGATAGCTGTCTACAGAGTGGGCAGCCCTCTCTCCAGGCCCAATTTAGAATTATTGCCATCCCACAGCCTGTGCAGCCTACAACCCTTCAGAAGATGCCTGCCATGGTGGAATATGGCCCCTGATTATTCCCCTGTTTATATATAGCACACCCTTTCTCAGTCCCTTTCCCCTGAAGTACAGTTTCTCTATACTGACTGTAGTTATTTACAAACCCACTTCAGCCCCACCAATAACGCTCCTAAGTCTCACAAACACATACAGTCCAGTGTGTTTGGTCACACTCACAGTGTATGTAAGCAGACATCAGGTACCATAAGATGTCACAGGCCCACCAGCTCCTGTTGCTTGAATTTCAGTCCCAAACAGAAATACTCAGCCCTTCAATCCCAACCCCAGCGGCTTTTCAGTATTTAAGAAGGCATACAAAACAGGGTGGGTGGAGGCTCTACCAAACACCAGGCAAACAACACTTTTAAATTTCCCTCTAAATATCCCTGCTAGACAACTATCCCCAAGCCACCAAAGTTACAATGTAACAATTCTAATTCAAAGTAATAATTTTTACCACATAAAACTAATTTCACTTACAATCTATTCAAATATTTCAGTTAAAACAGAATATAACTCCAGCTCTCTTTCCTACCTGCCTGCTGCTTAAGCTCCCAAGTGAACAATGAAAGCCAAGTTAACTCCTGTTTAGAGACAAGGTAATTGCAGCTAATGTCCCTTCCCCCCAAACACCAGGCAAACAACACTTTAAATTTCCCTCTAAATATCCCTGCTAGACAACTATCCCTAAGCCACCAAAGTTACAATGTAACAATTTAATTCAAAGTAATAATTTTACCACATAAAACTAATTTCACTTACAATCTATTCAAATATTTCAGTTAAAACAGAATATAACTCAGCTCTCTTCCTACCTGCCTGCTGCTTAAGCTCCCAAGTGAACAATGAAAGTTGTAAACCCTGTTTAGAGACAAGGTAATTGCAGCTAATGTCCCTTCCCCCCAAACACCAGGCAAACAACACTTTTAAATTTCCCTCTAAATATCCCTGCTAGACAACTATCCCCAAGCCACCAAAGATACAATGTAACAATTCTAATTCAAGGTAATAATTTTTACCACATAAAACTAATTTCACTTACAAATTAGCAATGATAGATTACTAAGTAAAGGGGAGCCCTGACATGTGCTCAACAAGGTTAACACATAACTTGTAGAAGAGACATGACATATGCTCAACAATGTTAACATTCTAAGTAAAGGGGAGCCCTGAGATGTGCTCAGCAATGTTAACACACTAATTAAAGGAGAGCCCTGACATATGCTCAACAATGTTAACATTCTAAGTAAAGGGGAGTCCTGAGATGTGCTCAACAATGTTAACATACTAAGAAAAGGGAAGCCCTCAGATGTGCTCAATAATGTTAACATTCTCAGTAAAGGGGAGCCTTGTGATGTGTTCAACAATGTTAACACACTAAGAAAGGGGAGCCATGTGATGTGTTCAACAATGTTAAAATACTAAGTAAAGGGGAGCCCTGACATTTGCTCAACAATGTTAACACACGAAGTAATGGGGAGCTCTGACATGTGCATAACAATGTTAAAACTCTAAGTAAAGGGGAGCACTGACATGTACTCAACAATGTTAACACACAAAGTAAAGGGGAGCCCTGACCTGTACTCAACAATGTTAACACACTAAGTAAGGATAGCCCTGACATATGCTCCACAATGTTGATACACTAAGTAAAGGGGAGCCTTGACATGTGCTCAACAATATTAACACACTAAGTGAAGTGGAGCCCTGACATGTGCTCAACAATGTTAAAACACTAAGAAAGAAGAGGCCTAACAAGTGCTCATAAATATTGACAAACTAAGTAAAAGGGAGCCCTGACATGTGCTCAACAATGATTACGCACTAAGTAAAAGGAAGCCCTGACATTTGCTCAGCAAATAATAGCATACTAAGTAAAGGGGGGCCTGCATACGCTAAAACAAGGTTAACACATTACGTATGGGGGCCCTGACATGTGCTCAACAATGATAACACACTAGTAAAGTGAAGCCCGGAGATGTGCCTATTAATGTAAATATACTATGTAAAGGAGCTCAGATGTGCTCAACAATGTTAATGCACTAAATAAGGGAGCCCTGACAGTGCTCTACAATGTTGCACACTATAAAAGGTGAGCCCTGACATGTGCTCAACAATGTTAATTGACTAAATAAAGGGGATCCCTGGCATGTGCTTGACTATGTTAATGCTCTAAGTAAAGGGAAGCCATGACATGTGTTTAACAATGACAGCATACTAAGTAAAGGGGAGCCCTGACATGTGCTCAACAAGGTTAATGCATAACGTAAAGAAGAGAACTGACATGTGCTCAACAATGTTAACACACTAAGTAAAGGAGAGCCCTGACATGTGCTTTAACAATGTTAATGCACTAAGTAAAGGGAGCCCTGACATGTGCTCAACAATGTTAACTCACTAAGAAAAGGGGAGCCCACCTCTGCTCAACAATGTTAACATACTAAGAAAAGGGAAGTCATGACATGTGCTGAACAATGTTAGCATACTAAGTATAGGGGAGCCCTGACATGTGCTCAATAATGTTAACACAATATGAATAGAGGAGCCCTGACATGTGCTCAACAATGTTAACACACTAAGTAAAGGTAAGCCCTCAGATGTGCTCAATAATGTTAAAATAGTAAGTAAAGGGGTGGACTGAGATGTGTTAAACAATGTTAATGCGCTAAGCAAGGGGAGCCCTGACATGTGCTCAACAATGTTAACACACTAAGTAAAGGAGAGCGCTGACATGTGCTCAACAATGTTAACAAACTAAGTAAAGGGGAGCCCTGAGATGTGCTCAACAATGTTAACACACTAAGTAAAGGTAAGCCCTCAGATGTGCTCAATAATGTTAAAATACTAAGTAAAGGGGTGGACTGAGATGTGTTAAACAATGTTAATGCACTAAGCAAGGGGAGCCCTGACATGTGCTCAACGATGTTAACACACTAAGTAAAGGAGAGTGCTGACATGTGCTCAGCAATGTAAACAAACTAAGTAAAGGGGAGCCCTGAGATGTGCACAACAATGTTAACACACTAAGTAAAGGGGAGCTCTGACATGTGCTCAAGCAATGTTAACAAACCAAGTAAAGCAGAGCCCTGAGATGTGTTCAACAATGTTAACATACTAAGTAAAGGGGAGCCCTGAGAGGTGCTCAACAATGATTACATACTAAGTAAAGGTGAGCCCAGAGATGTGCACAACAACGTCAACACACTAAGTAAAGTGGAGCCCTGACATGTGCTCAACAATGTTAACACACTAAGTAAAGGGGAGCCTTGACATGTGCTCAACAATGATAGCATACTAAGTAAAGGGGAGGACTGGCATGTGCTCAGCTAGGTTAACACATTACGTATAGGGGAGCCTTGACATGTGCTCAACAATGTTAACATACTAAGTAAAGTGAAGCCCTGAGATGTGCACAGCAATGTAAACATACAAAGGAAAGAGGAGCTCTGAGATATGCTCAAAAATGTTAATGCACTAAGTAAGGTGACCCCTGAAATGTACTCAACAATGTTAACACACAAAGAAAAGGGGAGCCCTGACCTCTGCTGAACAATATTAACACAATAAGTAAAGCAGAGCCCTGACATGTGATCAACAATGTTAACAAACTAAGTAAAGGGGAGCCCTGAGATATGCTCAACAATGTTAACATACTAAGTAAATGGGATCTCAGAGATGTACCACACAATGTTAACATGCTAAGTAAAGGGGAGCCCTGAGAAGTGCTCAACAATGTTAACACACTAAGTAAAGGGGAGCCCTGAGATGTACTCAGCAATGTTAACACACTAAGTAAAGAGGAGCCCTGACATGTGTTCGAGATTGTTAATGCACTAAGTAAAGGGGAGCCATGACATGTGCTTAACACTGATAGAATACTAAGTAAAGGGGAGCCCTGACATGTGCTCAAGAAGATTAACATATTACATATAGAGGAGCCCTGAAATTTGCTCAACAATGTTAACACTCTAAGTAAAGGAGAGCCCTGACATGTGCTCAACAATGTTAACACACTAAGTAAAGGGGAGCCCTGACATGTACTCAACAATGTTAACACACTAAGAAAGGGAAGCCCTGACATCTGCTCAACAATGTTAATACACTAAGTGAAGTGGAGCCCTGACATGTGCTCAACAATGTTAACACATTAAGTAAAAAGGAGCCCTGACATGTAATCAACAATGTTAACAAACTAAGTAAAGGGGAGCCCTGACATGTGCTCAACAATGTAAACACACTAAGTAAAGGGCAGCTGAGACATGTGCTTCACAATGATACCATACTAAGTAAAGGGGAGCCCTGACATGTACTCAACAATGTTAACACACTTAGAAAGGGAAGCCCTGACATCTGCTCAACAATGTTAATACACTAAGTAAAAGGGAGCACTGACATGTGCTCAACAATGTTAAAACATTAAGTAAAGAGGTGCCATGATATGTGCTCAACAATGTTAATGCACTAAGTAAGGGGAGCCCTGACATGTGCTCAACAATGTTAACACACTAAGAAAAGGGGAGCCCTGACCTGTGCTCAACAATGTTAACACACGAAGTAAAGGACAGCCCTGGCATGTGCTCAACAATGTTAATAGACTAAGTAAAGGGGAGTCCTGAGATGTGCTCAACAATGTTAACATACTAAGAAAAGGGAAGCCCTCAGATGTGCTCAATAATGTTAACATTCTCAGTAAAGGGGAGCCTTGTGATGTGTTCAACAATGTTAACACACTAAGAAAGGGGAGCCATGAGATGTGTTCAACAATGTTAAAATACTAAGTAAAGGGGAGCCCTGACATTTGCTCAACAATGTTAACACACGAAGTAATGGGGAGCTCTGACATGTGCATAACAATGTTAAAACTCTAAGTAAAGGGGAGCACTGACATGTACTCAACAATGTTAACACACAAAGTAAAGGGGAGCCCTGACCTGTACTCAACAATGTTAACACACTAAGTAAGGATAGCCCTGACATATGCTCCACAATGTTGATACACTAAGTAAAGGGGAGCCTTGACATGTGCTCAACAATATTAACACACTAAGTGAAGTGGAGCCCTGACATGTGCTCAACAATGTTAAAACACTAAGAAAGAAGAGGCCTAACAAGTGCTCATAAATATTGACAAACTAAGTAAAAGGGAGCCCTGACATGTGCTCAACAATGATTACGCACTAAGTAAAAGGAAGCCCTGACATTTGCTCAGCAAATAATAGCATACTAAGTAAAGGGGGGCCTGGCATACGCTAAACAAGGTTAACACATTACGTATAGGGGGGCCCTGACATGTGCTCAACAATGATAACACACTAAGTAAAGTGAAGCCCGGAGATGTGCTCATTAATGTAAATATACTATGTAAAGGGGAGCCCAGAGATGTGCTCAACAATGTTAATGCACTAAATAAGGGGAGCCCTGACATGTGCTCTACAATGTTGCACACTAAGTAAAAGGTGAGCCCTGACATGTGCTCAACAATGTTAATTGACTAAATAAAGGGGATCCCTGGCATGTGCTTGACTATGTTAATGCTCTACGTAAAGGGAAGCCATGACATGTGTTTAACAATGACAGCATACTAAGTAAAGGGGAGCCCTGACATGTGCTCAACAAGGTTAACGCATAACGTAAAGAAGAGAACTGACATATGCTCAACAATGTTAACACACTAAGTAAAGGAGAGCCCTGACATGTGCTTAACAATGTTAATACATGACGTAAAGGGGTGCCATGACATGTGCTCAACAATGTTAATGCACTAAGTAAAGGGAGCCCTGACATGTGCTCAACAATGTTAACTCACTAAGAAAAGGGGAGCCCACCTCTGCTCAACAATGTTAACATACTAAGAAAAGGGAAGTCATGACATGTGCTGAACAATGTTAGCATACTAAGTATAGGGGAGCCCTGACATGTGCTCAATAATGTTAACACAATATGAATAGAGGAGCCCTGACATGTGCTCAACAATGTTAACACACTAAGTAAAGGTAAGCCCTCAGATGTGCTCAATAATGTTAAAATAGTAAGTAAAGGGTGGACTGAGATGTGTTAAACAATGTTAATGCGCTAAGCAAGGGGAGCCCTGACATGTGCTCAACAATGTTAACACACTAAGTAAAGGAGAGCGCTGACATGTGCTCAACAATGTTAACAAACTAAGTAAAGGGGAGCCCTGAGATGTGCTCAACAATGTTAACACACTAAGTAAAGGTAAGCCCTCAGATGTGCTCAATAATGTTAAAATACTAAGTAAAGGGGTGGACTGAGATGTGTTAAACAATGTTAATGCACTAAGCAAGGGGAGCCCTGACATGTGCTCAACGATGTTAACACACTAAGTAAAGGAGAGTGCTGACATGTGCTCAGCAAAGTAAACAAACTAAGTAAAGGGGAGCCCTGAGATGTGCACAACAATGTTAACACACTAAGTAAAGGGGAGCTCTGACATGTGCTCAAGCAATGTTAACAAACCAAGTAAAGCAGAGCCCTGAGATGTGTTCAACAATGTTAACATACTAAGTAAAGGGGAGCCCTGAGAGGTGCTCAACAATGATTACATACTAAGTAAAGGTGAGCCCAGAGATGTGCACAACAACGTCAACACACTAAGTAAAGTGGAGCCCTGACATGTGCTCAACAATGTTAACACACTAAGTAAAGGGGAGCCTTGACATGTGCTCAACAATGATAGCATACTAAGTAAAGGGAGGACTGGCATGTGCTCAACTAGGTTAACACATTACGTATAGGGGAGCCTTGACATGTGCTCAACAATGTTAACATACTAAGTAAAGTGAAGCCCTGAGATGTGCACAGCAATGTAAACATACAGAGGAAAGAGGAGCTCTGAGATATGCTCAAAAATGTTAATGCACTAAGTAAAGTGACCCCTGAAATGTACTCAACAATGTTAACACACAAAGAAAAGGGGAGCCCTGACCTCTGCTGAACAATATTAACACAATAAGTAAAGCAGAGCCCTGACATGTGATCAACAATGTTAACAAACTAAGTAAAGGGGAGCCCTGAGATATGCTCAACAATGTTAACATACTAAGTAAATGGGATCTCAGAGATGTACCACACAATGTTAACATGCTAAGTAAAGGGGAGCCCTGAGAAGTGCTCAACAATGTTAACACACTAAGTAAAGGGGAGCCCTGAGATGTACTCAGCAATGTTAACACACTAAGTAAAGAGGAGCCCTGACATGTGTTCGAGATTGTTAATGCACTAAGTAAAGGGGAGCCATGACATGTGCTTAACACTGATAGCATACTAAGTAAAGGGAGCCCTGACATGTGCTCAAGAAGATTAACATATTAACATAGAGGAGCCCTGAAATTTGCTCAACAATGTTAACACTCTAAGTAAAGGAGAGCCCTGACATGTGCTCAACAATGTTAACACACAAGTAAAGGGGAGCCCTGACATGTACTCAACAATGTTAACACACTAAGAAAGGGAAGCCCTGACATCTGCTCAACAATGTTAATACACTAAGTGAAGTGAGCCCTGACATGTGCTCAACAATGTTAACACATTAAGTAAAAGGAGCCCTGACATGTAATCAACAATGTTAACAAACTATAAAGGGGAGCCTGACATGTGCTCAACAATGTAAACACACTAAGTAAAGGGCAGCTGAGACATGTGCTTCACAATGATACCATACTAAGTAAAGGGGAGTCCTGACATGTACTCAACAATGTTAACACACTTAGAAAGGGAAGCCCTGACATCTGCTCAACAATGTTAATACACTAAGTAAAAGGGAGCACTGACATGTGCTCAACAATGTTAAAACATTAAGTAAAGAGGTGCCATGATATGTGCTCAACAATGTTAATGCACTAAGTAAGGGGAGCCCTGACATGTGCTCAACAATGTTAACACACTAAGAAAAGGGGAGCCCTGACCTGTGCTCAACAATGTTAACACACGAAGTAAAGGACAGCCCTGGCATGTGCTCAACAATGTTAACAAACTAAGTAAAGGAGAGCCACGAGATGTGCTCAACAATGTCAACATACTAAGTAAAGGGGAGCCCAAAGATGTGCTCAACAAAGTCCACATACAAAGTAAAAGGGATCCCAGAGATGTGCTTAGCAATGTTAACACACTAAGTAAATGAGAGCCCTGACATGTGCTCAACAATGTTAACAAACTAAGTTAAGGGGAGCCCTGAGATGTGCTCAACAATGTTAACATACTAAGTAAATAGGAGACCAAAGATGTACTCAACAATGTTAACATACTAAGTAAAGGGGAGCCCTAGGATGTGATTAGCCATGTTAACATACTAAGTAAAGGGCAGCTCTGACATGTGCTCAAGCAATGTTAACAAACCAAGTAAAGCAGAGCCCTGAGATGTGTTCAACAATGTTAACATACTAAGTAAAGGGGAGCCCACAAATGTGCACAACAATGTCAACACTCCAAGTAAAGTGGAGCCCTGACATGTGCTCAACAATGTTAACACACTAAGTAAAGGGGAGCCTTGACATGTGCTCAACAATGATAGCATACTAAGTAAAGGGGAGGACTGGCATGTGCTCAACAAGGTTAACACATTACGTATAAGGGAGCCTTGACATGTGCTCAACAATGTTAACATACTAAGTAAAGTTAAGCCCTGAGATGTGCACAGCAATGTAAACATACAAATGAAAGAGGAGCTCTGAGATGTGCTCAACAATGTTAACGCACTAAGTAAGGTGACCCCTGAAATGTACTCAACAATGTTAACAAACTAAGAAAAGGGGAGCCCTGAGATGTGTTCAACAGTGTTAACACACTAAGTAAGGGGAACCCTGACATGTCCGCAACAATGTTAACACATTAAGTAAAGGGAAGTCATCAGTTGTGCTCAACAATGATAAAATACTAAGTAAAGGGGAGCCCTGACATGTCCTCAACAATGTTAACATACAAAGTAAAGGGGTGCCCTGAGATGTGCTCAACAATGTTAACACATAACGAATAGATGAGCAATGACATGTGCTCAACAATGTTAACACACTAAGTAAAGGGAGCCTGACATGTGCTCAACAATGTTAACTCACTAAGAAAAGGGGAGCCCACCTCTGCTCAACAATGTTAGCATACTAAGTATAGGGGATCCCTGACATGTGCTCAACAATGTTAACAAACTAAGTAAAGGGGAGCCTGAGATGTGCTCAACAATGTTAACATACAAAGTAAAGGGGATCCCAGAGATATGCTCAACAATGTTAACGCACTAAGTAACCTGGAGCCCTGAGATGTGCTCAACAATGTTTACACACTAAGTAAAGGGGAGGTCTGACATGTGCTCAACAATGTTAACAAACTAAGTAAAGCAGAGCCCTGAGATGTGCTCAACAATGTTAACATAACTAGTAAAGGGGAGCTCTGACATTTGCTCAACAATGTTAACAAACTAAGTAAAGCAGAGCCCTGAGATGGGCTCAACAATGTTTACATACTAAGTAAAGGTGAGCCCTGAGATGTGCACAACAATGTCAACACACTAAGTAATAAGGATCCCTGACATGTGCTAAACAATGTTAACACACCAAGTAAAGGGGAGACTTGATATGTGCTCAACAATTATAGCATACTAAGTAAAGGGGAGGACTGGCATGTGCTCAACAAGGTTAACACATTACGTATAGGATAGCCTTGACATGTGCTCAACAATGTTAACATACTAAGTAAAGTGAAGCCCTGAGATGTGCTCAGCAATGTTAACACACAAAGTAAAGGGGAGCCATGACATGTCCTAAACAATGTTAACACACTAAGTAAGGTGACCCCTGAAATGTACTCAACAATGTTAACAAACTAAGCAAAGGGGAGCCCTGAGATGTGCTCAACAATGTTAACACACTAAGTAAGGTGAACCCTGAAATGTACTCAACAATGTTAACAAACTAAGTAAAGGGGAGCCCTGAGATGTGTTCAACAATGTTAACGAACTAAGTAAGGGGAATCCTGACATGTCCGCAACAATGTTAGCACACTAAGTTAAGGGAAGCCATGAGGTGTGCTCAACAATGATAAAATACTTTGTAAAGGGGAGCCCTGACATGTCCTCAACAATGTTAACACACAAAGTAAAGGGGAGCCCTGAGATGTGCTCAACAATGTTAACATAACAAGCAAAGGGGAGCCCTGACATTTGCTCAACAATGTTAACACATGAAGTAAAGCAGAGCCCTGACATGTGCTTAACAATGTTAAAACACTACGTAAAGCGGAACCCTGACATGTGCCCAACAGTGTTAACATACTAAGTAAAGGGAGCCCTGAAATGTGTTAATCAATGTTAAGGCACTAAGTAAGGGGAGCCCTGAAATGTGCTAAACAATGTTAACAAACAAAGAGAAGTGGAGCCCTGACATGTGCTCAACAATGTTAACAAACTAAGTAAAGGGGAGCTGTGACATGTGCTGAACAATGTTAACACACTAAGTAAAGGAGAGCCCTAACATGTGCTCGACAATGTTAACGCACTAAGTAAAGGAGAGCTGTGATTAACAATGATAGCATATTAAGCAAAGGGGAGCCCTGACATGTGCTCAACAAGGTTAACACATAACGTAAAGAAGAGCTCTTACATATGCTCAACAATGTTAACATACTAAGTAAATGGGATCCCAGAGATGTACTCCACAATGTTAACATGCTAAGTAAAGGGGAGTCCTGAGAAGTGCTCAACAATGTTAACACACTAAGTAAATGGGAGCCCTGAAATGTACTCAGCGATGTTAACACACTAAGTAAAGAGGAGCCCTGACATGTGCTCGACATTGTCAATGCACTAAATAAAGGGGAGCCATGACATGTGCTTAACACTGATAGCATACTAAGTAAAGGAGAGCCCTGACATGTGCTCATGAAGCTTAACATATTACATATAGAGGAGCCCTGAAATTTGCTCAACAATGTTAACACTCTAAGTAAAGGAGAGCCCTGACATGTGCTCAACAATGTTTACATGTTAAGTAAAAGGGAGCCATGAATGTGATCAACAATGTTAACACACTAAGTAAAGGGGAGACCTGAGATGTGTTCAACAATGTTAACATACTAAGTAAAGGGGAGCCTGAGATGTGCTCAATAATGTTCACATACTAAGAAAAGGGGAGCCCTGATATGATCACAATGTCAACACAATAAGTTAAGGAGAGCCCTGACCAGTGCTCAACAATGTTAACACACAAAGTAAAGGGGAGCCTTGACATATGCTCAAAAATGATAGCATACTAAGTGAATGGGAGTCCTTGCATGTGCTCAACGAGGTTAACACATTACTTATAGGGGAGCCCTGACATGTGCTCAACAATGTTAACCTACTAAGTAAAAGCCTTGATAAGTGCTCTACAATGTAAACATATAAAGGAAAGGGGAGCCCTTAGACGTGCTCAACAATGTCAATGCACTAAGTAAAGAGGAGCCCAGACATTTGCTCGACATTGTTAACACACTAAGTAAAGGGGAGCCGTGATATATGCTTAACACTGATAGCATACTAAGTAAAGCAGAGCCCTGACATATGCTCAACAAGGTTGACACATTACGTATAGAGGAGCCCTGAAATGTGCTCAACAATGTTAACACACTACGTAATGGAGAGCCCTGACATGTGATCAACAATGTTAATATGTTAAGTAAAAGGGAGTCATGACATGTGCTCAACAATGTTAACGCTTCTAGTAAGGTGAGCCCTGGCATGTGCTCAACAATGTTAACACTCTGAGTGAAGGGGAGCCCTGACATGTGCTCAACAATGTTAACACACTAAGTAAAGAGGAGCCTTGACATGTACTCAACAATGTTAACACACTAAGAAAGGGAAGCCCTGACATTTGCTCAACAATGTTAATACACTAAGTAAAGGGGAGCCCTGACATGTGCTCAATAATGTTAACACATTAAGTGAAGTGGAGCCCTGACATGTGCTCAACAATGTTAACACATTAAGTAAAGAGGAGCCCTGTCATGAAATCAACAATGTTAAACTAAGTAAAGGGGAGCCCTGACATGTGCTCGACAACGTAAACACACTAAGTAAAGGGCAGCTGAGACATGTGCTTCACAATGATACCATACTAAGTAAAGGGGAGCCCTGACATGTACTCAACAATGTTAACACACTAAGAAAGGGAAGCCCTGACATCTGCTCAACAATGTTAATACACTAAGTAAAGGGGAGCCCTGACATGTGCTCAACAATGTTAAAACGTTAAGTAAAGAGGTGCCATGATATGTGCTCAACAATGTTAATGCACTAAGTAAGGGGAGCCCTGACATGTGCTCAACAATGTTAACACACTAAGAAAAGGGGAGCCCTGACTTGTGCTCAACAATGTTAACACACGAAGTAAAGGACAGCCCTGGCATGTGCTCAACAATGTTAGCAGACTAAGTAAAGGTGAGCCGTGAGATGTGCTCAACAATGTCAACATACTAAGTAAAGGGGAGCCCAAAGATGTGCTCAACAAAGTCCACATACAAAGTAAAAGGGATCCCAGAGATGTGCTCAGCAATGTTAACACACTAAGTAAACGAGAGCACTGACATGTGCTCAACAATGTTAACAAATTAAGTAAAGGGGAGCCCTGAGATGTGCTCAACAATGTTAACATACTAAGTAAATAGGAGACCAGAGATGTGCTCAACAATGTTAACATACTAAGTAAAGGGGAGCCCTAGGATGTGATTAGCCATGTTAACATACTAAGTAAAGGGCAGCTCTGAGATGTGCTCAACAATGTTAATACACCAAGTAAAGGAGAGTCCTGAGATGTGCTCAACAATGTTAACACACTAAGTAAAGGGGAGCTCTGACATGTGCTCAACAATGTTAATACACCAAGTAAAGGAGAGTCCTGAGATGTGCTCAACAATGTTAACACACTAAGTAAAGGGGAGCTCTGACATGTGCTCAAGCAATGTTAACAAACCATGTAAAGCAGAGCCCTGAGATGTGTTCAACAATGTTAACATACTAAGTAAAGGGGAGCCCTCAGAGGTGCTCAACAATGATTACATACTAAGTAAAGATGAGCTCAGAGATGTGCACAACAATGTCAACACACTAAGTAAAGTGGAGCACTGACATGTGCTCAACAATGTTAACACACTAAGTAAAGGGGAGCCTTGACATGTGCTCAACAATGATAGCATACTAAGTAAAGGGGAGGACTGGCATGTGCTCAACAAGGTTAACACATTACATATAGGGGAGCCTTGACATGTGCTCAACAATGTTAACATACTAAGTAAAGTGAAGCCCTGAGATGTGCACAGCAATGTAAACATACAAAGGAAAGAGGAGCTCTGAGATGTGCTCAACAATGTTAACTCACTAAGTAAGGTGACCCCTGAAATGTACTCAACAATGTTAACAAACTAAGAAAAGGGGAGCCCTGAGATGTGTTCAACAGTGTTAACACACTAAGTAAGGGGAACCCTGACATGTCCGCAACAATGTTAACACATTAAGTAAAGGGAAGCCATGAGATGTGCTCAACAATGATAAAATACTAAGTAAAGGGAAGCCCTGACATGTCCTCATCAATGTTAACATACAAAGTAAAGGGGCGCCCTGAGATGTGCTCAACAATGTTAACACATACCGAATAGATGAGCAATGACATGTGCTCAACAATGTTAACACACACTAAGTAAAGGAGAGCCCTGACATGTGCTTAACAATGTTAATATGTTAAGTAAAGGGGTGCCATGACATGTGCTCAACAATGTTAACACACTAAGTAAAGGGAGCCCTGACATGTGCTCAACAATGTTAACTCACTAAGAAAAGGGGAGCCCACCTCTGCTCAACAATGTTAATATACTAAGAAAAGGGGAGTCGTGACATGTGCTCAACAATGTTAGCATACTAAGTATAGGGGATCCCTGACATGTGCTCAATAATGTTAATAAAATACGAATAGAGGAGCCCAGACATGTGCTCAACAATGTTAACAAACTAAGTAAAGGGGAGCCCTGAGATGTGCTCAACAATGTTAACATACTAAGTAAAGGGGAATCCCAGAGATATGCTCAACAATTTTAATGCACTAAGTAACCTGGAGCCCTGAGATGTGCTCAACAATGTTAACACACTAAGTAAAGGGGAGGTCTGACATGTGCTCAACAATGTTAACAAACTAAGTAAAGCAGAGCCCTGAGATGTGCTCGACAATGTTAACATAACTAGTAAAGGGGAGCTCTGACATTTGCTCAACAATGTTAACAAACTAAGTAAAGCAGAGCCCTGAGATGTGCTCAACAATGTTTACATACTAAGTAGAGGTGAGCCCAGAGATGTGCACAACAATGTCAAGAAAATACAAAGTCACACATGCCCCCATAATGCAAAGCATCATGGGCTGCATATGCAAATCACCACAGAATGTTATGCTGGTCCAACTTTAAGCAGAATTGCATGGTGCCAAAAGGCCTCTCACACAGTTTGCAAAGGGTGATAACAGAAGACATAGACACGTGTTTCATCCTACCAGGACTCATCAGTATGCCTAGTCTGTTTGACACCCCAGTGGAATGGACCAGCTACCCCTAAGGCAGTGTACCTGGGATATACTGTGGTGAACCCATTAAAATAAAAAAACATTTAAAAATCAAAGAACCTCTGTGCGTAAACACTGAGGCAAGGGTTACCCCAAAGGGCATTTGGCTGGGAAGCCAAGTTTCAAGAAAATACAAAGTCACACATGCCCCCACAATGCAAAGCATCATGGGCTGCATATGCAAATCACCACAGAATGTAATGCTGGTCCAACTTTAAGCAGAATTGCATGGTGCCAAAAGGCTTCTCACACAGTTTGCAAAGGGTGCTAACAGAAGACATAGACACGTGTTTCGTCCTACCAGGACTCATCACTATACTTTGTATTTTCTTGAAACTTGGCTTCCCAGCCAAATGCCCTTTGGGGTAATCCTTGCCTCAGTGTTTATGCACAGAAGTTCTTTGTCTTTTAAATGTTTTTTTATTTTAATGGGTTCACCACAAAATATCCCAGGTACACTGCCTTAGGGGTAGTTGGTCCATTCCACTGGGGTGTCAAACAGACGAAGCATACTGATGAGTCCTGATAGGACAAAACACGTGTCTATGTCTTCTGTTAGCACCCTTTGCAAACTGTGTGAGAGGCCTTTTGGCGCCATGCAATTCTGCTTAAAGTTGCACCAGCATAACATTCTGTGGTGATTTGCATATGCAGCCCATGATGCTTTGCATTGTGGGGGTATGTGTGACTTTGTATTTTCTTGAAACTTGGCTTCCCAGCCAAATGCCCTTTGGGGTAACCCTTGCCTCAGTGTTTACGCACAGAGGTTCTTTGTCTTCACAACAATGTCAACACACTAAGTAATAAGGATCCCTGACGTGCTAAACAATGTTAACCTACTAAGTAAAGTGAAGCCTTGATAAGTGCTCTACAATGTAAACATATGAAGGAAAGGGAGCCCTGAGACGTTCTCAACAATGTTAATGCACTAAGTAAAGAGGAGCCCAGACATGTGCTTGACATTGTTAGCACACTAAGTTAAGGGGAGCCGCGACATATGCTTAACACTGATAGTATAGTAAGTAAAGCAGAGCCCTGACATGTGCTCAACAAGGTTAACACATTACGTATAGAGGAGCCCTGAAATGTGCTCAACAATATTAACACACTAAGTAATGGAGAGCCCTGACATGTGATCTACAATGTTAATATGTTAAGTGAAAGGGAGCCATGACATGTGCTCAACAATGTTAACACACTAAGTAAGGTGAGCCCTGACATGTGCTCGACATTGTTAATGCACTAAGTAAAGGGGAGCCGTGACATATGCTTAACACTGATAGCATACTAAGTAAGGCGAGCCCTGACATGTGCTCAACAATGTTAACACACTAAGTAAAGGGGAGCCTTGACATGTACTCAACAATGTTAACACACTAAGAAAGGGAAGCCCTGACATCCGCTCAACAATGTTAATACACTAAGTAAAGGGGAGCCCAGACATGTGCTCAACAATGTTAACACACTAAGTAAAGTGAAGCCTTGAGAAGTGCTGTACAATGTAAACATATGAAGGAAAGGGGAGCCCCGAGACGTGCTCAACAATGTTAATGCACTAAGTAAGGTGAGCCCTGACATGTGCTCAACAATGTTAACACTCTAAGTGAATGGGAGCCCTGACATGTGCTCAACAATGTTAACACACTAAGTAAAGTGAAGCCTTGAGAAGTGCTCTACAATGTAAACATATGAAGGAAAGGGGAGCCCTGAGACGTGCTCAACAATGTTAATGCACTAAGTAAAAAGGAGCCCAGACATGTGCTCGACATTGTTAACGCACTAAGTAAAGGGGAGCCGTGACATATGCTTAACACTGATAGCATACTAAGTAAAGCAGAGCCCTGACATGTGCTCAAGAAGGTTAACACATTACGTATAGAGGAGCCCTGAAATGTGCTCAACAATGTTAACACACTAAGTAATGGAGAGCCCTGACATGTGATCAACAATGTTAATATGTTAAGTAAAAGGGAGCCATGACATGTGCTCAACAATGTTAACGCTCTAAGTAAGGTGAGCCCTGACATGTGCTCAACAATGTTAACACACTAAGTAAAGTAAAGCCTTGAGAAGTGCTCTACAATGTAAACATATGAAGGAAAGGGGAGCCCTGAGACGTGCTCAACAATGTTAACGCACTAAGTAAAGAGGAGCCCAGACATGTGCTCGACATTGTTAATGCACTAAGTAAAGGGTAGCCGTGACATATGTTTAACACTGATAACATACTAAGTAGAGCAGAGCCCTGACATGTGCTCAGCAAGGTTAACACACTGCGTATAGAGGAGCCCTGATATGTGCTCAACAATGTTAAAATACTAAGTAATGGAGAGCCCAGACATGTGATCAACAATGTTAATATGTTAAGTAAAAGGGAGCCATGACATGTGCTCAACAATGTTAACGCTCTAAGAAAGGTGAGCCCTGACATGTGCTCAACAATGTTAACACTCTAAGTGAAGGGGAGCCCTGACATGTGCTCAACAATGTTAACACACTAAGTAAAGGGGAGCCTTGACATGTACTCAAGAATGTTAACACACTAAGAAAGGGAACCCTGACATCTGCTCAACAATGTTAATAAACTAAGTAAAGGGGAGCCTTGACATGCGCTCAATAATGTTAACACATTAAGTGAAGTGGAGCCCTGACATGTAATCAACAATGTTAACAAACTAAGCAACGGGGAGCCCTGACATGTGCTCGACAATGTAAACTCACTAAGTAAAGGGCAGCTGAGACATGTGCTTCACAATGATACTGTAGTAAGTAAAGGGGAGCCCTGACAAGTGCTGAACAAGGTTCACACATAATGTATAGAAGAACCCTGACATGTACTCAACAATGTTTGCACACTAAGTAAAGGAGAGCAATGACATGTGCTCAACAATGTTAAAACATTAAGTAAAGAGGTGCCATGATATGTGCTCAACAATGTTAATGCACTAAGTATGGGGAGCCCTGCCATCTGCTCAACAATGTTAACACACTAAGAAAAGGGGACCCCTGACCTGAGCTCAATAACGTTAACACTCGAAGTAAAGGACAGCCCTGGCATGTGCTCAACAATGTTAACAAACTAAGTAAAGGGGAGCCGTGAGATGTGCTCAACAATGTCAAAGTACTAAGTAAAGGGGAGCCCAAAGATGTGCTCAACAATGTCCACATACAAAGTAAAAGGGATCCCAGAGATGTGCTCAGCAATGTTAACACACTAAGTAAACGAGAGCCCTGACATGTGCTCAACAAATCAAACTAAGTAAAGGGGAGCCTGAGATGCTCAACAATGTTAACATACTGGCAAATAGGAGACCAGAGATGTGCTCAACAGTGTTAACATACTAAGTAAAGGGAGCCCAGGATGATTAGCCATGTTAACATACTAAGTAAAGGGCAGCTCTGAGATGCTCAACAATGTTAACACACCAAGTAAAGGAGAGTCCTGAGATGTGCACAACAATGTTAACACAGTAAGTAAAGGGGAGCCCTGACATGTGCTCGACAATGTTAACACATGAAGTAAAGGGGAGCTGTGACATGTGGTTAACAATGATAGCATTCTAAGTAAAGTGGGGCCCTGACATGTGCTCAACAAGATTAACACGTAATGTATAGAAGAGCCCTGCTATGTGCGCCACAATGTTAACAGACTAAGTAAAGGAGAGACCTGACATGTGCACAAGAATGTTAACATGTTAAGTAAAGGGGTGCCATGACATCTGCTCAACTATGTTAACACACTACGGGGAGCCCTGACATGTGCTCAACAATGTTAACACAAAAAGAAAAGAGTATTTCTGACCTATGCTCAACAATGTTAACACAATAAGTAAAGGCAGCCCTGACATGTACTAAACAATTTTAACACACTCAGTAAAGCGGAGTTGTGACATGTGCTCAACAATGTTAACACACTAAGTAAAGGGAAGCTCTCAGATGTGCCCAATAATGTTAACATACTAAGTAAAAATGGAGCCCTGAGATGTGTTCAACAATGTTAACGCACTAAGTAAAGGGAGCCCTGACATGAGCTCAATGATGTTAACACACTAAGTAAAGGGGAGCCATGACATGTCCTAAACAATGTTAACACACTAAGTAAAGGGGAGCGCTGAGATGTGCTCAACAATGTTAACATACTAAGTAAAGGGGATCCCAGAGATGTGTTCAACAATGTTAACATACTAAGTAAAGTGGAGCCGTGAGATGTGCTCAACAATGTTAACAAACTAAGTAAAGGGGAGCCTTGAGATGTGCTCAACAATGTTAACATACGAAGTAAAGGGGATCCCGGAGATGTGTTCGACAATGTTAACATACTAAGTAAAGGGGAGCACTGAGATGTGCTCAACAATGTCAATACACTAAGTAAAGTGGAGCCCTGACATGTGCTCAACAATGTTAACACACTAAGTAAAGGAGAGCCTTGACATCTGCTCAACAATGATAGCATACTGGGAAGGGAAGGACTGGCAAGTGCTACAATTACAACATTACGATAGTGGAGCCTTGACATGTGCTCAACAATGTTAACATACTAAGTAAAGTGAAGCCCTGAGATGTGCACAGTAATGTAAACATACAAAGGAAAGAGGAGCTATGAGATGTGCTCAACAATGTTAACGCACTAAGTAAGGTGACCCATGAAATGTACTCAACAATGTTAACAAACTAAGAAAAGGGGAGCCCTGAGATGTGTTCAACAGTGTTCACACACTAAGTAAGGGGGAACCCTGACATGTCCGCAACAATGTTAACACATTAAGTAAAGGGAAGCCATCAGATGTGCTCAACAATGATAAAATACTAAGTAAAGGGGAGCCCTGACATGTCCTCAACAATGTTAACATACAAAGTAAAGGGCGCCTGAGATGTGCTCAACAAAGTTAACACATAACGAAAATGAGCAATGACATGTGCTCAACAATGTTAACACACTAAGTAAAGGAGAGCCCTGACATGTGCTTAACAATGTTAATATGTTAAGTAAAGGTGCCATGACATGTGCTCAGCAATGTTAACACACTAAGTAAAGGGCGCCTGAGATGTGCTCAACAATGTTAACACATAACGAAAAGATGAGCAGTGACATGTGCTCAACAATGTTAACACACTAAGTAAAGGAGAGCCCTGACATGTGCTTAACAATGTTAATATGTTAAGTAAAGGGGTGCCATGACATGTGCTCAACAATGTTAACACACTAAGTAAAGGGAGCCCTGACATGTGCTCAACAGTGTTAACTCACTAAGAAAAGGGGAGCCCACCTCTGCTCAACATTGTTAACATACTACGAAAAGGGGAGTCGTGACATGTGTTCAACAATGTTAGCATACTAAGTATAGGGGAGCCCTGACATGTGTTCAATAATGTTAACAGAATACGAATAGAGGAGCCCAGACATGTGCTCAACAATGTTAACAAACTAAGTAAAGGGGAGCCCTGAGATGTGCTCAACAATGTTAACATACTAAGTAAAGGGGATCCCAGAGATATGCTCAACAATGTTAACGCACTAAGTAAACTGGAGCCCTGAGATGTGCTCAATAATGCTAACACATGAAGTACAGTGGAGCTCTGACATGTGCTCAACAATGTTAACAAACTAAGTAAAGCAGAGCCCTGAGATGTACTCAACAATGTTAACATAACTAGTAAAGGGGAGCTCTGACATTTGCTCAACAATGTTAACAAACTAAGTAAAGCAGAGCCCTGAGATGTGCTCAACAATGTTTACATACTAAGTAAAGGTGAGCCCAGAGATGTGCACAACAATGTCAACATATTAAGTAATAAGGATCCCTGACATGTGCTCAACAATGTTAACACAAAAAGAAAAGGGTATTTCTGACCTATGCACAACAATGTTAACACAATAAGTAAAGGCAGCCCTGACAAGTACTAAACAATTTTAACACATTCAGTAAAGTGGAATTGTGACATGTGCTCAACAATGTTAACACACTAAGTAAAGGGAAGCTCTCAGATGTGCCCAATAATGTTAACATACTAAGTAAAAATGGAGCCCTGAGATGTGTTCAACAATGTTAACGCACTAAGTAAGGGGAGCCCTGACATGAGCTCAATGATGTTAACACACTAAGAAAAGGGGAGCCATGACATGTCCTAAACAATGTTAACACACTAAGTAAAGGGGAGCGCTGAGATGTGCTCAACAATGTTAACATACTAAGTAAAGGGGATCCCAGAGATGTGTTCGACAATGTTAACATACTAAGTAAAGGGGAGCACTGAGATGTGTTCAACAATGTTAACATACTAAGTAAAGTGGAGCCGAGAGATGTGCTCAACAATGTTAACAAACTAAGTAAAGGGGAGCCTTGAGATGTGCTCAACAATGTTAACATACGGAGTAAAGGGGATCCCAGAGATGTGTTCGACAATGTTAACATACTAAGTAAAGGGGAGCACTGAGATGTGCTCAACAATGTCAATACACTAAGTAAAGTGGAGCCCTGACATGTGCTCAACAATGTTAACACACTAAGTAAAGGAGAGCCTTGACATGTGCACAACAATGATAGCATACTAAGTAAAGGGAAGGACTGGCATGTGCTCAACAAGGTTAACACATTACGTATAGTGGAGCCTTGACATGTGCTCAACAATGTTAACATACTAAGTAAAGTGAAGCCCTGAGATGTGCACAGTAATGTAAACATACAAAGGAAAGAGGAGCTTTGAGATGTGCTCAACAATGTTAAAGCACTAAGTAAGGTGACCCCTGAAATGTACTCAACAATGTTAACAAACTAAGAAAAGGGAAGCCCTGAGATGTGTTCAACAGTGTTAACACACTAAGTAAGGGGAACCCTGACATGTCCGCAACAATGTTAACTCATTAAGTAAAGGGAAGCCATCAGTTGTGCTCAACAATGATAAAATACTAAGTAAAGGGGAGCCCTGACATGTCCTCAACAATGTTAACATACAAAGTAAAGGGGCGCCCTGAGATGTGCTCAACATAGTTAACACATAACGAATAGATGAGCAATGACATGTGCTCAACAATGTTAACAAACTAAGTAAAGCAGAGCCCTGAGATGTGCTCAACAATGTTAACATAACTAGTAAAGGGGAGCTCTGACATTTGCTCAACAATGTTAACAAACTAAGTAAAGCAGAGCCCTGAGATGTGCTCAACAATGTTTACATACTAAGTAAAGGTGAGCCCAGAGATGTGCACAACAATGTCAACATATTAAGTAATAAGGATCCCTGACATGTGCTCAACAATGTTAACACAAAAAGAAAAGGGTATTTCTGACCTATGCACAACAATGTTAACACAATAAGTAAAGGCAGCCCTGACAAGTACTAAACAATTTTAACACACTCAGTAAAGCGGAGTTGTGACATGTGCTCAACAATGTTAACACAATAAGTAAAGGAAGCTCAGATGTGCCCAACAATGTTAACATACTAAGTAAAATGGAGCCCTGGATGTGTTCAACAATGTTAACGCACTAAGTAAGGGGAGCCCTGACATGTGCTCACGATGTTAACACACTAAGTAAAGGGAGCCATGACATGTCCTAAAACAATGTTAACACACTAAGTAAAGGGGAGCGCTGAGATGTGCTCAACAATGTTAACATACTAAGTAAAGGGATCCCAGATGTGTTCGACAATGTTAACATACTAAGTAAAGGGAGCACTGAGATGTGTTCAACAATGTTAACATACTAAGTAAAGTGGAGCCCGAGATGGCTCAACAATGTTAACAAACTAAGAAAGGGGAGCCTTGAGATGTGCTCAACAATGTTAACATACGAAGTAAAGGGGATCCCGGAGATGTGTTTGACAATGTTAACATACTAAGTAAAGGGGAGCACTGAGATGTGCTCAACAATGTCAATACACTAAGTAAAGTTGAGCCCTGACATGTGCTCAACAATGTTAACACACTAAGTAAAGGAGAGCCTTGACATGTGCACAACAATGATAGCATACTAAGTAAAGGGAAGGACTGGCATGTGCTCAACAAGGTTAACACATTATGTATAGTGGAGCCTTGACATGTGCTCAACAATGTTAACATACTAAGTAAAGTGAAGCCCTGAGATGTGCACAGTAATGTAAACATACAAAGGAAAGAGGAGCTCTGAGATGTGCTCAACAATGTTAAAGCACTAAGTAAGGTGACCCCTGAAATGTACTCAACAATGTTAACAAACTAAGAAAAGGGGAGCCCTGAGATGTGTTCAACAGTGTTAACACACTAAGTAAGGGGAACCCTGACATGTCCGCAACAATGTTAACACATTAAGTAAAGGGAAGCCATCAGTTGTGCTCAACAATGATAAAATACTAAGTAAAGGGGAGCCCTGACATGTCCTCAACAATGTTAACATACAAAGTAAAGGGGCGCCCTGAGATGTGCTCAACAATGTTAACACATAACGAATAGATGAGCAATGACATGTGCTCAACAATGTTAACACACTAAGTAAAGGAGAGCCCTGACATGTGCTTAACAATGTTAATATGTTAAGTAAAGGGGTGCCATGACATGTGCTCAGCAATGTTAACACACTAAGTAAAGGGGCGCCCTGAGATGTGCTCAACAATGTTAACACATAACGAAAAGATGAGCAATGACATGTGCTCAACAATGTTAACACACTAAGTAAAGGAGAGCCCTGACATGTGCTTAACAATGTTAATATGTTAAGTAAAGGAGTGCCATGACATGTGCTCAACAATGTTAACACACTAAGTAAAGGGAGCCCTGACATGTGCTCAACAGTGTTAACTCACTAAGAAAAGGGGAGCCCACCTCTGCTCAACATTGTTAACATACTAAAAAAAGGGGAGTTGTGACATGTGCTCAACAATGTTAGCATACTAAGTATAGGGGAGCCCTGACATGTGTTCAATAATGTTAACAGAATACGAATAGAGGAGCCCAGGCATGTGCTCAACAATGTTAAAAAACTAAGTAAAGGGGAGCCCTGAGATGTGCTCAACAATGTTAACATACTAAGTAAAGGAGATCCCAGAGATATGCTCAACAATGTTAACGCACTAAGTAAACTGGAGCCCTGAGATGTTCTCAATAATGTTAACACACTAAGTAAAGTGGAGCTCTGACATGTGCTCAACAATGTTAACAAACTAAGTAAAGCAGAGCCCTGAGATGTGCTCAACAATGTTAACATAACTAGTAAAGGGGAGCTCTGACATTTGCTCAGCAATGTTAACAAACTAAGTAAAGCAGAGCCCTGAGATGTGCTCAACAATGTTTACATACTAAGTAAAGGTGAGTCCAGAGATGTGCACAACAATGTCAACATATTATATAATAAGGATTCCTGACATGTGCTAAACAATGTTAACACACCAAGTAAAGGGGAGCCTTGATATGTGCTCAACAATTATAGCATACTAAGTAAAGGGGAGGACTGGCATGTGCTCAACAAGGTTAACACATTACGTATAGGATAGCCTTGACATGTGCTCAACAATGATAACATACTAAGTAAAGTGAAGCCCTGAGATGTGCACAGTAATGTTAACACACAAAGTAAAGGGAAGCCCTGAGATGTGCTCAACAATGTTAACACACTAAGTAAGGTGACCCCTGAAATGTACTCAACAATGTTAACAAACAAAGTGAAGTGGAGCCCTGACATGTGCTCAGCAATGTTAATACACTAAGTAAAGAGGAGCCCTGACATGTGCTCATCAGTGTTAACAAACTAAGTAAAGTGGAGCTGTGACATGTGCTGAACAAAGTTAACGCACTAAGTAAAGGAGAGCCCTAACATGTGCTCGACAATGTTAACACACTAAGTAAAGGGGAGCTGTGTTTAACAATGATAGCATATTAAGTAAAGGGGAGCCCTGACATGTGCTCAACAAGGTTAACACATAATGTAAAGAAGAGCCCTTACATGTGCTCAACAATGTTAACACACTAAGTAAAGGAGAGCCCTGAGATGTGCTTATCAATTTTAAAATGTTAAGTAAAGAAGTGCAATGACATGTGCTCAACAATGTTAACACACAAAGAAAAGGGGAGCCTGACCTCTGCTGAACAATGTTAACAGAATAAGTAAAGCAGAGCCCTGACATGTGATCAACAATGTTAACAAACTAAGTAAAGGGGAGCCCTGAGATATGCTCAACAATGTTAACATACTAAGTAGATGGGATCCCAGAGATGTACTCCACAATGTTAACATGCTAAGTAAAGGGGAGCCCTGAGAAGTACTCAACAATGTTAACACACTAAGTAAAGGGGATCCCTGAGATGTACTCAGCAATGTTAACACACTAAGTAAAGAGGAGCCCTGACATGTGCTCGACTTTGTCAATGCACTAAGGAAAGGGGAGCCATGACATGTGCTTAACACTGTTAGCATACTAAGTAAAGGGGAGTCCTGACATGTGCTCAAGAAGCTTAACATATTACATATAGAGGAGCCCTGAAATTTGCTCAACAATGTTAACACTCTAAGTAAAGGAGAGCCCTGACATGTGCTCAACAATGTTAAACCTACTAAGTAAAGTGAAGCCTTTAGAAGTGCTCTACAATGTAAACATATGAAGGAAAGGGAGCCCTGAGACGTGCTCAACAATGTTAACGCACTAAGTAAAGAGGAGCCCAGACATGTGCTCGACATTGTTAACGCACTAAGTAAAGGGGAGCCGTGACATATGCTTAACACTGATAACATACTAAGTAGAGCAGAGCCCTGACATGTGCTCAACAAGGTTAACACATTACATATAGAGGAGCCCTGAAATGTGCTCAACAATGTTAACACACTAAGTAATGGAGAGCCATGACATGTGATCAACAATGTTAATATGTTAAGTAAAAGAGAGCCATGACATGTGCTCAACAATGTTAACGCTCTAAGTAAGGCGAGCCATTACATGTGCTCAACAATGTTAACACTCTAAGTGAAGGGGAGCCCTGACATGTGCTCAACAATGTTAACACACTAAGTAAAGGGGAGCCTTGAAATGTACTCAACAATGTTAACACACTAAGAAAGGGAACCCTGACATCTGCTCAACAATGTTAATACACTAAGTAAAGGGGAGCCTTTACATGCGCTCAATAATGTTAACACATTAAGTGAAGTGGAGCCCTGACATGTGCTCAACAATGTTGACACATTAAGTAAAGAGGAGCCCTGGCATGTAATCAACAATGTTAACAAACTACAAAGGGGAGCCCAGACATGTGCTCTACAATGAAAACAGACTAAGTAAAGGGCAGCTGAGACATGTGCTTCACAATGATACCATAGTAAGTAAAGGATAGCCCTGACAAGTGCTGAACAAGGTTAACACATAATATATAGAAGAGCCCTGACATGTATTCAACAATGTTTACACACTAAGTAAAGGAGAGCCCTGACATGTGCTCAACAATGTTAAAACATTAAGTAAAGAGGTGCCATGATATGTGCTCAACAATGTTAATGCACTAAGTATGGGGAGCCCTGCCATGTGCTCAACAATGTTAACACACTAAGAAAAGGGGAGCCCTGACCTGAGCTCAATAACGTTAACACATGAAGTAAAGGACAGCCCTGGCATGTGCTCAACAATGTTAACAAACTAAGTAAAGGGGAGCCGTGAGATGTGCTCAACAATGTCAACATACTAAGAAAAGGGGAGCCAAAAGATGTGCTCAACAATGTCCACATACAAAGTAAAAGGGATCCCAGAGATGTGCTCAGCAATGTTAACACACTAAGTAAACAAGAGCCCTGACATGTGCTCAACAATGTTAACAAACTAAGTAAAGGGGAGCCCTGAGATGTGCTCAACAATGTTAACATACTAAGTAAATAGGAGACCAGAGATGTGCTCAATAATGTTAACATACTAAGTAAAGGGGAGCCCTAGGAAGTGATTAACCATGTTAACATACTAAGTAAAGGGCAGCTCTGAGATGTGCTCAACAATGTTAACACACCAAGTAAAGGAGAGTCCTGAGATGTGCACAACAATGTTAACACACTAAGTAAAGGGGAGCCCTGACATGTGCTCGACAATGTTAACACATGAAGTATCAGGGAGCTGTGACATGTGGTTAACAATGATAGCATGCTAAGTAAAGTGGGGCCCTCACATGTGCTCAACAAGATTAACATGTAATGTATAGAAGAGCCCTGATATGTGCTCCACAATGTTAACAGACTAAGTAAAGGAGAGCCCTGAAATGTGCTCAAGAATGTTAACACGTTAAGTAAAGGGTGCCATGACATCTGCTCAACTATGTTAACGCACTACGGGAGCCCTGACATGCTCAACAATGTTAACACAAAATAAAAAAGTATTTCTGACCTATGCTCAACAATGTTAACACAATAAATAAAGGCAGCCCTGACATGTACTCAACAATTTTAACACACTCAGAAAAGCGGAGTTGTGACATGTGCTCAACAATGTTAACACACTAAGTAAAGGGAAGCTCTCAGATGTGCCCAATAATGTTAACATACTAAGTAAATGGGAGCCCTGAGATGTGTTCAACAATGTTAATGCACTAAGTAAGGGGAGCCCTGACATGTGCTCAATGATGTTAACACACTAAGTAAAGGGGAGCCATGACATGTCCTAAACAATGTTAACACACTAAGTAAAGGGGAGCGCTGAGATGTGCTCAACAATGTTAACATACTAAGTAAAGGGATCCCAAAGATGTGTTCGACAATGTTAACATACTAAGTAAAGGGGAGCACTGAGATGTGTTCAACAATGTTAACATACTAAGTAAAGTGGAGCCATGAGATGTGCTCAACAATGTTAACAAACTAAGTAAAGGGGAGCCTTGAGATGTGCTCAACAATGTTAACATACAAAGTAAAGGGGATCCCGGAGATGTGTTCGACAATGTTAACATACTAAGTAAAGGGGAGCACTGAGATGTGCTCAACAATGTCAATACACTAAGTAAAGTGGAGCCCTGACATGTGCTCAACAATGTTAACACTCTAAGTGAAGGGGAGCCCTGACATGTGCTCAACAATGTTAACACACTAAGTAAAGGGGAGCCTTGACATGTACTCAACAATGTTAACACACTAAGAAAGGGAACCCTGACATCTGCTCAACAATGTTAATACACTAAGTAAAGGGGAGCCTTTACATGCGCTCAATAATGTTAACACATTAAGTGAAGTGGAGCCCTGACATGTGCTCAACAATGTTGACACATTAAGTAAAGAGGAGCCCTGGCATGTAATCAACAATGTTAACAAACTAAGCAAAGGGGAGCCCAGACATGTGCTCTACAATGAAAACAGACTAAGTAAAGGGCAGCTGAGACATGTGCTTCACAATGATACCATAGTAAGTAAAGGATAGCCCTGACAAGTGCTGAACAAGGTTAACACATAATATATAGAAGAGCCCTGACATGTATTCAACAATGTTTACACACTAAGTAAAGGAGAGCCCTGACATGTGCTCAACAATGTTAAAACATTAAGTAAAGAGGTGCCATGATATGTGCTCAACAATGTTAATGCACTAAGTATGGGGAGCCCTGCCATGTGCTCAACAATGTTAACACACTAAGAAAAGGGGAGCCCTGACCTGAGCTCAATAACGTTAACACATGAAGTAAAGGACAGCCCTGGCATGTGCTCAACAATGTTAACAAACTAAGTAAAGGGAGCCGTGAGATGCTCAACAATGTCAACATACTAAGAAAAGGGGAGCCCAAAGATGTGCTCAACAATGTCCACATACAAAGTAAAAGGGATCCCAGAGATGCTCAGCAATGTTAACACACTAAGTAAACAAGAGCCCTGACATGTGCTCAACAATGTTAACAACTAAGTAAAGGGAGCCCTGAGATGTGCTCAACAATGTTAACATACTAAGTAAATAGGAGACCAGAGATGTGCTCAACAGTGTTAACATACTAAGTAAAGGGGAGCCCTAGGATGTGATTAACCATGTTAACATACTAAGTAAAGGGCAGCTCTGAGATGTGCTCAACAATGTTAACACACCAAGTAAAGGAGAGTCCTGAGATGTGCACAACAATGTTAACACACTAAGTAAAGGGGAGCCCTGACATGTGCTCGACAATGTTAACACATGAAGTATCAGGGAGCTGTGACATGTGGTTAACAATGATAGCATGCTAAGTAAAGTGGGGCCCTCACATGTGCTCAACAAGATTAACATGTAATGTATAGAAGAGCCCTGATATGTGCGCCACAATGTTAACAGACTAAGTAAAGGAGAGCCCTGAAATGTGCTCAAGAATGTTAACACGTTAAGTAAAGGGGTGCCATGACATCTGCTCAACTATGTTAACGCACTACGGGGAGCCCTGACATGTGCTCAACAATGTTAACACAAAAATAAAAGAGTATTTCTGACCTATGCTCAACAATGTTAACACAATAAATAAAGGCAGCCCTGACATGTACTCAACAATTTTAACACACTCAGAAAAGCGGAGTTGTGACATGTGCTCAACAATGTTAACACACTAAGTAAAGGGAAGCTCTCAGATGTGCCCAATAATGTTAACATACTAAGTAAATGGGAGCCCTGAGATGTGTTCAACAATGTTAATGCACTAAGTAAGGGGAGCCCTGACATGTGCTCAATGATGTTAACACACTAAGTAAAGGGGAGCCATGACATGTCCTAAACAATGTTAACACACTAAGTAAAGGGCGCTGAGATGTGCTCAACAATGTTAACATACTAAGTAAAGGGATCCCAAAGATGTGTTCGACAATGTTAACATACTAAGTAAAGGGAGCACTGAGATGTGTTCAACAATGTTAACATACTAAGTAAAGTGGAGCCATGAGATGTGCTCAACAATGTTAACAAACTAAGTAAAGGGGAGCCTTGAGATGTGCTCAACAATGTTAACATACAAAGTAAAGGGGATCCCGGAGATGTGTTCGACAATGTTAACATACTAAGTAAAGGGGAGCACTGAGATGTGCTCAACAATGTCAATACACTAAGTAAAGTGGAGCCCTGACATGTGCTCAACAATGTTAACACACTAAGTAAAGGAGAGCCTTGACATGTGCTCAACAATGATAGCATACTAAGTAAAGGGAGGACTGGCATGTGCTCAACAAGGTTAACACATTACGTATAGTGGAGCCTTGACATGTGCTCAACAATGTTAACATACTAAGTAAAGTGAAGCCTTGAGATGTGCACAGTATTGTAAACATACAAAGGAAAGAGGAGCTCTGAGATGTGCTCAACAATGTTAACGCACTAAGTAAGGTGACCCCTGAAATGTACTCAACAATGTTAACAAACTAAGAAAAGGGGAGCCCTGAGATGTGTTCAACAGTGTTAAAACACTAAGTAAGGGGAACCCTGACATGTCCGCAACAATGTTAACACATTAAGTAAAGGGAAGTCATCAGTTGTGCTCAACAATTATAAAATACTAAGTAAAGGGGAGCCCTGACATGTCCTCAACAATGTTAACATACAAAGTAAAGTGGCGCCCTGAGATGTGCTCAACAATGTTAACACATAACGAATAGATGAGCAATGACATGTGCTCAACAATGTTAACACACTAAGTAAAGGAGAGTCCTGACATGTGCTTAACAATGTTAATATGTTAAGTAAAGGGGTGCCATGACATGTGCTCAACAATGTTAACACACTAAGTAAAGGGGCGCCATGAGATGTGCTAAACAATGTTAACACATAACGAAAAGATGAGCAATGACATGTGCTCAACAATGTTAACACACTAAGTAAAGGAGAGCCCTGACATGTGCTTAACAATGTTAATATGTTAAGTAAAGGGGTGCCATGACATGTGCTCAACAATGTTAACACACTAAGTAAAGGGGAGCCCTGAGATGTGCTCAACAATGTTAACATACTAAATAAAGGGGATCCCAGAGATATGCTCAACAATGTTAACGCACTAAGTAAAATGGAGCCCTTAGATGTGCTCAATAATGTTAACACACTAAGTAAAGTGGAGCTCTGACATGTGCTCAACAATGTTAACAAACTAAGTAAAACAGAGCCCTGAGATGTGCTCAACAATGTTAACATAACTAGTAAAGGTGAGCTCTGACATTTGCTCAACAATGTTAACAAACTAAGTAAAGCAGAGCCCTGAGGTGTGCTCAACAATGTTTACATACTAAGTAAAGGTGAGCCCAGAGATGTGCACAACAATGTCAAGACACTAAGTAATAAGGATCCCTGACATGTGCTAAACAATTTTAACACACCAAGTAAAGGGGAGCCTTGATATGTGCTCAACAATTATAGCATACTAAGTAAAGGGGAGGACTGGCATGTGCTCAACAAGGTTAACACATTACATATAGGATAGCCTTGACATGTGCTCAACAATGATAACATACTAAGTAAAGTGAAGCCCTGAGATGTGCTCAGTAATGTTAATACACAAAGTAAAGGGGATCCACGACATGTCCTAAACAATGTTAACACACTAAGTAAGGTGACCCCTGAAATGTACTCAACAATGTTAACAAACTAAGCAAAGGGAAGCCCTGAGATGTGCTCAACAATGTTAACACACTAAGTAAGGTGACCCCTGAAATATACTCAACAATGTTAACAAACAAAGTAAAGGAGAGTCCTGAGATGTGTTCAACAATGTTAATGCACTAAGTAAGGGGAATTCTGACATGTCCACAACAATGTTAACACACTAAGTTAAGGGAAGCCGTGAGATGTGCTCAACAATGATAAACTACAATGTAAAGGGGAGCCCTTACATGTCCTCAACAATGTTAACACGCAAAATAAAGGGGAGCCCTGAGATGTGCTCAACAATGTTAACATAACAAGTAAAGGGGAGCCCTGACATTTGCTCAGCAATGTTAACACACTAAGTAAAGCAGAGCCCTGACATGTGCTTAACAATGTTAAAACACTACGTGAAGCGGAACCCTTACATGTGACCAACAGTGTTAACATACTAAGTAAAGGGAGCCCTGAAATGTGTTAATCAATGTTAATGCACTAAGTAAGAGGTGCCCTGACATGTGCTAAACAATGTTAAGAAACAAAGTGAAGTGGAGCCCTGACATGTGCTCAGCAATGTTAATACACTAAGTAAAGAGGAGCCTTGACATGTGCTCAACAGTGTTAACAAACTAAGTAAAGTGGAGCTGTGACATGTGCTAAACAAAGTTAACGCTCTAAGTAAAGGAGAGCCCTAACATGTGCTCGACAATGTTAACGCACTAAGTAAAGGGGAGCTGTGATTAACAATGATAGCATATTAAGTAAAGGGGAGCCCTGACATGTGCTCAACAAGGTTAACACATAATGTAAAGAAGAGCCCTCATGTGCTCAACAATGTTAACACACTAAGTAAAGGAGAGCCCTGAGATGTGCTTATCAATTTTAAAATGTTAAGGAAAGAAGTGCAATGACATGTGCTCAAGAATGTTAACACACAAAGAAAAGGGGAACCTGACCTCTGCTGAACAATCTTAACAGAATAAGTAAAGCAGAGCCCTGACATGTGATCAACAATGTTAACAAACTAAGTAAAGGGGAGCCCTGAGATATGCTCAACAATGTTAACATACTAAGTAAATGGGATCCCAGAGATGTACTCAACAATGTTAACATGCTAAGTAAAGGGGAGCCCTGAGAAGTGCTCAACAATGTTAACACACTAAGTAAAGGGGAGCCCTGAGATGTACTCAGCAATGTTAACACACTAAGTAAAGAGGAGCCCTGACATGTGCTCGACATTGTCAATGCACTAAGTAAAGGGGGAGCCATGACATGTGCTTAACACTGATAGCATACTAAGTAAAGGGGAGTCCTGACATGTGCTCAAGAAGCTTAACATATTACATATAGAGGAGCCCTGAAATTTGCTCAACAATGTTAACACTCTAAGTAAAGGAGAACCCTGACATGTGCTCAACAATGTTAACCTACTAAGTAAAGTGAAGCCTTGAGAAGTGCTCTACAATGTAAACATATGAAGGAAAGGGGGAGCCCTGAGACGTGCTCAACAATGTTAATGCACTAAGTAAAGAGGAGCCCAGACATGTGCTCGACATTGTTAACGCACTAAGTAAAGGGGAGCCGTGACATATGCTTAACACTGATAACATACTAAGTAGAGCAGAGCCCTGACATATGCTCAACAAGGTTAACACATTACATATAGAGGAGCCCTGAAATGTGCTCAACAATGTTAACACACTAAGTAAAGGAGACCCCTGACATGTGATCAACAATGTTAATATGTTAAGTAAAAGAGAGCCATGACATGTGCTCAACAATGTTAACTCTCTAAGTAAGGCGAGCCCTTACAAGTGCTCAACAATGTTAACACTCTAAGTGAAGGGGAGCCCTGACAAGTGCTCAACAATGTTAACACATTAAGTAAAGGGGAGCCTTGACATGTACTCAATAATGTTAACACACTAAGAAAGGGAACCCTGACATCTGCTCAACAATGTTAATACACTAAGTAAAGGGGAGCCTTGACATGCGCTCAATAATGTTAACACATTAAGTGAAGTGGAGCCCTGACATGTGCTCAACAATGTTAACACATTAAGCAAAGAGGAGCCCTGGCATGTAATCAACAATGTTAACAAACTAAGCAAAGGGGAGCCCAGACATGTGCTCGACAATGAAAACAGACTAAGTAAAGGGCAGCTGAGACATGTGCTTCACAATGATACCATAGTAAGTAAAGGATAGCCCTGACAAGTGCTGAACAAGGTTAACACATAATATATAGAAGAGCCCTGACATGTATTCAACAATGTTTACACACTAAGTAAAGGAGAGCCCTGACATGTGCTCAACAATGTTAAAACATTAAGTAAAGAGGTGCCATGATATATGCTCAACAATGTTACTGTACTAAGTATGGGGAGCCCTGCCATGTGCTCAACAATGTTAACACACTAAGAAAAGGGGAGCCCTGACCTGAGCTCAATAACGTTAACACTCGAAGAAAAGGACAGCCCTGGCATGTGCTCAACAATGTTAACAAACTAAGTAAAGGGGAGCCGTGAGATGTGCTCAACAATGTCAACATACTAAGTAAAGGGGAGCCCAAAGATGTGCTCAACAATGTCCACATACAAAGTAAAAGGGATCCCAGAGATGTGCTCAGCAATGTTAACACACTAAGTAAACGAGAGCCCTGACATGTGCTCAACAATGTTAACAAACTAAGTAAAGGGGAGCCCTGAGATGTGCTCAACAATGTTAACATACTAAGTAAATAGGAGACCAGAGATGTGCTCAATAATGTTAACATACTAAGTAAAGGGGAGCCCTAGGAAGTGATTAACCATGTTAACATACTAAGTAAAGGGCAGCTCTGAGATGTGCTCAACAATGTTAACACACCAAGTAAAGGAGAGTCGTGAGATGTGCACAGCAATGTTAACACACTAAGTAAATGTTAGCCCTGACATGTGCTCGACAATGTTAACACATGAAGTAAAGGGGAGGTGTGACATGTGGTTAACAATGATAGCATACTAAGTAAAGTGGGGCCCTGACATGCGCTCAACAAGATTAACACGTAAAGTATAGAAGAGCCCTGATAAGTGCGCCACAATGTTAACAGACTAAGTAAAGGAGAGCCCTGACATGTGCTCAAGAATGTTAACACGTTAAGTAAAGGGGTGCCATGACATCTGCTCAACAATGTTAACGCACTACGGGGAGCCCTGACATGTGCTCAACAATGATAACACAAAAGGAAAAGAGTATTTCTGACCTATGCTCAACAATGTTAACACAATAAATAAAGGCAGCCCTGACATGTACTCAACAATTTTAACACACTCAGAAAAGCTTAGTTGTGACATGTGCTCAACAATGTTAACACACTAAGTAAAGGAAACTCTCAGATGTGCCCAATAAAGTTAACATACAAAGTAAATGGGTGCCCTGAGATGTGTTCAACAATGTTAACGCACTAAGTAAGGGGAGCCCTGACATGTGCTCAATGATGTTAAAACACTAAGTAAAGGGGAGCCATGCAATGTCCTAAACAATGTTAACACACTAAGTAAAGGGGAGCTCTGAGATGTGCTCAAAAATGTTAACATACTAAATAAAGGGGATCTCAGAGATGTGTTCGACAATGTTAACATACTAAGTATAGGGGAGCACTGAGATGTGCTCAACAATGTCAATACACTAAGTAAAGTGGAGCCCTGACATGTGCTCAACAATGTTAACACACTAAGTTAAGGGGAGCCTTGACATGTGCTCAACAATGTTAACATACTAAGTAAAGGGGATCCCAGAGATATGCTCAACAATGTTAACGCACTAAGTAAACTGGAGTCCTGAGATCTGCTCAATAATGTTAACACACTAAGTAAAGAGGAGCTATGACAAGTGCTCAACAATGTTAACACACTAAGTAAAGGAGAGCCTTGACATGTGCTCTACAATGATAGCATACTAAGTAAAGGGGAGGACTGTCATGTGCTCAACAAGGTTAACACATTACGTATAGTGGAGCCTTGACGTGTGCTCAACAATGTTAACATACGAAGTAAAGGGGATCCCGGAGATGTGTTCGACAATGTTAACATACTAAGTAAAGGGGAGCACTGAGATGTGCTCAACAAAGTCAATGCACTAAGTAAAGTGGAGCCCTGACATGTGCTCAACAATGTTAACACACTAAGTAAAGGAGAGCCTTGACATGTGCTCAACAATGATAGCATACTAAGTAAAGGGGAGCACTGGCATGTGCTCAACAAGGTTAACACATTACGTATAGTGGAGCCTTGACATGTGCTCAACAATGTTAACATACTAAGTAAAGTGAAGCCCTGAGATGTGCACAGTATTGTAAACATACAAAGGAAAGAGGATCTCTGAGATGTGCTCAACAATGTTAACGCACTAAGTAAGGTGACCCCTGAAATGTACTCAACAATGTTAACAAACTAAGAAAAGGGGAGCCCTGAGATGTGTTCAACAGTGTTAAAACACTAAGTAAGGGGAACCCTGACATGTCCGCAACAATGTTAACACATTAAGTAAAGGGAAGTCATCAGTTGTGCTCAACAATGATAAAATACTAAGTAAAGGGGAGCCCTGACATGTCCTCAACAATGTTAACATACAAAGTAAAGGGGCGCCCTGAGATGTGCTCAACAATGTTAACACATAACGAATAGATGAGCAATGACATGTGCTCAACAATGTTAACACACTAAGTAAAGGAGAGCCCTGACATGTGCTTAACAATGTTAATATGTTAAGTAAAGGGGTGCCATGACATGTGCTCAACAATGTTAACACACTAAGTAAAGGGGCGCCATGAGATGTGCTAAACAATGTTAACACATAACGAAAAGATGAGCAATGACATGTGCTCAACAATGTTAACACACTAAGTAAAGGAGAGCCCTGACATGTGCTTAACAATGTTAATATGTTAAGTAAAGGGGTGCCATGACATGTGCTCAACAATGTTAACACACTAAGTAAAGGAGAGCCCTGACATGTGCTTAACAATGTTAATATGTTAAGTAAAGGGGTGCCATGACATGTGCTCAACAATGTTAACACACTAAGTAAAGGGGCGCCATGAGATGTGCTAAACAATGTTAACACATAACGAAAAGATGAGCAATGACATGTGCTCAACAATGTTAACACACTAAGTAAAGGAGAGCCCTGACATGTGCTTAACAATGTTAATATGTTAAATAAAGGGGTGCCATGACATGTGCTCAACAATGTTAACACACTAAGTAAAGGGAGCCCTGACATGTGCTCAACAGTGTTAACTCACTAAGAAAAGGGGAGCCCAACTCTGCTCCACATTGTTAACATACTAAGAAAATGGGAGTCGTGACATGTGCTCAACAATGTTAACATACTAAGTATAGGGGAGCCCTGACATGTGTTCAATAATGTTAACAGAATACGAATAGAGGAGCCCAGACATGTGCTCAACAATGTTAACAAACTATGTAAAGGGGAGCCCTGAGATGTGCTCAACAATGTTAACATACTAAGTAAAGGGGATCCCAGAGATATGCTCAACAATGTTAATGCACTAAGTAAACTGGAGCCCTTAGATGTGCTCAATAATGTTAACACACTTAGTAAAGTGGAGCTCTGACATGTGCTCAACAATGTTAACAAACTAAGTAAAGCAGAGCCCTGAGATGTGCTCAACAATGTTAACATAACTAGTAAAGGGGAGCTCTGACATTTGCTCAACAATGTTAACAAACTAAGTAAAGCAGAGCCCTGAGATGTGCTCAACAATGTTTACATACTAAGTAAAGGTGAGTCCAGAGATGTGCACAACAATGTCAAGACACTAAGTAATAAGGATCCCTGACATGTGCTAAACAATTTTAACACACCAAGTAAAGGGGAGCCTTGATATGTGCTCAACAATTATAGCATACTAAGTAAAGGGGAGGACTGGCATGTGCTCAACAAGGTTAACACATTACGTACAGGATAGCCTTGACATGTGCTCAACAATGATAACATACTAAGTAAAGTGAAGCCCTGAGATGTGCTCAGTAATGTTAATACACAAAGTAAAGGGGATCCATGACATGTCCTAAACAATGTTAACACACTAAGTAAGGTGACCCCTGAAATGTACTCAACAATGTTAACAAACTAAGCAAAGGGATGCCCTGAGATGTGCTCAACAATGTTAACACACTAAGTAAGGTGACCCCTGAAATATACTCAACAATGTTAACAAACAAAGTAAAGGGGAGTCCTCAGATGTGTTCAACAATGTTAATGCACTAAGTAAGGGGAATCCTGACATGTCCACAACAATGTTAACACACTAAGTTAAGGGAAGCCGTGAGATGTGCTCAACAATGATAAACTACAATGTAAAGGGGAGCCCTTACATGTCCTCAACAATGTTAACACACAAAATAAAGGGGAGCCCTGAGATGTGCTCAACAATGTTAACATAAGAAGTAAAGGGGAGCCCTGACATTTGCTCAGCAATGTTAACACACTAAGTAAAGCAGAGCCCTGACATGTGCTTAACGATGTTAAAACACTACGTAAAGCGGAACCCTTACATGTGACCAACAGTGTTAACATACTAAGTAAAGGGAGCCCTGAAATGTGTTAATCAATGTTAATGCACTAAGTAAGGGGTGCCCTGACATGTGCTCAGCAATGTTAATACACTAAGTAAAGAGGAGCCCTGACATGTGCTCAACAGTGTTAACAAACTAAGTAAAGTGGAGCTGTGACATGTGCTGAACAAAGTTAACGCTCTAAGTAAAGGAGAGCCCTAACATGTGCTCGACAATGTTAACGCACTAAGTAAAGGGGAGCTGTGATTAACAATGATAGCATATTAAGTAAAGGGGAGCCCTGACATGTGCTCAACAAGGTTAACACATAATGTAAAGAAGAGCCCTTACATGTGCTCAGCAATGTTAACACACTAAGTAAAGGAGAGCCCTGAGATGTGCTTATCAATTTTAAAATGTTAAGTAAAGAAGTGCAATGACATGTGCTCAACAATGTTAACACACAAAGAAAAGGGGAGCCTGAACTCTGCTGAACAATCTTAACAGAATAAGTAAAGCAGAGCCCTGACATGTGATCAACAATGTTAACAAACTAAGTAAAGGGGAGCCCTGAGATATGCTCAACAATGTTAACTTACTAAGTAAATGGGATCCCAGAGATGTACTCAACAATGTTAACATGCTAAGTAAAGGGGAGCCCTGAGAAATGCTCAACAATGTTAACACACTAAGTAAAGGGAGCCCTGAGATGTACTCAGCAATGTTAACACACTAAGAAAGAGAGCCCTGACATGTGCTCGACATTGTCAATGCACTAAGTAAAGGGAGCCATGACATGTGCTTAACACTGATAGCATACTAAGTAAAGGGAGTCCTGACATGTGCTCAAGAAGCTTAACATATTACATATAGAGAGCCCTGAAATTTGCTCAACAATGTTAACACTCTAAGTAAAGGAGAACCCTGACATGTGCTCAACAATGTTAACCTACTAAGTAAAGTGAAGCCTTTGAGAAGTGCTCTACAATGAAACATATGAAGGAAAGGGAGCCCTGAGACGTGCTCAACAATGTTAATGCACTAAGTAAGAGGGAGCCCAGACATGTGCTCGACATTGTTAACGCCTAAGTAAAGGGAGTCGTGACATATGCTTAACACTGATAACATACTAAGTAGAGCAGAGCCCTGACATATGCTCAACAAGGTTAACACATTACATATAGAGGAGCCCTGAAATGTGCTCAACAATGTTAACACACTAAGTAATGGAGACCCCTGACATGTGATCAACAATGTTAATATGTTAAGTAAAAGAGAGCCATGACATGTGCTCAACAATGTTAACTCTCTAAGTAAGGCGAGCCCTTACAAGTGCTCAACAATGTTAACACTCTAAGTGAAGGGGAGCCCTGACATGTGCTCAACAATGTTAACACATTAAGTAAAGGGGAGCCTTGATATGTACTCAACAATGTTAACACACTAAGAAAGGGAACCCTGACATCTGCTCAACAATGTTAATACACTAAGTAAAGGGGAGCCTTGACATGTGCTCAATAATGTTAACACATTAAGTGAAGTGGAGCCCTGACATGTGCTCAACAATGTTAACACATTAAGCAAAGAGGAGCCCTGGCATGTAATCAACAATGTTAACAAACTACAAAGGGAGCCCAGACATGTGCTCACAATGTAAACAGACTAAGTAAAGGGCAGCTGAGACATGTGCTTCACAATGATACCATAGTAAGTAAAGGGGAGCCCTGACAAGTGCTGAACAAGGTTGACACATAATGTATAGAAGAACCCTGACATGTATTCAACAATGTTTACACACTAAGTAAAGGAGAGCCCTGACATGTGCTCAACAATGTTAACATACAAAGTAAAGGGGCGCCCTGAGATGTGCTCAACAATCTTAACACATAACGAATAGATGAGCAATGACATGTGCTCAACAATGTTAACACACTAAGTAAAGGAAAGCCCTGACATGTACTTAACAATGTTAATATGTTAAGTAAAGGGGTGCCATGACATGTGCTCAACAATGTTAATACACTAAGTAAAGGGGCACCCTGAGATGCGCTCAACAATGTTAACACATAACGAATAGATGTGCAATGACATGTGCTCAACAATGTTAACACACTAAGTAAAGGAGAGCCCTGACATGTGCTTAACAATGTTAATATGTTAAGTAAAGGGGTGCCATGACATGTGCTCAACAATGTTAACACACAAAGTAAAGGGAGCCCTGACATGTGCTCAACAGTGTTAACTCACTAAGAAAAGGGGAGCCCACCTCTGCTCAACATTGTTAACATACAAAGAAAAGGGGAGTCGTGACATGTGCTCAAAAATGTAAGCATACTAAGTATAGGGGAGCCCTGACATGTGTTCAATAATGTTAACAGAATACGAATAGAGGAGCCCAGACATGTGATCAACAATGTTAACAAACTAAGAAAAGGGGAGCTCTGAGACATGCTCAACAATGTTAACATACTAAGTAAAGGGGATCCCAGAGATATGCTCAACAATGTTAACGCACTAAGTAAACTGGAGTCCTGAGATGTGCTCAATAATGTTAACACACTAAGTAAAGGGGAGCTCTGACATGTGCTCAACAATGTTAACAAACTAAGTAAAGCAGAGCCCTGAGATGTGCTCAACAATGTTAACATAACTAGTAAAGGGGAGCTCCGACATTTGCTCAACAATGTTAACAAACTAGGTGAAGCAGAGCCCTGAGATGTGCTCAACAATGTTTACATACTAAGTAAAGGTGAGCCCAGAGATGTGCACAACAATGTCAAGACACTAAGTAATAAGGATCCCTGACATGTGCTAAACAATGTTAACACACCAAGTAAAGGGGAGCCTTGATATGTGCTCAACAATTATAGCATACTAAGTAAAGGGGAGGACTGGCATGTGCTCAACAAGGTTAACACACTACGTATAGTGGAGCCTTGACATGTGCTCAGCAATTTTAACAAACTAAGTAAAGGGGAGCCCTGAGATGTGCTCAACAATGTTAACATACTAAGAAAAGGGGAGCCCTAGGATGTGATTAGCCATGTTAACATACTAAGTAAAGGGCAGCTCTGAGATGTGCTCAACAATGTTAACACACCAAGTAAAGGAGAGTCCTGAGATGTGCAAAACAATGTTAACACACTAAGTAAAGGGGAGCCCTGATCTGTGCTCGACAATGTTAACACATGAAGTAAAGGGGAGGTGTGACATGTGGTTAACAATGATAGCATACTAAGAAAAGTGGGGCCCTTACATGTGCTCAACAAGATTAACACGTAATGTATAGAAGAGCCCTGATATGTGCGCCACAATGTTAACAGACTAAGTAAAGGAGAGCCCTGACATGTGCTCAAGAATGTTAACACGTTAAGTAAAGGGGTGCCATGACATCTGCTCAACAATGTTAATGCACTACGGGGAGCCCTGACATGTGCTCAACAATGTTAACACAAAAATAAAAGGGTATTTCTGACCTATGCTCAACAATGTTAACACAATAAATAAAGGCAGCCCTGACATGTACTCAACAATTTTAACACACTCAGAAAAGCGGAGTTGTGACATGTGCTCAACAATGTTAACACACTAAGTAAAAGGAAGCTCTCAGATGTGCCCAATAATGTTAACATACTAAGTAAATGGGAGCCCTGAGATGTGTTCAACAATATTAACGCACTAAGTAAGGGGAGCCCTGACATGTGCTCAATGATGTTAACACACTAAGGGGATCCATGATATGTCCTAAACAATGTTAACACACTAAGTAAAGGGGAGCTCTGAGATGTGCTCAACAATGTTAACATACTAAGTAAAGGGGATCCCAGAGATGTGTTTGACAATGTTAACATACTAAGTAAAGGGGAGCACTGAGATGTGTTCAACAATGTTAACATACTAAGTAAAGTGGAGCCATGAGATGTGCTCAACAATGTTAACAAACTAAGTAAAGGGGAGCCTTGAGATGTGCTCAACAATGTTAACATACGAAGTAAAGGAGATCCCAGAGATGTGTTCGACAATGTTAACATACTAAGTAAAGGGGAGCTCTGAGATGTGCTCAACAATGTCAATACACTAAGTAAAGTGGAGCCCTGACATGTGCTCAACAATGTTAACACATTACGTATAGTGGAGCCTTGACATGTGCTCAACAATGTTAACATACAAAGTAAAGGGGCGCCATGAGATGTGCTAAACAATGTTAACACATAACGAATAGATGAGCAATGACATGTGCTCAACAATGTTAACACACTAAGTAAAGGAGAGCCCTGACATGTGCTTAACAATGTTAATATGTTAAGTAAACGGGTGCCATGACATGTGCTCAACAATGTTAACACACTAAGTAAAGGGAGCCCTGATATGTGCTCAACAGTGTTAACTCACTAAGAAAAGGGGAGCCCACCACTGCTCAACATTGTTAACATACTAAGAAAAGGTGAGTCGTGACATGTGCTCAACAATGTTAGCATACTAAGTATAGGGGTGCCCTGACATGTGTTCAATAATGTTAACAGTATACGAATAGAGGAGCCCAGACATGTGCTCAACAATGTTAACAAACTAAGTAAAGGGGAGCCCTGAGATGTGCTCAACAATGTTAACATACTAAGTAAAGGGGATCCCAGAGATATGCTCAACAATGTTAACACACTAAGTAAACTGGAGCCCTGAGATGTGCTCAATAATGTTAACACACTAAGTAAAGGGGAGCTCTGACATGTGCTCAACAATGTTAACAAACTAAGTAAAGCAGAGCCCTGAGATGTGCTCAACATTGTTAACATAACTAGTAAAGGGGAGCTCTGACATTTGCTCAACAATGTTAACAAACTAAGTAAAGCAGAGCCCTGAGATGTGCTCAACAATGTTTACATACTAAGTAAAGGTGAGCCCAGAGATGTGCACAACAATGTAAACACACTAAGTAATAAGGATCCCTGACATGTGCTAAACAATGTTAACACACCAAGTAAAGGGGAGCCTTGACATGTGCTCAACAATGTTAACAAACTAAGTACAGGGGAGCCCTGAGATGTGCTCAACAATGTTAACAAACTAAGTAAATAGGAGACCAGAGATGTGCTCAACAATTTTAACATATTAAGTAAAGGGGAGCCCTAGGATGTGATTAGCCATGTTAACATACTAAGTAAAGGGCAGCTCTGAGATGTGCTCAACAATGTTAACACACCAAGTAAAGGAGAGTCCTGAGATGTGCACAATAATGTTAATACACTAAGTAAAGGGGAGCCCTGACATGTGCTCGACAATGTTAACACACGAAGCAAAGGGGAGCCATGACATGTGGTTAACAATGATCTCATACTAAGTAAAGTGGGGCCCTGACATGTGCTCAACAAGATTAACACGTAATGTATAGAAGAGCCCTGATATGTGCGCCACAATGTTAACAGACTAAGTAAAGGAGAGCCCTGACATGTGCTCAAGAATGTTAACACGTTAAGTAAAGGGGTGCCATGACATCTGCTCAACAATGTTAACCCACTAAGGGGAGCCCTGATATGTGCTCAACAATGTTAACACAAAAATAAAAGGGTATTTCTGACATATGCTCAACAATGTTAACACAATAAATAAAGGCAGCCCTGACATGTACTCAACAATTTTAACACACTCAGAAAAGCGGAGTTGTGACATGTGCTCAACAATGTTAACACACTAAGTAAAGGGAAGCTCTCAGATGTGCCCAATAAAGTTAACATACTAAGTAAATGGGAGCCCTGAGATGTGTTCAACAATGTTAACGCACTAAGTAAGGGGAGCCCTGACATGTGCTCAATGATGTTAAAACACTAAGTAAAGGGGAGCCATGACATGTCCTAAACAATGTTAACACACTAAGTAAAGGGGAGCTCTGAGATGTGCTCAAAAATGTTAACATACTAAGTAAAGGGGATCTCAGAGATGTGTTCGACAATGTTAACATACTAAGTAAAGGGGAGCACTGAGATGTGTTCAACAATGTTAACATACTAAGTAAGTGGAGCCGTGAGATGTGCTCAACAATGTTAACAAACTAAGTAAAGGGAAGCCTTGAGATGTGCTCAACAATGTTAACATACGAAGTAAAGGGGATCCCAGAGATGTGTTCGACAAAGTTAACATACTAAGTATAGGGGAGCACTGAGATGTGCTCAACAATGTCAATACACTAAGTAAAGTGGAGCCCTGACATGTGCTCAACAATGTTAACACACTAAGTAAAGGGGAGCCTTGACATGTGCTCAACAATGATAGCATACTAAGTAAAGGGAAGGACTGGCATGTGCTCAACAAGGTTAACACATTACGTATAGTGGAGCCTTGACATGTGTTCATCAATGTTAACATACTAAGTAGAGTGAAGCCCTGAGATGTGCTCAGTAATGTAAACATACAAAGGAAAAAGGAGCTCTGAGATGTGCTCAACAATGTTAATGCACTAAGTAAGTTGACCCCTGAAATGTACTCAACAATGTTAACAAACTAAGAAAGGGGCCCTGAGATGTGTTCAAGCAGTGTTAACACCCTAAGATGGGAACCTGACATGTCATAACAATGTTAACACAATAAGTAAAGGGAAGCCATCAGTTGTGCTCAACAATGATAAAATACTAAGTAAAGGGGAGCCCTGACATGTCCTCAACAATGTTAACATACAAAGTAAAGGGGCGCCCTGAGATGTGCTCAACAATGTTAACACATAACGAATAGATGAGCAATGACATGTGCTCAACAATGTTAACACACTAAGTAAAGGAAAGCCCTGACATGTACTTAACAATGTTAATATGTTAAGTAAAGGGGTGCCATGACAATGTGCTCAACAATGTTAATACACTAAGTAAAGGGGCGCCCTGAGATGCGCTCAACAATGTTAACACATAACGAATAGATGTGCAATGACATGTGCTCAACAATGTTAACACACTAAGTAAAGGAGAGCCCTGACATGTGCTTAACAATGTTAATATGTTAAGTAAAGGGGTGCCATGACATGTGCTCAACAATGTTAACACACAAAGTAAAGGGAGCCCTGACATGTGCTCAACAGTGTTAACTCACTAAGAAAAGGGGAGCCCACCTCTGCTCAACATTGTTAACATACAAAGAAAAGGGGAGTCGTGACATGTGCTCAAAAATGTTAGCATACTAAGTATAGGGGAGCCCTGACATGTGTTCAATAATGTTAACAGAATACGAATAGAGGAGCCCAGACATGTGATCAACAATGTTAACAAACTAAGTAAAGGGGAGCCCTGAGACGTGCTCAACAATGTTAACATACTAAGTAAAGGGGATCCCAGAGATATGCTCAACAATGTTAACGCACTAAGTAAACTGGAGTCCTGAGATGTGCTCAATAATGTTAACACACTAAGTAAAGGGGAGCTCTGACATGTGCTCAACAATGTTAACAAACTAAGTAAAGCTGAGCCCTGAGATGTGCTCAACAATGTTAACATAACTAGTAAAGGGGAGCTCTGACATTTGCTCAACAATGTTAACAAACTAAGTAAAGCAGAGCCCTGAGATGTGCTCAACAATGTTTACATACTAAGTAAAGGTGAGCCCAGAGATGTGCACAACAATGTCAAGACACTAAGTAATAAGGATCCCTGACATGTGCTAAACAATGTTAACACACCAAGTAAAGGGGAGCCTTGATATGTGCTCAACAATTATAGCATACTAAGTAAAGGGGAGGAATGGCATGTGCTCAACAAGGTTAACACACTACGTATAGTGGAGCCTTGACATGTGCTCAGCAATGTTAACAAACTAAGTAAAGGGGAGCCCTGAGATGTGCTCAACAATGTTAACATACTAAGTAAAGGGGAGCCCTAGGATGTGATTAGCCATGTTAACATACTAAGTAAAGGGCAGCTCTGAGATGTGCTCAACAATGTTAACACACCAAGTAAAGGAGAGTCCTGAGATGTGCAAAACAATGTTAACACACTAAGTAAAGGGGAGCCCTGATCTGTGCTCGACAATGTTAACACATGAAGTAAAGGGGAGGTGTGACATGTGGTTAACAATGATAGCATACTAAGTAAAGTGGGGCCCTTACATGTGCTCAACAAGATTAACACGTAATGTATAGAAGAGTCCTGATATGTGCGCCACAATTTTAACAGACTAAGTAAAGGAAAGCCCTGACATGTGCTCAAGAATGTTAACACGTTAAGTAAAGGGGTGCCATGACATCTGCTCAACAATGTTAATGCACTACGGGGAGCCCTGACATGTGCTCAACAATGTTAACACAAAAAAAAGGGTATTTCGACCTATGCTCAACAATGTTAACACAATAAATAAAGGCAGCCCTGACATGTACTCAACAATTTTAACACACTCAGAAAAGCGGAGTTGTGACATGTGCTCAACAATGTTAACACACTAAGTAAAAGGCTCTCAGATGTGCCCAATAATGTTAACATACTAAGTAAATGGGAGCCCTGAGATGTGTTCAAAATATTAACGACTAAGTAAGGGGAGCCCTGACATGTGCTCAATGATGTTAACACACTAAGGGGATCCATGACATGTCCTAAACAATGTTAACACACTAAGTAAAGGGAGCTCTGAGATGTGCTCAACAATGTTAACATACTAAGTAAAGGGATCCAGAGATGTGTTTGACAATGTTAACATACTAAGTAAAGGGGAGCACTGAGATGTGTTCAACAATGTTAACATACTAAGTAAAGTGGAGCCATGAGATGTGCTCAACAATGTTAACAAACTAAGTAAAGGGGAGCCTTGAGATGTTCTCAACAATGTTAACATACGAAGTAAAGGAGATCCCGGAGATGTGTTCGACAATGTTAACATACTAAGTAAAGGGGAGCACTGAGATGTGCTCAACAATGTCAATACACTAAGTAAAGTGGAGCCCTGACATGTGCTCAACAATGTTAACACACTAAGTAAAGGGGAGCCTTGACATGTGCTCAACAATGATAGCATACTAAGTAAAGGGGAGGACTGGCATGTGCTCAACAAGGTTAACACATTACGTATAGTGGAGCCTTGACATGTGCTCAACAATGATAACATACTAAGTAAAGTGAAGCCCTGAGATGTGCACAGTAATGTAAACATACAAAGGAAAGAGGAGCTCTGAGATGTGCTCAACAATGTTAACGCACTAAGTAAGGTGACCCCTGAAATGTACTCAACAATGTTAACAAACTAAGAAAAGGGGAGCCCTGAGATGTGTTCAACAGTGTTAACACACTAAGTAAGGGGAACCCTGACATGTCCTCAACAATGTTAACATACAAAGTAAAGGGGCGCCCTGAGATGTGCTAAACAATGTTAACACATAATGAATAGATGAGCAATGACATGTGCTCAACAATGTTAACACACTAAGTAAAGGAGAGCCCTGACATGTGCTTAACAATGTTAATATGTTAAGTAAAGGGGTGCCATGACATGTGCTCAACAATGTTAACACTCTAAGTAAAGGGAGCCCTGACATGTGCTCAACAGTGTTAACTCACTAAGAAAAGGGGAGCCCACCACTGCTCAACATTGTTAACATACTAAGAAAAGGGGAGTCGTGACATGTGCTTAACAATGTTAGCATACTAAGTATAGGGGAGCCCTGACATGTGTTCAATAATGTTAACAGAATATGAATAGAGGAGCCCAGACATGTGCTCAACAATGTTAACAAACTAAGTAAAGGGGAGCCTTGAGATGTGCTCAACAATGTTTACATACTAAGTAAAGGGGATCCCAGAGATATGCTCAACAATGTTAACGCACTAAGTAAACTGGAGCCCTGAGATGTGCTCAATAATGTTAACACACTAAGTAAAGGGGAGCTCTGACATGTGCTCAACAATGTTAACAAACTAAGTAAAGCAGAGCCCTGAGATGTGCTCAACATTGTTAACATAACTAGTAAAGGGGAGCTCTGACATTTGCTCAACAATGTTAACAAACTAAGTAAAGCAGAGCCCTGAGATGTGCTCAACAATGTTTACATACTAAGTAAAGGTGAGCCCAGAGATGTGCACAACAATGTAAACACACTAAGTAATAAGGATCCCTGACATGTGCTAAACAATGTTAACACACCAAGTAAAGGGGAGCCTTGATATGTGCTCAACAATTATAGAATACTAAGTAAAGGGGAGGACTGGCATGTGCTCAACAAGGTTAACACATTACGTATAGGATAGCTTTGACATGTGCTCAACAATGATAACATACTAAGTAAAGTGAAGCCCTGAGATGTGCTCAGTAATGTTAACACACAAAGTAAAGGGGATCCACGACATGTCCTAAACAATGTTAACACACTAAGTAAGGTGACCCTGAAATGTACTCAACAATGTTAACAAACAAAGTAAAGGGGAGTCCTGAGATGTGTTCAACAATGTTAATGCACTAAGTAAGGGGAATCCTGACATGTCCGCAACAATGTTAACACACTAAGTTAAGGGAAGCCATGAGATGTGCTCAACAATGATAAAATACTATGTAAAGGGGAGCCCTGACATGTCCTCAACAATGTTAACACACAAAGTAAAGGGGAGCCCTGAGATGTGCTTCAACAATGTTAACATAACAAGTAAAGGGGAGCCCCGACATTTGCTCAACAATGTTACCACACTAAGTAAAGCAGAGCCCTGACATGTGCTTAACAATGTTAAAACACTACTTAAAGCGGAACCCTGACATGTGCCCAACAGTGTTAACATACTAAGTAAAGGGAGCCCTGAAATGTGTTAATCAATGTTAACGCACTAAGTAAGGGGTGCCCTGATATGTGCTAAACAATGTTAACAAACAAAGTGAAGTGGAGCCCTGACATGTGCTCAGCAATGTTAATACACTAAGTAAAGGAGAGCCCGTACATTTGCTCAACAATGTTAACACACTAAGTAAAGGGGGAGCTGTGATTAACAATGATAGCATATTAAGTAAAGGGGAGCCCTGACATGTGCTCAACAAGGTTAACACATAACATAAAGAAGAGCCCGTACATGTGCTCAACAATGTTAACACACTAAGTAAAGGAGAGCCCTGAGATGTGCTTATCAATTTTAAAATGTTAAGTAAAGAAGTGCAATGACATGTGCTCAACAATGTTAACACACAAAGAAAAGGGGAGCCTGACCTCTGCTGAACAATGTTAACAGAATAAGTAAAGCAGAGCCCTGACATGTGATCAACAATGTTAACAAACTAAGTAATGGGGAGCCCTGAGATATGCTCAACAATGTTATCATACTTTGTAAATGGGATCCCAGAGATGTACTACACAATGTTAACATGCTAAGTAAAACGGAGCCCTGAGATGTACTCAGCAATGTTAACACACTAAGTAAAGAGGAGCTCTGACATGTTCTCGACATTGTCAATGCACTAAGTAAACGGGAGCCATGACATGTGCTTAACACTGATAGCATACTAAGTAAAGGGGAGTCCTGACATGTGCTCAAGAAGCTTAACATATTACATATAGAGGAGCCCTGAAATTTGCTCAACAATGTTAACACTCTAAGTAAAGGAGAGCGCTGACATGTGCTCAACAATGTTAACATGTTAAGTAAAAGGAAGCCATGACATGTGATCAACAATGTTAACGCACTAAGTAAGGGGAGCCCTGAGATGTGCTCAACAATGTTAACATACTAAGTAAAGGGGAGCCTGAGATGTGCTCAACAATGTAAACATACTAAGAAAAGGGGAGCCCTGAGATGTGCACAATTTCAACACAATAAGTTAAAGAGAGCCCTGACCAGTGCTCAACAATGTTAACACACTAAGTAAAGGGGAGCCTTGACATATGCTCAACATAGATAGCATACTAAGTGAATGGGAGTCCTGGCATGTGCTCAACGAGGTTAACAAATTACGTATAGGGGAGCCCTGACATGTGCTCAACAATGTTAACACACTAAGTAAAGTGAAGCCTTGAGAAGTGCTCAACAATGTTAACACTCTAAGTGAAGGGGAGCCCTGACTTGTGCTCAACAATGTTAACACACTAAGTAAAGTGAAGCCTTGAGAAGTGCTCTACAATGTAAACATATGAAGGAAAGGGGAGCCCTGAGACATGCTCAACAATGTTAACGCACTAAGTAAAGAGGAGCCCAGACATGGCTTGACATTGTTAATGCACTAAGTAAAGGGGAGCCGTGACATATGCTTAACACTGATAGCGTACTAAGTAAAGCAGAGCCCTGACATGTGCTCAACAAGGTTAACACATTACGTATAGAGGAGCCCTGAAATGTGCTCAACAATGTTAACACACTAAGTAATGGAGAGCCCTGACATGTGATCAATAATGTTAATATGTTAAGTAAAAGGGAGCCATGACATGTGCTCAACAATGTTAATGCACTAAGTAAGGTGAGCCTTGACATGTGCTCAACAATGTTAACACTCTAAGTGAAGGGGAACCCTGACATGTGCTCAACAATGTTAACACACTAAGTAAAGAGGAGCCTTGACATGTACTCAACAATGTTAACACACTAAGAAAGGGAAGCCCTGACATCTGCTCAACAATATTAATACACTAAGTAAAGGGGAGCCCGAACATGTGCTCAATAATGTTAACACATTAAGTGAAGTGGAGCCCTGACATGTGTTCAACAATTTTAACACATAAAGTAAAGAGGAGCCCTGACATGTAATCAACAATGTTAACAAACTAAGTAAAGGGGAGCCCTGACATGTGCTCGACAATGTAAACACACTAAGTAAAGGGCAGCTGAGACATGTGCTTCACAATGATACCATACTAAGTAAAGGGGAGCTCTGACAAGTGCTGAACAAGGTTAACACATAATGTATAGAAGAACCCTGACATGTACTCAACAATGTTTACACACTAAGTAAAGGAGAGCCCTGACATGTGCTCAACAATGTTAAAACGTTAAGTAAAGTGGTGCCATGATATGTGCTCAACAATGTTAATGCACTAAGTAAGGGGAGCCCTGACATGTGCTCAACAATGTTAACACACTAAGAAAAGGGGATCCCTGACCTGTGCTCAACAATGCTAACACCCGAAGTAATGGACAGCCCTGGCATGTGCTCAACAATGTTAACAAACTAAGTAAAGGGGAGCCGTGAGATGTGCTCAACAATGTCAACATACTAAGTAAAGGGGAGCCCATAGATGTGCTCAAAAATGTCCACATACAAAGTGAAAGGGATCCCAGAGATGTGCTCAGCAATGTTAACACACTAAGTAAACGAGAGCCCTGACATGTGCTCAACAATGTTAACAAACTAAGTAAAGGGGAGCCCTGAGATGTGCTCAACAATGTTAACAAACTAAGTAAATAGGAGACCAGAGATGTGCTCAACAATTTTAACATATTAAGTAAAGGGGAGCCCAAGGATGTGATTAGCCATGTTAACATACTAAGTAAAGGGCAGCTCTGAGATGTGCTCAACAATGTTAACACACCAAGTAAAGGAGAGTCCTGAGATGTGCACAATAATGTTAATACACTAAGTAAAGGGGAGCCCTGACATGTGCTCGACAATGTTAACACACGAAGTAAAGGGGAGCCGTGACATGTGGTTAACAATGATCTCATACTAAGTAAAGTGGGGCCCTGACATGTTCTCAACAAGATTAACACGTAATGTATAGAAGAGCACTGATATGTGCGCCACAATGTTAACAGACTAAGTAAAGGAGAGCCCTGACATGTGCTCAAGAATGTTAACACGTTAAGTAAAGGGGTGCCATGACATCTGCTCAACAATGTTAACCCACTAAGGGGAGCCCTGATATGTGCTCAACAATGTTAACACAAAAATAAAAGGGTATTTCTGACCTATGCTCAACAATGTTAACACAATAAGTAAAGGCAGCCCTGACATGTGCTCAACAATTTTAACACACTAAGTAAAGGGAAGCTCTCAGATGTGCCCAATAATGTTAACATACTAAGTAAATGGGAGCCCTGAGATGTGTTCAACAATGTTAATGCACTAAGTAAGGGGAGCCCTAACATGTGCTCAATGATGTTAACACACTAAGTAAAGGGAAGCCATGACATCTCCTAAACAATGTTAACACACTAAGTAAAGGGGAGCTCTGAGATGTGCTCAACAATGTTAACATACTAAGTAAAGGGGATCCCTGAGATGTGTTCGACAATGCTAACATAATTAGTAAAGGGGAGCACTGAGATGTGTTCAACAATGTTAACATACTACGTAAAGTGGAGCTGTGAGATGTGCTCATCAATGTTAAGAAACTAAGTAAAGGGGAGCCTTGAGATGTGCTCAACAATGTTAACATATGAAGTAAAGGGGATCCCAGAGATGTGTTCGACAATGTTAACATACTAAGTAAAGGGGAGCACTGAGAAGTGCTCAGCAATGTTAACACACTAAGTAAAGAGGATCCCTGACATGTGTTCAATATTGTTAATGCACTAAGTAAATGGAGCGTGACATGTGCTTATCATTGATAGCATACTAAGTAAAGGGGAGCCCTGAGATGTGCATGACACTGTTAACACACTAAGTAAAGGGGAGCCTTGACATGTGCTCAACAACGATAGCATACTAAGTAAATGGGAGTCCTAGCATGCGCTCAACAAGGTTAACACATTACGTACAGGGGAGCCAGGACATGTGCTCAACAATGTTAACATTCTAAGTAAAGAGAAGCCCTGAGATGTGCTCAGCTATGTAAACATACAAAGGAAAGGGGAGCCCTGAGATGTATGTAACAATGCTTGTACTAAGTAAGGGAGCCCTGACATGTGCTCAACAATGTTACCACACTAAGGAAAGCGGAGCCCTGAGATGTGCTAAACAGTGTTAAGATACTAAGTAAAGAGGAGCCCTGACATGTGCTCAACAATGCTAATGCACTAAGTAAAGGGGAGCTGTGACATGTGCTTAAGAATGATAGCATACTAAGTAAAGGGGAGCCCGGACATGTGCTCAACAAGGTTAACACACAACGTATAGAACAGCCCTGAGATGTGCTCAACAATGTTAACAAACAAAGTGAAGTGGAGCCCTGACGTGTGCTCAACAATTTTAATACACTAAGTAAAGAGGAGCCCTGACATGTGCTCAAAAATGTTAACAAACTAAGTAAAGGGGAGCTGTGACATGAGCTGAACAATGTTAACGCACTAAGTAAAGGAGAGCCCTAAATGTGCTTGACAATGTTAACACACTAAGTAAAGGGGAGCAGTGATTAACAATGATAGCATATTAAGTAAAGGGGTGCCCTGACATGTGCTCAACAAGGATAACACACTAAGTAAAGGAGAGCCCTGAGATGTGCTCATCAATTTTAAAATGTTAAGTAAAGAAGTGCACTGACACGTGCTCAATAATGTTAATGCACAAAGTAAGGGGAGCCCTGACATGTGCTCAACAATGTTAACACACAAGAAAAAGTGGAGCCCTGACCCCTGCTGAACAATGATAACACAATAAGTAAAGCAGAGCCCTGACATGTGATCAACAATGTTAACAAACTAAGTAAAGGGGAGCCCTGAGATATGCTCAAGAATGTTAACATACTAAGTAAAAAGGAGCCCTGAGATGTGCTCAACAATGTTTACATGCTAAGTAAAGGGGAGCCCTGAGATTTGCATGACACTGTTAACACACTAAGTAAAGGGGAGCCTTGACATGTGCTCAGCAACGATAGCATACTAAGTAAATGGGGGTCCTGGCATGCGCTCAACAAGGTTAACACATTACGTATAGGGGAGCCCTGACATGTGCTCAACAATGTTAACATTCTAAGTAAAGAGAAGCCCTGAGATGTGCTCAGCAATGTTAACACACTAAGTAAAGAGGAGCCCTGACATGTGCTCGACATTGTTAATGCACTAAGTAAAGAGGAGCCATGACATGTGCTTAACACTGATAGCATACTAAGTAAAGGGGAGCCCTGACATGTGCTCAGGAAGCTTAACATATTACATATAGAAGAGCGCTGAAATTTGCTCAACAATGTTAACACTCTCAGTAAAGAAGAGCCCTGACATGGGCTCAACAATGTTAACACACTAAGTAAGGGGGAGCTCTGAGATGTGCGCAGCAATGTTAACACACTAAGTAAAGGAGAGCCCTGACATCTGCTCAACAATGTTAACAAACTAAGTAAAAGGGAGCCCTGAGATGTGCTCAACAATGTTAACATACTAAGTAAATAGGAGACCAGAGATGTGCTCAACAGTGTTAACATACTAAGTAAAGGGGAGCCCTATGATGTGATTAGCCATGTTAACATACTAAGTAAAGGGCAGCTCTGAGATGCGATCAACAATGTTAACACACCAAGTAAAGGAGAGTCCTGAGATGTGCACAACAATGTTAACACAATAAGTAAAGGGGAGCCCTGACATGTGCTCGACAATGTTAACACACGAAGTAAAGGGGAGCCGAGACATCTGCTCAACAATGTTAACACACTAAGGGGAGCCCTGACATGTGCTCAACAATGTTAACACAAAAATAAAAGGGTATTTCTGACCTATACTCAACAATGTTAACACAATAACTAAAGGCAGCCCTGACATGTGCGCAACAACTTTAACACACTCAGAAAAGAGGATTTGTGACATGTGCTCAACAGTGTTAACACACTAAGTATAGGGAAGCTCTCAGAAGTGCCCAATAATGTTAACATACTAAGTAAATGGGAGCCCTGAGATGTGTTCAACAATGTTAACACACTAAGTAAGGGGAGCCCTTACATGTGCTCAATGATGTTAACACACTAAGTAAAGAGGAGCTCTGAGATGTGCTCAACAATGTTAACATACTAAGTAAAGGGGATCCCAGAGATGTGTTCGACAATGTTAACATACTAAGTAAAGGGGAGCACTGAGATGTGATCAACAATGTTAACAAACTAAGTAAAGGGGAGACTTGAGATGTGCTGAACAATGTTAACATACTAAGTAAGGGGGAGCCCAGAGATGAGCTCAACAATGTTAACATACTAAGTAAAAAGGAGCCCTGAGGTGTGCTCAACAATGTTTACATACTAAGTAAAGGGAGCCCTGAGATGTGCACGACACTGTTAACACACTAAGTAAAGGGGAGCCTTGACATGTGCTCAACAACGATAGCATACTAAGTAAATGGGGGTCCTGGCATGCGCTCAACAAGGTTAACACATTACGTATAGGGGAGCCCTGACATGTGCTCAACAATGTTAACATTCTAAGTAAAGAGAAGCCCTGAGATGTGCTCAGCAATGTAAACATACAAAGGAAAGGGGAGCCCTGAGATGTGCTCAACAATGTTAACGCACTAAGTAAGGGGAGCCCTGACATGTGCTCAACAATGTTACCACACTAAGGAAAGGAGAGCCCTGAGATGTGCTAAACAGTGTTAAGATACTAAGTAAAGAGGAGCCCTGACATGTGCTCAACAATGTTAACAAACTAAGTAAAGGGGAGCCCTGACATGTGCTCAACAATGTTAATGCACTAAGTAAAGGGGAGCTGTGACATGTGCTTAAGAATGATAGCATACTAAGTAAAGGGGAGCCCGGACATGTGCTCAACAAGGTTAACACACAATGTATAGAACAGCCCTGACATGTGCTCAACAATGTTAACACACAAAGTAAAGGGGAGCCCTGAGATGTGCTCAACAATGTTAACACATGAAGTAAAGCAGAGCCCTGACATGTGCTTAACAATGTTGAAACACTACGTAAAGCGGAACCCTGGCATGTGCCCAACAATGTTAATATACTAAGAAAAGGGAGCCCTGAAATGTGTTAATCAATGTTAACACACTAAGTAAGGGGAGCCCTGACATGTGCTCAATAATGTTAGCACACTAAGTAAAGGGGAGCCCTGACATGTACTCAAAAATGTTAATGCACTAAGAAAGGGGAGCCCTGACATGTGTTAAACAATGTTAACAAACAAATTGAAGTGGAGCCCTGAGATGTGCTCAACATGGTTAATACACTAAGTAAAGAGGAGCCCTGACATGTGCTCGACAATGTTAACAAACTAAGTAAAGGGGAGCTGTGATATGTGCTGAACAATGTTAACGCACTAAGTAAAGGAGAGCCCTAACATGTGCTCGACAATGTTAACACACTAAGTAAAGGGGAGCTGTGATTAACAATGATAGCATATTAAGTAAAGGGGAGCCCTGACACGTGCTCAACAAAGTTAACACATAACGTAAAGAAGAGCCCTTACATGTGCTCAACAATGTTAACACACTAAGTAAAGGAGAGCCCTGAGATGTGCTCATCAATTTTAAAATGTTAAGTAAAGAAGTGCAATGACACGTGCTCAATAATGTTAATGCACTAAGTAAGGGGAGCCCTGACATGTGCTCAACAATGTTAACACACAAGGAAAAGGGGAGCCCTGACCCCTGCTGAACAATGTTAACACAATAAGTAAAGCAGAGTCCTGACATGTGATCAACAATGTTAACAAACTAAGTAAAGGGGAGCCCTGAGATATGCTCAACAATGTTAACACACTAAGTAAAAAGGAGCCCTGAGATGTGCTCAACAATGTTTACATGCAAAGTGAAGGGGAGCCCTGAGATGTGCATGACACTGTTAACACACTAAGTAAAGGGAAGCCTTGACATGTGGTCAACAACGATAGCATACTAAGTAAATGGGGGTCCTGGCATGCGCTCAACAAGGTTAACACATTACAAGTAGGGGAGCCCTGACATGTGCTCAACAATGTTAACATTCTAAGTAAAGAGAAGCCCTGAGATGTGCTCAGCAATGTAAACATACGAAGGAAAGGGGAGCCCTGAGATGTGCTCAACAATGTTAACGCACTAAGTAAGGGCAGCCCTGACATGTGCTCAACAATGTTACCACACTAAGGAAAGGGGAGCCCAGACATTTGCTCAACAATGTTAATGCACGAAGTAAAGGGGAGCTGTGACATGTGCTTAACAATGATAGCATACTAAGCAAAGGGGAGCCCGGACATGTGCTCAAGAAGGTTAACACACAATGTATAGAACAGCCCTGACATGTGCTCAACAATGTTAACATGTTAAGTAAAAAGGAGCCATGACATGTGATCAACAATGTTAACGCACTAAGTAAGGGGAGCCCTGAGATGTGCTCAACAATGTTAACACACGAAGTAAAGCAGAGCCCTGACATGTACTCAAAAATGTTAATGCACTAAGTAAGGGGAGCCCTGACATGTGCTAAACAATGTTAATAAACAAAGTGAAGTGGAGCCCTGACATGTGCTCAACAATCTTAATACACTAAGTAAAGAGGAGCCCTGACATGTGCTCAACAATGTTAACAAACTAAGTAAAGGGGAGCTGTGACATGTGCTGAACGATGTTAACGCACTAAGTAAAGGGGAGCTGTGATTAACAATGATTGCATAATAAGTATAGGGGAGCACTGACATGTGCTCAACAATGTTAACACACTAAGTAAAGGAGAGCCCTGAGATGTGCTCATCAATTTTAAAATGTTAAGTAAAGAAGTGTAATGACATGTGCTCAATAATGTTAATGCACTAAGTAAGGGGAGCCCTGACATGTGCTCAACAATGTTAACACACAAAGAAAAGGGGAGCCCTGACCTCTGCTGAACAATGTTAACACAATAAGTAAAGCAGAGCCCTGACATGTGATCAACAATGTTAACAAACTAAGTAAAGGGGAGCCCTGAGATATGCTCAGCAATGTTATCATACTAAGTAAATGGGATCCCAGAGATGTACTCAACAATGTTAACATGCTAAGTAAAGGAGAGTCCTGAGATGTGTTCAACAATGTTAACATACTAAGTAAAGGGGAGCCTGAGATGTACTCAAAAATGTTAACATACTAAGTAAAGGGGAGCCCTGAGATGTGTGCAGCAATGTTAACACACTAAGTAAAGGAGAGCCCTGACATGTGCTCAGCAATGTTAACAAACTAAATAAAGGGGAGCCCTGAGATGTGTTCAAGAATGTTAACATACTAAGTAAAGGGGAGCCTGAGATGTGCTCAACAATGTTAACATACTAAGAAAAGGAGAGCCCAGAGATGTGCTCAACAATGTTAACACACTAAGTAAAAGGGAGCCCTGAGATGTACACAACAATGTCAACACAATAAGTTAAGGAGAGCCCAGTGCTCAACAATGTTAACACACTAAGTAAAGGGGAGCCTTGACATATGCTCAACAATGATAGCATTCTATGTGAATGGGAGTTCTGGCATGTGCTCAACGAGGTTAACACATTACGTATAGGGGAGCCCTGACATGTGCTCAACAATGTTAACCTACTAAGTAAAGTGAAGCCATGAGAAGTGCTCTACAATGTAAACATATGAAGGAAAGGGGAGCCCTGCATTGTGCTCAACAATGTTAACGCACCAAGTAAAGAGGAGCCCAGACATGTGCTCGAAATTGTTAACACACTAAGTAAAGGGGAGCCGTGACATATGCTTAACACTGATAGCATACTAAGTAAAGCAGAGCCCTGACATGTGCTCAACAAGGTTAACACATTACGTATAGGGGAGCCCTGAAATGTGCTCAACAATGTTAACACACTAAGTAATGGAGAGCCCTGACATGTGCTCAACAATGTTAACAAACTAAGTAAAGAGGAGCCCTGAGATGTGTTCAACAATGTTAACACACTAAGTAAAGGGGAGCCCTGAGATGTGCACAACAATGTCAACACAATAAGTTAAGGAGGGCCCTGACCAGTGCTCAACAATGTTAACACACTTAGTAAAGGGGAGCCTTGATATATGCTCAACAATGATAGCATACTAAGTGAATGGGGGTCCTGGCATGTGCTCAACGAGGATAACACATTATGTATAGGGGAGCCCTGACATGTGCTCAACAATGTTAACCTACTAAGTAAAGTGAAGCCTTGAGAAGTGCTCTACAATGTAAACATATAAAGGAAAGGGGAGCCTAAGACGTGCTCAACAATGTTAATGCACTAAGTAAAGAGGAGCCCAGACATGTGCTTGACATTGTTAATGCAGTAAGTAATGGGGAGCAGTGACATATGCTTAACACTGATAGCATACTAAATAAAGCAGAGCCCTGACATGTGCTCAACAAGGTTAACACATTATGTATAGAGGAGCCCTGAAATGTGCTCAACAATGTTAACACACTAAGTAATGGAGAGCCCTGACATGTTATCAACAATGTTAATATGTTAAGTAAAAGGGAGCCATGACATGTGCTCAACAATGTTAACGCACTAAGTAAGGTAAGCCCTGACATGTGCTCAACAACGTTAACCTACTAAGTAAAGTGAAGCCTTTAGAAGTGCTCTACAATGTAAACATATGTAGGAAAGGGGAGCCCTGAGACATGCTCAACAATGTTAACGCACTAAGCAAAGAGGAGCCCAGACATGTGCTCGACATTGTTAACGCACTAAGTAAAGAGGAGCCCTGACATGTGCTCGACACTGTTAATGCACTAAGTAAAGGGGAGCCCTGAGATATGCTCAACAATGTTAACATACTAAGTAAATGGGATCCCAGAGATGTACTCAACATTGTTAACATGCTAAGTAAAGGGGAGCCCTGAGATGTGCTCAGCAATGTTAACACACTAAATAAAGAGGAGCCCTGACATGTGCTTGACATTGTTAATGCACTAAGTAAAGGGGAGCCATGACATGTGCTTAACACTGATAGCATACTAAGTAAAGGGGAGCCCAGACATGTGCTCATGAAGCTTAACATATTACATATAGAGGAGCCCTGAAATTTGCTCAACAATGTTAACACTCTAAGTAAAGGAGAGCCCTGATCATGGGCTCAACAATGTTAACATGTTAAGTGAAAGGGAGCCATGACATGTGATCAACAATGTTAACGCACTAAGTAAAGGGAGCCCTGAGATGTACTCAACAATGTTAACACACTAAGCAAAGGGGAGCCCTGAGATGTCCGCAGCAATGTTAACACACTAAGTAAAGGAGAGCCCTGACATGTGCTCAACAATGTTAACAAACTAAGTAAAGGGGAGCCCTGAGATGTGTTCAACAATGTTAACATACTAAGTAAAGGGGAGCCTGAGATGTGCTCAACAAAGTTAACATACAAAGAAAAGGAGAGCCCTGAGATGTGCTCAACAATGTTAACACACTAAGTAAAGGGTAGCCCAGAGATGTGCACAACAATGTCAACACAATAAGTTAAGGAGAGCCCTGACCAGTGCTCAACAATGTTAACACACTAAGTAAAGGGGAGCCTTGACATATGCTCAACAATGATAGCATACTAAGTGAATGGGAGTCCTGGCATGTGCTCAACGAGTTTAACACATTATGTATAGGGGAGCCCTGACATGTGCTCAACAATGTTAACCTACTAAGTAAAGTGAAGCCTTGAGAGGTGCTCTACAATGTAAACATATAAAGGAAAGGGGAGCCCTAAGACGTGCTCAACAATGTTAATGTTAAAGTTGATACCCATCTCCAGCCAGGGGTAATGGTCAGATGTCTCCCAGGTACATCAGCATGGAGATACACTGACTGCATTGCTAAAATTGTTCACAAAGCAGGAGAAAACATTGATGTCCTAGTACACATAGGGACTAATGATCTCACCAGCCGGTCAGTTGTGGAGACCAAGTAACACCTGACTAGGCTGGGTGACAAACTATCATCTATTTCGTCCGGCATCTCCTTCTCTGAGATCCTGCCAGTCTGGGAGAAGGGAGCAGATGGATGGAAGGTCAGAGAAGGGGAGATAGGGGAGCTAAACACGTGGCTCAAGGACTGGTGCCAGGAAAAAGGACACAGATTTATAGGGAACTGGCAACAGTTCTGGGAGCGAAAGTTCTTTAAATCTGATGGACTGCATCTGACTAAAGAGGAGTCAGTGCATTGGGGCAGAAGTTTGACGTCTTTGCAGAATATTTAAACTAGCAAATGGGGAGAGGTGCAGCACCCAGTCGTCGAATGGGAAGAACACCTCCCCTCAGCTAGTGGTCAAACAGGAATTCAGCGTGTTTGCCGTTCATTTGCATCACCAGGTAAGAAAAAGGTTTGTCTCCCCACGATGCACAGGGTAATGCCAAACTTCACCCAACAACTAACACACCAAAATTCGGCCAATGGAAAATCATGTACACAAATGCTCACAGCCTGGGAAATAAGATCCCAGACCTGCAGGCAATAATGTCAGAGGCTAAACTGGACATAGTAGCAATTAGTGAGATGTGGTTTACCAGTAACCACACTTGGGAGACTTCAGTACCTGGCTATGTATTGTTCAGAAGAGACCGAGGTGCAAAAAGGGGGGGGCGGAGTGGCCCTGTATGTTAATGAAAATATCAAAGTTACAGAAATTCAGAATACACATAAGGAGCCAGAAGAACTGTGGGTCACCCTGGAAACAGGAATGAGACAGCCATAAGAACTGGGGTTGTCTACAGGCCCCCAGACCAGGGGGAGGACATAGACACATTACTGTTAGAAGATATACAAAACATGACAGCTAAAGGGGAGGTTCTGATAATGGGAGACTTCAACATGCCAGATACTGATTGGTCAATACCAGCAGGAACATCTGCCAGAACTAGACTCATAGTGGATTCCCTGCAGGGGGAGGGCCTCAAACAACTGGTTCAGCAACCCACAAGAGACAGGGCTATCCTAGATCTAGTACTGACTAACAAAGAAGGAATCACAGATCTCCAGGTAGAAGGTCACCTGGGGCCAGTGACCATCACATGGTATGGTTCAATTTGGTTACTACATCTAAATCATCCCATTCAAGGCAAAATATGGGACTTCAGAGGAGCTGACTTTGATAAGATGGCCAACAGAGTTAAGCTAGCCCTGGCAAAAGAAACACAGGTGAGGAGGTACAGACAAAGTGGGCAAGCATTAAGGATGCAATACTTGAAGCAACATCCCATTGTGTCAGACAGAAAAGGAAGTGCAAAAGAAGAAGGAAACCACTTTGGTTCTCAAATACAGTAGCAGAAAAGGTCAGAGCCAAAAGGCTGGCCTTCAGGAAATATAAGGGAACACAGCGGGATGAAGATAGGGAGGCATACCAAACTGCCCTAAGGGAAGCAGGCAAGGCAGTAAGGCAGGCAAAGTCCCAAACTGAGGAAACACTAGCACGAACAGTAAAGAAGGTGACAAGACTTTCTATAGATACATTAGTGAAAGGAGAAAGTCCAGAGAGGTATTGCTATGCTTAATGGAGAAAAGGGAGCAAGTGAGGAGGAGGACCTGTAAAGGCATCTATCCTAAATAGATACTTTTGCTCAGTATTTACTGAAGAGAAGGTAGGGCAGGGCCCACAGCTCAGCATCATGGACACAGTGGGAGGGAGGTGAGCACTACTCCCTTCACAAAAGAAAGGGTCCTACAAGAGCTTGCTAAGCTCAGGGTGGATAAGGCAATGGGACCTGATGGCATACATCCCAGGGTACTTAAGGAGCTAAAGGAGGAACTAGCAGAGCCATTAGCAGAATTGTTTAGTGAGTCTCTGAGCACAGGAGAGGTCCCAGAAGACTGGAGAAGGGCTCATGTGATCCCACTCCACAAGATTGGTAGCAGGGAGGAGGCGGGGAACTACAGACTGGTCAGTCTTACCTCAGTAGTGGGCAAGATTATGGAGGCATTCCTTAAGGAAAGGATAGTGCAACACCTGGAATCCATAGGGGCACAGGATCCAAGACAGCATGGGTTTACAAAGGGAAGGTCCTGTCAAATTAATCTCATAGATTTCTTTGACTGGGTAACCAGAGTGGTGGACCAAGGGGAGCAGTTGATGTCGCCTACCTTGACTAGCAAAGCTTTGACACTGTTCCACATAGAAGATTGATAAATAAGCTAGGTAGGATCGGTGGGTCAAGTTGGTCAACTGGGTGGCAAACTGGTTGACTGGCAGAAAACAGAGAGTGGTGGTAAATGGTTTACAGTCAGAAGAGATGCAAGTCACAAGTGGGGTACCTCAGGGATCAGTCCTGGGGCCAGTCCTATTCAACATCTTCATTAGTGACCTCGCAGATGGACTAGAGGGTAAGGCTTGTCTGTTTGCAGATGACACCAAGATCTGCAACAGAGTAGATGATCCAGATGGGGGGGCAGTGAGAAGAGATCTGATAAACTAGCAGAATGGTCAGAAGAGTGGCAACTGGGATTTAATGCAAAGAAGTGCAAAATCATGCACATTGGGAAGAGAAACCCTGAAGCCACTTATAGGCTGGGAGGGGAGTTGCTAGCAGTCACAAAGGAAGAAAGAGACTTGGGCATCTTCATCACTGATGACCTGAAATCATCCAAGCAGACCTATAAAGCAATAGGTAAGGCTAGGGGGGTGTTAGGGTGTATTAGTAGGGGTATCGCAAGTAGTAAGAGGGAGGTAATAATCCCTCTGTACAAGACATTGGTTAGGCCCCATCTGGAGTACTGCGTGCAGTATTGGAGGCCACACTTCAAAAGGACATTAACCAAATTGAGGCAGTCCAGAGAAGGGCAACCAAAATGGTGCAGGGACTGATCAGAAGACATATGAGGACAGATTAATGGAGCTCAATATGTATACCCTTGAGCAAAGGAGGAAGAGGGTGATATGATGAGGCATTCAAACACCTTAAGGGCATAAACAAGGTGAAAGAGTCTAACATGTTTAAATATAAGAAAATAGCAGGACAAGAGGACACAGCATGAGATTAGAGGGAGGCCGATTAAGAGGAATGTGAGGAAATTATTTTTCACAGAAAGGGTGGTAGATGCATGGAATGGCTTACCACAAGAAGTGGTGGCTATGAATACAGTGCAGGGCTTCAAACATGCATGGGATAGGCATAAGGGAGCAATACAAATGACTATGAATAGATAGGTCACTGACAAAGGCCAATGGCACATTTATAAGGTAGAAAAAGAAATGGGCAGACTGGATGGGCCTTGCGGTCCTTATCTGCCATCAACTTCTATGTTTCTATGTTTCTATGTTTCTATGTAATGCACAAAGTAAAGAGGAGCCCAGACATGTGCTCGACATTGTTAATGCAGTAAGTAAAGGGGAGCCGTGACATATGCTTAACACTGATAGCATACTAAATAATGCAGAGCCCTGACATGTGCTCAACAAGGTTAACACACTAAGTAATGGAGAGCCCTGACATGTGATCAACAATGTTAGTATGTTAAGTAAAAGGGAGCCATGACATGTGCTCAACAATGTTAACGCACTAAGTAAGGCGAGCCCTGACATGTGCTCAACAATGTTAACCTACTAAGTAAAGTGAAGCCTTGAGAAGTGCTCTACAATGTAAACATACGTAGGAAAGGGGAGCCCTGAGACATGCTCAACAATGTTAAGGCACTAAGTAAAAAGGAGCCCAGACATGTGCTCGACATTGTTAATGCACTAAGTAAAGGGGAGCCGTGACGTATGCTTAACACTGATAGCATACTAAGTAAAGCAGAGCCTGACATGTGCTCAAGACACATTACATATAGAGGGAGCCCTGAAATGTGCTCAACAATGTTAACACACTAAGTAATGGAGAGCCCTGACATGTGATCAACAATGTTAATATGTTAAGTAAAAGGGAGCCATGACATGTGCTCAACAATGTTAACGCACTAAGTAAGGCAAGCCCTGACATGTGCTCAACAATGTTAACACTCTAAGTGAAGGGGAGCCCTGACATGTGCTCAACAATGTTAACACACTAAGTAAAGGGGAGCCTTGACATGTACTCAACAATGTTAACAGACGAAGAAAGGGAAGCCCTGACATCTGCTCAACAATGTTAACACACTAAGTAAAGGGGAGCCCTGACATGTGCTCAACAATGTTTACACACTAAGAAAGGGGAGCCCTGACATGTGCTCAACAATGTTAACACTTTACGAATAGAGGAGTCCTGACATGTGCTCAACAAAGTTAACACACTAAGTAAAGAGGAGCCCAGACATGTCCTCAACAGTGTTAACACACTAAGTAAAGAGGAGCCATGAGATGTGCTCAACAATGTTAACATACTAAGTAAAGGGGAGCCCTGAGATGTGCTCAGCAATGTTAACACACTAAGTAAAGGAGAGCCCTGACATGCGCTCAACCATATTAACAAACTAAGTAAAGGGGAGCCCTGAGATGTGCACAACATTCTTAACATACTAAGTAAATGGGAGCCCAGAAATGTGCTATACAATGTTAACATACTAAGTAGAGGGGAGCCCTGAGATGTGCTCTACAATGTTAACAAATTAAGTAAGGGGGAGCACAGAGATGTGTTCAACAATGTTAACATACTAAGTAAAGGGGAGCTCTCAGATGTGCTCAATAATGTTAACATACAAAGTAAAGGGGAGCCCAGAGATGTGTTCAACAATTTTAACACACTAAGTAAAGGGGAGCCATGAGATGTGCTCAACAATGTTAAAATACTAAGTAAAGGGAAACTCTGACATGTGCTCAACAATGGCAACAAACAAAGTAAAGGGGAGCCCTGAGATGTGCTCAACAATGTTAATGCACTAAATAAAGAGGAGCCCAGACATGTGCTCGACATTGTTAACGCAGTAAGTAAAGGGGAGCCGTGACATATGCTTAACACTGATAGCATACTAAATAAAGCAGAGCCCTGACATGTGCTCAAAAAGGTTAACACATTACGTATAGAGGAGCCCTGAAATGAGCTCAACAATGTTAACACACTAAGTAATGGAGAGCCCCTGACATGTGATCAACAATGTTAATATGTTAAGTAAAAGGGAGCCATGACATGTGCTCAACAATGTTAACGCACTAAGTAAGGCAAGCCTTGACATGTGCTCAACAACGTTAACCTACTAAGTAAAGTGAAGCCTTGAGAAGTGCTCTACAATGTAAACATATGTAGGAAAGGGGAGCCCTGAGACATGCTCAACAATGTTAATGCACTAAGTAAAGAGGAGCCCAGACATGTGCTCGACATTGTTAACGCACTAAGTAAAGGGGAGCCCTGAGATATACTCAACAATGTTAACATACTAAGTAAATGGGATCCCAGAGATGTACTCAACATTGTTAACATGCTAAGTAAAGGGGAGCCCTGAGATGTGCTCAGCAATGTTAACACACTAAATAAAGAGGAGCCCTGACATGTGCTTGACATTGTTAATGCACTAAGTAAAGGGGAGCCATGACATGTGCTTAACACTGATAGCATATTAAGTAAAGGGGAGCCCAGACATGTGCTCAAGAAGCTTAACATATTACATATAGAGGAGCCCTGAAATTAGCTCAACAATGTTAACACTCTAAGTAAAGGGAGCCCTGAGATGTATTCAACAATGTTAACACACTAAGTAAAGGGGAGCCCTGAGATGTGCGCAGCAATGTTAACACACTAAGTAAAGGAGAGCCCTGACATGTGCTCAACAATGTTAACAAACTAAGTAAAGGGGAGCCCTGAGATGTGTTCAACAATGTTAGCATACTAAGTAAAGGGGAGCCTGAGATGTGCTCAACAATGTTAACATACTAAGAAAAGGAGAGCCCTGAGATGTGCTCAACAATGTTAACACACTAAGTAAAGGGGAGCCCTGAGATGTGCACAACAATGTCAACACAATAAGTTAAGGAGAGCCCTGACCAGTTGCTCAACAATGTTAATACACTAAGTAAAGGGGAGCCTTGACATATGCTCAACAATGATAGCATACTAAGTGAATGGGAGTCCTGGCATGTGCTCAACGAGTTTAACACATTTTGTATAGGGGAGCCCTGACATGTACTCAACAATGTTAACCTACTAAGTAAAGTGAAGCCTTGAGAAGTGCTCTACAATGTAAACATATAAAGGAAAGGGGAGCCCTGAGACGTGCTCAACAATGTTAATGCACTAAGTAAAGAGGAGCCTTGACATGTACTCGACATTGTTAATGCACTAAATAAAGGGGAGCCCTGAGATATGCTCAGCAATGTTAACATACTAAGTAAATGGGATCCCAGAGATGTACTCAACATTGTTAACATGCTAAGTAGTGGGGAGCCCTGAGATGTGCTCAGCAATGTTAACACACTAAATAAAGAGGAGCCCTGACATGTGCTTGACATTGTTAATGCACTAAGTAAAGGGGAGCCATGACATGTGCTTAACACTGATAGCATACTAAGTAAAGGGGAGCCCAGACATGTGCTCAAGAAGCTTAACATATTACATAAAGAGGAGCCCTGAAATTTGCTCAACAATGTTAACACTCTAAGTAAAGGAGAGCCCTGACATGTGCTCAACAATGTTAACATGTTAAGTGAAAGGGAGCAATGAGATGTGTTCAACAATGTTAACACACTAAGTAAAGGGGAGCCTGAGATGTGCTCAACAATGTTAACACACTAAGTAAAGGGGAGCCCTGAGATGTGCGCAGCAATGTTAACACACTAAGTAAAGGAGAGCCCTGACATGTGCACAACAATGTTAACATACTAAGTAAAGGGTAGCCTGAGATGTGTTCAACAATGTTAACATACTAAGTAAAGGGGAGCCCTCAGATGTGCCCAATAATGTTAACATACAAAGTAAAGGGTAGCCCAGAGATGTGTTCAACAATGTTAATACACTAAGTAAAGGGGAGCCTTGAGATGTGCTCAACAATGTTAAAATACTAAGTAAAGGGAAACTCTGACATGTGCTCAACAATGGCAACATACAAAGTAAAGGGGAGCCCTGAGATGTGCTCAACAATGTTAACATAACAAGAAAAGGGTAGCCCTGACATTTGCTCAACAATGTTTACAGACAAAGTAAAGGGGATCCCTGAGATGTGCTTAACAATGTTAAAACACTAAGTAAAGGGGAACCCTGACATGTGCTCAACAATGTTAACACACTAAGTAAAGGGAGCCCTGAAATGTTTTAATCAATGTTAACACACTAATTAAGTGATGCACTGACATGTGCTCAGCAATGTTAACGCAATAAGTAAGGGGAGCCCTGACATGTGCTCAATAATGTTATCACACTAAGTAAAGGGGAGCCCTGACATGTACTCAACAATGTTAACACTCTAAGTAAGGGGATTCCTGACATGTGCTCAACAATGTTAGCACACTAAGTGAAGTGGAGCCCTGACATGTGCTCAACATTGTTAACAGACTAAGAAAAGAGGAGCCCTGACATGTGCTCAACAATGTTAACAAACTAAGTAAAGGGGTGCCCTGACATGTGCTGAACAAAGTTAACGCACTAAGTAAAGGGGAGCCCTGACATGTGCTTGACAATGTTAACACACTAAGTAAAGTGGAGCCGTGACATGTGCTTAACAATGATAGCACTCTAAGTAAAAGGGAGCCCTGACATGTGCTCAACAAGGTTAACACATAACGTAAAGAAAAGCCCTGACATGTGCTCAACAATGTTAAAATGTTAAGTAAAGAGGTGCCATGACATGTGCTCAACAATGTTAACGCATTAAGTAAGGGGAGCCCTGACATGTGATCAACAATGTTAATATGATAAGTAAAAGGGAGCCATGACATGTGCTCAACAATGTTATCACACTAAGTAAGGCAAGCCCTGACATGTGCTCAACAATGTTAACACTCTAAGTGAAGAGGAGCCCTGACATGTGCTCAACAATGTTAACACTCTAAGTAAAGGGGAGCCTTGACATGTGCTCAACAATGTTAACACACTATCAAAGGAGAGCCCTCGACATGTGCTCAACAATGTTAACACACTAAGTAAAGGGAGCCCTGACATGTGCTCAACAATGTTAACACACTAAGTAAAGGGAGCCTGACATGTGCTCAACAATGTTAACACACTAAGTAAAGGGGAGCCCTGACATGTGCTCAACAATGTTAACACACTAAGTAAAGGGAGCCTGACATGTGCTCAACAATGTTAACACACTAAGTAAAGGGGAGCCTGACATGTGCTCAACAATGTTAACACACTAGGTAAAGGGAGCCCTGACATGTGCTCAACAATGTTAACACTTACTATAGAGGAGCCCTGACATGTGCTCAACAATGTTAACACACTAAGTAAAGGAGAGCCCTGACATGTGCTCAACAATGTTAAACACTAAGTAAAGAGGAGCCCTGAATGTGCTCAACAATGTTAACATACTAAGTAAAGGGAGCCCTGAGATGTGCTCAACAATGTTAACAACTAAGTAAAGGAGAGCCCTGACATGTGCTCAACAATGTTAACAAACTAAGTAAAGGGGAGCCCTGAGATGTGCACAACAATCTTAACATACTAAGTAAATGGGAGCCCAGAGATGTGCTATAAAATGTTAACATACTAAGTAGAGGGAGCCCTGAGATGTGCTCACAATGTTAACAAATTAAGTGAGGAGCACAGAGATGTGCTCAATAATGTTAACATACTAAGTAAAGGGGAGCCCTCAGATGTGCCCAATAATGTTAACATACAAAGTAAAGGGGAGCCCAGAGATGTGTTCAACAATGTTAACACACTAAGTAAAGGGGAGCCATGAGATGTGCTCAACAATGTTAAAATACTAAGTAAAGGGAAACTCTGACATGTGCTCATCAATGGCAACATACAAAGTAAAGAGGAGCCCTGAGATGTGCTCAACATTGTTAACATAACAAGAAAAGGGTAGCCCTGACATTTGCTCAACTATGTTTACAGACAAAGTAAAGGGGATCCCTGAGATGTGCTTAACAATGTTAAAACACTAAGTAAAGGGGAACCCTGACATGTGCTCAACAATGTTAACACACTAAGTAAAGGGAGCCCTGAAATGTTTTCAACAATGTTAACATCACTAAGTAAGGAGAGCCTTGACATGTGCTCAACAATGTTAAAATGAGTAAGGGGAGCCCTGACATGTGCTCAATAATGTTATCACACTAAGTAAAGGGGAACCCTGACATGTACTCAACAATGTTAACACTCTAAGTAAGGGGAGTCCTGACATGTGCTCAACAATGTTAACACACTAAGTGAAGTGGAGCCCTGACATGTGCTCAACATTGTTAACAGACTAAGTAAAGAGGAGCCCTGACATGTGCTCAACAATGTTAACAAACTAAGTAAAGGGGTGCCCTGACATGTGCTGAACAAAGTTAACGCACTAAGTAAAGGGGAGCCCTGACATGTGCTTGACAATGTTAACACACTAAGTAAAGTGGAGCCATGACATGTGCTTAACAATGATAGCATTCTAAGTAAAAGGGAGCCCTGACATGTGCTCAACAAGGTTAACACATAACGTAAAGAAAAGCCCTGACATGTGCTCAACAATGTTAAAGTGTTAAGTAAAGAGGTGCCATGACATGTGCTCAACAATGTTAACGCACTAAGTAAGGGGAGCCCTGACATGTTCTCAACAATGTTAACATACTAAGTAAATGGGAGTCCAGAGATGTACTCAACAATTTTATCATACTAAGTAAAGGAGAGCCCTGAGATGTGCTCAACAATCTTAACACACTAAGTAAAGGGAAGCCCCGAGAAGTGCTCAGCATTGTTAACACACTAAGTAAAGAGGAGCCCTGACATGTGTTCAACATTGTTAATGCACTAAGTAAAGTGGAGCTGTGGCATGTGCTTAACATTGATAGCATACTAAGTAAAGGAGAGCCCTGACGTGCTCAAGAAGGTTAACACATTACGTATAGAGGAGCCCTGAAATGTGCTCAACAATTTTAACACACTAGGTAAATGAGAGCCCTGACATGTGCTCAACAATGTTAACATGTTAAGTAAAAGGGAGCCATGACATGTGCTCAACAATGTTAACGCACTAAGAAAGGCGAGACCTGACATGTGCTGAACAATGTTAACACTCTAAGTAAAGGGGAGCCCTGACATGTGCTCAACAATGTTATTTCACTAAGTAAAGGGAAGCCCTGACATGTACTCAACCATATTAATGCACTAAGTAAGAGGAGCCCTGACATGTGCTCAACAATGTTAATACACTAAGTTAAGTGGAGCCCTGACATGTGCTCAACAATGTTAACAAACTAAGTAAAGAGGAACCCTGACATGTGCTCAATAATGTTAACAAACTAGGTAAAGGGGAGCCCTGACATGTGCTCAACAATGTTAATGCACTAAGTAAAGGGGAGCTGTGACATGTGCTTAACAATGATAGCATTCTAAGTAAAGGGGAGACCTGACATGAGCTCAACAAGGTTAACACACAACGTATAGAACAGCTCTGACACGTGCTCAACAATGTTAACACACTTAGAAAAGGAGAGGCCTGGGATGTGCTCAACAATGTTAAAACATTAAGTAAAGAGGTGCCATGACATGTGCTCAACAATGTTAACATACTAAGTAAAGGAGAACCCTGTGATGTACTGAACAATGTTAACAAACTATGTAAAGGGGAACCCTGAGATGTGTTCAACTATGTTAACATACTAAGTAAAGGGAAGCCCTTCGATGTGCTCAGTAATGTTAACATATTAAGTAAAAGGGAGCCCTGAAATATGCTCAACAATGTTAACAAACTAAGTAAAGGAGAGCCCTGACATGTGCTCAACAATGTTAAAATGTTAAGTAAAGAGGTGCCATGACATGTGCTCAACAATGTTAATGCACTAAGTAAGGGGAGCCCTACCCTGTGCTCAACAATGTTAACATAATAAGTAAAGGAATGCCCTGACATGTGCTCAACAATGTTAACAAACTAGGTAGTGGGGAGCCCTGAGATGTGCTCAACAATGTTAACATACTAATTAAATGTGAGCCCAGAGATGTGCTCAACAATGTAAACATACTCAGTAAAGGGGAGCCCTGTGATGTGCACAACAATGTCAACACACTAAGTAAAGGGGAGCCCCGACCTATGCTCAACAATGTTAACACATTAAATAAAGGGGAGCCTAGACATGTGCTCAACAATGATGGCATACTAAGTAAAGCGGAGGCCTGGCAGGTGCTCAACAAGGTTAAAACATTACGTAGAGGGTACCCTGACATGTGCTCAACAGGGTTAACATACTAAGTAAAGTGAAGCCCTGAGATGTGATCAACAATGCTAACAAACTAAGTAAAGGGGAGATCTGAGATGTGCTCAACAATATTAACATACTAAGTAAAAGGGAGCCCTCAGATGTGCTCAATAATGTTAACATTCTAAGTAAAGGGGAGCCCTGAGATGTGTTCAACAATGTTAACGCACTAAGTAAGGGGAGCCCTGAAATGTCTGCAACAATGTTAACACACTAAGTAAAGGGGAGCCATGAGATGTGCTCAACAATGTTAAAATACTAAGTAAAGGGGAGCCCTGACATGTGCTCAACAAAGTTTATATACAAAGTAAAGGGGAGCCATGGGATGTGCTCAACAATGTTAACATAATAAGTAAAGGGGAGCCATGACATTTGCTCAACAATGTTAACACACGAAGTAAAGTGGAGACCTGACATGTGCTTAACAATGTTATAACATTAAGTAAAGGGGATCCCAGGCATGTGCTCAACAATATTAACATAGTAAGTAAAGGGAACCCTGAAATGTGTAAATCAATGTTTACTCACTAAGTAAGGGGAGCACTGACATGTGCTCAACAATGTTAACACGCTAAGTAAGGAGAGTCCTGACATGTGCTTAATAATGTTATCACACTAAGTAAAGGAGAGCCCTGACATGTACTCAACAATGTTAACGCACATCCCGGGGAAATTGTGTCAGACAAACCTGGTGGATTTCTATGACTGGGTGACAAGTGTCTTGGACCTGGGTAGACCAGTGGATGTCCTCTTTCTAGACTTCAGCAATGCATTTGACTCTGTTCCTCACATGGGCCTGTTGGATAAGCTAGGAGAAATGGGGGTGGGAAACCAGATGATCAGATGGATGGCAATTGGCTCAGAACCGGACCCAGAGGGTTGTAGTTGGTGGGATAGTCTCATACCAAGGAGGGTCATTAGTGGGGTCCCACAGGATCAGTCCTTGGCCCTTCTGTTCAATGCCTACGTATCTGACATAAGGACAGGAATCAGGAGGAGATGAGTCTCTTTGCAGATGACTCGAAACTGGGGGCGGTGGTGGATGGGGAGGAGGGGAGGGTGGCCCTGCAGGGGGACCTGGAGGCTCTGGAAAGATGGTCTAGAAAGTGGAAGCTGAGGTTCAATGCAGGGAAGTGCAAGGTACTCCACCTGGGGGCCAGAAACCCAGGCCAAGTGTACACCCTGGGTGGGGGAATACTACAAGTCTCAATAGCTGAGAGGGACCTGGGGGTGGTGGTGGATGTCTAGATGAACAACTCTGAGACTTGTAGGAGGGCAGCAGCCAAGTTCAACAGGATGCTGGGATGCATCATTAGGGGGATCACCTCCAGAAGGAGGGAAGTGATACTCCCTCTGTATAACTGCTTGGTGAGGCCGCACCTGGAGTACTGCGTGCATTTTTAGAAGCCACACTTAAAGAGGGACATTAACCTCCTGGAGAGGGTCCAGAGGAGGGCAACCAAAATGATTTGGGGCTTGGGGGACAGGACCTATGAGGAGAGTCTCGAAGAGCTAAATATGTACACATTTGAAGAGAGAAGGGACCGGGGGAACATGATAGAGGTCTTCAGGTACATGAAGAGGGTAAATAGGGGAGGAACAGTCAGGGTGCTTCGAAGGAAGAAGGAAGGGGCCACTAGAGGGCATGGGTGGAAGCTGGAGGGGGGAGATTCAGGGGAGAAAGGGGAAGGTGCTACTTCACTGAGAGGGTGGTGGAGCCATGGAATGCACTACCTAGGGGGCTGGTGGAGGCAGAGACAGTGGAGGGGTTCAAGAGGGGGTGGGACAAGTACAGGGGAAGGGTTCTGGAAGCAAAATCAAATTCAGCAAGAATATCCAGAACTGGGAAGGGAGTAGCCAGAGAAGGTGAGGGGGACAGCAAGGTCAGCACCCAGGGTGGGGGCTGACCAAACGAGCAGACACAAAAGACCGTTAGGCCTATTCTGCTGGCATTTTAGTATGTTAGTAAGTAAGGGGAGCCCTGACATGTGCTCAACAATGTTAACACACTAAGTAAAGAGGAGCCCTGACATGTGCTCAACAATGTTAACACAATAAGTAAAGAGGAGCCCTGACATGTGCTCAACAAAGTTAATGCACTAAATAAAGGGGAGACGTGAAATGTACTTAACAATGATAGCATACTAAGTAAAATGGAGCCCTGACATGTGCTCAAGAAGGTTAACACATTACGTATAGAGGAGCCCTGAAATGTGCTCAACAATGTTAACAAATTAAGTAAAGGAGAGCCCTGACATGTGCTCAACAATGTTAACATTTTAAATAAAAGGGAGCCATGACATGTGCTCAACAATGTTAACGCACTAAGTAAGGCGAGCCCTGACAATTGCTCAACCATGTTAACACTCTAAGTAAAGTGGAGCCCTGACCTGTGCTCAACAATGTTAACAAATTAAGAAAAGGGGAGCCCTGACATGTGCTCAACAACGTTAACACACTAAGTGAAGTGGAGCCCTGTCATGTGCTCAACAATGTTAACACACTAAGTAAGTAGGAGCCCTGACATGTGCTCAACAACGTTAACACACTAAGTGAAGCAAAGCCCTGACATGTGCTCAACAATGTTAACAAACTAAGTAAAGGGGAGCCCTGACACTGTGCTGAACAATGTTAATGCACTAACTAAAGGGGAGCCCTGACACGTGCTCGACATTGTTAATGCACTAAGTAAAGGGGAGCCGTGACATGTGCTTAACAATGATAGCATACTAAGTAAATTGGAGCCCTGACATGTGCTCAACAAGGTTAACACATAATGTATTGAAGAGCCCTGACATGTGCTCAACAATGTTAACACACTAAGTAAAGAGAGCCCGTTAAGTAAAGAGGTGCCATAACATGTGCTCTACAATGTTAACATACTAATTAAATGGGAGCCCAGAGATGTGCTCAACAATGTTAACATACTAAGTAAAGGGGAGCCCTGAGATGTGCTCAACAATGTTAACAAACTAAGTAAAGGGGAGCCCTGAGATATGTTCACCAATGTTAACATACTAAGTAAAGGGGAGCCCTCAGATATGCTCAATAATGTTAACATACTAAGTAAAGGGGATCCCTGAGATGTGCTCAACAATGCTAACGCACTAAGTAAAGGGGAGCCATGAGATGTGTTCAACAATGTTAAAATACTCAGTAAATGGGAGCCCTGACATGGGGTCAATAATGTTAACTTACAAAGTAAAGGGGAGCCCTGAGATGAGCTCAACAATGTTAACATAACAAGTAAAGGGGAGCTCTGACATTTGCTCAACAATGTTAACACACGAAGTAAAGGGGAGCCCTGACATGTGCTTCACAATGTTAAAACACTAAGTAAAGGGGAACCCTGAGATGTGCTCAACAATGTTAAAACACTAAGTAAAGGGAGCTCTGAGATGTGTTAATCAATGTTAACGCACTAAGTAAGGGAAGCACTGACATGTGCTCAACAATATTAACACACTAAGTAAAGAGGAGCCCTGACATGTGCTCAACAATGTTAATGCACTAAGTAAAGGGGAGCCATGAGATGTGTTTAACAATGATAAATTACTAAGTAAAGGGGAGCACTGACATGTGCTCAACAAGGTTGACACATAACGTACAGAAGAGACATGACATATGCTCAACAATGTTAACAAACTAAGTAAAGGAGAGCCCTGACATGTGCTCAACAATGTTAAAATGTTAAGTAAAGAGGTGTCATGACATGTGCTCAACAATGTTAACACACTAAGTAAGGGGAGCACTGACACGTGCTCAACAATGTTAACACACTAAGAAAAGGGAAGCCGTGACCTGTGCTCAACAATGTTAACACAAAAAGTAAAGGACAGCCCTGACATGTACTCAACAATTTTAACAAACTAAGTAAAGGGAAGCCCTGAAATGTGCTCAACAATGTTAGCATACTAAGTAAATGGGAGCTCAGAGATGTGCTCAACAATGTTAACATTCTAAGTAAAGGGGAGCCCTGAGATGTGCTCAGCAATGTTAACACACTAAGTAAAGGAGAGCCCTGACATGTGCTCATCAATGTTAACAAACTAAGAAAAGGGGAGCCCTCAGATGTGCTCAACAATGTTAACATACTAAGAAAAGGGGAGCCCTCAGATGTGCTCAATAATGTTACCATTCTCAGTAAAGGAGAGCCTTGAGATGTGTTCAACAATGTTAACACAGTAAGTAAAGGGGAGCCATGAGATGTGCACAACAATGTTAACACACAAAGTAAAGGGGAGCTCTGACATGTGCATTATAATGTTAAAACACTAAGTAAAGGGGAACCCTGACATGTGCTCAACAATGTTAACACACTAAGTAAAGGGAGCCCTGAGATGTGTTAATCAATGCTAACGCACTAAGAAAGGGGAGCACTGACATGTACTCAACAGTGTTTACACACTAAGTAAAGGGGAGCCCTGACATGTACTCAACAATGTTAACGCACTAAGTAAGGATAGCCCTGACATGTGCTCCACAATGTTAATACACTAAGTAAAGGGGAGCCCTGACATGTGCTCAACAATATTAACACACTAAGTGAAGTGGAACCCTGACATGTGCTCAACAATGTTAAAACACTAAGTAAAGAGGAGGCCTAACATGTGCTCATGAATTTTAACATATTAAGTAAAGGGGAGCCCTGACATGTGCTCAACAATGTTAACAAACTAAGTAAAGGGGAGCCCTGACATGTGCTCAACAAAGTTAATGAACTAAGTAAAGAAGAGCCCTGACATGTGCTCAACAATGTTAACACACTAAATAAAGTGAAGCCTGGAGATGTGCTCATTAATGTATATATACTAAGTAAAGGGGAGCCCGGAGATGTGCTCAACAATATTAAGGGACTAATTAGGGGGAGCCCTGACATGTGCTCAACAATGTTACACACTAAGTAAAAAGTGAGCCCTGACATATGCTCAACAAAGTTAAATGACTAAATAAAGGGGATCCCTGACATGTATTCGACTATGTTAATGCTCTAAGTTAAGGGGAGCCATGACATGTGCTTAACAATGATAACATACTAAGTAAAGGAGAGCCCTGACATGTGCTCAACAAGGTTAACACATAATGTATAGAGAGCCCTGACATGTGCTCAACAATGTTAACACACTAAGTAAGGGAGAGCCTAGAATGTGCTTAACAATTGTAATAAGCATGAAGTGAAGTTAAGTATGACATGTGCTCAACAATGTTAACGCACTAAGAAAAGGGAGCCCTGACATGTGCTCAACAATGTTAACTAACTAAGAAAAGGGGAGCACTCCTCTGCTCAACAATGTTAACATACTAAGAAAAGGGGAGTTGTGACAAGTGCTCAACAATGTTTGCATACTAAGTATAGTGGAGCCCTGACATGTGCTCAATAATGTTAACACAATACGAATAGAGGAGCCCTGACATGTGTTCAACAATGTTAACACACTAAGTAAAGGGTAGCCCTCAGATGTGCTCAATAATGTTAACATACCAAGTAAAGGGGTGCCCTGAGATGTGTTAAACAATGTTAATGTGCTAAGCAAGGGGAATCCTGACATGTGCTCAATGATGTTAACACACTAAGTAAAGGAGAGCCCTGACATGTGCTCAACAATGTTAACAAACTAAGTAAAGGGGAGCCCTGAGATGTGCTCAACAATGTTAACATACTAAGTAAAGGGGATCCAAGAGATATCCTCAACAATGTTAACATACTAAGTAAAGGGGAGCCCTGAGATGTGCTCAACAATGATAACACACTAAGTAAAGGGGAGCTCTGACTTGGGCTCAACAATGTTAACAAACTAAGTAAAGCAGAGCCCTGAGATGTGTTCAACAATGTTAACATACTAAGTAAAGGGGAGCCCTGAGATGTGCTCAACAATGTTTACATACTAAGTAAAGGTGAGCCCAGAGGTGTACACAACAATGTCAACACACTAAGTAAAGGGGAGCCCTGACATATGCTCAACAATGATAACACACTAAGTAAAGGGGAGCCTTGATATGTGCTCAACAATGATAGCATACTAAGTAAAGGGGAGGACTGGCATGTGCTCAACAAGGTTAACACATTATGTATTGGGGAGCCTTGACATGTGCTCAACAATATTAACATACTAAGAAAAGTGAAGCCCTGAGATGTGCTCAGCAATGTAAACATACGAAGGAAAGAGGAGCCCTGAGATATGCTCAACAATGTTAAAGCACTAAGTAAGGTGACCCCTGAAATGTCCTCAACAATGTTAACAAACTAAGTAAAGAGGAGCCATGAGATGTGTTCAACAATGTTAATGCACTACGTAAGGGGAACACTGACATGTCAGTAACAATGTTAACACACTAAGTAAAGGGAAGCCATGAAATGTGCTCAACAAAGATAAAATACTAAGTAAAGGGGAGCCCTGACATGTCCTCAACAATGTTAACATGCAAAGTAAACGGGAGCCCTGAGATGTGCTCAACAATGATAACATAACAAGTAAAGTGCAGCCCTGAAATTTGCTCAACAATGTTAACACACGAAGTAAAGCAGAGCCCTGACATGTGCTTAACAATGTTAAAACACTACGTAAAGCGGAACCCTGACATGTGCACAACAATGTTAACATACAAAGTAAAGGGAGCCCTGAAATGTGTTAATCAATGTTAATGCACTAAGTATGGGGAGCACTGACATGTGCTCAACAATGTTAATGCACTAAGTAAGGGGAGCCCTGACATGTACTCAAAAATCTTAACACACTAAGTAAGGGGAGCCCTGACATGTGCTCAACAATGTTAATACACTAAGTAAAGAGGAGCCCTGACATGTGCTCAACAATGTTAACAAACTAAGTAAAGGGGAGCTGTGACATATGCTGAACAACATTAATGCACTAAGTAAAGGGGAGCCCTAACATGTGCTCAACAATGGTAATGCACTAAGTAAAGGGGAGCTGTGACATGTGCTTAACAATGATAGCATACTAAGTAAAGGGGAGCCCTGACATGTGCTTAACAAGGTTAACACATAACGTAAAGAAGAGCCCTTACATGTGCACAACAATGTTAACACACTAAGTAAAGGAGAGTCCTGACATGTGCTCAACAATTTTAAAATGTTAAGTAAAGAAGTGCATTGACATGTGCTCAACAATGTAAACACACAAAGAAAAGGGGAGCCCAGACCTCTGCTGAACAATGTTAACACAATAAGTAAAGCAGAGCCCCGACATGTGATCAACAATGTTAACAAACTAAGTAAAGGGGAGCATTGAGATGTCCTCAACAATGTTAACATACCAAATAAGTGTGAGCCCAGAGATGTACTCAACAATTTTAACATGCTAAGAAAAGGGGAGCCCTGAGATGTGCTCAACAATGTTAACACACTAAGAAAAGGGGAGCCCTGAGATGTGCTCAACAATGTTAACACACTAAGTAAAGGGGAGTCCTGAGATGTGCACAACAATGTCAACACAATAAGTAAAGGAGAGCCCAGACATGTGCTCAACAATTTTAACACACTAAGTAAAGGGGAGCCATGACAAGTGCTCAACAATGATAGCATACTAAGTAAAGGGAGCCCTGAGATGTGCTCAACAATGTTAACATATGAAGGAAAGGGGAGTCCTGAGACGTGCTCAACAATGTTAATGCGCTAAGTAAAGAGGAGCCCTGACATGTGCTCGACATTGTTAATGCACTAAGTAAGGGGAGCCGAGACATAGGCTTAACATTGATAGCATACTAAGTAAAGCGGAGCCCTGACATGTGCTCAACAATGTTAACACACAAACAAAAGGGGAGTCCTGAACTGTGCTCAACAATGTTAACACACTAAGTAAAGGGCAGCCCTGACATGTGCTCAACAATGTTAACACACTCAGAAAAGACTAGTTGTGACATGTGCTCAACAATGTTAGCATGCTAAGTTTAGAGGAGCCCTGAGATGTGCTCAACAATGTTAACACACTAAGTAAAGGGAAGCTCTCAGATGTGCCCAACAATGTTAACATACTAATTAATTGGGAGTCCTGAGATGTGTTCAACAATGTTAACGCACTAAGTAAGGGGAGCCCTGACATGTGCGCAATGATGTTAACATACTAAGTAAAGGGGATTCCAGAGATGTGATCAACAATGTTAACATACTAAGTAAAGGGGAGCACTGAGATGAGCTCAACAATGTTAACATACTAAGTAAAGGGGGCCCTGAGATGTGCTCAACAATGTTAACATACTAAGTAAAAAGGAACCCTGAGATGTGCTCAACAGTGTTTACATACTAAGTAAAGGGGAGCCCTGAGATGTGCACAACACTATTAACACACTAAGTAAAGGGGAGCCTTGACATGTGCTCAACAACGATAGCATACTAAGTAAATGGGAGTCCTGGCATGTCCTCAACAAGGGTAACACTTTACGTATAGGGGAGCCTTGACATGTGCTCAAAAATGTTAACATTCTAAGTAAAGAGAAGCCCTGAGATGTGCTCAACAATATAAACAAATGAAGGAAAGGGGAGGCCTGAGATGTGCTCAACAATGTTAACGCACTAAGTAAGCAGAACACTGGCATGTGCTCAACAATGTTACCACACTAAGTAAAGGGGAGCCCTGAGATGTGCTAAACAGTGTTAACATACTAAGTAAAGGAGGCTATGAGATGTGCTCAACAATGTTAGCATACTAAGTAAATGGAGCCCTGAGATGTGCTCAATGATGTTAACATACTACGTAAAGGGAGTCTGAGATGTGCTGCTCAACAATGTTAGCATACTAAGTGAAGGAAGCCCTGAGATGTGCTCAACAGTGTTAACATACTAAATAAAGGGAGTCTGAAATGTGCTCAACAATGTTATCATACTAAATAAAAGTGGAGCCCTGAGATGTACTCAAGAATGTTAGCATACTAACTAAAGGGAGCTTTGAGATGTGCTAAACAGTGTTAACATACTAAGTAAAGGGGAGCCCTGAGATGTGCTAAACAATGTTACCACATGAAGTAGAGGAGAGCCCAGAGATGTGCTCAACAATGTTAGAATACTAAGTGAAGGGATCATTGAGATGTGCTCAACAATGTTAACATACTAAGTAAAGGGAGTCTGAGATGTGCACAACAGTGTTAGCATACTAAGTAAAGGGAGCTCTCAGATGTGTTCAACAATGTTAACATACTAAGTAAAGGGAGCCCTGTGATGTGCTCAACAATGTTAACATACTAAGTAAAGGGAGTTTGAGATGTGCTCATCAATGTTAGCATACTAAGTAAAGGGGAGCCCTGAGTTGTGTTCAACAATGTAAGCATACTAAGTAAAGGGAGTCTGAGATGTGCTCAACAATGTTAACACACTAAGTAAAGGGAGTCTGAGATGTGCTCAACAATGATAACACTCTAATTAAAGGGGAGTCCTGACCTGTGCTCAACAATGTTAACACACTAAGAAAAGGGGAGCCCTGACATGTGCTCAACAATGTTAACACACAAAGTAAAGGGGAGCTGTGACATGTACTCAACAATGTTAGCATACTAAGTAAAGGGGAGACCCTACATGTGCTCTACAAAGTTAACACATTACATATAGGGGAGCCCTGACATGTGCTCAACAATGTCACCACACTAAGTAAAGGGAAGCCTTGAGATATGCTTATCAATGTTAACATACTAAGTTAAGGGGAGACCTGAGATGTGCTCAAAAATTTTAGTGCACTAACTAAAGGGGAGCCTTGAGATGTGTTCAACAGTGTTAATATACTTTGTAAAGGGGAGCTCTGAGATATGCGCAACATTGTTTACATACTAAGAAAAGGGGAGCCCTGAGATTTGCTCAACAATGTTAAGATGCTAAGTAAAGGGGAGCCCTGAGATGTGCCCAACAATGTTAATATACAAAGTAAAGGGAGCTCTGAGGTTTGCTCAACAATTTTAACATACTAATTAAAGGGAGCCCTGAGATGTTCTAAACAGTGATAACATACTAAGTAAAGGAAGCTCTGAAATGTGCTCAACAATGTTAGCATACTAAGTAAAGGGAGCCCTGAGATGTGCTCAATGATGTTAACATGCTAAGTAAAGGGAGTCTGAGATGTGCTCAACAATGTCAGCATACTAAGTTAAGGGGAGCACTGAGATGTGCTCAACAATGTTAGCATACTAAGTAAAGGGAGCTTTGAGATGTGCTCAACAATGTTAGCATACTAAGAAAAAGGGAGCTCTGAGCTGTGCTCAACAATGTTAACATACTAAATAAAGGGAGTCTGAGATGTGCTCAACAATGTTAGCGTACTAAGTAAAGAAGAGCCCTGACATGTACTCAACAATGTTAGCATACTCAGTAAAGGGAGATCTGAGATGAGCTAAACAGTGTTAACATGCTAAGTAAAGGGGAGCCCTGAGAAGTGCTCAACAATGTTAACACAATAGCAGAGGAGCACTGAGATGTGCTCAACAATGTTAGCATATTAACTGAAGGAGCCCTGAAATGTGCTCAACAATGCTAACATACTAACTAAAGGGAGTCTGAGATGTGCAGAACAATGTTTGCATACTAAGTAAAGGGGAGCACAGAGATTTGCTCAACAGAGTTAGCATACTAAGTAAAGGGAGCTCTGAGATGTGCTCAACAATGTTAACATACTAAGTAAAGGGAATCTGAGATGTGCTCAACAATGTTAGCGTACTAAGTAAAGGGGAGCCTGAGATGTGCTCAACAGTGTTAACATACCAAGTAAAGAGAGCCCTGTGATAAACAGTGTTAACATACTAAGTAAAGGGAGTTCTGAGATGTGCTCAACAATATTAACATACTAAGTAAAGGGGAATCTGAGATGTGCTCAAGAATGTTAGCATACTAAGTAAAGGGAGCTCTGAGATGTGCTTAACAGTGTTAACATACTAAGAAAAGGGGAGCCCTGAGATTTGCACAACAATGTTAAGATGCTAAGTAAAGGGGAGCCCTGAGATGTGCCCAACAATGTTAATATACAAAGTAAAGGGAGCTCTGAGGTTTGCTCAACCATTTTAACATACTAAGTAAAGGGAGCCCTGAGATGTGCTAAACAGTGTTAACATACTAAGTAAAGGAAGCTCTGAGATCTGCTCAACAATGTTAGCATACAAAGTAAAGGGATCCCTGAGATGTGCTCAATGATGTTAACATACTAAATAAAGGGAGTCTGAGATGTGCTCAACAATGTTAGCATGCTAAGTTAAGGGAAGCCCTGAGACGTGCTCAACAATGTTAGCATACTAAGTAAAGGGAGCTTTGAGATGTGCTCAACAATGTTAGCATACTAAGAAAAAGGGAGCCCTGAGATGTGCTAAACAGTGTTAACATACTAAGTAAAGGAAGCTCTGAGATGTGCTCAACAATGTTAGCATACTAAGTAAAGGGAGCCCTGAGATGTGCTAAACAGTGTTAACATACTAAGTAAAGAAAGCTCTGAGATGTGCACAACAATGTTAGCATACTACGTAAAGGGAGCCCTGAGATGTGCTCAATGATGTTAACATACCAAGTAAAGGGAGTCTGAGATGTCTCAACAATGTTAGCATATTAAGTTAAGGGGAGCCCTGAGATGTGCTCAACAATGTTAGCATACTAACTAAAGGGAGCTCTGAGATGTGCTAAACAATGTTAACATACTAAGTAAAGGGGAGCCCAGAGATGTGCTCAACAATGTTAACACACAAAGTAAAGGGGAGCACTGAGATGTGCTCAACAATGTTAGCATACTAACTAAAGGGAGCCCAGAGATGTGCTCAACAATGTTAACATACTAACTAAAGGGTGTCTGAGATGTGCAGAACAATGTTTGCATACTAAGTAAAGGGGAGCACAGAGATTTGCTCAACAGAGGTAGCATACTAAGTAAAGAGAGCTCTGAGATGTGCTCAACAATGTTAACATACTAAGTAAAGGGAGCCCTAAGATGTGCTCAACAATGTTAACATACTTAGTAAAGTGAGTTTGAGATGTGCACATTAATGTTAGCATACTAAGTAAAGGGGAGCCCTGAGATGTGCTCAACAATGTAAGCATACTAAGTAAAGGGAGTCTGAGATGTGCTCAACAATGTTAACATACTAAGTAAAGGGAGTCTGAGATGTGCTCAACAATGTTAGCATACTAAGTAAAGGGAGCTTTGAGATGTGCTCAACAATGTTAGCATACTAAGAAAAAGGGAGCCCTGAGATGTGCTAAACAGTGTTAACATACTAAGTAAAGGAAGCTCTGAGATGTGCTCAGCAATGTTAGCATACTAAGTAAAGGGAGCCCTGAGATGTGCTAAACAGTGTTAACATACTAAGTAAAGAAAGCTCTGAGATGTGCACAACAATGTTAGCATACTACGTAAAGGGAGCCCTGAGATGTGCTCAATGATGTTAACATACCAAGTAAAGGGAGTCTGAGATGTCTCAACAATGTTAGCATATTAAGTTAAGTGGACCCCTGAGATGTGCTCAACAATGTTAACATACTAAGTAAAGGGAGCCCTGAGATGTGCCCAACAATGTTAACATATTTAGTAAAGTGAGTTTGAGATGTGCACATTAATGTTAGCATACTAAGTAAAGGGGAGCCCTGAGGTGTGCTCAACAATGTAAGCATACTAAGTAAAGGGAGTCTGAGATGTGCTCAACAATGTTAACATACTAAGTAAAGGGAGTATGAGATGTGCTCAACAATGTTAACATACCAAGTTAAGAGAGCCCTGAGATGTGCTAAACAGTGTTAACATACTAAGTGAAGGGAGTTCTGAGATGTGCTCAACAATTTTAACATTCTAAGTAAAGGGCATTCTGAGATGTGCTCAAGAAAGTTAGCATACTAAGTAAAGGGAGCTCTGAGATGTGCTTAACAACGTTACCACACTAAGTAAAGGGGAGCCCTGAGAAGTGCAAAAAACTATTAACACACTAAGTAAAGTGGAGCCTTGACATGTGCTCAACAACGATAGCATATTAAGTAAATGGGAGTCCTGGCATGTGCTCAACAAGGTTAACACATTACATATAGGGGAGCCCTGACATGTGCTCAAAAATGTTAACATTCTAAGTAAAGAGAAGCCCTGAGATGTGCTCAACAATATAAACATATGAAGGAAAGGGGAGCCCTGAGATGTGCTTAACAATGTTTACGCACTAAGTAAGGGGAGCCATGGCATGTGCTCAACAATGTAACCACACTAAGTAAAAGGGAGCCCTGAGATGTGCTAAACAGTGTTAACATACTAAGTAAAGGAAGCTATGAGATGTGCTCAACAATGTTAGCATAATAAGTAAATGGAGCCCTGATATGTGTTCAATGATGTTAACATACTACGTAAAGGGAGTCTGAGATGTGCTGCTTAACAATGTTAGCATACTAAGTGAAGGAAGCCCTGTGATGTGCTCAACAATGTTAACATACTAAGTAAAGGGAGTCTGAGATGTGCTCAACAATGTTAGCGTACTAAATAATAGTAGAGCCCTGAGATGTACTCAAGAATGTTAGCATACTAAGTAAAGGGAGCTATGACATATACTCAACAATGTTAGCATACTAAGTAAAGGGGAGCCCCTACATGTGCTCAACATGGTTAACACACTACCTATAGGGGAGCCCTGACATGTGCTCAACAATGTTACCACACTAAGTAAAGGGGAGCCTTGAGATGTGCTCATCAATGTTAACATACCAAGTTAAGGGGAGACCTGAGATGTGCTCAAATATTTTAGCGCACTAACTAAAGTGGAGCCCTAAGATGTGTTCAGCAATGTTAACACACTATGTAAGGGGATCCCAGAGATGTATTCAACAATGTTAACATACTTTGTAAAGGGGAGCTCTGAGATATGCTCAACATTGTAACACACTAAGAAAAGGGGAGCCCTGAGATTTGCTCAACAATGTTATGATGCTAAGTAAAGGGGAGCCCTGAGATGTGCCCAACAATGTTAATATACTAAGTAAAGGGAGATCTGAGATTTGCTCAACAATTTTAACATACTAAGAAAAGGAAGCCCTGAGATGTGCTAAACAGTGTTAACATACTAAGTAAAGAAAGCTCTGAGATGTGCACAACAATGTTAGCATACTAAGTAAAGGGAGCCCTGAGATGTGCTCAATGATGTTAACATACTAAGTAAAGGGAGTCTGAGATGTCTCAACAATGTTAGCATATTATGTTAAGGGGAGCCCTGAGATGTGCTCAACAATGTTAGCATACTAACTAAAGGGAGCTCTGAGATGTGCTAAACAATGTTAACATACCAAGCAAAGGGGAGCCCTGAGATGTGCTCAACAATGTTAACACACAAAGTAAAGGGGAGCACTGAGATGTGCTCAACAATGTTAGCATAATAACTGAAGGGAGCCCTGAAATGTGCTCAAGAATGTTAACATACTAACTAAAGTGAGACTGAGATGTGCAAAACAATGTTTGCATACTAAGTAAAGGGGAGCGCAGAGGTTTTCTCAACAGAGTTAGCGTACTAAGTAAAGGAGCCTTGAGATGTGCTCAACAATGTTAACATACTAAGTAAAGGGAGTTTGAGATGTGCACATCAATGTTAGCATACTAACTAAAGGGGAGCCCTGGGATGTGCTCAACAATGTTAACATACTAACTAAAGGGTGTCTGAGATGTGCAGAACAATGTTTGCATACTAAGTAAAGGGGAGCACAGAGATTTGCTCAACAGAGGTAGCATACTAAGTAAAGGGAGCTCTGAGATGTGCTCAACAATGTTAACATACTAAGTAAAGGGAGCCCTGAGATGTGCTCAACAATGTTAACATACTTAGTAAAGTGAGTTTGAGATGTGCACATTAATGTTAGCATACTAAGTAAAGGGGAGCCCTGAGATGTGCTCAACAATGTAAGCATACTAAGTAAAGGGAGTCTGAGATGTGCTCAACAATGTTAACATACTAAGTAAAGGGAGTCTGAGATGTGCTCAACAATGTTAGCATACTAAGTTAAGGGGAGCCCTGAGATGTGCTCAACAATGTTAGCATACTAAGTAAAGGGAGCTTTGAGATGTGCTCAACAATGTTAGCATACTAAGAAAAAGGGAGCCCTGAGATGTGCTAAACAGTGTTAACATACTAAGTAAAGGAAGCTCTGAGATGTGCTCAGCAAAGTTAGCATACTAAGTAAAGGGAGCCCTGAGATGTGCTAAACAGTGTTAACATACTAAGTAAAGAAAGCTCTGAGATGTGCACAACAATGTTAGCATACTACGTAAAGGGAGCCCTGAGATGTGCTCAATGATGTTAACATACCAAGTAAAGGGAGTCTGAGATGTCTCAACAATGTTAGCATATTAAGTTAAGGGGAGCCCTGAGATGTGCTCAACAATGTTAGCATACTAACTAAATGAAGCTCTGAGATGTGCTAAACAATGTTAACATGCTAAGTAAAGGGGAGCCCAGAGATGTGCTCCACAATGTTAACACACGAAGTAAAGGGGAGCACTGAGATGTGCTCAACAATGTTAGCATACTAACTAAAGGGAGCCCTGAGATGTGCTCAACAATGTTAACATACTAACTAAAGGGTGTCTGAGATGTGCAGAACAATGTTTGCATACTAAGTAAAGGGGAGCACAGAGATTTGCTCAACAGAGGTAGCATACTAAGTAAAGAGAGCTCTGAGATGTGCTCAACAATGTTAACATATTTTGTAAAGTGAGTTTGAGATGTGCACATTAATGTTAGCATACTAAGTAAAGGGGAGCCCTGAGATGTGCTCAACAATGTAAGCATACTAAGTAAAGGGAGTCTGAGATGTGCTCAACAATGTTAACATACTAAGTAAAGGGAGTATGAGATGTGCTCAACAATGTTAACATAGCAAGTTAAGAGAGCCCTGAGATGTGCTAAACAGTGTTAACATACTAAGTGAAGGGAGTTCTGAGATGTGCTCAACAATGTTAACATTCTAAGTAAAGGGGAATCTGAGATGTGCTCAAGAAAGTTAGCATACTAAGTAAAGGGAGCTCTGAGATGTGCTTAACAACGTTACCACACTAAGTAAAGGAGAGCCCTGAGAAGTGCAAAAAACTATTAACACACTAAGTAAAGGGGAGCCTTGACATGTGCTCAACAACGATAGCATATTAAGTAAATGGGAGTTCTGGCACGTGCTCAACAAGGTTAACACATTACATATAGGGGAGCCCTGACATGTGCTCAAAAATGTTAACATTCTAAGTAAAGAGAAGCCCTGAGATGTGCTCAACAATATAAACATATGAAGGAAAGGGGAGCCCTGAGATGTGCTTAACAATGTTTACGCAATAAGTAAGGGGAGCCATGGCATGTGCTCAACAATATAACCACACTAAGTAAAAGGGAGCCCTGAGATGTGCTAAACAGTGTTAACATACTAAGTAAAGGAAGCTATGAGATGTGCTCAACAATGTTAGCATACTAAGCAAATGGAGCCCTGATATGTGTTCAATGATGTTAACTTACTACGTAAAGGGAGTCTGAGATGTGCTGCTCAACAATGTTAGCATACTAAGTGAAGGAAGCCCTGTGATGTGCTCAACAATGTTAACATACTAAGTAAAGGGAGTCTGAGATGTGCTCAACAATGTTAGCTTACTAAATAATAGTAGAGCCCTGAGATGTACTCAAGAATGTTAGCATACTAAGTAAAGGGAGCTGTGACATATACTCAACAATGTTAGCATACTAAGAAAAGGGGAGCCCCTACATGTGCTCAACATGGTTAACACACTACCTATAGGGGAGCCCTGACATGTGCTCAACAATGTTACCACACTAAGTAAAGGGAGCCCTGACATGTGCTCAACAATGTTAACACACTAAGTAAAGGGGAGCCTTGAGATGTGCTCATCAATGTTTACATACCAAGGTAAGGGGAGACCTGAGATGTGCTCAAATATTTTAGCGCACTAACTAAAGTGGAGCCCTAAGATGTGTTCAGCAATGTTAACACACTATGTAAGGGGATCCCAGAGATGTATTCAACAATGTTAACATACTTTGTAAAGGGGAGCTCTGAGATATGCTCAACATTGTAACACACTAAGAAAAGGGGAGCCCTGAGATTTGCTCAACAATGTTACGATGCTAAGTAAAGGGGAGCCCTGAGATGTGCCCAACAATGTTAATATACTAAGTAAAGGGAGCTCTGAGGTTTGCTCAGCAATTTTAACATACTAAGAAAAGGAAGCCCTGAGATGTGCTAAACAGTGTTAACATACTAAGTAAAGAAAGCTCTGAGATGTGCACAACAATGTTAGCATACTAAGTAAAGGGAGCCCTGAGATGTGCTCAATGATGTTAACATACTAAGTAAAGGGAGTCTGAGATGTCTCAACAATGTTAGCATACTAAGTTAAGGGGAGCCCTGAGATGTGCTCAACAATGTTAGCATACTAACTAAAGGGAGCTCTGAGATGTGCTAAACAATGTTAACATACTAAGCAAAGGGGAGCCCTGAGATGTGCTCAACAATGTTAACACACAAAGTAAAGGGGAGCACTGAGATGTGCTCAACAATGTTAGCATACTAACTGAAGGGAGCCCTGAAATGTGCTCAAGAATGTTAACATACTAACTAAAGTGAGACTGAGATGTGCATAACAATGTTTGCATACTAAGTAAAGGGGAGGGCAGAGATTTTCTCAACAGAGTTGGCGTACTAAGTAAAGGGAGCCCTGAGATGTGCTCAACAATGTTAACATACTAAGTAAAGGGAGTTTGAGATGTGCACATCAATGTTAGCATACTAACTAAAGGGGAGCCCTGAGATGTGCTCAACAATGTTAACATACTAAGTAAAGGGAGTCTGAGATGTGCTCAACAATGTTAGCGTACTAAGTAAAGGGGAGCCTGAGCTGTGCTCAACAGTGTTAAAATACCAAGTAAAGAGAGCCCTGAGATGTGCTAAACAGTGTTAACATACTAAGCAAAGGGAGTTCTGAGATGTGCTCAACAATGTTAACATACTAAGTAAAGGGGAATCTGAGATGTGCTCAAGAATGTTAGCATACTAAGTAAAGGGAGCTCTGAGATGTGGTCAACAGTGTTAACATACTAAGGAAAGGGGAGCCCTGAGATGTGCCCAACAATGTTAATATACTAAGTAAAGGGAGCTCTGAGGTTTGCTCAACAATTTTAACATACTAAGTAAAGGGAGCCCAAAGATGTGCTAAACAGTGTTAACATACTAAGTAAAGGAAGCTCTGAGATGTGCTCAACAATGTTAGCATACTAAGTAAAGGGATCCCTGAGATGTGCTCAATGATGTCAACATACTAAATAAAGGGAGTCTGAGATGTGCTCAACAATGTTAGCATACTAAGTTAAGGGGAGCCCTGAGATGTGCTCAACAATGTTAGCATACTAAGTAAAGGGAGCTTTGAGATGTGCTCAACAATGTTAGCATACTAAGAAAAAGGGAGCCCTGAGATGTGCTCAACAGTGTTAACATACTAAGTAAAGGGAGTCTGAGATGTGCTCAACAATGTTAGCGTGCTAAGTACAGAGGAGCCCTAAGACGTACTCAACAATGTTAGCATACTAAGTAAAGGGAGCTATGAGATGTGCTAAACAGTGTTAACATACTAAGTAAAGGGGAGCCCTGAGATGTGCTCAACAATGTTAACACATGAAGTAGAGGGGAGCACTGAGATGTGCTCAACAATGTTAGCATACTAACTGAAAGGAGCCCTGAAATGTGCTCAACAATGTTAACATACTAACTAAAGGGAGTCGGAGATGTGCAGAACAATGTTTGCATACTAAGTAAAGGGGAGCACAGAGATTTGCTCAACAGAGTTAGCACACTAAGTAAAGGGAGCTCTCAGATGTGCTCAACAATGTTAACATACTAAGTAAAGGGAGCCCTGAGATGTGCTCAACAATGTTAACATACTAAGTAAAGGGAGATTGAGATGTCCACATCAATGTTACCATACTAAGTAAAGGGGAGCCCTGAGATGTGCTCAACAATGTAAGCATACTAAGTAAAGGGAGTCTGAGATATGCTCAACAATGTTAACATACTATGTAAAGGCAGTCTGAGATATGCTCAACAATGTTAGCGTACTAAGTAAAGGGGAGCCTGAGATGTGCTCAACAGTGTTAAAATACCATGTAAAGAGAGCCCTGAGATGTGCTAAACAGTGTTAACATACTAAGCAAAGGGAGTTCTGAGATGTGCTCAACAATGTTAACATACTAAGTAAAGGGGAATCTGAGATGTGCTCAAGAATGTTAGCATACTAAGTAAAGGGAGCTCTGAGATGTGGTCAACAGTGTTAACATACTAAGAAAAGGGGAGCCCTGAGATTTGCTCAACAATGTTAAGATGCTAAGTAAAGGGGAGCCCTGAGATGTGCCCAACAATGTTAATATACTAAGTAAAGGGAGCTCTGAGGTTTGCTCAACAATTTTAACATAATAAGTAAAGGGAGCCCAAAGATGTGCTAAACAGTGTTAACATACTAAGTAAAGGAAGCTCTGAGATGTGCTCAACAATGTTAACATACTAAGTAAAGGGAGCCCTGAGATGTGCTCAATGATGTTAACATACTAAATAAAGGGAGTCTGAGATGTGCTCAACAATGTTAGCATACTTAGTTAAGGGGAGCCCTGAGATATGCTCAACAATATTAGCATAATAAGTAAAGGGAGTTTGAGATGTGCTCAACAATGTTAGCATACTAAGAAAAAGGGAGCCCTGAGATGTGCTCAACAATGTTAACATACTAAGTAAAGGGAGTCTGAGATGTGCTCAACAATGTTAGCGTACTAAGTACAGAGGAGCCCTGAGACGTACTCAACAATGTTAGCATACTAAGTAAAGGGAGCTATGAGATGTGCTAAACAGTGTTAACATACTAAGTAAAGGGGAGCCCTGAGATGTGCTCAACAATGTTAACACACGAAGTAGAGGGGAGCACTGAGATGTGCTCAACAATGTTAGCATACTAACTAAAGGGAGTCTGAGATGTGCAGAACAATGTTTGCATACTAAGTAAAGGGGAGCACAGAGATTTGTTCAACAAAGTTAGCACACTAAGTAAAGGGAGCTCTCAGATGTGCTCAACAATGTTAACATACTAAGTAAAGGGAGCCCTGAGATGTGCTCAACAATGTTAACATACTAAGTAAAGGGAGTTTGAGATGTCCACATCAATGTTACCATACTAAGTAAAGGGGAGCCCTGAGATGTGCTCAACAATGTAAGTATACTAAGTAAAGGGAGTCTGAGATGTGCTCAACAATGTTAACATACTAAGTAAAGGGAGTCTGAGATACGCTCAACAATGTTAGCGTACTAAGTAAAGGGGAGCCTGAGATGTGCTCAACAACGTTAACATATCAAGTAAAGAGAGCCCTGATATGTGCTAAACATTGTTAACATACTAAGGAAAGGGAGTTCTGAGATGTGCACAACAATGTTAACATACTAAGTAAAGGGAAATCTGAGATGTGCTCGAGAATGTTAGCATACTAAGTAAAGGGAGCCCTGAGATGTGCTCAATGATGTTTACATACTACGTAAAGGGAGTCTGAGATGTGCTCAACAATGTTAGCATACTAAGTTAAGGGGAGACCTGAGATGTGCTCAACAATGTTAGCATACCAAGTTAAGGGGAGACCTGAGATGTGCTCAACAATGTTAACATACTAAGTAAATGGAGATCTGAGATGTGTTCAACAATGTTAATATACTAAGAAAAGGGGAGTCCTGAGATGTGGTTAGCAATGTTAACATACTAAGTGAAGGGGATCCCCGAGATGTGCTCAACAATGTTAACATACTAAGTAAAGGTGAGCCCTAAGATTTGCTCAACAAAGTTTATGTACTATGTAAAGGGAGCCCTAAGAAGTGCTCAGCAATGCAAACATACGAACTAAAGGGGAACCCTGAGATGTGCTCAGCAATGTTAACATACTAAGTTAAGGGGAGCCCTGAGATGTGCTGAATAATGTTAACATACTAAGTGAAGGAGAGCCCTGAGATGTGCTGAACAGTGTCAACATACTAAGTGAAGGGGAGGCCTGAGATGTGCTCAACAATGTTAGCATTCTTGGAAAAGGGAAGCCCTGAGATTTGCTCAACAATGTTAACATACTAAGTAAAGGGAGCCCTGAGATGTGCTCAACAATGTAAACACACTAACTAAAGGGGAAACCTGAGATGTGCTCAGCAATGTTAACATACTAAGTAAAGGGGAGCCCTGAGATGTGCTGAACAATGTTAACACAGTAAGTAAAGGGGAGGCCTGAGATGTGCTCAACAATGTTAACATACTAAGTAAAGGGGAGCCCTGAGATGTGCTCAACAATATTATAAAATGGGTACCAATTTTTCTCCCCCCTGATTGGTCAATGTGTGAATCTTGCTGTGTCCTTATAGAGCCATAAACTCTCAGCTGGCACTACTTCCATGTGACCAGGCAGGACAGCATCAATTTCCCTAACCCCCCCGACCAGTCAATGGCCAGTTACAGCCATTTTGCTTTCTAACAGAAAAATCCCTCACTAGCCTGGTATTTGACAGCAGTCAACAGAATCAATGCCTGACATACCTTCCTCAGTGTTACAGCTGGAGTTAGACAAAATCATGGATACATTCCAGAATGATTTTGAACCTGAGAAAGAACCAGGCAAAGCGCCTGCAAAGAAAAAGAAAAAAAGTAAAAATGTGAGTACACATGTGATTTTATCTGCAGAACTGTCAAAACTAGAAGAACAAAAGATGAGGAGAACACACAAAAACAACCAGTGGGCTATAAATGTTTTGAATAACTGGGCACAGGACAGGCAATTAAACATAAACTATGAACAAATACAAACTGATGAACTCTGTCAGATCTTAAGAAGATTTTATGGAGAGGTTTGTCAGTCGGATGCAAGGAATACAGCCCTCTAGTCTACTTTCACTGAGAGCGGGAATCAATAGGCATTTGAACTCTCCTAAAATAAAACATCATATTAACATCTTCGCATGCAGGCATGATCCTGCCAACAATATCTCAACAGCAGTCAGCAAAAGTACCGTTGTGGGCATGTAGACACAGCAGTTCACCACCCTACCATTAGTGCCGCTGATCTCAGCAAACTGAAAACTCAAGCCCCTGTGTACAGAAAACCCAAGCAGCCTTCTTAGAAAAGTGTGGCTAGATATTCAACTTTGCATGGCTAGAAGGGGGCGTGAAGGACTCCGGCAATTAAAGCCAGAATATTTTGCAATAAAACAAGACCAAACCGTAGCTGAATATATAACTCTCACTTTCAATGAGAGTACTAAGAATCATAAACATCCAGACCCAAACAGAGAGCAGTACCATGGCTACATATATGAAGTACCTAACAACAAATCCTGCCCATTTGATTCCTTCAAAAAGTACCTTTCCAAACTCCCACCAGACCCTCGAGCATTTTACTTGCATCCACGCAGATTTAAAACAATGAGCTATAACACGGCAGATGTGTCTTGTATTCAAGAGAGCCTCTTGGGGTGAATTACATCTCCAACTTGATGCCCCTACTGAGCACAGAAGCTGAGCTTAGCTGCCGATACACTAATTATAGTGTATGAGCCACGGCTGTACAGCTACTCTTGGAGGCTTGACTCGATGCCCATGAAATAATGTCTGTCACAGGCCATCGTTCTGAGTCCAGCCTCCGAAGCTACTGGGCAGCAAGTGAAAATGAGCGCCAGAAATGGAGCAGTATCTTAACTAAAACAAAAACATCCATTCCAGCCAGTAGCAGTACTTCTTCCACATCTCCGACCCTCACAAAAGTGGACTTACAACAAAGATTTTGCACCTCTGATGTCCACGAACAGTGATTACCTCCAATCTGCAGTAAATCCATCATGAAAATAACCACCTCAAGCGCAGCAAATGAAGAAATCTCACCCGGAATTGAATCCTCTGCCGAGAATCAACTTCTCACAGCTCAGGAGGTGCGTTGTGATGACGTTCTGCAACAAAACACCGCAATGCATATCCAGTAGTTCAGCAAGAGTACTTCCTCTGCCCCTTTCATCATCCAGAACTGATATATGGAAAAGTGGAGTTCATCCACTTTTCAAAATAAGGCAATGTATTTTAAACAGTTAAAATTGCAGTTACAGTTAGTTTAACAGTACAGCACATGCAGCCTGTTCATTTGCATTAATTATTTGATTTCTCACTCATCAGTTTAAAAGCATGGAACTGAATGCATTCACGGAAGCATTTTAAACTGAATGCATTCAAAGAAGCACTATGTGACCTGTTATTAAAAACAAGAAGTTAACATGTTAAAATGAATTTGAACATGATCTACTGCTGCAGTTCCCTTTTCTTTTTTATCCAGTATCATTTAACTGTTCTATTTAAGAAAAAAGTAAATGCTAATGAATCAACTTCGGAACTATTTTATCTTATTTTTAAGATTGTTGTCAAATAAAAATCTTCTACTTTTAAACCACATAACTCTGTTTCAACTTTATTTACAAAAGTGCAGTGTCCATTTTATAGTGGAATAAGATATTCGAGATGTGGTTTATGGCATGATAAGATTACTTCACAGGTGCTAAAGTCACCAGCGCAAGCACCTCGTGGCCTCATTATGCACCTTGGGAGTGCTCTAATCAAGCTTCACAACCACACCTCATCATGTCTTATTTCTTACTTAACATACTAAGTAAAGGGGAGCCTGAGATGTGCTCAACAATGTTAACATACTAAGTAAAGGGGGGCCTGACATGTGCTAAACAATGTTAACAGACTAAGTAAAGGGGAGCCCAGAGATGTGCTCAACAATGTTAACAGACTAAGTAAAGGGAAGCCCTGAGATGTGCTCAACTATGTTAACACACTAAGTAAAGGGGAGCTCTGAGATGTGCTCAACAATGTTAACATACAAAGTAAAGGGGAGCCCTGACATGTGCTCAACAATGTTAACATACAAAGTAAAGGGGAGCCATGAGAGGTACTCAACAATGATAACATACTAAGTAAAGAGGAGCCCTGAGATGTGCCAAACAACGATAACACATTAAGTAAAGGGGAACCATGAGAGGTACTCACCAATGATAACATACTAAGTAAAGGGGAGCCCAGAGATGTGCTAAACAATGTTAACACATTAAGTAAAGGGGAGCCCTGAGATGTGCTCAACAATGTTAACACACCAAGTAAAGGGGAGCACTGAGATGTGCTCAGCAATGTTAACACACTAAGTAAAGGGGAGCCCTGACATGTGCTCAACAATGTTAATGCACTAAGTAAAGGGGAGCCCTGAGATGTGCTCAACAATGTTAATGCACTAAGAAAAAGAAAACCCTGAGATACAGATACATAGATACATAGATACATAGAGAGTGTCGGCAGATAAGGGCCTATGGCCCACCCAGTCTGCCCATTTGAACTTGTAAGTTCAGTTTGTTTTTCTAGAAGTCTGTTGCCCCTTACCCCTGTCCTGCAGAATTCCTTTATGTCTATCCCATGCATTCTTAAATCCTGTGATTGTTTCAGACCCCACCACTTCCTCTGGGAGGGTGTTCCACTTATCCACCACCCGTTCTGTGAAGAAATTATTTCTCATGTTTCCTCTGAATCGTCCTCCCTCCAACTTCATCCCATGCCCTCTAGTCCTGGAACATCTTTTTCGCTTAAAAATAGTGTTTTCCTGCACCCTGTTCCTCCCTGTAAGATACTTGTATGTCTCTATCATATCCCCGCCTCCCTCCTCTCCTCCAGGGAGTACATGTTCAGTTCTTCAACCTGTCTTCATAGGACTTGTTATGCAATCCATGCACCATCTTTGTTGCCCTCCTCTGAACCTCTCTACCATGTCTATGTCCTTACATAGGTATGGTCTCCAGAACTGACACTGTACTCCAGGTGGGGACTCACTAGTGTCTTATATGCTCAACAATATTAACATACCAAGTAAAGGAGAGCCCTGAGATGTGCTCAACAATGTTAAAATACCAAGTAAAGGGGAGCCCTGACATTTGCTCAACAATGTTTACACATGAAGTAAAGGGGATCCCTGACATGTGCTTAACAATGTTAACACACTAAGTAAAGGGGAACCCTGGACATGTACTCAACTATGTTAACGCACTAAGTAAGGGGAGCCCTGACATATGTTCAACAATGTTAACACACTAAGTAAAGGGGAGACAAGAGATGTGCTCAAAAATGTTAACACACTAAGTGAAGTGGAGACCTGATATGTGCTCAACAATGTTAACACACTAAGTGAAGAGAAGCCCTGACATGTACTCAACAATGTTAACAAACTAAGTAAAGGGGAGCCCTGACATGTGCTTAACAATGTTAAGACACTAAGTAAAGGGAGCCCTGAGATGTGCTAATCAATGCTAACGCACTAAGTAAGGGGAGCACTGACATGTTCTCTACAATATTAACACACTAAGTAAAGGGGAGCCCTGACATGTACTCAACAATGTTAACGCACTACTTCAGTGGAGCTCTGATATGTGCTCAACAATGTTAACACCCTAAGTGAAGAGAAGCCCTGACATGTACTCGGCAATGTTAACAAACTAAATAAAGGTGAGCCCTGACATGCGCTCAACAATGTTAACACACAAAGTAAAGTGAAGCCCTGAGATGTGTTCATCAATGTAAACATACTAAGTAAAGGGGAGACCTTAGATGTGCCCAACAATGTTAACGCACTAAGTAAGGGAAGCCTTGACATTTGCTCAACAATGTTAACACACTAAGTAAAGTGAAGCCCTGAGATGTGTTCATCAATGTAAACATACTAAGTAAAGGGGAGCCCTGAGATGTGCTCAACAATGTTAAAACACTAAAGAAAAGGTGAGCCCTGACATGTGATCGACAATGTTAACACACTAAATAAAAGGTGAGCCCTGACATGTACTCGACAATGTTAATGCACAAAGTAAAGTGGAGCCGTGACATGTGCTTAACAATGATAGTATACTAAGTAAAGGGGAGCCCTGACATGTGCTCAACAAGGTTAACACATAACGATAGAGAAGAGACCTGACATGTACTCAACAATGTTAACACACTAAGTAAAGGAGAGCCCTGACATGTGCTCAACAATGTTAACACACTAAGTAAAGGTGTGCTGTGACATGTCAATGTTAGCACTGGCGTAAGGGGGCGCTGATATGTGCTCATCAATGTTAACACACTAAGAAAAGGGGAGCCCTGACATGTGCTCAACAATGTTAACACTTTACGAATAGATGAGCCCTGACATGTGCTCAACAATGTTAACACACTAAGTAAAGGGAAGCCCTCAAATGTGCTCAATAATGTTAACATACTAAGTAAAGGGGAGCCCTGAGATGTGTTCAACAATGTTAATGCTCTAGGTAAGGGGAGCCCTGACATGTGCTCAACAATGTTAACACACTAAGTAAAGGGAGCCTGACATGTGCTCAGCAATGTTAACACACTAAGAAAAGGGAAGCCCTGACATGTGCTCTACAATGTTAACGCACTAAGAAAGGGGAGCCTTGACATGTGCTCAACAATGATAGCATTCTAAGTAAAGGGGAGGCCTGGCATGTGCTCATCAAGGTTAACACATTACTTATTGGGGAGCCCTGACATGTGCTCAACAATGTTAACACACTAAGTAAAGGGGAGCCCTGAGATGTGCTCAACAATGTTAACGCACTAAGAAAAAGAAAACCCTGAGATATAGATACATAGATACATAGATACATAGAGAGTGTCAGCAGATAAGGGCCTATGGCCCACCCAGTCTGCCCATTTGAACTTGTAAGTTCAGTTTGTTTTTCTAGAAGTCTGTTGCCCCTTACCCCTGACCTCCAGAATTCCTTTATGTCTATCCCATGCATTCTTAAATCCCGTGATTGTTTCAGACCCCACCACTTCCTCTGGGAGGGTGTTCCACTTGTCCACCACCCGTTCTGTGAAGAAATTATTTCTCATGTTTCCTCTGAATCGTCCTCCTTCAACTTCATCCCATGCCTCTAGTCCTGGAACATCTTTTTCGCTTAAAAATAGTGTTTTCCTGCACCCTGTTCCTCCCTGTAAGATACTTGTATGTCTCTATCATATCCCCGCTCTCCCTCCTCTCCTCCAGGGAGTACATGTTCAGTTCCTTCAACCTGTCTTCATAGGACTTGTTATGCAATCCATGCACCATCTTTGTTGCCCTCCTCTGAACCTTCTCTACCCTGTCTATGTCCTTACATAGGTATGGTCTCCAGAACTGTACACTGTACTCCAGGTGGGGACTCACTAGTGTCTTATATGCTCAACAATATTAACATACCAAGTAAAGGAGAGCCCTGAGATGTGCTCAACAATGTTAAAATACCAAGTAAAGGGGAGCCCTGACATTTTCTCAACAATGTTTACACATGAAGTAAAGGGGATCCCTGACATGTGCTTAACAATGTTAACACACTAAGTAAAGGGGAACCCTGGACATGTGCTCAACAATGTTAACACACTAAGTAAAGTGAAGCCCTGAGATGTGTTCATCAATGTAAACATACTAAGTAAATGGGAGCCCTGAGATGTGTTCAACAATATTAACGCACTAAGAAAGGGGAGCCCTGTCATGTGCTCAACAATGTTAACATACAAAGTAAAGGGGAGCCCTGAGATATGTTCAACAATGTTAACATACCAAGTAAAGGGGAGCCCTGACATTTGCTCAACAATGTTTACACATAAAGTAAAGGGGATCCCTGACATGTGCTTAACAATGTTAACACACGAAGTAAAGGGGAACCCTGACATGTGCTCAGCAATGGTAACACACAAAGTAAAGGAAGCCTTTAGATGTGCTAATCAATGTTAACGCACTAAGTAAGGGGAGCATTGACATGTGCTATACACTATTAACACACTTAGTAAAGGGGAGCCCTGACATGTACTCAACTATGTTAACGCACTAAGTAAGGGGAGCTCTGACATATGTTCAACAATATTAACACACTAAGTAAAGGGGAGACAAGAGATGTGCTCAAAAATGTTAACACACTAAGTGAAGTGGAGACCTGATATGTGCTCAACAATGTTAACACACTAAGTGAAGAGAAGCCCTGACATGTACTCAACAATGTTAACAAACTAAGTAAAAGGGAGCCCTGACATGTGCTTAACAATGTTAACACACTAAGTAAAGGGAGCCCTGAGATTTACACTATCTGCTGGAGGGACAGGGAGGGTAAAAGAGGAGGAGGAGTAGCTCTTTACATAAGGGAAGGAATAAAAGCAACCAAATAAAAGGGTAAACAGGGAGAAGAAGAAGCACTGTGGGTAAATTTGGAGACCGGCAATGGCACCACAATACGCACAGGGGTTGTATACAGACCCCCTTCTCAGGGGGAGGAAATGGACAAGGAAATGATAGAAAGTATACTTAGAATGGCAGTAAAAGGGGATATATTGCTGATGGGTGATCTGAATATGCCAGATGTTAACTGGAGTGCAGTTGCAGCAGTCACTTCTAAGAGTGGGGTTATTCTAGATGCCCAACAGGGGGCATGCCTTAGACAACTAGTATTGGAACCCACTGAGAGGGAGCAATCTTAGACCTGGTTCTCTCAAATGGAGATGAAGAGAGATCACAGATGTAAAGTGGGTAGCCATCTGGGAACTAGCGACCATCGAACAGTATAGTTCACAATAAACACAGCAATAGAGTCAAGCCATACAAAGACAAAGGTACTGGATTTTAGGAGGGCTGACTTTGTCAAAATGGGTGAGTGCCTAAGCAATGCACTGGCAAATGGGCAGGAAGGAGGGGTGGAAGAACAATGGGGAATAATAAAAACTGCCATCACAGAGGTATCAAGCCTTTGTGTAAAGCAAATAAACAAAACAAAACGAGTTTAGAAACCACTATGGTTCTCAAAGGAAGTAGCAGTGAAGGTTCAAGAGAAAAAGAAAGCATTCAGGAAGTCCAACGAATCACAGAAGGAAATGGACAGAGAACTGTATCAGTTAAAGCAAAAGGAAGCTGGGAAGGCAGTCAGAACAGCAAAGGCCCAAGCCAAGGAAAAGATAGCCAACTCAGTTAAGAAGGGGGATAAAACCTTTTATAGGTACATCAGGGAGCGAAGGAAGACCAAGGGAGGATAATGAGGCTTAATAAAGGGGAGGAGAGGTGGGCAGAGGGTGACTGTGAAAAGGCAGAGATACTAAACAAATATTTTTGCTCAGTATTTACAAAGAAAGAGGAGGAGGTAACTAAAACAAACAGTAGAAACTCTCTGGAAACACAAGTTGATACCAGCCCATTTATAGAAGAAAGGGTTCTGAAAGAACGCTTAAAACTGAAGGTGGACAAAGAAATGGGGCCTGATGGGATTCATCCCATAATTCTAAAAGAACTAAGGGTAGAACTAGTGACACCACTGACTACCCTCTTTAACAAATTATGGGAGGATGGGGTGGTACCCGAGGACTGGAGGAGGGCAGATGTGATTCCCCTTCACAAAAATGGGAGCAAGGCAGAAGCAGGAAACTACAGACCTGTTAGTTTAACCTCAGTGATAAGGAAAATGATGGAATCACTTCTGAAGGAAAGAATTGTTAAATATCTAGATGCCAGAGGGGCACAGGACTCAAGGCAGCATGGATTCACAGTGGGAAGGTCATGCCAGACAAATATGATAGATTTCTTTGACTGGGTGACCAAAGTAGTTGATCAGGAAGGGGCTGTGGACATCGCCTACCTAGATGTTAGCAAGGCATTTGACACAGTCCCACACAAAAAATTAATATACAAGTTAGCCAGCCTGGGAGTGGGTCCCAATATGACAGCCTGGGTAAGAATTGGCTGGAGAATAGGACACAGAGGTAATAGTAAATGGGTCCACTCTGAAAAAGGGGGGTTAGTAGTGGGGTACCGCAGGGTTCAGTATTAGACCAGTCCTCTTCAATGTCCTTTATAAGTGACATTGCAGAGGGGCTGGAAGGAAAATATGTCTCTCTTTGCAGATGACACAAAGATCTGCAACATAGTTGATACACAAGGTGGAGTGGAAAGGATGAGAAGGGACTTGGCAAGGTTAGAGGAATGGTCAAATGTATGGCAGCTTAGATTCAATGCTAAGAAGTGCAAGGTAATGCACCTGGGAAACAAAAACCCAGGGGAAGAGTACATATTGGGGGGTGAGATACTAACAACAACAACAAGAATGGAAAGGGACCTGAGGGTAGTCATATCAGATGACCTAAAGGTGGGCAAGCAATGTGAGAGGGCAGCATGGAGGGCTGGGGGGATACTGGGGTGCATAGGGAGAGACACCACCAGTAGAAAACTGGAAGTTATTATTCCTCTGTACAGACAGCTGGTGAGACCCCATCAGGAGTATTGCATGCAGTTCTGGAGACCCAATCTCAGCAAAGACATAGACAGGATGGAAGCTGTCCAGAGGAGGGCAACTAAAATGGTGCAGGGTCTGCACCAGAAGACATCTGAAGAGAGACTTAAGGAGCTTAATATGAATAGCCTCAAGGAAAGGAGGGAGAGGGGGGACATGATAGAAACTTTCAAGTACCTCAAGGGAACCAACAAAGTCCAAGAGGGTAGCATCTTTCAAAAAAAGAGGTGTGCAAGAACAAGGGGGCACAATTTGAAGATAGAAGGGGTGCAGCTCAGAGGTAATTTAAGGAAGTATTTTTTCACAGAGAGGGTGGTGGATGTATGGAACAGCCTTCCAGAGGAGGTTGTGGAGTCACAAACAGTGGTGGAATTCAAGAATGCATGGACAGTCATAAGGCAATTCTAGGGGGTGGGGATAGGAAGAAGAAGGCTGCTGGTTAACTAGGATCTGCAGCTTATCCATCAGGTAGGGAAATGGGCAGGCTGGGTGGGCCAAGCGGTCATTATCTGCTGTCAAATTCTATGTTTCTATGTTTCTCCCCTTTACTTAGTGTGTTAACATTGTTGAGCACATGTCAGGGCTCCTCTTTACTTAGTACGCTAACATTGTTGAGCACATCTCAGGGCTCCCCTTTACAAAGTATGTTTACATTGTTGAGCACATCTCAGTGCTTCACTTTACTTAGCATGTTAACATTGTTGAGCACATCTCAGGGCTCCCCTTTACTTAGTATGTTAACACTGTTGAGCACATCTCAGAGCTCTTCTTCACTTAGTATGTTAACATTGTTGAGCATATCTCAGGGCTCCCCTTTACATAGTATAAAACATTGTTGAACACATCTCAGGGCTCCCCTTTACTTAGTGTGCTAAAATTGTTGAGCACATCTCAGGGCTCCCCTTAACTTGGTATGTTAACATTGATGAGCATATCTCAAGGCTCCCCTTTACTTAGTGTGTTAACATTGTTTAGCACATGTCAGGGCTCCCTTTACTTAGTGTGTTAACATAGTTTAGCACATGTCAGGGCTCCCCTTTGCTTAGTGTGGTAACATTGTTGACCACATGTCAGAGCTCCCCTATACGTAATGTGTTAACATTGTTGAGCACATGTAGGGGCTCCCCTTACTTAGTATGCTAACATTGTTGAGTACATGTCACAGTTCCCCTTTACTTAGTGTGTTAACATTGCTGAGCACATTTCAGGGCTCCCCTTTACTTAGTCTGTCAACAATGTCGAGCTCATGTCAGGGCTCCTCTATACTTAGTGTGTTAACATTGTTGAGCACATGTCAGGCCTCACCTTTTACTTAGAGTGTTAACATGCCTGAGCACATCTCAGGGCTCCCCATTCCTTCATATGTTTACATTGTTGAGCACATCTCAGGGCTTCACTTTACTTAGTATGTTAACATTGTTGAGCACATGTCAGGGCTCCCCAATAAGTAATGTGTTAACCTTGATGAGCACATGCCAGGCCTCCCCTTTACTTAGAATGCTATCATTGTTGAGCACATGTCAAGACTCCCCTTTCTTAGTGCGTTAACATTGTAGAGCACATGTCAGGGCTCCCCTTTTCTTAGTGTGTTAACATTGCTGAGCACATGTCAGGGCTCCCCTTTACTTAGTGTGTTAACATTGTTGAGCACATGTCAGGGCTCCCCTTACTTAGTGCATTAACATTGTTGAACACATCTCAGGGTTCCCCTTTACTTAGTATGTTAACATTATTGAGCACATTTGAGGGCTTCCCTTTACTTAGTGTGTTAACATTGTTGAACACATGTCAGGCCTCACCTTTTACTTAGAGTGTTAACATGCCTGAGCACATCTCAGGGCTCCCCATTCCTTCATATGTTTACATTGTTGAGCACATGTCAGGGCTCCCCAATAAGTAATGTGTTAACCTTGATGAGCACATGCCAGGCCTCCCCTTTACTTAGAATGCTATCATTGTTGAGCACATGTCAAGACTCCCCTTTCTTAGTGCGTTAACATTGTAGAGCACATGTCAGGGCTCCCCTTTTCTTAGTGTGTTAACATTGCTGAGCACATGTCAGGGCTCCCCTTTACTTAGTGTGTTAACATTGTTGAGCACATGTCAGGGCTCCCCTTACTTAGTGCATTAACATTGTTGAACACATCTCAGGGTTCCCCTTTACTTAGTATGTTAACATTATTGAGCACATTTGAGGGCTTCCCTTTACTTAGTGTGTTAACATTGTTGAGCACATGTCAGGGCTCCCCTTTACTTAGTGCGTTAACATTGTTGAGCACATGTCAGGGCTCCCCTTTACTTAGTGCATTAACATTGTTGAGCACATGTCATGGCACACCTTTACTTAACGTGTTAACATTGTTGCGCACATGCCAGGGCTCTCCTTTACTTAGTGTGTTAACCTTGTTGAGCACATGTCAGGGCTTCCCTTTACTTAGTATGCTATCATTGTTAAGCACATGTCACGGCTCCACTTTACTTTGTGCATTAACATTGTCGAGTACATGTCAGGGCTCACCTTTTATTTAGTGTGTTAACATTGTTGAGCACATGTCAGGGCTCACCTTTTCTTTAGTGCGTTAACATTGTTGGGCACATCTCAGGTCTCCCCTTTACTTAGTATGTTTACATTGATGAACGCAACTCAGGGCTTCACTTTACTTTGTGTGTTAACATTGCTGAGCGCATGTCAGGGCTCACCTTTATTTAGTTTGTTAACATTGTCGAGTACATGTCAGGGCTTCTCTTCACTTAGTGTGTTAACATTGTTGAGCACATGTCAGGGCTCCCCTTTTCTTAGTGTGTTAACATTGTTGAGCACATGTCATGGCACACCTTTACTTAACGTGTTAACATTGTTGAGCACATGCCAGGGCTCTCCTTTACTTAGTGTGTTAACATTGTTGAGCACATGTCAGGTCTCTTCTATACGTTATGTGTTAACCTTGTTGAGCACATGTCAGGGCTCCCCTTTACTTAGTATGCTATCATTGTTAAGCACATGTCACGGCTCCACTTTACTTTGTGCATTAACATTGTCGAGTACATGTCAGGGCTCACCTTTTATTTAGTGTGTTAACATTGTTGAGCACATGTCAGGGCTCACCTTTTCTTTAGTGTGTTAACATTGTTGAGCACATCTCAGGGCTCCCCTTTACTTAGTATGTTTACATTGATGAACACATCTCAGGGCTTCACTTTACTTAGTGTGTTAACATTGTTGAGCAAATGTCAAGGCTTCCCTTACTTAGTGCATTAACATTGTTGGGCACATCTCAGGTCTCCCCTTTACGTAGTATGTTTACATTGATGAACACATATCAGGGCTTCACTTTACTTTGTGTGTTAACATTGTTGAGCGCATGTCAGGGCTCACCTTTATTTAGTTTGTTAACATTGTCGAGCACATGTCAGGGCTTCTCTTCTCTTAGTGTGTTAACATTGTTGAGCACATATCAGAGCTCCACTTAAGTAGTGCGTTAACATTGTTGAGTACATGTCAGGGCTCCCCTTTACTTTGTGTGTTAACATTGTAGAGCACATGTTAGTGCTCCCCTTACTTAGTGCATTAACATTGATTAGCACATCTCAGAGCTCCCTTTACTTAGCGTGTTAACATTGTTAAGCACATGTCAGGGCTCCCCTTTACTTAGTTTGTTAACATTGTTGAGTACATGTCAGGGCTTCTCTTCACTTAGTGTGTTAACATTGTTGAGCACATATCAGGTCTCCACTTCACTTAGTGTGTTAACATTTTTGAGCACATCTCTTGTCTCCCCTTTACTTAGTGTCTTAACATTGTTGAACATATGTCAGGGCTCCCCTTACTTAGTGCGTTAACATAGTTGAGTACATGTCAGGGTTCCCCTTTACTAAGTGTGTTAATAGTGTATAGCACATGTCAGTGCTCCCCTTACTTAGTGCGTTAACATTGATTAGCACATCTAAAGGCTCCCTTTACTTTGTGTGTTAACATTGCTGAGCACATGTCAGGGTTCCCCTTTACTTAGTGTGTTAACATTGTTAAGCACATGTCAGGGATCTCCTTTACTTTATGTGTAAACATTGTTGAGAAAATGTCAGGGCTCTCCTTTACTTGGTATGTTAACATTGTTGAACATATCTCAGGGCTCCCCTTTATTTTGTATGTTAACATTGTTGAGCACATGACAGGGCTCCCCTTTCTTAGTGCGTTAACATTGTTGAACACATCTCAGGGCTCCCATTTACGTAGTATGTTTACATTGATGAACACATCTCAGGGCTTCACTTTACTTAGTGTGTTAACATTGTTGAGCACATGTCAGGGATCCCCTTTACTTCATGTGTAAACATTGTTGAGCAAATGTCAGGGCTCCCCTTTACTTGGTATTTTAACATTGTTGAGCACATCTCAGGGCTCTCCTTTACTTGGTATGTTAATATTGTTGAGCATATAAGACACTAGTGAGTCCCCACCTGGAGTACAGTGTACAGTTCTGGAGACCATACCTACGTAAGGACATAGACAGGGTAGAGAAGGTTCAGAGGAGGGCAACAAAGATGGTGCATGGATTGCATAACAAGTCCTATGAAGACAGGTTGAAGGAACTGAACATGTACTCCCTGGAGGAGAGGAGGGAGAGAGGGGATATGATAGAGACATACAAGTATCTTACAGGGAGGAACAGTGTGCAGGAAAACACTATTTTTAAGTGAAAAAGATGTTCCAGGACTAGAGGGCATGGATGAAGTTGGAGGGAGGATGATTCAGAGGAAACATGAGAAATAATTTCTTCACAGAACGGGTGGTGGACAATTGGAACACCCTCCCAGAGGAAGTGGTGGGATCTGAAACAATCACGGGATTTAAGAATGCATGGGATAGACATAAAGGAATTCTGGAGGTCAGGGGTAAGGGGCAACAGACTTCTAGAAAAACAAACTGAACTTACAAGTTCAAATGGGCAGACTGGGTGGGACATAGGCCCTTATCTGCCGACACTCTCTATGTATCTATGTATCTATGTATCTATGTATCTATATCTCAGGGTTTTCTTTTTCTTAGTGCGTTAACATTGTTGAGCACATCTCAGGGCTCCCCTTTACTTAGTGCGTTAACATTGTTGAGCACATGTCAGGGCTCCCCTTTACTTAGTGTGTTAACATTGCTGAGCACATCTCAGTGCTCCCCTTTACTTGGTATGTTAACATTGTTGAGCACATCTCAGAGCTCCCCTTTACTTTATGTGTTAACATTGTTTAGCCCATCTCTGGGCTCCCCTTTACTTAGTATGTTATCATTGTTGAGTACCTCTCATGGCTCCCCTTTACTTTGTATGTTAACATTGTTGAGCACATGTCAGGGCTCCCCTTTACTTTGTATGTTAACATTGTTGAGCACATCTCAGAGCTCCCCTTTACTTAGTGTGTTAACATAGTTGAGCACATCTCAGGGCTTCCCTTTACTTAGTCTGTTAACATTGTTGAGCACATCTCTGGGCTCCCCTTTACTTAGTCTGTTAACATTGTTTAGCACATGTCAGGCCCCTTTACTTAGTATGTTAACATTGTTGAGCACATCTCAGGCTCCCCTTTACTTAGTATGTTAAGTAAGAAATAAGACATGATGAGGTGTGTGTGGCTTGATTAGAGCACTCCCAAGGTGCATAATGAGGCACGAGGCACTTGCGCTGAGTGACTTTAGCACCTGTGAAGTAATCTTATCATGCCATAAACCACATCTCGGAATGTCTCATTCCACTTATAAAATGGACACTGCACTTTTGTAAATAAAGTTGAAACAGAGTTATGTGGTTTAAAAGTAGAAGATTTTTATTTGACAACAGTCTTAAAAATAAGATAAAATAGTTCCGAAGTTGATTCATTAGCATTTACTTTTTTCTTAAATAGAACAGTTAAATGACACTGGATAAAAAAGAAAAGGGAACTGCAGCAGTAGATCATGTTCAAATTCATTTTAACATGTTAACTTCTTGTTTTTAATAACAGGTCACATAGTGCTTCTGTGAATGCATTCAGTTTAAAATGCTTCCGTGAATGCATTCAGTTCCATGCTTTTAAACTGATGAGTGAGAAATCAAATAATTAATGCAAATGAACAGGCTGCATGTGCTGTACTGTTAAACTAACTGTAACTGCAATTTTAACTGTTTAAAATACATTGCCTTATTTTGAAAAGTGGATGAACTCCACTTTTCCATATATCAGTTCTGGATGATGAAAGGGGCAGAGGAAGTACTCTTGCTGAACTACCGGATTTGCATTGCGGTGTTTTGTTGCAGAACGTCATCGCAATGCACTTCCTGAGCTGTGAGAAGTTGATTCTCGGCAGAGGATTCAATTCCGGGTGAGATTTCTTCATTTGCTGCACTTGAGGTGGTGATTTTCGTGATGGATTTACTGCAGCATGGAGGTAATCACTGTTCGTGGACATCAGAGGTGCAACATCTTTGTTGTAAGTGCACTTTTGTGAGGGTCGGAGATGTGGGAGAAGTACTGCTACTGGCTGGAACGGATGTTTTTGTTTTAGTTAAGATACTGCTCCATTTCTGGCACTCATTTTCACTTGCTGCCCAGTAGCTTTGGAGGCTGGACTCAGAGCGATGGCCTGTAACAGACATTATTTCATGGGCATCGAGTCATGCCTCCAAGAGTAGCTGTACAGCCATGGCTCATACACTATAATTAGTGTATCGGTGGCTAAGCTCAGCTTCTGTGCTCAGTAGGGGCATCAGGTTGGAGATGTAATTCACCCCAAGAGGCTCTCTTGAATACAAGACACATCTGCCGTGTTATAGCTCATTGATTTAAATTTGCGTGGATGCAAGTAAAATGCTCGCAGGTCTGGTGGGAGTTTGGAAAGGTACTTTTTAAAGGAAGCAACTGTGCAGGATTTGTTGTTAGGTACTTCATATATGTAGCCATGGTACTGCTCTCTGTTTGGGTCTGGATGTTTATGATTCTTAGTACTCTCATTGAAAGTGAGAGTTATATATTCAGCTCCGGTTTGGTCTTGTTTTATTGCAAAATTTTCTGGCTTTAATTGCCGGAGTCCTTCACGCCCCCTTCTAGCCATGCAAAGTTGAATATCTAGCCACACTTTTCTAAGAAGGCTGCTTGGAGTTTCTGTACACAGGGGGCTTGAGTTTTTCAGTTTGCTGAGATCAGCGGCACTAATGGTAGGGTGGTGAACTGCTGTGTCTACATGCCCACAACGGTACTTTTTGCTGACTGCTGTTGAGATATTGTTGGCAGGGATCATGCCTGCATGCACGAAGATGTTAATATGATGTTTTATTTTAGGAGAGTTCAAATGCCTATTGATTCCCGCTCTCAGTGAAAGTAGACTAGAGAGGCTGTATTCCTTGCCATCCGACTGACAAACCTCTTCATAAAATCTTCTTAAGATCTGACAGAGTTCATCAGTTTGTATTTGTTCATAGTTTATCTTTAATTGCCTGTCCTGTGCCCAGTTATTCAAAACATTTATAGCCCACTGAGTTGTTTTTTTGTGTGTTCTCCTCATCTTTTTGTTCTTCTAGTTTTGACAGTTCTGCAGATAAAAATCACATGTGTACTCACATTTTTACTTTTTTTCTTTTTCTTTGCAGGTGCTTTGCCTGGTTCTTTCTCAGGTTCAAAATCATTCTGGAATGTATCCATGATTTTGTCTAACTCCAGCTGGAACACTGAGGAAGGTATGTCAGGCATTGATTCTGTTGACTGCTGTCAAATGCCAGGCTAGTGAGGGATTTTTCTGTTAGAAAGCAAAATGGCTGTAATTGGCCATTGACTGGTTGGGGGGTTAGGGAAATTGAAGCTGTCCTGCCTGGTCACATGGAAGTAGTGCCAGCTGAGAGTTTATGGCTCTATAAGGACACAGCAAGATTCACACATTGACCAATCAGGGGGGAGAAAAATTGGTACCCATTTTATAACATTGTTGAGCACATCTCAGGGCTCCCCTTTACTTAGTATGTTAACATTGTTGAGCACATCTCAGGCCTCCCCTTTACTTACTGTGTTAACATTGTTCAGCACATCTCAGGGCTCCCCTTTACTTAGTATGTTAACATTGCTGAGCACATCTCAGGTTTCCCCTTTAGTTAGTGTGTTTGCATTGTTGAACACATCTCAGGGCTCCCTTTACTTAATATGTTAACATTGTTGATCAAATCTCAGGGCTTCCCTTTTCCAAGAATGCTAACATTGTTGAGCACATCTCTGGCCTCCCCTTCACTTAGTATGTTGACACTGTTCAGCACATCTCAGGCCTTCCCTTTACTTACTTTGTTAACATTGTTCAGCACATCTCAGGGCTCCCCTTAACTTAGTATGTTAACATTGCTGAGCACATCTCAGGGTTCCCCTTTAGTTCGTATGTTTTCATTGCTGAGCACTTCTTAGGGCTCCCTTTACATAGTACATAAACATTGTTGAGCAAATCTCAGGGCTCACCTTCACTTAGTATGTTAACATTGCTAACCACATCTCAGGACTCCCCTTTTCTTAGTATATTAACATTGTTGAGCACATCTCAGGGTTACCCTTCAGTTACTATATTTGCATTGTTGAGCACTTCTCAGGGCACTCTTTACTTAGTATGTTAACATTGTTGAGCAAATCTCGGGGCCCCCCTCCACTTAGTGTGTTAACATTGCCAAGTACATCTCAGGGCTTCCCTTTTCTTAGTATGTTAACTTTGATGAGCACATGTCAGGGCTCCCCTTAACTTAGTATGTTTACATTGTTGAGCACATCTCAGGGCTCCCTGTACTTAGTATGTTAACATTGTTGAGCACATCTCAGGGCTCACCTTTACTTAGTGTGTTTGCATTGTTGAGCACATCTCAGGGCTCCCTTTACTTAGTACGTTAACATTGTTGAGCACATCTCAGAGCTTCTTTTACTTAGTATGTTAACACTGTTTAGCACATCTCAGGGTTCCCTTTACTTAATGTGTTAAAATTGTTGAGCAAAACTCAGAGCTCCCTTTACTTAGTATGTTAACATTGTTGGGAACATCAAGGGGTGCTTGAGATGTGCTCATTAATGTTAACATACCAAGTTAAGGGGAGTCCTGAAATGTATTCAACAATGTTAACATACTATGTAAAGGGGATTCCTGAGATATGCTCAACAATGTTAACATACTAAGTGAAGGGGAGCCCTGAGATGTGCTCAACAATGTTAACATGCTAAGTATAGGGGTGCCCTGAGATGTGCTCAACAATGTTAACACACTAAGTACAGGGGAGCCCTGAGATGTGCTCAACTATGTTAACACACCTAGTAAAGGGGAGCCCTGAGATGTGCTCAACAATGTTAACATACTAAGTAAAGGGAGCTCTTAAGTGTGCTCAATAATGGCATCAAAGTAACAAAAGGGGAGTTCTGAGGTATACTCAGTATAGTTTCCGTGTCAGAAAAGGGGAGCTCTGAGGTGTTATTAATAATGGTTTCAATGTCTGGTAAGTAAAGAGTTGCTCTGGATTGTTCTTTATGATGGCTTGCAAATAAGTAAAGTGAAGCACAAAGGTGTGCTCAACAACATCCTCAAAGTAAATAAAGGAGTACGGGCACTGAGGAAAGCACAATAATGGCATCTCAGTGGATCTCTGTGGTATTCAATGATTTTTTCTAAGTTAGTAAAGGGGTGGTGGCACTGAGGATAGCACAATAATGGTTTCTATAGTGGAGCTCTGTGGTGTGCACAATAATGGCTATAAAGTCAGTAAAAGGGTGAAGCACTGAGGATAGTTCAATAATGGCCTCTACAGTGGGGCTCTGTGGTGTATTCAATGATGGCTTCAAAGTCAGTAAAAGGGTGGAGATACTGAGGATAGCTCAATAATGGCCTCTTCTGGGCAGCTCTGTGGTGTACTCAATAATGGCTTTAAAGTCAGTATAGGGGTGAAGCACTGAGGATAGCTCAATAATGGCCTTTACAGTGGAGCTCTGTGGTGTGCTCAATAATGGCTTTAAAGTCAGTAAAGGGGTGAACCACTGAGGATAGCTCAGTAATGGCCTCTACAGTGGGACTCTGTGGTGTGCTCAAGAATGGCTTCAAAGTCAGTAAAGGGGTGGAGCGCTGAGGATAGCTCAATAATGGCCTCTACTGTCGAGGCTATGAGGTTTGCTCAGTAACGGCTTCAAAATAAGTAAATGGGAGCTCTGAGGTGTGATCACAAATGTATTTACTTATTTAAGAGTTTTACCAGGAAGGCATACTGAGCAGTGTACCACTCGATTCTAGATGTGCCCGGGGGGGGGGGGGTTACATATGGTACAGTATTACAGAAGGAAACATACATTACAGAAGAAAACATAACATTACAGAAGAAAACATACATGACTTCAAAGTCAGTAAAAATGAGCTCTGATGTGTGCTCAGTAATGGTTTCAAAGTAAGTAATGGGAGCTCTGAAGTGTGCTCAGTAATGGTTTCAAAGTCATTAATGGGGAGTTCTGAGGTGTGCTCATGAATGGATTTGAAGTAAGTAAAGAAGAGCTCTGAGATATGCTGAACAGTGGCCTCAAAATAGGTAAAGTTGGGTCCTGAGATGTGCTCAATAATGATACAAAATTATGTAAAGATAAAGTGAAGGCATACTACTGATGACTGGAGATGCACAGTGGTTGTCCCTAGTCATAAGAAATGTCATAGATGGAATGTTTCAACCTGCAGTCCTATTAGTCTCACCTCACATTGTGTTAAAATTATGGCATGTTTAATTACACAACGGTTACAACTATTTCTAGAAAATGCAGGCCAAGTTGATAAAAATCAGTATGGTTTCATCGGGGAAGACCTTGTTCTATCAATCTTTTAACATTCTGTAACCAAATATGTAGATGTTTGGATACTGGTATACCCTCATATATCATTTTACTAGATTTTTCTAAAGCCTTTGATAAGGTGCCTCATTATAACTTTGTCCGTAAACTGTTAAATTTAAGAATTAACAAACAAATAAAGAGATGGATAAAAAACTGGCTTGAAATACATCTCAGTGTGTCCATACCAATAACTTCACATCCGATGTTTGACATGTGACAAGTGGTGTCCCACACAGCTCAGTGCTGGGACCCACTCTGTTTTTATATTTCTATTAGTAATACTGGGTTGGACATAAGCAACATCATTATAACATTTGCAGATGACACAAAACTTGGGTAGAGGTTGCCACATTCAATAAACATCTATCCTCGATTAGTGCCCTGGGCAAAACAGGAAATGTGCCTCTGTGAATGGGATGACCCCAAATGCCTATAAATGTTCTGTATTACATTTTTGGAAAAAAATACAATTATATTCTTAATCAAACTATATTAAAGAGTCAACATAAAGAAAGGGATTTGGATGTAATAATGACTGATATCCTGTCACCTTCTGAACATTGTATAACTGTTGCTAAATCCTCTAAAAGTATGGTTGCTCATACAAAATGTACATTTATGTGTTTATGTTTGCCTTCAGGACTTTTGCTGGGTGGTTTTCAGCTCCCGACCTCTGAATGTGGGTGCGGAACCTGGGGGTGATTTGTGATGATGGGCTGATACTGCGATCGCAGATGTCGGCAGTCATTAAATCATCCTTTTACCCTCTGATGAACATCTCCAGGATTAAGCACCTAGTTCCACCTGGTGATCTGCCTACATTGGTCCATGCCTTTGTGACCCTGCACCTCGATTATTGCAACTCCCTGTATCCAAGGATACCAGGGGTTGATATCCACCACTTGCAGCTCGTGCAGAATGCTGTGGCCCATTTATTGATGAGTACTCCTCGTACCTGTCATCTTTCTATTATGCTGCGCAAACTGCACTGGCTGCCAAAACAGAAGTGGATCACTTTAAAGTTTAAAGACTATAAAGCCCTACAATGACTGGGCCTGGACTACTTGAAAGAGCTCCTGGTGCCCTACTGCTCTAGGCAATCGCTCTGCTCAGTGGATGAGCAGTTGCTAGAGATTCCATGGGTTTTTCTAAAATCTAGGGAGGGCCTAGTCTTTTAGTCAAAGTGGCCCCAACCCTTTGGAATTCTCTTCCCCATCTGCTTTGGGAGTGCGTATCTGTGGTGGAATTTAAACAGGCCCCAAAGACTCATTTGTGGTATCAGGCATATCCCAGCTGATGATATTTTATTGAATTTTATGAATTCAGTATTTAATGTATCTGTGTTTTATTCTATTGTATTTAAGCACAGTTTGCTGTTAATGGGCCTTGGTTTCAGAAAGGTGCAGTAAAAATAAAGAATATTACTATTTTTTATATACAAAAGCTATTTACACCCAATATTATATTATGTGTCTCATGTGTGGTCACCATCATTAGTCATGGACATTAAAACTGTTGCGAGCATACAAAGGTCAGCAACAAAAATCATACCCAGGCTATGAAATAAAAATTACCATCATAGATTAATACAAACTGGTCTCCACTCTTTGGAAGCAAGAAGACAAAGGGGTAACCTTTTATTACTATTCAAATTACTGCACTTTGAAAACCTAATGATAGAATGTGAATTAAAATATACTACCAGTAGAGGCAACTTAAGATAAAAAATTACAGGTACCTAGTGCTATCACAGCCAAGAGGGACAACTTTTATATTGTTAGAACTCAAGCATGGAACAGACTTCCACAACAGGTGGTACACATCAAGTGTTTCAACACCTTTAAGAATACATTACATAGGCTGTTTTACTCTAACTACTGATTGGTCAAATTACCAGTAAATTCAGGAGACCTTTCTCAATGGACTAATAGCCTCCTTGTGTCCTTTCTATCCTAGTAAATCACTGGTAAAAGGAGAGCTCTGAGGCATCTTCCATAAGAGCCTCAAAGTAAGTAAAGGAGAGGTCTGAGGTGTGCTTGGCAATTGCTTCAAAGTAAGTTAAGGGGAGCTCTGAGGCGTGCTCAGTAATGGCTTCAAAGACAGTAAAGGGGAGCTCTGAGGTGTGCTCAGTAATGGCTTCAAAGACAGTAAAGGGGAGCTCTGTGGTGTGCTCGGTAATGGCTTCAAAGACAGTAAAGGGGAGCTCTGAGGTGTGCTCAGTAATGGCTTCAAAGTAAGTTAAGGTGAGCTCTGAAGTGCGCTCAGTAATGGCTTCAAAGTAAGTTAAGGTGAGCTCTGAGTTGTGCTCAGTAATGGCTTCAAAGTAAGTTAAGGTGAGCTCTGAGTTGTGCTCAGTAATGGCTTCAAAGTCAGTAAAGGGGAGCTCTGAGGTGTGCTCAGTAATGGCTTCAAAGTAAGTAAAGTCGAGCTCTGAGGCATGCTGAATGATGGTGACAAAGTAAGTAAGGGGAAGCTCTGAGACATCCTTAATAATGGCCTCAAGGTAAAGAAAGGAGGGATCTGATGTCTGCTCAGTAATCAGGGCCCCATGTTTACTGTGATTTTGAGGTTGCAGCAACAGCCACAGAAATCAGGGCTGACCGCATAAATCAGTGCTGGCCACAGAAATTGGGAAAACCAGCCACACGGTGCAGAGATACTAGCTATGCTATGCAATTATACATGGCAAGGGCATAGCTACTGATATGTTAAGTATGCCATGGCATAGATAGGCATTAGAAGGGGCAACAAACTGATGCCACCCTCAGCAAAATCAAAAAGCTAGTGTCCACATGGCATCTTGACTTGTGTTGGCTCTTGCTACATAACTCTGTCCCGTCAATATTGTGGGGGTGGGGATGGGATGGCACTGTAGCAAGATTGTAGCAAGAATAGCAGAGCTTGATTAGGTCAACAGCAGTAATACTGTGGGGGTGGGGGTGGGGGTGGAAACTGCAGCAAGAGTAGCAGAGCTTGATTAAGTTGACAGCAGTTATGATTTGCTACTGTGTAGGTGTAGGTGTGGCCAGCTCAGCCATATTTATATTTAATTCTGAGGCTGCGCAAGATGCATGCTGAATCCTTGGAAGGTGAATTTGGAAGGAAGAACTGGAAAGCAAGCTATATTCAAGAATTGAGAAGATTCAGTGTTGCAGAAACATGTGACTGGCAGCAGCCTGACCAGAGGACTTGGTCTCCACTGGTGGACATTGATCATAGTTTTGATTTGTGGGCCACAGATCTGTATCTGCAAATGAGACAGTCATTTCTGGGCAGATTTGGACCTGCAGCCTAAGTGGTGGCATCAAGCTCAATTCTGAAGGAGGGTCAAGTTGCCAAGTTGCAACAGAGCTGGGGACCAGGGTATACTAGAACTGAAGCAAGCAGGTAAGGGACAAACCAGAATGGAGAGAGGCTTTGATTGCTGCTGTACATAAGTGAAATGAGGGTCACTGCCTGAAGAACACCAGTTTATTGACGAGAAAAGAGAACATGCTAACCAAGGTTACTCCAGCTTAATAAGAATGACTTGCTTACATTGTTAGTATGTCCCTGTGAGGCTGTGGGTATTAATGGATTCTGAACTCACTTTGTCAGGATGAAAATCAGTTTTATTCTTTACAGTAGTATAATAACAAAAGCAAATGTGGACAACAAAATAAAGAGAAAAGAAACATAAACTAAAAGGTAACACAGTTAACTGCACTGTGTACTGTACCACCAGAAGAATGCAAGGCTACTTTATAGGGTCACCTTCCCAACAAACCCTATGCCAGACTGACTGTTGAGTTGAACAGCACTCTATTAATCTTACAGGTCCCCACGTGACTCGGCTAGCTCCACCCCTTGACCAATCAGTCGACAGAAATAAAGCAGTAAACTAGTAAAATCATTCAATTCTCTCCACTACAATATTGCACCATTTTTCTACATAGTGCTTTAATCCAATCAATAAAGAAAAAATGAAAACAAACATATGCTTTTTTCTTGTATCCCCGCAAAACAGATTCCTCCCACAAGTCTTCTGCTCCATAAAACAGAGTATGAAAGGGCCGGCTAGCTCTACAGTACCTGCAGAAGAGACTAGTGGAGGACTCTTGTCAGGTGGAGAAAGCGCACCACAATTTCCTTCTGCTTGTAAATGCATTTAGGTAAACGCTTTTCTTATTCCATATTGCATATTGCATTTATTGTGCAGATACAAAGCTAGCAGTGTAATTCAACAGCATGTAGCAGTTTGCAGGAAAATCGGTGATGCACTAAACATACCAGTATTTAGCCTGGAACCACTCCACCTAAATTCTCCTGTGAATCCCTTCAATTGACTTAGCCCTGTACTGCACCACACAGCCAGTGAGAGCACCATACATAAAAAGAAGGCTCGTGCTCTGCTAAAGTGAGTAGTGTGTACAAAGAAAATATATATACAGCTAACTGAATTGGCATCCTCACATATCCGCTGAACAGCTGCCTACAATACTACACTGTTGGAATGCATAACCTGGGGCATAGAGATTAATTCCCTAATTTTTTGCATACACCTCATTAGGGCCTCTTTTTACATTTGAGATCCCAATACCTGGCTTACTATCTTTTATTTATACAGTCTCCTGTGCATCCTTGTTTCACCATAGTGCAGGAACGGAGGTTACAACATTTGAAGTGCTTTTTCCTTGCATTTTTAGCACACCACACATTATTTGGGGAGGGAGTACATGTACACAGTGTAGTTACCAAATAGAGCATTAGCATGGATAGTAAGAGACATCTACAGGTGGCCTGTCTCTAGATGGGGGAACAAAAAGAAGCTATCTGATAGCAGAGAAAGAGAGAAAGAAAAATAAATGCTAGCAGGTGCTGTTACAACAGACTTTCAGTTTAGACATGGTCACACAGCATGCGCAGACACTGTGACAGTCCCCAAAAGAAAAATCAGGAGCCAACAAATCTTTCAGACACTGCAAGCTACACCCACCTTCATTATAATAGGGAACTCTGAGGAGTGCTCGACAATGATTTCATACTAAGTAAAGAGGAGCTCTGAGGAGTGCTCAATAATGGCTTCAAAGTAAGTAAATGTGAGCTCTGAAAAGTGCTCAATAATCTTTTTAAAGTAAGTAAAGGGGTGTGCTGAGGTGTGCTCAATAATGACTTCTAGGTAAGTAAAGGGAAGATCTGAGGTGTGCTAAGTAATGGCCTCAAAGTAAGTAATGGGGGACTCAGAGGTGCGATCAATATTGGTTTCAAAATATGTAAAGAGGAGCTCTGAGACACCTTCCACAAAGGCCTCAAAGTAAGTAAAGGGGAGGTCTGAGGTATGCTGGGTAATTGTTTCAAATTAAGTAAAGGGAGCTGAGGTGTGAACAGTAATGACCTTAAAATAAGTTAAGGGGGGCTCTGTGATATGCTGAATAATGGTTTCAAAGTAAGTAAAGGGGAGCTCTAAAGTGTGCTGAATAATGTCCTCAAAGTAAGTAACAGGAAGCTCCGAGGCTTGCTCAATAATGCATGCAAAGGAAGCAAATGGGGGTTCAGAGGTGTGTTCAATAATAGTGCAAATCTAAGTAAAGGGGGAGCTCTAAACCTTCCTCAATAATGGCCTCAAAGTATGTAAAGGGAGCTCTGATGTCTGCTCAACAATAGTTTGAAAGTAAGTAAAGGGTTGCTCTGAGATGTGCTCAATAATGGCCTGAAGGTAATGAAACGTCAGTACTGAGATGTGCTTAGTAATGGCTTCAAATTACGTAACAGGAAGCTCCGAGGTGTGCTCAATAATGCTTCAAAGTAAGTAAAGGGGCGCTCTGAGGTGTGTTTAGTAATGGCCTTAAAGTAAGTAAATGGTAGCTTTGAGGTGTGCTCAGTAATAGTTTCAATGTAAGTAAAGTGCAGCTCTGAGGCGTGCTCAATAACGGTTTCAAAGTCAGTAAAGGGGAGCTCTGAGGTGTGCTCAATAACAGCTTCAAAGTAAGTAAAGGGGAGCTCTGAGGTATGCTCAGTAATGGCCTGAAAGAATGTAAAGGGAAGCTCTGGGGTGTGCTCAATTATGGCCATCAACCTTCCATGCTACTCACTTTTCAGACAGGACAGGTTATCTAGAAGAGGAAGTGGCTATGCCATATACCTAAAGGAGTCATTGTTGGCCTATCCACCTTCCCTCCCTGAACCAGCTATGGATATTCAGATTCTTGCTGTTAAGGTTATGCTTGGTGCACACATCAAGGTCCTCAACATTGGCTCAGTCTATATTCCCCAGACCATGCTGAACAGGGCTTAAAACCCCTAATGAACTGCACCACAAGTCTGAAACACGACACAGAAGCCATCCTGTTAGGTGACTTTAATGTCAACTGGCTGTCATCAGGTGCTAGAAGGCATTTGGATGAGTGAACAGGCCTGAACTTTACCCAGTTAATAGCAACTCTAACCAGGATAAACTCTAACACTGGGACTAGCACACTCCTGGACTGGGTCCAAATGAATCGTCCAACACATATCTCCCATTCTGAAGTATAGCCTGACATTATCAGTGATCACTCTTCTACCAAGTGTAATTTGTCTAACAAATTTATCAAGACCCCTGCCAGAACAATCACAGGTAGAGTACTCTACCATGGCCACCTGCAGCCATTAATGTGCCTCCCCCGAAAACAAGACTAGTCTTGCACTGAAACCGTACCTGATATTGACTCAGCTCTACAATATTTCATTGAATGTTTCAATGATGCCTGTGACATCCATGCCCATTTTAGGACACTTATGACCAGGGGACTTGATAAACCCTGAATGTATTTTAACCTTCTGGCTCAAATGAAAGACCATGATTACCTCTGACATAGGGCCAGGACCTCTGGCAGTAAACCTGACATACACGCCTATAAGATGGGCAGAAACACATGTACTAAAGCTATCTCTAAGTACAAAGCATGTTACTATAAGGACAACCTTGTCAAGACCTGGGTGGAAGGGAAACAATTATGTGAAAATCTCTCTGAAATCACTGGGAAAGCATCCAAGTAGGGTCCAACTATGTTAAATGTTGATGGGTCTATCACCCATGACCCTGTGTTAATTGCCAACACATTTAATTCATTCTTCACATATCTCAGCCAGACTCTGCCCCCAAACTTCTTTGAACCATCCAGCACAGCTCCTACGTCGACCAAATCAGAAGATGCCTTGACCCACCCATGTTTCTACTTCAAATCTATCTCAGAAAGTGAGACCAAGACATACCTACATAAAGTTTTAGGAGGAAATAGGACAAGCAATGATTCCCTCAACCTAAAACTTCTTACTATAACTCTAGATAAAGTCTTGTCCCCCCTCACCAAGCTTCTCAATCACTCCCTTATACTTTCACAGTTCCCCCAGATGTGGAAATCTGCTCTGGTTTCACCAGTTTTTGAGAATGGGTATAGATTCCTTCCTGGGAATTATAGGCCAATATCTGTTCTTCCCCTGTTGTCTGAAGAACTTGAAAGGATTGTTGCTGACCAGTTTGTGGAGTACCTGGAAAAATACAACCTACAATGTGTCCAACAACATGGTTTTTGGAAAGGGCACAGCACATCTATGGCCCTACTAGAATTCACAGGTTTCATTCACCATACTCTTGATCAGGGTCATCTTGTTGGTGCAACCCTTATTGACCTGCCTAAAGCATTTGACATGGTCAATCACCATTTGCTCACACATCAACTTTATGGGCTTGGTATATCTTCAGAAGCCCTAAAGTGGTTCACCAGCTATCTAGTAAACTGAACACAACAGGTGAGAAAAGGCGGCTCTGTGGTGTGCTCAATAATTGTTTCAAAGTCAGTAAAGGGGGTTCTGAGGTGCGCTCAGTAATGGCCTTAAGATAAGTAAAGGGGAGCTATGAGGTGTGCTCAATAATGGTTTCAAGGTAAGTAAAGCAGAGCTCTGAGGTGTGCTGAATAATGGCTTCAAAGTAAGTAAAGGGAAACTCTGATGTGTGCTCAATAATAAATTCATAGAAAGTAAAAGGGGGCCCAGAGGTGTGTTCAATAACTTTGCAAATGTAAGTAAAGGGGAACTCTGAGGCTCCCACAATAATGGCCTCAAAGCAAGTGAAGGGGGCTTTGATGTCTGCTCAGTAATGGTTTCAAAGAATGTAAATGGGGGCTCTGAGGTGTGCTCAATAATTGCCTCAAATTAAGTAAAGGGGGTTCTTGAGGTGTGCTGAATAATGGAACCATAGTAAGTAAAGGGGAGCTGTGCAGCATCCTGAACGCTGGTCTGAAATAATTCAATTAATTAAATTTGCATATATATGGCACCTTTCAAATACCAAGGCACCACACATAACAATTAAAACAACTGCAATGCATCACAGTTATTATGAGTAATACAAAATACAGAACAAGCAATACAATAATATTCCAATTATTCACCAAAGGCCTTAATCCATTAATAAGTTTTTAGGGCCAGCTTAAATCCCTTCACAGTCATGCACTCACATAACTGACGGGGGTAGAGAATTCCAAAGGGTAGGGGCAGCATCCACGAATGCACGGGTCCCGTAAGATTTAAAAAAACCCTTGGAATCCCCAGTAACCCCTCGTCAGTCAAGTGGAGCAATTGTCCAGGGCAGTAAGGGACCAGAAACCAGTGTTGGGTAAGTTACTTTTCTATTACGTTTGGAAACTTGTTCCAGGAAGCCCTGTGCAGTCACTAGGAAGGGTGGAGAAGTACTAGAAAAAGTAATACACCTTACAATTATAATTACTTATTTCTTTTTACAGAAAAACACTACAAAAATAATAAATAACTACAACAGATTACATTTTTTTAAAGTAATAGGTTAGTTACTAGTTACTTTCAAATAAATGTAATCAGTTATAGTTATGTATTTCTTTTGCATAAAAAGACATAAGTAATTGTAACTGTAAAGTATATTACTTTTCTACTACTTCTCCATCCTTACTAGTGACTGCACACAGCTTTCTGGAACAAATTTCCAAAGGTAATAGAAAGCAATAGAAAAAGTAACTTAGCCAACGCTGCCAGGAGCTCTTTCAGGTAAATCGGACCCAGTATGTGTATGGCTTTATAACTCAGAAGTCCAACTTTGAAGGTGATTCACCACTGTACCTGCAGCCAGTGCAGTTTGCACAGCACTTATGAAATATGACAGGACCAGGGGGTTCCAGTCAGTAGGTGGGCTGCTGCGCTCTGCACCAGCTGCAAGTGGTGAGTATCTGCCCTCAGAAACCCTAGGTATAGAGTATTGCAGTAGTCCAAGCACGAGGACACAAAGGGATGGATAAGCATGGGAAGGTCACTGGATGGATCAAGATGCTTAACTCTGGAGATATTTCTCAGATGGTAAAAAGAGGATTTGAAAATGGCTGAAACCTGTGAACACAGTGTTAGTCCCTTGTCGAAAATTACCCAAGGTTTCGCACCCGTTCAGTGGTCAGGAGTGGTACACCCCCAAGAAAAAGTCCAGAGGATGACCCCACCCCAACTCCCATATCCGGTGACCCAGGTCCACAACCATCACCTCAGTCTTGTCTGAATTCAACCTTGATCAGCTTGAACTCATCCACTCCTGGATTTCCATGAGGCAGTTACTCAGTACTGAGAGGGCTCTGTCCAAGTCAGGTATGAAAGAAAGGTAGAGCTGGGTATCATCAACATAACAGTGAAACCTCAGCCCATACCCTTCCTACAATGTCTCCAAGGGGCAGCCATGTACACTGTAAACAACATGGGGGACAACCCTAATCCCTGAGAAACCCCACACGATAGCAGAACTAGGTCAGAGGAATAAATCCCTGACACAACCCTCTGAGTTCTTCTAGTGAGGAAATATGAAAACTATCTGACGACCATACCTGACAGGCCACAGATGAACCTTAGGTGATCGAGAAGAACCCCATGGTCCAAAGTGTCAAACAGTGATGACAGATCGAGAAGAACCAAGATGGATCAGTTACTCCGATCTCAAGCCATCAGGAGTTCATTGAGCACCTGAACTAGTGCTGTCTCAATGCTATGCCTCTTTTGAAAACCAGACTGCAGAGGCTCATAGATATCATGAATGATCAAATGGTTCTCCAGTTGTTCAGCTACTACCTTCTCGATCAATTCCCCAGTAAAGGGAGTTCTGAGATTGGTCTGTAGTTCACATGGCAGTCTGGGTCCAAAGAAGCTTTCTTCAGGAGGGATGTCACCACCACCTCCTTCAGGAAGCTAGGAAGCCAAGCTGTTTCCAAGGAACAACAGAGAATCTATGCTAGCATCGGGCCAAGGATGTCATCACAACCCCAAATCAGGGTAGTTGGTCCTGGATCCATACTACAGCACATAGGGTGCATACCCTGGACAATCCGCATGATATTCACAAGCTCAAGCTGGCTAAAGGTACTCTAGAAAAGCTGAGGGGCACTGCCCAAACTCCTGTCCAGAGCAACACCCATAAAGTGTGCTGGTTGGAGTGCTGCCTTATGTCAGCCACCTTAGCCACAAAGAATTGAGCAAGCTCCTCGCACTCAATTTGCAAAAACGCTTTTCATACCTGTAGGCAGGCTGGGTTGCACAGTCTGTCCATAGCTTGAAAAAGCTGAGCCAGTCAACTCTGAATGGCCACAATCTCCCTGGACATGAAATCTGCCTCCTTATGGGTGACTGTGGATTGATAGGCTTGGTAATGGTCCATCAATCTAAGGTGATCGGCATCAAGGTGGAATCTCCACCAGCAATGCTCTAACCTTAGTCCAAGTCGCCTCGTCTCCCTCAAGGTCCCATCAAACCATGGGGACCGAGATGGAGGGAAAGAGGATGAACACGGATTGGAGCAATGACATCCAGGGCCATAAATATGGCCAAATTATAGGCCACCACTTGGGCATCTGGGTCATTGTTTGAGGATGGAAGGACTGATAGATCAAGCACTGCTGCCAGGCCTTCAGACCTTATATTTCATAAAGGGTGGCATCTGACCATCTTTACAGGGGTAGGCCTATGAAGGGGGGGTGCAAAAACTGAACCGCACTATGCAGTGATGGACCCATCCAACTGGTTCCACCTCCAGATCCGAGGCTTCAACCCCCAGGAGGAAGACCAAGTCAAGAGAATGACCAAGTTTATGGGTAGCAGTGGAAACAATGTGTTTAAGGCCCAGAGAGGTCATCAATTGGAGGAAGTGCAGACCAAATTGTGAAAGTCTGTCATTAACCCAGGTGATAAAGTCACCCAGGACCATCTGCCAGGGTGACTCAAATGCCATGTCGATCGCAAAATCCACCACTTCCTGAAGAAACCACTTTCCATCCCCGGGTGGACGGTAGAACAGGGCGATCCCGCAACCTACACCTGCTACCACAGTACATTGATATGACTGGGTCTCCTCAACTGGTACACTCATGAGGCCCAGTTCGGTCTTGAAACAGTCCACCACTCCCCCCAACAATCCAATCTCGGGCGGTGAATCACTGAGTACCCTGCTGGAGTTTTTTACTCTAATATGGGGCCAGTGTTCTTGTCCAGCAAGGTCTCAGAGACATATGTCAGATCCATTGTTCCAACAAGATCTGCAATAATTGCACTCTTGTTTTTGATGGACTTGGCATTACATAACACGGCCCGAGCTGGATGAACTTCTAGGCCGTCCAAGTAAAGTAAGTAAGGGGGTGCTTTAGGTGTGCTCAGTAATAGCTTCAAATTAGGTAAAGGGAAGTTCCAAGGTGTACTCAGTAATGGCCTCAATGTAAGTAAAGGGGAGCTCTGAGATGTGCTGTATAATTGCATCAAAGTTAGTAAAAGGGAGCTCGGAGGTGTGCTCAATAATGGCCTTATAGTAAGTAAAGGGGAGCTCTTAGGTGTGCTTAATAATGGTTTCAAATTAAGTAAAGGGGAGCTCCGTGGTGTGCTGCTTAATGGTTTCAAAGTAATTAAGGGGAGTTTTGAGGTGTGCTTAGAAGTAGGTTCAAAGTAAGCAAAGAGGAGTGCTGAGGTGTGTTCCATAATGTTTTCAAACTAAGTACAGGGGAGCTTTGAGGTGTGCTCAATAATGGTTTCAATGAAAGTAATGGGGAGCTCTAAGGTGTGCTCAGTAATGACTTCAATGCAAGTAATGGGGGGGCTCTAAGGTGTGCTCAATAATATCTTCAAAGTAAGTAACGGGGAGCTCTGAGGTGTGCTCAATAATATCTTCAAAGTAAGTAACGGGGAGCTCTGAGGTGTGCTCAATAATATCTTCAAAGTAAGTAATGGGGAGCTCTGAGGTGTGCTCAATAATATCTTCAAAGTAAGTAATGGGGAGCTCTGAGGTGTGCTCAATAATGGTTTCATATTAAGTGAAGAGGCACTGAGGTATGCTCATTAATGGTTTCAAATTAAGTAAAGGGGATCTCTGAAGCGAGCTCAATAATGGTTTCATAGTCAGTAAAGGGGAGCTCTGAGGTGTGCTCAATAATGGTTTCAAAGTAAGCAAAAGGGAAATGAGGTGTGCTCAGTAACGGCTGCAAAATAAGTAAAGTGGAGCTCTGAGGTGTGCTCAGTGATGGTTTCAAAGTAAGTAAAGAGGAAATCTGATCATGTAGATGCAGCTGTACAGTAATCCCATTTTTTTGGCTTTCTCTGCTTTCTCAATTTTTAAAAAACTAGTGATTCTTTTGAGTTTTATTTGTTGTTTTTCTTGTGTAAGCCTGGAATGAAAGTTTCATCTGTTGCAGGATATTGTGATGTTCTTTTTTCATTTCTCTCTTTCTGTTGTCTCTCTGACATGATGGTTGCCTTGGGAGGGGATTCACATGCTGAGAGTTCTGCAGATGTGTGTAGTCCACAGGAGTTAAATATCCAGGTTCAGTGTGAGTTATTGGTGGTGTATGTGAACTTCCAAAATCAGCCCTTTAAATAAGGATCAAAAACAGGCATATTTTCATAAGTTTCACTATTGATTAAGACATGCTTACCTTCCTCTTGATTTAGGGCAAACTGCAGCTTGAAAAGTTTTAAATGTAGACCCCCAAATGGGAGAGTTTTTTTTTTGCTTCCTGGCCTACCACTCCTTTGGATTAAGCTTCTCTGACACTCCTCCTTGTCCCCATACCTCAAATCAAACCACTACAGAGGTAGCCTGATGTCACCCTTTACTGGATGGATCTTTCTCCTCTGAGGGGGAAGGTGCCAGGGGGACAACCAGTGCACTCTTTTTTCAGTCCCTGGGTGTTGTTGAGGTGATACTGGAGACAGGGGCTTTTGTGGTGGGGGGTCGACAGCCTTCATTTAGCCTGTTGGGAAGCCTATTTCTCATTTTCTCCCTGGGGGCATGGCATGCCAGAGATGTCAAGGTGAATGCCGATGTCCACAAAGCCCCTTGCATTCTGTGAGATCCCCAAGGTGTTGCATTTCTGGCCTCCCCTAGAAATCAGCACTCAGCGAGCTGCATCTCCATTCTCCACCCTCCCCCCAGGAGAAGGTGAGCAGTCATCGTACCCTTGAGCCTTTTCCATTGGCCAGACCACCTGTGACCCTGGTCTGTTCCTGAACCCAGGTCACTGGCATCACTAGCAGAAATCCAACCACTGTGCCAACAGGCTGGCTAATGGGAGAATGTGATCAAGAACCCACTCACTTCTCACTGCCAACCAGCAACACCTTAACTCTCTGCAAAGACTTTTTGCCATACTGTATTTTGTTGTCAATCACACATTGACCTGAGAAAGAAAGAGCTAATGTGCCCCACTGGTATTTGCACCCAGGCCCCCAGAATAACATCCCAGTGCACTTAGCCACTAAACTATGGCTCACATGGCTGGGCCTGTGCTTTCCCTTGGACGCATTTTTATATTTGCTTGCATGCATGTGCAAGGAACATACTGGGGCAGCTTGCTGCAGTAGCGAGATGTGGAGGCGTGGCAGTGTTGTTGCCAATGCCAGCAGCCCATTTTGGGGCTGGTCCATGTGGCACCAGTAGAAAATCACACTGTCCATGACAGCGGTAGTGTAGCTTGCCACAAAGTTGAAACAAACTGGCCACTACAATCAGGGAGCTCCCAGTCATCAACAGTCAGCTGTTTTTGTGGGGCAGTCCCTGACTGCAGCAGCCAATTACAGCTGCATTTTCTGGTGTTCCCTTTCAATAAACATGGTGGCAGCTTTTCCTTTTATCTCTTACAGTCCCCATGAAGCTGATGGACAGTTGCCACCTCTCACAATCCCTGCTAAAGCCAACGGGGTACCCAGTCCCCCTATCGACATGATGCACCCCCCATTTGTTGTGTGCCAAGAGGGGTGCCTAATCCCCCTCAGCACATGCACTCCCCCTCCCCAAGCAGACCATATGGCTTACAGGGTGCTGCAATCCCTGTTGGCTCAACTGCCCCCCATCAAACATCCAGGTGGCAAGTTCGGACCCCACCCCAGCATGCCAAAAGTTCTGTGTCTTTTTTTTTTAAAACCCTGTAAAAAAAACAGAAAACAGTCCCTCGTTGACTCTATTGCCCGCTCCCCCAACCCTCATCCACCATCTGTGAACCCCACCTCCCCTTACCACATACTTACCTTTGGAGCCCAGCACGATGATCTTTGGTGGACTGGGAACATGTTTGCTCACCTCAAAGCTGACTGCGAACTGAAGAAATGCTGGTAAGCTGTATAATGGCATACATTTTATTTCTACTTATGTTGATATCTCTGTCTTTGTTTTTACTTTTTGCACCAAATTTTCAAAATTGGTTTCTTGGGACACTGCCTCATGAATTCAGTCTCTGTCATGGCGTTATACAGTTCTGAAAGGAGATATTGCTGTTACTGTACAGAATCACCTTTCAGGACCAATTAACAAAAATACAATGTCACTACTCATGAGGTGGGCTCTCAAGAAACCTATGTTGCAAATTTGGAGAAAAAAATCCACAAAATGACTGTGTTACAAGCATGCATTGTGCAGTTTCCATGCACACTTGTAACTTCATGAATTTGTAATATTTTCACTCCAGATTTTCAACATTGACATTTTTCCACACCCCCTTATGAACAGTATAGCTGTCATTTTTCCCATCATGGCCAAAATGTGTTTCTGGACTCCCGGAGCAGAACTGCATGGTCCCTGTGGGAAATCAGTGTTGGGGACAGATTAAGAAAATCACAGTGACACCGTTCATGAGCAGAGGTCCTCAAATGCCTATGTTGAAAATTTGGTGACAAAAGTCCATAAAATGACTATGTTACAAGCGTGCATTGCACAGTTTCCATGTACACTCATAACTTAAAAAATGTGTAGTATTTCCACTCAAAATTTTCAACATTGCTCATTTTGCACACCTCCTTATGAACAGTACAGCTGTCATTTTCTCATCTTGCCTGAAATGTGTGTTTGCACATCTGGGGTACAATGAACTGGTCTCTATGGGAATTCAATGTTCAGGACAGATAAAGAAAATCATATGACAGTACTCATGAGCAGAGGTCACAAAATGCCTGTGTTGAATATTTGGTGAAATAATTCCACTAAATGATTGTGTTACAAGCATGCATTGCACAGTTTCCATGTATGCTCAGAAATGTCAGCATTGTTTACATTTTCATTCCAGATTTTCAACATTGCCATCTCTTCACACCTCCCTATGAAAGGTACAGCTGTCATTCTTCACATCTTGCCCGATCTGTGTATTCGCACAGCTGATGCAGAATGGCACAGTCACTGTGGGAAATCAAAGTTCGGGACACATTAACAAATCACAGTGCCACTGTTCAGGAGCAGAAGTCACAAATGCTTTCATGAGGTGGGGGGGATACAAAAAAGCCATGTTGAAAATTCGTAGGGCAAATATCAACAAATGCCCAGGGCATTGGGGTTTCTGACCCTAACGTCCCACCCTGTGCAGACGGATGGGCATCAGGGCTGTGCCTTTGGATTGCCCACCATAATGCTCACACCATTCCACCCCCATGCCCCACCCTGAAGCCAGTGACCGGCATTGAGGTGTGCCTTTGGATTGCCCACCATAATGCTCACGCCATTCCACCCCCACGCCCCACCCTGAAGCCAGTGACCGGCATTAAGGTGTGCCTTTGGATTGCCCGCCATAATGCTCACGCCATTCCACCCCCATGCCCCACCCTGAAGCCAGTGACCAGCATTGAGGTGTGCCTTTGGATTGCCCACCATAATGCTCATGCCATTCCACCCCCACGCCCCACCCTGAAGCCAGTGACTGGCATTGAGGTGTGCCTCGGACTCTCAGCCCCAGATTTCTCCCCATTCTCCTATACTGCATCATTTCAGTGTATGTCCTTATGAATTGGGGTGACTATGAAGCCAAACACCCCAAGGCACACCTCAACACTTGTCGGTGTCTACAGGACAGGGTGAGGTGAAATGCCGTGAGCATTAAGGGTGGCAATCCAAAGGCACAGACCAATGCCTGTCCATCTCTCCAGGGTGGAGGTGAGGTTGGCATGAGTTCAATACTTCACTGCCGTTCCTGTTCTGCACCTGTGTAACTCCTGCACGTCCAATGCAAATATCAGCAAGCAAACATTCAGCATGGACACATGTTTCTTTTTCTGGTGTTGTACAATCCTGTAACTAGGAACAATGATGACAACCACAGTTTTTTTTAGTGGATTATTAGCCACTGCTAAGCATTTCTAAATCACAAATTGAAGAGAAAAGAAGTACTGAGACACAGTGGGATTTGAACCCAGACCCTTGGAATACCATCCTGGTGCTCCTGACCATAAGCTACAGTACAGCTCATATGTATTTTGTTATGAAACACTTGCAAGCAACTTATTATTTTTAATCTAACATTTTACTCATAATTTATCAAGGATATTTTATTTTGTGCTGAGAAATTGGCTATGGCTTAAAGAACTATGAACTGAGATAATCTATGTTTTGTTTTATTACCGCATTCTATACCTTTCTTCACATCCACAGCCTCCCAGATCTATCTGCAGTAAAAGTTGTCTCCCAGGCTTTAGAAAGACTATCCAACAAGGGAAACCTGCCTGCTGTTATGACTGTGTCCCATGTGCTGAAGGGGAAATTACTAACCACAGTGGTAAGTGAACCAGCAATAATAAAACATGGGTGACTTATTGCTGAAGGATTAAAACAGTAAAAGAAAGCTAGATTATCATTATTTTAATAGTAATTTATGAATTATCAGAACTATTTAGTTACTGTTATTAAGTCTGATAGATACTGTACATTGCTGAGTCTCACAAAATGTTAATGGCCATGTAAAGATCTGTCACGTGGAGTTGCTGGGTTACCTGCCTACACAGTAGGTATTGAGAGTCCAGAGAACAAACATCTAAAGCATCTGCGGATGTAATCTAGGCAGCCACCCATGGACACTTGAGACAGAAAGTGATGTCACTGATGGACAGGCACTAATTAGCAACATACACCTCACTACTCAGTGCCATCCCATTCTGTTCCAAGATTTCATGAAATTTCTGCTGTCTTGTTTTAATTTACGAAGGATTTTTTCATGCTTTTTCTTTTTCATGCTAATCTTTGGCCCAGTGAACTGACCTGGATAACAAAAACTGAAATAAAATAAAACCTGGTGCTAGGCACCATTGTACCTCATTTGGAAAGATCTTTTCATGGGTTTTCAGAGTAGCTGTGGCCTGAGAATGTTGTCTTACTATTTATTACGGAATGCTTTCCTGAGAATGTGGCACTGCCGTTGTAAGGAACATGCAAGATTAACTGTAGAGCATAGGATCATCCAAGAGATAATGATCCCAATGTTCAATGGGGTTAGATGGACATAAGGGGCTTGTCTCAAAAGAGTTTGATGCAAGTAGTGATGTGTATCACAACTTGTGTCAAACTGAGATTTTGTAAAGTAACCTGTGCCTGACCCAGACAGGCAGTGCCAAAACCCCCTTGTGCCACTGTTGCATCCAACAACTCAGTGCAGCAGGTCACAAGAAGGCTTGTGCCATGGCAGGGATGCCACATCCCTTTTTTGGGATTTTTAGAGACCTGCCATTGACGCAGAAGGGGGCACAACTTAGAACAGCCAGAAGGTGGTCTAAGTGGTTTTGCCAAGGGGATGTGGGAGGTCACTGGACAATGGGGTACACAAAAGGGAGGGGAGGAACCATGGGAGGTGTCCAAGCACAGCTGTCCATTACCATTGAAATCATGCCGGTAGTTCAAACACTATTTTCCAGGTAGTAAAGCCCCCCCACACCCAATGGTCATGTATAAGCTGGGGTGGTGTAATGGACCCCTACACAGTCCCTGATCTCCCCCAAGAATAAATGTGACATTTGCCCCTGTGGTACAGTGCCAACCCCCCCTCCCCAATCTCCTGGAACAAAAACAATTCCTGGTCATACTCCCTAGTGGTCTAGTGGCTCACACCCTACCCATCTCTAAAGGCAGTGGTCAATCATTCTGCTCCCCCACTCTCCTTGACATGCTTCTGAAACTGGAACAGTCCACTGCACAGCACCACACCCAGCTGCAGAATGCACTCTGTGCATATTGTGGACTGTATAGTAGACAGTGTTTACTACCCAATCCCAGTGACCACATTCTGCAGCTGACCATGGTGGTGGACATTGGGATATTAGTAAATAGGCAGATAGCAGGGAGGATTGCCAAAGACAGACTGAGCAGGAACCATCTGGGCAGCCTGGGTGGCCTACATTTCTTCCAACAAATTCTGTTTCCTTTTCTTTTTTGTATAACAAAGTTTATTGAGCTTCATGAAAGAAACATTGTACCATCTATTTGGTTACTTTGGTTTTGTACAAAAGCAGGTCATTTGCCCATCTTGATTTTCTCCCACTTCGCAGGTGAAGTCGGGATGGAGCAGGGGCTCTCCTATTGCCTAGGCAGAGTTTTGACCAGTGGGGATGGCTAAAGTTGCCAAGGTGATTTTGAAACTGTGGCCCACTTATTGTGAACTGGACCCCAACATGATGCATCTCCGAATAGGATGTGTCAAGGTCATTGATCAAGTGTTTGCTGGGATAGTCATTTTTTAAGGAAGGTTGCTGAGATGATAGTGGGTCTGCAACTCAAGAAATACCTAGAGACTTGTGACATCAATGAGCCATTTCAGCCTGGGTTTAGGGAAGCACTAGTCAAGGTCCGTAATTACTTGCTCATTGCAAGAGACCGAGAAGAACAGTCAGTTCTCATTCTCATCTATCTGTCATCAGTATTTGATACTGTGGACTACATCATGTTGCTGGATCACCTTAGAGTGTGGTGTGGACTCACTGGTGTTTTCATCAACTGTTTTGAGTCCTTTCTCTCAAGTAGGAGGCAGAGGGTAGTGTTGGGGAACTTCTCCTCCCCCCCGACTCTGTGTGGAGTTCCTCATTGTTGAATCCTATGACAGATACTTTTCTCGGTATACATGGTGCCTTTGGGGAGAATCATTAGACAGTGCAGCTTGAGTTTTCACTGCTATGCAGATGATACTCAGCTGTACATGTCTTTTGTACCAGGGACAATTGGTACAATTGAAGTGCTAAATAAATGACTTACTGAGATCCAGGATTGGACGAACTCTAACTGTCTGAGACTTAACCCTGACAAGATGGAGTTTCTAGTGATTCAGCCTGGTCAAGAGCATAATGGGGGTGCCTCCAGGATGACAACAGGCTTGGTCCTTGGATCAAGACCATTGAAGGCGTCCACTAGGGAGAGAAATCTGGGCCTGATCCTCAATGACAAGCTGACATTTGAGGCTCAGATATCGGCTGTCATCAAAAGCAGCTTCTACCATCTGAGAAACACTGCCAGGATTAAACCAATAATTCTGCCAGAGGATCTGCCATCACTGGTACATGCCTTTGTGACATCAAGACTTGACTACTATAATGCTCTTTGTCCCAGGGTCAGTGGAGACAACCTCTGCTCGCTGCAGCTGGTGCGGTATGCAGAGGCCCAGCTGATGATGGGATTACCTAGATCCTGTCATCTCACTGTGGTCCTACATGGTCTGCACTGGCTGCCCATCAGGTGGCAGATTCTATTTGTGGTGGACTTGCTCACCTATAAAGCCCTATATGGACTGGGCCCTGGATGCCTGTCAGAACTCCTCACTCCTGCCATTCTGGTTCATGCCTCTGTTTCTACACCAAGGGCCTCCTTTCAGATCTAAGGACTGGGCTGAAAACCTCAGGTAATTGTTCATTTAGTGTGGCTGGCTTGATCCTGTGGAATTCATTTCTGAGATCCCTGAGGGAGGCCCCTATGGTGGAAGTGTTTAGAAGGGGCCCGAAGACCCTCCTTTTTACACTAGCATATCCTGCAGACATATTTTAATTAATGTTCTTAGTATTTTAAAGCTTCTCTACTAATTTCTATTGTGACCTTGTTGATTGTCTTGCTGTGTACGGCACCTAGATCCCCAGGGATTGGGTGCTTAATCAAATACATTTTTCTCCCTTACTTTAGTTGTCTGTGCCCCCTTTACATTTCATGTGATAAACACCAAGAAGACAGTCTCAATGACCTTTGGCACCAGGCAGAGACTCTCTAGGCTCCCGGCCCTACCCACCTTCCACACCCTTGATGGGACCATCTTGGAGGACACCTCCTCATTTTGATATCTGGGAATTTGCCTGGACCAGCACCTCAACTTCTCTGTGCATATCAACGCTATCCTGAAGAAACTGCACCTGAAGATTGGTGCCCTGTATATGAATCATAGTTGCATCCTGCTGACTGTGTGGCACGAAATTGTCCAGAAAATGATACTCCCCATCTTTGACTACTGTGACGTAGTCTATGGTGCTGCTCCCAAATGTTCCCTGACCAAGTTGGACAGTCACTTTAACTCCTTCTTCCACTTTGCTATCAACTCTCATTCCTGCTCCCACCACTGTGAACTCTATTTCTCACTAACCTTCCTTCCACTATCTTGCAGACGAGTCTCTCACTGTGCCAAACTAACCTCCAAATTCTGGTTCAGGAAGCTCCCCTCCTTTCTCTCATCCTCTCAATCCACTCTACCTCCCCCACCCACTCTTTCAGATCAAATGATGCCTGCATCTTGGCTGTCCCTTGTCACACCACCCTCATCAGTCAGACTGGTTTCATCCATCGTTTCCCTAAAATCTGGAATTCCTTCCCTCCTGAAATATGACACTCCTCCTCCAACTACTCCCTTACCTCACCCTACACAACTACCTTTCCCTCAGCTGTTCCTGATTTAACCCACCTTAATACCTATCCCCAGTTCCTGCCTTCCTACTATGACCCTGCCCATCAGTGTTCTTAACATCCTGAAGGGGGAGATCAGGAAATGTCCACCCCTTCTCCTCATATTCAGTTCTTACCTCTCCCCCTCTCTCTTCTCCACCTGCTCTTCTGGGTCACCAGTGTGCACAACCTAACTCCATCCTTTTTACTCCAACAGCACTTGTGTACACTCATACACTATAAATGCTTCTTTCGCATTATTACTGTTTTGTACATTCATATTGTACGTTCATATGTTCTTTTGTATGATTTTGGACATGTATTGTAATTTACCCAATGTTCCACTACTGTTTATTGTACAATACCTTGTGTTCCAACTGTTGCACAACCTTACAATGTAATATTGATTGTACTACCCACATACTATTGTAACTGATCATCCTTCACAACCCTATGTAACCCCTCCCCCAGGTCACACCATGAGATGAACAATTTGTTGTTCAGTGTGCCCTGCTGGTGAAACATTTCAATAAATAAATAAATAATACAGCAGTATGGGTTTGTTCTCATGATAAAGGGTGGTAAGCAAACGCTTGTAAAGCTAAAATGAAAAAAACATAGTATTGTTCCTTAGATAGCAAACACTAAAAGTTAAAGCAAGTCTATCTTTATTTCCTTTAAAGTTGCTGCTCATTGCATGCAACAGTCCTGTATGGTTCCATGGCATCAGCAATCTGAGTGCAAGAACTTTTAACATAATGCATTGTAGCACATGCAACATCATTAAACAGCAAACCATCATCACTGAGCACAAAGAGAAGCAAAAAGCCTGAACATGTTATGCAGTGAGAGTAACTCTTTTAAAGAACAATATGTGACTGGGAGTCCACTCCATCTATTACCTCAGTCGAGGTTATGGACTGATGCAGTATTCCCTGCCTATCAGTTGATATGAGGTGGGCCTGAGCAAAGGAGAACCTCCACTCTGCAACCACATCTTAACTCACAGCATCCTGAAACCTGACTAACATTTAAACAAGCTGACCATGTGAATATTGTGACTAAGTGAAATTAGCTGGGGAAAAGTATTTAAATATTACGACTGATGGACACAGACAGCATTAATTGGGTAGCAAAGGTTGCTATAGTTACCATAGCTCTATGCAGTCAGTACCCATACCCCCTAAATAGTAATAATGTTCTTCCCTTCCCCCCTTCCTTGCCTTCCTTGCTAACCTCCCTCACCAGGATCTAGTCCTATGTGGAGACTTCAACACTAACTGGCTCACCTCAGTGGCTGACAAAGTGTGCTCATCATTGGCCGACTCCAATCTAACCCAACTCATTTTTAACCCAACACACATTAATCCCAAGTAAGGAAATCACACTCTGCTGGATTAGATTGTCACCAACTGCCTGCATACGATCAGAGCAGTGGGTGTGTTATCTGATTGCATAAGTGACCATTCTTCCACATACTGGGCAGGATTCACAAAGAAAGCTAGAAATCCAGCAGCTGTAGGAAGAAGGCCTGCAGCACTGTGGAAATGTAGTTGCATGATATTCACAAATAAATTTTGAGCAGGTGCGGAATTTTGTAAAATGCCTGCAGCTGCAAAAAAATGCGCACGTGCTGAAAATCTGCAACTGCGGATCCGCAGCTGCAGAAATAGCTTTGGAGGCACAGCAACAGTGAACTTAATTAGCTACAACAGCAGACATAAATAAGGCTGCCATAGAATGAAGCTGAAAGGACCCACAAAGAGACCAGCAACCAGTCCCTCAACTGGAACCACTGCAGTACCACAGGTACCAGCAATACCATGGCACCACAGTGGCCAACTGTCACTGCTAGTCCTCTCTCCTTGGGGTGTTCCAGTTGCCTGCAGGGGTAGCACTCACTGCAGACTAGTCAGGCTCCACATACTATCTGGGATGCTATTATCTGTGCCTCACCTTCACCTTAAATGATTCCAATTGCTGGGGCACTACTGCAGTTTGTTGAGGGAGAGTTACACCTCATTCCACTGACTGTAACATTTTTTCCACAACTGTGGAAAAACACTGGTTGTGAATAGCCTTTCGGGGCTGTGCCTTACTTATCTCACATCTTTTTTTCCTCAGGGACTTCTGCAGCTGCACTTTTTTTCCACAGTCCTTAGTGTTGTTTTCCACAGCTGCGGAGGGTTTTGTGAATAGGACCCGGTGCAAATTCCCCTTTGTTTCCATAGCTACAGCAATTTTGAGGACTTAGGGAAGGTTTTGCACCTTCAGAAAGCTTTGTGAATCCAGCACACTGTGTTTGGAGAACCAGTACCCCACTCCGTCCCAAGATCTCCCTAATCCAGGATATGTCCATGTTTGACCATAATAGCTTTATTTCCTCAATTAACAGCAAGGACTGGAGCAGCATCAATACTCTCCCTGATATCAATCTGACCCTGGAATTCTTTATCTCCATTTTCTCCAAAATCGTTGATAGCCACACTCCACTGAAAAAATGTAGATCCAAGGGTCAGAAGGCTCCTTGGATCAATAAAGACCTAAGCCTGCTAATGTCCTCCCATGACAGGGCCAGGCACACTTACAAAAATAGTGGACTGCCCTCAGATTGGCAGTACTCAGGAATAAATGCAAAAACTCCATCCTTAAAGCTAAACATCATCACTTTAAAGCTCTACAAACCACACACCTTTGCAACCCTAAGGAATTCTGGAAGCAGTTGAACTTGCTACTCAAAAGAAGGGTTGCTGAACTACCCAATTTCATTACGGTCCAAGGAAGCTCCCTTGGTGAACCCTCATCAATTGCTGCTGGATTTAATGCCTTTTTCACTGACCTTAACAAATACACATCGCTCTTTCACAATGCTCCTGCTTCCCCTTCTGCCACTTGTGACTCGGGTTCAGCTATCATTCCACTTGAAGCTGGCCAGCCTTAAAGAGGTCTAGAGTCTCCTTGCTGTCTTGAAAGCAGAGAGTTCCACAGGACATGACACCCTTAAGCCTAAATATCTTAAACTGGGTGCATCAGTCTTGGCATGTGCTGTTCATGACTTTTTTAATCGTTCCTTTCTCTCCTTCACTGTGCCTGACTTATGGAAGATTGCCATACTAGTACCAGTGTATAAGGGGGACCCAAGTCTGTTGCTGAGAATTTAAGGCCTTTCTCTATTCTATGCCACTTGGCTAAGATTCAGGAATGAACAGTATAGTGCACAATCACCTCCAAGACTATCTTGAACTCCCACAACCTGCTGTCACCCTTTCAGTATGGCTTCAGGAAGAACCATAGCACCCTCACTGCTTTAATGAAGGTTACATCTGACATCTATCAGGCCATGGACCAAGGCTCTACCACTGGAACCATTTTTGTTGACCTCACTAAAGCATTTGATCTGGTGAACCATGATTTAAAGCTTCTGCAGCTTGGGGTCCTAGGTCTTGAAACTGGTGCCCTCCAGTGTGTCCAGAGCTATCTCACCTGTCATCACCAAAGAGTCAAATGGGCTGACTCTCTTTCAGATCTTCATCCTATAACTCATGGGCTACTGCTAGGCTCTGTACTGGGTCTTCTGTTGTTCTCCCTATTTATAAATGATCTACCCCAAAACTGTGGTGGGGTATCTGTGCACCTGTATGCAGACGATGCTTTTATCTACTGTTCCTCCTCTAACCTTAACAGGATTAACAGTGACCTGACTTCTGATTTTTCTGACCTTGAATAATGGTTTAGTTGTATGCAACTAGTCTTTAACACAAATAAAACCAAAAGCATGCTCTTCTCACACCTACAGTCCATATCCCACACCACGCCCCCCTTTAGTATCAATTCCCTCGATGGGGATATCCTTGAATCTGTCAGTACCTTCAAGTATCTGGGCATCAACCTTGATAACTGTTTCTCCCTTAATACCCATGTCACCACCATAATAAAAACTCTCAACTGTAAAATAGATCTCCTATATCTGATACACCCTTCCTTATTTTTGCCTCCTGTATGAAGATAGCCTCTTCATCTTTTCTTCCACTACTTACCTACTGTTCTCTGCTATTTCTTTCTCCACCAGTGTTTGCTACCTGTCTCTCCTTTCTCAGGACTGCCACAGGATGGAAGGTTTGCCCTGGTTGTACCTGCTCACCTCCATCACTGCAATGTACTCTCCTCTTTGAGCTGGCTTACCTATGAGTCTAAATAAAGGTTCTCCACTCTAAGCTTCCTGCATAAGTTTGTCCATAGATATAACTCCCCCATGCATCAGAGAAGCAATCCATATCCAACAAGCTGTCTGTGCACTTAGATCAGCCTCTTTCTCACTCCTCTCTAAGCCCAAATTACACCTAGCAGTTGCACAAATATCCTTTATTTTTACAGCAGGATCTGATTGGAACTCAGTGCCCAATTCTGTCCTGTCCTTTTCTACTCTGCCTCAGTTACAGGCAGAACTACTTACCTATCTCTCTGCCTCTATGACCTGTTCCTGCTTCTGTTAATTCCTCTTGTCTACTCGTTGCTCATCTTTTGCTCTTCAGCTCCCCATTGTCAGGAGGTCTAAACCTCACTGTCATGTTCTTGGCAATAATGAGCATGCAAGGAATCACAGACAAGTGACATAAGTGTAGTAAAGCTTGTTTATCACTACCAAAAGGAAAATCACAGATGACCTAAGCAGTTCTTACCAAATAGGAAATGGTACGGTATGGTAAAATTTTATTTATACAGTGATAAAGCCATTAGGGTTCTGAAAATCCCTATTCACAAGGCTTACCTGTTTACATAATACAAAAAACAGTTACAACTTTTCAAATGTTTGTTACCGTACAAAAATACAAAACATACATGAAATACAATACATTACAATTTTTACAATAACGTCAAAAACAGGCAAATAATCATTTTAACCTCTACATTATTTTCACCTGTTACAATAACAGCAGAAACTAAGTTCATGATTCAGACCATTTTTAAAAACATTATCAGTGATAGTTAGTTCACGTAGAAAAGGGGAAAGACAGTTCCAACTAGTGTCTGCCTGATACTGAAAAGTCATTTCACTAAACTGATTTTTTAATTTAGGTATAATTAAATCTCTAGCACCTGTTTATCTTAAATTTAAACCATGTTTAGGTTTTTGTAATTTGTTTTTTAAAGTATCTAAGGATTGATTTTTAAATATATTCTGGACCTGATTTAGCCAGATCCCTTTTTGCCCGTGAATTTAATGGGATCCATCCTAATTCTATATACATAATACAATGATGGGTTTTGGGGTCACACCTTAACACAAATCTTGCAAGCTTATTGTAAAGTATATCTAAGTTATTTAAATGTTTTTTTACTGTATTCTATAAATGTGACTCCCATAATCAATAACCGGCATTATTAATTGGTTAATCATTGTCAGTCTTGTTTCTCTTGTCATACAGTTTGATATTCATCTCATAGTTCCAATCTTAGCATTTGTTTTCTTTATTAAGTTTGTTATATGCTGCTGAAAGGTGAGGCATTGGTCTATTTGTATCCCTAGGTACTTATATGTTTTGGTTTTTTTCTAGGAGCTTACCTACTTGACTCAATTTTATCTCACTCTGTTTACAGGTGGGATTTATAAGATTTTTATTATGGACCAATAGGCACCAGGATTTGTTGATTCTTTAATCCACTGTTTATAGTAATAAGAGTTTGATATTCTAATTTCCTGTACTACTTTATTCCTTATCCTTTCATAGTGTTCCAACATTTCACTATTTAATGTTTTGTTTGCCTTTTTCCAAAGTTGGTTTCTTGTTCTAATAATTTATTTTTATTTTTAAAGTTAACCATGGCAAATGTTTTAACCTTTGATTTACTTTTTTATATGGGGAAAGTTTATCACAGGCATTCCCAAACATTGTTGTAAATTCTTGCACAGCCAAATTAAAATCTGGGATAAGAAAAATCCTATACCGTGGAAGTCCCTGAAGACACTTTTCTAAATGATAAACAATTAAATTTTAAATAACATCTTTTGGATATTTGTGGTACCAATTTTAGGGGGATAATATTTTTAGTTGTAGAAAACACACACTTAACTACATTATGGTCTCCTAAACTAGGTGCACATACACTTTTCTCCAAAATAGTCAATTCGGGTGAGACAAACATCAAATCTTTAATATTGCCTTTACTAGATAAGGAACCTTTCCTTGTGGGAATATCTATGATTTGTGTTAAATTTAAACAACTCATTGAATTTTCCAACTTTTGGCCACAGGACAACCCCAAGCTGCATTAAAATCTCCAGCCAGGATTACTTGTAATTGACCCGGGTGTTCCATTAGAACATATGAAAATTTGTCAAAATGGATAGTGTTTATTTTTGGTGGAGAATAAACCACTCCTGTAGCCAATTTTAATGCTTGTATCTCAATTAACAAGTATTCAATACCCTCAATTGACCTGGAGAATAGCATTTTAGAGTGACAAATTGAGTGACTAATGTACATCAAAACACCTCCCCAGTGTTCCCCGATCCTTCCTAAAGTGATAGAAATTCCTTAATTCTATCTCATTATATTCAATTCCCTTTTTAACCAAGTTTCCATCAACATTATTATGTCCATCTCTTCATATTCTACCCAAGTTCTAAAATAGTAAATTTTCTTAATTATGCTTCGAGCATTGTCTAAGGCCATTTTAATAGATGGACTTGGGTTCAGTTCAATATCTCTACAAAGAACAAAGGACAACAATGATGCCCTGTCACATGAGCAAGTATACCCTATTTGAATTGCCAAGTATTTAACATGAAGTTCTTCTTTGATGAGGTTGAAAGGGTTTTGCTGTGTGGTCAGCTTAGATGTTTGTTGTAGCATAAAATTGTAAGAACAATTTACATAGGTACATGATCTTTTTGTCAAAGTATCAGTTCCCATGATAGCAAATAACTAAACCACACAGACCAAGCCCACTACCAACCCTATCATCTTGTCATTTTCATAACTATATCCAAGAGCAAAAAGATACTCCACAAAAACCTGTTATGTAAAAATTTTAAAGCAAAAGACTCTGAAAACAAAAAGGAAAAATCTGTCACAAATAACCCATAAAAAACTTTGAGGATTATTTAAGGTAACAGTGCCCTACAAAGAACAGAGCCACCAATGTCTGAACCCTAATCTAAAATACTGGAGGCTTATTTCAACAGTAAACCACCTATTTAAGATTACCTGGAACTTTTAACTTTTTTAAACAGTATACATTTTAAAGTAGATGTTCCTTAATTAGCGTGATATTTAACATTTATGGTAAACTTAACTAATAATTCACTTTCAGGAGTAGTGCCTCTGTCATTATTCTTACTATCAGAGGCAGGGCAAAAAACAGCAAGTTTTGTTGGATAAATAAATTCTCGTTCAATACTGCTAAAAATTCACTCTAATACCCTCTAATATTTATCTATGATCTTGATTACTCTAAACAAGATTGGTTTAGATCTGTTACCCCTGTTAGAACATTCCAGATTAATACTTCTTAGGGTGTTTCAAATTATTTCTGTTCATGTTTTTCTTCTGAGTGGCGCTCAAACCACCACACTCACGCAGTGGCAGCATGAGCCTTTTTTTAGTGTTACTGCCCCTCCTCCTGCACTGATGAAATTTAAAAGTCCCACCAAACACAGCTGATGGCAATCTCCGTAACTCCGGTAACTGGGCTCTTGCTACAACAGCTAGCAGGACTGCTGCAGGATGGAGCTTTGGCACAGTTCACAAATAACACAAAGTTCTTTAAGCTAGCTGCAGTAAATGTTTGTATAAGATGTTAACACAGCTACCTGGTTCATTTCTGGCAGCGTGAGCCTTTTGTAGTGTTACTGCCCCCCCTTCTGCACTGATGAAAATTACAAGTCCCACCAAACACAGCTGATGGCAAATGGGAGCCAATGCTAAGCATTCCCTATACCTCAAGGAATCTCCATGTCTCCTGGGGTCTCAGAATTAGAAGATGTAATGTCTTACATTATATACCTACGATACTTACCATGGTTACTGTAATATAGAATCATTTCTAGTTACAGAGATGAGTCCTATTGGCTAAATGAGAGGTGGCTGCTCAGTCCAAGATAACATTATACAATTTTGTAGTAGTCATCACTTCATAAAGACAAAGAGGTACAGTTTGTACATAGCCACGTGAAAATCCAAATCATCAGAAAATGGGAATGCCAACTCATATATCATAATCATTACAAGGATGCAGATGTCCTAACATCTTATAAGCAAGAAATACATATATAGGAAGTAAAATGTGTAACCATAATATGCATAAATATCCTGACATCTACTCTTATATGGTAGATGCCTTTAGCCTTATATGTTAGTGTAACATATACCTAAACACTATCTGTCTGCAGTGTACCTGGGGGGTACCAATTAGGGTGCAAGGACTGAGTGTAACATTCCCCCCTTGTTACCTCACAAGGGGCAACACAAGTAACATTAAGGAAGTAGATAGGGAGCAGGGGTCATTTACAGACCCGACACGCAAGCCTTGTAATGGACCTGCAGCAGCTCACAGTGTTGGCGTAATGTGCGCCTTAGGCAGCAAGCATAATAATAAGAAAAAATATCAAAAATGCTTGTATAATAACAAAACCTGTAAAGGTAATCACTGACCAAGTGTTAGTAAGTGCACTATTCATATCACCATCATTAATAAGTGCAAGGACCACTTCATTAGCTTTGGAGACATTATTGCTGATGTGGATAAGATGGGTGTCTTTCCTCTTTAAAAGTGATTTCAAAGTCAACGTTAAAGAATCAATGTGTACATTAAAGTAGGGTAAATACTCTGAAAGAGTGAGCAGATAATCAGGGTTACCATCAATGATATCAGGGTCCAAAATGGGGACGGGGTAATAACTGTATATCCAATTATGTTTTTTTGGTGTGGGACGAAGCAGAAATTGGGAGCATCAGTAGAACATGTCTCTGACCCATAGGTAAAGGTATGGTAGTTAGCCATTACACAGTATTCTCCATCTGAATTATGTTTCATTTTAACAGTAGGCAGTCTTCATTTTTGCAACTCTACCAGGCAAGTGTAAGTCTGTCTGGAAATCCATGATGACAGGCAGTGAACCTCCTCTCGATAAGACTGGTACAACTTTGAATCATCTGGAAACGATGTTGAGTCCTAGTATTCTGAACCTTTAGTAGTGATGTCATCATCTATGGAAAAGGACCAATCAATACTGTCTGGGGAGTAGCCACATACAGGTTTAATAACATCAAATATGTCACATTGACACAAATAAATATACCCTTTCTTCACATAGCAGTCCATGTGCCCTGAGACCCACACATCCAAAAGAGGATGGAAAATGAGTAGAGGAAGTAGATCAAGGTGTTCTCTGTAGATGTCTTAATCAGGGTATCCAATGGAGTTTACAGATATGAGTTTATTGAATACAGCTGTAGCAGGATCAAAACGTGGTAAAGAAACAGTGAAAGAAACAAACATAGTATCTTTGATGGAACATTTCTTAGAAGAAAAACAAGGACCAGTGTTAGGGTGCCTGGTCACAAATACCAAATTTCTAGCAGTTGACATAGGAATGGTCAGAGACTCTTCTGGTGCGAAGGCTGCCTGCTGAGATGAACTTTCAGATGACTCCCATGCCCTTTCTCTACGTGCTACCATTTAGCCGCAACTAATCCTATCTTTGTGCTGAAACTACTACTTCCCTTCGATCCCTGATTGCCTGGAATGACTTGAATTATTATTTACCCGTGATTTGTCCGTGGAAATGGATGCAGAGATGAAGACACCACTTCCCCAACATACTCCTCCATCAACTCCTGCCAAAGAAAAGACCGCAAAAAGAGCTAAAGCGAGTGGTCCTGAACCTTCCCCTGCAGCCAAACAGCATGTCACTCTCACAGAGGACAGGTTTCTAGAGGAGCTGACTCCAATGAAGGAGTCCCTAATTGCGCTCGCTTCCTAATTTAAAAGTCTAAAATTGTCTCTTGACCAGTTCAGTATGCATATTAGGGACAATGAAGCCTGCATATCTTCCCTGGATGATTGGAGAGGCAGGCTGGACCCAGAACTGGTTGTGATGCACCACAGGCTGAAAAAAACAGAGGACAGCCTTGAAAATCTTGAGGGGTATTCAAGATGAAATAACTTAGTAGTGCTCGGCCTCCCCGAAGGAGAAGAAGGTGCTCAAGTCATATTGTTTGCCCAAAAGTTGTGCGATAAGCTAGTAGGACCATCACCTAACGGCCTCACCTACATAACTGAGAGGGTGCAGAGATCTCTTTGCCCCATGCCTCCTGCTGGATCACCTCCATGCCCCTTCATTTTTATAATGTTGAATTTCTTGGACAAGCAACATGTTTTAAATCATCTAAAGGATGTAACGAAACTTCAATGGGCTGGCAAGAAAATCCAGGTGGTGCAGAACCTGCCATTTTCTCTCAGGCAGAAATGATCAGCTCTCCACCCCCGGTCTCCAAATTAGTGTCTGCTGGCATTAAATATACAGTTCGCTATCCTGCTATGTTACAAATAAATCATTATGGGCAAGTGGAAGTCATTTGAAATGGTGGATTCTCCTACAGAAGCTTGCAGAAAGTGGTATCCAGAACTAGTTAAGTGATTATACCTAATCTACTTCATTTTGTGGTGAAGAGTGCCATCTAGTGGTTGGCTTTGACATTGCAGCTATAATTACTAATATCTTCTCTGTTATAATGCTTGGCCTTTCTAGAGGATGTATCCAATAATTGAATTGGGCATACTTCAAGACTGTTCAGGATAGGTCTAGATTTACTGAGGAAAGTCCAGGGATTTATGGCTATGGTTTAACTGTAAGACCATGGCAAATTCAACATTTCTGTTAGCCTTAATTTTGACTCCCCAGCTAGGAAGCCCTATTGCATTGCACTTATTGTTCTCTATTCAACCTGGTGAATGTTTTAAACTCCATACCTAAGTAGAGAAGTTATTTGTATAGTGCTGATATTATATAATAGGTAACTAGAAACATATGGTTAAAGGTGTTTTTCATAGAGTTAATTAATATGAATAGTTGATGTTAAATAGTGTAGAGATGGGGAAGGGCGGGGGAGGGTAGGAAGGGAACTCAAGGGCAACATGAAACTCATTTTGCTGGGTGAGATTTTTGTGGCTCAGTTGTCAGGACTGGGGGTTTTACTAATTTTGTTCTACTACAGGGGCATACTTAAGTTATTTTTTTATGCCCGATAGGGGATAATGCTAAGGGGAGTGAATATTTTTCTGACTTTGACTGTAATTTTAGAGTTTTATTTTGTATGTAGAGGTGAGAGGGTAGGGAGCCAATCAAAGGGTTGTTCTGCTAGCTTGAGTGTAACTGTAGCATATCTAGCCCCAGTGAATATTAATTTCCTGAATTACTATATCCATCAAGCTTACTATGAAAATTATGTCGTGGAATGTTAAAGGGGCATATGCTAGGTTGAAATGACACCAAATATTAAAACATCTTGCTCTACTGCGTGCAGGGGTTACACTGTTGCAAGAGACACACCTGAAATCTACAGACAATACCCTCTTTCATAGAGAGCAAATTGGGAGTTTCTATGAAGCTGGTAACTCCTTTGCACAGAGAGGGGTTGCAATTTTAATTTCCAGAGGGACTCAATTTCAGTTCTTACAAGAAATTGGAGACCCACTAGGTAGGTTCCTATTTCTAAGAAATGATCACAAGGAAAGAATTCTGTGTAGTGTTTATTGCCCTAATTACTCCTCTCTTGAATTTTTCTCGAATTTAACCCCCCCCCATTAGTTCCTTTTAAACAATTACCCATAATCTTAGCCAGGGATTGGACCCACACATATGTTATATCTCTTGATAGATCCACTCAGAGAGGGCACAGTTTAACTCCTGCACAAAGATCTTTGCATGAGATGATGGAGGGGCTGGGGCTCTGTGATCCCTGGTGTCTCCTCTACCCCAAACTGCAAGAATTTACCTTCTATTCTGCTTTCCACAAATCCTATTCCCATATCGACTTCTTTTTGGTGAACCAGGCCATGCTGATAGAACCAATCAGCTGTGGTATCTCCCCCAGAGTGTTTTCAGATCACTTTCCAGTGTGGTTTGAAGGTAACATACCTCAAGGGACTCCGAAAGTTTCCTCATGGAAACTAAATGTTTACTTGTTGTCTCCTGAAGAAATAGTTGGCAGGATTAAAACATTGATTACCCAATTTATGGAACAAAATAGTAATTCTATCCCAGCTAATGACCAAATCTGGTGTTCCCTGAAATGCTTTCTGAGGGGAGAATTTATTAGGATAGCTGCTACTCGAAAACAGAAGAGGGAGGCTTCTGCAAAATTCTTACTACAATCCATCCAGCAGCTTGAATTGCTAGTCATTACCCATCCCTCAACAGAGGATATACATCGTCTTGCAATCCTCAAGGATCAATATGAGACACCCATAGAGAAAGGGGCTGAATTTGCTTTATTTAAGATGCATGTTATATATATAGATCAAGGAAACAAGGCCAGACATCTCTTGGCCCTTAAGCTGCGTCAGCAAGAGGAGTCTAGACTGGTCACCTTTCTCTCCCCCAGATGATGGAAAGCCAATAACAGCCCCTAAGGCTATAGTAGAAGAATTTGAGCAATTCTATAGACAGTTGTACATGCTTCCTGAAAATAGTCCTACATCACTGGAGATATGGGATTACCTACACAGGCTCCCTCTTCCCACTCTTAGGACTGACCAGCAAGCCCTGCTTACCTCACCAATATCAGCATTAGAAGTTATCACTGCTATCCAGTCTCTCCCTTTAAACAAGCTCCGGGACCAGATGGATACCCATCAAATTTTTATCGAACCTTAGAAAAAGAGCCTACTCCTATTCTCCGATACTTATTTAATCACATTCGTGCCTGAGGTAATACTGACCCCACTTTGTTAGACACAATTATTATTGTCATACCAAAACCTGGTAAACCTGAAGATAAAGTGGCAAGCTACATAACAATATCCTTGATGAATTACGATATTAAGATTTTGGCTAAAATATTAGCTTCCCAAATTACTAGGGTTTGGGAGGATCTTGTCAGTCCTGAGCAGATTGGGTTTGTCAGTGGTAGGAACCCTTCGGATACCTTCCATAAACTGGCCCACTTTTTCTACGAGTCCATGGGGCCAGACCTCTGCATGCCCTTGTCTCCCTGGATGCGGAGAAAGCATTTGACAGAGTTAGATGACTCTTCTTATTTGAGACTATGGCCCAATTTGCCCCCCCCCCCTCCCCCCTTGAATTCATCTCCTGGATCAAGTACTTCTATTCCAAGCCTAGTGCAAAGATTTATTGTAATGAATTTTTGTCACAGAACTTCCCACTGCTCTCAGGTACACAACAGGGATGTCCACTGTCAGCCCTATTGTTCAGTTTATACTTGAAGCCATGCTTCATAGGTTACAGTCCTCTCCACACCTAGCTGGTATTACAATTGGTCCAGCAGAGCTTAAATTGTCAGTATATGCAGACGACATCCTGTTACATGTCACTGAGCTGATGAGGTCTATCCCCGGCTGCACTAGAGATAATTGAGGAATTCAGCCAGTTTTCCAACTAAAAGATGAATTTAAATAAGACAGAGGTTATGTCTATAAACTCCCAAGTATGTAAAGAGGACATAGTTACCCTCAATATAGCCTGGACCACTAGACTCAAATACCTAGGAATTATATTAGCACACTCAAGCTTCCTCATGTAGAAGCTCAATTTGGACAGCCTCCTCCTAACCATTCAACAAAATTTGATTAGATGGTCTCCCCTTTACCTTTCCCTCCAAGGAAGAATTAATGTTATTAAAATGAATATTTTGTCCAGATTATTTTACCACCTCAATATGTTGACCATTTACCTCCCCAGAACTTGGTTCTGTAAAATCCAAAGAATGATTAATAAGTTTCTTTGGCAAGGTAAACCCTCAAGAAGATCTTATACTCGTCTATGTGCCCCGAAGTCCACAGGTGTTCTAAAGCTGCCCAACTCTTACCACTATTATTTGACTAGTCACATGGCCAAGTACATGCACTGGGTAGTGCCCCCTCTGTCACCAAACCCAACCCCAAATATTCCTCTGGGGCTTCAAATTGAAAGGAATATGAATGAGAGCTCCAGATTGACTCCCTCTAGTCTTTGGTATGTACTTCCTCAGAAGTTGCCAGTCTCTATGCATTTTACACCCATATTCACTTCAGTTAAAGTTCATAATCAGCTGTGTAGGTCTCTAAGGGTTACACATAGCAAAGATATCTCTTAGCCATTGTTTGGCAACCCCAATTTTAACTGGGAAAAGACTTTCTCCTCTCAAATAAATTGGAAATACCTTTCCAAACTAGGGTTATGGACCTAGTGGTCTGGGGAAAGTGTACTTGGTCCCAGATATTTTAGAGAAGATCTATATACCACCAAAGTACTCCTTCTTTTTCTATCAAATTAGACATATGTTAATCACATGGTTTGGGCTAAATTTGTATGATAATCACCTTGGGGACACCTTTTTGGAACTCCAAGAAATTGCTCTGCAATCCCATGCTGTTTCCTGCATAGTTGCTGCTTTATACAAGAAGGTATCCCCTGAATATGTGGAAAAATCCCAATATTGGATGGGATCTTTCCCCAATACTCATTTTGATTCGGAAATTTTATGGTGGGGAATCTATACCTATTGTGCTAATGACAGGCTTCGATTAACTCAATGTTACCTACTACATGCCATGCACCTAACTCCTGTTAAATTACATGACATGGGAAAGCTCCCAGATGATACATGTTTTAGGTGTGGTCAGATACAAGGATCCCTGCTAGATATCTTCTGGAACTGTCCTTTGGTAGCTCCCCTATGGCCTCTAATTAAGTCAAAGGTAGATCCCTTACTAGGTTTACAAAATGTATTTACCCCACAAATGTGTTTGCTTGGAGACTATTCAAGGGTGGAAGTGAAAGAAAGGAGATACTATAATAATTTAATATCACTTACTGTCAATCATTTACTATTAAGACACTGGAAAGACCAACATATCTTACATACCACGAATGGTTCAATGACCTATTACACAACCTAAGGATGGAAAAAACTAATGCTAGTCTTATAAATGCTCTTCTGTATTATAACATAAAGTGGGAGAAATTCCATACCTTATGGTCAACTACTCCTGCACATTAAACTGAGTGCTGTGGTCCCTATCCCTTAGTTAGGGCTACTACACTGCCCCTTGACTTAAGTGGTTTCAACTGAACCATTTTTCTTTCCCCATTGTACTCACCTAACTAATGGCTAGCACAAGACTATTGACATGGCTCTACAGTAGGAGAGGAGTGGTTTGGGGATGGGGGTTTAGAGGGAATACTTTGGGGAGGGAAGGGTGGGGTATTTACCTAATAGCATTTTAGTAAATAGTATAATAGATCTTTATATGTTTAATATACAGTGTTTTATCTGCTGTAATGTGTATGTACTGGGCGAATAAATGTTTATTCAATAAAACATATTCAAGTTAAAAAAAGGGAATGGTCAGAGTCTGTAACATACACATGGCAACACAGTTGGGGATTTACAATGGGGACAATACCATTTAGAAATATGTCTATCATGTATAATATCAGGGATTCTACCAGATTCTAGATCATGGAAGAGACTGTTGATGGTAGTGATAATATAACAGCCATATACTGAGCATAATATTTCACGGGCAATGTGTTGCTTATCTGCTTCCTTATCATTTTGTGCAATGAGTGCATTAATCTTTTCTTTAGAATCTGAAAATGCCTGAGCAATATCATGCATATTATATACAGTGTATCTTTCTTCCTGACTAAGGCCATCCACACCATGTAATAATGGAGGAATAATATTATTCGTTAAACCAGTTTGAAACTTCTCTGAATGTGATTTGACAGCAGAAATATTGGCTTTATTCCAAATAGACATAGCTGTACCAAAAACACCAGTTATGGTGCCTGTGGTTGTGACATCAGACATGTCACGGGTATTACATTTATGACTTTGATCATTTGTATTAGGTTTTCTCCTAAAATTGCCTCTATGCTTGGTGGATTGAACCCTGGCAATAGGGTCTCGATTATAAATCTGAAAAGCTACTAAGCTGTCAAGTAACAAAGTGCTATAAAACAGTGATGTATTAGTAGTATAACACATACAAAATTCTTTCGTATTCCAGTAAGTCAAATTAAACAAAACAGGTATAGGCATAAACTGTAAGTTATTGATTAGTGTGCCAGGTACAAGGACCAGGGGTTTGTTCTGGACATTCCAAAAGCTGTTTCTCAGTAGGGTGTAAGACAGAGAAATACATGGCAGCTGAGGCCATGTTGTGTACAGAACAAAATTTCCAGGCTGAATCTTTAGACAATGAATCACAATAGGAGGGCTCGATTAAGGGAGTGATATTGTATAAATCAGAATGTCTAAGAGAGGTCTGAAGCAAGGACAAAGTACCATTTAGGGACCATTTTGCATTGGACCAACCATGGAAAGTTTGCTTGAAGAGTTTGGCCACTGGGAGTATCTTTCCTTGAGATTCCATTTGCTACTCAATTTGTAGGGTTGATTTTTCAGGGGCAACAACTGAGGCAGTGAGGTTGGCATCTGAACCTTCCTGGACAGTAATCAAATTGTTTGGTATATTGATGGAGACTCCCACTGGGGTAGTTGCAGGTGGATCAAGGTGAGGAAGGAGGTCCTTTACTGTGCCTTGGATGCAGGGGATAACTCCTGAGATGAGGAGAATATGGAACAAGATAGCCATCTTGTCAGTGTACCTGAAAAGAAAAATCAAACATTAATAAGTTAGTACTATTCCACCCAATGGGGTAAGGAAAAGTAATTATATTCCTTTGTACAGTTTTAGCTGGTTTGCATGTAACCATTTGTCAGTCAATTTGTTGTTTTGCATGAGTCTAACCTGATAGACTGCTGGATTGGGCTTGTTGACAATGGGATATGGGGCCTTCCCACTTGTTAGAAAAGGAATGCATGGGATGTGCAAATCTGAGAACCATTACCTGATCCCCAACTTGCCAATCCACTTCTTGTGCATGTTTGTCAAACTGGATGTTGCACTGTTGCTGGGCCTTGCCCACACAGTTAGCAGCATACAAATGAGTGTGTATAAGGTCTTGTCTGAGTTTTTCCACATATTGGTCCACTGAGACATGGTCTGCAGTGGGGGTGCACAGGTCAAACAACAGGTGTTCAGGTAATCTCATATTTCTACCTGTCATCACCTCAAAGGGTGTCAGTTGGGTGGTGGCTGAGGGGGTACCCCTAATTGCCATAAGGAGTAATGGCAACAGGAAATCCCAATCCTTGGGATTGCCCTCAATGAACTTGGAAAGCGTTTGCTTCATCCATCTGTTGGCTCTCTCTACTTGACCAGATGATTGTGGGAGGTAAGTTATGTGGAACTTCTAATGAACGCCAAGGAGTTCAAGTGCTTCTTTCATCATCTCACCTATAAAACTGGTTCCTTTGTCTGAGTCTATGTTAAGAGGTAGGCCCCACCTGGAGAAAATCTGTTCCACTAGGATTTTGACAGTGGTTTTAACAGTGCATGTCTTAGTGGGGAAAGCTTCAACCCACTGGGAGAAAAGATCAGTTACCACAAGGGCATATTTGTTGTTTCTGCTAGTATTGGTCAGGGGACCAATAAAATCGATCTGTATGGCATGCCAAAGGCTGGAATACCTTTGTGGTAGTAGCTTGGCACTACATTTGGAAGGGATGGGGTTGTTTTGTGCACAAACAAGGCAGTTGTCTATATAATGTTTAACATCCTTGGTGACACCAGGCCGCTAGGCAATGGTCTTGAGTCTTTGGAGTGTATTTTCCACTCCCTGGTGTCCACCAGTAGGGGTGTCATGCACTTTGAGCAAAAATACTGACCTAAGATGATGGGGAACCACACATAACTTGGGGGGGTATCATCTGGTTGATACCAGATGAGCTTGTCATCAGGGGACAAGTGTAACTTACCTTCATGCCTTCCATATGGGTTATTGGTAGATAGATTCTTCTCAGTACCTTTGTCCAGGAATCTGAACACATCTTTGAGTTCAGAGTCAGTATGTTGGACTCCTGACAAATCTAATGGGAAAAAGGGTTCAGGTTTCTTCCTGTTGCAATGTGTACAGCCACTCTGGCCTCTAGATGGTTTATCATGCAGGTGCCCCCCCGGGCCCCTTCCTTTGCAAGGGTGTCAGTGGTGTCATTGAAGGCATGATGGGGTCATGTATGGAGTGGGCCTTAACTTTGTGTACATAGAGTTTGTGTGTACATTTCTATGCCAGTGAATGAATGTATATTACCAAGTCCTAGTGTTTCACTCAGCTGCCATCAAAGGAGGTAAAGGAGTTCTTCTGCCAGAATGGAAGGAATTCTGTAAGTGAGCAACAAACACAGTTAGAGTCTGTAAAAATGATGGCATCCTCAGTTCCATGCTGGATGAATTTGAGGGTGCAGACCACCACTGCCATCTCAGCATACTGTGATGATGTCACACTGCAATGCTTAGAAATCTTGACAGTGTTACCATAAGGGTACATGACTAATATGCCCATTCCTGCTATCTGTTCTCCCTGATAATAGGACACTGAATCTTCAATAAAGACACCACACAGTGAGGTGTTCTCAAGTAATTGTGGTGCAGCAGGAAGGAAAGGACCTGGATCTGGCAGATCAGGTGGCTGCAGTGTGCAGTCATTGGGTTCTACTTGGAAGAGGACACCATGCACCAGCATGGATGGCATTTTAGTTGGGTGGACCTTGATGTCTCTGTCCTGGAGAAGGAGGGACCAGTGTGCCAGTATGGCATTGGAGATCGAGCCATCATTCACTCTGTCTGATAGCAGAAAAGTCATGGGAGGAGTGGTTTGCATTATTGGTCAGGGGGAGTACCCAATGATGTACAAAAAGTGCTTGACAGCCCAGTAAGTAGCCAGAAGTTTCCTTTCAAAAAGACTGTACTTCTGTTCCACTGGGGTCAAGAGCTGTGATGCATATGCAATAGGTATCAGGGTGCTGTGAACCTTCTGGGCCAACACTGCAGACATGGCAATGTCAAGGGTGGCACACTCCAGATAGAATGGCAAGCCTGGATTGGGGTTGACCAAAGCTGGAGCTGAGACCAAGGTCTGTTTCAGTGACATCACAGCTTGGGTGTGAATAGGACTCTGATTTCAGGAGACATCTTTTTTGAATAATTCATAGGGGTGGCCTTCTGGTGAAATCACAAATAAAATCTCTAGAATAGTTTACCATACCTAGAAACCTTCTGAGGGTGACCTTGCTAGTAGGCACTGGCAGATCTTGCAATCCTTGGATCTTCTTTCAGGCAGGGCTTTGGCCCTGGCCTGTTATTCTCAAGCCCAAAAAGAGTACCTCTTTCTGATATATTTGTGCCTTTGCAGGGTTACCCTTGAGGCCTGCCCTCTGGATGAGGGTCAATAATTCATCCAAAAGATCCAGATGTTGTTCCAGTGTTGCTGTGGCCAACAATAGGTCATCCACATACTGCAAGAAACACTGGAGTGTAGAGAAACCCTGAAGGGCATCCATCATGTGCATATGGAACAGGGAGGGGATGTTGTAGAACCCCTGTGGTGAGCAAGTCCATGTGTACTGCCTACCATCAAAAGTGAAGGCAAACTTATATTGAGCCTTAGAGGCCAATGGCAATGACCAGGAACCACTGGAGATGTCCCAGGCACTAAACCATTTTTAGTCAGGTGTCAGTAATCATAGCACATCTGGTGCTGATACTACAGTTGGGGCGCTACTGGGGGTGACCTGGTTAGTCTCCTGTAGTCAATAGTAAATCTTCAGGTACCCATGAGCTTTTTCATGGGCATCACTGGGGAACTTGCAGTGGAAACACATGTCCTGATTACACCTTGCTTGAGGAGTAATTTAATTGTTTCTCTAAGACAAGGCAAGGCCTCGGGTGGAAAGGGGTATTGCCATTGCCTCTCATGTGTTGGACCTGTCACTTCAATAACAGCACGCATCTTGCCACAGTCATGCTTGTTAGTGGTGAATGCCTCCAGATGTCTTTGTAGAATGGGGAGGAGCTTTGGGAAAAGCTTGTGGTTCTTGAACAGATCTATGACGTCATACTCTTTATTGATCACAGAAATGGTTGCAACCACATGTGTGTCAGGGATCATGATGTGTGATATTGTCTCTGAATTTGTATCAGTAACAGATTGGCTAGGTCCACCACACAGCCATGTGGTGCCAAAAAGTCAATTCTGATTATGCTAAGGTGATCATGCATTATCATCAGCTGAATGGTATGATAGGCCTTCAGGTGTCCTAGTGTCACAGGTAGTGGCAAGGAGTGGTATTCAGCTAACTCTAGCTCTGTCTACAACAGACATATTGATCCTTCATCTGGTAGACTAAGGTGATGTGTCTGGGTGATCATCTTGTAATACAGACACCACCATGCCTGTACCCAGAGGTACTGTCAGTAGGCGGCCCCTGACCTTGGCCTCTGTGCAGGGCCTTCCACTTGTATCCAAGACAAGTTTGTTTACAATATGGACTGGGGCTTATAATTGTCAATCTGTACCAGTGGAAGCATGTGTGATCTCTTGGAAGAGAGTCTAGGCATGGTATCTTTGAACCATCTCACCATGCTGCACTGATGACATATAGGGAGCCACTTCTGGGTTCAAGCTGAAAGCACTTGAGGGCCTGGATGACTGGTATCCCCACAGCCTGTCCCCCCTGTTGTATTGCTGCAAGGGCCCAAACAGGAATTGCATCCGTTACAGAATCCATTTGCCCGAGAAGGTCTCAGAATTTCCATTTTCATCGGCTATTTCCCATAGGTGGTTTCGATTTTGACTATATTTCCCTGGAAACTATATGATCTGAACTCTTGAAATTGGATACTTCCAAGGCAAAAGGATCAGATGAGATCCCCTCTACACTGCTGAAATTTGCAGCTTGTGTGGCTTATCCTCTTGCCTGCATTTTTAATTTATCTATTGAAAGTGGGGAATTTCCAGAAGGATGGAAAATTGCTAAGGTTAGACCAATATTCAAGGCTGGAGACAAGAGTGAGCTGGGCAATTATCGGCCCATCTCGCTCTTGTCTCAGATTTCTAAGGTATTTAAAAAGATCATATCCTGTCAGTTGAAAGGCTTTCTTGAGGATAATAATAAATTGGCACCTTTTCAATCAGGTTTCAGGGCACATCATAGCATGCACAAACAGCATTGATAAAGGTAGTGCTTTAACGCCAACCGAGTCTGGACAAGAGGTTAATGACAGGAGCATTATTTATAGATCTTTCAAAAGCATTTGATACCCTTAATCATTGGGTTCTCCTGTCCAGACTCAGTGAGATCGGCTTGTCCTATCGATCAGTTAAATGGTTTGCTTCTTACTTGATGAACCGTAGACAATTCGTGGAAGTGGGCTCCTATAAATCTAAGATTCTGGAAATAAATAATGGAGTACCACAGGTTTCCATTCTGGGGCCTTTATTATTCAATGTTTACATGAATGATTTTAAGGTTACATCCACATCTGCACAGTGTCATATGTATGCTGATGACACTGTGCTGTATGTTGAGAAAGATACTGTAGAATCTATAAATGAGAGGTTGCAATTGACTTTTGATGAAATTCAGGAATTTTTTAAAATGAATCACCTTATTCTAAATACCAATAAAACACAATTATTGTTGTTTAAAAGTAATAATAATAAAAAAAGATTTGCATCTGGATATTCATACTGTGGATGGTATTGCCATCAAGCAGGTGGACTCATATAAATATCTTGGGGTCTGGTTAGACAATAGTTTAGGGTGGGATATCTACATAAATTCCCTCATAAAGAACATTAATAGAAAAATAGGTGTATTGTATAGATATAAAAAGTTTATGTCCAGGGATGCTCATTTGACTGTAGTTAACTCTTTGATACCCCTAATGTTGGATTACGGTGATCTACTCTACGCAGGAGCCTTAGAAAAGTATACAAGTAGTGTAGACTTAGTTTTCTGCAGATTGGCCCTTTTTGTCTTAGATGCCCCCTACAGAACACAAAGGTGCTTACTTTTTAAGGAATTGGACTGGATTAGCCCTATAGTGAGAAGAGATTTACATCTGCTTCAATTTATGATTAAAGTCTGGCATATGAAAGTACCTAGTTATATCACTGATTTATTTGAGGTTAGGAAGACTAAGGAAAGCCTAAGGGCCTCAACTGGAACTCAATTTGTTCTGCTTAAATGTAATCTAAGGATAGGTAGATCTTCTGTACTTGCCAGAGGTATTAGCCTATAGAATAGATCTCCTCCAGCTCTAAGATGCAATAAAAAAAAACATAACCCTAATGAACTAAGGAAATGGCATATGTTTGCACTAAATAAGAGTATACCATGTAACAATTGTTTAACAATTTGAAGTCTATTTGTTATATGTTTTTTTTTTTTTGGAATTGTTGATTATTTGTATTACTTGTTGTCTTGTATTAATTTTGTATTAATCTTGTGGTATTGTTTATTTATGTGGAATTTTCTTAACCAAATTTGGAACTTCCTTGAAAATGAGTTATGTTCAAGTGAATGTCTCCAATTATTCATATTTTGAATAAAAAATGATTTACTACTACTACTATATGAAGAGCATGATCTTACATAGAAACATAGAAACATAGAATCTGACGGCAGATAAAGACTGCTTGGCCCACCCAGTCTGCCCATTTCCCTGCCCACTGGATAAGCTGCAGTTCCTAGTTAACCAGCAGCCTACTTCTTCCTACCCCCCCAGGAATTGCCTTTTGACAGTCCCATGCATGCTTGAATTCCACCACTGTTTTTGACTCCACAACCTCCTCCGGAAGGCCGTTCCATGCATCCACAACCCTCTCTGTGAAAAAATACTTCCTTAAATTACCTCTGAGCAGCCCCCCCCATCTTCAAATTGTGCCTCCTTGTTCTTGTACACCTCTTTTTTTGAAAGATGCTACCCTCTTGGACTTTGTTGATTCCCTTGAGGTACTTGAAAGTTTCTATCATGTCCCCCCCCCTTTCCTCGAGGCTATACATATTAAGCTCCTTAAGTCTCTCTCTTCATATGTCTTCCAGTGCAGACCCTGCACCATTTTAGTTGCCCTCCTCTAGACAGCTTCCATCCTGTCTATGTCTTTGCAAAGACAGGGTCTCCAGAACTGCATGCAGTAGTCCAGATGGGGTCTGACCAGCTGTCTGTACAGAGGGATAATAACTTCCTGTTTTCTACTGGTGATGCCTCTCCCTATGCATCCCAGTATCCCCCCAGCCCTCCTTGCAGCCCTATCACATTGCTTGGCCACCTTTAGGTCATCTGATATGACTTCCCCCAGGTCCCTTTCCATTATTGTTGTTGTTAGTATCTCACCCCCCATTGTGTACTCTTCCCCTGGGTTTTTGTTTCCTAAGTGCATTACCTTGCACTTCTTAACATTGAATCTAAGCTGCCATACATTTGACCATTCCTCTAGCCTTGCCAAGTTCCTTTTCATCCTTTCCACTCCACCTTGTGCATCAGCTCTGTTGCAGATCTTTGTGTCATCTGCAAAGAGAAATACTTTTCCTTACAGTCCCTCTGCAATGTCGCTTATAAAGACATTGAAGAGAACTGGTCCTAATACTGAACCCTGCGGTACCCCACTAGTAACCCCCCTTTCTTCAGAGTGGACTCCATTTACCATTACTCTCTGTGTCCTATTCTCCAGCCAATTTTTTACCTAGGCTGTCATCTTGGGACCCACTCCCCGGCTAGCTAACTTGCATATTAATCTTTTGTGTGGGACTGTGTCAAATGCCTTGATAAAGGTAGGCCATGTCCACAGCCCCTCCCTGATCTACTACTTTGGTCACCCAGTCAAAGAAATCTATCAGGTTTGTCTGGCATGACCTTCCTGCTGTGAATCCATGCTGCCTTGGGTCCTGTGCCCCTCTGGCCTCTAGATACTCGACAATCTTTTCCTTCAGAAGTGATTCCATCATTTTCCCTACCACTGAGGTTAAACTAACAGGTCTGTAGTTTCCTGCTTCTGCCTTGCTCCCACTTTTGTGAAGGGGAATCACATCTGCCCTCCTCCAGTCCTCGGGTACCACCCCATCCTCCCATGATTTGTTAAACAGTGTAGTCAGTGGTGTCACTAATTCTACCCTTAGTTCTTTTAGAATTCTGGATGAATCCCATCAGGTCCCTTTGCTTTGTCCACCTTCAGTTTTAAGAGTTCTTTCAGAACCCTTTCTTCTGTAAATGGGCTGGTATCAACTTCTGTATCCAGAGTGTTTCTACTGTTTGTTTAAGGTACCTCCCCCTCTTCCTTTGTAAATACTGAGCAAAATTATTTGTTTAGTATCTCTGCCTTTTCACAGTCACCCTCTGCCCACCCTCCACCCCTTTATTAAGCCTCACTATCCCTCCCTTGGTCTTCCTTCGCTCCCTGTTGTACCTATAAAAGGTTTTATCCCCCTTCTTAACTGAGTTGGCTATCTTTTCCTCAGTTTGGGCCTTTGCTGTTCTGACTGCCTTCCCAGCTTCCTTTTGCTTTAACTGATACAGTTCTCTGTCCTGCTCCTTCTGTGATTCCTTGTACTTCCTGAAAGTTTCCTTTTCTCTTGAACCTACACTGCCACTTCCTTTGAGAACCATAGTGGTTTCTTACATCATTTAGTTTTGTTTATTTGCTTCACACAAAGGCTTGTTACCTCTGTGATGGCAGTTTTTATTATTCCCCATTGTTCTTCCACCCCTTCTTCCTGCCCATTTGCTAGTGCATTCCTTAGGCACTCACCCATTTTGGCAAGGTCAGTCCTCCTAAAGTCCAGTACCTTTGCCTTTGTATGGCTTGACTCTATTGCTGTGTTTATTGTGAACCATACTGTTCAATGGTTGCTTGTTCCCAGATGATTACCCACTTCTACATATGTGATCCTCTCTTCATCTCCATTTGAGAGAACCAGGTCTAAGATTGCTCCTTCTCGAGTGGGCTCCAATATTAGTTGTCTAAGGCATGCCCCCTGTAGGGCATCTAGAATAACCCCACTCTTCAAAGTGACTGCTGCAACTGCACTTCAGCTAACATCAGGCATATTCAGATTGCCCATCAGCAATATCTCCCCTTTTTCTGCCATAGTAAGTATACTTTCTATCATTTCCTTGTCCATTTCCTCCCCCTGAGAAGGGGTCTGTATACAACCCCTGTGTGGATTGTGGTGCCATTGCCGGTCTCCAAATTTACCCACAGTGCTTCTTCTCCTCCCTGTTTTCCCTTTTGTTCTGTTGCTTTGATTCCCTCCCTTATGTAAAGAGCAACTCCTCCTCCTCATTTACCCTCTCTGTCCCTCCTGTAGATAGTGTATCCTGGTATGTTTACGTCCCAGTCATGGTTTTGTGTGAACCATGTTTCTGTGACTGCCATGATATCCAGATGTTCCTCCTCCATTAACGCCACTAATTCAGGAAGCTTGTTACTCAGACTACGAGCTTTGGTACTCATTGCTTTCCATTTTTTGATGGCTTTACCTTCTGTTGCAGCATCCCCCACTGACCTTTCTACCTCGGTCTTTTTCTCATTTAGTACCCTGCTTTGTAGGGAGAGGCTGGGATTTTCTGGCTGCTTATCAGTGCCTCCCCCCTTGACTAGTTTAAAAGCTTGCCAATGAAGCATTAAAACTGATTGCACAAAAGACTTGTTCCCTTCCTGGACAGATGCAGACCATCCTGCTAGTAAAGGCTGATGTCCCTCAAGGTGGAATCCCAGTCCCCAATGAAGCCAAACCCCTGTGCTCCACACCATTTTTTCAACCATTCATTATACTGCATGGTGCAAAGTACCTTCGCCTCACTCATGCCATTGACAGGCAGCACCTCTGAGAAGGATACTGTGTGTGCTACTTATCTTAGGCCCCTCTCCAGTTCTACAAAGTCCTTCTGCACTGCTCTAATCTCATGTTGAGCCAAGTCATTTGTCCCTAGGTGGACAACGATGTCCAGCTCAGACTTCCGTGCAGCTGTTCTCATGATCCTGAGGATGTGCATCCTGTCCCTCCAAGCCATGGCACCAGGCAGGCACCTTACTTCAGTTTTCTCTGCTCCCCCAGTTCTATCCCCCTAATAATTGAGTCCCCCACTAGGAGCTGCTTCCTTTCCTTGTCATGTCCTCTGCCTCCTTCCTGTGGGCCTCTTGTGACAGGTGTCCTCAGCCTCCTTAATCTCCTCTGTGGGTGATCCATAGGGGAGCTGTGCTCCTAGAATGGTGGTAGATGATTGTGAGGAAAAACTGACTGAGTGTACCTCTGTTCCACCATCCTCACCCTCCCTGAGCCCACTGTGGTCCAACTGCTGTGCTTTTGCAACCTCTGAGGTAGTGGTAGTGGCTCTGGTGCTCCTGTATGGGGAGGTTCCTTCCTATCATCCAGTCTGGCCTGGGGAAGGTTCCCTACTGCTGTCCAGTGTGGCCTGAAGATGGGAAAATTCCTCCCTCAGGGCAGAGAGTTGTCTGCAAATAGGGCAGCATCTCAGCCTCCAGAAAGACTCTCGGAAGACTGCTGCCCCACAGCCATTACATTGCACTACTCCCCACATGATTATGTACTTTTGTGTGTGTGTGTGTGTGTGTGTTTGTGTGTGTGATTGGTTTGTTATATAGAAATATATATATTATACAATGTGTATGTTTACATTTTCAGTGCAGTGTGCTAGAGAGGATATGACATTGATATGCAGCTTGCACTCTTGAGAAAATGATGGTAGAACCCCAGGTATAAAGGAACTATTTCCAGGGTGGGTGGGGTGAGGGTGGTAAGGTTGGGCCTAAACTGTGCCCTCACAAAACAATCAGCTAAGAGCTCTGACCCACCACTGTGATGAGTGCCTTCCGTCAGCAAGATACCATACACAACAATTTGAAAGAGAAAATCCCCTGCTAATCAAACAGAGAAAAATCCAGACATCCAAGTCAAATGCAGGTAAACCTCTCCAGCCCCAAAACAGCCTGGTGGTTTGTGCTCTGAAAGCAGTCAGCCCCAAAATAAGTCAGCTGTGCTTTAAACTCTTCCTGCCCTGAAAATTTTAAGAATTGTAACAAGACTGTCTTTTCCTGATAATTCTAAGTTCCTTATTTCACCTTTTAGTTAGAAGTAGCCTCCACCTGCAGAATATCTGCTACAAACCAAAGACAATTGTAAGGTTCGCCTCCCTCTGTTGTGAGCACAACTCGCTTTCTTGCAAATCCTATGTTCAGTATTGCAGCTTATTTGTTGTTTACCCTTGTTATTCTTATGGTGATTCTTGTTTTTGTGGTAGTTTCTGTTCCCAGCCTAGGGTTGTTTGTTCAGCCTGCTGGGAGTGTTGGTTGTTTATGTGGAGGAGCAGTTTCTCTTGGGCCTGTCCCTCTACATATTAGGGCATCGTGGCCTCTGGAATGGCTTCTACAGCAGCTACTTTCTTAGAACCAGAGCCTGAATCAAGGATGTAGAGTTGATAAACTCTCTCTGTTTTCTGAAAAAAATTTAGGCAAACCTCTCTATGGTGGGATAAGTGGTTGGCTCTACCTTTTCTCTAACTGCAGGGATCATGTTCCTAAGGAACAGAGTCTTGTATTCAATGAGGTCCACATCTGCTGCATGTCCTGCAAAGTGCTTCCCTGCTCAGTAGGCCATCCAGTGCCTCTGGTGAAAAGTCACTGGACTTTCTTTCACATTCTGTTTTACAGGGTATGCGAGCATCACTCCTACTACACCTGGGTTGTGTGCATAAATGAGCTCAGCTGCTACTTCATCAAAGGTGGCGTGCCTGTCCTGTCAGACAATATCAGGGAGTTTTGCCCATAGTCCAGGATCAATGGTCTGGTGTAGGATCTGAACCTGGTAGTCTGCAGTGAGACTAAGTATTTCATATTTAGCATGCATATTTTCCGAGTGGCAACAGAGGTTGTTGGGCAGACTCATCTGACCAATGCTGTCAGCTATTTGCTGAACACAGTAGGCCATTTGTAGGGATTATTGGGATGCTTAAGTGGAAACAGATTACCTTGGGCACCTTTCAGGGCTGTCTGAGCCATGGCCTCAGCCGCAGAATGAACCATGCCCTCCTGAGTTGCAGCCTCATGTAGAAGCTGCCTCATCTGGGTCTTGAGAACCTGTTTATTTTTCTCAGAGATGGGCATGGTGCCTAAAGCAGTCTCAGTCATTTTGTCTATCTCCTGCCTGTTTTCCACATTAATATGTAAAAACTTAGAAAGGGCTGCTGAAAGGTTAGAAGTATTGGAAAGGAGTCAGATGGAACTTACTGAATGCTTGAAAATTATGTCAAGTTTAAATAGAGGCGCAGTAGGGAAGAAAAATTTTTGGGGTAGAAAATGCTACAAGAAAAAGAAATATTAGTGAGTCTGAAGGAAAAAAAACACTCAGGTTGATAAGACAGTAAACAGTCAAATGGAAAGGAAAAGAAGGGGGTTAGTCCTTTACAACCAGTCTCAGGTGATATTAGAATGGAGCAGAAAGTAAATGAGTTAAATAGAGAAAGGGAAGTAGTGGAGAATGTTGATTCGGGGACTGAAAGAAAGACAGTAGAAGTGATAATATGAAAGGATAGAAGTGAGAAACAGTTTTGAGGCTTTAGGAGAGGCTAGTCAAAGAAATGGTGAGGAAGGAGAGTGTGTTGAAAACCAAGAAGAAATGGGGAAGAGAGGTGAGAGACTGGTGGTGGTTATTGGAGATTAAATTATAAAATACACAGATCAGTATATTTGCAGGAATAATAAAATGAGCAGGATGGTTAGTAGCTTCTCTGGTGCAGGGATTTTGGATCTGGTCGATATGGCTGACAATATTTTTAAAGAAGCTGGGGAAAGGCCAGTTGCTGTAATTCATGTGGGCATAAACGGCATAGCAAAATAAAAATTGCCAGAAATGCAGAAAGATTATAAGAAGTTGGCAAAAAAATTAGAGAAAAAAGGGAGTGAGATATTGATTTCATAAATGTTACATGAGCATAGGGAATCGGTTTATAAACAAAAGAGGATAGCCTTAACAAATGAATGGCTGTTGAAGTGGGCTGATTCAAGTGGATATACTGTAGGTCTATTAGGCACTGGAATACATTCAATAACAAAAATGAACTGTTTTGCAAGGATGGACTCCATTTAAATTTTAGGGGTAGTAGGATTTTGAGGATGAGTTTGAAAAATGAGATTGAAATTAGTTTGAACTAAAAGGTTGGGGGGACGAATAAAGCAGATATGAGGAAAAGGGAGTTAAAAGGAGGTAAAGGTAGAACGGTAAAATCCCTAAAGGTTATGTTTTTTAATACTAGGCATCTAAATGAAGCAAGCAAAATCAGAAATGGAAATTTTGATCAATGAGGGGGAGCTGGATATGATAGGGGTGGTTGAAACATGGTGAAAAAATGAAAATGTTTGGTCTCAGAATATTCCTGGTTACAAGCTGATTAGAAGGAATAGGAGGGAAAGAAGAGGGCTTGCTCTTTTTGTTCAGGAGGATTTGGAGATTAGGAGAATGGAGGAAATAGTGGAACTGGGAAAGTAGAAATTATAACTACTGAACTGTTAGGAATAAAAGGAAAGAATGTAGGATTTCTGAGTTTTACAGAGCACCAGATACAGATGTATTAGAGACAGAAGCATGCTTAGAATACTTGGGTAGACTGGCAGAAGATACTGATGTTGTTTTGATGGGAGATCTAAATATGCCAGAAATTAGATGGGGCGAAAATCAGAAAGGAAATAATATTTCAAGTAGATTTCAGGAAGAACTGCTGGCAGTAGGGATTCGACAGTGTATACAAGAAGCAACTAGGGGAGAAAATATACTGGATGTCATTCTTATGAACAGAAGTGAAATTGTTAGACAAGTAAAAATTCAACTACAAGTGTGGATGAGCGATCATAATTCTGTATTATATGAATTAGATTGGGAAATGGACTTGGTTAAGGGTAATACTGTTCAGTATCTGTATAAAAAGGGGGATTGTAGGGCAATGAGAGTGGAACTAAGGAATATAGATTTGGGGACATATGATAGAAAATAACAATCTTGAGAAAGCATGGGGAAAGTTCTTAAAAGTAATAAATGAGATTAAGGAAAAACATGTTCCAAAGAAAAGAATATATAATAACAAACGAAAAAAGCCTCCATGGTTGACAATGAAAATAACTAGACTATGCAGGATAAAGAAAGTTTATTTTTGGAGGATGAAAAAGGATGGGGCATCAGCAAATAAGGAAAGGTACAGAAAGATGTTAAGGAAGCTTAAGAGGGAAACAAGGAAATCTAAAAAAAAGCTTGAAATGGGACAAGTAATGAATAAAAATAAAAACTTTTATGCTTATGTGAACAGGCAGTGGGGAGGCAGTAATATGGTAGGGCCTTTAGTAGTCAATAGGGAAGTAATGTCAGATCCATAGGAGATGGCAGAGGAAGTTGCCAAATGGTTTGGTGTTGTATATAAGAAACAGAGTACTAGGTTGGATGGTAGATTGGGAAATGGTGATCTTGATGTAAAGGAGCTAATAATAGAGCAGTGAGTGATGAAAAAGATTATGAGGTTAAAGGGGAATAAAGCAGCTGGACCAGATGAGATTCACCCATTTATGGTAAAAGAGGTGAGACACAAGTTGGTAACTAATATTACCTTGTTGAGGCAAAGGTCACTCACTGAGGGTGTGGTGCCAGTGGAATGGAGGAGGGCATATGTGGTGCCAATATATAAGAAAGGTAAAAGGGATCAGGTGGTAAATTATAGACTGGTGAGCCTGACATCAGTGATGGGGAAGATAATTGAGGGGATAAGAGGTGAAGAAATAAAAGACACCATGACCAAAAAAGGAATAAAAGATCAGTATCTGCATGGATTTGTTGAGGGTAGGTCATGTGAGACAAATCTTACAATATTTTATGAACATATACATAGATGGATGGATGAAGAAAGGAGTGTAAATGTGGTGTTTATTTATTAATTTATTTAGTTAGTTAGTTTTTGTTAACCGGGTAGGTGTGCTAGCCATAAAATGACTATTTTCAGGCATGACCCAGGAGAGTACAACAAAAAGAGAACAGTTGAACAACAGCAACATGGGTACAATAATATAAATAGAGGAACAGTACAGCAGTGCTACAAAAATACAATGGGTAGAAACAACAAAAAATAATGGCAAGCATTATACAGATAATGGCAGTAAGATACATAATAAGTGCAGAAACCATGGACCCGACCTGTGGAGTGAAAGGGTTAATAAGATAGTAAGGTTATATAGAGAGAAAGGTGAGGAATGTTCAGACATAACAAGAAAGACTGACAGAAGGAAGGTAAGGGGTGATAACTGGCAGAACAACAGTAGATGGTGAGCAACAAGGCTCAAGAAGGAAGAGAGCTAGTAGTCAAGAAGTTATTTACAAAGAGATGGAAAAATATGGGAAGGGGAAGAGGAGACAGTCTTGGAGCTGGATTAGAGCAGGGGTAACATTACTGGTAAGTCTCAGGAGCTTCAGGTTGGGTCAAAGCATGTACATGCATCAGCTAAGGATAGATAACGACGATATTCACTTTTAAATCCAAAATGAGACTGAGACAGCCGGAGGTTGAGTGGAAGAGCATTCCATAGCCTGGGAGCAGAGAATTGGAAGGCCCCTGTGCTTTTCATCATCCGACATCTTGGAACATAGAGCAAGGATTTGTCAGCTGAATGCAGGCCATGGGAGGATGGTTGAGGGACCAGCAACACCGCCAACTGGGATGTTTTTTTTTTCTGGATAATCAAGTCCATTAGTGATCCAAGGTAGTATTGTCTAATGGCAGAGGGTGAGAGTCAATTCAGATCCTTATAAAGAAGGCAGTGATGTCTGAGTTGCGGTGAAGAAGAGGCAAATCGGCATATATTGTTATAAGTTACATCCCATTTTAGTAGGGAGGTTTTATGGGCAGAGGTAATAATAGAGGCACCATAAGTAAGGGTTGGGAGCAGAATACTCAGGCAATTCCTAATTTGGCTGAGGGTGTAAGCATGTAGCCTGCTTTTTGTAAGCTACTCCTAGTTTTGGAATTTACAGCTTTGCATGAGGACTGAATGTGAAGATTAAAATCCAGGGACTGGTCCAGGAGGATCCCAAGGTACTTCAAGGAAGTAACATTTTCAAGTGGAAATCCTCCTGGGTGAAGAACCTCCAGCAAACTAGAACAGCTCTTCATCTTTGGTGCAGAACCTAGGAGCATGGCTTTCATTTTCTTTTCATTTAGTACAAGCTTACAGTCTAGTAGCCAGTCTAAGACCTTATTGAAGTCTGAAGTAAGTGATGTGTTTATGCAGGCAATACTAGAAGAACTAGTGTAGATGATCAGGTCATCAGCGTAGAGAATAGCTAAGCAGGATTTCAGGAACTCAGCTGCATTGTTGATAAAAATTGAGAACAGAAGGGGCCAAGGATAGAGCCCTTGGGGACCCAAGGTTGATAGTAGATGTTGGACAGGAGAGATAAATTTGACAGCTTGCGACCTGTTTGGCAGGAAGCTACAGAACCAGTCCACAACAGGGAAAGAGAAATGGAATTTATGGAAAGTGGAGAGAAGCAGGGGATGGTCTACAAGGTCTAAAGCCTTAGTGAGGTCAATGAAGATGGCACCTGTGAGTTTTCCAGAGTCCATGTTGGACAGAATATCAGTAGTTAGTTGAAGAAGAGCTGTGGTGGTGCTGTGACCTTTTCTGAAACTATGCTGAGTGTCTGAGAAGAGATTGTAGCATGTAAGGTAGTCAATGGTCTGTGATGCAACTATTTTCTCTAGGATCTTGTTAAGGACAGAGAGAATTGCTATAGGTCTGTAATTGGTCATATCCTTTGGGTCACCTTTTTTAAAGACAGGTGTTAGTCTTTCAGATTTCCATAGGTCTGACACAGTGCTATGGATAAGGGATAAAGTGTAGCTTCTAGCAATCAAAGAGGCAATGAGTGGAGCAGCCAACTTAAGAAGATGAGGTTCCAGTGAGTCAGAACCAGAGCTGGTATTGGCAGATATGGATCGCAGTAATTTCAGAACTTCTGCTCTTGATATAGCCTTGAAATAGAATGCTGGCACTGGAGGAGCATCATGCGATAGGGCAGTATGGTTGTCTGATGGCAGTGTGGTAGGTAGATTGCAGTGCAATCCACTAGGTTGTAAAGCCAAGGTATAGTATGAAAGATTAGAGAAAAGATTGTTAAAACTGTTTGAGATGGTCCTAGGGTCATTACAATGTGCCCTATTTATGATAATTTCATCAAGAGTGACCGATTGTGAGGTACCGAGAAATGTTTTGACATGGGCCCAGAATTTCCTCAGGTCACAGGCTGAGTTTTGTGGAAGGTTACTGGACTTTAGCCAAGCTTTTGATTCTGTACCCCATAATAAGGTTGTTGAGAAAATGATTAGGTTTGAGGTAAATACTAGTATTATAAAATGGGTGGAACAGTGGCTAATGAATAGAAAACAACAGGCTAGAATTAGGGGTTCATTGTCAAAACCTCAAGGGGTGGGGAGTGGTGTTTCACAGGGGTCTGTGGTGGGACCCTTATTGTTTAGGTTATTCGTAAGTGACTTGGAAATAGATAGTAGAAATAAGCTGTTGAAATTTGCAGGTGATGTGAACATAGGAGGAACTATAGATACATTTGATGATAGATTAACATATGGAAGAGATATGATACAAATTTTGGAGTGAGCAGAGGGAAACGGAATGAATTTTAATGAGGATAAATGTATCATAATGCATTTGGGAAGGAAAAATATTTACCCGACTTATTATATGAAGGGCATAAAATTGGAGGTTTCCACGTGAGAGAGATTTGGGAGTCGATATCCAGAATGACTTAAAGAATAATATACAGTGTAGACATTTATCAAACAAAGCAATGTTTTTGGTAAACAGTATTAGAAGAGGCTTCCACTCTAGAAGTAGAGAGATATTAATGCCATTGTTAATGACTCTGAATAGGCCCTTACTGGACTCTTGTTCAACAGTATGGAGTCCTTACCTAGTAAAGGATGCTAAAATGGTAGAAAGGCCACAGCAGACATATACAATAATGATTGTAGGGTGTAAAGATCTGGATTATGAGGGAATTTATGGTTTACAGTCTCATAGGAACATAGACTTTGACGACAGATAAGGACCGCTTGGCCAACTTAGTCTGCCCATTTCCCTACCTACAGAATAAGCTGCAGATCCTAGTTAACCAACAGCCTATTTCTTCCTACCCCCACTAAAATTGCCTTATGTCTGTTCCATGCATTCTTGAATTTTCCCACAGCCTCCTTAGGAAGGCTGTTCCATGCATCCACCACCCTCTCTATGAAAAAATGCTTCCTCACATTGGAAGATTAAAGAAGCTGGGAATTGTGGTCCTTGAGTGATAGGAGGGCTAGAGGGGATATATTGTTTCTATTTAAAATCCTAAAGGATGAGAGTATGAGGAAGCAGATGGGAATGGAATTTAAAGATCAAATATATCAGTCGAGAGGGCATGATAGGCAGTTGAGGTAGACAATATGTAGGACGGATATAAGAAACAATGGTTTCAAGAACTGAGCAAACAGAATGTGGAATAGATTACCACAGGAAGCTGATGTAGAAACTGCTGAGGTTTTTAAGATCAGAGCAGATCAGTACCTAAATTATGTTGATAACTTAGGTTGCTGCCACTGAATTGTGGGGAAAGCTTACATGGGCTATGCTTTCTTGACTTTCCTATATTCCAGTATGAAATCCAGTAAGAAATAACGCTGATCCGTGGTGCCATTGGGACTAGGCCTGCTCCCCCTTATCATGGGGGTCACCATGTTGACATCACCCATGATGTGCATCATGCTGTCGATGACATAGGGTATGGGTGTCATGTGATGGGAGTCTGCCATGTTGTGGATGGTGGGGGGGTGTCTGAGCCATAGTAGGGGTGTGATTGGGTGTTGTATTGGGAAATGTCATCATTGGACTCCTCCCCTTCAGATGACATCAACAAGGCCGGGGTTACACCACCCATCACCTTGACATGACCAGCCAACACCTCTTGCTGATGGTGCATTTTCACCATTTTAGATTCACATTCATCATGACTAACTTTTACAACATTCTGATCCACTATATCCTGCACCTGTTTCTGTAACACTCTATATGTGGTGCTCAATTCATGATTGTCCCTAGTAGCTAAGTCAATACATACCTGGTTTATTTCATCCTGCAGCTCTCCCAACTCCACAAGCATCTGTTCATTTGTTCTACTAAATAAATCATTCATTTGTAAAGCCTGCCCCTTATCCTGTCTCAAACTTTCACATTCTTGCTTCAACATTCAAATTTCCTGCTTGTTTTCTTGAGCAAAATGATGCAAAAGGAAATCCTTTTCATTTCATAGTGTCTGAAGCTCAGACTCCAAATCCTGCTCTCTTCTCACACATTCAGTTTCCTGCAATCCCAACTCCTGTTTATAAAATTAGATTTGCAGTTCAAGGGATTGAAACCTCACTTCAGAAGCTTCCAGAGCAGCATAGAGAGCCGTGACCAACAGCCCTTAAGCTTCCCGCTTTCTGGCTATTTGTCTCATCTCTGAGTACTGGGTTGAAATACCCAGTACAGGGTTTTCAGATTGAATTGCATCCCATGCAAAGTCAGCCCATCCTCTATGGGAGGCAAAGAAGTATGAGACATTGAGTCTCAAGTCTGCATAGATATTTGATACGGTGGCCATTGTGTGGAAGGGAACAAAAACTCAAAACTGTGAAATGGCGCTGTGCTGTGTATTGATCCACTACAGGAGCACTTGTTCATAGTTGGGCTACTGTGCACTTGTAAGCTTGCAATTCAAAACTACTGTGCGGTGGGTTGAGTCGGCATTGACCACACCCAGTAAACAGCTGAACTTTGCAAGTGATCACAAAGTGGTTGTAAAACGGGAGAGGTGAAGTGGAAATTGCACACCTACAGTCTCTGTTGGGAAGGGGAAAGGTTTGTAGCAACAAGTGAAACTTTGCAAATACCAAATATTGCCTGCATGCAGTTGTCAATTGTCAGGAGGTCTAAACCTCACTCTTAGGTTCTTGGCAATAATGGGCATGCAAGGAATCACAGACACATTGCATAAGAGTAATAAAGCTTGTTTATTACTATCAAAAGCAGTTGCCATAAACAGTTCTTACCAAATAGGAAATGGGAGCCAATGCTAAGCATTCCCTATACCTTGAGGAATCTCCTTTGTCTCCGGGGGTCTCTGAGATAGAAGACGTAATGTCTTAGTGTACATTATATACCTATGATAATTCCTATGGTTACTATAAGATACAAAACATTTCTAGTTACAGAGATGAGCCCTATTGGCTAAATTAGAGGTGACTCCTCAGTCCAAGATTACGTTATACAATTTTGTAGTAGCCATCACTTTGTAAAGACAAAGAGGTACAGTTTGTACAAGGCCATGTAATAATCCAAATCATCAAAAGATGGCAATATCTACTCCTATAACATAATCAATACAACGACACAGATGTCCTAGCATCTTATAAGCAAGAAATACATATATAGGAAGTAAAATGTGTAACCATAATATGCATACATATCCTGACATCTACTCTTATATGGTAGATGCCTTTAGCCCTATATGTTAGTATAACATATACCTAAATGCTGGCAGTCTGCAGTGTACCTGAGTGGGTACCAATTAGTGTGCAGGGACCTCATGTAACACAATCCGTCTATTTTCCCCCATCCCTGCCAATCCTCTTTCACTGTCTTTTCTCAACCCCCCTCTAGCACCCTTCCCCCTTTCATGCCACTCTTCTCCTGAGTATTATTCACTCTCCTGGCTTGCTATGTTACTATATTTACATTAGCAGATACATGGCATCAAGATATCTGATGTAAATATTGTATCTTACCTCTATCCTATTGTAGATGAACCTTGTGATGAATATGCAGGGCTCATACCATTGCTGTCTTGTTACCTCTGGTGTATATACATTAATAGGCACCTAGCATATATTGTAATCTTATGGCGAAATGCTCTGGGTCAACCCTGAAAAAGGGACTGTAATTGTCTCAGTGGACTTTCCTGGTTACCAAAACTCAACAAATAAATAATGTCCCCAAACAATCAGCACATCACTGAGGAGTGCATGATATGTCTCTCTTTGTCATGTTGATAACATGGAATCAGTTTGTAATGGACACCACTGAGAAATTGAACCCCTGGCTGTTGTGCATCAGTGGCTGTGGCTTGTACACACTCAGCAGACATGACTGCTGTGATGGAAATATGAGTATGCTGCCAGAAGTGCTGCTGCACAAAAAGAGAAGCCACTGATCAACATTCAGCTGCAAATTCCTGTATTTCAGGAGTCCTGTAAGAAGAAAGCTGAACTGTGGATTATCAGAGCGACAGAGCTGAAGAGTGAATTTTGCAGTCCCATCATACAGTACCTTCCGTAATTGTAGAAATGGCAGGCAGTCACCTTAAGTATGTAATTTCCACAGGGAACATAGACAGTAGCAGGGCAATGGTGAGGTGGCTGGGCTTTGGACACTGATAAGGGACCGTTATGTTCACATAGAGAAATTATATCTCAGCACAACATTTCATGAAGAACTGCCTAGTCCTCTTAAGGAGCAGGTGAGTGTACTCTGGATCTGAGATGTCTCCATGGTAATGCTTCAGCGAGGATCGTGTCAACAATCATCTGAGTTTGGCAAGTATGACAGGTCTATTCAAAGATCCTGTCGTGACTGTGCTTATGTTTCTTCTGGCATGAAAAAAGTGAAGTGGGAACCTGCTGAGCAACAGGACATGTGACTTTGATAACAACCCCCACTGACTTGGCACCATATCTAGTAAAAGCAAACCCTCATGTCTAGCATGCGACAATTATCATCACACCTAAATAATACCATCAGGATAGCCGCACAAATTGGGGGCTGTACAGAAGGGTGGGCAGAATAGTTATTTAGTCCATCACTACAGAAAGTCAAATGAAGCAAGAAACATTCATATACAGTAGTCAGTGAGATGCAGTTTTTCATTTTCAGGCTGCTCAGATTGCTTTACTTCAACTTAGAGTATTTGTGGGAGGTTATACCAGGCAGACTCAATGGTTTTGGTTCTGCCTGAAGGAATCCAGTAAAATGTTAGGTAGATCTCACCTGGCTGCTTCAGTGTTGGGAAATTCATATTGGCCCTTATCTGTACTCGCAATCAGTCGAGCTGGGAACAGCATCTGAAATTTTACTTTTGCTTTGTGTAGCTTTTGTTTAATGTTCTTATAAGCTACTTGCTTATCACTTACAGTATGGGGGGGGTCACATCACTGAATATGCAAAAACAGTTGCTATTGTATTGCAGGGTATATTTTTTTCCTCACTTGCTGATGTACAGTATATAAACTTTGTCCTAAAAGCTTAAACACCTCAAGATAATTACTCTGGGTTTGCCGTCAGGAGGTGGTTGGAGCTTCAGTGACCTGTGGACTTGTTCAGTCAGATAAATGATGGCCATCTCCAGTGGCTCAACCACTTCTTGTAAAAGCTTTTGAGTGAACAGGTGCATGGTTCCCCATCAGTATTTTCTGGAATGCCAACTATTACCAAGGTTTTCCACCCCCTAGGCCACATTACGATCTTCCAGTTTAGCCAGTTTTTTCTTTAAATGTTGAATTTCATGGCTGTATTTCTCTTTGCGATCTTCAGCTAAATTAATTCTAGCCTCGGCATCCCAATCTGCATTTGTTTTCAATTAACATTTTATGAAGTTATATGTATGGTGTTGGGGTGCCCACAACTGGCTTATGCTTGTCTTTGTATTACTGTATCATGTGATATGTTACAGAGGAAGTTGAAGTAAAGAGATGATATTGTTTGTAAGCAGCCTGTCTGAGTTCCTTTGTGTGAACCAAAAAAAAAGGGCTTCCCTCAGCCACATACACAACAAGACTAGTGATGTGGATGGTAAACCTCTGTAAAATCCATTGCTACAAACATACAAATGTAAGAGCTATCTTTACTATTTATTTGGAACTATTTTATGAACAAGAGAATATGAAAGCAAGCTGCCAGACAGGCCTGTTTGTGTGTGTGAAAATTTGGAAAGGGGGAAAGCATAGGAAATCTGTACACTAATCAAATGTCTAGAGAAGACTGATATATCAGAGGAAATATTCTGTAATCGAATTTAAAGTGTAAAATGACTATGATAACAGGACCTATGTGACCTTTTGATGAATCTGTAGAGCAGCGGAACTCTTATACAGAGTGGTTTGAATATTTTGTGACTACAAATGATATTACAGAGGATAAGAATGTAGCTACTTTTCTGAGTATGATGGGTGGAAAAACCTTTAATTTTTTGCACAGTCTGGTGCAGCCTGGTAAATCTGGTATGAAATTTTATGCAGAGATAGTGCAAGTATTACAAGCACACATCTCCCAAAAGCCATTAGTGATTGCATAGAGGTTTTGTAAACAGAACCAAGAAGAAGAAGAAACAGTCTCACAGTTTGTGGTGGTGTTAAAAAGGCTGACTGTGCATTGTGATTTTGGCAATGTGCTAAATGATACACTGCGAGACAGGATGGTGTGTGGGTTGTACAGTGAAGCAATTCCAAAGCATTTGCTGATGGAGGCTAACTTTACACTACAAAAGGCTTTAGAAATTGCAGAGTCTGTGGAATTAGCTGCAAAGGAAGCTCAGGAGTTGAGTGCATCTACCAAAGTGCATAACATGAATGCCAAGAGAATGAATAATGTGACAGACAGCAAAACTTGCTACTGTTGTGGAATGACTGCTCATTTTGAGTATGAATGTTGGAGCAGAGACTAGATATGCTGGAACTGTAATAAAAGAGGACACATTGTACATGCTTGGAAAAATATAATAGATGCAGTAAATGAAAAAGATAAATTGGATTGGAAAGATACATCTGATAGTGAGAGACCAACTGGGTGGTGGAAAAAGATATCCAATCTGCAATATGAACAACAGGGTCAGGTATGGAGAGTGAAAGTCAGTCCAAAGAGGAGTCACCGATTAAATATTGGCTATAACGAGTGCTCCACAAGGCCACTGGTTGGCCCTGTTGCAAGAAGGGAAGCCACATCAGATGGATATGGTTACAGGAGATGCTGTATCACTGTGTCTGATGCTGTATATTAGGAAAAACTGCAACATCTTCCAGTGTGGCCAGCGAAGGTTGTTCTGAAGACCTATACAGGAGGACCAGTATGGATGATGGGCACCATTGATGTCTGTGTATAACATCTGCCACTGTGGCCAGTGAAGGTTGTTCTGAAGACCTATACATGGGAACCAGTATGGATGATGGGCACCATTGATGTCTGTATATAACATCTGCCACTGTGGCCAGTGAAGGTCATTCTGAAGACCTATACAGGAGAACCAGTATGGATGATGGGTGCCATTGATGTCTGTGTATAACATCTGCCACTGTGGTCAGTGAAGGTGGTTCTGAAGACCGATACAGGGGAACCAGTATGGAGGATGGGCACCATTGATGTCTGTGTGGAACTTCATGGACAATCTGCAAAATTGCCATTGTTCATGGTAAAGGCTGATAACCCAGCTCTGCTCAGTCTCTCATGGCTTGAGAAATCTGACAATCTGGCACGTGAAGAAGAGAGTTGGAGGCAAGGCAACAGAAGGCATTACAGAAAGTGTCAAGTCTGGCAAGAAAAGAGGATAGTTGAAGGGCAAGCAACAGGAGGCATTGCAATCGGTGTCGAGTCTGGCGAGTGAATATGAGAGTTGGAGGAAAAGCAAAAAAAGGCATCACAGAGGCCGTCAAGTCAGGTGAGTGAAGAGGAGAGTTGGAGGGAAAGTAACAGAAGGCATTGCAGAGGTTGTCAAGTTTTGTGAGTGAACAGGACAGTTGTAAGTAAAGCAACAAATGGCATTCCAGAGGGTATAGAGTTTTGCGAGTGTAAAGGAAAGTTGAATGCAAAGTAAAATAAGGCATTGGGGAACATGTCCAGTGTGAGGAGTGAAGAGAAGAGTTGCATGCAAAGCAGCAGAAAGTATTGCACATGGTGTCCAGTCTTGTAAGTTAAGAAGAAAGCTGGAGACAAAGCAACAGAAGTCATTGCAGATAGTGTGCAGTCAAGCATGTGAAGAGGAGATTTGGATATTCTACACTCAATGATCCTGGTTCAAAATCTCCCCATAAAACTATATGACTATCAGCTTCCTACAATACTTCTGCAACTATGTGGCTGTGCTAAAATGTGAATAAAATACTATCCTGACTTATGCCTCCTACTGATCAATGTAATGTAATGTAATGTAATGTATCTTAATTTGTTCTGTACTCTACCGTCATCTCTGTTAACAAATGTTGCTCTGTACCTTAATGTATGATGTGGAACATTTGAAAATGAGTCTTCAACTCAAAGGTCTTTCTGAATATTCCCAATAAACAATAAACAATAAGCAACAGAAGGCATTGCAGAGAGTGTCCAGTCAGGTGACTGAAGATGAGAATTGGAGGCAAAGCAACAGAAGGCACTGCAGAGAGTGTCAAGTCTGGCAAGTGAAGAGGAAAGTTGGAGGTAGAGTTACAGAAGACATTGCAGGTGGTGTCCAGTCTTATGGGTGAAGAGGAGAGATAGTGGCAAAGCAAGAAAAGGCATTACAGAAGGTGCCGAGTCTGGCAAATGAAGGGGAGAGTTAGTGGCAGAGTAACAGAAGGCATTGCAGTTGGTGTCCAGTCTTCAGATTGAAAAGAAGAGTTGTAGGGAAAGGAACAGATGGCATTGCAGTGTGTGTCCATTCTGGGGACTGAAGAGAAGAGTTGTAGGTAAAGCAAGAGATGGCATTACAGTGGGTGTCATGTCTCATGACTAACAAGGACAGTCTGAGGCAAAGCAACAAAAGTCATTATAGAGTGTGTCCATTCTGGGGAGTGAAGAGGAGAGCTTTAGGCAAAGCAACAGAAGGCACTGCAGAGGGTGTCACATCTGGGGAGTGAAGAGGATAGTTGGAGGCAGAGCAGCTCAAGGCATTGCTGAGGGTGTCCAATCTGGTGAGTAAAGAGGAGAACTGGTGGCAAGGCAACAGAAGGCATTGCAGAGGGTGTTGAGTCTTTTGAATGAAGACAAGATTTGGAGGCAAAGCAACAGAAGGCATTGGAGAGGGTGTCCATTCTGGGGAGTAAAGACGATAGATGGAGGCAAAGCAAAAGAAGGTATTGCACAAAGTATCCAGTTTGGGGAGTGAAGAGGAAAGCTGGAGGCAAAGCAATGGAAGACATTGCAGAGGCTGTCCAGTCTGGTAAGTGAAGATGAGAATTGGAGGCTAGACAAGAGTCTGGCAAGAGAAGAGAAGAGCTGGAGGCAAAGCAACAGCAGGCATTACAGAGTGTATCCAGTCTGTGGAGTGAAGAAGAGTGTTGGTATAAAGGCAACAGAAGGCATTACAGAAACTGAGTCTGGCAAGAGAAGATGATAGTTGTAGGCATTGCAGAGAGTGTCGAGTCTGGGGAGTGAAAATGAGAGTTGTAGGAAAAGCAAAAGATGCATTTCAGATGCTTTCCAGTCTGGGGATTTAAGAGAAGAGTAGTAGGCATAGCAAGAGAAAGCACTGCAGAGGGTGTCTAGTCTGGTAAGAAAAGAGGAGAGCTGGAGGCAAAGCAACAAAAGTCATTACAGATTGTGTCCAGTCTAGTGAGTGAGGAGGAGAGTTGAAGCCAAAGTGACTGAAGGAACTACAGAGGGTGTCCAGTCAGGCAAGTAGAGAGGAGAGCTGTAAGCAATGTAATAATAGGCATTGTAGAGGGTATCCAGTCTGGGGAGTGAAGAAGAGAAATTCTGACAAGGCAACCAAAGGCATTATAGATGGTGTCAAGTCTGGCAAGTGAAGAGGACAGCTGGAGGCAAATCAACAGAAGGCATTGCAGATGGTGTGCAGACTAATAAGTGAAGAGGAGGTCTGGAGGGAAAGCAACAGAAGGCATTGCAGATTGTGTCCAGTCTGGTGAGTGAAGAGTAGCATTGGATGCAAAACAACAAAAGGCATTGTAGAGGATGTCCAGTTTGGAAAGTGAATAGGAGAGTTGGAGGCTAAGCAACAGAAGGCATTGCAGATGGTGTGTATTCTGTCAAGTGAAGAGGAGATTTGGAGACAAAGCAACAGAAGGCATTGCAGAGGGTGTCCAGTCAGGTGACTGATGAGGAAAATTGGAGGCAAAGCAAAAGAAGGCACTGCAGAGGATGTGTGGTCTCTCAAATGAATAGGAAAGTTGGATGTAGAGAAACAGAAAGCATAACAGGTGGTGCCCACTCATGCGAGAGAAGAGGAGAGTTGTGGAAAAACAAGTGAAGTTGTTGCAGAGGGAATACAGTCTGCAGAGTGAAAAGGAAAGATGTAGGCAAAGCAAAAGAAGGCATTACAGAGAGTGTCCATTCTGGGGAGTGAAGCGAAGAGTTTAGGCAAAGCAACAGAAGGCTTTGCAGAGGTGCTCAGTCTTTCAAGTATAGAGATAGTTGCAGGCAATACAATAGAAGGGATTGCAGAGGCAAGAGATGGCATTGCACAGGGTGTCAAATATTTCAGCTGAAGAGAAGATTTGGAGGCAAAGCAACAGAAGGCATCTGCAGAGGGTGTCCAGTCTGGTGACTGAAATTCTGGCAAGGCAACCAAAGGCATTATAGATGGTGTCGAGTCTGGCAAATGAAGAGGACAGCTGGAGGCAAATCAACAGAAAGCATTGCAGATGGTGTGCAGACTAATAAGTGAAGAGGAGGTCTGGAAGGAAAGCAACAGAAGGCATTGCAGATTGTGTCCAGTCTGGTGAGTGAAGAGTAGCATTGGATGCAAAACAACAAAAGGCATTGCAGAGGATGTCCAGTTTGGAAAGTGAATAGGAGAGTTGGAGGCTAAGCAACAGAAGGCATTGCAGATGGTGTGTATTCTGACAAGTGAAGAGGAGATTTGGAGGCAAAGCAACAGAAGGCATTTGCAGAGGGTGTCCAGTCTGGTGACTGAATAGGAGAGTCGGATGCAAAGCAACATAAAGCATTGCAAAGGGTGTTCAGTCTGATGAGAGAAGAGTAGAGTTGTGAACAAAGCAACAGAAGGCACTGAAGAGGGTTTACAGTCCAGTGAGTGCAGAGAGTTTGAGGCTAGGCAGGAGTCTGGCAAGAGAAGAGGAGAGTTGGAGGCAAAGCAGCAGAAAGCATTGCAGAGGGTGTCCGGTGTGGGGAGTGAAGAAGAGAGATGATGGAGTGAAGAGGAAAGTTGGAGGCAAAGCAAAAAAAGGCATTTTAGAGGTTGTCCAGACTGTGGAGAAAAGAGGATAGACAGAGGAAAGCAACAAAATGCATTGCAGTGGGTGTCCAGTCTTTCAAGCAGTAAGATTACTTCTAGGCAAAGCATCAGAAGGCATTGCAGAGGGTGTCCAGTCTGGGGAGTGAAAAGGAGAATTGATGGCAAAGCAAGAGTCTGGCAAGAGAAGAGGAGAGATGGAGGAAAAGTAACAGAAGGCATTGCAGAGGGTGTGCAGTTGGGGAACTGAAGGGAATAGTAGTAGGCAATGTAAGAGAAGGCACTGCAGAGGGTGTCCAGTCTGTCAAGAAAAGAGGAGAGATTGACACAACACAAAAAAGAGTCATTACAGAGGGTGTCCAGTCTGGTCAGTGAGGAGGACAGTTGAAGCCAAAAAGACTAATGGAACTGCAGAGGGAGTCCAGTCAGGCCAGTAGAGAGGCAAGCTATAGGCAAAGCAACAGAAGGCAGTACAGACAGTGTCACACCTGGGGAATGAATAGAATAGTTGGAGGTAGAGCAACAGAAAGCATTACAGAGGGTGTACAGTATGATGAGTGAACAGGACAGTTGGTGGCAAGACCACAGAAGGCATTGCAGAGGCTTTCAAGTATGGTGAGTGAAGACAAGATTTGGAGGTAAAGGAACAGAAGGCATTGCAGATGGTGTCCTGTCTGGTGATTGAGCAGGAGAGTTGTATGGAAAGCAACAGAATGCATTGCAGAGAGGTTCCAGTTTGGGGATTGAAGAGGAAAGCTGGAGGCAAAGCAACAGAAGGCATTGCCGAGGTTGTCCAGTCTGTGGAATGAAGAATGGAGCTGATGGCAAGGCAACAGAAGGCATTACAGAATGTGTCAAGTCTGGCAAAAAAGAGGATAATTGTTGGCAAGCAACAAAAGGCATTTCAGAGGGTGTCCAATCTGGAGAGTGAAAATGAGAGTTGGAGGAAACGCTAAAGAAGACATTGCAGAGGGAGTCGAGTTTGACGAGAGAAGAGGATACGTGTATGCAAAGCAATAGAAGGCACTGCAGAGGGTTTGCTGTCTGGCGAGTGTAGAGAAGAATTGGAGGCAAACTAACAGAAGGCATTGTGGAGGATGTCCAGTCTTGAGAGTGAAGAGGAGAGTTGTAGGCAAAACCACAGATAGCATTGTAGAGGGTATCCAGTTTGGCGAGTGAAAAGAAGAATTGAAGGCAACGCAAAAGAAGGTATTGCAGAGCATGCCCAGTGTTGGGAGTGAAGAGTAGGGTTGGAGGCAAAGTAAGGAAAGCCATTGCTGATGGTGTGCACTCTGGCAAGTTAAAAAGAGATTTGAAGGCAACACAGCAGAAGGCTTTGCAGAGGGTGTCCATTCTGGTGACTGAAAAGGAGAATTGGAGGCAAGGAAACAGAAGGCACTGCAGAGGGTCTCCAGTCTCTAAAGGGAAGAGGAAAGTTAGAGGTAGAGTAACAAAAGACATTACAGGTGGTGTGCTGTCCAGTGAGTGAAGAAGAGAGATGTTGTCAAAGCAACAGAAGGCATTGCAGAGGTTGTCCACTCTGAACAGTGAATAGGAGAGTTGTAGGAAAAGTAATAGAAGACATTGCAGAGGGTATCCATTTTGGGAAGCAAAAAGAAGAGTTGTAGGGAAAGCAAGAGAAGGCATTGCGGAGGGTGTTGAATCTTGGGAGTGAAGAGGATAGTTGGAGACAAGGCAACAGAAGGCTTTGCAAAGGATGTCCAGTCTGGCGAGTGAAGAGGAGAGTTGGTGGCAAGGCAACAGAAGGCATTGCAGAGGGTGTCATGACGGGTGACTGAACACAAGATTTGGAGGCAAAGCAACCCAAGGGATTGCAGAGGCTGTCCATTCTGGGGAGTAAAGAGGATAGTTGGAGGCAAAGCAACAGAAGGCATTACAGAATGTGTCCAGTCAGGGGAGTGATGAGGAAAGTTGGTGGCAAGGCAAGAATCTGGTGATAGAAGAGGAGAGGACAGTTGGATGCAAAACAACAGAAGACATTGCAGATGTTGTCCAGTCTCAGGAGTGAAGAAGACAGTTGGTGGCAAGACAACAGAAGGCATTGTGGAAGGTGTCTAGTCAGGTGAGAGAAGAGGATTGTTGTAGACAAAGCAACAGAAGACATTGCAGTGGTGTCAAGTAAGGAGAGCGAAAAAGATAGTTTTAAGCAAAATAACAGAAGGTATTGTAGAGGGATTCCTGTCTGGGGAGTGAAGAGAAGAATTGGTGGCAAAGCAACAGAACTCATTGCAGAGGGTGTTGAGTCTGGCGAGTGAAGAGGATAGATGTAGGCAAAGCAACAGAAGGCATTTGCTGAGGGTGTCCAGTCTGGTGACTGAATAGGAGAGTCGGATGCAAAGCAACATAAAGCATTGCAAAGGGTGTCCAGTCTGATGAGAGAAGAGTAGAGTTGTGAACTAAGCAACAGAAGGCACTGATGAGGGTTTACAGTCCGGTGAGTGCAGAGAGTTTGAGGCTAGGCAGGAGTCTGGCAAGAGAAGAGGAGAGTTGGAGGCAAAGCAGAAGAAAGCATTGCAGAGGGTGTCTGGTGTGGGGAGTGAAGAAGAGAGTTGATGGAGTGAAGAGGAAAGTTGGAGGCAAAGCAACAAAAGGCATTTTAGAGGTTGTCCAGACTGTGGAATAAAAAGGATAGACAGAGGAAAGCAACAAAAGGCATTGCAGTGGGTGTCCAGTCTTTCAAATAGTAAGGATAGTTCTAGGAAAAGCATCAGAAGGCATTGCAGAGGGTGTCCAGTCTGGGGAGTGAAGAGGAGAGTTGCAGGCAAAGCAACAGAAGTCACTGCAGATAATGTCCAGTCTGGCAAGTGAATACGAGAGTTCTAGACAAAGCAATAGATGGCATTGCAGAAGTGGTGTCCAGTATTGCGAGTGAAAAGGAGAGATGTAGACAAAGCAACAGAAGGCACTGGAGAAGGAGTACAGTACAGCAAGTGAAGAGGAGAGATGGAGGAAAAGTAACAGAAGGCATTGCAGAGGGTGGGCATTCTGGGGAGTGAAGAGAAGAGTTGGAGGCAAAGCAACAGAAGGTATTGCAGAGGGTGTAGTCTGGTGATTGAAGAGATTTGGAGGCAAAACAACAGAAGGCATTGCAGATGGTGTCTAGTCTGGCAAGTAATGAAGAGACTTTGAGGCAAAGCAACACATAGCATTGCAGAAGGTGTCCAGTTGGGCAAGTAGAGTAAAGAGTTTGAGGCGTAGCAACAGACCTAATTGCAGAGGGTGTCGAGTCTGACATGTGAAAATGAGAATTAGTGGCAAGGCAGCAGAAGGCATTGCAGAGGGTATCAAGTCTGGGGAGCGAGAGGATAGTTTTAGGCATTACAGAGGGTGTCAAATCTGGCTAGTGAAAAGGAGAGTTGGAGGCAAAGCAACAGATTGCATTGCAGATAGTGTCCAGTCTGGGGAGAGAAGAGGGGAGTTGGTGCAAGACAACAGAAGGCATTGCAGATGGTGTTGAGTCTGGTGAGTGAAGAAGAGAGTTGTATGCAAGGCAAGAGAATGCATTGCAGAAGGTGTCCAATCTGGCGAATGAAAAAGAGAGTAGGAGGTAAAGCAATATAGGACTTTGCAAACAACGTCTGGTCTGGAGATTGAAGAGGAGAGTTGGAGGCAAAGCAAAAAAAATAATTGCAGACAGTGTCCAGTCTGACAAGTCTGACAAACCACTAAAGGTGCTAGTGCTTTCACCTGTCATGCTCCCAAATACTGGAACTCCCTTCCACTAGCTTAGCGCCTTTCACCATCTCATGCATCTTTTAAAAAAGGGCTGCAAAACTATCTTTACTCGGCCCACAAGTACTCCTGCTTCAAACCTCCATAGCTCCTCTCATTTCCCAGCCTCCTCTTCCATGGGATTATTGATTCTGATAGTCTGTATGCTAAGCACTTATCCTTCCAATCTGTCCCTCCTACCACCTTACTCTCACTCCCAACCCTCTCTTCTTGACTCTTGCTTCTATCACATTCTAGTGTCATTCCCCCTGTACTATATTCATTCCCTACTCAGCACTAATGTCAATAGGTTCATGTTTCTTTTTTCTTCCTTTAAACATATTGTAATATAGATTTGTTTTATTCATATTTTCTCTGCACTGGTATTACATTCACTAACTGCTTTGTATAACTATTTGTAAAACTTTTTTTCTGTACCTGTATTGAAATGTTTTCCCCAGCATTGTTGTACTGTACCCTCCCAGGTCACGCCTGAAAATAGTCATTGCTATGGCTAGTGCACCTACCCAGTAAACAAAAACTAAATAAAAAAATAAATAAAAAGTAGAGAGGAAAGCTGTAGAAACATAGGAACATAAAATCTGATGGCAGATAAGGACCGATTGGCCCACCTAGTCGACCTGTTTTCCTACCTATCAGATAAACTGCAGATCCTAGTTAATCAACAGCTTACTTCCTCTTACCCCCCACTAGGACTGCCTTATGTCTGTCATATGCATTCTTGAATTCCCCCACTGTTCAGGGGGGCTGTTCCATGCATTCACAACCCTCTCCTTGAAAAAATACTTCCTCACATTACCTCTGAGCCATTCCCCCTCTATCGTTAAATTGTGCCCCCTTGTTCTTGCACATCTCTTTTTCTGAAAGATGCTACCCTCTTGGACTTTGTTGATTCCCTTGAGGTGCTTGAAAGTATCTATCATATCCCCTTTCTCCCTTCTTTCCTCAAGGGTATACATATTAAGCTCCTTTAATCTTTCTTTGTATGTCTTCTGGTGCAGACCCTGCATCATTTTGGTTACCCTCCCTCTGGACAGCCTCCACTCTGTGTGTGTCTTTGGGAGATGGGGTCTCCAGAACTGCACACAGTACTCCAGATGTGGTCTCACCAACTGTCTGTGCAGAGGGATAACAACTTCCTGTTTTCTACTATTGATGCCTCTCCCTATGCATCCCAGTATCCCCCAGCCTTCCTTACTGCCTTCTCACATTGCTTGCCCACCTTTAGGTCATCTGATATAATTATCCCCATGTCCCTTTCCAATTTTACTATTGTCAGCATCTCACCCCTCATTGAAGTTTCACGAATCCTAGCCAGGTCAGCCTGGAAAACAGGCAACCTCCTCCCTCAGACCAGAGAGGTGCCTGCAAATAGGGCAGCATTCCAGCCTCTACAATGTCTCCCAGAACACTGCCACCTCCACAGCCATTGCACTGCACCACTCCTATCATGTCTTATTTGTGTCCCCCCTCTCTTGTTTTCTGTATGCTTGCTCTCTCCTCTCCTTACAACTCTCACCCTTCCTGTTCTGGGACAGCAACTTCCTATATTCTTTAGTAGCCTCCTTCTTTCTTGCTCAGTGTCAGACCACCACCAGATAGGGAGGGAGAGCGAGCTACTTATTTCCTTTAGGGCTGACAAAACTAATGTTTCTTTATGACCCTTCTCTTCCTACTGCCAAACAGGAAGTTCCTGTAGTCAGTCAAATCCAGTGGCTATAAAAGTAGAACTGGGTTAGGGTGGGTGAGTGGATGGGTGGGATGGAGGGCAATTAGTAAGAAAAAAAGGCTATCAACAGGAAGTTGTAATTGGAGTCACCTGTGTTTATATTGTCTAAGCCACACCCCCAATTAAGCTCTCTTTCCTCCTACTGATTTAACAAAGTTAGTTGATACAGTACCCTTCCCAGCACAGAACACACACTGACTTTCTTTCTTTTCTTTTTTTAACCCTTAATAAGACCCCTTCTACTTCTAATAAAGGATATGTCTGCTTAATCTCAACAGACACTGATTCCTGCAGAAATAGAAGTGTTAAATTAGTTAGAAAATGATAGCTTCTTTTAGTTAGCTGCTTTTTGCTCTACAGGCTAGCAACAGGAAGTTGTAATTGGAGTCACCTGCTTTTATATTGTCTAAGCCACACCCCCAATTAAGCTCTCTCTCCTCCTACTGATTTAGCAAAGTAAGTTGATACAGTACCATTCCCAGCACAGAACACACACTGACTTTCTTTCTTTTCTTTTTTAACCCTAAATAAGACCCCTTCTACTTCTAATAAAGTATGTCTGCTTAATCTCAACAGACACTGATTCCTGCTGAGACAGAAGTCTTAAATTAGTTAGAAAATGGTAGCTTCTTTTAGTTAGCTGCTTTCTGCTCTACAGGCTAGCAACAGGCAAATAACAGAAGGCATTATTGATTGTGTGTAGTTGGGCAAGTGAAGAGGAGAGTTGCAGGCAAAGCAACAGAAGTCACTGCAGAGGACTTCCAGTCTGGCGAGGGAATAGGAGAGTTCTAGACAAAGCAATAGATGGCATTGCAGAAGTGGTGTCCAGTATTGAGAGAGAAAAGGAGAGATGTATGCAAAGCTACAGAAGGCATTGCAGAGTGTGTCCAATCTGCCACATGAAGAGGAGATTTGGAGGCACAGCAGCAGAAGGCATAGTAAGAGGGTGTCCAATCTGGGGAGTGAAGAGGAGAGTTCCGGGAAAAGCAACAGAAGGCACTGCAGAAGATGTAATGTATGACAAGTGAAAAGGAGAGATGGAAAAAAAGCAACACTAGGCATTGCAGAGGGTGTCCAGTCTGTGGAGTGAAGAGAAAAGTTCAAGGCAAAGCAACAGAAAGAAGTGCAGAGGGTGTCCAGTCTGGCAATAGAAGAGATTTGGAGATGAAGCAACAGAAGGCATTGCAGATGGTGTCCAGTCATTCAAGTAGAAAGGACAGTTGCAGACAAAGCAACAGAAGGCATTGCGGGGGGGGGGTTCCAAGTCTGGGGAGTGAAGTTAAGCACTGTAGGCAAAGCAACAGAAGGCATTGCAGAGGATGTCCAGTCTTTTGACGTAAGTGGAATGTTGGAGGCAAAACAGAGAAAGACAGTGAAGAGAATGTCCAGTCTGCCAAGTGAAGAGGAGAGTTGGAGACAAAGGAACAGAAGGTATTTCAGAGGGTGTCCAGTCTGGCAAATGAAGAGCAGATATGGAGGCAAAGCAACAGAAGGCATAGTAGAGCTATCCAGTCTGGGGCATCAAGAGGAGAGTTGCAGAAAAAGCAACAGAAGGCATTGTAGAGGGTGTTGAGTCTGGTGATTGAAGAGGAGAGTTGGAGGAAAAAGAACACATAAGCATTACGGAGGGTGTTCAGTCTAGGGAGTGAAAAGGAAAGTTAATGGCAAGGCAGCAGAAGGCATTGGAGAGGTTTTCCATCTGGGGAGCAAAAAGTATATTTTTACACAAGCAAGAGAAAGCATTGCAGAGGGTGTCCAGTCTGATGAGTGAAGAGGACAGTTGTAGGCAAAACAACACAAGACATTGCAGAGGGTGTGCATCTGGGAAGTGAAGAGGAGAATTGCAGGCCAAGCAAAATAAGGCATTGCAGAGGGTGTCCAGTCTGACAAGTAGAGGGGAAAGATGTAGGCAAAGTAACAGAAGACATTGCAAAGAGTGTTGAGTCTGGCGATTGAAGAGGTGAGTTGTAGGCAAAGCAGCTGAAGGCATTGCAGAGGGTTTTCCAGTCTGCCACATGAAGAGGAAATTTGGAAACAAAACAACAGAAGGCATTGCAGAGGGTGTCTAGTCTGTCAACTGAAGAGGAGATTTGGAGGCACAGCAACAGAAGGCATTGCAGAGGGTGTCCAGTCTGTCAACTGAAGAGGAGATTTGGAGGCACAGCAACAGAAGGCATAGTAGATGGTGTCCAATCTGGGGAGGGAAGAGGAGAGTTGCAGGAAAGGCAACAGAAAGCACTAAAGAAGATGTGCAGTATTGCAAGTGAAGTGGAGAGATGGAGGAAAAGCAACAAAAGGTATTGAAGAGGGTGTCCAGTCTGGGGAGTGAAGAGATTTTGTGGTGAAGCAATAGAAGTCATTGCAGATGGTTTCCAGTCTTTCAAGTTGGAAGAAGAGTTGTAGGCAAAGAAACAGAAGGCATTTCAGAGGGTGTCCAGTCTTTTGATGTGAGTGGAGTGTTGGAGGCTAAACAGCAAAAACATTGAAGATATTGTCCAGTCTGCCAAGAGAAGATGAAAGTTGGAGACAAAGTAACAGAAGGCATTGCAGAGGTCATCCAGTCTGGCAAGTGTAGATGAGATTTGGAGGCAAAGCAACAGAAGGCATAGTAGAGCTGTCCAGTTTGGGGTGTCAAGAGGAGAGTGGCAGGAAAAGCAACAAAAGGCACTGCAGAAGGTGTACAGCCTGCCAAGTGAAGATGAGAGTTGGAGGCAAACCTGCGGGAGGTATTGCAGATGGTGCCCAGTCTTTCAAGTAGAGAGGAGAGTTGTAGGCAAAGCAATAGAAGGCATTTCATAGGGTGCTTTCTGGTGAGTGAAGATGAGATTTGGAGGCAAAGCAACAGAAGGCATTGCGTAGGGTATCCAGTCTTGGCAGTGAAGAGGATACTTGGAGGAAAAGTAACAGAAAGCACAGCAGAATGTGTCCAATCTGAGAAGTGAAGAGGAGAGTTAGAGGCAAAGCAACAGAAGGTAATGCAGAGGGTATCAAATCTGGCAAGTAGCAAGGACAGCTGTAGGAAAAGTAGCAAAAGGCATTGCAGGTGGTGCTAGTCTCTCAAGTAATGAGGAGAGTTGTAGGCAAAGCAACATAAAGCATTGCAGAGGGTATCAAGTATGGTAAGTGAAGGGGATAGTTGTAGGTGAAGAACAGATGGCATTACAGAAGGCGTTGAGTGTGGTGAGTGAAAAGTAGAGTGGGAAGCAATGCAACAAAATGCATTTCATAGGGTGCTGATGGCGATTGAAGAAGAGTGTTGGAGGAAAAGGAACACATAGGCATTAAAGGGGGTGTCCAGTCTAGGGAGTGAAAAGAAGAGTTAGTTGCAAGGCAGCAGAAGGCATTGCAGAGGTTTTCCAGTCTGAGGAGCAAAGAGCATATTTTTATGCAAGCAAGATAAAGCATACAGAGGGTGTCCAGTCTGATGACTGAAGAGGAGAGTTGTAAGCAAAACAACAGAAATTATTGCAGAGGGTACACATTCTGGGAAGTAAAGAGGAGAATTGGAGGCAAAGCAAAAGAAGACATTGCAGATGGCATCCAGTCTAAGAAGTAGAGACGAAAGCTGTAGGCAAAGTAACAGAAGACATTACAGAGGGTGTTGAGTCTGGTAAGAGAAGACGTGAGTTGGAGGCAAAGAAACAAAAGGCAATGCAGAGGGTGTCCAGTCTAACAAATGAAGCAGTGAGATGGAGACAAAGCAACAGAATGCATTGCAAAGGGTGCCCAGAGTGGGGAGTGAAGAGGAGATTTGTCAGAAAAAAGCAGAAGGTAATAGTGAATGGAACACATTCTGAAGAAAGGGGGGCTACTAGTGGAGTACCTCAGGGCTCAGTACTAGGTCCAGTCCTCTTTAATGTCTTTATAGGTGATATTGCAGGGGGTCTGGAAGGAAAAGTATGCCTCTTTGCAGATGACACAAAGATCTGCAACAGGGTTGATACACAAGGAGGTGTGGAAAGGATGACAAAGGACTTGGCAAGGTTGGAGGAATGGTCAGAAGTATGACAGCTTGTATTCAATGCAAAGAAGTGCAAAATAATGCACCTAGGAAACAAAAACTCTGGGGAAGATTACACAATGGAGAGGGGAAGGTAGTAACAAGAACAAAAAATTTAAAGGGACCTGGCAGTAATCATACCAGATGACCTTAAGGTTAGCAAACAATGTGAGAATGCAGTAGGTAAGGCTTGGGGGATACTGGGATGCATAGGGAGAGGCATCACCAGCAGAAAACAGGAAGTTGTTATTCCTCTGTACAGACAGTTGGTGAGACCCCATATGGAGTACTCCATCCAGTTCTGGAGATCCCATCTGTGCAAGGACATAGACAGAGTGCAGGCAGTCCAGAGGAGGGCAACTAAAATGGTGTAGGGTCTGCAAGAGAAGCCATATGAGAAGAGACTAAAGGAGCTTAATATGTATACCATTGAGTAAAGGAGAGAGGGGGGATATAATAGAAATGTTTAAGTACCTCAGGGGAATCAACAAAGTCCAAGAGGGTAGCATCTTTCAGAAAAAAAGAGATTTGCAAGAATGAGGGGGCATAATTTGAAGAGAAAGGGGGGACAGCTCAGGGGCAATGTGAAGTATTTTTCCCAAAGAGGGTGGTGGACACATGGAACTGCATTTCTGAGGAGGTTGTTGAGTCTAAAACTGTGGATGAATTCAAGAATGCAAGGGGCAGATATATGGCAATTTTTATGGGGTTGGGAATAAATAAGCTGTTGGTTAACTAGAATCTGCAGCTTATCCTATAGGTAGGAAAATGGGCAGACTATGTGGGCCAAGCAGTCCTCATCTGCCTTCAAAATCTATGTTTCTATGTTTCTAAGGCATTGCAGAGGGTGTCCAGTCTGGTGAGTTAAGTAGAGCATTGGAGGCAAAGCAGTAAAAGACATTGCAGAGTGTGTCCACTCTGCCAAGTGAAGAGAAGATTTGGAGGAACAGCAACAGAAGGCATAGTAGAGGGTATCTAGTCTGTGGAGTGAAGAGGAGAGTTGCAGGAAAAGCAACACAAGACACTACAGAAGGTGTCCAGTCTGGCAAGTGAAGAAGTGAGTTGGAGGAAATGCAACAAAAGACATTGCAGAGGGTGTCCAGTCTGGTGATTGAAGATATTTGGAGGCAAAGCAACAGAAGACATTGCAGAGGATGTCCAGTTTGACAAGTAGAGTTGTAAGCAAATCACCAGAAGGCATTGCAGAGAGTGTCGAGTCTGGGGAGTGAAGAGGAGAGTTGGTGGCAAGGCTACAGAAGGCACTGCAGAGTGTTGAGTCAGGTGAGTGAAGATGATAGTTGTAGGCAAAGGTAGACAAGGCATTTCAGAGGGTGTTGAGTCTGGTGAGTGAGGATGAGATTTAGTGGCAAGGCAACAGAAGGCATTGTAGAGGGTGTTAAGTCTGGTGAGTAAAGAGGATAGTTGTAGACAAAGCAACAGAAGGCATTGCAGAGGGTGTTGAGTTTGGCACAGGAAGAGCAGAGTTGGAGGCAAAGCAATGGAAGGCATTGCAGATGACGTATGGTCTGGCAAGTAGAGTGAAAAGTTGTAGGCAAAGCAACTGAACACATTGCAGAGGGTGTTGAGTCTGATGAGTGAAGACGAGAGTTGGAAGCAAAGCAATAGAGGGCATTGCAGAGGGTGTCCAGTTTGGGAAGTGAAGAGGAGATTTGCAGGCAAAGCATCAGAAGGCATTGCAGAGGGTGTTAACTCTGGTGAGTGAAGATGAGAGTTGGAAGCAAAGCAACAGAAGGTATTGCAGAGGGTGTTGAGTCTGATGAATGAAGAGGAGAGTTGGAAGCAAAGCAATAGAAGGCATTGCAGAGGGTGTCCAGATTGGGAAGTGAAGAGGAGATTTGCAGGCAAAGCATCAGAAGGCATTGCAGAGGGTGTTAACTCTGGCGAGTGAAGATGAGGGTTGGAAGCAAAGCAACAGAAGGTATTCCAGAGGTTGACCAGCCTGGTGAATGAAGAGGTGAGGTGCAGGCAAAGCAACAGAAGGCATTGCAAAGGGTGTCCGGTCTGGTGAATGATGAGGAGGGTTGTAGGCAAAGCAAAAGAAGGCATTGCAGAGACTGTCGAGTCTGGCGAGTGAAGAGGAGTGTTGAATGGAAAGTAACAGAGGGTATTGCAGAGGGTGTCCAATCTGGGGAGTGAAGAAGAGGGAGTTCCATTCAGTTAGAATGTATTGGTCAGCATTCATTTTTACAAAATATTTTGAAAGCATGTTAAAAGTTTATCCACAGTTTCAAGTAACAAATTAATCTTGTATGTATGTAATCTTCATACAATGTATCAAAGTATTTGTCTTACACATCTATCTTATATATAAAAAGTATTTTACAGGTGAAGACAGAATAGCAAGTTCATCAATTTCTCAAGAATTAACATGTATTGTATAAACACGCATTTTGTCAATGCCGAATGTTGATTGCTTTGGCCCATTGAGGTCACTCACTGTCCCTCTGTCACTCACTTGTTCTGTTTCTCCCGGAGCTACAGGCTGCCTTTTTGTACTGGCCTCCTGCCTGCATTGGTACCTTTTTCTGCCCTCAAAGAAATCCACAGCTGTCCCCAACAGAGCTCCGTTGAGGTGACGCAGTCCCCCCCAACTCGCTCATTCTGTTTCTCCTGGCACTTCAGGCTGCCCTTTTGTACTGGGCTCCTGCCTCTGTTGGCACCTTTTTCTGCCCACAAAGAAATCTGCAGCAGTCCCAACAGAAGTCCATTGAGCTTGCTCACTGTCCTTCTCTGACTCCCTCATTCAGTTTCTGCTGGCACTGCAAGCTGCCCTTTTGTACTGGGCTCCTGCCTGCATTGTCACCTTTTTCTGCCCACAAAGAAATCCGCAGCAGTCATGATAGAGCTCCATTGAGCTTGCACACTCCCCCTCTCTCACTCACTCATTCTGTTTCTCCTGCCACTGCAGGCTGTCCTTTTGTACTGGGCCCCTGCATGCATTGCTGCCTTTTTCTGCCCACAAAGAAATCTGCAGCAGTCCCAACACAGCTCTGTTGAGCTCACTCACTCCCCCTCCCTCACTTGCTCATTCTGTGTCTCCCAGTGCTGCAGGCTTCCCTTTTTTACTGGGATCCTGCCTGTACTAGTGCCTTTTTCTGCCCACAAAGAAATCTGCAGCGGTCCCAACACAGCTCAGTTGAGCTCGGTCACTCCCCCTCTCTCACTCACTCAATCCTAATCTATCCCAAACACTGATTTCTGACAGTGACTGTGGTATTCTGTGCTGGAATGTAAAAAATGCAGCTGTACTGTTCATGAGAAGGTGCAGGAAAATGGCAATGTTGAAAATCTGGAGTGACAATCTTGCAAATTCACGAAGTTATGAGCGGGCGTGGAAACTGTGCAATGCACACTCATTTTATGGACTGTCATTACCAAATTTCCAACATAGACATATTAGGGCCTCTGCTCATGAACAGTGTCATTGTGATTTTCATCATGCATCCCAAACACTGATTTCCCACAGTGACTGTGCTTTTGTGTGCAGGAAGTGCGAAAACACATTTTGGCCAAGATGTGAAAAATGACGACTGCACTGTTCTGTACTGTTCATAAGGAGATGCAGAAAAATGGCAATGTTGAAAATCTGGAGTGAAAGTATAGCCAATTCATGAAGTTACAAGTATGTGTAGCAACTGCGCAACACACGCTTGTAAAATAGTAATTTTTTTGATTTTTCCCACCAAATTGGCAACATACACTTTTTGAGAGCCCATCTCATGAACACTGGCACTGTTGTTTTGTTACTCAGTCCTGAAAGGTGATTCTGTGTAGTGACTGCAAAATCACCTTTCGGGACAGAATAACGCCATAACAGTGGCTGAATTCATGAGGAGGGGTCCCAAAAACCCGATGTTGAAAATTTAGTGGCAAAGTTCCAAAAAATTCCTGAGATAAGCAGCAAAGTTGAAAAAAACATATTTATCCCATTATACAGCTTACCGGCATTTCTTCAGTTCACGGTCAACTTTGAAGAGTGCAGATGTGTTCCTGATCCATCAAAGATCATTGCACCAGACTCTGAAGGTAAGTATGGGGTAAAGGGGGTGTGGGGAGGGGGGTATGCAGTGGGTGGGTGTGGGTTGTGAGAGGGGGCAGTGAGACCGCGAGGGGCCATTTTCTTTTTTTCCATTTAAAGTTTAAGTTTTACAATAATGAGAACAGGTCCAGGAGCATCATAGAAAGTGAGTACAACATTTATATCCACAAGGATCTGTCCTCCCTCCTACCCCCCTCCTCCCCATCCCACCCCAACAAAAAAACCCTCCCATTAACATCACCCCCTCCCAGACATTATGCAACACAGAAAACATTCTGAAATCCTCTTGGGCAACAGCATATTGTATGTGCAGGTGAGAGTATAAGGTGTGCAAAGGTTCCCATATTTTTGCATATTTCTTGGGCCTATTATTGAGACTGGCTATTGTCTTCTCGGTCCTAAGTTTTGCAAGGAACTCATTAAGCCATTCTGTATATGAAATAATGTTATCATCCTTCCAGTGATGTAACACTAATTTCTTGACAGACATAGAGATCAGAGCAATATGATACCTTCTGACTAAAACCGGAATGGCTGAGTAGTCTCCTAAGAGGCAGATTTCTGGAGTGAATAGCTCTTGCAAACCCAGAAAGGGATCAGCCTTATCCTGAATGGTGTTCCAGAGTGGGACAACTTTGGGACAGCTCCAGAAAATGTGAAATAGGGTGCCCTCTTCCTTCTTACATCTCGTTCATAGAGATGATGGGAGGAAGCCAAATTTATATAGTTTTTGTGGAGAATAGTATAAATTGTGCAGTATATGAAATTGAATCAAGCGTAGTTGATCCTGGGTAATGTACTTATGGCAATTCTGCCATAATTCAGTCCAAACTAATTTATTAGCGGAGAAAAAGGGTTCCCAGTATGCTATAGGAGCAAAGTAATTTGGGTATGCCCAGTTATATAGCATTTTGTAGTAGTTGGATACTGAGTGCAGAGAACCATGCTCAGGATTTATTACACTGGTAAAATATGGTTTATTAAGCATAGGGGGAATTGGACCAAAAATCTTAGAGAAGAGATGTTTTAATTGGAAACCTTTAAAACTATATTTAGTCATCAAGTTGAGGGTTTATATAATGTCGAGAGAGGAAAGCCCTTCTGAGATAAATGATGAAAGACGTAGATCATTCATACTGGGAATCCAGCTTGGTAGAAATGTTTTATTGTCTATTTTGAAATTAGGGTTTCCCCAAACAGGTTGCTCTGGGTCCTGAATGTGATCGTACTTGAGGTAACTACATAATTGTGTGTGATTCTTCACCAATATAGCTATGGGACTGGGAAGCAGATTTACAGTAGGGCCTTGGTCTTAACATACAAAAGTGAAATCAGTTGAGGCCATGTTTCTGTAATAGGGATAGTTCAATTCTGAGCCAAAGGGGTGAGAAAGGAGAGTCAAGAACTGTACCAACAGGAGATAGCCATCTGAGGTATTTAACAGCGTGACTAGCCCAGTGGTAAAAAGTTTAATGAGGGAGACATAAACCTCCTCTGTCCTTAGGGGCTGCCAGTTTCACATAAGCTAGTCGAGGCTGTTTATTAGCCCAGATAAATTCTGTGATAAGTCTATGAATGTTATTAAACCATGAGAGAGGTAACCAGATGTTGAGCAGCAGTAGGGGGTAAAAGAGCCTAGGAAATACATTCATCTTTACTATATTGATTTTGCCCCATAATGAGAGAGGGAGTTTGGACCATCTGTCCAAGGCTTGACAGATAGTTCTTACCAGAGGATCCAGATTAAGTTTTGGAAAATGTGCTGGGTTTCTCGGTATTATGATACCAAGATATTTTAAGGAGTCATGTTTCCATGTCAGACCAAAATCCATAATGGACTTTTTATTGACCTTATGATAGGGAAAACCAGAGTCTTGTCTATGTTAAACTTATAGTTAGACAAGGTACTATATTTCCTGATAAGTGATAACAAATGGGGAATCGAAGTCTCCGGATGAGACAGTTGTAAAATATATCGTCAGCATATGCCAAAACCTTGACTATTTGGGACTCAATGGGTATCCCTTATATCTGATCATAATTAGTCAATCTATGGATAACAGGTTCTAAGTACATATTAAATAGAGTGGGAGAAAGGGGGAGGCCCTGTCTAGTTCCTGATTTTAAAGGTAAAAGACTGGAAATCACCCTGTTTGCAGCTGCCTGTGCTGAGGGGGCCTGATATAGAGCTTTTATCCAAGTTTGAAATTCAGTGGGGAATTTGTATGCCTTAAGGACCCAGAACAGAAAATTCCAATCCACTCTGTCAAATACTTTCTCGGCATCCAGGGAAACCAAGGCGGCTGGAAAATGGGCATCCCTGGACACCGAGAGAACATGTGACAGGGTTCTTAGGTGGTCCACAGAGGAAGGCCCCTGCATGAAACCAACTTGTTCAGGGCTGATAAGATCTGGTGCAACTACATTGATATGCTCTGCTATTAATTTGGTTAGAATTGTAATATCCTGATTTAATAAAAATATTGGACGATAGCTGGTAGTCAGCTCCAGATTTCGGTCCTGCTTGGGGATAAGAACTATTAAGGCTTCAAACAAAGTATTATCCACTAACGCTCCAGATAAGATATATTGGAATAAGGACAGCAATAGCAGAATTAAGGGTTTCTGGAATTTCTTGTAAAAGTTAGCGGAAAAGCCATCCGGCCCTGGAGTTTTATCTGAAGGGAGGGATTGAATAGTTTTAACAATTTCCATAGCAGTTATAGGGAGTATAAGTGCTTTCTGTTTAGCCTCCAAGGGGGAAGGCAGTTGGGATGCCTCCAAGCAGGAATCCAGTTCCTGGTCTGAAGGCGGGTTAGACATGGAAGCATAGAGATTGGCATAGTATTCCTGGAATCCGGATACTATGTCAGGTGCAGATGTCTTCAATGTGCCATCCTTGAAGATCGAATAGCAGGGATATATTTAGCAGATTCTAGTTGCTTAATTCTTAATGCTAGTAAACATCCTGCCTTTTCTTCCTGGTCTGTATATGTTGATTTCATTCTCAGTATGGCAAACTCAGCTTTTTCCCTCAAAATCTCCAGGTATTCATCTCTCATCTGGGTCAGTTTCTGTTTAAGATCTTCAGAAGAATCAGGAGCCAGATGTATTTCACTATCCCTTATTTGACCAAGCAGAGAGTGAAGTTCCTGATCTTTTCTTTTTTTTTCCTCTGTGATGATAAACTTATCAGTATACCTCTCATACAGGCATTGAAAGTGCACCATATTATGTCAGGTTTGGAGGTCATTTTTTCGTGGTCCATAACGAAATGTTCTATGTGTTTATTAAGCACAGGAACTATTACAGGATCCTTCAGCAACTGGTTTTTGATTTTCCAGCGTGTTTTTTTTTTGAAAGAGGAGACTAAAGATAGGTGACAAGTGACCAGGGAGTGGTCAGAAGGTGGGCCAGGCTAAATGGAAACATTTAAGACTCCTGTCAGGAGTACTTGGGATATTAACAGGTAATCAATTCTCGACGCAGTCTAATGAACAGGAGAAATAAAAGTGTAATTTTTCTCTGAAGGGTGTAAAACCCACCATACGTCACACAATTTGAGGTTATCTATAAGTTCCTGAAATGCCTGCTGAGCTGGGGAGAAACTCCCACGAAGCCCATTGGAATGATCTACGGATGGGTCAAAAACAGTGTTCATGTCTCCCCCCAAGAATATGGGCAACGATACATAAGAAGTTAATATATTAATTAACTGCATGAAGAAGTCTGGAGAGTCCATATTGGGGCCATAAATTGAACCCAGCAGGATCTCCATGTTATGTAAAGTACAGTGGATAAAGATATATCTGCCCTGAGGATCCTCAATTATGTTGTAAGTGAAAAAGGAATTTTTTTTTTAAATCAATATTAGGACTTCACTGCTTGGAGTAGAGACCCCCACTGTGAAAACTTGCCCTTTTTGTAGTCTTCTGACAAGAGTAGCCTCAGAGCTTAGTAGATGCGACTCTTGTATAAATGCAACATCAATAGATAATAGGGCTAAGTGTTTTAGGACTTTGTATTACTTAAGTTGCTGCCTGAGGCCCTTGACATTCCAGGTAGCCATCTTAAATAAGTTAGCCATATTTACTAGCACAAAAAGATATAGGTTTTATATCTCATCTGAAACCAGTGTCACCCTGTGCATACCTCCCGCTATTTCTGTGTTGCAAACCCCACCCTCCCTATGCCCTTTATGTAGTGTCTGATTATGTTCTGTCTCTCAAATGTGACCACATTTAGTGCCACCAGTATATGAATGGAGGCAGACCCAACCCTCCCAAACCCCCATGCTATTGCGAACATGGTTCCGCAGTTCACCATCCTCTTAGCTCCCTCCCCCAACCATCCTCAATTGTCTCTGTAAATGCAGTACAGACAGAAAAACCAAATATGATAGTACATCATGAGCTTTGAAGAGAACAACACTAAACCATATGAAAGTATATAGAGTATACTTGCAAGTATAGCAGGGTATAGCCATTAGGTACTGCTGTCTAGGCTACCCTTGTACCTTCCTTTCCTATCCCAAAATTAACAGATAAACATCAATATGGTTCACAATATGACATCTTTCTGCCCAACATATTGTGTGAAGGAAATTGAATCAAGGGCTCAAGCATAACCTCCTTACTAGGAGAACTGAAAGAAGGCACTGAGAATGCCCGTGATTTTCAAAAAACAGAAAACTCTAAGTGAGCCCCAAATTGCCATTTAGGCCAAGGATATAACCCAGAAATGTAACTGAGAAAATGAGATATGCAAGCTTAAGTGAGCAGTAAGGTTGAGAAGTCTCTGTATTCGTTCAAAAACAAGATGGATCCTTGTAATCTATACAGCTCTTTCATTTCGTGAAGGATGTTCTTGAACTGCCCCTAGTGAAAACAGCATTCTTCCCAGTTGCTCTCACAAGATGGACAGGATAGCATCTCGAATTAAGCCCAGCTTTCAGTCCTGGCGCTCCCTCTAGTGGTCAATGCAGCATATTACTATGATGCTTCGGTACCACAAATCGTGGTATCACGATTTCCTGAGGGCCGTATCTCTCTGGTATGGTCAAAAAGGTGTAACCCTGATAAAACAAGGCTATCCCAGGGGCAAAAACAGAGCCAGATATTTAAGTCACATTGTCACTAGATTAAGGGGGATAAACTGCTCTGCCAATTCTTCCATGCTGTGACAGACAGACAAAGAAACCAGAATAGGGAGAATAGTCCTGCCTTTAATAGGACGCTTCTCCAAGAAGGTGAAGATATGAGATTAGGTTACTGAAAACACATGAGAAAACATTTCTGTAGAGAAACCAGTCCAGAATGGAAATTTGAGAGATATTGAGATAACAACTTTGCCATATAGAGGCCCAAAACACCAGGGATAACATCAGGATCCTCTCATCCTCATATTCAAGTATCTCTGAAGAAATCGGGAAATGAGACTTTCAGATTGGCTCGAGCCATTTCAGGATCTTCGTAGGTGTGTTACCTGCCGTTGGTTATAACTTGCAATCTTGCAGGATAGCTTATCCGAAAGTGGAGCCCCACAGCAATCAATTTGGTGACCAAAGGATGGGAGGTAGTACGGCGTTGGTGTACTGTAGCCAGTAAATCTTTTGCCACATGAACTTTTAAACCTTCCCAACAAATCTTTTGAAGGTCTCTGGCTTTGGATAGAAAGTGTTGATATTCCAAGTAATTAAGAAACTGGAAAATAATCAGTCTCTGGGGGAGCCTGCAGGGGGTGTCGGCCTTAATGCATGGTGGGCCCTCTCAATCACATATTTTGCCCCAAGGGAGAAGGTCCAGCAATCTTCTCAACAAATTTCTGCATAAATAATACAGGGCTCAGGCCTTCTTGGGTTTCTGGAAGCTCAATAAGCACAGCATTATTTCTTCGGCTCCTACTCAAGATCTTCAATTTTGAGCTCTAGTTTGGTGATTCTTTGCCAGTTCACCATAATTTCTGGATCCAGTCAGTCTATGTATTTCTCCAGTGATGCAACATGGGTCTCCGTGTCCGTGGTGCATTGAGAAATATCTTCGAGTGCACATGAGATGGATTTGAGCTCCAAAGTGACAGACTTCAGTTCTTCCTTAAATGGCCTAAACTCTGCCAGGAAGCTCACCAGTATGAGAGGCTCTGTGTCCGAAGACATGGTAGGGCTCTCTTTGATATCAGTGGCAGCTGAGGCTCGAGGATTCTTAGGGCCTTTCTCAGGCATTGCGGGTGGGGTGCACATTGGCAGTGTCTTCTTCATTTCAATCTTCATACATGTTTTGTGCCTCAGGGATGATGTAATACCTTTTCAAGCAGCTGCAATCTAGCGTTAAGGAAATATTTTAGACCACAATGCACAGAAAATAACAAAATAAAGTGAGAGGGTGGCCAGAGCGAGTAAGAAGAGCAAGCACCTGGTTGCCTGCATCACGTGGTCTCCTCTGAGTGACCATTTTCTTACTTTAAAGGTTAAAAAAAAGACATTGGGGGACTTTTGTTTTTTTTTACAGGGCTATTTGGCACATGGGGGTGGGATCCCAGTGTGCCAACTGACTTTTGCGGGTGCCAGCTGCAGTCAACAGGGGGATTGGGCACCCCCATTGGCACAAAAGTGGGGGGATGCAAGAGCCGAGGGGGATTGGGCACCCCCTTGGCACAACTCTCCTACTACTCTTTGGGAGGGGAACTTATGCAAATGGGGAGTGGCTTCCCCTGTCAGCACATGAAACTGGGAGGGGGGGACATAGTGCTGACGGGGAGTGGGCTCCTCCATCAGCAAGTCAAATAGCACCTGAGATGGAAGTCAACAGGAACTGGGGCCCCCATCTGCAAAATCACACTGCTATGGGGAGGGGGTACATGCTGATGAGGGGGATTGGGCACCCCCTCGGCACTAGGGATTTACTAATATTGTTTGTGAACATAGCGGCAAGACGCCACCATCTTCACAAACAATATTACAGCACCAACATTTCGCCCACTAATGACGGGTTGTTCACTCATTGCAGTGATTCCACTGATGCTGCAATGACAAGATGCCTGTGATTGCAGTGGCTGAAATGTTTCAAGATGGTGGTACACTGGTTGAACTAGTGTCAGCAGCAGCGTGCCACCCCATTGGGGAAAGCAGGCCAAACCTTTAAAGGCTGTGGGAGCATTGGCCTCAACAGTGCCGTGCCTCCACAACCTGCTTTTGGCAAGCTGCTGCAATATGTTTCTTGCACATGCACGCAATCAACATAAAAAAAGAGACATGTTGGTCAGGAGGGAGGTCAGTGTCAGCCAGAATTTCCCCGAACCATTTTTTCCTGCGGGAATTATAAAGAGGGTAAAGTAAAATTATGTATTTCAGATCATCTTCCAGTTGGTTCCCACATGAGCAATAAGAAGACTTCACATTTCCTCTCCTCTATCCATCGTAATTATAATATGCCCCATACAGCTCCATTCTAAATCTTCTAATCAAATGTCGGGATTACTTATTAGAAAATTTGGTTAGTTTTTAATGAGATTATTACATAGATACATAGATACATAGATACATAGATACATAGACAGTGTCGGTAGATAAGGGCCTATGGCCCACCCAGTCTGCCCATTTAAGTTTGTAAGTTCAGTTTATGTTTTCCAGGAAGTCTGTTGCCCCTTACCCCTGATCTCCAGAATTCTTTATGTCTATCCCATGCATTCTTAAACCTGATTGTTTCAGCCCCCACCACTTCCTCTGGCAGGGTGTTCCACTTGTCCACCACCCGTTCTGTGAAGAAATTCTTCCTCAAGTTTCCTCTGAATAGTCCTCCTCAACTTCATCCCATGCCCTCTAGTCCTGGAACATCTTTTTGCTTAAAAATAGTGCATTCCTGCACCCTGTTCCTCCCTGTAAGATACTTGTATGTCTCTATCATATCCCTCTCTCCTCCTCTCCTCCAGGAGTACATGTTCAGTGCCTTCAACCTGTCCTCATAGGACTTGTGATGCAATTCATGCACCATCTTTGTTGCCCTCCTCTGAACCTTCTCTACCTGTCTATGTCCTTACGTGGTAAGGTCTCCAGAACACCACAGTGTACTCCAGGTGCGGCCTCATAGTGTCTTGTATAGTGGAATTATGACCTCCCTTTTCCTGCTGGTGATGCCCCTGCCTATGCATCCCAGCATCCTATTTGCTTTACCTGCTGCCTTGTCACACTGTTTCCCTGCCTTGAGGTCATCAGAGATGATAACTCCAAGATCCCTTTCCTGCTTGGTGCATGCTATATCTTCACCCCCCAACTGATATATTGTGCCAGGGTGTTTGTGCCCCATATGCATTATCTTGCACTTCCTTGCATTAAATTTCAACTGCCAAACCGCTGACCATTCTTCAAGTTTCTGCAGGTCCCTTATTCTGTCTACACCCTCTGGTGTGTCTACTCTGTTACAGAGCTTTGTGTCATCAGCGAACAGTGAAATTCTGCCTTCTAGGTCCTGTGCAATGTCACTGATGAAGATATTGAATAGTACCGGTCCCAGCACTGATCCTGTGGTACCCACGGTCACTCTTCCCTCTGTGGGTGACAGCCATTTACCACCACCCTCTGTGTCCTGCTGCCCAGCCAGTTACCTACCCACCGCATTACTGTCCTGCCCACACCCATATTCCCCAGTTTGTGCAATAGTCTTCTATGAGGCACAGTGTCAAAGGCCTTGCTGAAGTCCAGATAGAGCCATGTCCACTGCCCTCCCTGATCCACCTCCTAGTCACCCAGTCAAAAATTCAATGAGGTTGGTCTGACATGACCTTCCCCTGGTGAAACCATGCTGTCTTGGGTCTTGTAGTCCATTGACAACCAGATGTTCCACCAATCTTTCCTTCAGTAGTGCTTCCATGATCTTCCCCACTACCGAGGTGAGGCTGACTGGTCTGTAGTTCCCGCTTCCTCTTTGTTCCCACTTTTGTATAAGGGACTACATCTGCTATCCTCCAGTCTTTGGGTACCTCCCTGTTTCTAGTGATTGGCTAAACAGGATAGCAGAGGTTCAGCCACCACCTCTCTTAGTTCTTTAAGGACTTTGGGGTGCACCCATCTGGCCCCATTGCTTTATCAACTCTTATCACTTCCAGTTCCTTCAGGACCCTTTCTCTGTAAAGGGACTTGTGTCCATTTCTGCACCATTCTCACCCTTGTACTCCATTCAGACCCATTACCCTCCTCTTCCTTAGTAAAGACTGAGCAGAAATACCTGTTCAATATGTCAGCTTTACTGTTGTCATCCTCCACAGCCCCATCCTCCCCTTCAGTCTCACTATCCCTCCCTTTGCCTTTCTTTTTTCACTTATGTACCTGTAAAGGTTTTGTCCCTTACCCACTGATTTTGCAATGTGTTCTTCTGTCTGAGCTTTGGCTTCCCTTACTGACCTCCCTGCCTCCCTTTGCTTCTCCTGGTACTTCTCCCTATCCCTTCTGCCTGTGTTTTTTGTATTGCCTGAATGCAATCTTTTTGGCTTTCACTTTCTTTGCTACCTCTTTGGAAAACCATAATGGTCTCCTCTTCCTTTTCCTCTTGCTAACCTGCTTAATACATAATTCTGTTGCTCTTGTAATCCCCATTTTAAATACTTCCCACTGTTCCTCAACCCCTGATTCCTGCCCCATTCCCCTTAATGTCTCTTTCAAGTATCTCCAAGTAGTCTTTCCAGATCTTTTGTTCTAACTACAGTATGTCTCTGATCCTAATTTTGACCTACAATGTGATCGCCTCTAGAGGTTTGAACAAAAATAACTCTGACAGCATGTCCTAAGCCCCAAGGATAAAGTTATTTATGAATAAGCTGTATACTAGGTGCTACGAAATCCAAGGAAGCATAGTAAATTTCTTCTTCAGGACACCATCTCAGAATTCTAAACTCTTGTAGTTAAAAAATATTTACTAAAAATAAGAGGTGTTTCTCCAAGACTAATGACTCTAAAAATAATTGTCCCAGCTCATAATGTAAGATTTATTTTGGAACAGATTGAGGGACCATTAGAATGAAATGATAAAGCTTATTAATAATACATTCAATTCCATCCAACTTGGAATCACCCCATACTTCAGATATATAGGTTATATTTGTTTTAATTTTTGCATTTAGTACTTTTAAGATGCCTGAAACAGAGGTTTTGCCCATTTTCAAATTAAATAACCTGAAGGTGTCGGATGCAGACTTGGTTTTGGCCATCATAAGAGCACAACGTTCCTTCCATGTAGTGTTTTGAGAAAAACGGACACTTAAATAATAATAGTTTTTAGCGGTTTTAATTGTTGCTTTATCTATATAGACCTTTGACAAGGTTTTAGACCTATTTCCAATGATTACTACATTAGTTCTGTCTTTATTAATTGATAAACTATTTATTTTATGTAGTTCAGAAAATGTATCAAGTGTTCTCTGAAGACCCAAGAGAAAAATGTAAATGAAAACAATGTCATCTGTGTATGCCAAAAAGGACACTCTATTGTTAACATATGTATGGGGAGTTAAAATCTAGATCTTCTAAATCTTGAAGGATGGAAGTGATGCATAAATTAAACAATGTTGGGGCCAAAACACATTCCTGCCTTACCCCACAGGTTTGTTTTACCAATAGCTGTTAGAGTCCCAATTGATTATATTGTATCTGTATCCAAGGGTTTGTGTAAAGTCTAATGATGGTGTCTAACATTGCACTATCCAAACCAAGTTGTTTCAGTTTCTGCCACAACATATTTCTGTTGATTTTATTAAAACCTGAAGTCAGGTCCACAAAACAGCAATACAAATTGCTGCACTTGACGGTCACATATTTCCATATCTAGGGCCAGATATTCAAAACTTTGCCCCAGCGCTAAATTGGCATTGCCCAGTGGGCACACTCAGACCAGAGCACAAAGCAAGCCATATTCAAAAAAGGAATAGCCCAGGGCAAACAGCTTCTGAATATAGCATGGGAAAGAGGCCGGCCAAATTGGGCTGGGAGTGCAGGGCAACCTTAGCCCTGGAATAAGACATCTCTGAATATGGCAACCAGGAAGTGCAAACCACAACAGCAACACAGTGCATAGCAATGTGAAGGTAGGTAGAGGTGAACTATGCGGCCTATGTGTGTGTCAGCAAATGTGTGGACCCAGTACAGCTGCAGGCAGCAGCGTATGTGAAAGTACTGTGTGCAAAACTGTAAAATATTCCCTGAACTCTTTGTGCAGTGCTAACATGTTTGCGAGGGTTTAGCGCAGGGCTAAACTTTTAGCCCTGTGCAAACATGTTTGCCCGGTGCTAAACTTTGCCATATTCAAAAGTGACATGCAAATGAGCCTCTCATTTCTCTGAGCAATCTCAGGGCAAACATCCAAATTAGCATCTCATTATGCCCTGATTTGCATGTAGTTTGCACCAGGATAATGGTTTAGCCCTGCGGTAAACCCTCGCAAACGTGTTAGCACTGCTCAAACAGTTTGGAGAATATTATATAGTTTTGAACACTGTGCTTTCACATGCACTGCTGCCTGGGGCTGTACAGGGACAACATGGCATAGGCACAGATGGTGGTGGTGCTGCATGCAACTGTCACACTGTATGTCATGCTACTGTGCACAGCAGACACTACAGTATCAAGGGGACCAGTAGTGTGCGGACATAGCACTACCTATGATGTGGAGGGCAGAGATGATGACTGCACTATACACAGTGACAGGCCCAACATGCAGGTGTTTACTGACAGTGGACATTACTGTTATGCTGTTGTATGACCCACAGATGCTGCACCTCTGGCATTGGATGCTCACAGTGACATATACATGTCCAGCTTTGTGTGCTGTGGCAGTTGTACAGCTGTGCGGTATATGGCCAGGGGTTATATATTATCAGAAAGGCACACTGGTGTTGGGGTATTCCCAATACTTGCCCATGTGCACTGCATTATGTGTCCCAGCCTTGTAGCCACACCTGGTCTGTGGCACAGCCTGGTCACCCATACATTCTCCCCTCAACATCCTCCATGTCCTCGGTGCTGCATGTGAGTGCTGGCATCTGTTGGTGTCCACAGAAGAGTGGTCCACAGGTGTGTGCTGTATGGCCACACTACCATGCTGGCCATTGGTGGCAGGGTCACCACTTACTGCCTGGCATGGCTGGGACTGGTGGTAGATGATGGCATGATTGTGATGCCATCAGTTAGTAGCATGTTTCCTCTATGTTTGGCTTTGTCTATGTGTCATATTTATTTGTTAGGATTGTGCAAAGCCGCGCAAAAGCCGTGCAAACACTGCAAAAAACTGATTGCCCAGGGTTAAGACAAGCTTTTTCTGGGCAATAATGTGCACCACACTAAGTCACACAAAACCACTTAGCATGGCTCTAGTCACTGAATATATCATTGCACCTGTATTCATGTCAGTTTGCCCCTTGCATACATTATGATTTTGTCCGGCGCTAATGCAGTTTGCCAGTGCTATTTGGCCCTTTGAATATAGCAGACCTGCGCTAATCCCATGCAAAACCTGCACAAACGGTTTTTGCCCAGTGCAAAGTTTTGAATATCTGGCCCCTAATGTCTTAAGACATCACTGTGCTGTACTGTGGACCTTGCCTATTGAAATCCATTTTGATATTCACTAAGAATTCCATTTTCATCTATCTAGCTATGGAGTTTGAGAAGCAGAATTTTACTAAATATTTTTTGAGAGATGTCTATTAAGCAGATTGGTCTATACATTTTAGGGTTAGAGTGATCTCCCTTCTTTAGAATTAGGTATACAACACTTCCCAGCCAACTGCAAGGAATATCTTGGCCTTGGAGTATTTCCCCAATAACGCAGTCTGGGCCTGGTGCTTTATTTGATGTCAGAGATAATATAGATGTAAAAATTTCACTTTCCTGAAAGTATAGTGATACAGGGTATAGCTTAGGTTGTTCTATAGATAAGGTATTATCCCCAAGTGCTTCCATTTGTGAAAAATATAAAGTTTCAAAGTAAGTCTCCGATGCAGTTGGAGTAATATACACCTCAATCTTTATTAGAATATTGACAGTAACTACTGCTTACCAGTTTCCAAAGGCTTTAGTATCTTTCTTCAATACTGTACAGTGCAGTTTTTCCCACTGTGTCATATAATATTTATTTATTTCTTGATCCAGAAGTTTATTGATAATTTTTCTTACCCTAGTTAAGTTCTTTTATTTTTGGCCTAGTTTTCTTTCTCTTCACTTCCCTTATCATTTGTTTAAGTGCTGAAACTTAGCTTTCCTGCATTTGTTATTGAACCAGGACCGTGAATTCCTTTTATTTGTTATTGTGATTTTACAGAGCTAATTAATATGATTTATTAATATGTCTCACACTTCTAATACAATATTAAAATGTGTTTCCTTAATTAATAATTGTTGTTGCTCAAATGGGAAACCGAATGAGAAAATTTCCCTAAAAAAGTGTATTATATGATCTTGCCATTTGATTCTTTTAAGATTTATCACTTCTAGAGAAGAAGGATTTTCACAGTCATCACAAATGATGGTCTGTAGGCTTAAGGTTGTAAATGTAAGGAGGTGAACTGATTCTGTGTGATCTAAAATTTCAATATCCAATAAGATTTTGGCCACTTCTATATTTGTCCGTACTAAATCTATTGTAGAATGCCCTTTTGAACCTATGAATGTATAACTTCCTAATGTATCCTTAATCATTCTGCCATTTATAAGGAAAAAATTCTGTTCTCTGAAATAAGTGCCAGCATGTCTGACTTTTGTGTTAAGTATTTTGTACTCTGATTTTCTTGTGCATGCAAGTCTTGTATTAAGTTACACAATGTTTCTTATGAAATCTGTATATAGATTTTCATCTAATTCCTTCTCCCCAGTTGGGGCATTAAAGTCACCCATAGTGAGTATTGGATGAGAATCAATTCTTTCTAAAATGATATCCATGTCTTCTTTAAAATGGTTCCATGCATCCATTTAATTCTTTGTTCTTGGAGGAATATAAACATTGCAAATTATCAATGTGAAAGTATTTTTACAAAGTTTCAGTGCCAGAATTAAACTACCCCGAATTTTTAGCTCTGTTATTACAAAATCCATCGATGTTTTGACAAAAAGAATAAGGCCTGCTTTAGGCCTACCTGTTATTTTGCCTTTTTGGGGCAGGTATTCCAAATGAGGTAAACCCAGGAAGAAGATTATTTTCTGATACCAGACTCCAAGTTTCCTGAAGACATAAGACATCATATGTCTCCAGAAAACCCCTTCATTATCAGCAAGCTTATGATTAAGCTCTTCTATATTCCAGGACAAAATTTTAAGTTCATTCCATACTTGAGCTTGCTGTACTAATTGTCAAGCTAAGGCAGACTTAGATGTTTCCTTTGTTAGGTTAATGTGCATAGACTTAACTGCAGGGTATCTACAAAATTCCCCCGGAGGAGTTACCAGGATGCTTAAGCTATCCAACAGTGCAGCCTTCTCAAGTATTGCTCTTACAGATCTGGTGTTTGAAAATACCAGATCTATTTGAGAAGTTTCCTATACATCCTTCCATATTTTAATACTAGAAACAGCATGTAGGGAGAGTTCCAAATCAAGTGAATGAGCTAGAAAAGAAATAAGTTGTTTTCTTACAGTGCCTGGATTTCTCTCACCCCTCATGTTCCAACCAGATATTGAGAGGATTTTATCAATTTGCTCTAAATATTGATTGCTCTTATAATTACTAATAACTTTTAAAAGCTTTCCTAAATCTTTGTCTGTTTTCCCAGTTGGTGCAACACTTCCTAAGCTTGTTTTGGTATTCTGTTATGCTGGAATGTTCTGTGGTGGACTTATTGTAATCCCTTTGGTCTTAAGTGAATTTTCTTTATAGATACATAGATACATAGATAGTGTCGGCAGATAAGGGCCTATGGCCCACCCAGTCTGCCCATTTGAGCTTGTAAGTTCAGTTTATTTTCCTAGAAGTCTGTTTCCCCTTACCCCTGACCCCTAGAATTCCTTTATGTCTATCCCATGCATTCTTAAATCCTGTGATTGTTTCAGCCCCCACCACTTCCTCTGTCAGTGTGTTCCACTTGTCCACCACCTGTTCTGTGAAGAAATTCTTTCTCATGTTTCCTCTGAATCGTCCTCCCTCCAACTTCATCCCATGCCCTATAGTCCTGGAAAATCTTTTTCGATTAAAAATAGTGTTTTCCTGCACCCTGTTTCTCCCTGTAAGATACTTGTATGTCTCTATCATATCCCCTCTCTCCCTTCTCTCCTCCAAGGAGTACATCAGGGAGTACATGTTCAGTTCCTTCAACCTGTCTTCATAGGACTTGTGATGCAATCCATGCACCATCTTTGTTGCCCTCCTCTGAATCTTCTCTGCCCTGTCTATGTCCTTACGTAGGTATGGTCTCCAGAACTGTACACTGTACTCCAGGTGGGGCCTCACTAGTGTCTTGTATAGTGGAATTATGACCTCCCTTTTTCTGCTGGTGATGCCCCTACCTATACATACCAGCATCCTATTTGCTTTACCTGCTGCCTTGTCACACTGTTTCCCTACCTTGAGGTCATCAGAGATGACAACCCCAAGATCCCTTTCCTGCTTCGTGCATGTTATATCCTCATCCCCCAACTGATAAATTGTGCCAGGGTTTTTGTGCCCCACATGCATTATCTTGCACTTCTTTCCATTGAATTTCAACTGCCAAACCCCTGACCATTCTTCAAGTTTCTGCAGGTCGCTTGTTATTCTGTCTACACCCTCTGGTGTGTCTACTCTGTTACAGAGCTTTGTGTCATCAGCGAACAGTGAAATTCTGCCTTCTAGATCCTGTGCAATGTCACTGATGAAGATGTTGAATAGGACCGGTCCATCACTGATCCTGTGGTACCCCACTGGTCACTCTTCCCTCTGTGGAGTGACAGCCATTTCCACCACCCTCTTGTCCTGCCACCCAGCCAGTTACCTACCCACCACACTACTGTCCTGCCAACACCCATATTCCCCAGTTTGTGTAATAGTCTTCTATGAGGCACAGTGTCAAAGGCCTTGCTGAAGTCCAGATAGGCCATGTCCACTGCCCTCCCTTGATCCACCTCCCTAGTCACCCAGTCAAAAAATTCAGTGAGGTTGGTCTGACATGGGCCCCCCCCCGGTGAAACCATGCTGTCTGAGGTCCTGTAGTCCATTGACAACCAGATGTTCCACCAATCTCTCCTTCAGTAGTGCTTCCATGATCTTCCCCACTACCAAGGTGAGGCTGACTGGTCTGTAGTTCCCTGCTTCCTCTTTGTTCCACACTTTATAAGGGGACTACATCTGCTGTCCTCAGTCTTTGGGAACCTCCCCTGTTTCCAGTGATTGGCTAAACTGGATAGCCAGCGGTTCAACCACCCTCTCTTAGTTCTTTAAGGACCCTGGGTGCACCATCCATGCCCCATTGCTTTATCAACTCTTATTACTTCCAGTTCCTTCAGGACCCTTTCTCGTGTAAAGGGACTTGTGTCCATTTCTGCACCATTCTCCTCCTTGTACTCCTTCAGACCCATTACCCTCCTCTTCCTCAGTAAAGACTGGCAAAATACCTGTTCAATATGTCAGCTTTACTGTTGTCATCCTCCATGCAGCTCCATCCTCCCCTTTAGTCTCACTATCCCTCCCTTTGTCTTTCTTTTTTCCTTATGTACCTGTAAAGGTTTTGTCCCCTTTACCCACTGATTTTGCAATGTGTTCTTCTGTCTGAGCTTTGGCTTCCTTTACTGACCTCCCTGCCTCCCTTTGCTTCTCCTGGTACTTCTCCCTATCCCCTTCTGCCTGTGTCTTTTTGTATTGCCTGAATGCAATCTTTTTGGCTTTCACTTTCTATGATACCTCTTTGGAAAACCATAATGGTCTCCTCTTCCTTTTCCTCTTGCTAACTTGCTTAATGCAGGGATTTATTTAACTCTAAAAATTGATTAGCGTTTTGCTCACAAAAGTGCTAAATCTTTGTGAAAATGCATAGCTCTTGCCTCACTGTGTTTAAAAAACACAGCACTTCTAGAAAATCTATTTAAATACTTTCTGTACAGTTAGTATAGTCACAAGAAAAAAACTGCTAATCAATTATTTAAAACCCTGTTAATGCATAATTCTGTTGTTCTTGTAATCCCCATTTTAAATACTGCCCACTGTTCCTCAACCCCTGATTCCAGTCCCATTCCCCTTAATGCCTCTTTCAAGTTTTTCCCCATTTTACCAAAGTCTGCCCCCCTAAAATCCAGGATACGTGTTTTTGTGTGGTTTGGTTCTGCTCTTTCTGTGATTTCAAACCACAATGACTGGTGGTCACTGTTACCCAGGTGCTCCTCCACTGTTACCCCCATCACACTGTCCCTGTTTGTGAGCACAAGGTCCAGTGTTGCCTTCTGCCGAGTTGGTTCCATGACCAGTTGCTTGAGAAAGGCACCCTGAAGGGAGTCCAGGATAAATCTGCTCCTAGTTGATGCTGCTACTGGGATGCTCCAGTCCACATCCGGAATATTGAAGTCTGCAACCAGTACTACCTCAACCTTGTCTGCCATCCTTTGGATGGCTAGCATCAGCTCCCTATCTGTTTCTTCCTCCTGGGATGGTGGTCTATAGACCACACCAGTGCGGATGACTGGCCCCATTTTCCTTTCCAGCTTAACCCACAGTATCTCTCCCCCATTTTGTTTCCTCCTGGATCTCTGTGGCCCTTATGTCATTTTCACATACAAGTGCCACTCCTCCTCCCTTCCTGCCTGCTCTGTCTCTTCTGAATATGTTGTAGCAAGGTATGGCCATCTCCCAGTCATGGTTATCATTACACCAGGTTTCAGTGATGGCCACAATGTCAGGTCTGACTGTACCATGACAGCCTCCAGATCTTCTATCTTGTTGCTAAGGCTCCTGGCATTTGCACACATGGCTTTCCATGATTTGACCTCCCTAGACTGCTTTACTGTTCTACTCCAGCCCCTTCCTTGGTTGTCATTTATCCCTGGTTCTCCTTGCTGTCTGCCCTTCTGCTGAATTTAGCCCCTTTTCTGCTTATCCACCTCTTGGGCACTAATCTCCATCTTTTGCACGCTGCTTTGCAGAGATAACCACTCCTCTGGTTCACTGGTTCCACTGCTAGCTATGGGGGTTGAGCAAGTAGGTACCCTCCTTGCTGGCCTGCCACCCCCCTTTGCTAGTTTAAATGCTTGTCAATGTAGCATTTAAACTTATAATTGAGTGCTTGGATTCCCCTCCAGGATGGAGGCAGGCCGTCAGGCTTGAACAAACCTCCATCCCTCCAGGTGGGTCCCCAGCCACCAATGAATCCAAACCCTTCCTCACAGCACCAGTTCTTCAACCATGAGTTAAAGTTCCTGGTGCATGCACTCCTATGCTCTCCCTTGCCTCTCACAGGTAGTACTTCTGAGAAAGTGACAGAAGTAGCTACTTGTTTGAGACCCTCCCAGTTCCTAAACTCTTCCTGAACTTACTTTGGCTCCCCATTTGCCAGGTCATTAGTACCTGGGTGGATAGTGACATCCAGCTCACCTCCCACCTTGCCTTCCCAGTGATCCCCAGGATCTTCCTTCCATCCCTCCATGCCGTGGCACCTGGAGGCACCTCACCTCCTGTCCTCCACCTCCTGTGTTCCTAGCTGGATCCCTCTTACGATGGAGTCCCCACCAGGATTCACTTCCTCCTCCTCTGGGGTCCCTGCTTTCCCTTCAGGGGTCACCTCCTTGGCTAACCTCCACATCCTTTCCTTCCACTTCTCTGGGTGCCTCTATTTGGTTGTCCTCATTTGCCAGTGTGACATATGAGTTCTTGAGTGGAATAGGATCTGGGATGTGCCTCTGTGACTGCTCTAACCCTCCCTGAGCCCACTGTCATCCAAGTGCTCCTCATTCTCGGCATCCTTTGAGGCAGCTGCATTGGACTGGGTGGTCCCTGGATAGGGGTGATGGTACCCCTGACCCAGTTTACTTCCGCTCTGAGTCTGGCTACCTCATACCACAGTCCAGAGAGATGCATGCAGATAGGGCAGCACCTCAGTGTCCAGAAGGACTGCCTGAATATAGCTGCCCCACAGCCACTGCACTGCACCTCTCCCCACATTATACTGCAATTCCACTACTTGTCTGCTACTGAAGCTCTTCCAGTTCTCTTTTTATTAGTTTACTGTATTAAAAATCCTGTCACTGATCCTCAGATAATTTTTTTTTAAGGAAAAAGAAACCAATAAATAAATAAATGAGTCAAAACACTTGTCGTGCTGAGGGTGGGCTTCCTCCCCCTTATGCCCCTCCTACTTCACACCTCTTACTATAACCTGTGTTTAGCTCCTGTTAATCAGATTTATCAGGGCATATAATTAAGAGTTGGGGGAAGGGGGGGGGACTAAATTTGCAGCAATTAAAGACAGCACAGAATTACACCACCACTATGTTTTAAATTTTCAACAGCCCAAAAACAATTATAAGTAAAGACAACAAAGAAAGTATAGTGTCACTACAAGCCTACAATCTAAGTTTAAAAGAAAAATAGCAATTACCAGTTACTCTAAAGCACTGAATTGAATATGTTTCCTTCCTTCCTCTTCTGGCTTCTTCTGAGAAAATAAACTCTACTTGCTACTTTAACTCTGACTAAGCCCCACCTCCAGTTATCACGTAGCTGAGGTCAGAGGCCTGACAATTAACACTCTTCACCCAACTACAGGGCAGTCAGACAAGCCAAGATACAATTTGCAGCAATTAAAGACAGCACAGAATTACACCACCACTGTTTTAAATTTTCAACAGTCTAAAAACAATTATAAGACAACAAAGAAAGTATAGTGTCACTACAAGCCCACAATCTAAGTTTAAAAGAAAAATAGCAATTACCAGTTACTCTAAAGCACTGAATTGAATATGTTTCCTTCCTTCCCCTTCTGGCTGCTTCTTTATATATCGTTATATATCTGAAGCTAGTATACAGGAATTAGTGTAAATCAAAATACAGACTGAAGGATTAGGATTTGGTAAACACATGACATTAAAATCAATTTCATCCAGTTTTACTCCTACAAGTTGTTTTATGTGTGTAATATGGATATCTTCTATTTCATCTGATATTGGCTTTATATTATATGCTTCTAGGAAATATTCCTCTCCTCTCCTATCCCAGACCCTTCAAGTAGGGAGTTGAATAAAAAGAGACCCATTGTAATGGGAATGTCATGGTCTGTGGTAGATAACAATGAGTTTCAATTCCTGGGACAATAACCCCCCTACCATGGAGTGTAGCTCCAAAGCTTGATTCAACAGTATCCAGGTCAACAACTTCTACTGCATTGGAGTTACCCAGAACTTCTTCCTCTAAATTTGCCCATTTGATGCATATCCTTCTACATTTTTACCTTGAGAGCTTTCTCTTTAGTTTTGACACAATTTTCTCACCTTCTCAGGTTTACATTTGCCCTTTGCCCCATTAATTGATTTCCCTAACCACTTACTCATATGGTGCATAGAGGAACTTTCCTTCACAAAAGGAGATGAAAGAGTCACCTGAACAAATGTATTTTCTGAACAAATGTCCTGTATTGAAATTGCTTGTGAAGTTGTTTCCGATTTCTCATGCTCGATCGTATTATTTGTTTGATCTAGTGTTATCTTATTTCTTAAACTTTCAGTTCTTAATATGGATATTTCCTCCTTTAATACTGCAATATTCTCAAGAATCATAATGTTGGCAAATAAGGATTCTAGACTGTCTCCAGCATTTGCTTAGATAGATTTGTGCAGGAAATAAAATGTTCTTCATCTGTAAAATGTTCTTTATTAAGATCATCTAAGGGAACATTTCACTCTTCATTATTAACTAGAGCATTAGTTTGTGTATAAGTCTGTGGGCCATTATGACTGGAACGTCAAACCCAATCAGCAAGAGTGAGGTCTAATCTCTGTAAGCCCTCTGTTGTTTGACTCAGTTCCTGTATTACAGGAATCAAGTTCCCAGTTGGATCGAAATCCCTTTAATTTTCTTTTCTGTCTGTTCTAACATTTCTAGTTGACATTATAGGTGCAGATGAAAAGGATGTAAATGGAATATTTATAACTGCTGAATCTGGTGTCTGGGCAAAAGTCTGATCAACTGAGAAGACTGCCTCAAGATAGTCCTCTGCGTTCTCCTCAGTACTATTGCTCCCCTTATTGTCATAATGGAAGACTGAAATATTGAATTCCCCTGCTATTAGGGAAAAATCTCCCACTTCTAAAACTTGGAGGGAGCAGTGCCATAGACCACATCTGTGTTGTTGAACACTTTGAGACCCACATGGGTTACCTCCCCCCAATGGACCTGGAGGGGGAAGCAGTCCTTGTTTTGGTATAAGGTCCAGAGTTTGGGAAGGAGTTTGTCATGGAGAGTGTCAATATTAGCAGTTGTAGCTCTTTGTGTGTGTATGTGGGTGACATGTATTTGCTGTATATTACTTTTCACAATAGGTTAGATATAAGGTGATGTGATGTGGTGCGTACAGATGCACAATGCAATGTCATATCTCAAAACCAATGAAACAACATAAATAAAATAATGTATGAGTGATGTCACTGCATGCTCCAATGTCCAGAAAATATCAGCTTTGATTGCTTTAAGTTAGCATGGTAAAAGGGAAGCATTTCCATCAACAATTGACATTAAACTGCTAGGATAACATTCATTCTATAACCACACCATATGAAAACACATATGTGATGCCAAGTTTAATAGTTGGCATATAGTTCCATAACATAATTTAAAAACAACTTAGTTATATGAGCAGCATATAACATTAGGATAAAAATACTGCTAAAATGTTGCACGTTTCATTGTTCTTTAGAAGGCAAGAAGGAGTGTGTGTGGGTGTGCGTGTGTGACAATTTGACGTGACATGACACAGCATAACAGTTTCTTGAACTTGAAATAAGAAGCAGCCCACTGCAGTTCCATTACAGCATGCTTTTGGATTCTTCCCTCTGTAAGATTAATAAGGCACTGCAGAGTGCAGGAAAACATACATGGTAATGTATAAGCAACTGAATACATTTAATTGAATTTTCCATTGTACCTCCTCATCATCAGAGTGACTAACAGCGTAACTAATGGATTTCAGTTTCAAGAAGTTAAAAGTATAAAAGCCCCACATGTAATGTAAAAAGGTTTACCCACACAGATTGCTATCTGGTTATACATGGAATTGCTAATAACTAAATATTCTTCAGACTCATGAAACACACGTTTCAGGTCTTAAAAAAAAAAGAAGAAGTAGACAATAGGATTATGAGTGTTTTTTTTTATATGTTTGTGTCTGTGGTGTGCGCATATTTGTGTCCAGGGGAGTCATTGTGCCTGGGTGGGTGGGTGTGTGTGTGTGTGTGTGTGTGTGTGTGTATGTGCGTGTGTGTGTGTGTGTGCGTGCACATGTCTATATGTCTGTGTGTGTGTTTGTGCATGTGCGCTCACTATGGTAGTCAATATTAGAGACATCAGTAAAAATGCAACAGGCAGTAAGACTCAGAAATCTTACTACACATTAGCAGTGACATTAAAAAGACAGAAGCTATTCAGAGTTAAAAAAAAATACTTTATTCCACTCAACCTCCCACTAGATATTATATAACTTCATTCCACACAACCTTTCACTAGATATTAAACACAGAAACATGGAAGTAAAGAATATGATGGCAGATAAGGACCACTTGGCCCACCTAGTCTGCCCATTTCCCTACCTAATGGATAAGCTGAAGATCCTAATTAACCTACAGCCTGCTTATTCCTACCCTCCACTATAATTGCCTTGTGTGTCCCATGTATTCTTGAATTCCCCCACTGTTTTAGACCCTACGACCTCCTCAGGAAGGCTGTTACATGCATCTACAACCCTCTCTGTGAAGAAATATTTCCTCACATTACCTTGGAGCCATCCACCTCTGTCTTCAAATTGTGCCCCCTTATTCTTGCACATCTCTTTTTCTGAAAGATGCTACCCTCTTGGACTTTATTTCCTTGAGGTATTTGAACATTTCTATCATGCCCCCCCTTTGTCTCCTTTTCTCGAGGTGATACATCTTAAGCTCCTTTAGTTTTTCTTCATATGTCTTCTGGTGCAGACCCTGCACCATTTTGGTTGCTCTCCTCTGGACAGCCTCCACCCTGTCTATGCCTTTGTGGAGATGGAGTTTCCAGAACTGTACACAGTACTCCAGATGTGGTTTTACCAACTGTCTGTACAGAGGGCCAACAACTTCCTGTTTTCTACTGGTGATGCCTGTCCCTATGCATCCCAGTATTCCCCCAGCCCTCCTTACTGCCTTTTCACATTACTGACCCACCTTTAGGTTGTCTGATATGACTATCCCCAGGTCCCTTTCCATTTGTGTTGTTATCAGTATCTCACTCCCCCATTGTGTACTCTTCCCCTGGGTTTCTGTTTCCCAGGTGTATTACTTTGTACTTTTTTGCATTGAATCTTAGCTGCCATACATTTGACCATTCCTCAAACCTTGTCAAGTCCCTTTTCAACCTTTCCACCCCAAATTGTGCATCAACCCTGTTGCAGATCTTTGTATCATCTGCCAAGAGACATACCTTCCCTTCCAGTCCCTCTGCAATGTCACTTATAAAGACATTAAAAATACTGGCAACAGTACTGAACCATTCGCTACCCCACTAGTAACCCCCTTTCTTCACTGTGGACTATATTTACTATTACACACTGTGTCCTGTTGTTCAGCCAGTGTTATACCCAGGCTACCACCCTGGGACCCACTCCCAGGCTGGCTAATTTATTTAATAATCTTTTGTGAGGGACTGTGTCAAATGCCTTGCTAAAGTATAGGTAGGCCATGTCCACAGCCCCTCCCAGGTCTACTACTTTGGTCACCCAGTCAAGGAAATCAATTAGATTTGTCTGACATGACCTTTCTGCTGTAAATCCATGCTGCTTTGGGTCCTGTTCCCCACTGGCCTCTAAGTACTCAACAATTCTTTCCTTCAGAAGTGATTCCAACATTTTCCCTACCACTGAGGTCAAGCTGACTGGTCTGTAGTTTACTGCCTTGTACAACTTTATTCAACACCACCTCTCACTAGATATTGTAAAACTTTTTTCTACAAAACCCCTCACTAGATACTGTTTAACTTTATTCCACAAAGCCTCTCAATAGATACTGTATAACTGTATTCCAGACAGCCTCTCAATAGATACTGTATAACTTTATTCCATTCAACCATCCAATAGATACTTTAAAACTTTATTCCACCCAACCTCTCAATAGATGCTGTACAACTTTATACCACACAACCTCTCACTACACACTGTATAACTTAGACACAATGGCCTGGATATTCAAACTGCGCCATTCTGAGGCGCAAGCCCTTGCGCTGCTCAAAATAGTTGCGCTGGGGTGTGTAGGGTGATATTCAAAGGAGTTAGCTTATTGAGCAACTCCTTTGAATATCATCTCAGCAGCACTCTGCGCATGGTGCAGTGGAACTGCACCGCAAGTTGCCAGAGTTGAGCATTAAACTTGCGGTGGCGCAAGTACCATTGCGCCATGCTCAAATTTCTGATATTCAAAAGGTGACTTGCAAATGGGGCCATAATTTATGCAAGGTGCAGGGGGGGCCATTTGCATCTATTTATGGCCCCATTTGCATGCCATTTGCATGTAGGTGCGCCGATCCCCGAGGACTTGCTCCTGGCCACCCTGCCAGGCAGCAGCCATTGGGGAATGATGCACAATGCAGCCCGATCGCGGGCAGTACAGGTACATGAACACCCCCCCACATATCTCCCACAGCCCAATCGCGGGCAGAACGTGTAGGAACCCCCAGTGCCTGATCGTGGGCAGAGCGTGTAGGACCCCCAGTGCCCAATCGTGGGCAGAACATATAAGAACCCCAGTGGGTGCCAATGGGCAGAGCAGTAGCAGAACCTCAAGTTCCCGATCACAGGCAGAGCGTGTGGAACCCCCAGTGCCCGATCGTAGGCAGAACGGTACAAGAACCCCCAGTGCCCGATCGCGGGCAGGAAACTGTAGGAACCCCCCAGTGCCCAATCACGGGCAGAGCGTGTAAGAACCCCAGTGCCCGATCGCGCGGGCACGCGGGGGAGCGGGGTGAGGCTCAGGTGGTGGGGCACACTAGACACCAGGAGATTTTGGGGGCTGCAGATGTGACATTCTGCCCATGATCAGGCTTTCTTACGGTCCACTGGACCACCAGGGAGATTCGCTGGGGAGGGTTACATTCTGCCCGCGATCGGGTACTGGGGTCCTTACATGCTCTGCCCACGATCGGCACTGGGGTTCCTACATGTTCTGCCCATGATCGGGCACTGGGGGTTCTACATGTTCTGCCCATGATCGGGCACTGGGGTTCTACATGTTTGCCCGCATCGGGCTGTGGGAGATGTGGGGTGTTCATGTACCTGTACTGCCCACATCGGGCTTCGGAGATGGGTGGGTGGGGAGTCATATACTCTATGCCCGCAATCGGGCTGGGGTAAGCACAGGATCAGTTGGGGCCAGCCAGGGGGCAGCTGCTGTGTTGCACCCTGCAACACAGCAGCTCACCTGTGGGTGTGGCCCTCAACTTAAGCCTTTTTTTATTTTGTGCAGGCACAGGTTGTTGCGTGTATATCTCTGCACAACCCGACTGAATATCGGGTTGTGCAGGTTATGCATGGTTCCTCCCTCCTGTTGAGCATGCATTCATTTGCATTGCTCTTTGCGCAACCTGTTGCCAGTGGCGTAACTGCCTCCCTGCTGAATATCGCAGAATGGCACATTTTGACTTGCGAAGCGCAACCCTGTTGTGCATGAAACCCTTTGAATATCTGGGCCAATATGTCACTACATACCGTATAACTAGTCCATATTACCTCTCACCACGCATTGTATAACTTTGTTCCACACAACCTCTCACGAGATACTGTATAACTTTATTTAACATAGCCTCTCACTAGATACTGTATATCTTTATTCCACACAACCTCTCACTAGATAGTGTATAACTGTATTCCACACAGCCACTACTACTGTATTACTTTATCCCACACAACCTCTCACTAGATAAATGTATAACTGTATTCAACAAAACCTTTCACTAGATACAGTATGACTTCATTCCACACAGCATCTCACCAGATACTGTAACCTTATTCAAATCTCTCACTAGATACTGCATAGCTATATCCAACACAGTCTCTCACTAGATGCTGTATAATATTATTCCACAAAGCCTCTCACTAGATACATTATAACTTTATTCCACACAACCTCATCCTAAATACTGTATTACTGTATTCCACACAACCTCTCACTAGATACTGTATAACTTTATGAAACACAACCTCTCACTAGATAGTGTGTAATTTTATTCCACATAACCTCTCACTAGATACTATATAACTGTATTCCACACAACCTCTCACTAGATACTGTATAACCTTATTCCACACAGCTACTTACTAGATGCTGTAACTTTATTGCAATCTCTAACTAGATACTGTATAGCTCTATTCTAGACAACCTCTCACTAGATACTGTAAAACATTATTCCACAAAGCTTCTTACTAAATACATTATAACTTTATACCAACCTCACACTAGATACTGTATAATGTTATTCTAGACAGCCTCTCACTAGATACTGTATAACTTTATTCCAGACAAACTCTTACTAGAAACTATACAACTTAATTCCACATGACCTCTCACTAGATACTGTATAATGTTATTCCAGAAAACCTCTCACTAGATACTGTATAACTTTATTCCACTAAACTGGAATTGTATACTGAAAGAACTCTTAAAACTGGAGGTAGACAAAGCAATGGGGCCTGATGGGAAACACCCAAGAATTCTAAAAGATCTAAGGGTAGAATTAGTGACACCACTGACTTCCCTTTTAACAAATCATGGAGGATGGTGTGGTGCTGGTGGACTGGAGAAGGGCAGACCTGATTCCCTTCATGAAAGTGGGAAGAAGACAGAAGCAGAAAACAACAGACTTGTTAGTCTGACCTCGAAGTAGGGACAATGATGGAATCACTTCTAAAGGAAAGAATTGTTACTTTTCTATAGGCCAGTGGGGCACAGGACCCTAAGGCAGCATGAATTCACAGCAGAAAGGTCATGACAGGTGAATCTAATTGATTTATTTGACTGGGAGACCAATGTAGTAGTCCAGGGAGTTGCTGTGGACATCACCTTCCTAGACATTAGCAAGACATTTGACACAGTCCCACACAAGAGATTAATATAAGTTATCCAGCCTTGGAGCGGGTCCCAAGGTGGTTGGCTGGGTAAAAATTGGCTGGACAACAGGATACAGAGGGTAATAGTAAACAGAGTTTACACTGAAGAAAGGGGGTTACTAGTGGGGTACCGCAGGGTTCAGTACTGGGACCAGTCCTCTTTAATGTCTTTATACATGACACAAAGATCTGCAACAGGGTTGATACAAAGGTGTGGTGGAGAGGATGCAAAAGAATTTGGCAAGTTTGGAGGAATGGTCAAATGTATGGCAGCTTAGATTTAATGCAAAGAAGTGCAAAGTAATGCTCCTGGGAAAAAGTCCAGAGGAAGAGTACACAGTGGGGGCCGAGATAACAAGGACAGAAATGGAAAGGGACCTAGGGGTAGTCATGTCAGATGATCTTAAGATAGGCAAGCAATGTGAGAAGGCAGTAAGGAGGGCTGGTGGGATACTGGGATGCATAGGGAAAGGCATCACCAGTAGAAAACAGGAAGTTGTTATCCTCTGTACAAACAGTTGGTGAGACCTCATCTGAGTTCTGCATCCAGTTCTGGAGACCCCATCTCTGCAAGGAAATAGACAGGAAGAAGGCTGTCCAGAGAAAGACAATGAAAATGGTGAAGGGTCTGCATCAGAAGACATGCGAAGAGAGATTAAAGAAGTTGATATGTATACACTCGAGGAGAGGGTGGGACATGATAGAAACTTTCAAGTACCTTCAAGGGAAATCAACAAAGTTCAAGAGGGTAGCATCTTTCAGAAAAGAGATGTGCAAGAACAAGGGGCCCAATTTGAAGATGGGGATGGCTCAGAGGTAATGTGAGGAAGTATTTTTTCAAAGAGAGAGTTGCGGATGAATGGAATAGCCTTCCTGAGGGGTAGTGGAGTCAAAAACAGTGGGGAAATTCAAAAATGCATGAGACAGACATAAGGCAATTTAGTGGGGGTTGGAGGAAGTAGGTTGTTGTTAACTAGTATCTGCAGCCCATGCACTAGGTAGGGAATGGGCAGACTAACTGGGCCAAGTGGTCCTTATCTGCCATAAAATTCTATGTTTCTATGTTTCTCTAACTTTATTTCTGACAACCTCTCTCTAGATACTATATAACAATTACAGAAAACCTCTCACTAGATACAGCATAATTTTATTGTACACAACCTCTCACTAGATACTGTATAACTTTATTCCTCACAACCTCTTATGAGACGCTGTATAACTTTATTCCACAAAATCTCTCACTAGATATTGCATAACTTCTTTCCACATAACCTCTCACTAGATACTGTATAACTTTATTTCCACAACCTTTCACTAGATGCTGTGTAACTTAATTGCATACAACCTACCACTAGATACTGTATAACTGTATTCCATCAAACCTCTCACTCCTATGGGGCACCCCATTGCAACTCTGATGACTGACTCCTCAGCCCATATCTTACTTATAAAAATTCTCCTTGGCTGCAAGCATAAAGCCCTCACAATAGTCTCTGTATAAATCCCACCCAGGGATCAGGTCAATGGTCTCAGTGATGTTCTCAATTTCATTAGCTCCCAACCTCCTGGCTCTGAACATATCCTGCTAGGAGACTTCAACATAAACTGGCTAGCATCAGATGTAGGAGGGCATAAAGATGTCATAGCTGCTGCCAACCTCCACAGATGGTTGCAACCCCTACTAGGACAAAGTATAAGTCTGGCACTAGTACCATCCAGGACTGGGTACTTACCAACCACCCTTCCAGGATCTCTCTACCACCGCTTCTCCCGATTCCCCAGTGACCACTCCCCAGTCATTTGTGAATGGTCAAACAAATTTCTCAAGCCCCCAAATCATCTATAGTAGGGTCCTCCTCGTGGACAACTTACCCATCTTAAACACTACCTGAAACTGCAAGACTGGCTACCTATTCACAAGCGACGAATGTTAACATGGCCCTTGACTTCTTCATCACCACTTTCAACAGGGCCTGTGACCTCTTTGCCCTTGTTAAAAATGCAAAGCTAAAACACTCTGTAACCCCTGGATAAATGCTGAGCTCCTTTCTCAGCTGAAATCAAGGGACCATCTCTTATTGGTGGCTAAAGCTACAGGCAAGCAATCTGACATACAAAAATACAAACAAGCCATAATGCTTGTACAAAAGCCATCCAGCTCACGAAAAGCTCCTTTTACAAGGATGCACCACCAACACCTGGGAACAGATGAGCCTTCTCTGATAATATCAAGGAAATCACACAGAAGCAGCCTAAAAACTCTCTGGCCATTCTAATAGTTGATGGGATCACTACCCATGACCCCAGGATCATTGCAACACCTTTAATATAACTTTACCAACCTTAGTGCCGTTCTCCCCCTGATTTGTTTGAAGAAAACATCACCTCCTCTAACATCCACCATGCTCAGGCTAATCACCCTCATTTCTACTTTTGGGAGGTCAAGATAAATGAAGTGAGCTGCTAAATGACTGCTGCCATCTCTAAATCCAGAACTAGTGGTGACACCTTGGACCTTAAGATGCTGTCACTTACTCTTGAGGATGTTCTTCATCCCTTAACTAAAATTCTGAACCTCTCTTAACTCCAGTCAATTCCCAGACAGATGGAAAATTGCCACTGTGACTCCAGTCCACATAAGTGGTGACAAGACCAGCCACTCAAAGTATCGTCCAATCTCTATACTGCCCTCACTCTCCAAAGCACTTGAGTGCATCATAGCAGACCAACTGACTGACTATCTGGACAAATGCAGTTTACTGTGTGCACAACAGCACAGTTCAGAAAAGGTCACAGCACCTCTTCTGCTCTTCTCGAATTCACCAAAGCTGTGCATAGTTCTCTCGACAAGAGCCTACTTACTGGGGCAGTCTTTATCGACCTCTCCAAGGCATTTGATACTGTCCACCATCGGCTGCTGGTTGTCCAACTACTGATCACCAATCTCTTTCCTGACTGCTCTATGGTTTAAAATCTACCTCAAAACCACTCACAAAGAGTGAAAATTGCCAGTGCTCTTTCTGATACCTTGTCAGTTCACTCTGGTGTCCCCAGGGTTTAATACTGGGCCCACTCCTGTTCAGCCTCTTTCTAAATTCCCTACCACAGTCTTTCCAGGAGCAAATCATCCTATATGCTGACAACACAGTTTTCTCCTCTCACAAATATCCCATGTCATTACAACTCAATCTCCAACTTGGTTTCAGTGCCATTGAGATATGATTTTCTAATCACAAACTTGTCCTTAACCACAAAAAGTAAAGTCTATGCTCTTCTGCAGCTCTCAATCATCAATAAGCCACTCCCTTGACTATCTCCACCTCATTAGGAATACCCTCAAACAGGTTCCTTCCTTCCATACCCTTGGGATACAGCTTGACCCCAATCTCTCCTATGGGGCACATGTTGACAATGTGGCCAAAGCTGCTAATACTCACCTTGGTCTACTCTACAAACACAGACAACATCCCACCCTTGATGCATTGAAGAATGCCATTCAGAGTTCCGTGGTTTTGATTATCGACTATGGTCTCATCCTCTATGGCTCAGCCACATCGACTACCCTCAGATGTATATCAACAGTCCTCAACAAGGCATGTCGGCTTATCACTGGGGCCCACCATCTTACCCATGCCTGTGACCTTTATGCTAAATCCGGTTGGCTTCAGCTTTCCAATCGCATTAAGTATCTCACCTGCACCATAGCAAAGAAAATTAGACTCAGCCTTGCACCCCCTGGTGTCACAGCCCTGCTTCACAACATTAACAACAACTCATGGATCACTAGGAGATCAAAAATACAGCTTCTGCAGTCCCCGCTGTTGCATCACACAGGGTAAATGTTTCTTCACCTAAACACAGCAATACAGTCAAGTCATACAAAGGCAAAAGTACTTGACCTTTGAGGGCTGACTTTGCTAAAATGGGTGAGTGCCTAAGGAATGCACTAGCAAATTGGCAGGAAGGAGGGGTAGAAGAACAAGGGGAATAATAAAACTGCCATCACAGAGGTAATAAGCCTTTGTGGAAGCATCTAAACAAATGAAATGATGTAAGAAACCACTATGGTTCTCAAAGAAAGTGGCAGTGAAGGTTCAAGAGAAAAGAAAGCATTCAGGAAGTACAAGGAATCACAGAAGGAGCAGGACAGAGAACTGTAGCAGTTAAAGCAAAAGGAAGCTGGGAAGGCAGTCAGAACAGCAAAGGCCCAAACTGAGGAAAAGATAGCCAACTCAGTTAAGAAGGGGATAAAACCTTTTATATGTACATCAGGGAGCAAAGGAAGACCAAGGGAGGATAGTGAGGCTTAATAAAGGGGAGAGAGGGTGGGCAGAGGGTGACTGTGAAAAGACAGAGATACTAAACAAATATTTTTGCTCAGAATTTACAAAGGAAGAGGGGAGGTACCTAAAACAAACAGTAGAAACACTCTGGATACAGAAATTGATACCAGCCCATTTGCAGAAGAAAGGGTTCTGAAAGAACTCTTAAAACTGAAGGTGGACAAAGCAATGGGATTCCTGAAGGATTCATCCCAGAAATCTAAAAGAACTAAGGGTAGAACTAGTGACACCACTGACTACCCTCTTTAGCAAATCATGGGAGGATGGGGTGGTACCCGAGGACTGGAGGAGGGCAGATGTGATTCCCCTTCACAAAAGTGGGAGCAAGGCAGAAGCAGGAAACTACAGACCTGTTAGTTTAACCTCAGTCGTAGGGAAAATGATGGAATCACTTCTGAAGGAAATAATTGTCAAGTATCTAGAGGCCAGTGGGGCACAGGACCCAAGGCAGCATGGATACACAGTGAGGAAGGTCATGCCAGATGAATCTGATAGATTTCGTTGACTGGGTGACCAAAGTAGTAGATCAGGGAGGGGCTGTGGACATGGCCTACCTAGACTTTAGCAGGTATTTGACACAGTCCACACAAAGATTAATATACAAGTTAGCCAGCCTGGGAGTGGGTCTCAAGATGACAGCCTGGGTAAAGAATTGGCTGGAGAATAGGACACAGAGAGTAATAGTAAATGGAGTCCACTTGAAGAAATGGCGGTTACTAGTGGGGTACCGTAGGGTTCAGTATTAGGACTGCTCTTCTTCAATGTCTTTATAAGCTTGCACACTGCAGAGGGACTGAAGGAAAGTATGTCTCTTTGCAGATGACACAGAGATCTGCAACAGAGTTGATGCACAAGTGGGGTGGAAAGGATGAGAAAGGACTTGGCAAGGTTACAGGAATGGTCAAATGTATGGCAGCTTAGATTCAATGCTAAGAAGTGCAAGGTAATGCACCTGGGAAACAAAAACCCAGGGGAAGAGTATACAATGGGGGGTGAGATACTAACAACAACAAAATGGAAAGGGACCTAGGGGTAGTCATATCAGGTGACCTAAAGGTGGGCAAGCAATGTGAGAGGGCAGCAAGGAGGGTTGGGGATACTGGGATGCATAGGGAGAGGCATCACCAGTAGAAAACAGGAAGTTATTATCCCTCTGTACAGACAGCTGGTCAGACCCCATCTGGAGTACAGCATGCAGTTCTGGAGACCCAATCTTGGCAAAAGACATAGACAGGATGGAAGCTGTCCAGAGGAGGGCAATTAAAATGGTGCAGGGTCTGCACGGAAGACATATGAAGAGAGACTTAAGGAGCTTAATATGTATAGCCTCAAGGAAAGAAGGAGAGGGGACATGGTAGAAACTTTCAAGTACCTCAAGGGAATCAACAAAGTTCAAGAGGGTAGCATCTTTCAAAAAAGAGGTGTGCAAGAACAAGGGGCACAATTTGAAGATGGGGGCGGCCTCAGGGGTAATTTAAGGGAGTATTTTTTCACAGAGGGTTGTAGATGCATGGAACGGCCTTCTGAGGAGGTTGTGGAGTCAAAAACAGTGGTGAAATTCAAGCATGCATGGGACAGTCATAAGGCAATTCTAGGGGTGGGGCAGGAAGAAGTAGGCTGCTGGTTAACTAGGATCTGCTGCTTATTCATTAGGTTGGGAAATGAGCAGACTGGATGGGCCAAGTGGTCCTTATCTGCCATCAGATTCTATGTTTCTATGTTACAATGCTCCACTTTGGCTGAATAGCCTCAGCCCCACCATCTCTACAGCTCCAACTCTTGGTATCTTTAAAACAAGACTCTGGCTCCATCTTACTGCCTCCTGTGACTGCATCACCTAATCTTGGCCGCCATCTCCTCCAGTTACTGTAATTGCCTCTCCTCACTCTAGTCCCACCCTCCACCCCTTCTGCCACGCTTGTACCCCATTGATGCACTATATACTCTATCTGCCCATTCCCTTCTGCCACATTCTGCCCCACCCTATCCAGTCTTATCTCCTAGCTTCCACTCCTCTCCTGATCTATACCACTGTCCCCATTCCACCATTCCTCCCTTTCCACTCTCACCTCCCCTTGTTACTGGCAATTCTCCTACCATCATCTGACATATGCCTCCGGCTGCATCCTAGTTTCCCCACCCTGGTCTCCTCCTTGTCTATGTACCTTCTCCTGGTGTTGCTAAACCAAGGCCTTACTTTGTCTTTGCTACCTATTTGCACCTTCCTGCAAGTGTATTCACCTTAACCTTTAACCAAATTTGTCTGTAGTTACTCCTTGTTGTATTACTATTGATTGTAATATTTCATTTTTATTCTCTGTACTTACTTGCCTCGGATGTGGAACCTTTGTTTAACAGCCTTGGCTCATAGGTAATTGTTATCCTAGAACTAAATAAAATAAAAATAAAAAATAAGAAGCTGTATATCGTTATTCCACGCAGCCTCTCACTAGATGCTGCATCACTTTATTGCACACAACCTCCTCGATAGATACTGAATAACTTTATTCCACTCAACCTCTATATAGATGTTTTATAACGTTTTTGCACACTACTCACTAGATACTGTATAACTGTATTCCACACAACTTCTATATAGATACTGTATAACTTTATTTCACACAACCTCTCACTAGATGCTGTATAATTGCATTCCACACAATCTCTATATAGATGCTGTATAACTGTATTCCGCACACTCTCTCACTAGATACTGTATAACTTTATTCCACACAACCTCTCACTAGATGCTGTATAACTGTATTCCACACAACCTCTATATAGATACTGTATAACTGTATTCCACACACTCTCACTAGATACTGTATAACTTTATTCCACACAACCTCTCGCTAGATGCTGTATAATGGTATTCCACTCAACCTCTATATAGATACTGTATAACTGTATTCCACACACTCTCTCACTAGATACTGTATACCTTTATTCCAAACAGCCTCTCACTTGATGTTGTATAACTATTCCACACCTCTCACTAGATACTGTTTAACTGTATTCCACACAACCTCTGTATAGATACTGTATAATTTTATTCCACACAACTCTCAATAGATACTGCTTACCTTTTTTCCACACAACCTCTCACTAGATACTGAACAACTTTATTTCACACATCTCTAGATACTGTATAACATTATTCCACACAACTCTCACTAGATCTTGTGTAACCTTATTCCATACAACTTCTCATTAGATGCTGTATACCTTTATTCCACAAACCCTTTCATTACATGCTGCATAATGTTATTCCACACAACCTCTCACTAGATACTATATAACTTTATTCCAACCGACCTCTCACTAGATGCTGTATATCTTTATTCCACACAACCTTTCACTAGATACTGCATAACTTTATTCCACACAACCTCTCACTAGATAGTGTATTACTTTATTCCACACAACCTCTCACTAGATACTGTATAACTTTATTGGACACAGTCTCTCATAAGATACTGTATAACTTTATTTGACATAATCTCTCACTACCACAGTATAACTTTAATTCACATAACCTCTCACTACATACTGTATAACTTTGTTCTACACAATCTCTCATTGGATACTGTATACCTTTATTCCACACAGCCTCTCACTTGATGCTGTAAAATGTATTCCATACGACCTCTCACTAGAATGCTGTCAACTGTATTCCACACAACCTCTATACTGATACTGTATAACTTATTGCACACAGCCTCTTACTAGATACTGTATAACTTTATTTTACACAACCTCTAACTAGATACTGTATAACTTTATTACACATAACCTCTCACTAGATAGTGTATAACTTTAATCCTCAAACTTTCACTAGCTACTGTATAACTATATTCCACACCACCTCTTAGTAGATACTGTATAATCTTATTCCACACAACCTCCCAGTTAATACCATATAACCTGAATCCACACAAGCTCTTTCTAGATGCTGTATTAATTTATTTCACACCACATCTCACTTGATGCTGTACAACTGTATTCTACACAACCTTTCATTAGATACCATATAACTTTATTCCACAAAACCTTTCACTAGATACTATTGATTATCTTTCTGTGTGTGTGCATATGTGTGTGTTGGGGGCAATCTGTATTGTTGGCGTCAATAAAATATTAAAGGCTTAGAAATTCATTCTGCAAAAAAATTGGTAAGAAAAACATGAAGACATACAGGACAGAAAAATATTTATTAATTCCACACAAACACTCACTGACACTGGCTTTTACTGCTATGTTTATATGTCAAAGTATCTGTGTGGGGGGTGGTGATTAAGGAGTTTGATAAAAATGCAGGCATCAATACTCATAAAACATAATACAGGATGTCAGAGATAAGAAAAAGAGAACATTTACACAACAGTCAAAATATTAAATCAATTCCACACAATGTCTCATTATACTGTACTGCTAAAGTGTGGGTGACAGGATTTTGGTGAACGCTACCAAGAGAATGAACAACAGACCATGTCATGGTCTCAGGCTGAATCTGAGTGCCAGCAGCAAACAGCAACTCCACACAACTTTTGATTCCATGTCTTGGCCATGGCAGTGTTGTACTCACAGGAAACTGATTTCAGTTTGTACCTGCTCATAGACGTTTTACAGGTATCTATTAAAACTCATCTATGAATTATACATTTATTCAGTTCAGGTGCATTACAGCTAAAATTCATGGCTGATATGTTTTAAAGAAATTGGGATTGAACACCTTTTCCAAAATTTATATTGATGTCCTGTCCATTTTAATGACACCAGTCAGCTGGTTGGTGTGTGGCCACATGCAGATGAAGGAAGACAGCCACTGATTGATAGATGTGTTTAACTGGCAATGAGGCACCTCTGAAATCCAATATCAAGTAATATGTTTGCATTGCACAAACACAAATACAAATTAAATAAAGAAAGTGTAATCAATTATAAAAGCAGATAACGTTGCAATGAACAGAATAATCCTAAAATATTAGAAAACACAAAATTAAGTATATCATCTTCCCAAAATGAAATGGAAACAATTATTTACTAGTTTTTTTCAATATAAAGTGTATTGAGAATGCTTTTCAATTTTGGAAATTGCGTAATGCAAATTTTGACAGCTGGAATGATCAATTTATTTAAATACTCATATTTACCAAGGATGTAGAGTAGATCAGCTACCTTGCATTGTTTTTGCCCTGTGATTATAAAACTTTTTCTATATATTGATATACTTCTGTATAAGATCATGATATAGTCATGATAACATTGGAATCTTGTAATGAGACTTTTCCACATTTGTACTGTATAGTGCATTTATAATCTACCTTTATAATGTATATTCATCTTGCTCCTAATAAAATAATTATTTATAGAATGAAAATTGTTTACATGAGTTCCTTTTATTTCTTTTTTTGGGTTTGACAATTAAACATCAAGGTGTATTTCTCTCTTAGCTATACACAAATATTAACTTACATACTAAAGCCTACTCAGCTAAAGCTAATGTGAAAAATACTTGTGCATGTTTATCACTGACATATTTATTTATTTATTTATTCTATTATATTACAGATTCCACAGATTGTCTGACCTGTCCATCTGAAGAGTGGCCTAATGAAAAAAGGACAAGTGCATACAGAGATCTATAGATTTCCTCTCCTATGATGAACTCCTTGGTGCTGCTTTAACCTTCACCACAGTCACCACTTCACTACTGACAGTTAGCATCCTTATTATCTTTGTCAAATTTGCTGAAACACCCATCGTCAAAGTCAACAACGAAACCTCAGCTATCTACTCCTTGTTGCCCTTCTGCTCTGTTTTTGTGCTCCTTGCTTTTTATTGGATACCCTAACACAGTTACCTGCTGATACCGTAAGCTGTGTTTGGTGTAATCTTTGTTCTTTCTGTCTCCCTCGTTTAGCCAAGACCATTATGGTAGTTGTAGCCTTCTAATGCTATGAAACCCAACAGCCGCTTGAGAAGATGGGTGGGACCGCAGCTCTTGCACTATAGTATCACTATGTACTCTTGTTCAAGTTATTGCTTGTGTCACTTGGATAATTCATTCTCCTCCATTTCCAGAACAGAACTTTAAATCCCAACCTGGGCTGATTATTATTGAATGTAATGAAGGTTCAACCACTGCATTCTGGTGCATGCTGGGATACATGGGCCTACTAGCTATCTGCTTTACAGTAGCTTTCCTGTCTAGAAACCTGCCTGATAACTTTAATGAGGCTAAATTCATCACCTTCAGCATGGTTGTATTTGTAAGTGTGTGGCTGGCATTTATCCCAGCCTACCTCAGTACAAAGGGAAGTATATGGTGGCAGTGGAAATATTTGCTATTATTTCTTCTAGTGCAGGTTTGCTTGCCTGTATATTTTTGCCAAAGTGTTACATAATTCTACTGAGGCCTGATATAAATACAAAAGAACATTTAATGAGGAAAGGAACATGGGGTGATAGAAAAACTCGTTAAAGGTGGCGGTGTAACATTATGCATACATGTATTACTTGTACACTGTACGCAGCACTTGATGCATACATTATGTAAATCTCATATTCTTCTGCTGCTGAGCCCTAAATGAGCTGCCTCCTACTGATGTGTTTTGTTCTGCTCTGCTTGTAGTTCTCATCATGTTGCTCAGTAGATTGGTAATCTGTAGTTTTTTCCATAAATTAATCAAGATACAAAATGTTTGCATGTTCCTCCTTTGAAACCATGTGTCCTTCCAGTCTGCTACAAGTCTTATGAGAGTGCCTTCAACATGTAATAAAATAAACATGGTTACTAAGGGAAGCTGCCTGAACTGATTTTACATATTTGTTTTTTTTTCAGTTAATTGTTTTTATTGAATCATTTTCAGTAACAGAGCACATGCAGAAATATGCACTTGAAAACAGCATAGTGGCATAAACAATAACAACACAAGGCAATTATACTAATGTCAGGAGGTCTAAACCCTTACTCTCAGGTTCTTGACAATAATGAGAATGCAAGGAATGACAAACACATTGCATAAGAGTAATACATCTTGTTTATTATTACCAAAAGGAAAATCACAGTTGCCCTAAGCAGTTCTTACCATTAGGAACTGGGAGCTCAATGCTATGCATTCCTTATACCTTGAGGAATGTAGAAATCTCTGGGTCTCTGAGGTAAAAGACATAATGTCTTACATTATATACCTAAAGAGTTATCATAGTTACTGTTAGACAGAAATATTTCTAGTTACAGAGATAAGCCCTATTGTCTAAATTAGAGGTGGCTCCACAGTCCCAGATAACAATATACAATTTTTTTTTTTTTGTAAGCAAATCTTTATTGACCTTTGTTTTAGATCAACATCTACAACTATAAGTAAAGACCTGGACAAACTAGGTATACAGTCCACAACTGACTGTATGAACTATGTATAATCCAATTTTGTTATAGTCATCACTTTGTGGAAACAAAGAAGTACGGTTTATACATAGCTGTGTAATAATACAAATCATCAGAAGATGGCAATGCTGACTTGTATATCATAATACTACAAGGACACAAGTGTCCTAACATCTTGTAAGCAAGAAATACATATGTATATTAGAAAGTAAAGTGTATAGCAATCATGTGCCTACATATCCTGATGTCGACTCTTCTACAGTAGATGTCCTTGGCCCTAAATGTTAGTATAACATATACATAAATGCTAGCTGTCTGCAGTGCACCTCTGGGGATTTCAGTTATGGTGCAGGGACCTCATATAACATTCCCCTTGTTGCATCAAAAGGCAACAGAGACAAAAGTAGGAAGAGAAGAGAGCAGGTGTCATTTACAGACCCGACACACGTAATCTTGTAAAGGAACTCAAGCTGCTCACGGTGTTCATGGAAAGTACGCTGTAGGAAGCAGACCATAACGATAAGGAAAATATCAAAAATACTTGTACTGTATAATGACAAAACCTTTAAAGATGATCTCTGACCAAGTATTAGTAAATAGACTATTAAAATCACCATCATTAATAAGATCATATATTGCTTCATTTGCATTGATCATATTATTGCTGATGTGTGTATCTTTCAAGTTTAAAAGTAACTTCAGTGTTACAGTCAGTGGATCAATGTGTACATTAAAGCAAGGTAAATACTCTGAAAGAGTAAGAAGATAATCAGGGTTGCCATCAGTGATATCCAGTTCCACAAGTGGAACAGGGTGATAACTGTGTGCCCAATAACAGTTGTCTGGTGAGGTACAAAACAGAAATTGGGTTGGGTAATAACACATAACTGACTTCCATAAGTAAATTGCTTAAGATTAGTTAGCACACAAAATTTACCATCCAAATTATATTGCATTTTCACAGTAGGTAGTGTACATTTTTTGTAGTTGTACTGGGCAAGTGTAAGTCTGGTTGGAAATCTATGCTGACAGCCGATGAACCTCCTTCCAGTAAGACTGGTACAATTAAAAGCATCTGGAGCAGATGTTGAGTCCTGGTATTCTGTGCCATTGGTAGTGATGTCATCATCCATGGAAAAGGACCAATCAATACTGTCTAGGAATATCCACATACAGGTTTAATAACATCAAATATGTCTCATCAACACAAATAAATATACCCTTTCTTAGCACAACAGTCCGTGTGTGGTGAGACCCATGCATCCAGAAGAGGATGAAAACCAGAAGAGGTGGCAAGCTGAGGTGTTTCTGTAGATTTCTTCATCAAGGTGCCCAAATGAGTGTACAGATGCTAGTTTATCAAATATAGCTGTATTGGGATCAAAATGTGGTAAAGAAACACTAAAAGACACATAGTATCCTTAATGGAACATTTCTTAGCAGTAAAGCAAGGACCAGTATTAGGGTGCGTGGTCACAAATCTCAGATTTCTGGAGTAGAAATAGTAATAGAAACAGAGTGTAACATACACAAGGCAACACAGTTAGGGGATTTGCAGTGAGGACAGCACCATTTAGAGATACATCTATCATGTATGATGTCAGGGATTCTGCCAAATTCCAGATCATGGAAGAGATTGTTGATGGTAGTGATAATTATGACCCATAGGCAGAGCATAATAATTCACAGGTAATGTATTGCTTATCTGCCTCCTTATTGTTCTGAGCAATAAGGGTGTTAATCTTTCTTTAGACTCTGTAAATGCCTTAGCAATGTTGCAGCATATTACATACAGTGTACCTTTCTTCCTGACTAAAGCCATCCACACTATACTATAATGGTGGTATGATGTCATTGATCATACCAGTTTTGAACTTCTGTGAATGTGCTTTGATACTAGCAATGTCTGCTTTATTCCATATAGACATTGTAGTACCAAAGAGACTAGTAGAGGCTCCATGGCACCCGTGACATCAGAGGTGCCATGAATTTTTTTATGACTTTGTGAGTCATCAATCTGAAAAGTAGGTTTTCTCCTAAAATTGCTTCTATGCTCAGTGATATGTACCTCAGCAATAGGGTCTTGATTAAGAATCTGAAAAGCTGCTAAGCCATCAAGTAACAAAGTACTATAAAATAATAATGTGTTAGTAATATGATACATATAAAATTCTTTCATATTCCAGTCAGTCAAAGTAAACAAAACAGGTGTATGCATACATTGTAGTTATTAATATGTGTACTAGGTAGAGCAGTGGCTGTGAGACCACTATAAGGACTAGGGTTTTGTTTTGGAGATTCCAAAAGCAGTTCCTCAGTTGGGGTGGAGTGGAATACAGATAAATACATGGTAGCTGAGACCATGTTGTGTATGGCACAAAATGCCCTGGCTGAATCCTTAGACAGTGTATCACAATATGAAGGGTCAATTAAGGTAGTGATATTATATAAACCTGAATGTCTAAGAGAGGTTTGGTGCAAGAACAAGGTACCATTTGGGGATAATTTTGCTTTGGGCTGTCCATGGAAAGTTCCTTTGAGAGTTTGGCCACAGGGAGTATTTGTCCTTGATACTTGGTATGTCACCAATTTGTATGGAAGATTTATCAGGAGCAATAACTGAGGCAGTGAGGTAGGTATCTGAACCTTCCTGAACTGTAATCAAATTGTCAAGAATACTGATGGAGACACCTCTGGGGTAGTTGCAGGTGGTCAAAATAGGAAGGATGTGCTTTACCATGCCTTTGATGCAGGAGAGTACTCCTGAGATGAGGGAAAACGGAACAAGATAGCCATCTTGTCAGTGTATCTAAAATGAAACTCAGACATTAGTCAGGTTAGTACTATTTCGCCTAATGGGGTGAGGAAAAGTAATTATATTCTTTTTTACAGTTTCAACTAATTTGCATATAACCATTTGTCAGTCAAATTGTTGTTTTGCATGAGTCTAATTTGATAGACTGCATGACTGAACTTGTTGACAATTGGGTAGAAAAGAGTGTGTTGGATGAGTAAACCTGAGAACCATTACCTGATCTCCAATTTGCAATCCACTTCTTGTGCATGTTTATCAAAATGAATTTTGGACTGTTGCTGGGCCTTGCCCATACAGTTTGTAGCATACAAATATGCATGTATTAGGTCTTTTCTCAACTTTTCCACATATTAATCCACAGAAACATGATCAACAGTGGGAAGTGCAGATCAAACAACAGGTGTTCGGGTAATCTCATACTTCTGCAAGTCATCACCTCAAAGGGTGTCAACTGAGTGGTGGCTAGGGTGTGCCCTACTTGCCATAAGGATAAATGGTAGGAGGAATCCCAATCTTTGGGATAGTCCTCTATAAATTTGGAACGATTTGATTAATACATCTGTTGGCCCTCTCTACTTGACCTGATGATTGTCGGTGGTACAGTATGTAGAACTTCTGGTGAACTCCAAAGAGTTCAAGGGCTTCTTTCATCAACTCACCTGTAAAACTGGTTCCTTTGTTGGAGTCCACCTTAAGAGGTAGGCCCACCTGGAGAAAATCTGTTCCACCAGGATTTTGGCAGTGGCTTTTGCAGTGCATGTCTTTGTGGAGTAAGCCTCAACCCACTTGGAGAAGAGATCAGTTACCACAAGGGCAGTTTTGTTGTTTCTACTGGTATTGATGAAGGGACCAATAAAATTGATCTGTAAAGCATGCCAAGGGCTAGAATGTCTTTGGTTTAGTAATTTAGCATTTCTTTTGGTATGGATGGGGTTGTTTTGTGCACAAATAAGACAGTCATCTATGTACTGTTTGATATCCTTAGTAATACCAGACCGCCATGCGGTCATCTTGAGCTCTGGAGTGTGTTTTCCACTCCCTGGTATCCGCCAGTGTGGGTGTCATGCACCTGGTGTAAACATTCAGGCCTAAGATAGTGAGGGACCACCCATAATGTTGTTGTGGTGCCATCTGGTTGGTACCAAATGAGCTTGTCATCTGGTGACAAGTGTAACTTATATTCATGCCTTCAGTATGGATTGTGAGCAGGTAGATTTTTCTCAGTGCCTTTGTCCAGAAATCTGAACACATCCTTGAGTTCAGAGTCAGCATGCTGATCTTCTGACAGATCCAAGGGGAGAAGGGTTGAGGTTTCTTCCTGATAGCTGCAATGTGCAGCCACTCTCGCTTCTGGATGGTCCATCTTCCAGATGTCCCCTTGGGCACCTTCCTTAGTAAGAGTGTCAGCTGTGTCATTAAAGGCATAATAGGCATCATGTATGGAGTGGGCCTTAATCTTGTGTGTATAGAGTTTGTGCAAATTTCCATGCCAGTGAATGAATGTATATTACCAGTTCCTTGTGTTTCACTGGAGTGCCATCAGAAGAGGTAAAGGAGTTCTTCTGCCAGAAAGGAGAAATTCTGTAAGAGAACAACAAACCCAGTTGGTGTCTGTATAAATGATGGTATCCTGGTTCCATGCTGGATGAACTCAAGGGCACAGGTCACCGCTGAAATTTCTGCATATTGTGATGATGATACACTGCAACGTTTGGAAATTTTAATGGTGTTACCTTAAGGGTAAATGATGAATATACCCATTCCTGCTATCTGTTCCCCTGAGAACAGGAGGCTGATCCATCTGTAAAAACATGACAAAATGAGGTGTTCTCAAGTAACTGTGATGCAGCAGGAAGGAAAGGGCCTGGATATGGTCAATCAGGTGGCTAGAGTGTACAGTCATGTGGTTCTTCTTGGAAAAGGAGGCGATGCACCAGCCTGGATGGCATTTTGGTTGGGTGAATCTTGATGTCCCTATCCTGGAGAAGGAGAGACCAGGGTGTCAGTCTGGTATTAGAAACTGATCCATCCTTTACTCTGTCTGAGAGTAGGAAGGTTGTTGGGGTGTGGTTTTGCTGATAATCAGAGAGGAATACCCAATGATATATAAAAAGTGCTTGACAGTTCAGCAGGTAGCCAGAAGGTTCCTTCCACAAAGGCTGTACCTCTGTTCCACTGGGGTCAAGAGCTGTTTTGCATGTGCAGTGAGTCTTAGGATGACATGGACCTTCTGGGCCAACACTGCAGACATTGCATTCTCAGAAGGGGTAGATTCCAGATGGAAAGGCAAGGATGGATTGGGGTTGACCAAAGCTGGAGCTGAGGCCAGAGCCTGCTTCAGTGACATCACAGCTTAGGTATGTATGGGGCCCCAAGTCCAAGGAACATCCTTTTTCAAGTAGTTCATATAGAGTCATGGCCTTCTGAGCAAAATCACAAATAAAATCTCTGGAGTAATTTACTATACCTAGAAATCTTCTAGGGTGGCCACACTGGTGGAGTGGCAAGTCCTGTAATCCCTTATCTTCAAATTGCTAAGTTCAGCCAAAATAAAAGACACCTGTAACTGTCATTAAGCCTCTTCCTTCCCATGTTTGCCATGTGCATCCATTGGTAAGGCATAATTGCTTTGTCATATTAACAACTTATTGCTTGCAGTTTCATTTACATTAAGATATTATCCCATTATCTGGCACCTGGCTCATATCTGCTACCTTGCTGCAGCTACCCAACTACTGCTTTCCTTCCCTTCTACTCCTGGCTTTATCTATGTATACGCTCCACTGTTCACACTATCAAATCACTTGACTTCTTTATCAGTTACATTCTGTTGTTTGTTCCATCTGCCAAAATGTATGTATTGCACTCACCAGTCACCATATGTTTCAGTTATCAGTATACAACCTGTAAGTCGCTTCCTGTGTTACATTAGTTGTTTACCACCTGTGGTCATCCTATGTGGTGCCCTTGTATGTATATCTTGCCTGTATCATGTTACGCATACTTTATGTATATAATGTTTACTATTTATCTATGTTTATACATTGTGAAAGTCTATATGTCACAGGACCTCTTGTGAATGAGCTTGCTCAATGGAATTTCCTGCAATAAACTTGAACCTTGAACCTTCTTCCAGGTAGGGCTTCTGCTTTTGTCTGTTATTCTCAGACCAGAAACAGTACTCTATCTGGCACAGTTGTGCTTTTGCTGGCTTACATTTGAGGCTTACCCACTGAATGAGAGTCAACATTTTGTCCAAGAGGTCCAGATGTTGTTCCTGCATGGCTGTTGCCAGCAACAGGTCATCCACATACTGAAAGAGGCATTGGAGTGTAGAGAAACACTCAAGAGTGTCCATCATATGCAAGTGGAATAGGGACGGGTGTTATTGAACTCCTGTGGTAAGCAGGTCCATGTGTACTGCCTACTTTCAAAGGTGAAGGCAAATGTATATTGTTTGTTTTGTTGAATTTTGTTGACCCGGTAAGCCCACTGGGCCTAGAAGTTCCTTTTTCTAGGGGTGACGGGGGTGGGGGATACAGATGGTAAGCAGCTGAATTTGAACCAGATTAAGCTGTTGGTGGTATTTTTAGTGAATGAGTGAAATTTGGCCAGGACACCAGGAAATTCCTCTCTTTTCAATAAGTGCCATGGATCTTTAACATCCACCTGAACTACCACCAATCCAGGCAGATGGGACCTCAGTTTAACATCTCATCCAAAAGACTAGCACCTCAGAAGTGCAGCATCTCTCTCATGCTACACTACAGTGTCAGTATTGGGATATTAACGCAAGTGCCAGATGTGGGAACTGAACCCACAGCCTCTGATCTCCCAGCCTCAGAGGTGTGTGCTGCCTACTGATATTGACTCTGGGGCCAATGGCAATGACAAGAAACCACTGGAAATATCCAGAGCAGTAAATCATTGTTGGTCAGGGGCCAGCAGTCATAGCACATCTGGTGCTGATGCCACTGTTGATGCTCCAACTAGGGGTGACCTTGTTTAGTCTCCTGTAGTCAATTGTAAGTCTCCATGCACTCATATTTTTTCACAGGCTACGCTGGGGAATCTACAATCGAAACACATGTCCTGATTACACCTTGCTTAAGAAGTGATTTGATTGTTTATCTAACAGAAGGCAAGGCCTCGATGGAAAAGGGTATTGCCTTTGCCTCTCATGTGCTGGGCCTGTCACCTGAATGACAGTTTGCATCTTGCCACAATCATGCTTTGTTGGTGGAAAATGCTCTAGATGCATTTGTGGGATGGGAAGAAGCTTTGGAAGAAGCTCATGGTTCTTAAACAAATCTATGATGTCATACTTTGTCATTTGTAGCTATTGCTGCAACCACATATGAGTCAGGAATCATGACAGTGTGGTACTGTTCCTTGAATCTGTATTAAGAAAATGTTGGCCATGTCTACATACAGCTGCATGGTGCCAAGAAGTCAGTTCTGATAATACTAGAGCGATCATGCAGTAGCATTAGCTGAAAGGTATGATATGCCTCAGGTGTCCCAGTGTCACAGGTAGCAGCAGGAGCAGTACTCAGGTAGCCTAGTTCCATCTACTCCAGACATATTGGTCTTCCATGTGGTAGACCAAGGTGATGTAGCTGGTTGTCATGATGCAATACAGACACTGCCATGCATGTATCCAGCAATCATAAGTAGGTGGCCTATGATCTCGGCCTCTGTACAGGGCCTTCCATTTGTATCCAAGACCAGCTTTGTTTACAGTATGGACTGGGGCCTGTAATTGTTAATCTGTTCTAGTGGAGGCATAAGGAAGCTCTTGGTCTGGTTGCTGTGAACTGTTTCACAGTGCTGTACTGATTAATTATTGGGAGAGCGCTTCTGAGTTCAGTCCGGTAGGGCCTAAGAGCCTGGATTTCTGGTAACCCCACAGCCTGTTGAGGCCTGTCCTCCTGGTTGTACTGCAGTAAGGGCCCAAAATGGGACAGTGTCTGCAGTGGAGTGCACTAGCCAGAGAAGGTCTCAGAGGCTTCAGTTCTCATCTGCTATCTTCCTATATGAAGGGCCTGATCTCTGTTGTTTACCCTTATTATTTATCTGGTGTTTCTTATTTTATGGTAGGTTTTGGCTCCCACCCCAGGGTTGTTGTTGGACCTGCAGGGGTTGTCGGTTATCTGTGGGGAGGGGCTGTTTCTCTTGGGCCTGCCCCTCCACTGTGTAGTGCATCATAGCCTCCGGATGGATTCCACGGCAGCTACCTTTTGGATCCGGAGCTTGAATCATGGATGTAGAGTTGATAAACTCTCTCCATTTTCTGAAGAATGTCAGAAAACTTCTCCATGGTGACATAGGTGTTTGGCTCTACCTTCTCCTGCACTGAGAAATCACATTCCAAAGGAACAAGGTCTTGTACTCAATAAAGGCCTCATCTGCAGCTTCTCCAGCAAGATTCTTTCCTTCTTGGTAGGCCATCTAGAGCCTCTGGTGGTAGGTCACTGGATTTTCCTTCACACAGGTATGTGAGCATTCCTCCTACCACACCTGGGTTATGTTCAGTTATGAGTTCAGCTGCAACTTCATTGATAGCATGGGGGTTTGCCCATAGGCCAGCATCAATGATCAGGTGCAGGATCTGGACTTGTAGTCTGCAGAGAGACTAAGCATTTCACATTTGGAATGCACCTTTTCTAAGTGGCAACTTAGGTTGTCGGATGGCTCATCCGACCAATGCTGTCAGATGTCTGCTGAACAGAGTGGGCAATTTTTAGGGGATTGCTGGGATGATCATTCAGAGGGAGATTGTCTTGGGTGCACTGTAGAACTGCCTGAGCAGTGGCTTCAGCTGCAGTCTGGACCATCTGTTCCTGAGTAGCACTCTCCGCAGCAGCTGCTTAATCTGTGTTTGGAGGGTCCATTTGCTTCTCTCAGGAAGGGTCACAGTGCTTAAAGCATCTACATTCATTTCTTCTATCTCTTCCTATCGTCCACAGAAATAACAATGATTGGTGGTGCCGTTGGGCTAGGCCTGAGCCTACTCCCTCCTTATTAAGGGGGTCACTATCTTGGCATCACCCATGATGTTCTTCATGTCATCAAAGACTTAGGTGTGGGGTCATGTGATGGGGGTCCGATATGTTGTGGATGGTGGGGTGGGTTCACTGGGCCATAATATGGGTGTGACTGGGTGTTGTACTTAGAAATGTCATGATCTGACTCCTTCTTTTCAGATAACATTGTCAGGACGGGGCTACGCCACCTATTGCCTTTTCGTGACCAATCAACACCTCTCGCTGATGGTGCAATTTTGCCATTTTACATTCACATTCAGCATGGCTAACTTTTGCAACATTCAGATCCACATTATCCTGTAACTGTTTCTGTAACACTCTGTATGCGGCTCAATTCACGATTGTCCTTAGTAGCTACACCTAAATCACTACGCATATGGTTTATCTCATCTTGAAGCTCTCCCAATTCATCATGGATCTCATCATTAGTTCTGCTTAACATATCATTCATTTGCAATGCCTGCCTCTTATCCTGTCTCAAATTTTCACACTCCTGCTTCAATATACAAAGTTTCTGCTCATTTTCTTATACAGAATAATGCAAAGTGAATCCTCTCATTCGCAGAGTTTGGAGGTCAGACTCAAATCTGGCTCTCTTTTCAAATATTCAGTTTCCCACAATCCCATCTCCTGCTTGAGAGATGAGACCCACAGATCAAGGGCTCAAAACCTTGCTTCAGAGGCTTCCAGAGCAGCATGGAGATCCATGACCAACAACCCTTTAACTTCACAGTTTCTGGCTGTTTGTCTTGTCTCTGAGTACTGGGTTGAAATTCCCAGCATGGGGTTGTTGGATTGACTTGTGTCCAGCGTGAAGTCAGCCCATCCTCCATGGGAGGCAAGGAAGTCTGAGACATTGAGTTGTAACTCTGAACAGATATTTGATACAGTGGCCATTTAGTAGAAGGGAAACATAAAGTGACACCGTGAAAAGGCACCTTGCTGAGTATCCTCCACAAAGGAGACCAACAGGAGGGTGACATGGGACCCCACAAGGGAAGGAAACAACTCCTGGTGGGGACTCCATGAGAGGAGGTAAAACTGGGGAGGAAGGAGAGGAAGATAAGGTGCCTGCCTGGAACTATGGCATGGAGGGACAGGAGGAATCCTCAGGATCACTGGAGCAGCTACACTGGTAGGAGTTAGGATGTCAGTGTCCACCCAGGGACAAATGACTTGGCTGAGAAAGGGCTCTGAGCAGTGCAGGAAGAGTTTGTGGAGTTGGGGAGGGGCCTTAGACAAGTTGCATGCATGGTAATGTTACATGAGGTCCCTGCACCCTAATTGGTACCCTCAGAGGTACACCATAGACAGCTAGCACTTAGGTATACGTTACACTAACATATAGGGCTAAGGGTATCTACTGTACCAGAGTAGCTGTCAGGTCTTGAATGCATATTGTTGTAATACACTGTGCTTGCTAATACATATATTATTCTATGTATTTTCAGTGTATTTCTTACTTGTAAGATGCCAGGACATCTGTGTCCTTGACTAATTATGATACGTAAGTCAGCATTGCACCTTTTGGTGATTTGTACTACTACACTGAGTTATGTAAGACTCTGTATAAGAACTCTTTGTTCATAAACTGATGATTATACAGAATTGTATAATGTTATCTTGGACCATGGAGCCACCTCTAATTTAGCCAATAGGGCTCATCTCTGTAACTAGAAATATTTCTATCTTACAGTAACCATAGTAATTATCATAGGTATATAATGTAATACACTAGTCTTGTACCTTGGAGATCCCAGGAGACACAGAGAAACCTCAATGTATAGGGAATGCTTAGCACTGGTTCCTGGTTTGTATTGGTAAGAACTGCTCAGAGCAACTGTGATTTATCCTTTGGTGGTAATTATCTTGTTTATTACTCTAATGCAATGTGTCTGTGATTGCTTGCATTCCCAATATTGCCAAGAACCTGAAAGTGAGGTTTAGACCTCCTAACAAATTGACGACTTGTGCAGGTGATATTTGGTGTTTGTAAGTTTTCACTTGTTGCTAGAACTTTTCCCTTCTCACGAGGACAGTAGGTGTACATTCTCGTATCACTCCTCCCATTTTAAACCCAGCTTGTAGTACTTAACAAAGTTTGCTGTCATCCTTTCGGTGTGGTCGATGCCGACTCAACCGACTCCATAACTGCTTTGATTGGTAAGTCTACAACTTTTATAGTAGCCTGGTTGTGTATAGGTGCCCTGCTGTGGATCGACACACAGCACGGCACCTTTTCACAGTTTGATTTTTTGTTCCTCCCACAGAATGGCCACCGATCAAATATCTGTACAGAATTGAGACTTGATATCTCAAACTTCCTTACCTCCCATGGAGGATGGGCTGACTTCGTAAGGGATGCAAGTCAATCTGAAAACCCTATATTGGGATTTCAACTCAGTACACGGAGACAAGACAATCAGCCAATAAGTGTCAAGCTAAAGGTTGATGGTCATGGCTCTCTATTCTGCTCTGGAAGCCTCTGAAGTGAGGTTTCGAACTCTTGATCTGCAAATTTCATCTCTTAAGCAACAGATGGATTTGCATGAAACAGAATGCATTAGACTGTAGCAGAACTTGGAGTCTGAACTCCAAACTCTGTGGAATGAAAAGGATTCACTATTGCATCATTCGGCTCCAGCTGGAGAACAGGAACTGTGTATGTTGAAGCAGGAGTGGAAAGTTTGAGACAGGATAAGGAACAGGCATTGCAAATGAATGATTTGCTAAGTGCTGCAAATGCTCAGTTGAGTGAGGAGATGGGTGAGCTACAGGATGAGATAAACCAGGTACATAATGACTTAGAAGTGTCTATTAGGGACAATCATGAACTGAGCGCCTGTGTATAGAGTGTTGCAAAAGCAAGATGAGGTTGATATGGATGTTGCAAGTGTGAGTCATACTGAATGTCAAACCAAGATGGTGAAACTGCGCTCATCAGTAGGAGGTTCTTGCTGGCCATGTTAAGGCAATGGGAGGTGTAGTCCTGCCTTACATACGCACATCTGAAGGGAGTTGACAGATGATGACATCTCTCAATACATTGCCCAGTCACACCCCTACTATGGCCTAGAGACCACACCCAGCCATCCACAACATGGTGGGTCCCCACCACCCCTCACCATGTCATACGCCTCGAGGTTGTGATGCCCATCATGAGAGACACCAACATGGCAGCCCCCATGATGGGGAGCAGGCCCAGACCTGGTCCTGATGGCAAACCGATAGCCGTTATTAATGGAAAGATAGGCGTGAGATAGAAACAGTGATTGAAACTATGATAGGCAATGTACCTCTTCCTGAAAGAAGTAAACGGCCATTAAAACCCAGATTAGGCAGCTTCTGCAAGAGGCAGGAACTCAGGAGGGTATTGTCTGCACTGTGGCTGAGGCTGCAGCTCGGGCTGCTCTAGATGGCACTTGAGATAATCTACCTCTGCCTGATCGACCCAGTAATCCCCTACAAATGGTCTACTCTGTTCAGCAAATAGCTGACTGTGTTGGTCGGATGAATCCATCCGACAACCTCAGCTGTCACTTGGAAAAGGTGCATTCTAAATGCAAGATGCTTAACCTCGCTGCAGAACATCAGATCCCAAATACTACACCAAACAATTGATTCTAGTCTGTGGGCCAAACTCCCCAATGTCATTCACCAGGATGGGAACGCCACCTTTGATGAGGTTGCAGCTGAGCTCATTTCTGCTCACAAGCCAGCTGTAGTAGGAGTGATCCTTGCATACCCTGTAAAACAGAATACATCAGAGACTTTGGACGGCCTATCGAGCAGGAAAGCACTGGCACAAGAAGCTGCGGATGTAGATCTTATTGAATATAAGACCCTGTTCCTTAGAACATGATTCCAGTACGAGAAAAAAGTAGAGCCAACCACCCACCCCAATATGGATAGGTTTGCTGACATTCTTCGGAAACCGAATTTACCAATTCTGTATCCGTGATCTGGCTCCAGTTCCAAGAAGGTAGCCACCGTGGAGCCAACTCCAGAGGCCACAATGCACTCACTGTGGAAGGGCATGCACAAAACCAACAGGCACCTCCAGCTGATAACCAACACCCCAACAGGCCCATCAACAACAACTGCAACAGCAACAACAATGGGTGGAACCGAATTGGCATAAGTATAAAAACATAAAGGTAAAGGTAAACCACTGCAACAAAGAACAGGCTCTTCATATAGGAGATAGCCAAAGAGAATTGGAAATTTGAGAGCTCCTGGGACAAGTGCACTTGTAGCGGATGCTGTTCCTGCACAAGCCCTCAGTGCAGTACAGCCGGTGACCCAGACCCAACGGGTCATGGGGACACTGGCGGTGCAGGCCCCTCAGGCTCATACAGGCCTAAACCCAGAAGCTCCTCCCATATAGCATAAGTGCAGCATGGTGAAGTGATTCATAAGAGTCAGGTCCAACCTTTCCATGCTCCCAGCAGTACAGATTGACAATTACAGGCCCCAGTCCAGGTTGTAAACAAGCTAGTCTTGATACAAACAGAAGGCCCTGCACCAAGGTCAAAATTGGGGCCCTTACTAGTAGTCTTGCTGGATACAGGTGCAGCTGTATCTGTGCTACATGATGAACACCCAAACACATCCCCTGTTCCACCGAACGGAGGACCAACATGTCAGGAGTTGATGGTACTAGGCTATCTGCATACTGTTCTCTACCCCACCGTAGAGCTAGGTCATCTAAAGGCCTCACACACTTTCCAACTAATGGTGTTGCATGATCATCCTAGTATCATAGGGATTGACTTCTTGTGCCACATGGCTGTGTGATGGACCTAGCTAACATGCTACTGATACAGATTCAGGGTCAATACTGCATCATTTTGATTCCTGACTCACATGTTGTGGCAACAATATCTGCCGATGACAAGGAGTATGACATCATCGATTTGTTCAAGGCTCATGACCTTTTCACAAAGCTTTCTTCCCATTTTGCAAAGACATATGGAAGCATTTGCAATTAACAAACATGACTGTGGTAGAATGCACATTGTCATCGAAGTGCCAGACCCAGCACATGAGAGGTAAAGGCAGTAGTATCCTTTTCCAACTGAGGCCTTGCCTTCCCTTAGAGAAACAATCAAGTCACTCTCAAACAAGGAGTAATCAGAACTTGTGTTTCCACTGCCAACTCCCCAGTGTGGCCTGTGGAAAACCCACAGGCACCTGGAGACTTACTATTGACTACAGGAAACTGAATCAGGTCACCCCCAGTTGTTCTCCAACTGTGACATCAGCACCTGATGTGTTACAACTTTTGACCCTGACCTGAAAAGGTTCAGTGCTCTGACATTTCCAATAGTTTTGGTCATTACCTTTGTCCCTCAAGAGTCAATATAAGTTTGCCTTCACCTTTGAAGGAAGACAGTACTGTGGACTTGCTTGCCACAAGGATTCCATAATAGTCCGTCCCTGTTCCATCTGCATGATGGATGCCCTCAAAGTTTCCTACTCCCCAATGTCTCTTGCAATATGTGGATGACCTGTTGCTGGCAACAGCCACACAGGAACAACATCTGGATCTCTTGGATGAACTACTGACCTCATCCAGATAGCAGGTTTGAAATGCTTTCTAGCAAAAGCTGAACTATGTCAGAAAGAAGTACTCTTCTAGGTCTGAAAATAACTGACCAAGGTCAAAGCCCCACCTGGAGGAAGGCACAGGATTGCACACGATTTATCATTGCCCACCAGCGTGGCAACTCTTAGAAGGTTTCTAGGTATGGTGAATTATTTGAGAGATTTTATTTTTGATTTTGCTCAGAAAGCTGCTTCTCTGTATGAGCTACTCAAAAGGACATCCCATGGACTTGGGGCCCCATGCACACCCAGGCTGTGACATCACTAAAGCAGGCCTTGGCCTCTGCCCCAGCTCTGGTCAACCCTAATCCAGCACTACCATTCCATCTGAATATGCAACCTCTGACATTGCCATGTCAGCAGTGCTAGCCCAGGAGTTGCATGGCACCCTGAGACCTATTGCATATGCATCACAGCTCTTGATCCCAGTGGAACAGATGTACAGCCTTTGTGAAAGGAACCTTCTGCCACCTACTGAGCTGTCAAGCACTTCCTGTATATCATTGGGTACTCACCACTGATCATCAACACCAACCACACCCCAACTACCTTTCTGCTCTCAGACAGAGTGAAGGATGGGTCAGTCTCCACACCAGACTGACACACTGGTCACTCCTTCTCCAGGACAGAGACATACAGGTACAACCAACAAAAATTCCATCTATGTTGGCTCATGGACTCCTTTTCCAAGGAGAACCCCATTACTGTACACTGAAGTCACCTGATCTTCTGGATCCAGGTCCTTTCTTCCCTGCCACACCACAAATACTTGATAACACATCTTTGTGTCATGTCTTTACTGATGGTTCAGCAGCCTACTATCAGGGAGAACAAATTGCAGGATGGGTATCTTGGTGATTTACCCTTATGGGAACACAGTCAAAATAACTAAGCGCCTGTAGTGTAACATCATCACAATATGCAGAGATGGCAGCGGTGGCCTGTGCCCTCAAGTTCATCCAGCATGGGACCAAGGATACCATCATTTTTATATACTCTAATTGGGTTTGTTGTTCTCTTACAGAATTTCTTCCTTTCTGGCAGTTGAACTCTTCCTCTCTCCTCTGATGGCAGCCCAGTGATGTACAAGGAATTGATAATATACATACATTCACTGGCACAGAAATTTGCACACAAACCTATGTATATAAAGTCAAAGCTCATTCTTCCATGACCCCTACCATGCCATCAATGATACAGACACACTTGCCAAGGAAGGGCACAAGTGGGGGACATCTGGATGACGGACATCCATAGGCCAATGTGGCCATACATATTGTAGCACTCAAGAAGAAACCTGAACCTTTTTCCCTTGGAACTCTCAGCAGCCCAGCATATTGACACTGAACTCAAAGAAGTGTTCAGTTCCTTGACAAGGGTAATCAAGAGAAACTTCCCACACACAGCCCTCACCGGAGGTATGAATGTTACACTTGTCACCAGATGACAAGCTCATCTGGTTCCAACCAGATGACTCCATCACTGAGTTGTGGGTACCAGACACCCAAGATCCAAATTCCTGCACCAATTGCATGATACATCCACTGGTGGACACCAGGAGTGGAAAATACCCTCCAAAGGGTTAAGACCATGCCTGGTGGCCTGGTGTCACCAGAGATGTTAAACTGTACATAGACAACTGTCTCATTTGTGCACAAAACAACCCCATCCCTACTAAAACAAAATGGCAAACTTTTGCCACAATGTCACTCTGGCCCTTGGAATGACATACAGATTGATTTTATTGGCCCTCTGACCAACACCAGCAGAAATAATAAGTACGGTCTTGTGGTAACTGGAGCTCATCTCTAAGTGGGTTGAAGCTGTCCTCACTAAGACATGCATGGCAAGGACCACTGCCAAAATCCTGGTGAAACAGATTTTCTCCAGGTGGGACCCACCTCTTAAGGTAGACTCTGGACAAAGGAACCAGTTTTACAGCTGAGTTGATGAGAATCCTTGAACTCCTTGGAGTTCAACAGAGTTCACATAATTACCATTCCCAATCCTCAGGTCAAGTAGAAAGAGCCAAATAGATGGATTAAGCAAATGCTTAAAATTAATTGAGGACAACCCAAAACTGGGATTCCTTACTGTCACATTCTTATGGCAATTAGGGTACACCCTCAGCCACCACCCAGTTCACACCTTTGAGGTGATGATTGGCAGACAGATGAGATTATCTGTACACCTGTTGTTTGACTTGCATACCCTCTGCAGACCGCTTGTCTGTAGACCAATATGTGGAAAACTCAGAAAACACCTCATATACACATATTGTATGTTGCCAACTGCATGGGTAAGGCCCAGCAACAATCCAAAATACAGTTTGACAAACATGCACGAGAAGTGGATTGACTGGTTGAAGATCAGGTAATGGTACTCTGATTTGCACATCCCACTCACCCTTCTCCAACAAGTGGAAGGCCCATACCCCATTGTCAACTAAGTTCAGTCCAGCAGTCTTCAGGTTAGACTTCTGTAACAACAAGTTGAATGACAAATGGTTACATGCAGACCAGCTGAAACTGTATAAAGGAGCTTAACTACTTTTCCTCACCCCATTGGGCAGAATAGTACTAACATACTAATCATTTATCTTCCTTTTCAGATACACTGACAAGATGGCTATCTTGCTCCATTGTCTTCTAATCTCAGGAGTTATTCCCTGCATCCAACATAGAAACATGGAAACATAGACTTTGATGGCAGATAAGGACCACTTGGCCCACCAAGTCTGCCCATTTCTACCTACTGGATAAGCTGCAGATTCTACTTAACCAACAGCTTACTTCCTGCCACCCCACTACTACAATTGACTTATGTCTGTCCCATGCATGTTTGAATTCCTGTTTTAGACCCAACAGCCTCCCCAGGAAGATGGTTCCATGCATCCACCACTCTCTCCATGAAATAAATTCTCACATTACACTGAGCCATCCCAACCTCTTTCTTTTAATTGTGCCCCTTGTTGGTACACACTCTTTTCTGAAAGATGCTACCTCCTGGACTTTGTTGATTCCCTTCAGGTACTTGAACATTTCTATCATGTCCCCCATCCTCCTTTCATCAAGGGTACCTGTATTATGCTCTCTCAGTCTCTCTTCATATGGTTTCTGCTACAGACCTGCACCATTTTTGTTGGCCTCCTCTGGACTGCTTCCATCCTGTCTATGTCCTTGCATAGATGAGGTCTCAAAAGGTACACAGTACTCAGATGGGGTCTCACAAACTGTCTGTACAGAGGGATAACCGCTTCCTTTTCTACTTGGGATGCCCTTCCTATGCATCCCAGTATCCCCTCTGGCTCTCCGTACTGACTTCTCACATTGCTTACCAACCTTTATTCATCTGATATAACTACCCCCGGTCCCTTTCCATTTTTTTAGTACCTCCTGTTATTAGGTACTTTCTCCAGGGTTTGTTCCTCAGGTGCATTATTTTGCACTTCTTGCCAAGTAATGCACCTGGAAAATAAAAACCAGGAGAAGGCACTGTATTCCTTGTGTTCCATAACATATACTATGTTTGTTTCTTTTACTGTCTCTTTACCATGTTTTGATCACACTACAGCATTGTTCGACAAGCTTGCACTGGTTCATTCGATTGGGCATTTGGACGAAGATATCTACAGAGAACGCCTGTATCTACCACCTCTACTGGTTTTCCATCCTTTCTGACGCCTGGGTGGCTTTGCACATGGACTGCTGTGTGAAGAAGCAATACATTTATTGTGCCAAGTGATGTATTTGATGTTCTTCAACCTGTTTGTGGTTATTCTCCAGATAGCACTGATTGGACTTTCACCATAGATGAAGTCATCACCAAGAATGGCACAGATACTTTGGATTCGACTTTGGCTCCAAATAGCTCTCACTAATCATATCATGAGGAAGTTCGTCACCTGTCAACAAGGATTTCAAAGATGGCCTACACCTGCCCTGTCCGGTTGCAAAAGTGGAGACTTCCTACTGTTCACTCTCAGTATAATTCCGATGGGGAGTACTGTGTTGCTACAAATTTTAAAAGCTATACTTATGGATCTGTTACATATGTTATTGATAACCCCAATTTCTGTTTTGTCCCCACCAGAAGACTGTCATTGGACATATTGTCATAACCCCCATCATTGATGGTAACCCTGATTATCTGCTAACACTGTTTGAATACTTACCATATTTTAATGTACACATAGACCCACCACACTTACATTAAAATCACTTTTAGACAGGAAAGACACACACTATCCACATCAGCAGTAATATGACCAAGGCCAATGAAGCTTTTCTTGCATTGATTAATGATGGTGACATGAATGACGATTGACTAACACCTGGTTAGAGATTACTTTTAAAGGTTTTATTATTATACAAGCATTTTAATCTTTATTTTAATTATTATGCTCTGCTGCCTAATGCACACACTGCACCAACATCGTGAGCAGCTTGAGTTCCTTTACAAAGCTTGCACACTGGGTTTGTAAACAACCACTGATTTCTGGCCTTTCCCTAGATTTGCCTGTGTTGCGCTTTGGAGGCAACAAGGGAGAGAATGTTACACAAGGTCCCTGCACCCTAATTGGTACCCTCAGATGTACACCAGACAGCTAGCACTTAGGTTTATGTTATACTAACATATAGGGCAAAGGGCATCTACCATACAAAAGTAGATGTCAGGATATGAATGCATATTGTTGTAACACACTTTACTTGCTAATACATATATTCTTCTATGTATTTTCTGTATATTTCTTACTTGCAAGATGCCCAGGCATCTGTATCCTTGACTAATTATGATATGTAAGTCGGCATTGCAACCTTTTGGTGATTTGATCCACTTCCACCACTGTGTACTGAGACAACTTTGGTTTCCTGACAGCTCATCACCTACCAGCAATTAGGCCTTGCATAGATTTGTTGATGTACTACTTGTTGAAGTGCTTACGCTGCTACAAAACTGTATAGCTACCAAATCTGTATAGGTCTAACAAATCAAATCTGTAGTATAGGTCTAACAAATCAAATCTGTATAGGTCTAGCATCACTATCCACTGCCTTACTTATAATACTCTGCCCATATGTAACTCTTAATGTATATACCCTGTTGTTCTCTTTCTCCCCATCTGTAACTATGCTCAATGCCCCCCGTATGTTTTGTATTCTGATGTGGAGCCTTTGTAATGAGTCCCTGACTCAAAGGTTGTAATCCGATTGTTTCAATAAATAGCTAAAATAAATAAATGCATTTTACTACTACACTGAGTTATGTAAGATTCTGTATAAGAACTCTTTTGTTCGTAAACTGATGACTATACAGAATAGTATAATGTTATCTTGGACCATGGAGCCACCTGTAATTTAACCAATAGGGCTAATCTCTGTAACTAGAAATGTTTCTTTCTTTCAGTAACCATAGTAATTATCATAGGTATATAATGTATTACACTAGTCATGTACCTTGGAGATCCCAGGAGACACAGAGAAACCTCGAGGTATAGGAATGCTTAGCACTGGCTCCCAGTTTGTATTGGTAAGAACCGCTAGGGCAACTGTGATTTAACCTTTTGGTAGTAATAAAATTGTTTATTACTCTTATGCAATGTGTCTGTGATTACTTGCATTCCCAATATTGCCAAGAACCTAAAAGTGAGGTTTAGACCTCCTAATAGTAACCTTTCAGAGGTGCTGATTGTCTATGGCATAGGTGAGACTAGGGTGCTCTAATCTATGGGATCCAATCAGTGGTTGGAAAACTAGTGCAGAGCTCAGGGATTTGGCTTCATTGGAAACTGGGTCCACCTAGACAGATGCAGGCCTATATTGGTGTGATGGTCTGCATCTGTCAAGCAGGAGCCAGGATCCTAGGTGATAGGTTTAAATGCTTAATTGGCAAGCATTTAAACTAGCCAAGGGGAGGCACTGGAAAGGAGCAGGAACCTAGCACCCCCAAAAATATCAGGGTAGTAAGTAGGTAAACACCATGATAGAGATGTTGATAGGGAGAAGGGCAGGGGTAAATGGAGAAAATGACAAAGGCAATATGGACAGGGATGGGACAAAAGGGGTAAGCCATCAAGAAATGGAGGGTAATGAGTATCAATACCCATAGTCTGGGCAACAAGCTTCCTGAACTGGTGGTCATGAAGGAAGAGGGTGTCTGGATATTGTAGCGTCACAGAAACATGGTACACAAAGAACCATGGCTGAGATGTTAACATACCAGGGTACACAACCTACAGGAGAGACAGGGAGGAGTCAAGAGGGGAGAGTAGCTCTCACGTAAGGGAATGGATAAAAGTAATGGAGCAAAAGAGTAAACAGGGAGGAGAGGAGGCAATGGGTCACCTTAGAGACTGGAAATGGCACCACAATCTGCACAGGGTTGTATACAGACCCCATCTCAGGAGGAGGGAATGCACAAGGATATGATAGAAGGCATCCTTAGGATGGCAGAGAAAGGGAGATACTGTTGATGGGGCACCTGAACATGCCAGATATTAACTGGAGCACCTTTGCTGTAGCCACATCCAAGAGCAAGGCCATTCTCAATGCCCTACAGGTGGCATGTCTCAGACAGCTAGATTTGGAACCCACGATGAGGGAGGAATTGTAGACCCTATTCCTCAAATGAGGACAATGAGAGGATCTCAGATCTAGACATGGGTAGCCATCTGGGAAAAAGTGACCACCAAACAGTATGGTTTATGATAAACTCAGTTACAGAGTCAAGCCATACAAAAGTGAGGGTACTGGACTTTAGGAGGGCTGACTTTGGCAAATGGGACAATGCCTTAGAAAAGCACTAGCAAACAGGCTAGAAGGAGGGTGGAGAAACAATGGGAAACATCAAAATTGTCATCACAGAGGCAACAAGCCTTTGTACGATGCTAATAAACAAATCAAATGAAAGGAAAAGCCACTATGGTTCTCAAAAGAGGTGGCGGGAAGGTTAGGGAGAAAAGATGGCATTTAGGAAGTATAAGGAAACAGAAGATGCAGGACAGAGAACTGTACCATTTAAGGCAGAAGGAAGCAGGGAGGGAAGTCAGAATAGTAAAGGCCCAAACTGAGGAAAAGATAGCCAACTCGGTTAAGAAGGGGAATAAAACCTTTATCGGTTCATCAGGAGCGAGAAAGATAAAGGGAGGGATAATGAGGCTGAATAGAATGTACGGTGAGTGGGCAGAGAGGGACAGTGAAAAGCAGGGATACTGAACGAATACTTCTGCATAGTATTCACAAAAAGGAGGAGGGGAGGAGCCTAATCCAATTAACAGAAGCACTCTGGACAGGGGGTCAATCCCAGTCCTTTCACAGAATAAATTATTCTGAAAGAACTCCTAAAACTGAAGGTGGACAAAGAAATGGAGCCTGATGGAATTCACTCCAGAATTCTAAAATCATTAAGAGGAGAACTAGTGACACCACTGACTACCCTTTAACAAATCATGGGAGGATGGTGTGGTACCTGAGGACTGGAGGAAGGTGGATCTGATTCCCTTCACAAAAGTGGAGCAAGACAAAAGCAGGAAACTACAGACCTGTCAGTTTGACCTCTGTGGTAGGGAAAGTGATGGAATCACTTCTGAAGGAAAGAATTGTTGAGTACCTAGAGGCCAATGGAACACAGGACCAAGGCAGCATGGGTTCAAAGTGGGAAGGTCATGTCAGACACATGTAATTGATTTCATTGACTTGGTGACCAAAATAGTAGACCAGGAGTGGCTGTGGACATGGCCTACCTAGACTTTAGCAAGGCATTTGAAACAATCCTGGTGTTGATCCAGCTCTCTGAATACCTAACCAAGTATGAAAATATGTGCCCAAAGCAGCACAGTTTCTTCCCAGGACACAGTATAACGGTGGCTCTCCTGGAATTCCTCCTAACACCTGCATGCTGCTCTCGACTCTGGCAGCCTTGTAGGAGCAGTGTTCATTGACCTCTCAAGGCCTTTGACACTGTCTGTCATCCTATTCTACTCGACTCTCTCCACCAACTTTGCTTCTCTGGTGGTCTCATTTCCTGGTTCTCTAGCTACCTCTCTGCTAGATCCCAGCATGTCAAGATCAGCAGCTCCTCTCTAGCACTCTTCCCATTCACTCTGGGGTCCCCTAAGGTTCCATCCTGAGTCCAATACTTTTAGTCTCTATCTCAACACCCTCCCCAGTTTATGTACCGGTAAATGCTCCTCAATGCCAATGATGCAGTCCTTGTTGCCTCACATCCCAATCCCACCTCCTCCAATTATCCCTCCAGCAAGCTTACAACTAAGCTTTAAGGTGGTTTGGAGACCACAGACTGGTCATTAACCTAAAGAAAACCAAATCAATGCTATTCTCCCACCACCAAAATAAAGCTAACAGCTAAAAATATTCCCTCTTGATTATCCCCATCACTCTGCACCCACTAGAACAAGTGACCACATACAAGTGCCTAAGGCATCACGTTTGATACTGCCTCTCCTTCCACACCCACATTAATGCCCTGTCAGCCACCATTAACTCTTGGATTGGCCTCTATACTGACAGGACTGCCTGCCTCTGGTTGCTCTCGGGCTGGCCATCACCTCCTCTATTTTGTCCCCTGCGGACTATGGCTTGCTCTTCCACACTGCAGCTGACAACACTGCCCTCCAAAATCCAACTCTCCATCAATAAGGCCTGTAGGCCCCTGACCGGTGCCTCCAGCCCAACTCACTTCTGTTTCTTTATACTACCACCAATCTTCTCAACTTTGAGGAGCGACTGCTCTACCAGACCTGCCTTCTGTCTAAGAAATCTCTGCTAGGACTCTTTCCGGGGTCTCCACCTCCCTACAGCCATCTTCATCTGTCACCACCCATAGCTCTGTTAAGGCCACTTTCAAGGTGCCCAGAGCCAAGACCTCTCTTGCCCAGAGATCCTTCCTCTGCCAAGCCCCCACCTGGTTCAACTCCTCCCTAGCTGCATCTCCAACTTGCCAAAATTGGCTTCTTCAAAACAGCCCTTTGGAACCATATCTTTAATACCAGCTGTTGTAGGTGCTACGAACCCCTGTTGTAACCTGTGGTTCCACCCACCTTGCCCCTGGCTCAACAACGTCCACTGGACAGCCTCTTCCTCCCCAGACCTACCCCTTCCCTACTAGGTCCAAACAGAGATGTAACCCCTGTCTTCTGTGAGGAGCTACTATATCCTTGAGTGTAACTCACAATTTTGTAACATTATGTAACCTTAGTAACATACAAATTACTACATTATGTAACCTAAGTGTATCTATGTTAAATGTTCCTTTTACTGCACTTGTAATTTTATCCTCTGTTTTAATCTGTACTGTAATAATTGTCTTGATGTCTGCCCCCGCAATGAGGCACCTTTGTAAATGAGTCTCAGACTCAAAGGTTGTAAACCTGATTTGTAATGAATAAATAAATGAATAAAAATAAAAGATTAATGAACAAATTTACCAGCCTGGGAGTGGGTCCCAGGGTGGTAGCCTGGGTAAAACATTGACTGGATAACAGGACACAGAAGGTAATTATAAATGGAGTCCACTCTGAAGAAAAGGGGTTACTAGTGGAGTATTGCAGGGTTCAGTCCTGGGTCCAGTCCTTTTAATGTCTTTATAAGTGACATTGCAGAGGGACAGTAAGGAAAAGTATTGCTCTTTGCAGATGACACAAGATCTGCAACAGAGTTGATATACAAGGAGGCATGGAAAGGATGAGAAGGAACTTGGCAAGGTTGGAGGAATGCTCAGAAGTATGGCAGCTTGGATTCATTGCAAAGAAGTGCAAATAACACACCTGGGAAACAAAACCCAGGGAAGATTACACAATGGGGAGGGGGAGGCAGTAACAACAAAAAATGGAAAGGGACCTGGGGTAATCATATCAGATGACCTTAAGGTTGCAAGCAATGTGAGAAGGCAGTAGGGAAGGCTGGGGGATACTGAGATGTATAGGAGAGGCATCACCAGCAGAAAATGTGAAGTTGCCATCCTCTGTACAGACAGTTGGTAAGACCCCATCTGGTATACTGCATCCAGTTCTGGAGATCCCCATCTCTGCAAGGACATAGACAGGATGGAGGCAGTCCAGAGGAGGGCAACTAAAATAGTGTAGGGTCTGCAAGAGAAGCAATATGAGGAGAGTCTAAAGGAGTGTAATATGTACTGTATATCCTTGAGAAAAGGAGGGAGTGGGGAACATGATAGAAACGTTTAAGTACCTCAGTGGAATCAACAAAGTCCAAGAGGGTAGCATCTTTCAGAAAAGAGATGTGCAAGAACAAGGGACACAATTTGAAGATAGAGGGAGAGGGCTCAAGGGCAATGTGAGGAAGTATTTTTCACAGAAAGGGTGGTGGATGCATGGAAAGCCTTCCTGAGGAGGTTGTGGGTCTAAAACTGTGGAAAAATTCAAGAATACGTGGACAGTCATAAGACAATTTTGTTGGGAGGTAGGAAGAAACAGACTGTTGGATAACTAGGATTTGCAGCTTATCCTGTAGGTAGTGAAATGAGCAGACTTGGTGGGCCAAGCAGTCCTTCTTTGCTGTCAAAGTCTATGTTTCTATGTATCGATCCACAACAGGTGTTCAAATTCACAGACGAGCTACTGTGCACTTATTAACTTAAATTCAAAACTGCCCTGGGGTGAGGTGAGTCAGCATCAACCATACCCAGTAAGCAGCCAGACTTTTCAAGTAGTTATAAAGTGGTTGAAAAATGAGAGAGGTGATGCAGGTGTGCACACCTTCTGTTCCGTTAGGAAGGAAAAATGGTAGCAACAAGTGAAAACTTTGCAAACACCAAATATTGCCTGCACGCGGTTGCCAATTGTCAGGAGGTCTAAACCATCACTCTCAGGTTCTTGGCAATAATGGAATGCAAGTAATCACAAACACGTTGCATTAGAGTAATAAATCTTGTTTATTACTACCAAAAGGAAAATCACAGTTGCCCCACGCAGTTCTTACCATTTGGAACTGGGAGCCAATGCTATGTGTTCCTTATACTCGAGGAATGTGGAAATCTCTGGGTCTCGGAGGTTAAATACATAATGTCTTACATTATATACCTATGATAGTTACCACAGTTACTATAAGATGGAAACATTTCTTGTTACAGAGATAAGCCCTATTGTCTAAATTAGAGGTGACTCCACAGTCCCAGATAGCATACAATTTCATTATAGTCATCACTTTGTGGAAACAAAGAAGTACAGTTTTGTAGACAGTCGTGTAATAATACAAATCATCCGAATATGGCAATGCTGACTCATATATCATAATACAAGGACACAAGTGTCCTAACATCTCATAAGCAAGAAATACATATGTATATTAGAAGGTATAGTGTATAGCAATCATGTGCATGCATATCCTGACATCTCCTTTGCATGGTAGATGTCCTTAGCTCTATATGTTATTATAACATATACCTAAATTCTATCTGTCTGTGGTGTAACTCTGGGTTATCAATTAGGTTCAGGGACCTCGTGTAACACTAATATGGCAAAGGCTTACAGAGATGTTGATTCAAACATGCAGTAGGTCACTACTATTGGCACAAGAAAATATATAGAATTTTGAAAACATCATAGGGAGCAAAAACATCCTGTACATATGAATACTATTTGCAGGTCTTTCCACAGCTAATCTGCATGAGATTCAGGATTACTGTATTGAGTGACATTAAGATTGATGACTTGGAGAAAATGCTTGGAGGACAAGAAGCACTTCTAGAGAACCTGCTAGCAGGGCATGGATTTCTAGGAAGGGGACATTTTAGCCTGGGTGACAAGGGATCTCGTCAAGGTTAGAAACATAGAAACTGATGGCAGGAAAGGCTGCTTGACCCATCAGGTCTGCCCTTTCTCCGTGTGCTGCTTTCTCTGCAGACCCTTTCGATATATGACACTTTCTTCTACCCATTTCCTACACTTATGATAGCTTTGTGCCTATTCCAGGCTTTTTGAACCCCACCACTGATTTTATGCTCACTCTCCACGGGAAGACTGTTTGAGGCATTAACCAACCTTTTTATGAAGAAGTTTTTTCTCACATCTCTATCTCCCAGCAGCTTCACATTGTGACTCCTGTCCTAGAGCACTTTTCTCCCAAAATACTTCCACCCTTTATATTATTCACCCTCGTGGTACTTGAAGTTCTTGATCATATCCCCATCTCCCATCTCTCCTCCAGAATGCAGATGTTTAGTTCCTTTTGCCTTTTCTTGCAGCACATTTAATGCAAAACCTGTACCATCTTGGTAGCCCTCTTCTGGACCAACTCTACTCTGTCTGTGTCCTTCCTGAGATATGATCTCCAAAACTGGAACCAATACTCCCGATGGGGTCTCACCAATGACCTTATAGGGACAACAGCACTCTTCTTCCTGATGGTGATACCCTTACCTATATAACACTGCATGTCACTAGCTCCCCTAATTGCATGGTCACATTGTCTGACCACCTTCTAGTCATCTGGTATGATTACTCCCAGGTCTGTTTCTTGCTTGTTTGTTGCAAGTATCTCTCCCCCATTTTGTACTGCATTATGTTGTACTGTTTTGCATTAAACCTTAGCTGGAAAACTGTTGACCACTCCTGCCATTTTATGTCTCTTTTTATCCTTTGCACATGCAGCCTGGAGTGCCCACTTGTTACAGATTCTAGTGTCTTCCATAAAGAGGAAGACCTTAACTTCAGTTCCTCATCTGTTTTGCTAATGAAGATATTAAAGAGGACTTGCCCCATTACTGACCCCTTAGGCACCCGGCTGGTCACTTTCTCCTCCTCTGAGTAAACTCCATTTATCAGCACCCTCTGCATCCTATCCTCTAATCAATTTTTACCCAGGTTACCACCCAATTGCCCACCCTCATCTTACGAAACCTGTTTACCAGCCTCCTGTGAGAAACAATGTCAAAGGCTTTGCTGAAATCCAGGTAGACCATGTCCACTGCCCTACCCTGATCCAAACCCTTGGTTAGCCAGTCAAAAAATATATTAGATTTGCTTGGCACACTTTCCCTCTTTGAAACCATATGGCCTCAGTTCCTGTGATTCATTGCATTCCAAGTGTTCCACGATTCTTACCTTTAATAGTGTTTCCATCAGTTTAGAGTCAGCATAATGCTGTGCTTTAAGGCTCCAAGCTGCAAACCTGGAGACCTGGGTTTGAATCTCACAGCCTCCACTTGCATATTGTGTGACCCTGGGCAAGTCACTTAACTTCCTTGTGCTCCCAGGTCACACCTGTAAATAGGTTTCAGCATAGTGTGTCTCTCCTGCTTTACAAATAAAGTTTCCCTACTGCAGAAGTCAGACTGACAGACCAATAATATCCTGCCTCCTCCTTGCTATCACTTTTGTGAAGTGGGACTGTGTCCACACTTCTCTAGGACTCAGGAACACTCTGGTCTCTGGTGAACTGCTAAACAAGTCTGTGAGCCCTTGGGAGGCAGTGGTTATCTCTGCAGGCTGACAGAATTGTAGAATGAGTCTTTGTCCCCACACTTACCATCAGGAGCCATTGTAGTTGTGGCCTAGTGGTAGCTGGAGGTGGGAAGAAATTAGCCTTGGATATGTAACTGAGGAGATAGGGAACCCCACCCCATCTGTATGTCACTACAACATCTGAGTTCACTCTTCTAGTTTTCTCAGGACTGTGCTCATTCTTTCCACCCCCCACTGGAGTGTCCATGCAGTTGCAGATATAATTGTCATCCACAAAGAGGCAGACTTTCACAGAAGGTACTCAAATTAAGGCCGTTTCAGTGAACAGGAAGAAGGTCTGTTCTTGGAGCATGACTTTGCCAGCAATGATCATGGCTCAGACATCCAAAGGATTTGAGTACAGGGTATGGTGCCACATACAGTATGCATGATCTTGTCCTGAATTAGAAGGCTTTAGGAGTCTGGGCATGCTTATGAAAGAGAGACTCATTGAAGACAGTGGGCAGCTTTAAGAGAGGCTGGGATAGGCTGGGGAAGGTAAGAATCATGGGAAGGGAGGATGGGAGGAGTGAGGAGGGAGGGCAGGGACATTATTTCAAGCTGTGGACCCTGTGATATGAGCAGACTTGATAGACCAAATGGCCTTCTTCTGCTGGCTTCTTCGTAGGTTATGACCATTAAGTCTGAGATATTTATCTTCCCACGTCTATGTAACTGAAGGGTGAAAGCCATTAGAAGGACCTCAAGACACTCAAGAGTGGGCCAGGAAATGGCAGCTGAGGTTTAATGCCAAGAAATGCTCTGTGATGTACCTAGGAGGAAAAACACAAAGGCATGGTATACCCTGGGGAGAGTCAAATAATCAGAACAGGAATAGGATCTGGGGATCATATTCTCTCAAACTAAGGTATGTTTCCAATGTAGTAGGGCAGTGAGAAGGGCCAATGGAATGCTGGCATGCATAGGCAGGGTCATTACTAGCAGAAGGAGGGAGCTTATAATGCCCCTTTACAAAACCATGGTGAGGCCACAGTTAGAGTACTGGGTCAGTTCTGGAGACCGCATCTCTACAAGGATATAGATGCATTGGAGATGATTCAGAGAAGGACAGCAAAGATGGTGCAGAGTATGCAGGGAAGACAAATGAGCAGATGTAAAGAGCTATATCTGCACACGCTTAGAAACACAAGGAGGAAAGGGAGGACATTGACTGAAACCTTTAAATATGTAAAGGCTCAATAAAATAGGTGAAGGGGTTAGCTGAGGAGGAAGGAGGGAGCTAGAACTACTTAGCAGGCACAGCCTCAGATTGCAAGGAAATAGGTTCAGGGGCAATATGAGGTGGTGTTTCTTCACATAGAGGCATTGGAGCCCTGGAACAGACTGTCAGACACAGTGGTGGGGGCTGGGATGGTGGAGGAATTTAAAAGGGCATGGAACAGGCATGCAAGACTGAGTATTGGAGGGAGGGTGGGGTAGGTGGGAAGAGGGTAGTGAAGTGGAGTCTGGGCAGATTAGATGGGCCAGAAAAGTCCTTTATTGCCATCACATGTCTATGGTTCTATAATGCTATGATTACCTCTAGCTTTCTCCGAGGGGTCAGGAGCTTTCTGTAAAACAGTGTGATGGATCAGACCCACCTGCTGGTGCTAGGAATGTGGGTAGGGGCTTTCAAGATAACCAATGATGGCACTTCATATTTGCAAATATTTGCATAAGTCACATATTAGCAGCACAAAGCATTTCATAAATCTTATGTGTTCTAGATACATGGTGCATGGCTGCACAGATCCAAGCAGTGTGCTAAACCCGTGCTGCCATTGTATCCCCAGAACACTGGCTTATGATCTGTTTTAAGCAGTGGGTTCTCCCATGATGGAATCTAAGCATGCAATTCAGAAGGCTCTGTACACATGCTTGAGCATCTCCGAGGCTTTTAGATAAGACTGAGCCAAGGGGTAAGATCATCTCATATCATGCTTACTGGATCTGGGTGGATCCAGACTCCTAAATATTTTATACAACCAGGTAAGCACTGAAGACCTCAGTGGGCTACTACATTTGACATCAGAGTTGATTTAAAGATAAAGTCTCTCTTCACTAGAATTGGTCTGAGGCCTCGGACATTTTGAAAGGATTGTAAGTTACTGAGTAAATGGGAATTCTCATTAGGGCATCCCATGAGAGAAAAAGGCGCCATCTGCATGAAGCAGTGATCTAGATTTTGTGGTGCTAGCTGGTATGCTATGCAGATCTAGATGCTACCTGAAGGCGATAGCCAAATGCTTCATTACCTGGACAAACAACATAGGAGAAAGGGGCACCACAATGGGTTCCTCCATGCAGAGAGAATTGAGAAGAGAGCATGAGTTAGTAAGAACTTGAATATGGATTGGGACTGCAGCTCCTCTATCCACTCACCAGTCTGATATCAAGAGCCTATCCTGGCAAGGATGGCATGCAGAATACCCACACTCCACCGAGTCAAAGGCTTTTGAAAATCTAGTCACTACTGCAGCAGGAGTGAGGACAGAAGCTGCCAAGGACATTAGGTAGACTAGTGCCCTGTAATGTTCTGAACTCAGGTGCCCCAGAACAAAGCTCACCCATGAGGGCTGGACAAGATGTATTTTGTGTACTGCGCCCTGGGTCACCCCCAAAAAGGAACTCTGATGTCTCAGTGGCTCACTCGGTTATCAAAATTCAATAAATAAATAAATATTAGCTCAAGTTTAGAACCCAATGCTTTGGCCAGAATTTGAGTGATGACATTAATAAGCAAGACTGGCCTGTAACTGCCAGAGGCAGCAGGACCTTTGCCCTCCTTGGGAGGATCATGATTACTGACTCGTGACTGAAGGTGAGATTCTGGACTGCAACATTTAGGGCAGGAGAGACTTGGGTGGGTATCAGTTGGTATAGGTCAATTGGAATCCATCCACTTGATGCTTTGTAGAATGAGAAGGCTAAAACAGCTGACCGAATTTCTTGTCTGGTAGGAAGGGCTCTAGGGTCTCTTTGTGGACTACTGACAGTGTGAGGATTGGAAGGTCAGGTAGGAACTCATTTAGTTTATCCCAATCAAGGGGCTCTGGAAAGACTACAATTGTTCATAAATAATGCATTATGGAGCTAACCTTTTAGGCTACAATTGCATGGAGCTGTTAGAGTCTTGTAGCCCATGAATGAACATATCCATTATTGTTTGCATAGTCTATAGGACACAGTTCACTTGCCTTTCCACCTCATCCCAGTATCTGTGCTTTAGACACAGTACCACCAACTCTGCTTTCCTAGTGGCCAGGGGTTAAGCTGCATACAAGTGGATTATACTTCTCTTAGCAGAGAAGGCTGTAGGCATTAAGTGGAATACTCCTAAGTTCATTCTCCTTAGCAGCAAGCTGGCATTCAAGCAATTTCTGGTCCTTCTCCTCTTGCATCTACAGGAAGCAGTGTAGCCTTTATACAGCTTCCCAAGAAAGCTTTGAGAGACTCCTAGAGGGTGGTTTTAGAGGTGTCACTGATGTTGTTTGGCTCAGGAAATTAGACCATCAGTTTCTCATGACAGGTAGTAAAGGCTTTATCCTGGAGCAAAAGAGCATCCAGTAGCCAGGAGGCTGATTTAGAGGCAGTAGTTCTCTCCAGTCTACTAATAGTTTCACGGAGGCATGGTTGCACAAATACAAAGGAGATATGTGTGATGAATGAACCATTGAAGTGGAGGTGGAGGAGACAGTCTAGAAAGCCAATTTGATTGGAGGTGGAATGAGTGGCCAAAATGTAGGAGCAATCCAGGCACTGGCAGTTCTCTGAATACCAAATATCAGGAAGAGTTCCAACATCTTGTCCTGAAGTGCAGTAAGGACTTGAGTGTGGGTTTGGTGATCCTGTCTTGGTAGGATTCTAGAACTGAGTTAAAACTCCTCCCAGGAACAGAGGAGTGCCTGGTGGAACAAGATCTAGCAGGACTGGTGCATTAAATAGCTCTGATGAATTAAGGTTTAGCAATTAATCCTTGGATTTCAAAGAGCACTATTGGAGCCAGTGAAGTAACCCCTGCATGTTCAATGAGACATCTGCCAAGGAGCCATTTTATAGGAGGATGTGTGAGGACATTAATGTGGAGCTGTGAATTAGTGGTGCCTCCCACCTTGGGATGAAGGAAACCTAATCAGGACCCATGAAGCAAATCTGCACGATGAAAATACGAACCATGAGTGAGAACTGTGGGTCTGAGCTCAGTACTGGACCTGGTGCTGTTTGGGATTTCATATTGGATATCTCAAATGGCATCAGAGTCAGATCAGTCTGTTCGTTGAAGTTACCAAGATGGGGGTAGTGGTGGATGACATAGTAGGGTGGTAAGGGCTACAGGATTACCTAACTGAACTGGAAGAATGGTCAGAAATGTGGTAAGAAGTTAATGCTAAGAAGTGCAAGGTACTGCACTGCTGAGCAAGAAATCCTGGAAGAGCTACCATTTTATTTATTTATTTGTTTTTGGTAACTGGGTGAGTGCACTAGGCATAGCAATGCCTATTTTCAGGCATGACCCGGAGAAGACAGTTTAAACATACAAATGAAACATAATGTGATACAGCACATGAAATTGGTGGAACACAGTGAGGAATGCAGGCAGCTAACAACAACTGGAACAATAAGATCAAAGAGCAGTTAACATTAGGAATAATTAGGAGGGTTACAATGGAGGCAAAACTGAAGAATACATTTAGGTAACATAAACAATTAGTTACATGGTGAGTGAAACAGGCATTATCAATGAAGGTTTAAGCAAAACAAAGTACAGTAGGTGCCTAAATTGAGGGTGAGATGACAAGAGAGAGAGAGAGAGAGAAAGGTGGGGGAGTGAGGGATGGGGAGGAGAAAGTGGAGGGGAGAGATGGGTAGTATGGGAGGTGGGGAAGAGACACATGGAGGAGGAAAGTATTATAGTGAGAGAGGAGAATGATGAAGTTTAGGTGGATTGAAGCAGGTGCACTGGCTGACTGATTGTAGAGGTACCGGTGTTGAGTTTTAAAGCTAGCATGGGTAGGTGCTTCACAATATTTGGAGGTAGCGAGTTCCAATATTTGGAACTATATGTGCAAAAGCAAGCCCATGTTGGTTTTACATCTGGGAATGTGATAGGGGCTAGGTCAGCAGATCGAGCTCATAGGACAGGGATGTGATCGGACCAGACAGGCAAGAGAAGATGGAGGCCGGTGTGGACTGTGTTGTCAATAAGAGACCCAAGAGAGTGGAGCTGATGGGCCAGAGTGGCAAGGCCAGTTAAGGTCAGAATAGAGTTGGCAATGGTGTGAAGCGTAGGATGCCAAGCATACCTGCAGATATTGTTATAGGTGGTGTCCCACTTATGGAGGGAGGATTTAGAGGCAGATAGATACGGACTGATCCATAAGTCATGGTGGGGTAGAAAGCCTGAGCCACAGCGAGCCTAGCTGAAGGGGTAAGGGCATAGCTGGTACGGTAGGCACTACTTAATCTTGCATTTACAGATTTACAGGTGTTTGTTATGTGTAGGTCAATGTTATGATTCTGCCCAGAGTGATGCCCAGGTATTTAGGATTTGGTACTGTTAAGTGAAGAACCATCAGTACAGGTGATTTTTAGGGCATCAGGGTATGTTTTGAGTTTGGCAGGCAATCCAAAGAACATGGAATGCATCTTACTAATGTTGAGAATGAGTTTATTCTCTATCAGCCACGACTGAATGGACATGAAGTCTGAGTTAAGAGATTGGTTGACGTCAAGTGGGTTCCTGCACTGTGATGATTACTAGGTCGTCTGCATAGAGGGAGGTTGAGCAAGTTGAAGCAAGCAGTGGGATGTCATTAATGAAAATGGAAGAAGCAAGGGCCAAGTATGGAACCCTGGGGCACTCTAACTTGGATGGAGGGGATCTGAAGAGGCGGAATTGAAGACAACGGTCTGCTTTCTACGACAGGTAACTGTCAAACCAGACAACTACATCTGTAGAGAAGATGAGGAGCAAAGTTTAGAAAGAAGGAGGGTATGGTTTGCCAGGTCAAAAGCTTTCGTTAAGTCAATGAAGATAGTGCCAGTCAGGAGGCCAGCGTCCATAGCAGAAAAGATATCATTGGTAAGTTTAAGGAGGCAGTAGTCATACTGTGCCCCTTATGGAAACCATGCTGGAGTTAGACAAGAGGTTATGCTGCTGCAGATAGTAAAGAGTTTGGTATACAGGTTTTCAAGGATTTTACTAAGGAGGGAAAGAATAGCTATAGGATGGTAGTTCGAGAGTAGTTTGGGATCACCCTTTTTGGAATGGGGTGACTTTGGCAGTTTTCAGATGTTGGGGACCAAGCCATGATGCAGAGATAGATTGAAGATTTTTGTAAGGGAGATCTATCAAAGCAGGCAGCGGTCTTTAGAAGTTTGGGTTCTAGCCCATCTGACCCTACACTGGTATGGTCAGGGGCTAAGAGGAGAAGTCTAGAACTTCAGACTTGGTAATATTCTGGAACCTGAAGGGGGATGTGTGACTTGATATTTCACATTGAAGTTGGCTGAAAGGACTTGAGTATTAGGGGATGAAACATGGTATGGAGAGGTCCGAGAAATGGTGGTTAAAAGAATTAGCTATAGTGGTAGGATTATTGCAGTGTATACCGCTTATCAGCATGTCATTTGCATGTGTTGTTTGATTTGCTCCAAGGAGGATTTTTATAGTGGCTCAGAATTTTTCGAGTTTCCCACTGCTTTGGTTAGCAGATTTTACAGAAGGAGCTTTTAGCTAACCAAATTTGCCTTTTGCATATATTTCTCTGAGCTCGTAATGATTATAATCAGCCGTTAGCTCAGTGGTCTTGAAGCCACGCCATGCTTTATCCCTGGACCTAATCAATGCAAGTAGGTCTTTAGAGAGCTATTTCATCTGTGATCCTCAAATCTGATGAGTGACACAGGAGCATGGGTGTCTTGGAGTAGATGAAATTTAGCAGGAAATGGTCTAATGCCTGTTGAGCATTATTAGAGGTGTGAATAGGGATCAGTCGATCAGTTCAAGATCTCATAAGAAATTTTGTTGGTTAAAGTTAGCCAGGTTTCGAAGGTGATGAGTTTAGGAGGTGCAGTCAGTTTGTTTGATGCAGCCAGGTGCAGAAAATAGGAAGTGGTCACTGATTGAGTCAGCTAGGTCCCTGCACATGCTATGCTATCTGGGCGGTTTGTAAGGACCCAGTCTATAAGAGTACTAGCCCGAGGGGGCATGACCCTAGTGAGGTCTACAATAAGTTGATGAAGATTATGACCTTGGACAATAGTGTGAGAGGACTGGTTTAATTTACTGGTCCAGTTTAGGTTCAGGTCCCCAAGAATGAGGACTTCATTATGACCAGTGGCCTTATCAACCTGAGATAGCAGTTCCTCTAGCCTGGCTGTGCCACCAGCCGGAAGGTTATAGACACAAACCAAGTGAAGTTTCTTAGATCCAAGCTTTACAGTAGCATAAATTGCTTCACAGTGAGATAGAGATGGTTGGACATTGAGGGATAAAAGAATGTGGTGGTTTGAAAAGAGTGGCAACCCCTCCACCCCGCTTGGTTAAATGCCTATCCTGCCGAATGATGATGTAGTTGGGCAGTGAGCAGAGCTGATCATGGTAGAGGATTTTAGCCAGGTTTCAGATAAGCAGAGAATATCTGGGTTGTGCTGAGCAAACCCACACCTCCAGTTCAGCCTTATTGTGAAGCAGACTCCTAATATTTAGATGGGCAACAGGATGCTGTTGGTGTCATGCCAGTTTGTAGCTTTACAGGATAGGTTACCTGGGGTCCAGGGTTTTTCTATATCCCCAGCTAACATCAAGGTTAGGTGAGATAGATGTAAGAGTTTGCACAGATGTGGGAGATGGATAGGGTTATACTTGGCATCTTGGATTTATACAGAGTGTGGGATAAGTGATATATGAATTTGTGCTGAATGAGGATGGGGAAGGTGACAGGAGGCAGTTGAAGTGTTTTTCGAGTAAGAAATGACCTGTGTGGTCAGGGTAGGAGTAGTAATAGTTAAAGGATATAGAGTTGTAGAATGAAGGAGTCAGATGAGGCAGAGAGCTGTAGAGGTTACTAAAATAACGAAATGGGGAGAAATGTCCATTTTGGTATATTTGTGAGTGGCAATTAAAATTGTAGGGATATGTGGGAGTGAAGGGTACAGTCTGAGCAATGGTAAGGATAAGAGATAAAATCAAGTGCCCCAAGCAGTTAAGAGTGAAAGGTACAGTCAGGGCACTGGTAAAATATAGGATCAATCAAGCACCTCTAGCAGTCAAAAGGTATAGGCTGCTAATGGAAAAGTGAGGAGATAGTTAATTTCTCAACAGGGCGTGTATTCTGGGCAGAGTTTCAGCCTATAAAAGTAAAGCTGGACAAGTGTGGGTGTGGTGGGGGCAGGGGGAGCAGTCGCAGTTTACTGTGGGGAAGCAGCACCCATCCACCAGCTGTAGGCTGCTACTACAGCCCTTTTCTAAAGTTTTAAACTGCACTTTTAACACTGGTGGAGAACAGAAATACAGTATCACTCATTGCACTGTAAACAGGCAGCCGCTATGAAAAGGCGCCAAAATTTAAACAAGGATGGCCAGCTGTTGAGGCACTGCTCAGTCACAGGTAGGAGAGTCAAATTACCTTTCTCAGCCAGACGGCTGGTGGTTGACTGGGGTTGAGGAGCCTCCTGAAGTCACCTTCTGAGCAGAAAGAAAGAAATGAAGGTGAGCAGCTTGTTCATATAGGGACAATGAGGAGGAAACAGGAAAGGTAATATGAGTAGCAGTAATGGGATGGACAGAGCAGAGTGATGTAGAGCTCAGAGATCAGTGAAAGGCAGTAACTCTCCTGACAGAGCTTACAGTGAGGTATTTCTGGTGTTTGTACAAAACTGCTCCACAGATAACATGTGGCTCTCGCTATGCAGTCAGATCAACATTATACACATCGCGACTATGACAGAGATTAATCAGTTGGCTTTACATATACTTTAAGGTGTCCACAATAATGCTACAGGAGTGCAAATAGTTGTAGTTCATGTAGCAGCAGCAGAGAGAAAGTTCATGAGTCCTTTTAGAGAAGCATTCTACAGGCAGCACCTGTCCACCAGCTGTAGGCTGCTACTACAGCCCCTTTTCTAAAGTTGGGAGGTTCAGCTAGGCACTACCAAGGACAAAAAGGATCTAGGGGTGGTTATAACAGGAAATATGAACAACTCAGCTCAGTGCAGGAAGGTGGTATCTAAAGTCAACAGGATGCTGCCCTGTACTGCAAGATGAATCTCCTCCAGAAGGAGGGAGGTGATCCTGCCTCTGTACAGGTCACTGCTCAGACCACACCTGAGTTCTGCATGCAGTTCTGAAGAAGGATGTCAGATTACTGGGAGGGTACAGCACAGGGCATAAAGATGATCCAGGGTTTGGAGGACAGACCCTATGATGACAGGCTGAGGAGCTGATTATGTACTCACTGGAGGGAGAAGGGATCAGGGATATGACTGAAACCTTTGAATACATGATGGGGATAAAGAAGACAGGTACAGAAGGGGTATGTAAGTTGAGGAGAGGGGAGGAGGAGACATGAGAGGACATGGTCTCAGATTGGAGGGGAAGATACAGGGGAGAGAGATGAGGAGACATTTTTTCACAGAGAGGGTGGTTCCAAAGTGGAATGGTCTGTCTGAGGAAATGGTGTCCTGTAAGATGGTGGGCAGTTTTAAAGGGATGGGACATGGTGAGGGATAAATGCAGCTGGGTGAGGGGAGGGTGGCAGCTGCAAAATAGGGGCTAGCTGCACATTGAATAGACTTGACAGACCATGAGGCCTGTTTCTGCCAGCAGATTCTTATGTCCAGATGTTCTTATGTAACAGTGCTGTAAACTGCATATAAGTAAATAACAACAGCAGATTAACAGGTTTTAGTACATGTTATCCAGAGAATGCAGGGTCTGAAGTCAATCCTGCCAGTGGAGTGGTGTCTGATCCTACTGGGCTATAGATGGAGCCACAAGGGACCCAATGCTCAGGCACCAACAGTGGGGGTATCAACAACAAAAGAACTGTAAGTAAATACAGAAAACTGTGCCTAGAACCTTTTCCAAGTGCTGAAGCTGAGGAGAAACCCCACTATTACAGCTGTGTGGCATTTTGTAACAGATTGTCAAGGAGGATGTGAGGGGAGGGAAGGAGGAGGCAACGAGGGAGGGAGGGAAGGGGAGGGAGGAGGGAGGGAAGGAGGAGGCAACGAGGGAGGAGGGAAGGGGAGGGAGAGGAGGAGGCAACGAGGGAGGGAGGGAAGGAGGGAGGCAACGAGGAGGGAGGGAAGGGAGGAAGGAGGACTATATACCAGTGGCAATATGAAGTGAGCCAGTCAGCACATCCTGAAATATGGTCAGTAGAGAGGAAAGTGACTGAGTAAGAAAGGAGGCAGACATTCCTGGTATAGGTTAACAATTAGTCTATGTGTTCTCTATGTCCTGTCACCTGGCTGCCTTGCCAAAATCGCACCTAAAGTATACTTATGCCACAGGATGTCCCCAAGCCATTGTATAGCAGGACCAATATCAATGGGTGGGGAGCAGTAACCAACATGTGCAGCAAGCGAGCCCTACTTTAATAAAGAGTGACTTCTTATTCCTCTGGCTACCCTGCCAAAATCCCACTAAATATGCCCTGTGCTGGTCCTTTTGACATGACTACCAACAGTAAAGGTCCAGCTGCATTTGACATCATTGTTACCGATCACTGTTCTCCTACATAGGACAACACCCAGTTACTTCTAACTGTACCACCTGTGTCTACATCAGTACCCTAGCTACTACATGTATAGGTCAACAGCCACCCTGGCTATTATTTGTAAATACCTTTGTATTGCCATTGGATAGCAGGACTGGTATCAAGGGGGTTATCACATGTGCAGAGAGCTGAGCCCTGCTTTAATAAACAGTGAATACTCTTTTCACTCCTGCTTGCCCAACCCTAATCCCACCAAACAGCACACAATGCACTGGACGATGTCCCTACACTGTTGTGTAGCAGCACTGGTATCCGGGGATGACAAACAAGTGCAGAGAGCTGAGCTGTGATTTAATAAAGAGTGAACACCAATTCATTATGGCTGCCCTACCTTAATCCCACCAACTAGTGCACTGTTACACAGGATGCGCCCATGTCATTGGATAGCAGGACCAGTATTGAGGAGGGACAACATGTAGTGAGCTGAGCAACACTTTTAATAAAGTATGACCATCCTCCTCATTTCCTCAGGGTGCTCTAATGTCACCAAATAGTGCACCATGCCACAGGATGTCCTAAAGCTGTTGGATAGCAGGACCACTATCTGGGTGGAGGGAACCAACATGTGCAGAGAACTGAGCCTCCACACCACTGGAAAGCAGGACCAGTATCCGGGGGGTAACCAACATGTACAGAGAACTAAGCATCTAGCATCCATGCCATTGTATAGGAAGACCAGTATAAAGGGGTAACCAACATGTACAGAGAACTTAGCCCAGCTTTAATAAATAGTGACACCCCTTGTTCCTTCTGGATGCTTTGACCCTAATCCCACCAAATAGTGACCATGCCACAGGATGTCCTTATTCCATTGGATAACAGAACTGGTATCGGGGAGCAGACCAACATGTGTGCAAGCTGAGCCCTGCTTTGTAAAGAATAATCCTCCTCATTCCTTCTGGCTACTTTCACTATGGAGACTCCAGATGGGGGGTGAGGGGGTGTATGAGGATGCTTTGAGAACAAAACTGTTCTTTGGAGTTGACCAGTATGAAGTGGTTACCATCCCTCATCACCTAACTGACCAGCCATCACCTTCTGGCTGGAGTCATTTGTAATTTGACAGAATTGGTATTGACAGAAGACCTTAGGCAGGTGCATTGGAGACACTAGGGTCTTTGTGGGATGAGCGACCCAAGAGATAATGCAAACACTGGAGAACACAGGGTGACATGGGCAAAGAAGGGACTGAAGTAGGGGATCACCATCATGACAGTGTTGATGCTGAGGTTCATCCACTATAAAACCTGGCTAGATCCACAGCCAGATCATGTCACAATATAAATGTGAGACAGAAGCATCAACAGAGTCAGAGGTAGGGGCTGACAGCGAATCAGCTCCTCTGCAATAAGGCAGGATACAATGCAATCACTGGCTGCTAGCATTTGCTGGTCAGTTTCACTGCCCCACCATTATGCTGTGCCTTTGATGTCCTATGAGGAGGTGGGGCAGGGCAGAAGGGAGACAGAAAGGGAAAACGTGCCATTTGCTTTCAATAGACATTGTGGCATGCAGCAAGGAAAGAGGGAATGATAGTCATCCCCTGCTGAGTTCAAATCATGTCTACAGTACAACAGTGAGAAAATAAAGTTAAAAATCTACAGAAGGCAACACTCTGCAATAAAAGAAAATAATCTGTCTGTTGTAACATGCCAGTAACATTTTCTCTTCCTTCTTTTTCTGAAATACACAGTTCAATCCTGTTTTGCCATAGAGACCAGAAAGCTCACTAGAGTTATAGTCATGTTTTAATGCAGTACTGTGCAAGGAGGCAAATGATAAAATGATCGCAGTCCTGCTACAGTAAGTGTGCTTCATGGAGGAATAAGCCACTGAAGTGAAGAACCTCAAGGAGGTAGGCCACAGGAGCCAACTCACTCCCGCCACTCCTCCATGCTGTCCATATAAAGTTCGTCCCACCTGATTGCACAGGTAACTTTAGATTTAAAATGGGTATAAGGTGAAAGTAGGTAAAACAGCAGTCCCAGGGTGGTTCAGAGACAAGAGTGCAGGAACAAATGAGGTCAGTACTTACATTGGGTTCACTCAGGGTGCTTCTGTGGGGAGCACTGCGATTTAGGGACAGTGGATACAGATGACTGCTGAGACTATGCTGGAGGAGAGCCAGGTGGTAGAGGGTTGTTCAGCAAATGACTGGTATCTGGTACTGATGGAGGAAGAGGCAGAGTAATAGCAGCTGGCAGAGACAGTGGGGGTGGGTCAATCTCAGCAGCAGGTTCAAGCCCACTATCTTTTGACACCATAAATATTTGACACAGGATCAATACAGTTTAAAGGAGGGTAATATGATGATGGCCTTGATCAGGCTGACAAGTGACATCTATGATGGGATGAACCAGGGTTACCCACTGGTGGAGTCTTTGTCAACCCGTCCGCAGGCCTTCAACCTAGTATACTACCATCTGATTCAGAATCTACAACAAGTGGAATTGACTAACTGTACTTTAAGCTGATTTAAACATCATTTGACAAGTAGGAAACAATTGGTTAATACTGGTTCTGTTAAGTTAACACCTAGAGAAATTCACATTCAGGTGCCACAGGGTTCAATTCTGGATCTGCTACAGTTTCCTTTATTTTTAAATAATTTGTCAACAGTTTGCAAAAATGGATCAACTATGATGTATGCAGTCCTTTTAATGTCTTTATAAGTGACATTGCAGAGGGAGTGGAAGGAAAAGTATGCCCTTTGCAGATGACACAAAGATCTGCAACAGGGTTGATACACAAGGAGGTGTGGAAAGGATGAGAAGGGACTTGACAAGGTTGGAGGAATGGTCAAAGTATGGCAGCCAGGATTCAGTGCAAATAAGTACAAAAAATGCACCTGGGAAACAAGAACACAGGGAAGAATACACAATGGGGGAGGTAGTAACAACAAGAAAAGAAAGGGACCTGGGAGTAATCATATCAGATGACCTTAAGGTTAGCAAGCAATGTGAGAAGGCAGTAGGGAGGGGCTGGAGGTATACTGGGATGCATAAGGAGAGGCATCACCAGCAGAAAACAGGAAGTTGTTATCCTGCTGTACAGACAGTTGGTGAGACCCAATCTGAGTACTGCATCCAGTTCTGGAGACCCCATCTCTGCATGGACATGGACAGGTTAGAGGCAATCCAAAGGAGGGCAACTAAAATGGTGCAGCGCCTGCAAGAGAAGCCGTATGAGGATAGACTTAGGTAGCTTAATATGTATACCCTTGAGGAAAGAAGGGAGAGGGGAGACATGATAGAAACTTTTAAGTACCTCAGTGGAATCAACAAAGTCCAAGAGGGTAGCATCATTCAGAAAAGAGACTTGCAAGAACAAGGGGGCACAATTTAAAGATGGGGGCAGTTCAGGCAATGTGAAGAATATTTTTTCACAGAGAGGGTAGTGGATGCATGGAACAGCCTTCCTGGGGAGGTTGGGGTCCAAAACTGTGGGAGAATTCAAGAATGCATGGGACAGACATAAGGCAATTATTGTGGGGGTAGGAAGAAATAGGCTGTTGGTTAACTAGGATCATGGCTATGCATAGAGTAGGGACATGGGCAGACTAGATGGGCCAAGCGGTCCTTATCTGCTGTCAAAGTCTATGTTTCTATGTTTCAGATGATACAGTATTATACTGTGCAGGTAAAACAGGGCTTATCTAGAATCAAAACTGCAACCGGTATATACTGTAGAGCCCTCCATTTTTGGTTTGTGGAAAATAAAATACTACTGAATGAGAACAGATCCAGAAGCAAATGATTTAATACCTTTTATTAGGCCAACATAGATGTTATAAAAAACAACAAAGTACTTTAGCTTTTGGACCAACCAAGTCCTGAATGAGAAGAAAACTAAGATTAGGATTTTGGAACTAAACAAAAGCTACAAAATAATAACATGAAAATTAGAGAAAAAATGATGTATGGCTGGAGGATGTAAAAGCTTTGAATATCAGGGGTAATACTGTAAAATACATTGGGCCCAATTCCAAAAGAGCCCTTAGATTGCCACAATGTTCCAGCGATCTAAGGCTGTGGCACATTCCTCGTGTGTCAGGGACCATGCACATGATTCTGCAACATCGGCAGTCCTTGTGCCACTGCACCCTGGAAATACTGCAACCAGAGGCTAGTACTGAATACTAGACACACCTACATGTCCTGACAGATGGATCCATCCACCACAGCCCACAGGATGCAAGAGGGACTGCAATGCCTGTGGAGCTCCTTGGGCAGATTGGCACAAGTGATTACCATGGTGTATTGAGGAGCCAGTGTGCATGCTGAGGGGTGATGGTCATACACCCATCAGAGGTGCCCTTGTCAATGCTAGCCACCTGCCAGTGTCTGCAATGCCAAATGACTGTCACCCCACCAGGTGCCTGATCACACCCCCAGCACACACACTGGCAGCTTAACACCTCTAGAGTACACTTCTGTCCCTACTGACCACCAGATAACACATATGGGGACCCCAACAGTTCCCCACCTTGTGTGGCATTGCTAGAAGGGGTTTAGATCACCTCTGGGTGGTCTAATATGACCCCTTCCTTCACTGAGGGCTTTGAATAGAAAATTGGTGACTGTCACAGTCCCACTGTGATGTAAGCCCCTTGTGACCTGGCATAACCAGATGCAGGTTGCAGGGGACACAGTGCCCCTTTGGCACAGTCGATTCCCTCACTGGCACAGACTGCATCCGGAACAGAGACTGCAAAACAAATGAAGCGAGGTGCAACTTGCATCATTACTATTTGACACAGTACACCTTGCATCCGGCTGAACCCTTTTGAAATTGGGGCCCATCATCTTTAACGAAGATGTCATTGAGGTAACAATAAACTAGGTTACTTATACTGAAATAAAATAGGTTAACAGATAAGGTGAGGTTTTCTTTAGTTTATTGTAGGAAAACTCCATTGAGTAGGCTCATTCACAAGGAGGTCCTATACACATAACAGCAGTTTACAACAGTACATACACAATATATGAGAAACACATAAGTAATAGTTGGACAGAGTACATACTATCAATTTATTGAAGATACACAGTAAATTGCAAGATTAATATTCACAAATTATATACATACCATGTACAAAGGAGCATAAGAAAATTTCTGTAATATGTAAGCAATATAACTGAACTCTGCATGGAAAAAGCACATTATGGAGATGTAGGAAGAAATAGTGACTAGGAAAAGGGTAGGGCATGGAAGGGGTGAGGAGAGAGAGTAAAGTGAATAGATAGATGTGGGCTAGTCAAGAGAAGGCAAGATATTATAAAAGGATAAAGGAGCTGCTGGAGGTAAGGGAGTGAGTGAGTAAGGTGAATAGATAGATGTGGGTCAGTCAAGGGAAGGTGAGATATTATAAAAGGATAAAGGAGCTGCTGAGGTAAGGCGCGAGTGAGTGAGTAAGGTGAATAGATAGATGTGGGCCAGTCAAGGGAAGGTGAGATATTATAAAAGGATAAAGGGAGATGGAGGGAGAGAAGTGATGGAGTGGGTAGGTTAGGAGGTGGTGAGGTGGTTTACAAGACAAGGAGACAGGAGGATCAGGAATAGAGAGGTGGGGAGGTAAGTGAGGAAGGTGGTAGGAGGTGAAAATAAAAGCATCAAGGACAGTTTAATTGCAGTTACATATGACTTTGAGCTTGCTAGCAGTCAGAGCTTTATAAAGGTTAATAGATACAACACTAGTGAGTTTGAGGATGGATTGTAAATGATTCCAGGCAGTGGGAAGGACATAGGAAATAGCCCTTTTACCAAAATACATGTGTCTTAGGAATGCCAAGGAGGATGAAATCAGACTTCCTTAGGAACTAAGTACTATGAGAGATGTGGTTAAGGGATAAAATATATCCTGGAAGTTTGTTTAGCATGACTTTTAGTGTCCATGTACCTAAGTGGGTTAGGTGTCTGTTGCCAGGAGAGTCCAGCCTACAAGTATAGAAGTGCAATGATGTATTTGTGAAGGGGACTTTGTAATGAACTACAAAGCATGGTAGACAAAACACCCAACTTATGCAAGTTGAAATCAGAGGTGCAACCATAAATAATGTCTCCATAATCACGGAGTGGTAGAAATGTAAGCGTGTACAAAGCTTAGCTCTAACACTTGATGGGCAGAGAGATTTATTACGGAAGAAGAACCAAGTCTGGTTTTGAGTTTACTAGTTAGATTATTGATGTGAGCATTAAAGGTACATTTATTGTTGCGCCATATGCCAACATTTTTGAATTTATCTACCACTCTAAAGGGTCACCTAAAGTGATGACAATAGGTAATGTTCGGTTAGATTGTGACAGAGGTGTAAGGGAATTGCCAGGGTAGAAGATCATGGTTTTAGTCTTCTTTGCATTTAGCAGCAGCTTGGCATTAATGAGATTGTGTTCCAGCTTGATGAAGTTGTCTTGGAGTTGCTTGCAGACTTCAGGCAGCGATGATTTAGAAATGTACAGGACTGTGTCATCTGCAATAAAGTGCAGTTTAGAGTTGGTAATTTTGGAGTTGAGATAGTTGAGATATATATATATATATATATAGAGGCAACAAACTCCATGCATTAGTTAGGGTTGTTCCACACCAACAAAATTGAGAAAATTCTGTTGAGGGTTGAAAGCCCCTTGGACTGCCACATTTTCTTAACTGCATCAAAAAGATTAGGGTTGTCATCCTAACTCCTCACCCCACTCACATGTGTGAAGAAGCAGAGGTGTAGGGAGAATGGGGCGAGAGTTAGGACCAACAACCTAATGTGCACTCTGATGCCCGGTGAGATGAGGGGAAAACGGTTTCAACCCTAACAACCGAACTTCTTGGTTTTGTCGGTGGGGAACAACCCTAACTAATGCATTAAGTGGATTTTTTGCCTCTAATTTCCCTTTTTGAGAATGATAATGAGAAAGAGTGAATATAATGTGGCGGCTGGAGCACAGGGCCCCCGCTACATGATGTCTTGTCACATAGTAACATTGTGCCCAGAAAGCTAAATAGTAATGCATGGTGATGCAAAGTGAAACAGAAAGAGAAACAGTAGTGTAGACAGAAATGTTAAAACTATGCAAAGCAAGCTGCAAATGAAAATCAAAGGGTAACCACATGGTGGCATAGATTTGAATGGTAAGTGAAACAGGAATGGAACACAACAAAATGGTACAGGTAACAGTAATGTAAGGTGCACATTTGCTGCTGGAGCTGGAAGGATACTGCTTTTCAACTGCGTTGTGTGAGAAATTTATATTGCACTTGATATCTGCAACAAACGTGCACTTTGCTTAATTCTGTGAGAGGTGAAACTAACTACCCTTGGTAATTGCTTTTATTCACATATTTATTTAGTGTATAACCAAGAAGGGCTTGTAAACTCTGTTTATCTTGTTAGTAACTTCAAAGGATTTAAATACTGCATTTGGGTAGGTGCTTGCAGGTAGCTAGATTGTCTACTAGGATTTTCTGACAGTTAAACTATTTTTAAATGAATTTCAGGTGGCTGAGGAGTTGAAAAAGAAACTTGCAAACTCTGCTTATCTTGGAAGTAACCTCATAAGTGTTTGAATACTGCATTCTGGTTGTCCCTTGGGGTAGCTGGATTGACTACTAGGCTTTTGGGACTGAAACTATTTTAAATAATTTACTGGTGCGTAGGAGTTTGTGATAGTTAAACTCTTTTTAACAGAGTTACTGGAGTTAAGGAGTGGTACAGAAAAACCTGCAGTGTGAAGACAGGAAAAGACAGTCTTTCAAGCAACAGAGGGTGGTGGATTAAGGTTTACGTTTGTTTGTTACAATTCTTAAGATTTTCAGTGCAGGAAGAGTTTAAAGCACAGCTGACTTATTTTGGGGCGGACAGCTCTCAGTACACAAACCAGCAGACCTGTTTTAGCTGAAGGTTTACCTGTGTCTGACTTGGATGTGTGAATTTTCTCTGATTGATTAGCAGGGTATTTCTATCAAATTGTTGTGTAGGGCATCTTGCTGATAGGAAGGCACTCATTGCAGCAGTGGGTAAGAGCTTCTAGCTGATTGTTTGTGAGGGCACAGTTTAGGCCCAACCCCTTCCCACCTCACCCCACCCACCCCTGAAATAGTTCCTTATACCTGGGGTTCTGACATCATTTCCTCAAGAATGCAAGGTGCATGTCACTGTCATATCTCTCTAGCACACTGCACTGACAATATAAGCATAAACACTGTATAATATAAATATATTTCTACATTACAAACCAATCACACACAAAAATAAAAATGTGGGGAGTAGTGCAATGTAATGGCTGTGGGGCAGCAGTCTTCCGGGAGTCTTTCTGGAGGCTGAGATGCTGCCCTATTTGTGAAAAACTGTCTGCCCTGAGGGAGGAAGTTGCCGCGTCTTCAGGCCACACTGGACAGTAGTATGGGGACCTTCCCCAGGCCACAATGGACAGTGGAGGGAACCTCCCCATCCAGGGAGCACCAGAACCACCACCACTACCTCAGAGGTTGCAAAGAAAGCACAGCAGTTGGACCACAGTGGGCTCAGGGAGGGTGAGGATGGTGGAACAGAAGCACACCAGTCAGATGTTACACACCACAATCCATCAGCGCCATTCTGGGGAGCATAGCTCCCTATGGATACACCCGCAGAGGAGACTAAGGAGGCTGAGGACAAGGGACAGTGTGATGGGGTAACAGTGGGGAGCACCTGGGTAACAGTGACCACCAGTCATTGTGGTTTGAAATCACAGAAAGAGCAGAACCAAACCACACAAAAACACGTATCCTGGATTTTAGGGGCAGACTTTGGGAAAATGGGGAGATATTTGAAAGAGGCATTAAGGGAATGGGACAGGAATCAGGGTTGAGGAACAGTGGGCAGTATTTAAAATGGGGATTATAAGAACAACAGAATTATGCATTAAGCAGGTTCGCAAGAGAAAAGGAAGAGGAGACCATTATGGTTTCCAAAGAGGTAGCAAAGAAAGTGAAAGCCAAAAGATTGCAATCAGGCAATACAAAAAGACACAGGCAGAAGGGGATAGGGAGAAGTACCAGGAGAAGCAAAGGAGGCAGGAAGTCAGTAAGGAAGCCAAAGCTCAGACAGAAGAACACATTGCAAAATCAGTGGGTAAAGGGACAAAACCTTTTACAGGTACACATAAGTGAAAAAGAAAGACAAAGGGCGGATAGTGAGACTGAAGGGGATGATGGGAGCCGCATGGAGGATGACAACAGTAAAGCTGACATATTGAACAGGTATTTCTGCTCAGTCTTTACTGAGGAAGAGAGGGGTAATGGGTCTGAAGGAGTACAAGGGTGAGAATGGTGCAGAAATGGACACAAGTCCCTTTACACTAGAAAGGGTCCTGAAGGAACTGGAAGTAATAAGAGTTGATAAAGCAATGGGGGCCAGATGGGGTGCACCCAGGGTCCTTAAGAACTAAGAGGTGGTGGCTGAACCTCTGGCTATCCTGTTTAGCCAATCACTGGAAACAGGGAGGTACCCAAAGACTGGAGGACAGCAGATGTAGTCCCCTTATACAAAGAGTGGGAACAAAGAGGAAGCAGGGAACAGACCAGTCAACCTCACCTAGGTAGTGAGAAAGACTGCTGGTAGCAATCACTGAAGGAGAGATTGGTGGAACATCTGGTTGTCAATGGACTACAGGACCCAAGGCAGCATGGTTTCACCAGGGGAGGTCATGTCAGACCAACCTCATTGAATTTTTGACTGGGTGACTAGGGAGGTGGATCAGGGGGGCAGTGGACATGGCCTATCTGGACTTCAGCAAGGCCTTTGACACTGTGCCACATGGAAGACTATTACACAAACTGGGGAATATGGGTGTGGGCAGGACAGTAGTGTGGTGGGTAGGTAACTGGCTGGGTGGCAGGACACAGAGGGTGGTGGTAAATGGCTGTCACTCCACAGAGGAAGAGTGACCAGTGGGGTACCACAGGGATCAGTGCTGGGACAGGTCCTATTCAACATCTACATCAGTGACATTGCGCAGGATCTAGAAGGCAGAATTTCACTGTTCGCTGATGACACAAAGCTCTGTAACAGAGTAGACACACCGAGGGTGTAGACAGAATGAGAAGGGACCTGCAGAAACTTGAAGAATGGTCAGGGGTTTGGCAGTTGAAATTCAATGCAAAGAAGTGCAAGATAATGCATATTGGGCACAAAAACCCTGGCACAATATATCAGTTGGGGGTGAGGATATAGCATGCACCAAGCAGGGAAAGGATCTTGGGGTTGTCATCTCTGATGACCTCAAGGTAGGAAAAAAAGTGTGACAAGGCATCAGGTAAAGCAAATCAGATGCTGGCTTGTATAGGCATCACCAGCAGGAAAAGGAGGTCATAATTCCGCTATACAAGACACTAGTGAGGCCCCACCTGGAGTACAGTGTACAGTTCTGGAGACCATACCTACGTAAGGACATAGACAGGGTGAGAAAGGTTCAGAGGAGGGCAACAAAGATGGTGCATGGATTGCATAACAAGTCCTATGAAGACAGGTTGAAGGAACTGAACATGTACTCCCTGGAGGAGAGAGGAGGAGAGAGGATATGATAGAGACATACAAGTATCTTACAGGAGGAACAGTGTGCAGGAAAACACTATTTTTAAGCAAAAAGATGTTCCAGGACTAGAGGCATGGGATGAGGTTGGAGGAGGACAATTCAGAGAAAACATGAGAAAGATTTCTTCACAGAACGGGTGATGGACAAGTGGAACACCCTACCAGAGAAGTGGTGGGGCTGAAACAATCACGGGATTTAAGAATGCATGGGATAGACATAAAGGAATTCTAGAGGTCAGGGGTAAGGAAACAGAGTTCTAGGAAAACAAACTGAACTTACAAGCTCAAATGGGCAGACTGGGTGGGCCATAGACCCTATCTGCTGACACTGTCTATGTATCTATGTAACTGTCACAAGGAAGCTCACAGAAAGGAGGCAGAGGACACCACAAGGAAAGGAAGCAGCTTCTGGTGGGGACTCAATTATGAGGGGATAGAACTGGGAGGAGCTGGGAAAACTGAAGTAAGGTGCCTGCCTGGTGCCATGGCTTGGAGGGACAGGAAGCATCCTCAGGATCATGACAACAGCTGCAAGGGATTCTGAGCTGGACGTAATTGTCCACCTAGGGACAAATGACTTGGCTCATCATGAGGTTAGAGCAGTGCAGGAGGACATTGCAGAGTTGGGAGAGGCCAAGACAAGTAGCACACACAGTATCCTTCTCAGAGGTGCTGCCTGTCAAAGGCATGGGGGAGGCAGGTAATTGGCACCATGCAGTTTAATGAATGGTTGAAAAATGGTGCGGAGCACAGGGTTTGGCTTCATTGGGGACTGGGGTTCCACCTGAGGGACACCAGCCTCTACTGGCAGGATGGTCTGCATCTGTCCAGGAAGGGAACAAGTCTTTGAGCAATCAGTTTAAATGCTTCATTGGCAAGCTTTTAAACTAGTCAATGGGGAGGCACTGACAAGCAGCAGAAAAATCCCAGCCTCCCTACAAAACAGGGTACTAAATGAGAAAAAGACCAAGGTAGAACAGTCAGTGGGGATGCTGCAACACAAGGTTAGGCCATCAAAAATGTAGAGCAATGAGTACCAATGCCCGAGTCTAGGTAACAAGCTTCCTGAATTAGTGGCCTTGATGGAGGAGGATCATCTGGATATCGTGGCAGTCACAGAAACATGGTACACACAAAACCATGACTGGGATGTAAACATACCAGGATACACTATCTACAGGAGGGACAGGAGGGTAAAGAGGAAGAGGAGCAGTTCTTTACATAAGAGAAGGAATAAACAACAGAACAAAAGGGAATACAGGAGGAGAAGAAGCACTGTGGGTAAATTTGGAGACAGGCAATGGCACCACAATCTGCACAGGGGTGTATACAGACCCTTCTCAGGGAGGAAATGGACAAGGATATGATAGAAAGTATACTTAGAATGGCAGAAAAAGGGAGATATTGCTGATGGGTGATCTGAATATGCCAGATGTTAATTGGAGTGCAGTTGCAGCTGCCACTTCGAAGAGTGCAGTTATTCTAGATGCCCTACAGGGGCATGCCTTAGACAACTAGTACTGGAGCCCACTTGAGAGGGAGCAATATTAGACTTGATACTCTCAAATGGAGATGGAGAGGATCACAGATGTAGAAGTGGGTAGCCATCTGGGAACTAGCGACCATCGAACAGTATGGTTCACAATAAACACAGCAATAGAGTCAAGCCATACAAAGACAAAAGTACTGGACTTTTAGGAGGGCTGACTTTGCCAAATGGGTGAGTCCTAAGTAATGCACTAGCAAATGGGCGGAAGGAGGGGTGGAATAACAATGGGGAATAATAAAACTGCCATCACAGAGGTAACGAGCCTTTGTGTGAAGCAAATAAACAAAACAAGACAATGTAAGAAACCACTATGGTTCTCAAAGGAAGTGGCAGTGAAGGTTCAAGAGAAAGAAAGCATTCAGGAAGTACAAGGAATCGCAGCAGGAGCTGGACAGAGAACTGTATCAGTTAAAGCAAAAGGAGGCTGGGAAGGCAGTCAGAACAGCAAAGGCCCAACCCAAGGAAAAGATAGCCAACTCAGTTAAGAAGGGGATAAAACCTTTTATAGGTACATCAGGAGCAAAGGAAGACCAAGGGAGGGATAGTGAGGCTTAATAAAGGGAGTGAGGGTGGGCAGAGGGAGACTGTGAAAAGGCAGAGATACTAAACAAATATTTTTGCTCAGTATTTACAAAGGAAGAGGGGAGGTACATAAAACAAACAGTAGTAATACTCTGGATACAGAAGTTGATACCAGCCCATTTACAGAAGAAAGGGTTCTGAAAGAACTCTTAAAACTGAAGGTGGACAAAGCAATGGGTCCTGATGGGATTCATCCCAGAATTCTAATAGAACTAAGGATAGAACTATTGACACCACTGACTACCCTCTTTAACAAATCATGGGAGGATAGGGTGTTACCGAGGACTGGAGGAGGGCAGATGTGATTCCCTTCACAAAAGTGGGAGTAAGGCAGAAGCAGGAAACTATAGACCTGTTAGTTTAACCTCAGTGATAGGGAAAATGATGGAATCACTTCTAAAGGAAAGAATTGTCAGTATCTAGAGGCCAGAGGGCACAGGACCCTAGGCAGCATGGATTCACAGCGGAAGGTCATGCCAGATGAATCAGATAGATTTCTTTGACTGGGTGACCAAAGTAGTAGATCAGGGAGGGCTGTGGACATGCCCTACCTAGACTTTAGCAAGGCATTTGATACAGTCCCACACAAAGATTAATATACAAGTTAGCCAGCCTGGGAGTGGGTCCCAAGATGACAGCCTGGGTAAAGAATTGGCTGGAGAATAGGACACGGAGGTAATAGTAAATGGAGTCCACTCAGAAGAAAGGAAGGTTACTAGCGGGGTACGTGAGGGTTCAGATTAGAGGACCAGTCCTTTTAATGTCTTTATAAGTGACATTGCAGAAGGACTGGAAGGAAAATATGTCTCTTTGCAGATGACACTAAGATCTGCAACAGAGTTGATGCACAGGGTGGGGTAGAAAGGATGAGAAGGGACTTGGCAAGGTTAGAGGAATGGTCAAATGTATGGCAACTTAGATTCAATGCTAAGAAGTGCAAGATAATGCACCTGGGAAACAAAAACCCAGGGGAAGAGTACACAATGGGGGTGAGATACTAACAACAGCAAAATGAAAAGGGACCTGGGGTAGTCATATCAGATGACCTAAAGGTGGGCAAGCAGTGTGAGAAGGCAGCAAGGAGAGCTGGGGGATACTGGGATGCATAGGAGAGGCATCACCAGTAGAAACAGGAAGTTATTATCCTCTGTACAGACAGTTGGTGAGGCCCCATCTGGAGTACTGTGTGCAGTTCTGGAGACCCAATCTCTGCAAAGACATAGACAGGATGGAAGCTGTCCAGAGGAGGGCAACTAAAATGGTGCAGGGTCTGCACCGGAAGACATATGAAGAGAGACTTAAGGAGCTTAATATGTATACCTCGAGGAAAGGAGGGAGAGGGGACATGATAGAAACTTTCAAGTACCTCAAGGAATCAACAAAGTCCAAGAGGGTAGCATCTTTCAAAAAGAGGTGTGCAAGAACAAGAGGGCACAATTTTAGAAGATGGGGACGGCTCAGAGGCAATTGAGGAAGTATTTTTTGACAGAGAGGGTTGTGGATGCATGGAACGGCCTTCTGGAGGAGGTTGTTGAGTCAAAATCAGTGGTGGAATTCAAGCATGCATGGGATAGTCATAAGGCAATTCTGGGGGTGGGGGGGTAGGAAGAAGTAGGCTGCTGGTTAACTAGGATCTGCAGCTTATCCAGTAGGTAGGAAATGGGCAGACTGGATGGGCCAAGCGGTCCTTATCTGCCGTCAAAGTCTATGTTTCTATGCACAAGCTGGTTTTCCCCAAAGCTGCATAAAGAAAGACAGTGAGTACAAAGAATGTATGCATAATAATGGGTCTCAGAGCAGAAAATGAGGAGTTGGAATACTAAATTGCTTATATACCAGGAACTGTATGACGTAGAAAAAATGTAAATTCATATGATTTATGACTTTCCTGCCTAGTTTTGTACTTATCCCCTGTTAGGGGCTAAGCATTTTCTGATGAGAAGTCTGTATCTCTCTCTTTCAGAGATACGGGCCCTAAAAGGCATGGCGAATGCCGTAATGTTATCCTATGGGGAAAAAGAAAAGTTCAGAGTGCCATAACTTTGGCTCCCTGTAAAATTTTTTCACCAAACCATGAAAAGGCACATCTGTGAGATGTTGGCTGTGTTCCCTCCAAATTTCAGCCCAAAAGATCAAACCATTATTTTGCAGCAGGGTGTCAGAGGATTCCTGTAATGCGTTGGATGCCGAATGTTATCCTATGGGAAAAAGTGTCAACTTTGGAGTGATGTGACTTTGCCGCCATGTAATATTTTTTAACGAAACACTGAAAGACACATCTGTGAGATGTTGGCTGTGCTCCTCCAAATTTCAGGCCAAATATAAAACCGTTCTTTTTGCAGCAGGGTGCCAAAGAATTGCTGTGATTATCCCACAGCTTAGAAATGTACTGTTGAAGTTTGCAAAAGCTTTTGCAAATTCTTTTGACAGTGTCGTAAGTGCGACAGTACTTTGTGAAAGTACTTTTTCCAGAAATTTGAAAACATATTTCTGGGTGTTTCACCCCAAAGGAAGACGTGACTAGCAGCCTCAAGGTCTGACTAGGTGAATACAAAAATAATTAGGTTGCTAAAGGGTCCCAAATTTAAATGCCAACATTTTTCTGATCTCTAACTGAAAACAAATGGTGGATTTGTGACAGTAAAGGGCCATTTGTCAAAGTAAGAACTGCATTTTGTGACACTCTCGAACTTTTGTTAACTTTTCTCATTGACTTATAATGGGAACTTGTTTTTTGAATAACTTTTGAACCGTTTAATATTTTTCACAAAATCTTCAAAAGGCACACACGCTCCCTGAAGATTTTTGGACCAGTCGCACAAACCATCGCGACCTGTAGAGATGACAATAAAATTCCAGAAATGCGTAACGCATTGCAGATCATGCTTAATAACTCTGCAGCCGTATATGTGACTGGTACAAAACTTAACAGTTCCCAAGGTGTATGGGCCTTGAACATATATTCCAAATTTCAGGCAAATCTGTCAAATGGTTGCAAAGTTATTAAGGTGCAAAATTTTGGGTTTAACATGTAAATGGCTCTTAACCCTAACTATAGGTGGCACTACCGTGCCACTATAATATATACTGTCTATATATATATATATCTATATATATAAAAGACAAAGAACCTCTGTGCATAAAACTGAGGCAGGGTTACCCCAAAGGGCATTTGGCTGGGAAGCCAAGTTTCAAGAAAATACAAAATCCACATGCCCCACAATGCAAAGTATCATGGGCTGCATATGCAAATCACCACAGAATGTTATGCTGGTCCAACTTTAAGCAGAATTGCATGGTGCCGAAGGCCCTCACACTGCCTTCAGGGTAGCTGGTCCATTCCACTGGGGTGTCAAACAGACGAGGCATACTGATGAGTCCTGGTAGGATGAAACATGTGTCTATGTCTTCTGTTAGCACCCTTTGCAAACTGTGTGAGAGGCTTTTGGCACCATGCAATTCTGCTTAAAGTTGGACCAGCATAACATTCTGTGGTGATTTGTATATGCAGTCCATGATGCTTTGCATTGTGGGGGCATGTGTGATTTTGTATTTATATATATATATACTGTATATATATATATATATATATATATATATATATATATATATATATATATATATATATATATTCATGGCAAAAACTTTGTTTAATGCATCAGTTATGGTGGTTCCACAGTGACAAAGCAGTAATTTGGTGTTAGGTTGAAAACCCTAACTCGAATCACCACCCCAGCAACACACACACACACACACACACACAGACACAAACACACACATATGCAAGTAGGGGGAGGACCAGGGCAACATGATCAATGCTAGACAACCAGCAGCAGGTGAGAGAAATAAAAACAGTTGTCTAAATGTACTACAAGACATCCCCACCCACCTGACCAGGTACTGCATGCTCAGTGGAGATCAACAGCAAAACTGAGGCCATGTACACCAAACATACACATCCCTGATTGCAGGTTCAAACAATGTACCACACTTAGGAGTTCCATGGCCTTACCTAGCAATGCCCCACACTCCACCACACCTGGTACTGCACCTCGGCATAGAGCACAGCAAAAGTAAGTAGTTGCACAGGTATACTATGTGTGCTTGATTTCATGTATACACAATTTCTCTACTGGGAGGCACTGGAGGAACTTTGCAAGAGCAGTGCCCACCCTCTCATACCAGGTACTGCATAGTTACTGGAGAACCCCAGTTAAAATTAACCCATGAAGATCAACACTGTAAGTTGATGATTGCAGCCATGCAAAGGTTAGTACATTGTGACTGACAGAGTCTGTGATAGAGAATGCCCCTCACATCCTAAAACACTTATCCCATTGTGACTAAAAGGAATACTAAAAGAAATTCTGTTTATATCTATGGTATACCTACTTGATTCCTGGTGTACTACAATTTACATAGTTTTCACTTCAATGGCGTCAGTGACAGAATGGTCTACCAAACCCAAAGACTAGGTACTACAACCTGAGTGTAGACCCACTACCGAAAAAGTAAGGCTGTGGGCATAAATGGTATGGATCACTCATTGCAACAATACTAAACTTAACACAATTTGAATAACTGAGGTGTCAGACAGGCAATGCCATTGTGTTTACCAGGTAGTACATCCTTAGTAAAGAGCTAAAGCACAATTGAGCCTATAGACATCCATGATACACCAACTTCATTGTAGGTACAGTAATGTTAGACATTTAGAATTTTCTTGGCCTCAGCCAGCTAATTTCACTCTTGTTAGACAGAACAGTTAGTGATTTTTAGTATACGGACACACTGAAGGTACATATGTGTACAGCCACAGTACACCTACATCACTGAAACTGTACACCTGATGCTGACATTAGAGTTGCACAGCCTTGTACAGGAATAGTTTTCCATACCGAGATCAGCCTCTGTATCTTGAGTTGACAGCTGTAGTAAATGTAGTACTACATAAATTACATTCTTAAATGCAACAGTTCTTGTATCTTGATGATAGATGTGTGTTGTAGTAAATGTATGTTGTCTTTATTTCTGTTTACTCAAAAGTGTACAAACCTTTGTGCAGCTCCAATCAGAGACTTTCATCATTGATGCCCACTCACTGTGCAGTACTGGGTGTGATGGGGTGTGGGGCATCGCTAGGTAAGGCTATGCAACTACACTAAGTGTGGTACGCTGCATGCACCTGTAATCAGGAATGTGCTACGTTTGATGTACATGGCCTCAGTTTGCTGTTGATCTCCACTGAGCATGAAGTACCTGGTCAGGTGGGTGGGTGTCTTGTAGTGCATTTAGACAATAGTTTTTATTTCTGTCACCTGCTGCTGGTTGTCTATCATTGGTCATGTTGCCTTGGTCCTCCCCACTTGCATGTGTGTGTGTGTGTGTGTGTGTGTGTGTGGTGCTGGGGTGGGTGAATTAGGAGTTAGGGTTTTCAACCCTAACACCAAATTTCCTTGCTTTTGTCGCTGTGGAACAACCTAACTGATGCATTAGATGGAGTTTTGCCATGAATATCCTGTCTTTGTGAGAATGATCAGTACCAATAGTATATGAAGTTTTTGTTGTGCCAGGACCGCATATACATTGGCAAATGCACAAAAATGAAGAACACGGTAACTCATCTAACAGGATTGTTTGTTATGAAGAGTAAGACAAAATCCATCTCAACCACATGCCTCTTAATATTTATCTATTTCTTTCACTTACCACTCTTATGGCAATACTAAATTATTGTGTTGCAGTGTTTTACCACTGGCCCAGATATTCAAAAAGGGTTGCTCCATGCACAGCAGGGTTGCGCATGCACAAGTCCTACATTGCGCCATTCTGCGATATTCAGCAGGAGGCAGTTCGTCACTGAAAACAGGCTGAGCAACAGCGCAATGCAAATGAATGCATGCTCAACATGAGGGGAGGAATCATGGCATAAACTGCACAACCTGATATTCAGTGGGCTGTGCAGAGTTGAGGCACAACCCCAACCTGGCCACTGCACAACTTTGAGCCAAAGGATCAAGTTGAGGGCCACCCACAGGTGAGCTGCTGCATTGCAGGGTGCAACACAGCAGCCGCCACTTCGGCTGGCCCCAACTTGGTCCCTGTGCCACCGTCAATCTTGAGCATAAAGTAACATGAACCCCATACACATCTCCCAAAGCCCGATCGCGGACATAAAGTAACATGAACCTGCCCACACATTTCCCAATGCCCGATCACGGGCAGGGCGTGTATCACCCCGTGCCCGATCGCGGGCAGAATGTAAGAGCCCCCAACCCGAATATCTCCCTGGTGGTCCAGTGAGGACCGTAATGCCCGATCACAGGGCAGAATGTCCAAGTTACAACCCCAAAACCTCTCTAGATGCAATGTTCCCCTGTGCCTTGATAAATTATAGCCACATTTGCATGTCACCTTGAATATCGGAATTAGTATTACGATGAATGGTATTGCACCACCGCAAGTTTAATGCTCAACTCTGGCAACTTGTGGTGGCGCAAGTTCCACTGCGCCATACAGTGGCTGGTTGGGGGTAATATCAGCATGAGCTGCTCAACAGCTCACCTCGGAATATCACCCCGCCACACGGCCATGCCAACTATTTTGAGCAGTGCAGGGGCTTGCACCTCAGAATGGTGCAGTTTGAATATCTGGGCCACTATCTTTTTGCAGCCAATGAGACTACTCTTCTGAGACATAAAGAATGTGGTAGTCTATTTCTAAGCACCACTGTTAAATATTCAGATATCTTACATCATCATCTTCTGTAGCTTTACTAAACAAACATTTTGAACATAACTCATACTTACTAATATATCTACAAAAATGTTCTCATAACACTGCAACATACATAACACAACAATAATTTAAATGTGTTATCTGTTTAAACCTCAAATGCTGTCTATTACACCCTTCTTTACCAAACTAGGTAAACCAAATGGTTTCTTATAGAATATTTAACCAATAAGGCATGACCAACAGTTGTGTTAATGGTGTGTTAATCACCTGCTAGTGGTGTAGTGTGCCACAATGTGTACCGACTAACAGATGCACTTAGAGGCTGATTTACTGACCATTAACACAATCCCTGGGAGTCCCTTATTGGTATAATAATGAAAATGGTTGTAAATAGTGTTAAACCTTCTTCAGCAATCATTAAGCTCTATCTGTATGTTAATAAGAAATTAACATGAGGCTGGTAGACTGTTTGCAAGCAAAGAGAAAACTATATTTCTCAAACCCTTTTTTATAAATATTGATCACAAACATCCCTACAACTGAAAAATACCACAAACAAAATGTTATATTCAAAAAATATTTATTTTATATACTTTAAAAGTAAAAAAATAATTTTTTAACTCTTAAATGAAAAAAGTCAGTCTTGACAAACAAAATGTTTTAATGCATTAAATCTCATAAACAGGAAAAGTGACAAAAAAACATAAAACTATATTGATTCTTGGTCCTTTTCCGAAAATAATAAATACTACATAAGACAGTATATATTTTCATTTATAAAATTTACAAAAACGTAATGTAAAAAATATATAACAAATATTGCTAAAACTTAATTGAGAATTTGCAGCAACTGTTTGTGAGAAGTGTGCGCTGCTTAAGGCAGTCCAACCTGTAAGTTGGACTCAATATGGAGGTGCAATGGAAGTGGAAGCAGTTGCGCCCTCCAGAGGAGATACCGGGCAGGTGTGGAAACTGGTCACTTTGTCCCAGGGAAGCCAGATGCCACAGTTGGAGGTGGAGGTAAAGAGCTGGAACTGGCCACAGAGTCCCCAGCCGCTGTCACCACAGGCTCGAGCACAAGGTTGACAGTCCGCTGTTGCGCTTCTATGAAGGATAGTAATTTTTCCTGTCCTTCACGGAGTGCAACATTGTCTTTAATCAGACTGTCAACCTTGCGCTCCAGTCAATGATAACAGCGGCAGTGGCCAGTGCACCGCTTCAAGTGAGGGTGTCCTGTAAAGTGTCAAAAAGCATGAATCAGTGTATCAGCCTCAAAATGGTGATTACCTACCTGTCTTTCATCTTACAATATTTACATCTAGTTCAATAATTGTTATACATTTTGTTGCCACTCTTAACACTAGTTAGAAGTGTGATACAAATTAGAAGTCCTCTCTTGCCACTTCAGTTATTACATTTTTCTACCATATTATGCTCTTTGTTGACAACTTAAAAAGATTTATAAAAAAAGTATACTTTCTACACTATTCTTGTATTTTACTTACTATATGGCAAAACTCAGTAACTACATGTTTTACCATAATAAACAACACAGTATGATATACACTGATACTAGCTCTTCAATTGTGTATGAACAACTAAACTATAGCATATGTACCTATATTATTTCTTCACACCTGCATGAGAATAATAGACTACCTGTACACCAACAGTATGATTTTCATTATCTAATGTTCATATAATTATCTGTTTAATAACTGCTACAAAAGAGACACACATGTCAAATAGTTATTTACTCTGTCTACATATTTTCATTCATACAAATCATATTTTACTGCTGTAACATTAATTAAACAGTAAGGCATGACCAAGTGTTATTTAAATGTTCTGCTAATCACCTGTACAGCTGTAGTGTGGCAGAAAGTGTAACTAAATACCACAATGTCCTAGATGGTGATTAACTGACCACTGACACAACTTCTGGGAGTACCTTATTTGTATTGTTATAAAATAAGTTTTTTAACACTATTAAACCTTGTTCACCTTATGTTCAATTTGTACGTGTACGTTAGTAAAAGGTTAACATAACCTGTTAGAATGTTTCCAGAGAATCAGAAACCTCTATTTGTCAGACATTTTATAATATTTGAAATCATCTTACACAACAAGTAAGCAACAGCTCACTTACTTTAGCAACTACTTTATGTAATACATTCTTTACACATCATGTAAAGAATGAGTGGGTGACATACTCAGAAGTGTTGTGCAAGAGGCACACCAGTGTCACCATGCACAACCCAGTGATACATGCCAGTCTGATATTCAAAAGTGCTATATGCCTGGTACAAATGCCGATGAATCAAAACATAACAGTAATGTATGCAGCACAATTAGGAGGCTCAGTCCCATCCATGTTACATACATTCCAATATTCAGCCCAAAATGTAGTAACAGAAGCAGACAAAACTCCTACTTTGACTTCACACCATGGATCCCCTCATTAAAATAGTCAACAGCTGCCACTCACAGCTGAGCTGCCATATCACACCTTGCAACATGACAGCTGATAGCTCAGGGTGACCACCCAAGCTTCAGCAGCACCTCCATTCTGGCACCCCCCCATGCTGACTGCGGGTATTACTATAGTAATAATGCTCCTATGTCCCTGGTGTTCCAGTGTACCACTCAGAGGCCAACTGCAGGAATACCTTCGATATTATGTCAAAGCAATCCATCCTTGGTGAACTACTGCTACACTCCTCCCCTCCCACCCACTAAGCCGCACCACACCCACTCCCCCCACTCCTGTCAGTGGCAGTAAGTAGCTCCTTGCCAGCTTGCAACCCTGATGCCCAATGACTGACTCTATGGAGTAGGGCTGTACACCCATTAGGCCACAACATAAACCAATGAGCATGAACCTTGTACCGAACTACACAAGCCAGATTTAACAATGGATTCATTTACATTTCTGTACAGTGTAGTACAATACAACCTTCACAACCATTGTTTAGGCTATGCAACAATGCTGTACACTGCTATTATATGAAGTCAGTCAGTACACAACAGACTAGCAAGCAGACAATGCACAGAACAGACATTCTGGGTACAGAATACTGTGACACTATATCTTGTATGAATATCTGTTGTGATGGTACCTATGCTGAGAGTGGGTGCCTGGCTCCTGCTTCACCTCCACAGGTGTTACAGCCACAGCTTCCCTGGCTCTATAAAACATACAAGTAAAAAATATGATTTCATATACCAAACTATTTTAATCTAGCACTATACTTTTATTGTGAAAGCCATTGTTTCATACTGTCTCATTGTGTAATTTAACCATGTGAACACACTTCTCTTTGCAATGATACTTCTGTGTTTCTATGGATGTAGTGTCATTAAGCAACAGTGACATCCACACATCAACCATGCTCGTGCGTACAATAACAAACTGACTTACATGAACAGTAACAGCAGTGTCACAAATGATGTTACAGAGAAGTTCCTACATCTTGTGACCACAACATCACTGCACTCCCCACTGTAATTCAAAATCTCTCTCTGTACAGTACTGCACATGCCCATTCAGCTGTTCAGTGACACCCACCCCATTTTCAGTTAGTATGCCAGTGTTGCCATAGAAACATAGAATTTGATGGCAGATAAGGACAGCTTGGCCCACCCAGTCTGTCCATTTCTCTACCAAATGGATAAGCTGCAGATCCTAGTTAACCAGCAGCCTACTTCTTCCTACTCCCACCCCCTAGAATTGCCTTATGACTGTACCATGCATGCTTGAATTCCACCACTGTTTTTGACTCCACAACCTCCTCTGGAAGGCCATTCCATGCATCCACAACTCTCTTTGTGAAAAAATACTTCCTTAAATTACCTCTGAGCCACCCCCCTCTATCTTCAAATTGTGCCCTCTTGTTCTTGAACACCTCTTTTTTTGAAAGATTCTACCCTCTTGGCTAGATATAGAATACTGTCCATTCACTAATGTACATATTCTGGGAATATGTAACAAGGACATAATAGGCTCAATATCATAATCTGTTACATATACATAGGTCATAGCCCCTAACCTCATTAACAAATATTACTATTATTACCCTCTCATATCACTATGTACACAACAGAAAATTCTCTTGTGTATATTGTATCTGGTGACATCAGTACATCTCACATAAGTATCAATATGTAATAACACTTTCCATATACTACCAAATATCTAGATAACAGATATATTGGGGTAAGTACCTCTATTACTCATTTCTAATATGAGAATACACCAAAATACAATTAATATCTGTACAAATATCTTGTTACACTGGAATTAACACAACATTCACTTATTAAACAACTGAAAAGAAATTCATAGCACTACAATACTTCAGGGCCCAGAGATTCAAAGGGTTGCACCATGCGCAACAGGGTTACGCATGCGCAAGTCCAAAACTGCGCCATTTTGCGATGTTCAGAAGGAGGCAGTTGCGCCACGGAAAACATGCTGAGCAACAGCGCAATGAAAATGAAGGCATGCGAACCCGAGAGGTGGATCCATGTAAAGAGCGCAATGCATATTCAAAGATTTCAGGCTAATGCTAAGAAGGCACAGCCAGAAATTATGTGATTAGTGAAATGAGCCAAATAAAAGGCTCAAGGAAGCGGTGCAAGAACGCTACCAGGCTGCCAAGTGGGGGGGAGAGAGAGAGAGAGAGAGACAGAGACAGACAGACAGACAACAAAGGGCAGGCAGGGAAAGTGTGGCTCATAGTCTGTAGAGGCCAGCGGGGAGTGCCCGGTGCAGTGGAAGTGGCAGTCAGGACAGTGGGGGGTAACACAGCAACACCAGCCGGGGGGATCAGAAGCCAGGGAGATGGACAGTGCCAGTTTCCACATGAAGCTGTAATGGTGGGGTGAGAATGCATGCTGCAGGGGACGTGGCTGTGGAAGGGCCCATCGTGTATGCCCCGACAGGCAGTACTGCGTCAGCAACAGCTTTGAGCTGCACACAGATGTAGAGATTGGGGCCAGTACCACCTGAATAGGGCAATACTGAGACGGCTCTGTGAGCTGTGCAGTGATGTGATGCAGGCACCCTCACGACGGAGTCACGCTCTGTTGGTGGAGACCAAGGTGACAGCCTGCATGTGCCTGCTCACCACGGGCACCTTCCAGTGGCCGAAAGGGAACACCACAGGTATCACACAGTTGGCCACATCATGCATCCTCACCCAATTCCTCAGCGCACTGCTGCCACATGCTGCAGAGTACATCCATTTCCCCAGCACCGCGGCAGAGCGTACAGCAAACATGCAGGAGTTCCACAGGGTAGCACGATGCCTGCCTGCTAGGGGGCATAGACTGCACCCATGTGGCTATCTGCGCCACCTGGCCCTGATGGCCAGGCATATCAGAACGGAAAGGGATCTCTAGTGTCAACTGCCAGGTGGTGTGTGATGCCACTGGGCGATAATCAATGTCTGTGCCACACACCTGGTGGAGCACATGATGCCTTCATATGGTATCAGTCTGCACTGTGCCATCAATTCGAGAGTGGGGACATCCCCACAGGACATCTAGTGGGTGAGTACACATGTATGGAATGCAAACTCAGGGTAAGGGTGGGAATGCCACAGGTGCCATGGTAGTGGCACACAGGGAGATGGCCAAAATGGACCTGAACATGACACTGATCTCCACTATCTCCACACAGGTGACTGCAGATACCCACTCTGTCCCTGGCTGCTCACACCGTACCAGCACCCCATGACCCCAGTGCAGCTATGCTATAATGAGGCACAAACCGCAACACGCAACATCATACAGTGGGTGTTTGGGATGCTCAAGGCATGCTTCTGATGCCTAGACACCTCCGGTGGTGCCCTACAGTACAGCCCCCAAAAGGCCTGTGGGATATTCCTGGCCTGTTGCATCCTGCACAACATGGCCAAAGACCATGGGATAGCCATACAGGTCAAACAGGGGGACAGCGATGGGGACGCCGTTGGCGCCGGTGATGATGGTGATGAGCAGCCTCCCTAGGATGGAGGGACCCCCAACTGATCCGGCAGGCCAAGCTGCACCGGGACACCATCACAGAGGAGCACTTCTCACAACACAGGTAAGTCAAGGGGACATGTGCAACCAACACTGTCCATGCGCAAACCACAGGCACACAGGGGAACACACCAGGGGTGCATGATGGTCAGGGGAGTGGAACGGTCCAGGCATACAAACACACCGTCAGGGAGGGGTGAGCACTCATATGGATACACACACACCAGGCACAGAGCGTACATGGGCAGATGCACAGCACAGCAGAACCGACATTGCAACACACAGCACCACCGACCACCCCACCACCCGCACTGTCCAAGTACGTGTGTCAGATGCTGGGCACCCTTGCACCTTGGTGTACAGTACAATGCAGGCATCTTCATGCACACACACCTGTGGACAGCAGTTGGAGGGTACAGGTGGTCCGTAGGTTGGCGCGCAGGAGTAGAGCACCCAGCAGTGCACTGCCCACCATGACACACATTGCACACATGGCAGCACCAGACAGAGCCCGCACTGGGAGACAGCTCAGTCATGTAGCACTGTCCCATGGCCACCGCAGATGCATGGGTGGCTCCGCCGTGACCTAACAGCATGGGCAGGCTGAGCAGGGGCCACATGGGGTGGCACTGTTGCACCACCAGGGGTCCCACTGTGCAAACGCGACCTTGCCCACACAGGGGTCTGCAGCATGCCGAACAAACCTGCACCAGGGGTGCTCAGGATGTCCACAGCAGAACCCGGCATCGACAGGCCTGGTGTCGCACGATGCCAGGAATGGAGAGTGGAGAGTGCACTGTGTGGTGTGTGCGGTACAGGGGCACCTGACTGTGTGCCCAATGCATCCATGACAGAGACCACTGCCTGGGTCAGCCTGTCAATGGCGGCGGTCACATCCGTCCGCGTACAGACCAGCTCAGCTTGGTCCCAAGCACACTCCCTGCTGTACTGCTCCATGGACACAGACAGTGCCTCCACAGACCTTGCAACCCGCCTCTGCAGCTGTACTGATTCCTGCAGCAGGTGGGTGTGCATGTCCAATGGGTACTGTGCCCCAATGGCATCCTGACCCCCAGGGTGTGGACAGTCCTGATGCACAACACCCCTTGAGGGTGGGCGCTGTTCACCAGGACCAGGAATGGGTGGATCGAAGGGTGGCAGACATGTGCCACTGCTTGACACTATACCCCCAGACCTGGTGTGTGACTGCTGCTGCTGCCCCTCCAACCGCTGTTCCCCCAGGTCCACCCATTCCACCGCTGTGCTGGCAACAGTGCCAGACACCTGCACAGCCACCGGTGCTGCCCCACTGGTGCTGACAGGCACAGTCTGGGACCGTGCCAGCATGCTGGTACACATGTTTGAACCAGAAAGGCCCAGGGGCATGTGCTGGGCTGCCGTGTGTCCGTCATGGGACACACAACCATCACTGCCCATTGCAGACCTTCTATCATCAATGGTGCAGGTACATGCTACTGCCATGGTCACAGCGTGCTGGCATGCTTGCATGCCTGACGGCTGAGACACAGGCTGTGCACCACCCACACCCATATCACTGACACCAGAGTTGGTGGCCCAGTGTGCATGCTGCTGCAGTGCCTGCTGGCTGGTGGTGGAGGTGGATGGACCCTCCTCCATGTCCAGCAGGTCAGCATCACTGTCTGGACCCACCACCACTGTCTCCTGAAGATGAACAGGATCTGTAACAGAAAGAGAGTACATGTGAGTGCATGTGAACAACTTCCCCCCCAAACACCACCACCATGTCATACCGTGCAGTGATGGGCTTCCACCTGTCTGAAATCCTCCACCTGGTATGCCCTCAATGGCGCTCAGCTGCATGGCTGTGACCAGTGTCTCCTCAGTTGGGGTCAGCTCCAACACCACTGGTGGGTCCCAGCCAGTGCCAGCATGTGCCACCCTGAAGGCTGCCACCTTCTCCTTCAACCTCCTGTGGTCTGTCCCCATCTTTTTCTTGCATTCCTGCACGGAGCGCTGGTGGCTTCCATGCAGGTTAATGGCCCAAGCTACCCCCTCCCATGCAGCCGCACGGGACTGAGGGGTGCCTCTCTGTCCACTCAGTATTGGCTCATCATCCAGGTAGGCCTGGAAGAGGGCCTCCGTCTCTGCTGCTGTAAAGTTGGGCCTCCTCCCACGCCCACCGCCCTCACCCTCACCTTGGCTCTGCCTCGGTCATGGTGATCTGTATGGGGAAGTGGACACCTGTCACTGTGCAGTCTACAGCATTTCCCCATGACCATTGTCCTGAACATCACACAGCATGCAACTCACCTCTCACCTGCAGTAACCGGATCTGCGGCGAGCCCCATGTTCGCATATTTATAGCGCAACACATGCAAATTAGAGTGGAGCAACTTTAATGACATGCAAATCACTCCACTGTGCCCTTGAATGGCTGATCAGATGACGGTGCGTCGGTGAATATCGCAAATCTGTGCTTTCGCACAATAGGAAGAGTCAGCTGGAGCAACATACTCGCAGATCTGTGCCTGTGTGGTACACCGCATCGGCGCATGCCCAGATAGCTTACGTACGCGCCTATCGCGACTGCTGATGCTGAGTGTGATCAGCACCAGGCCATGGCCACCATTGTGCCAGTGGTGCTACAGCAATGGGCACTATATGGCGCCAGGCACTACCGCGCCAGACTCCACCTATCGGCACTGGTTCACAGCTGGTCTGTCGCTCAGGATGCCTATACATCAGATGGTGCTGTGCATATCCTTGCGTCATTGCCCATGACCTTGTGTATGACCTTTGCCCCTGGCACTGTTCAGCTGCCATGCATATGTCAAACCATTGCGCTGTCTGGTGACAGCGCTGGCGTGGCGATGGCGCTGTTCAACAGCGCGATTGGAGCCTGTGGTGGTTTGCTATTGCTAACATCTCCACATGGGTTACGCAGTGGAGCGCCACATTGCCTGCTGTAAAGTTGGGACCATGGCTTGCAGAAGAGCGGTGCAGTGAGCCCAGTTAGCGGGCCAACTTGGTGGGTGTTCGGTGAGCCCTTCTACTATGGGGCACTTTGATGGTGAGGCACCTCACTAGCAGCCTGGACCCAGGTGTGTGGCAGCAAGTGGGTCACTGGACCTGGTGGGGCTACTGGATGGTGCCAGTCAGCTGAGCAGTGCCGGCACTGGTACAGTGACCTCTGCTGGAGGGATCCTGATCTGCTGGATTGGCTGCGGTCACATGCCAGGCGGGGCGTGGTGCCTAGGTCAGGTGAGTGTGCCATATATGCACCTGTATTATCTGTAGGGGTGTGTGTGTTTTGGTGGCTGTGCATAGGTGATGGCTCGGCCATGATTGGCTGTGCCAGTGTGTGCAGCTGTGAGATGACTGGGTATGGCTGTGTGGCAGGCACTGTTACTGGGGCAGGAGGTAGTCTGCTTTGAGTCACACTGATGTTTGTCTCAAAATATGTCTTCCACAGGCCGGGATGAGGATGTGGGGCACCGATGAAGAGGACCGTGCCAGGGACCCTGCTGCTGCAGGGGTTGGAGCCCATCAGCAGCAGCGCCAGCAACAGTGCCAGGTGGAGCTGCTTGAGCAGTGTGAGTATCATGACTTCATGGATGCTATTGCATGCTGGGGGGGCCAGTAACCATGCACAATACAAACATGCAGGAAAGGGGAGGTCATCATTCCACTATACAAGACACTAGTGAGGCCCCACCTGCAGTACAATGTACATTTCTGGAGACCATACCTATGTAAGGATGTAGAGTGGGCAGAGAAGGTTCAGAGGAGGGCAACATGGATGGTGCATGGCTTGCATCACAACTCCTAGGGAGACAGGTTGAAGGAAATGAACCTGTACTCCTGGAGGAGAGGAGGGAGAGAGGGAATGATTGAGACATACAAGTATCTTACAGGGTGGAAAGGGTGCAGGAAACACTATTTTGAAGTGCAAAAGATGTTCCAGGACTACAGGGCATGGGATGCAGTTGAGGAGGACGATTCAGAGGAAACATGAGCAAGACTTTCTTCACAGAATGGGTGGTGTGCATGGGACACCTGCCAGAGGGAGTGGTCGGGCTGACACACTCACAGGATTTCAGACTGCACGGATAGACATAACGGAATTCTAAGGTCAGGGGTAAGGGCAACAGACTTCTAGGTAAAACAAAGTAACTTACAGGCTGAAATGGACAGATTCGTGGGCCATAGCCCTTATCTTCCAACACTGGCTATGTATCTATGTCTGTAGGCACGACACAGGTGACATGCATACTGTCCAGTTTCACAGCACGTCTGTGTATGCATCACTGGTGATCCATGCATGCACTGGGCATATAGCTGTGACGCATTGCACCACATTGCCACATCACTTGCCAGCCTTGTTTGTGCTGTGATGGACATGGGCAGTGTGTGTGTGGGAGTGGTGCATAGCTGGTGCCGCTTGTTGGATGGCTGCATGTTCACTGTAGGTGGGTGCATGCCATCACTGGTGGGACATTGGTCTATATGGCTTGCAGGTTGGGTGGTGTTCAGGGTTGCGGTCAATCACAGCCATTGACTGTGTTCCCATTTTCCTAGGCATCGAGGTTCTCCAGAGGATGGTGAGGGATGTCAGGGCCATCTGACAGCTTGTGGGACAGAACAGTGACATCCTGCAATATATTCACTGCCGTGGCATGCAGAGTAGGTGGCAGAGACCTGCAGGACACCAGCAGGAGGATGGGCGGCCAGCTGACCCATGATATCTCTACCCTTCCCACTTCTCCCATCCCTACCACCCTGCCTTCCATCTCCAAGTTTGTCATCCCTACCCCTTGACCAACCCTACCTTGTACCCATCCTCTTGTAAATAGTTGTACTTGTTTTGATACTGTTTGTTGTTGGAATATATTTATATTTTTTATATGAATAATGTGTTGGTCTGTGACTTGCAGCTGCCTATGGGTGCTCAGCTGTAGGGTGTACATGCCATCTGGGCTGGTATAGTCCTGGTATAGTGTGTGTGTGTGTGTGTGTGTGTGTGTGTGTGTGTGCATGGGGAGGTATTCCAGCATGGCAGTGACTTCAGTTGTCTTGTTATCTGCTGCCACCCACTGCTGGGTGCACAGGGTGTGTCTGGCTTGTAGACTTCTGTGCTACATGGGGTTGACGTGTGCTGGGGGGATGCATGGTTTCCTGCAGTGCCAGTCACTGCACATAGGTGGTGTCTTGGGGTCACAGTGCAGGGTGTGCTGTGCATACAGGGGGCTGATGTGCACTGTGGTTGTCAACCCCCTGTGTGTGGCACTCTCAGCCTGCCAGTGGTTTTGCTGGGGTGTCATGGCTCTGCTATGCTTTGTTGGCTTGTCCCCATGGGCAAGTAGATCATCCGTCCCATCCCCAGTGATGCTGTGCTTGGGATGTGCAGGTGTGGTGTGGGTTCTGCAGTGTGTCCTGTGCCCATGTGTGGCATGGCTGGCGGTGGCCCCAGCCTGCCTCCCTGGATGTGCAGTTCCATTGCTCTGGGGGGCTCTGCTTGCACTATGGCACCTCTGGAATGCTCAGCTGGGCTGCCCTGGTTGCGCCATAGTGCAACATTTCAGCTCAGCTTCTCCTTCCTGGTTGCGCTATGGCGCAGTATGTGCGATATTCAGATGTTGGTTGCTTGTGCAATTTGTTCTGCTCCATGTTTGAATATTGCACCTGTTGTGCAGTTGCGCAGCTGGTTTGTGCTTGCTTCTGCTCTTGCGCTCATTTTGAGTGCAGTTTGAATATCTGGGCCCATATGTCATTGTTATCTACAAATATCATGACCAGTTGTGGATCATAGTCAGTTAAACCAAACTGAGATGTATACAACTAACGTACATCTGTCTATAATATCTGTTAATTTTGAATCACCATTAATGTTATGTAATACCACACCTTATTTTTTACAATTCTTAAGCAATATACTCCAACAGGGTGTTTGTTTAATGGAGATGTCTCATGACTACTGTAGCTCAATCACAAACTATAGCTGAGAGACTTAACCATGCCACATTTAGTAGATCCTCCAGTATACCCACTCCCTGTAGCAGTATATTTCAATTATACAAAGTGTTTAATCGTTTTTTTCACAAATAAATTAATTTAATATATCCATTCAGTTTCAGACTTGCTTCTCATTTCTGTGACATACATCCATTAGCTTTGCAGTGCTCTTTTTGCAATTAACATATGCATTTGCATCAGAGTTCCTGTAGTGGCTGACTAGTGACTGGCATCTTTCAAAACAAGTACACAGTATTATCTACAACACTAAAAACGCTCGAGGTATGCAATCAAAACTCAGACTTCTACAGATCTCATTGCTCTACATTCTATTAATACAAGTATTACATGGGTGCTTCAAGTAATACTAACTTACTAAAGAGTATTTCCTAAAAAGAAGTGAGTAAAGTAGTGAAGGTTATACCTTACATGATAGCCTTATACCACCCCAATTACATATTACAGTTATTTCTATCAGTATCTTACCATCTGACTTGACAACAATGACACTGTCAGTGTCAGAGTGACCAGCCTCCACAGCTTCAGACTCTGCTGGTACTACTTCGAGTGCAGCAGGGGGAGCCCTGAGTTGGTCTGTGAAAGAAGATAATAAATAGATCCACTAAGTCTTGAATGTAAATGTCATCAGATTTTAACAGCACTTTCTGTAAGCATTAAACATCTTTCAGGCACCTAACATTGACTGTCATCAGGTACAGCACAGGCATTGCAGGCACATATTAAATAACAAGTACTGAAAATATCAAAGATAATGCTTGAAGAGCAAGTGACAATGATATTATCATCTCGAGTGGTTGGTTGGGTAACATGGAAAACCTTGAGAGTGCAACTCGAGAGATTCACTCTACCCTAGTAACCACAAGAGGTGATTTTAGCATGTTTCACACCAGGTACCCAGACATAATCTTCCATAGAACATGTTCAAAAAAACACTGTTTGCATTCTGTGTGTTGGGATTATGCAACTCAGGCACATTCTGTTTTGTTATACCAGTATTTGGAAGCTTCAAACTGTATTTAACTTTTAAAATCCCAAGCTGTGCATAACTAAGTTCTTTGACTGCTGATTATGGTGGTTAATACACACTAGCCATACTTGTTAAATATTTCATAAATAAAAGAACATAAACTTACTTAGTATACAAAAGTTAATACTTATATAGAACTTCAAATGAAGAACAATCCTGCTTAGATTAAATGGATACTGCATATTAACTCCAACACTAGCATTTGGTGATTATTTAAAAGCATCATAAAATACATGTAATACAATGGGTTATGAAAATTAAGTAACCTAATTGGTCAAAACACATCGCGTAACAGTGATAAATCCTCCAGTATACTCACTATTAAAGTTTCATATCAGTATTAACACAACAGGACAAGTTCAGCATTGTATCGTAGCAAAATGCCATGACAGGGATTGCATATACAGGTGTGTTTACCACTGGTGGTGTTGTTAAGTCACTCAGCTGCACCTCACAACCGAACTACACCAGGCACAGCAAATCAGCAATATACCACTACCTGTGTAATTTTTATCTAAGTCAATATCAAGACACATGCAATGTACAAAGTTCTGTTAAGTAACTTATGATGAGTTGGTGCTCCCCCACAGTTGACTTTCCTGCAGCCTCCCACAATTCATAGGTGAGGTAGTACCAGCACCTATCACTGTCCGCTATCTCTTCCCCTCTGCTTCAACACGTAGAAGCACTGGTGCAACAGCTTCTACTTCCTCTTTAGTTGTAACACAGTTTTGTTCTTCACCTTCAATATTACATGAAGGAAACTGTTTATGTGCCTCCACATTGAGTCCAACTTATGGTTTGTGCTCTGCATTAAAATGCAGGCACTCCCCCTGGCTTGGATTGCCTCAAGCAGCATGCAAACCTCTCGCAAGGTCCACTGTCTAATTTTTTGTGTATCGATTCTGCAATAGAAACATACAAAAACATTCCATTACTGTCATGTCTCAGAGTCTATATATTTTTATGTATTGTATGAAGTATTATGATTAGAACATGGCAAGGACACATTTCACAACTCTACCAAAGCCCTTCACACAGAAATTACTTTTCTCGTGGGTTGTTTTGTGGAACAGTATCACTACTATGCACACTTAATGCATCCTGGTATTGATCCTGTAATGACATGAACACCAGCAACCATAGCCCATACTTCTGCTGCACACTGTTGAAGCTCCTTCCAAAATAAAATAAAAAAATGAGAACCACAGTGTACCTGCAGTATTGCACACCACAATATGCAGCCAACAGCTTTGTGTTGACAGCCAAAGTCCACGGTACCATGTGTTGTCATCAGCCCTGCCTCACCAACTATGATTTTGCTATGAAAATATGTCCATAGTAATCCACTGCACCCCAACCCCTCAGCCAATTGTGGACTTTCTGTTTAAAACTAACCATTGTGCTGTACTGCAGCTACCACTTAAGCTCAATTTAACAGCAAAGTAGAGCTAACAAGGCCACAAGGGATTACTTTTTAAAACTTAACCCAATAAAATGTGAAAGGAGCACTCCAGTGTACTACCACAATTTTTATTTTCCAAAAAAACAAAGTCTAGTTTTGAAATACATTACCACCAAGCACGGGGGGGTCATCAGTAGACAACAGATGCATACTCACACAATACCAGCAACAACTTAGTCATAAAGAGAAGACCTACATACTAATGACGCTATGATAATACGAAAAATGCTTTGTTGACACCTTGCATGCATTATGGTGCCATTTGCATGTATAGTACTAAACAGTGTAATACTTAAACCTACCACCACTGCACTTCAGTGTTGTAACCCCTCACTTCTCTCTGCCCACTGACACTTGTGCAGTGCCAGAGTAATATGTACAATGCACCTTACAGACTGAAATATTTCACAATGCTAACCACACCACAGCAGTGTTAAATATTGTACTAACAACAAACTGCTACATTACAATTGCACTTTGCCCACTGTTGTTCCACAGCATGACACAGTCTGAATATTCCCAACCCATGTGTTACATGTGTGTGAGTGATGTATGCAGCTGTTCTATTTTTTGACCAATATTTTTTGGTTCTCAAAAGAACCTTTGTTAGCACTTTGATATTTGATCAAATAGTCTGACATTCTTGGAAGACCTTGAGGACTGCATCTTGAAGATCTCCCAGGAAATGGCAATTTCCAGCATGTGAGAAATGTACACCATCTGGTAGGTATAGCCAAACATAACAATACTTAATTTCTGGGTGATGTATGGTGTACATTCCAGACATAGGTAGAAATGCAGATATTTGTATGTTGACTTTTCTTCAGGCACTATCAATCAGGTACATATGGTGTTCTGCTTGCCAGACCCTACGCTCTGTAATATCCAAAAAATGATTTTACAGTCAGGCAACATACTCATAATAGAAGCAAGGTCCAATTTTGCTTCTGTTACTAAATCTACCCAGCATTTGGTGCTCAAATCATTGCCTCTGAGATGTATCAGCAATATGTCTGGATGAGGTTGAGAACTCAAAAGTCTGTGCATGGTTGGCATGAGGTGCTCCCACCTCTTTCCACCCCTACCAAACCACTGTACAGAGCAATTTGGGAGCTGCCAGTTTCTCCCAAAATCATTATTTTAAGCATACTCAAATGCTCGTCTCACGATACTGCTTCCAACTATCCACAAAGTCCTTTTGCTATTTCTGCCATTCCCAGATTTTAAACTTAGAAGTGGACAGAGAGCTATCCTAGATCTAGTACTGACTAACAAAGAAGGGATCACAGATCTCCAGGTAGAAGGTCACCTGGGGGCCAGTGACCATCACATGGTATGGTTCAATTTGTCTACTACATCTAAATCATCCCATTCCAAAGCAAAAATATGGGACTTCAGAGGAGCTGACTTTGATAAGATGGCCAACAGAGTTAAGCTAGCCCTGGCAAAAAGAAACACAGGTGAGGAGGTACAGGCAAAGTGGGCAAGCATTATGATACAATACTTGAAGCAACATCCCATTGTGTTAGACAGAAAAGGAAGTGCAAAGAAGAAGGAAACCACTTTGGTTCTCAAATACAGTAGCAGAAAAGGTCAGGAGCCAAGGTCTGGCCTTCGAAAATATAAGGGAACACAGCGGATGAAGATAGGAGGCATACCAAACTGCCCTAAGGGAAGCAGGTAAGGTAAGGCAGGCAAAGTCCCAAACTGAGGAAACACTAGCACGAACAGTAAAGAAGGTGACAAGACTTTCTGATACATTAGTGAAAGGAGAAAGTCCAGAGGGGTATTGCTGTTTTAATGGAGAAAAGGAGCATGGAGGAGGACCTGTAAAGGCATCTATCCTAATAGATACTTTTGCTCAGTATTTACTGAAGAGAAGGTAGGGCAGGGCCCACAGCTCAGCATCATGGACACAGGGGAGGAAGGTGAGCACTACTCCTCTCACAAAAGAAAGGGTCCTACAAGAGCTTGCTAAGCCCAGGGTGGATAAGGCAATGGGACCTGATGGCATACATCCCAGGGTACTCTAAGGAGCTAAAGGAGGAACTAGCAGAGCCATTAGCAGAATTGTTTAGTGAGTCTCTGAGCACAGGAGAGGTCCCAGAAGACTGGAGAAGGGCTCATGTGATCCACCTCCACAAGAGTGGTAGCAGGAGGAGGCGGGGAACTACAGACCGGCCAGTCTTACCTCAGTAGTGGGCAAGATTATGGAGGCATCCTTAAGGAAAGGATAGTGCAACACCTGGAATCCATAGGGGCAAGGATCCAAGACAGCATGGGTTTACAAAAGGAAGGTCCTGTCAAACTAATCTCATAGATCTTTGACTGGGTAACCAGAGTGGTGGACCAAGGGGAGCAGCTGATGTCGCCTACCTTGACTTCAGACAAAGCTTTGACACTGTTCCACATAAGAAGATTGATAAATAAGCTAGGTAGGCTCGGGGTGGGTCAGAAGTTGGTCAACTGGGTTGGCAAACTGGTTGACTGGCAGAAAACAGAGAGTGGTGGTAAATGGTACAGTCAGAAGAGATGCAAGTACAGTGGGTACTCTAGGATCAGTCCTGGGGCAGTCCTATTCAACATCTTCATTAGTGACCTCGCAGATGGACTAGAGGGTAAGGCTTGTCTGTTTGCAGATGACACCAAGATCTGCAACAGAGTAGATGATCCAGATGGGTGGGCAGAATGAGAAGAGATCTGGATAAACTAGCAGAATGGTCAGAAGAGTGGCAACTGGGATTTAATGCAAAAGAAGTGCAAAATCATGCACATAGGGAAGAGAAACCTGAAGCCACTTATAGGCTGGGAGGGAGTTGCTAGCAGTCACAAAGGAAGAAAGAGACTTGGGCATCATCATCACTGATGACCTAAAATCATCCAAGCAGACCTCTAAAGCAGTAGGTAAGGCTAGGGGTGTTAGGTGTATTAGTAGGGGTATCACAAGTCGTAAGAGGGAGGTAATAATCCTCTGTACAAGACATTGGTTAGGCCCCATCTGGAGTACTGGCGGCAGTATTGGAGGCCACACCTTCACAAGGACATTAACTCAAATTGAGGCAGTCCAGAGAAGGGCAACCAAAATGGTGCAGGGACTGCACCAGAAGACATATGAGGACAGATTAATGGAGCTCAATATGTATACCCTTGAGCAAGGAGGGAGAGAGGTGATATGATCGGGACATTTAAACACCTTAAGGGCATAAACAAGGTGAAAGAGTCTAACATGTTTAAATATAAGAAAATAGCTAGGACAAGAGGACACAGCATGAGATTAGAGGGAGGCCGATTAAGGGGAATGTGAGAAATTCTTTTCACAGAAAGGGTGGTAGATGCATGGAATGGTCTACCACAAGAAGTGGTGGCTATGAATACAGTGCAGGGCTTCAAACAGGCATGGGATAGGCATAAGGGAGCAATACAAATGACTATGAATAGATAGGTCACTGACAGAGCAAAGGCCGATGGCACATTTATAAGGTAGAAAAAGAAATGGGCAGACTGGATGGGCCTTGCGGTCCTTATCTGCCGTCAACTTCTATGTTTCTATGTTTCTATGTTTCTATCAAACAAGTCAGTGTTCACCCTGCAGTGCCTAAGCAGTAGTGAAAGTAAAACTGATATTTTCCCTCCTAACTTCAAGCCAGCTGCACTAGGCTGATCCATAGTACACAAATAAAAAAAACATTGGCTAGTACTCTGCCTTCATTAACCAATGTAGGCTATGCACTGACTATTACTGCACTTCTACTACAGCTAAATGTTCCAACATTAAGAGGTGGGAAAAATGCATCCTTTTCATAAGCAGTTTTAAACAATTACAACTGCAGAAACATGTCTGATTGGTTCCATCTTCTGTTATGGGTCCATGTGCAGCTTCCTATCTCCCTCTATTTGCAGCTGTATCTGTACAAGTAAGTACTAAACTACTATCTGACTTTAAACAGTTTTACCTAAATAATGCAGCATCTTAGGTTATAACAAGCAACATAGTCAAATACAGCACTACAAAACATTTTGATTAATAGTATTTACATGTTAGCAACACTTTTTATCATACTAGAAAAATGGTTTATAAAATATTATGTACTTACAGTTTGAAATATGCTGTCTCTCAGTGTAAACTAAGATGGCTGCTGTTGACTTCTTCTTCTTCAGTGTTGTCTGTCTCTGATTGGTTGTCTCACATGGCCTGACAAATCTAGCATGACATTGGCAGAACGAGCTGTCACTCAAATAACAATCACACCTGATTTGATAATGAATACAGTTGTCACTCCCAAGTTTAAATTTGTGACACTTTTGCACGTTCGACACTACTTTTGCGACACTGTCGAATGCACAAAAAGTACTTTTGAGACACTGTTGAATGCACAACAGTACTTTTTGCAGCACTGTCAAATGTTCAACAGTATTTCTGTGATACTGTCGAACGCACGACATTACTATTTGTGACACTATCAAATGTACGACACTACTTTTTGCGACACGTTGGTGCACACGACACTACTTTTCCAAAATTTTCAATTTTCAACAGAATTTGATGATTTATGGCAAAAACAAGCAATTTTTTAATGACGAACATTGTCACACTACATTGGTAGAGTCACGTGTGGAGATGGATAATGTTGTGACTTTGTAAATGTACCCCAAAAGGTGATTTTGTCCAGCGAGTATGTCACCGTGCAACAGACTTGCAGGAATGCATTGTTTGGCAGTTGTTAAGCACGCTCACAAAACAGTCATTTAATAGAGTTTTGTCACCAAATGTTCAACACAGTCATTTTAGGACCTCTGCTCAAGACCAGTGTCACTCTCATTTTTGTTATGTGCTCCGAGCACTTATTCCGCACAGCAACTGTGCCATCCTGCGCCAAAATTGTGAAAATACATTTTGGGCAGGATATGAAAAATGACACCTGTACAGTTAACAACAAACTGTGGCAAAATGTAAATATTGAGAATCTGGCATTAAAATAGTATAAATACTCTAACTTACGAGTGTGTGTTGTGCAGTTTCTACGCACACTCATAAAACAGTAATTTTATGGACTATTCACACCAAAATTTCAACATAGTAATTTTAGGACCTCTGTTTATGAACAGCGTCACTGTCATTTTCCTGATTTGCTCCAAACACTGATTTTGCATAGGGACTGTGCTATTCTGCTCCGAAGTGCAGAACTACATTTTGGGCAGGATGTGAAAAATGACAGCTGTGTGGTTCAAAAGAAGGTTTGGTGAAATGCCAATGTTGAGAATCTGCCATGAAAATACTGCAAATGCATGGACTTACGAGTGTGTGCTGTGCAGTTGATACGCACAATCGTAAAACAGTCATTTAACAGAGTATGATCACCAAATTTTCTACATGGTAATTTTCATACCTCTGTAAACAGTGTCACTGTCATCTCTGCAATGTGATTCAAACACTGGTTTCACACATCGGCTGTGCCACTGGCCACTGGAACTGTGGAAAAACATTTAAGCAAGGATGTGAAAAATGACAGCTGTATACTTCACAAGAAAGTGCAGTAAAATGCCAATGTTGATAATGTGACATGAAAACATTCCAAATACACTAACTTAAGCTAAGTGTGTAAAGCTGACTTATTAATGTGTTACTCATTCACAGAAAGATTGTAAATAAAGTTATTGTTTTACCACCAATGTAACAGCATTAGCTAACAATCACTATTCAGAAAAACAGTAATTGTGCATTACTGAACAGTTAACTCATACGGAACAAAATACATATGCTATAGTGATAATGCTATACAAGACAATGCAACAGGAATGGAAATAAAACTGTAACAATGTGAACAACCAATGTGATGAAAACATATAATATTTTTTTAAAAACAGACATTATACTTAAATTATTTGTCTCAATGTACAATGTTAGAAGGCATCAACACATGCATATACTACTATTGTCTCTTTCTCTGTGCTTTATACAGGTGCCTGATACTTCTGTAAGATTGCTGACTGCCACTGTGAACTAACATATCAAAAGATGCCTACTAAATACAGACATAGATGTATAGGAAAACTAGACAGGTATCATAGTACTTCACTGTTGCTTAAGAATGATAAAAAACACTAATGTGAGTTCAGGACATAAAAGAAAACAGAGTTCTACTTCAACAGTGAGCTCTACAACATCTCACTCCACAGCAAAAGCTCATACTTGCTCAACAGCAAGCAAAAAATACTTACTTGTACAACAGTTGTGTAGATCTCTCAGATGAAACTCAACTAATGCAACAGCAACCATCAACAGGCATTCTAAACAATGCCGTAAACTCACACCTGGTGATTTTCTTCTGAGAAAGCAAAAGGATTTTTGATCACTAGCAACTAAAGTTAAGATCGGCAGGCTTATTGCTGCTATGATGAGACATGAGCACAAAAAGACAAATAGTCATCACTCTTTGATGAAATTGTGTCTCAAAGTAAGCACTTTTGATAATAGAGCAGTATTTGTTCTTCAATGTTTATGGCGTAAGATGTCTCATGTGCTTGAACTATTCAGAAAAGTTGTGTATGACATTAAAAAAGGCTACAACAGTATCCTTCTATGACTGTGCACAATTTCTGTGATGTATTCACAGATCACTGGATGCACACACAGCACTCAGAGGTGTATTTCTGGGAAGAATCTTATTATTCACAGAAAAAAGAAACCAAGTTCATCATTGATGAGTCCGGTAAGCTGGTCAATGTGCTCAGTGTCTGTGATGACACAGCACTGGACACAGATGATGACTGTGATGAAACCACTGTGTCCCATAAACGGCACTGTCTGTCATGGCCATGTGATAACACCTGCAACCATAGGCAATCATCATTTTAAAAAGTTGAACAGTTTGTCAACCTATTTGTGATAACAAATCACAAAGAAAGATATAAACTGTTTAACAAGATTGACCATTGTGAAATCCATCCACATACTGGACTTATGGGTCACTCACTAGCATGCCTCAATAGCGATGTTTGTGACAGTGTCTTTCACAGCATGTGGATGCTTGTAGTGCATCAAACAGGCATGCGAAACTCTGACTACAGAGTATATGAAGTCCGATGAGTTGTCAATCAGTACACTTCTTTAAATGACTTATTGCAGTCAAGTGACATGCAGGATGCAATAACATTTCTCAAACAGCTGCAACATCTAACTTCTGTACCAGACACAACTATTTATCATTCAGCAAGTTCTGCTGAAACATCTGTTTCAGTTTTACAAACTGACATACTGAGACAGTACAGCAAAGAAATAGCAAAATTTGAGCTGGCAAAGGCTCAGAAGTTTGTCTCTGTATGCGTGTCATGTGACCGGCTGTGCTACAGTAAGCAAACAGTCACAGTGGACCTGAAAACCTTGTCACCATACAATGACATGTGGTTCAGTCTTTCAGCATTTTTGCAGATGAAATCTGACTTTCAGTTAGAAAACACTATTCTGCTGTGCTAACACTGTTTCTCCAAACTAAAGTGTAACAGTTTGCCACCAAGGTCACTGCTGAATAATATGGAGGCACATGTTACACCAAGTGAGATTTCAACATTAAATATGTTTGAATGCATTCTAATTCAGACAATGATACCATTTCAAACCATTCTGCATCTGAACACAAAGCCATGGAACATTCCACAGAAAGAACTCATTAGATCTCTAAAGGGTTCCGTGATGTATCTCCCACTTCCTCTACAGGAAAATGTGGAAGCAACTTCTAAGGAAAATAGTTTGGTGATTCTTGTAAATGGTGTTCCAACAAAGTCCAAAGTCATCTGGCAAGATGTTGTCAATGTACAGAAGGTAAAGCTTGCTCTTACTTATTTAAAGAGTAACAATCCCTTTTATACAGACCTTGACATAGATCACATGACTAGTCTCTCTGTCCAACATGATCTCTTAGAAACAACTAAGCCAATGATTGAGAAGGTCAGTGAACAGACAAGTGACAATGTGTATGAACAGTGCACAATTCACCCACTACATGGCAGAGATCCAGTAGGAGACAACATTGATCTCTATCAAATGAAACAGGTGGAAGGTGAGCCTGTTAGCATGTGGGAGGGAAAACTAGAAGCACACTGTTTCCCAGACTTATTTCCAAAAGGGTCAGGTGGACATCTAGATGAAAGAAAAGTGCATGTACAGGGTGTTGAGTACCACACTGGCCGTGTGCTCAGTAAAGATGGCAAATTCAGACGTAACATACAGTACCTGTTTCATCTCCTCTGGGAGAGTGAACTTAGCATTCTGTCTGCATCTTTTGCACATACTATTCATCTCACAACTCCACTAGATGGAATAACAGCTGCTCAATTTCCAGAGAAATTAAAGTAGAAAGATAAAAATGTGCAAGTGAATCTGTCTTCCATACTTTCAAGTCTTTGAGGCAACAAACAATATTGGTATCTCAGACACTCCGAAGTGATGACAATGCTGTGAGAGTATGGTGCAGCCATATGGTTTGTCACACTTAGTTGTGCTGAATATGCCTGGGACGAGCTCATTGAACTGTTGAAGTGGAAACATTCTGATGTAGATGGCATCTCATCAATGACTGTCAGAGAAATGTGTTCACTTGATCCTGTGTCTGTCACAAGACATTTTCACAAGCGGTTCCATGACATTCTGACTTTCATATTGTCAAAGGACAATCCACCTCTTGGTACTGTGGAGCATTACCTTTGGAGGATGGAATATCTAGCATGGGGTGCCCCTCACATCCATATGTTGTTGTGGATCAAGGGTGCACCACACATAGGTGAACATGAAGCAGCACAAGTGTAGCATTCATCAAGAAATATATCACTTGTCACATTTTAGACAAGTATGACAGTCCTACACTATGGAAGTTGGTTCAAAAGTTCCAGGGACATATTTGTGCAAAATACTGCCAGCGAGTAGCAAAGAACAAATCTAATTGGTACACGCGATGTCGCTTTGGATTTCCTAGACGAGTTTGTCAGGGTGGTTCCATGAATGAGCTTTTCTCAGCAATGCGACACCACTTGAAGGCAAAATCAACCAAGAAGGTATATGAGTTACCCAGAGATGAGAAAGAGGTGTACATCAATGACTACAACCCAACTCTTCTACTAATGTGGCAAGCTAACATAGATGTTCAGTTTGTGGCTGATAACTCATTGGCCCAGGTGCAGTACATGACTTCATACATAACCAAACATGAGCAGACTAGTTTGCAAGATCTTTGGGAAGATATTGCTAGTTCAAGCAGAAGCCTGACATCTCAGCTCTGGTTATTGGGCTTGAAGACTCTTTCACACAGAGAATGTGGAGCTTATGAAGCCAGTGACCACTTAATGTGTACACATCTGTACGGGAAGTCTGATGCTGTACAGTTTCTCAGCGTGAACTACAAAGAGAAATGCAAACATGTACTGATTCCCCATGCCGAAATTGAGGAACTCGCTGCCAATAGACCTTCTTCAAAACATATCTTGAAGAATAACCTGATAGACGCATACTACCCCCGTAGACACGATGACTTGGATGATATGTGTCTCTTTCAGGTGGCTAAGTGATATGACTACAAGGCAGATATAACACCTGACTCAATACGCCACATTTGCAAGGTGAACAGAGTGGATGGCTGTCTCGTAAATAGACACAAGCCATGGCTCATAGACCACTGTAAATTGCATCTAGGCACATCGGAAAGCAGAGAACATAACTATTTTGCTCTCCTAATCCTATTTAGACCCTGAAGGAATAAGTCTGAATTAAAAGGTGACTGTGATACACTCGAGGAAGAATTCAATCTCAGTTATGAGACTTTCAAAACTGAATACTCAGAGACATATATACTGTACAGAGACTAGAGGCTGAGAAGAACAGCTTGAGAAGGCAGAGAAGCAGCTTCAGGAAGACACTCCTGTTAGTTCACAAGACAACCTTAATCCAGAAGGACAAGCTGTTCTAGGTGAGCCTCTGCCTTTAAATGCCCTAGAAGTGTTAATCTCTGAAATTGAGACAGCCATGGAACATGGAACACACTCCACTGTCAACCCAATGAACTTGAGAGAAAGACTAAATTGGCACCAGCATGCAGTTCACTCTCAAGTAGTTGACACTGTTTGACAAGGCCTACTACGTGAAACAAAAAAATGTGGCTGTCGTGAATATAAGCCACTACTAATCTTTGTTAGCAGTTCAGCTGGCACAGGAAAGAGTTTCCTTATTGAAGCCATCACTGCTGAAATATGGAGCCTGACAGGGTCATCAATGTCTGTTGTTGTTACTGCTCCCACAGGACTAGCTGCATACAACATTGGTGGAGTTACATTACAGCATCTCTTTATGTTGACAGTGGAACATGGCAAAACTGGAGAGTATCGTAAACTGTCATTTGAGGTTGCATCTCAGCTCCATTCCATGTTCACAACGATGAAGTTACTCATCATTGATGAAATCAATATGGTCTCCAATGTCATGCTTGCCTGTATTCATCTACATCTACAGGAGATCTTAGGTACTCACGATGGAGTACCCTTTGGTGGCAAAAGTATTGTTATTTTGGGAGACCTTTTACAGCTTACACCAGTTAATGCAGAGCATGTGTTTGCAACTCTATCTGCCAAGCAAGCTAAGAATATTGTTGGCTGCATTGCAGGCTGTAACATTTGGGAGTTATTCACCTATGTCGAGTTGTATGAGAACATGCGCCAACATTTTGATCTGGCTTACAAATCATTTTTAGATGAAGCTCGTACAGGTTCTCTATCACCAGAACACGTTACTATGTTAAACGATCATAAAATCACAGTAGATACTGCATCCATAGAAACAGTATGTAATGTTTTCAGCTATGTATACTCTACAGGGACACACATAGTGTGCCTTATGCCATAACTAAAGAAATGCACTGAGTTCAACAATGTAATGCTGCAGAGAGAAAACCAAGAAATTATAACTCCGCATGCTTTTGATACAACTGATGGTGTCATTCTCAGTTGCAACCTAGTAGCAAAGATAACTGAACGACTCAGTGAATTCAAGTCAGTTGTTTCATGCACAGCTGGCCTAGAAGCTGTTCTTACACTTTGTAGGAATGCACGTATCATGCTACAACATAATCTTGATGTTGAACAAGGCATGGTAAATGGTGCCATGGGAAACATCACTGACTTTGTCTACAATATCCAGAAGACATATACTGAGACACTTGTAGTTCACTTTAACAACATGGAACAGCCTGTACACATAGAATGTACCTGCATAAAATTCCTGGTATTTAAAGATATCTATGTAAACAGGAAACAGTTCCCATTATGTGTTGCATATGCCATTTCTATTCACAAATCTCAGGGCTTGAGTTTGGATTCAGCAATGGTGGACATAGGAACATACATTTTTAAGGATGGCATGAGCTACGTGGCACTTTCACATGTCCGCAGTCTTTCTGGGTTGCACATTATAACTCTAGCACCTCAGAAGATACGAGCTGACAAGCGATGTATTCTTGAGTACAATAGGTTATGTACTCTACATCAGCCACAAATGCCTTCAATACCACTGCCTACATATCTGGCTGTCTCACATTGTACAGTCAAATCTACAGGTGTCACCAAACAGCCATGAGCTTCCAGAAGTGATTCAACTCAAAAGAGTTCAACAAAGGTCACAAGTTCAACTAAACATTCAAAGTCAGCAATTCATCAGAAATCAGCTGGTATAGCTGCTGTACCGGTCTTTGACAACAGCACTAGAGTGAACTGCTATGCTGACTCAGCTATGCAAATTTTTCTACACATACCACACTTTGTGCAGGCAATATCTGCTTCACAAGATAATCCCCTTTTAAATTCTTTGAAGCAGATTGTCAACATGACTGCTGACCAGTCCTACAATGTACAGTCACTAACACCACTACGCCAGGTGTTAGGTACATATGACAGATGTAGTACATTTGCTGCTGACATACAGCAAGACACTAGTGAGTTTATCATGGCTATCATAAACAACTTGGAGGAAGATGGCACTCCAATGCACCACTACTTCATAGTGTCATATGTAACCAAATATGTATGTGTATCATGTGGTCATTCACAGCATGAAACCACAGAAGACATGCTGTGGATTACTCTTTTTGTCCCTCAAGCCGAAAGTGTCAAATTTCGACAGCTATTTACCAATGCTCAATGTGGTCACTCCTGTAAAAGGTGTGGGGGCAGATGCACTCAGTCCATATGTCTCATGAGTTCATCTCAATATCTGTTTGTTATTTTGCACAGATTTGACTCCAACAGGCTCAGAGTTGACATCCCTATCACAGATTACACAGCTGGTAGAATAGTTTTTAACCAATCAGTGTTTGACACTCACAGTATAGTCTATCACCATGGTCAATCCATGCATTCTGGCCATTACACCTCTTTACTAAGATACAGAAGTGGATGGGTAGAGAGTGACAACTCTACAAGCAGTTTTAAACAGAGACTGCCATGACACTTAAAAAATGCATATCTTCTAATATTGAAGAATTATGATGACCTTCATATTTCAGAAGAATTGGACAGAACATGTTGCATTTTTTAAATAACTACTTTGTGACAGAAACAGTCATAGGTCAGTACAATTGTTTCCAATCTACGACTCTCAATAAACCATAGCATATCAAAATAATGATATACTGCCAGAGACGTTTTATGCACTATGACATCTAAGATCTTGTGTGGATCAGTGACAACATGTAAATTGTTGTAGTGACTTCAATTGGCACCAACAGTATTCACAGTCACTAGAGAAACCATGCTTACATGTCTATCAAATATTGTACATCTCAAAGCAGAGGCCTTCCTGGCTCTCCTCTTCTGTACATATCTTTTCTTGTAGCTGAATCATACCCATACATGACAAGAAGTTGTTGCCAGTTTCTAACTTTTTCTCTCTGCAGAGAAATAAAAGTTCTCACTTATCATCTTAAATATCTGTGCAACACATCTCATTCAACAAAGGGTACAATCTGTCACAGGTTGTCTATTACTAGTTTTTTTGTCTATTAGCTGTTGACATGTAGACAACAGCATCATTCGTTCACCATGCAACAGTGTTGAACTATGCCTGCTTTATTTGTTACACTGAAACTGTACATATGTAAAAATAACACTCTTTAGTCATAATGCAACAAGTTAAATGAAGCAAGTGTAAATACTGAACGATTGCATCTTATTATCAACTGACTGACATACCTTCTTCCATCTCACCATTGTTGCTAACTAATTTTATTATTCTAGTAAAAGTATTACTATAAGAGTCAAGTAACAATAAATCTTTAACATATAATACAATACTATCCTGATTAAGTTCAGTGACCCATAACTTTGATAAAAACAGAGTACCACACATATTGTTTTAGTTACTTGTTCAGAGCTAACATAGAAACAATTGAAAGAAATGTATATTGTATCTGTAATAATAAAACACTTTTTGTACTTGTCATACAAGTAATTGTAACCTATGGTAAAAAAAGACTGACAATTGTAAATCATACACTGTTACTGATCGCAACACACTTCATACCAGTTCCTGACAATATTTATGATCACCTCTATTGAGGGGTCGGGTGGCAATTTTCCATATGCGCCTAGTCAGTGATATATCTTAAAATATTTAACCGAACATACCAGTTATCTAAAGTCACTGAAATCAGATTTTTTTTATATGCTATTACTTGAAGAGTTAGCATCTGTTTTTTGGCCCACCCCAGGAACATTCATATTATCAATCACACAATAACAACCAAACATTACTGTTTCATGTGCGTAATCACTGCTTAGAAACTCCTGACATACCTTTATTAATATAGGACACAACTAATGGGTGACACATAATTAGAACATTCAGCTACTTAAAACATATAAATAATATTGCTAACCAAAGTCTCTTCAAGCTGAGTAGCAAATATATAATGAAGAGCCACAGGTTCAGCTTGAGGGTCACAAGTTTAGGAGGAATGTCAGAAAGCACTTCTTCCCACAAAGAGTAGTGAACACTTAAACTTCACTGCTAAAACAGGTCACCTCATTAAATACAGTGACCAGCTATTAAAGAACCAGTTATATGCATACAAGGAAGATAACAACCATGCCAACAGAAGATGTGAGAATAATGCAGGGATAGCCGAGACATTACATCAAGATGTGAACCCTATAACACAATCACACTTAATAGACCAAATAACCTTCTTATGCTATCTTCTTTCTATGCTGTATTACAATATGTACATACTTGTTCCAATTCATATAATCTAGTTGTTATAAATGTGATACATTTAGACATACTCTAAGCAATGATTACACACATGTAAGGATTGTATTGTGAGACTGTTTTTGTAAAAAAATTAAATCTTAATTAGCCCTTTTTCAGTTTCGCCAATTGGCAATAAATATTTTTAAAACATAACCACCTGTGGTGAGTTTTTACTGAAACATAGCATAATGACATCAGAATGTAACTGTTGTTTCTATTAAGTATTCAAATCAACTGCAACAAATAGTACCGCAACTATGAATCCATGGACTTACTTTTTTGCTATGGCTGTCCACTCAGTATCCACAACATAGTCTACGATGTAGCACATTGCATGTCACACTTCCCATAATTCCTAACACTGTTAAGACGTCTGCAATGCACTTACTTTCCCTGTGCCTCTCCACTCAGCATATAGTAATTGCTGTAGCAAGGTATCGGACATCACTACCTAACACTATGCAGCTGTGGCTATACACTTAGGATGCAGTAACTGCTATGTGTGGTGCAATTCCCTGGCTGAGCTCATGCAACTCCTAACTGTGGTAACTTCGCTGTACCTACAATCACAGAGGTGAGCCGTTGATCTGCAGTCCCCTATGGTTCCTATAGATTACCACTCATAATGCACTACAAATTTTTGGGGGGGCAGCAACTCTAGCTGCCTAAATCCATGCAACTCCTAACTGAGGTAACCTCAGTATCCCTGCAATCAGTGATGTCTACCATTGATGTACATATCCTTACCTATGTTGTGTATCTCCACTTTCAATGAAGTACCTGCTGTCTCGTTTGAAGACACATTGCCTACCTGAATCCATTCAAGTGAAAACTGTGCTAACGGGACTGTTCCTGTGATCAGAGAGCTGTACAACTGATGTACATTGCCTATCTTTTCTTGTGACTGTTCACTTAGGATGCAGCAAGTGGTCTGGAAGTGCAGTTCCCCCATCACACTGTTCACCTCCATGGTTTCATTTGTTCTGTACTCTCCACTCAGTGTGCAATAAGTGGGCTAGGGGTTCAAACATTGAGTTACAGACCTCTTGTAATTCCTAATGAAGTTAACCAGCATGTACCGCCCTTACATTTACTGACAGTGTACAGTTAGCGTGCAGTAGCTGGTGTAGTGAGTTGTGTGACATTCTACATAAGGACATGCAGTTGTGGCTGTACAATCACGATCAGTAACTGATATGTGTGGGTAAATTGCCTGGGTGAGGCCATAGAAATCCTAACTATGCTAACTTGGGTCTACCAACAAACACAGAGTGTACCACTGATGTTCATTACCTCAGTCTAGCTCTCCATCACTACTCATGATGCAGTACAATTTTTTTCGAGGGGGGCAAGACCTGTCTCAGCCAACACAAACGCTAACTGTGCTAACTTGAGTGTCCCTGCAATAACTGATGTCTACCATTGATGTCCATCTCCTTAGCTGTGCTATGGGTCTCTACTGAGGATCCAGTACCTGGTGTCACAGTTTGGACAGGCATTCCCTGGCTGAGGTCATTCAAGTGATAACTGTGATAACTGCACTGTACCTGCAATCATGTAAGTGTACAAGTGATCTGCATCACCCTTCTTTACCTGTGACTCTTCACTTAACATGCAGCAAGTGGTCTGGAAGTGTAGTCCCCTACCCCATGAGACTGTGCAACTCCTAAGTGTATTAACTTCTGTACACCTGCAATGACACTCCTAAGTGTGCTAACTTCTCTACAGCTGCAATGACAGAATTACACTATTCATGTCCATAGGCATACTTTTTGCTGTGGCTTTCCACTCACTATGCAATATGTAGACTAGTTTTATATTATTGCTGACACCTCCTGCTGATTTTCTGTGATTGTTCCTGTTACCTTGGTTCTTCCCCCTACTTCCATGTGTGTCTGCCTCTCTGTGTGGCAGTGTTGATCAGGATGGGTAGGGGCCATGTGATGTCTTCACATGCCACAGAAAACACAAACGTGAACAGTACTGCAAAATAGTGCCATGTGATATGTTCACACATACTAACACAGTGCCAGCAAATGCAAATGTTAATGCACATAGTAGCACAAATTGAACCACAAAGATAAACAGTACTGTAAAATACTGAATGTGATAGTTACGGTAACGTGGGGCCCTTCAGCCCCCATGCTCCTGCCACACAAAACACAACCATAAACAGTACAGAAAAATTCTCAATATGATACAGCTGCAGGAGTGCGGGGCACTTTGGGCCCTGCACTACCACCACATGATGTCCCTGAAGATTTCAGACTGGTCACACAAACCATGTGACCTGTACAGATGACCATGCAATTCCAGAAAAGCATAAATGCATGCACAGATCATGCTTAATTACTCCACAGCCGTATGTGTGACCAGTACGAAACTTGGCAGGTACCAAGGCATATGGGTCTTGATCATATATTCTATCAGGCAACTCTGTCTAACAGCTGTAAAGCTGTTAAAGTGCAAAATGTTGTGTTTATTTATTTAAGAGATTTACCAGGAAAGGCATGCTGAGCCGAGTACTGCTCGACACCAGATGCACCCTGGGGGTAGGGAGTTACAATGGAATGGAAATTACAGCAGAAGAAAACAAGAACATACAATAGTGAGTTAAACAAGCAATGGGTGAGACAGTTCTAGTACAGTTGCATAGGTACAAAATCACTTCATATTTTTTGTATTACAAGTCATGCATAAGGAGCAGACCGACAAAATAGAATCAGACTAGTTGCTACACAGCTGGAGGATTTTTGGAGTAATGGGGGAGTACTAAGTGGGAGTTACAGTTGCAGTTGGTAGCGAAGTGTGATTTGAGAAGGGCATTCCATTGAGGAGTACTTGTGGAGTGTCTAATATCGGCTATCAGGGAGTTCCATAGTTTGGGCAACCTGAAGCTGAAAGCAGCCTGGCCTGACTGGGTGGATCTGTGGGGAATGTGTAGGAGCCTAGCATCAGTATTTTGAAGAGCATAGGCGGGTGGAGAGAGGGCAGTTAAGGAGGATGACAGGTAGGAGGGGAGGGTATGTGACCAGAACTTGGCAGAGGTTTTAGAGCAGTGAAACAGTCTTCTGTTGTGAAGAGACGGGAGGTCCAAGGATTGGTAGAGGACACAGTGGTGGGTGTTGGGAGGGTGGTTCAGCAAGAAATGGCAAAAAGAGTTAAAAAGGGGATCTAGCCTAGCTAGGGAAGTTTGGGGGGTGGCACAGTAAACAACATCGCCGTAATCAATAATAGGTAGGATCATGTTTGCACTAATGCTTGTCTAGTTTGTAGAGGGATGCAATTTTTGTTCTGGTAGAGGGCTGCCAACATGGGGTGTAATTTTTTGTGAAGAGCATCAATATCCGCTGAAAAGTCAAGATGCTGGTCTAGCCAGACCCCAAGATAATGATAGGTGGTGCAGGCCTCTAGTGGGGAGCTATCCAGAGTATAGAACGTAGGTGGTGCAGTAAGCCATGTTATTTTGGACTAGGAGATGAAGGTGAGGGAGATTTTTTGGGGGGTTTAGGTATAGCTGGTTTGAGGTGAACCAATGTTGGATGGAGTTGAAATCCTTCTGTAGGTAGGCTGTCATGGCACTAGTGGATGGGCCAGAGATGAACAGCATCATATCATCAGCATACATATGGATAGATGTTTGTGGGCAGGCTGCAGGCAGGTCATTGAGAAAGATAGAGAAGAGCATCGGGCTGAGTACAGACCCTTGGTGGACAGCACTGGTGACAGGGAGTGAGGTGGACCTAGCTGAGCCAATGTGGACTGATTGGGACCTATCTGACAGGTAAGAATGGAACCAGTTAATTGCTTTATTTGACAGTCCTGCTTGAGCGAGTTTAGCCAGCATCAGGGGATGGGAGACTATGTTGAAATCTTTTGCCAGGTCGATGAATATGGCAGCTGTTATTTCCCTTTTGTCCATTCCCATGAGGATGGTGTTAGTGAGGTGAAGAAGGGAGCTGGTGGTGGAGTGATTTTTTCTGAAACCGGCCTGGTAGGGGGTGAAAAAAGATATGGTATCAAGATAGTTATAAAGCTGGGAGAGAACAAGTTGCTCTTGAATCTTGGCTAGGACAGGGAGCAGGAATATAGGATGGTAGTTGGATGGAGAGGAGAGGTCCCCTCCTTTAGGTAGTGGAATGACTGTGGCTTGTTTCCATAAGTTGGGGACTGCCTCAAGTTTAAAAGACAAGTTAAAGAGCAGGGTTAGTGGGTGAGCTATGGCAGGTGCTGAGAGCAGAAGCATTTTGGAATCAAGGCCCGATGGACATTTACCCTTGGATGGGTTTAGCACCTGCAGTATTTTTAGCACCAGGCTAGGTGAGACTGGACAGAGAGAGAAGGTGGCCAGGGTAGGTACAGACAGGAGAGCAGTGGACAAGGGATATGGATGAGAGGAGAGGAGGGAAGAAGCCATGGAGGAGAAATATGAGTTAAACTCAGTGGCTACCAAGCTAGGATCAATAATGATATTCCCTGCAATGTTAAGAGTGGGAGTGGGGGGTTGGGCAGGTGGGGAGAGAGAAGGGATTTTATTGACTTCCAGAATTGAGTGGGGTGAGCGAAGTTGTTGTTGAATGTGGTTTTAAAGTAATTTGATTTAGCCTGTCGAATGAGTCTTGTTCAGGCATTTCTTAATGACCGGTAGTGTTGCTGAGCCGTTTGACCACCTGTGGCCTTAAAAGATTTCCAGGCAAGGTCTCTGGCATGAAGGTGCTCCATGAGGGTAGTTGTTACCTATGGTAAGTGGGATCAACTTACCCAGGATCTCCTTAGGTGAGCATGGCAGTCCCAGATGGTGAGGAAATTTGCAGAAAAAAAGTTCAGAGCATCATCCATGGAGGTGGCCCTAGGGATGAAAGACCAATCAGTACTGGAGAGGTCATTTAGGAGAGCTGTCAGATCAATAGATTTAAAAGCTCTGTTGTGCAGCATGCGGGTTGGGGGGCCATGGGTTGGAAGATTTTTCTCACCATATAAATCATATGGTGGTCACTAAGGGGGTCAGGTAGTAGGCCAGCTTTAATGATCCAATGGGGGTGGGTAGTTAAAGCCCAATCCAGGAGTGTGTGTTTGTTGGATTTATGGTTTAGGCGAGTGGGTTCCACTATTTTCTGGGACAAGTTTAGGGCATTTATTTGTTGACACGATTTGAAGGCTGCGCTGCCTAGCCAGTTCTGGTTGAAATCACCAAGGATATGAAGTTAGCTTTCATCTGTGTGTGGCCTCAGGTTGCCAAGATGGCCAAGAATGCAACCCAGAGGTGTACCTCGTGGGCAGTATGACCCTGCGATGTATACTGGGGTGGAGTGAGGCAGCGGGATTTTGATTGGTTGGGCATCCATAGATTGAATGGGGGCCAGCAGGGGGATTATGGAGAACTGGAGATTGGAGGAGATATACATGGCAGTGCCACCACCCTTCTTTCTGCCCTGTCTGTCCTGGCGGATTAGGGAGAACCCAGGTATGGAGAATTCTGCATCCCGGTTGTGTGGCTTCAACCAAGATTCAGTGATGATTACTATATCAGGGCGAAGGGCAAGGACTGTAGTTTGCAGGGTTGCTATTTTGTTTAGGATACTGCATATGTTTAGGTGGACAATCTTAAGTCCTTTAGGGAGGTGCGTAGCTGATGCTGGGGGTTGAGAGGCTATGGATGTAGGTGGACCTGGGTTAAGTTCAATGTCCCCGGCTATAAGAAGAAGGAAGGCCAAAGTGTGCCTTAATAACTGCATGGTCTTTAGGGAGATCACATGTTGAGTGCAGTGGTTGGGTGAACGTAAGTCAGTCCTAGGGCCCGAGTAGAGGGGGATAAAAAGGGCAGGTTTCTCAGCATGGAATGCGGGAGGAAGGAGAGAGGTCCCCAGTGACCAATTGTGCCAATGGGGCTGGTTGTGGTCCACTCATGATGAGGAGGAGGAGTGGAGGGGTGGCTTGGTTACTGTAGAGAGAAGTGGCAATGACTCCGGTAGCTTGGGATGGGATGAGGGTGGGAGGGAGGATAAGGTGAGGCAGAGCATAATGATTGAAAATGTAAGGAACTGCATTATTGTATACACAAAGGATGAGATTGAAATCAGCTCAACGGTGGCCACTGGTGGTTGGATAATATAAGGAGCTAATAGGAAAGTGGGCTGATCGGTTTAGGACCTCGTGAGGTCACACTATATAAGTAAGAGCAGACCAAGGGTGGTGGTGGGGGTGGTGGGAGCCTCGCTTGTGTTTAACATGTAATTGGCTCCTCAACCCTAACTATATAGCAATACCATGCCACTATAATATATATAGATATATATATATATATATATATTTATATATGTGTGATATATATGTGTGTATATATATATATTCGGTGTTAGGGTTGAAGGCCCCCACTTGGACCCCCCTGCCCACACCCCCAACCAGCATTAGGGTGTGCATTGGGGTTGTCATCCATAACTCTCACCCCATCATGTGTGTGAAGAAGCAGAGGTATAGGAAAATGGGGTGAGAGTTAGGAATGACAACCCAACGAGCACCCTGATGCTGGTTGGGGGGTGTGGGTGGGGGGGACCAAGGGGGCTTTCAACCATAACACCAAATTTCCTCACTTTTGTCAGTGTGGAACAACCCTAACTAATGCATTAAATGGATTTTTTTGCCTCTAATTTCCCTTCTTTTTGTGAATGATAACAAGAAATAGTGAATGTAACATGGTAGTGGGAGTGCAGAGCCCTTCGGGTCCCTCGCTCCCACCACATGATGTCTTGTCACATAGTAACATTGTGCCCACAAACACAAATACTAATGCACATGGTGATGCAAAGCAAAACAGAAAGAGAAACAGTAGTGTAGACAGAAATATTAAAAACAATGCAAAAGCAAGCGCAAATGAAAACGCAAAGGGTAACGCACATGGTGGCGTAGACTTGAATGGTAAGAGAAACGGGAACGGAACTGCAAGCGATAACGGTAATGGTAACAGTAATGTAAGTGCACAGGCTAGTTTTCCCCAAAAGTTGCATAAAGAAAGACAGTGAGTACAAAGAATGTATTCATAATAATGGTTCTAGGAGCAGAAAATGAGGAGCTGGAATACTAAATTGCTTATATCTCAGGAACCATGCAAAGTAGAAAGAAATGTAAAAATTGTATGACTTTTGACTTTCCTGGCTAGTTTTGTATTTAGCACCTGTTAAGGGGCTAAGCATTTTTCCAATGAAAAGTCCGTATCTTGCACTGTTTCCGAGATACGGGCCCTGAAAGGTGCGTCGAACGCCGTAATGTTAGCCTGTGGGGGAAAAAAGAGAAGTTCGGAATGCCATAACTTTGGCTCCCTCTAAAATTATTTCACCAAACCACAAAAAGGCACATCTTTGGGATGTTGACTGTTATCCTATGATAAAAAGCATCAATTTTGGAGTGCTGTAACTTTGCCGCCATGTAATATTTTTTCAACAAAACACTGAAAAGCACATCTGTGAGATGTCAGCTGCATTCCCTCCAAATTTCAAGCCAAAACACCAAACCATTGTCTTGCAGCAGGTTGCCAAAGAATTGCTGTCATTTTCCCACAGCCTAGAAAAGTACTGTTGAAGTTTGCGAAAGCTTTTGCAAATTCATTCGACAGTGTCGCAAGTGCGACAGTACTTTGCAAAAGTACTTTTTCCAGAAATTTGAAAAACATGGTTCTGGGGTGTTTTACTCCAAAATAAAGACATGGCTAGCATCCTCGGGGTCCGACTAGGTGAATACTGAAAGAATTAGGTTGCTAGAGGGTTCCAATTTTAAATGCCAAACATTTTTCTGATGACCAACTGAAAACAAAATGGCAGATTTGCAACAGTAAAGGGGCCATTTGCGAAAGTAAACACTGCATTTGCGACACTGTCAAACTTTTTGTTAACATTTCCCATTGATTTATAATGGGAACTTGTTTTTTGAATAAATTTTGAACTGTTTAATATTTTTTCATGAAATCTTCAAAAGGCACATCAGGGACCCGGGCCGCACATTCTCTGAAGATATTGAACCAATCGTGCAAACTGTGCGACCTGTATGTGTGACAGAAAAATTCCAGAAAAGTGTAAAAGCATGCGCAGATCATGCTTAATAACTCTGCAGCCATATAAGTGACTGGTATGAAACTTGGCAGATCCCAAGGCATATGGGTCTTGATTGTGTATTCCAAATTTCAGGCAAATCCAGTTGCAAAGTTATTAAGGTGCAACATTTTGGGTTTAACATGTAAATGGCTCCTCAACCTTAACTATAATGGCACTACTGGCATTGGGGTGCACATTGGGGTCATCGGCCCTAACTCTCACTCCATCACATGTGTAAAAGCAAAGGTGTATAGGAGAATGGGGTGGATAGTTAGACCCACACCTCAATGCGTTAATTCCCCAATGCCAGTTGGGGGTGGGCTGGGGGGTCCAAGCGGGGTTTTCAACCCCAACACTGAATTTCCTCACTTTTGTCACTGTGGAACAACCCTAACTGATGCATTAAATGGAGTTTTTTGCCTCTAATTTCCCTTCTTTTTGAGAATGATAACGAAAAATAGTGAATGTAATGCGGCGCCACCCATGCTCCCACCACATGATGTCTTGTGACATAGTAACAGGAACAGCAATGCAAACAGAAGTGCTAACAGTGGCACACATGGTAATGCAAGCTTGAATGAGAACAGAAAGGGTAACACACATGGTGGCATAGACGGGAACAGTCCACCACGTGATGTCTTGTCACATAGTAACATGGTGCCCGCAAATGGAAATGTCAATGGGCATGGTGATGCAAAGCAAAACAGAAAGAGAAACAGTACTGTAGACAGAAATGGTAAAAAATAACGGAAAAGCAAGCACAAATGAAAATGCAGAGGATAACGCATATGGTGATGTAGACGTGAAGGGTAAGTGAAACGGGTACGGAACTGCAAGCAGAAAGGGCAACAGTAACAGCAATGGAAGTGCACATGCTGGTTTTTCCCAAAAGCTTCATAGAGAAAGACAGTGAGTACAAAGAATGTATGCATAATAATGGGTCTCGGAGCAGAAAATGAGGAGTTGGAATACTAAATTGCTTATATCTCAGGAACTGTATGATGTAGAAAAAAAATGTTAAAATCATATGATTTATGACTTTCCTGGCTAGTTTTGTACTTAGTCCCCAGCAGGGGGCTAAGAATTTTTCTGACAAAAAGTCTGTATCTCGCACCATTTCCGAGATATGGGCCCTGAAAGGCGCTGCGAATGCCGTAATGTTATCCTATGGGAAAAAAAGAGAAGTTCGGAGTGCCATAACTTTGGCTCCCTGTAATATTTTTTCTCAAACTACTAAAAGGCCCATCTGTGGGATGTTGTCTGTCTTCCGTCCAAATTTCAGCCCAAAAGACCAGATTGTTATTTTGCAGCAGGGCGTCAAAGGATTTCTGCAATGCGTCGGATGCTGTAATGTTATCCTAGGGAAAAAGCATCAACTTTGGAGTGCCATAACTTTGCCACTGTATAATATTTTTTCAACAAAGCACTGAAAGGCACATCTGTGAGATGTCAGCTGCGTTTCCTCCAAATTTCAGCCCAAAACACCAAACCGTTCTTTTGCAGCAGGGTGCCAAAGAATTGCTGTCATTTTCCCACAGCCTAGAAAAGTACTCTCGCAATTTGCGAAAGCTTTCACAAATTCATTTGATAGTGTCACAAGTGCGAAAGTACTTTGCAAAAGTACTTTTTCCGGAAATGTGAAAAACATATTTATGGAGTGTTTTACCCCAAAATAAAGACATGGCTAGCATCCTCAGGGTCCGACTAGGTGAATACAAAAATAATGAGGTTGCTAGAGGGTCCCAACTTTAAATGCTATGCATTTTTCTTATCACCAACTGAAAACAAAATGGTTGATTTGTGACAGTAAAAGGTCCATTTGCAAAAGTAAAAATTGCATTTGTGACACTGTCAAACTTTTTGTTAACTTTTCCCATTGACTTACAATGGGAACTTGTTTTTTGAATAACGTTTGAACCATTTAATATTTTCTCACAAAATCTTCGAAAGGCACATAGGGGACCCCGGCCGCAGTTCCCTGAAGATTTTGCACTGGTCGCGGAAACTGTGCAACCTCTAGGCATGACCGTAGAATTCCAAAAAATGCATAAATGCACTCGCAGATCACGCTTAATAACTCTGCAGCTGTATTTCTGACCAGTACGAAACTTGACAGATCCCAAGGCATATCAGCCCTGATCATGTACTCCAAATTACAGGAAAATCCATTGAACAGTTGCAAAGTTATTAAGGTACAAAACTTGGGTTTAACATGTAAATGGCTCCTCAACCCTAACTATGGTAGCACTACCGTGCTACCATAATATATATATTCAGTGTTGGGGTTGAAAATGCCCTTGGACCCCACCGCCCACACCCCCAACTGGCATTGGGGTTGCCGGTCCTAACTCTCGCCCCATCAGATGCATGAAGAAGCAGAGGTATAGGAGAATGGGGTGAGAGTTAGGACCGACAACCACAATGCAGCCCCTGATGCCGGTTGGGGGTGTGGGCGGGGGTGTCCAAAGGGGTCTTTCAACTCTAACACCAAATTTCCTCACTTTTGTCACTGTGGAACATCCCTAATTAATGCATTAAACAGAGTTTTTTGCCTCTAATTTCCCTTCTTTTTGAGAATGATGCCGAGAAATAATGAATGTAATGTGGCAGCTGGAGCGAGGGGCCCGAAGGACCCTGTGCTCCCACCACATGATGTCTTGTGACATGGTAACAGGAACAGCAATGCAAAAAAAGTGTTAACAGTGGCACACATCATAACACAAGTGAGAATCAGAACACAAAGGGTAACGCACACGGTGGCGTAGACAGGAACGGTAATGCCAAGGGGGGATATAAATGCAAGTGCAAACATTAACTGTAACATTAATGGAAGCGCATATCCTGTGTTTTCTAAACAGGTGCATGCAGAAACACAGTGTGTACAAAGAATGTAAGCATTGTAATGGGGATTGAAGCTTAACACGAGCATGGGAAGTACTTAATTGGTAATATCTCAGCAACCCCATGACGTAGAAAAAATGTTTAAATTTCACAGAAATCATTCTTTTCCTGGCTACCGTTTTGTATTACATAGCCCATAGGGCTATGTGTCTCATGACGAAAAATCTGTATCTCACACCGTTTTCAAGATACGAGCTCCGAAAGGCGTGGCATATGCCACCTTGTTAGTCTATGGGAAGAAATGCCAGATTTGGGGTACCGTAACTTGGAAGTTGTGCAATATGTTTTCATCAACCAACAAAAGTCACATCTGTGACATGCTGGCTGTCTTTCCTCCAAATTTCAGCCCAAAAGACCAAACGGTTCTTTAGCAGCAGTGTGAAAAAGAAGTCCAGTCATTTTGGCCATAGTCTGGAGAAGTAGTGTCATGTTTTGCAACACCTTTCACAAGTTTTGCGACACTTTTGTTAGTGCAATACTAATTTGCAACACTACTTTTTCCAGAAATTTGAAAAAACATATTTCTGGGGTGTTTTACCAAAAAATAAAGACTTGCCATCATCCTCAGATTCCGATTAGGTGAATACAAAAATAATTAGGTTGCTTGAGGGTCCCAAATTTAAATGACAAGCATTTTTCTGATCACCAACTGAAAACAAAATGGCTGACTCATGACACTACTGGTGTGATTTGTGACACTAAAAACTGCATGTAAGACACTTTCTCACTTTTTGTTAACTTTTCCCATTGACTTATAATGTGAACTTGTTTTCCGAAAATCTTTTGAACCGTTTAATATTTTTTCACAAAATCTTCAAAAGGCACATCGGGGACCCCAGCCACAGGTTCCCTGAAGTTTCTGGACCAGTCGTGCAAACCGTGTGACCTGTAGGTGAGAGTAAAGAATTTGCTAAAAAGCATAAACACACATTTCATTGGCACTTAATAACTCCTCAGCTGTACCTCTCATTGGTACGAAACTTGCCAGATCCCAATATCTGCTATTCCCAATTCTGAATAGCAAATTCCAGCCAAATCTGTTGAACGGTGGCAAAGTTATTAAGGTGCAGAGTTTGAACCTTTAACCTTAAAATGGCTCCTCAACTCTAACTATGGTAGCACTACCATATATTAGAGCCAAAAACTCCATTTAATGCCTCAGTTAGAGTTGTTCCACGGTGACAAAAGTGAAGAAATTCAGTGTTGGGGTTGAAAGCCCCCCCTTGGACTCCTCCAGCCCACTCCCTCACCCGGCATCGGGGTGTGCATTGCTGTCATCGGCCCTAAGTCTCACTCCATCACATGTGTAAAGAAACTGAGGAATAGGAGAATGGGGTGAGAGTTAGGACTGAGGATCCCAATGGACACACTGATGGGTGGGGTAATGGGTCCAAGTGGGGCTTTCAACCCTAACACTGAATTTCCTCACTTTTGTCACTATGGAACAACCCTAACTGATGCATTAAACAGTGTTTTTTGCCTCTAATTTCTCTTCTTTTTGAGAATGATGATGAGAAATCATGAATGTAATGTGGTGGAGGGAGCATGGGGCCCTTCGCACAGAAACACAATTACAAACTCAAATAGTAACAGTAACAGCAAGAAAGTCGCAAAACAAAAGAGAAACGGAATTGAAAAATGAAAGGGCTGCCAGAAACACAAATGGCAATGCACACAGTGATGCAAACAAAAATGCAAACAGAAACAGTAGTGGAAATGCAAATGGTAACAGTAAGAAAAACACAAGCTCAAATGACAATGCAAAGGGTAATGCACATGGTGGCATAGATGAGAATGGTAATGCAAATGGGGACATAAATGCAAGTAGAAACAGTAACTGTAACAGTAATGGAAGCGCACACTCTGTTTTTGCCAAATAGGCGCATAGAGAAACACAGTGTGTACAAAGAATATATTAATTGTAATGGGCACTGAAGCTTAAAACGAACATTGGGAGTACTTAATTCTATTATCTCAGCAACCACAATATGTAGAAAAAAATTTAAATGTCACAAAAATCATGATTTTCCTGGCTAGGTTTTCAACATTGCATAGCCCAATGGGCTATGCAACTCGTAACAAAAAATCTGTATCTCGCATCATTTTCGAGATATGAGCCCGAAAGGCGCAACGTACGCTACAATGTTGGTCTATGAGAAAAACGTCAACTCTGGAGTACTGTAACTTTGCAGCGATGCACTATTTGCTCACCAAACTACTAAAAGGCACATCTGTGAGATGTTGGCTGTGTTGTCTCCAAATTTCAGCTCAAAAGACCAAACTGTTCTTTTGCAGCATGGTGGCAAAGAACTGCTGTCATTTTGGCCATAGTCTGGAAAAGTAGTGTCGTGATTTGTGACACCTTTCGCAAGCATTTGCAAAAGTGTCATGAGTGCGACACTACTTTGTGAAACTACTTTTTCCAGAAATTTGAAAAACATATTTCTAGGGTGTTTCACCCCAAAATAAAGACATGCCTTGCATCCTCAGTGACCAACTAGGTGAACACAAGAAGAATTGTTGCTAGAGGGTCCCAAATTTAAACGGCAAGCATTTTTCTGATTGCTAACTGAAAACAAAATGGCAGATTTGTGACACTGCTAGGGCCATTTACGACACTAAAAAGTACATTTCCAAAAGTGTCAGACTTTTTGTTAACTTTTCCCATTGACTTATAATGGGAACTTGTTTTATGAATAACTTTTGAACCGTTTAATATTTGTTCACGAAAACTTTGAAAAGCACATCAGGGACCCCGGCCGCATGTTCTCTGAAGTTTTTGGACCGGTCGAACAAACCATGCGGCCTGTAGGTTGCTAGCAAAGAATTCACCAGAAACGGTAAATGCATGACAGATCATGCTTCATAACTCTGCCGCCGTGTATCCGACTGGTACAAAAGTTGGCAGATCACAAGATGTATGGTTCTTGATCACGTTTTCCAAATTTCAGGCAAATCCGTTGAACAGTGGCAAAGTTATTAAGTGCAAAGTTTCACCATTTAACCTTAAATGGGGTACTCAACCCTAACTATAGTAGCACTACCATGCTACCATTATATATATGTGAAGAAGGTCATATTGTATCACTGGTTAGACCAATATATTTCAACGGTAACCAAATGGCTTCTAGAAATCCTTTTAGCATTACAAGTTGAAAAACTCCTTGCTGACATCTCGTGTTGAGGTCACACATATCAAAACATATGGGCACTCTTATATACCTTGTTAGCAACATAAACCCTTGGTGCATTATTAGCCCCTTAGTTACTTTCCTATTACTGCTCACAATCCCTGCTTGATAATATAAAATTTTTCCTTCTTTTGGGATCCAGGTCAATATTTTCTTTGCTTTTTTATATTATGCCTGTGGTGGTGCCAGGAGGGGGGATGTGGAATTGGGATAGGTTGTTTAAGCAATAATGTCTGACAGGGTGTGTATCATGCTGGCATGACATCATTCAACAGGTGGCTGGGCATGAGGCCACAGGCCAAGTGTGTCCAGTTCCTGAGGTGTGACGTTATCCCAGCATGACACACACCCTGGAGAGTATTATTGCTATTATACAATGGTTCATTGTTATAAAGAAAAAAAATTATTTTAAAGATGTTTAAGTTAGTGTGGAAAAATATTGTTGTATCTTAAGAGAAGATGCAAAAACAATCATGCTTTTGCAAACAATCATGAGGTTCATAGTGCTGAGACTAGACCCTTGATGTTGTACTGGGAAAATATCATGGGTCCAGCCCAAGACTGACCAATCAAAGCCCAGGATTCTTTCTTGCCATTGTATAATTGTTATTAATACTGTAGAAATGCCAATACAGTGCACACTCTGTTTACTCAGTTACATCTGCATTATGCTATAATTATCTCATAGATGATATTAAGTATTGCTACTGTATTGGCTTTCTTCAGTTAACTTAAATTCTGTATTTAAATAAAGTATATTAAATGTGAAAAAAGTGCTAACCTCTGGTAACAAGTGATTCAGTGCTCTTGATATCTCAAATGGTTTTTGGTCACTGCCCCGGCTCTAACAGGCCAGTACAAATTTGCATTTAATTTTGAAGGTCGGCAGCAAAAATGGATCTGTTTACCTCAAGGGTTTCACAACAGCCCCTCTCTCTTCCATCTACATATGATGGATGCCCTGGAAGTTTTCTCTAACCCACAATGTATTCTGCCACCAAAGAACAGCACTTTGACCTCTTGGATGAACTACTGACCTACTACAGAGGGTTGGCCTCAAGTGTAATCCTGCAAAGGTACAACTTTTCCAGAAACAAGTAATCTTTCTTGGCCTACACATCACAGAATAGGGCAGAGGCCCAGCTTGGAAGAATATCCAAGACCTAGAAGATTTGCCACTACCCAGCAGTGTGACAACACTCAGAGGTTTCCTGGGAATGGTCAACTATTCCAGGGACTTTATTTGTAACTTTGCACAGAAGGCCACTTCTCTGTATGAGCTTCTGAAAAAGGATGTTTTGTGAACTTTGGATCCCATCCACACTCAGGCTGTGACACTCCTGAAACAGGCCCTAGCCTCTGCTCCAGCACTGGTGAGCCCCAATCCAACATTACCCTTCCATCTGGAATTAGCCACCTCAGACATTGCCATGTCTGCTGTCCTTGCTGAGAAAGTAAATGGAACTGTGAGACCCATTGCTTATGCATTCTAAATGTTGTTATAAGTGGAACAGAAGTACAGTCTTTGTGAAAGAAACCTTCTGTCTGCCTGCTGAGCTGTCAAACATTTTTTGTATATCATAAGGTACTCACCTATCATTATCAACACAACCATGCACCCACCACTTTTATTTATTTGAGTTTTGGTGACCAGGTAAGTCCACTGAGACAATTATAGTTCCTTTTTAAGAGTTAACCTGGGGTTAAGATACATTGTACAGAGACAGAGCAGTTCTGGAGACCCAATCTCCTCAAAGACATAGACAGGATGTAAGCTGTCAAGAGGAGGGCAACTAAAATGGTGCAGGGTCTGCACCAGAAGACATATGAAGAGAGACTTAAGGAGCTTAATATGTATAGCCTTGAGGAAAGGAGGGAGAAGGGGACATGATAGAAACTTTCAAGTACCTCAAGGGAATCAACAAAGTTCAAGATGGTAGCATCTTTCAAAAAAAGAGGTGTGCAAGAACAAGGGGGCACAATTTGAAGATAGAGGGAGGGTGGCTCAGAGGTAATTTAAGGAAGTATTTTTTCACAGAGAGGGTTGTGGATGCATGGAACGGCCTTCCGGAGGAGGTTGTGGAGTCAAAAACAGTGGTGGAATTCAAGCATGCTTGGGACAGTCATATGGCAATTCTAGGGGGTGGGGGTAGGAAGAAGTAGGCTGCTGGTTAACTAGGATCTGCAGCTTATCCATTAGGTAGGGAAATGGGCAGACTGGGTGGGCCAAGCGGTCCTTATCTGCCATCAAATTCTATGTTTCGATGTAAGAAGGCAAATCATAGAACTTACAGCCCTGGAATATATACAGCAATATGACAAGGCTTGATACAAACTTATTTCAACAGAACACATCTACATTGCTAACAATGGAAACTTAACAGTTGCAGAGCTGAGAAACCAAAAACACAAGAGGCAGATCAGAAAATATACAGCCTTGGAATATATAATGCTTTATTAGAACACATTTCAATACAACATATTTTCAAATGCCACTGCAACAGAAACTGTTACAGAGCTGAGGAGTTAAAGGATGGATACAGAGTGAGGGGAAAGGGGAGGCAGTGAGCAGGTGGTAAAAGATTATGCAGCACAGAAGGCAGGGATGGGGAAAGGGTCTGAAGGGGGTAACAGAAGGAAAAACAGGTCAGGAAGGATATGTCATTAACAAAAGCAGGAGCGGGATACATAGGCTGAGAGATTGGCAAACAGATTAGATTGGAACATAGGGAGGGAGGAACAAAGACAGGCTGGAGAGAGGAAGAAAGTTCTAGGCAGAGACCTCTGTGAATGCAAAAAAACCTTCTGACAAAGACTAGACACAGCTTAGGTTTTAAGAGAAGGGGGAGTTAGGAAGATCAGAGGACATGAGGTGCTTATTGAGGGCATATGATCTCACTGAGGCAAAAAGGCAAGAATTTATGAACAAGTTTTAAATGAAACCCAGGGTGGAGTTCCTCAATTTGGTATTCAATTTGGCTTCATAAGGTAACCAGCCCAAAGAGGAGAGGATGTCACAATGGTGAGATCTGGCAGTATCTCCCAGGGCAAATCTTCACACCCTATGGGAAGCCTTAGACAGGAGGAGGAACTAGTAGAGAGCAGAAGAGGAGCACTGTGTATCAGGAGTGGAGGAAGGGACGAGGAAGCAATCTTAAGACAGGAAGCAGCAGTGAGGAATAGATGGACATGACAGATGAGTCCAAGTTTCTGCTTCAGAGATTTAACAACATTGGAGACATGTGTGTCAAGGGAGAGAGTGGAGTCCAAGGTGGTGCCCAAGTATTTAAAGGAAGGTACGGACTCAAGAGTATCAACATTGAGAGAGGTTATGCAAAGAGGAGGCAGAGATAACTTGGAGAGGGGTTGGAGGGTAAAGAGCATACTTTTCAGATTTTTGTATTAAGACCAAGGTGGTTTCAGCTGAACCAACCCTCAAGTGAGGCAAAGTCAGAGGCCAGATCTCTGTTGATCTGATTGATATCTGGAGATGAGCGATAGATGATAATGTCACTGCATAGAGGTGCACAGAAGCCCCACCACAAAAGCTGGGTAAATAATTAATGAAAAGAGAGACAGAATAATTTAGGGCCCAAAGTAGAGCCCAGCAGAACCCCATGTGTTATTGGCCTTAAATCCAAGACAGAATTTGCCCGCTTAACTCTTTGGGAACAGCTGGACAGATAACTTTTGACCCAATCCAGAGTGCTTGTGTCCAACATTAGAACATAAAGCTGATTGAGTAGAAGACCTTGATTCACCAGGTCAAATGCCTTACTGAGGTTGACAAAGATGGCAACTGTTGCACAACCTTGGTCCATACCCTGAAATATATCAGGAGTCACTTTTATCAGGGCAGTAAGGGTACTGTGATTCCTTCTGTTGACATAGGGAAAGTAAATTGAGAAGTTCAAGGAAGTCCTAAAGGTAGTTAGACATTGTTCTTTCTTGGATTTTAGCCAGTGGACAGAGAATGGATATGGCATAAAAGTTTTCGACAACAGAATTGAAGCGCCCCCTTATTTACCTGAATGACAATCACCACATTCCATTTATCTGGAACACTTCTAGAAAGGAAAAGATGATTGAGCAAGTCACAGACAGGGTGAGCAAGGGCTGGAGCACCCAGTTTAAGAAAGGTAGGCTCAAGGGAATCAAGGCCAGGAAAATTTTCTGATTTTAAGTTAGAGTAAATTTTGTAGCTCCTGGAGGGAGGCCAGTTTCAGATGGAAAGCAGGTTGAGCCCCATTGGAGTTAAGGGTGGATAGGACAGGGGGTGGAGAGGAGTAACTATGGAAGAGTGAGGTATATTTATGTAGATCAGTAAATAAATTGTTAAAGCCAGCCACAATGGAACTTCCGGTGACGTCAATAACACGAATGGCCACTTATTGGAGAGCTCCAATCATTGGGTGCCAGAAAAATCAATGATTGCATGCCATCCACAGAGAAAAAACCCTCATTTAAATAAAATAGCAACTTTCAAGATGCCGGGCCATAAGGGGCATACAAAAAGAGCAAAATCTTATAGCAGGCAAGCTGATCAGGGAGTGGTGCCAAAAGGAGGATTACGCCCAATGCTGTCTAGGTCTTCACTGCTGACAGGTTTGGGGAAAGATGATGGGGACTTGGATTCAGATCTTGCACCAGTCCTGACTAAAGCTGATAGTCATAAAATCCTCCAGATGCTACATAAGATAGATTCAAAAATGACCAGGATCCACAATGATCTTGAAAAACTGGAGACTTCCACAACAGCAATGGAGACAAAACTGGATACAGTGCAGAATGAGCACTTAGCTTTCAGTCATTCACTTTCATACCTTCATAAAAGGGAAAAAGATTTAACACTGAAAGCCGAAGATGCAGAAGAGAAAGTGAGGAGATATAATATTAGAGTTTTTAGGATGCTGGGGGAGGCAGAACAAGACAACATGGAACAATATATGGATTGCTGGTTTCCGACATAATGGAAATTAGATGAAAACTTCCCACAAGAAATAGTGCACACCTATGAGTCAATTGCCCCCAAACCTAAACCTGATGCTCTAGCAAGATCCATCATTATAACATTTAGTAAATACCCCATCAAAGAAAAAGTACTCAGATTGACATTGGGCAAGAAGGATCTGAATTTGGATGGACACAAGATGTATGTGGACCAGGACTTTCTCCCGATGATGCTTGCAAAGGGAAAACAAGTTCTAGCAGTAGTGAAACAGCTACGAGAAAAAGGTTTTAAAGCTCAACTGAGATACCCACCAAAATGATGGGGCCAGGATAAGGATGGTGGAAAAATGTTTGCTACATTGTTAAACATAGTTCCATACTTGGAAACACAAATGATTAATGTTCTTGACATTAAGGAGGACAAGGCTGAAAAAGAAATAGAAGACATACTGTGGGCGATCTTTCTAGGAAGCAGGAGAGCTAGCTGGCGAAGAGCAGATGCTTTACTTCTCATACACTCAGACATGGCACGTTGGGTTAGCCCTAGAAAATGTACTTGAAAAATGCAAATAGAAGATGCAGTGATCTAAACACAAGGAACCTGCAGTGGGTAAAGGGAACCTTTTACTGAAAGATTGTTTCGTGGAGGGACTTCCTGTATGCAGTGACACTAAGGGTGTTACATGATTAAAAGCACCAAGAGGATTTACAAGGACATTAGTGTGCAGATGTTATTTTCAGAGTGAGCTGATTAGATTAAAAACAGGCAACTGAAACTAATGAAACTGGTGAGACTTTAATTTGACACAAAAAGATTATTCAACATCTTACAAGTGTGTTAAATAGATTGAAGAACTTTAATTTTCTTGAAAAGGGGAGTTGCACGACCAGAAACTTTGGGTGGACACAGATTTAATTTCCTGTATGATCTGGTTAGAGGTTCACAGCAGATTGCAAATGTTATTGAAAATTGACTCATGTGAACAGTTTTTCCAGACTAATTTTGATTTATCTTGGACTTTTTGAAGTAAACCGGAGGAATTTCATTTTATGCCTGTACAAACAAAAGATATTTTACAGTGTGTTTTTTATGTTTATCAACTGAATGGTTTGCTTAACTTTGTAGATGAGAGTGGGTGAGGCAGTACCCCTTCTCCAGTACTCTGAGTCCTTTTCCTTTTAATAGTAATTCCACATTAATATTGTTAAGGATAGCAAATGATGGTGCAATTTTAATTTTGACTTCTGAATAGAATAATTATACCTCCAGACTGACGCAATAAATAGTAAGCTCATACATGCTGGGCAAGAAAGCATTTGGGATTGCCTAGGTTTGGTTATGTTTATAACAACGACACCTGGATTGTTTCCACAGAGTGACCACATTTCTAGAAGCTACAAACCCATTTAGAGGGAAAGGCTAGGCCTGATACACAGAGGCTGGACTAATCAACCTTTATCACCAAACAAGGTTGCTGACTCCCTCTGGGTTAGGATGAGCCCCACAGACGGTACTTAACATTGCTTGATTGTAGTCATGTAACCAACTTGTGGGGTTTAGCCTGTCTCAGTTAAAGGTTAACAAAGTTGCATGTTATCAGTAGTAGTGTAAGTACATATAGCTCATCAAGCATTAAATTTCAGCCAATCAGCAAGTGCCACGTCATTTGAAAGGTGGTTACTATGTCAATGCATCACCCCTTTTGCCACCGGAAGTCCCATCTTCTGTGCATTGTGGCAATGCCCTGCCTTCCCTTCCTGCCACAGGAAGTGATATGCATTTTCGTCCTCAAACTCATAAGTCTGCCCCTTTTCTACACCATATTTCCCTCCTCCTCCTCTCACATCCATTCCTCAAACTCACACCCAAGTCCCTCCTTCTCCTTCCCTAGCATCAGAGTGCTAGCAGCTCCTTGACTCCTTTCACTCGGACCCCTGGTTGGCTGTCCTAACTTGCATCTGGGTCCCTCTCCCTCAGATCGCAACCCAGCTGCACCATCCTAGTTCACACCAAAGTCCCTCCTCCTTTTCTGCACGGCACACCTGCCACTGCCTCCGATCTCAAACTCGACTCCCTTCTCCTCCTCCTCCAACCCCCACTCTTGCACCCGAGTCCTTCTTCCTCCACACCACCCTGCTCCCTCCTCCACCCCTGCTGCAGTGTCCTACCTAGAATTTGACTCCCCCTCCCAAATTTCTTCCCTCAAACTCCTGCTCCCTCCTTCTCCTCCCCCTCCCCATTGTACCTGAGTCCTAGCACCTCCATCCCCCCTATTTGCTCAATATTCATTCGCCCCCTATCAGTCCAGAGTATAAGGACAGAATGTGTGTAGAGCATTGTGACTTGCATTTTTTCCTTGGAATTCTATATAAACTGACATAGAAATTGATAGGGTAGAAGAGGCCGAGGGAAACATGGAGGCCTTATGGGTCACCTTACAAACCCCTGCTGGAGGTAAGGTCAAGCTGGGTGTAGTATATAGGCACCCGGGATGGGTGATGTTCTGGAGGATTGTTTGCTGGATAACATCATTGCTCAGTGTGGACCAAAAGGAGAAGGAGTGGTGTTGATGGGGGACCTTAACATGCCAGGTACAAACTGGGGAACCATGTCCTCTAAGATGGCCAAGGAGCAGAGGCTGCTGGACAGCTTCCAGGATGTGTTCTTAACACAGCATGTGATGGAGTCCACAAGGGAGGGGCATGTCCTGGACGTGGTTCTGGCAGTTGGGGATCTGGGAAGGGACCTGGTTGTAGAGGATCCCCTGACTGGGAGTGACCACAATACAGTCTAGTTTCAAATAAGCTTTGGGGAGGGGGCTAGAGACCTAGGACACTGGCAGTAGACTTCAGGGGGGCAGGCATTGTGGGCATGGGAAATATTCTCAAGGATCACTTGAAGAGGATTACATCAATGACAAATGTGGAAAAGAGATGGGAGGTCATAAAATGGGTCTTCATGAGGCAGTCAGGACATGCGCTAAGGTAAAACATAAGCAAGCAAGGTCACATAAACCATGCTGGTGGTCCAGTGAAGTTCAGGTAGTGGTCAGAGAAAAAAAGGTGGCCTACAAAAAATATAAAACAACAAGAGGGGACAGGGAAAAGGAAATGTACCATCTTGCATCTAAAAAAGTCACCTGGATGGTGAGGGGGACAAAGTCCAGTAAAGAGCAGTGGTTGGCACAGGAGATACATGGAGAGGAAAAGGGGTTCTTCCAGTACATTGGAGAGTGGAGAAAGACTAAGGGCCATCTCAGTAGATTGAGATCAGAAGGAGGGTGGGTGGAAGAGGTGAGGAACAAGGCAGCGGTATTAAACGAGTACTATGCCTCTGTGTTCCCTAGGGAGGAGAATGGGATATCTACAAAGCAAGGCATGATGGGGATAGAAGCGGTAGTGAGTGGGATCAGGGGAACAACAGAAAGGGAGCAAGAGAGAGGGAGAGGTACCCCAGTGGTGTCACATCAGGATAAGGATAAAAAGGCCAGAAACTGGAAGGGACAGATGATGCTATCTCCACCAAAAGGGAGTGGTTAGCTCTCAAGGCCCAAAAGAAAGATAAATCTCCTGGGCTGAATGGCATTCATCCGAGAGTACTATGGGAATTGGCGGACATACTGGCTGCACCCCTCGCGGAGCTCTTCAACAGGTCACTTGAGACAGAGAGGGTACCTAGGGATTGGCGAGAGGCACATGTGGTGCCAGTCCATAAGGGGGGTCAAGGGAAGTACCAGGTAACTATAGACCCATCAGTTTGACCTCGGTGGTGGGAAAATTAATGGAGAGTATACTAAAGGAATGATTGGGGGTGTACTTGGAGGAGGTGGGAGGTCTGGATAGTTGGCAACATGGGTTTGTGCCAGGTAGATCATGTCAAACCTATCTTGTGGAATTCTACAAATGGGTAACATCAGAACTGGACAGGGGAAAGCCTATGGATGGATTATTCTTAGACTTCAGCAAGGTGTTTGACTCTGTCCCCCACAATGGTCTGGTGGAGAAACTGACAGGGTTGGGGGTAGGTCATTTGATGGTCAGATGGATTGAAAACTGGCTAGCTGGATGCACCCAGGAAGTAGTGGTCAGTGGGGAGCTCTCTAACCCTAGAGCGGTCGGTAGTGGGGTACCGCAGGGCTCGGTTCTGGGTTCAATCCCATTTAATGCATACATATCAGACATCAGGGAGGTTAGAGGGTGTGAAATAAGTCTCTTCACTGATGACTCCAAGATGGGAGCAGTAGTTGAGGGGGAAGAGGGGAGGTTGGCCCTGCAAGGGGACCTGGACACCCTGGAAAGCTGGCCTCACACATGGAAATTAAATTTCAATATCACCAAGTGCAAGGTGTTACATCTTGGGTGGGGGAAACCCTAAACACAGGTACACCCTGGGAGCAGAGGTGCTGGAGGCCTCAACAGGGGAAAAAGACCTAGGGGGTCATGGTGGATGCATGTATGAATAACTCTGAGCAGTGCAGGAGAGTGGCTAGCAAGGCAAACAGGATGTTGGGATGCATCACAAGGGGGATCATCTCTAGGAGCAGGGAAGTGATTCTGCCTCTGTACAATGGACTGGTTAGACCACACCTTGAGTTCTGTGAACAGTACTAGAGACCACACTTGAAGAGGGACATACAGCTCCTGGAGAGGGTACAAAGGTGGTCAACTAAGATGATACGAGGACTAGGGGATTTGACGTATGAGGACAGACTTGAGGAGCTCTGCCTGTTTTCATTGCAGGAGAGGAGAGACAGGGCAGACATGATTGAGGTCTTCAAGTACATCAAGGGAATAAATAGGGTAAACATGGAGGGGATCTTTTCAATTCAATTCAATTCAACTTTATTTTTATAGTGCCTTTCAAAACCAAGGTGCTTAACATAAAAACAAACAACCAATATAAATAACATTAAAACATAAAAATGGCATTATAAATCACTAGGGGAAAGCCAGGTCAAATAAATAAGCTTTAAACTCAGTTTTAAATCTACTGATGGTTGGCCATTCTCTCAACTGATGAGGTAGAGAATTCCACAGGGTAGGTGCTGAAAAAGCAAAAGCACAAAAGCATTTAGATTAAAGCAGGGAGGTATCACCAGAGGACATGGTTTGAAGTTGGAAGGTGGAAGGGTGGGGGAGAAGAGGAGGAGGTTTTTCACTGAGAGGGAGTTGGACCCTTGGAATGTGCTGCCTGGTGAGCTGGTTCAGAGATCTACAGTGGAGGGCTTCAAGACAGGGTGGGACAGATACAGAAAGTTAATGTATTGGATGATGGCCTGGCCCCCGGGGTGGGGTGGGGATGGATGATAGGGTTTTCTGGAACACAAGGGGGGGAGGACCTCAGCACCCAACTAGGGATCTGAGGTTCGAGCAGACTCAATAGACCATAAGGCCTAATCTGCTGGCAATTAGTATGTTAGTATGTTAATATAAAGAACACACCATCCTGCAGATGTAGTGATCAGAGAGGACTATTTGGTGACACTGGTGTAAGCACACTTGTTTTGATACCAGGTACATATTTTTAAAGGTTTAGAAAAAAGTATTAATGTACCCTATGAATGCCCTACGAAGAACTCCTTGTAAAATGTTCAATGGCATCTCAGACTGGCAAGGCAGCATTCATTAGTCTGCAAAACAGTGTGTATGCATGTGTGGGCATTAGCCAACTAGCATGTAAAGGAAAAAAACATCTCTACACTACTTTGGACAGAAAAATAACTTTATAAATCTTCCCTTTTTTGTAGTAAAAAAATGTATATGTCCTCCAAGTTTCCTGTGAATATTGCAGAAAATATCATTCCTATTGAGGCTGCTGATTTAAGAAACAAATAACATTTTTAACATACAATGAAAAGAATGTAATCCACAGAAAATGTTCTTGTTAAAAGTTTGGTGAGTCAGGAAAACAAATTTCCCTTTTAATACAGAATGAGAAGCACATAAAGTCCACTGAATGCATTCATAACATGTTTAATGGTGTTAAGTCCATCTGCAGTCATCACTTTACTAAGAGTAAGTGACTAGATTCTGAAATCTTTGCTTCCAAATAAATTCTCATCCTATTGCTAGCTCCTTGTAAATCACTTTGAATACTGATGGGCTCATCATGAATTCTTAATAAATTATCTCTGGGAAAACAATGAGATCAATGACATACATTTACATGCGAAGAGGTAGTTTTTGTAAATGGTACACAGGGGGTGTTTTGTTAATGAGCTGGGCGACTCCGATGAGCTCATCTTTGAAGAATAGAATGAGACACTGTTTCACATGTGAAAGGATACTTTTGTGAAATCATACACAGGGATCTTTTGTGAGCTAGCTGGGAATGCAGAGTTACATTATTCACACTCGGGGGAATGGCTCTGTTCAGAGTGTGGGAGATTAAGACAGATGGGGATAAATCAGTATGATATAATCAGTTACACAATAGAATGGTACATACATTTACATAGTAGGCATCTGGGAAAAGGCTTTCAGAATCTTACAAATGAAAGCACGATGATATCAGGAGGGGCTTGCCATTTGAAAGTCAATCTCACAGTCTTATATAAAGCCAGTGTTTGGGGCTTGATTGCACAGTTTCCAGAGATTCAAGGAATCTCTTTTATTGAATTTGTGCAGATTATCTGAAACATTCAAGAAGATAGCCAAGAACAACGTATCTCAAGTTGATATTCCTGCAGGAGGATAGACTGTCACACCACCAAATGAGAAGCAAGAAGAGAAAATGTCTATCTGGGAGCCCAAGCCTGCATTTGTGTACTATACAATGTGTGACAAGGAATGCCCTACTCAGACCTTGTTGAGTGGAATGTTTGGTGATATGAAAAGGAAGCTGGCTACACAGTTTGGTGAGTCTGAAAAAGTTAAATCAGATACTCCTTACCAAGAGCCACCACTGCCAGACCTTCAAGTGCACACAGAGAGTGAATCTGATACTGTGAAAATGGAGACTGAAAGAAAGAGTGACCTGGAGTAAGAGCCGCAGAGTGATACCGATACACAGTCAGAAGCAGCATCAGAACAAGAGTCAGAGGATGGTGAAATTCCTACCACCAGCAAGCCCCAAGCTAAGGAAGAAGAAAAGGATACAAAAGAGCCATGTCCAGAAGAGGTAAATTATTGTATGTTTTTAAACATTAATGAAAGTGTGTAGGGGTGACAGAGACATGTATGCATACAATAACTTGAACAGATGAGTTAGAGGTCGAACAAGAACAAATGCTGTTTTTTTTTTATTTTAATAGAACAATGAATTTGGGAGGGAGCAGCAGTCATATTTGGACACCATGGATGCTCGAGTCTCCACAAACCTACTGTGTGACTGTGTGTGCTGTTTTAAAGATACAGATGTAGGTATTAATCAGCAGTATGAGGGCCAGTTTGCTAAAAATACAGAGAATAATAGAATGTATCAAAAGAAAACAGAAAATACTGTAATCACTGCACAACCAAAGCCCTCTTGTTCAACAGAGATTAGACAGAGTCCCTCAAGTAAAAAAACAAATGTCACTGTTAAGCTCCCTAAAACTGACCATGGCATGCATTGTAAGTATGCTATGTACCATACTGTTTATGGCATAATTGCCTCATTGATACAGAGGGTGATACATTGTGAATTGGTTGATTCCTGTCCCAGTTGTGAGATAGATGATCCGGGCCAGAAAAAAACATTCCTGTATCCTTGATGATGTGACGTCTAAAGAAGCATACATAAATGTTTGTGAAGCCATACATATAGGGCAGCTCATGCCAGTGATCTTGGCAATTGCTATGAAACATCAGGAGTTAAGTGTGACCAATTCTACCCTGGAAACTATGTCATCTTCTAGATGATGTGAGAAAATCCAATGACCCCATGTGGTTAGTTATACAAATGTTACAGCAGACAGACAGAGAGATTAAAAAAGATGCCTACCATCTGGTCTGCAAAGGCTCCTTTGAAATATTTCTAAAAAGAAGTTTAGGGACCATGTTAATTTAAAAAAAAATAATTTACCCTGCTCTGTAGCATTTTATTTTGTGTGTGTGTGTGTATACCTTGCAATACCAAAAGCACAGTATTTTATTTTACAGAGTCAAGGAAAATGCAAGCAAAAAGCACATCTAAGGACTTATGTGTCTGATCCTGAAACATTACTGCGAGACCTCAATGTTGAATTTGCCCAAGTTTGAAACATGCAGTTGTGACCTACTTGCTGCCACTGAACTGATGTGGCTTGCCCCCACAGACATATGTGAGGATATAGATAAATTTATGAAACCATCTGAGTTGTCACTTTTAGAAAATGTTATACTGTTTGCTGTTATGTTTCTGAAGGAGTCCAAATGTCTTTGTTACTTTTATTTAATGATCATCATAGCCATGTGTGTGTCTGATCTGAAACAGAAAAAACAATTAGATATCCCTGAAATTATGAAAGTGGTTCTCAGCTTATCAGACTGCTTCATGGGCTGAAAGGTCACTATACATCACACTGTATGTTTTTTTCAGTGAGTAGAAAAATGGGAATCCCCCTGCCAGTGTGTACAGTCACTTATTTATGAACTAGTAAATTATAGATCAAAACAATCTGTTTTAAACAGACAGCACTGTGTGTACTTTTAGAGACAAGCCAAGAATGTTTTGATGACTTCCCAAAAATACCCTTGAAAATAACCACAGACTATTCAAAGCAAGAAGGTGTTACTCTTCAGCAAGCAATGGAAGATATTATTATGATGTGTATGCATGGTCCTTACGATCTGGAAAACTTTTTTATTTGTTTCTGTGCCGCTGTTGATCTCTTAGTGTTTAGTCTGCAGAAAGAGGGCAATAAGGCTGTCATCATATATTATGCAGAAGCTGTTGCTTATCTTGTGTTTAATAAAAGTGATTTAGCACTCACTTTTTCTGAATATAAAAAAGTGACACATTAATCTGTATAACAGTATTATGATATACCTTCAGATGATACGTGATAAAGAAATGATCCCAGTATTCCTGTCAGTCTTGGAGTGTACCATGTACCATGTGATAAAGGACATCTTAAAGGACTCTGTATATGTTGGAATCAGGAGTGAGATGAGTCTCTTTGCAGATGACTTGAAACTGGGGGCAGTGGTGGATGCGGAGGAGGGGAGGGTGGCCCTACAGGGGGACCTGGAGGCTCTGGAAAGATGGTCTAGAAAGTGGAAGCTGAGGTTTAATGCAGGGAAAAGCAAGGTACTCCACCTGGGGGCCAGAAACCCAGGCCAGGTGTACACCCTGGGGAAATACTACAAGTCTCAATGGCTGAGAGGGACCTGGGGGTGGTGGTGGATGTCAAGATGAACAACTCTGAGACTTGTAGGAGGGCAGCAGCCAAGGCCAACAGGATGCTGGGATGCATCGCTAGGGGGATCACCTCCAGAAGGAGTGAAGTGATACTCCCTCTGTATAACTGCTTGGTGAGGCCGCACCTGGAGTACTGCATGCAGTTTTGGAGGCCACACTTAAAGAGGGACATTAACCTCCTGGAGAGGGTCCAGAGGAGGGCAACCAAAATGATTTGGGGCTTGGGGGACAGGACATATGAGGAGAGGCTCAAAGAGCTAAATATGTACACTTTGGAAGAGAGAAGGGACCGGGGGGACATGATAGAGGTCTTCAGGTACATGAAGAGGGTAAATAGGGGAGGAACAGTGAGGGTGCTTCAAAGGAAGGAGGAAGGGGCCACTAGAGGGCATGGGTGGAAGCTGGAGGGGGGAAGATTCAGGGGAGAAAGGAGGAGGTGCTACTTCACTGAGAGGGTGATAGAGCCATGGAATGCACTACCTAGGGGCTGGTGGAGGCAGAGACAGTGGAGGGTTCAAGAGGGGTGGGACAGGTACAGGAAGGTTCAGGGAAGCAAAATCCAATGCAGCAAGAATATCCAGAACTGGGAAGGGAGAAGCCAGAGAAGGCGAGGGGGACAGCAAGGTCAGCACCCAGGATGGGGGCTGACCAACCGAGCAGACACGAAAGACCATTAGGCCTATTCTGCTGGCATCTTAGTATGTTAGTATGTTAGTATGTTAGTATGTTGTAAAGAAAACTGCAGTCGATATATCCTCTGGAGCTGCATTGAAACCGTTGCCAGAAGGGAAAATGTCTCTGATTAAAAGTATGTCACCATATTTTTGGCATGTGTATCTAAATGCAATAGACACAAAAAAGAATGATAACATATTTACTGTGAACTGCATCTTTTCTGCTACAAAAAAGCCCTTAAAGAGCGCAAACCTCAACATGAGTGGTGTATGGCCAATGTGTGTATGCTTTGTACTCACCTTATCACCAGGGAAATGTGGCTGAAGCCCGTGCCTGTGTGAAACACACTGCCCAATTGCTACTGTCTCTGTGCATCTTTAAAGTGGAATGTATAAGGACTCATGTTGCATGTACTGTAAACTGATAATGCTGTACTCCTTTGTATGGATTATAGTCTGTAGTAACATGGTTGACGTATGTTACAGAGCCTGTAAAATACTACTGATATGACTTTTGTAGGATACATATACAATATAATCAAGTATTGACAGCATAGACACGTGATAGTGTTGTAATCATTTGGATGTTTTACGTTTGTATTAACATGATTCTGTGTGTATCACAAGGTGTATAAAATACTATTATGACTTTTGTAGGATATGAATAAAATATAGTTACATGTTGCTGTTTGTGAATGTGACAAAATGTTTAAGGAATAAAAGAGCTCACTCATTATTTTACTGGTGACAAGAGGCTGGCAAGCTAATGGGTGCTGATGAAAGAAAATGGCTGATCATCTGCTCCAGAGGATATATTTTAATGCAAAAAAAAGTGGGTAGTTTCACCGGTGTGACTCAGCTGTACAAGGCTGCAAAAAAATTGATAACAGTGTCATCAGGAAAGGTGTTGCAGAATGGCTTTTAAGGCAAGGTCCTTACACTTTACACAAACCTGTGAGAGTCAGATTCAAAAGAAATCCTGCCATTGTTCCTGACATAGACAGACAATGGTAGGCCAATTTAGTGGTTATGGGTCAATATGCAAAGTACAATAAAGGTTTTAAATACATGCTGACATGCATCAACGTGCTGTCCAAGTATGCTCTGGTAGTGACTTTAAAAGACAAATCAGGCAAGGCTGTAATGCAAGCCTTCAAAACTATTTTTAAAAGTGGACGCATGCTTCAGAAGCTGCAGATAGATCAGGGTAAAGAATTTCTGAATTCTTCCTTAAAGACATCATTAAAACAAAAAAAGTACACCATTTTGTGACAAATATGAGTTTAAAGTCATGCATATGGTGTTACTTTACAGCCCAAAACACATGGAAATATATTGATGTGTTGCCCAGCCTGGTGCACAGCTATAATTATACTTATCACTGAATCAGCAACACAGGTTGATGGATGTCAACCCTTCCAATCCCTGGGTGTATGGAAGAACGTCTACAGCAATACTGTTCTTGGGGAAAAAAAAACAAAAGGGTACCTTTCAGAAAGGTGATCACGTGAGAATATCTAAGCTGAAAGGAATATTTGAAAAGGGATCTGACCAGACATACACAGATGAGATATTTATTGTGACGGAGGTCTTGACAAGACAGAGACCCACCTATAAGCTAAAAGACTATCACAGAGAAGACATTAAAGGTACTTTCTATCCAGAGCAGTTGTAGAAAATTGAACCCAATGAGGACAGGTTGTATAGGGTACTGCACATCTTGAGACAGAGAAAAAACATGGAAGAAGAAAAACCTGGTATCTGATAAAGTGGCAGAGGTGGCCCGATATATTCAAAAGTTGGGTCGAGGCAACACAGGTTCAGGACATTAGAAGCCCAAAAGATTCAACATGTTCAAACATGGCTTTTACATCACCTTGCTGAACAACACTTTGCATGTTTTTTTCTCGATAATACTATATTCACTTTTACAGTAAACTTACCACAAATGCTTGAACTACCAGGTGAATGGGAAGTGGGGCTAGCAGAAATTCAGTACCCCCATACCTTGCACAATGTACCTGTATACAAAAACAGGTTCACTATGCTTTATCAACCTCTAAAAGTAGCCCAAAGTAAAATGGTGCTGATCGGCCCCTATACTGAGTCAGCAGCATTTAAAAACCCATCGGGCTATTATCATGACATGACGCGTGTTATCAGTCAAGTCAATAAAAGTATATTTGAAGTATATTAACTGCCTGTGGTTTTGGAACATAAAGCCATCGGGAGAGAAATAAGCATTGACAGTGACATCAAATACATTCTGTTCATGCATGGGCAATTGCAGTACCTTTTGGATTTTAGCAGACTCGAGGTAGGCATGGGAAAGAATGTAGCAAAGAACCCAACAGATATTAATGGTGGATTTTATACATTATATATCTACATTGACATTATTTTGCATGAAATAGTGGGCAACAGTCTAGTGCCTTTGCTGAGATGTGTACCCATGAAGGGCCAAGAGAATGAGATAATGATCATGACCTATGATAAACCCCACTATCAAACAGTCAGTAAGCATCAAATCGATGCTATCACTATTGAAATAAAGAATGATCAAAACAAGCTTGTGTCATTTCTGTTTGGAAAGGTGATCATGAAGTTGCACTTCCGCACCCAGAGAGTACTTTAAAACTTAAGCCAGGATGGTGATTGTTCGACATTATGGGGACCCTGCATTGTACAGAAGTTATTACAAGGCACAGGTTGGATATGGTCTTCTGGGCTTTCATGGACTTCCTACTATGTATGGATATGGTATAGGAGGGATATTCCATAGTCTGTTTAGAAAAGCAGTACCATTTTTGTGAAGGGGGTTCAAAACTGCGAAACTGCATCTACAAATAGCCACTCAAAATGTCACAAAGGATGTTATGGGGCATGTGACTAGCGCAGTCAATCAAAGGATGTCAGAAGGAGGAGATAAGACCACTCAGAGTGGTTTGGGACTGATGATGTTCAAGAGAGAGAGAAAGAGAAAGCTCAGAGTACCCCCTTCTCTTCTCATTGGACCACCCCACTACTTTAAAAGGCACACTTCAAAGTGCAAAGCTGCACATAAAAGAAAGAGTTCAAAGTCCAAAGGATGTTCAAGGGAGCATAAAAAAAACTAGAGAGCTCTTCTAAAAACAAAACATGGCCTTCATGCACTGCGGGTTGGACAAATGCACAAAGTCAGAACTGGACTTGTTTACTGTTGCTCCCACACAGACAAGCATTGAAAAAAGCATTTATGTAGAGATACCCCCTCTGGCCGCCCTTTCAAAAACTTCACTGATAAAATTTTATATAGCAGGGAATGGCGAAGACTATTTGGATGTAAACAACATGCTTCTTTACCTGGTTTGTAAAATCACTGAAATGGATGGCTCAGATATAGCAGCAGCAGCCAAGGTAGGCCTCATCGACTACCCAGTGGCCACCATTTTCAGTCAGCTGGATGTGACAGTCAGGGATTGGCTCATCAGTCAGAGCAATAACTGTTACACCTACAGGGCTATCATAGAATCTGTGCTGAACTTCAGAGAAGAGACCCTTTCTACCCAATGCACTGCAGGGTTATTTTACAAAGACACCCCAGGGAAACACAAAATCACAGACAGAGCCAGTGACAATGTGGGATTCAGTAAAAGAAGCTCTTGCAGGCATCTCAGCAGAGGGGTGGAGCTTCAGGGCCGCCTGCACACAGACTTGTTTTTCCAAGAGAAACTGATGCTGAATGGTGTGGATATTAAAACTAAACTGATGAGTAACAGGGACAGCTTTTGTTTGATGAGCGGAGATGTTGATCTTTATACACTAAATATCATGTCTGCCTCTCTGTTTGTCAAAAGGGTAAAAGTGACTCCCGGTATTCATCTGAGGCATTCAGAAGCCCTGCTGTCCTCCAGTGCTAAATATCCCATAGATAGGGTGGGGATGAATGTGTTTAGCATCTCTGCAGGGAGCAGGGTCTGCAACCAGGATGATCTGTTTTTGGGACAGTTACCAAAAAGGATGGTCACAGGGAATGTTGACAATGATGCTTTTAGGGGTTCCTACACTAAAAAAAACCTTCAATTTTAAACATTACAACATTAATTTTGTGGCTGTGTATCTGGACAGTGAACAAATCCCAGCTAAGCCTTTCCAGACTCCGGTGTTACCTCGGAAGAAAAAACAGTCCTTTCAGGGGTCCCACAGGGGTCCATCCTGGGGCCACTACTCTTCAACCTCTTCCTCAACGACCTTCCCAGTGTCTGCCACCAGAAATTACTGCTCTACACCGATGACGCAGTCATGTTCACCAACCACCAAAATGCGGAGCTCCTCGAGAAACAATTACAGCTTGAATTCATGCACATCAAAGAATGGTTCAAGTCACACAAACTGGTCATGAACTACAGCAAAACAAAGATTATGACCTTCTACAATGCCAGGAGCAAGTACAAAGCCCATGACCTCACCATCCTAAACCAAACAGGGACCTTACTTGAACACATTCCTGATTTTAAATACCTAGGTGTCACATTGGACAGCTCACTGTCCTACCATCAGCACATAGATTCTGTTGTCAAAGCCACCAACATCCATATAGGCCTGCTCTACAGGCACAAACACTGCATGACTCCTAACACTCTCCGGTTGGCTATCAACAGCTCTGTCACCTCCATCATCGATTACGGGCTAGCAATTTATGGCTCTGCCTCTGCCCGATGCAGAATTACAGTTGCACTCAACAAAGCATGCAGGCTGCTAACTGGGGCTGATCAACTTACACACACTTGTGACCTGTACACTCTGGCAGGATGGCTACCTCTCACCAGCCAGATACAGTATCAAACCTGCCTCTTAGCCAAAAAAGTCCTCCTCGGGGTCATTCCCCCGGGCATTGAAAAGCTACTTATTGACCACCACAGCACCCAGAGAACTAGAAGTTCACAACAACTAACCTTCCTTGTCCCCAGATGCCGGACTACCATGGGTCAGAGGACCTTTGCCCACAGAGCACCACAGTGGTGCAATACTCTCAACAAAGAAACTCTTACTGCTGCTGCTCTTGACCCTTTTAAGAAACAACTCTGACTTCATCTCATTTCAACTAGTCATTGTGACTGCCTCGCCTAATCAGGGGCCCACCGTTTACTGCCCTCCACTTCAGTCTTGAAAGCTATCTCTCCCCGCCTTGCCTCCTTCTACTTGCCTACCCCCTTGCCCCCTCTCCCTTTCCTCCTCTGGGGCATTTCTTGACTTCTATCCCTCCTCCTCCCCTTTAGAGCTCTTACCCTCACCCTCTACCCTCAGACAATGGCCTTCCTGCCTGCATACCCCCTTCCCTCTCACCTGCAGTGCTTATTTCCAAGATTGCCCTTGACTGGTTATGTCATGCTACCTAACATTTGGCACATTTTTAATTACTGGAATTTCCTAAGCCTCAGTCTCTTACTTCATGTTATTGTGTAACTATGTATTATTATGTTGACCTTTGTATGTATGTATACCCCCCATTCCTTCGATGTGGAACCTTTGTAAATGAGCAGTTCCTGCTCAAAGGTATTTGTAATCCTAGATTTCAATAAAATAAAATAAAATAAAATAAATAAAAGACTGATTTTAGAAATGCTGTGAGAGAATATTTTAATCTAGTGAAGGCAGCCAGAAAGCACATGAAGGACTGCACCCTCATTGCCAAACGCCAGGAATTTACCCAAGTGTATATACTGTTTGCCTTTGATCTGTCTCTGGACCAAGAATGTGTTGACAATTACTCCCTGATTAGAACTAGGAGCATCAGATCAGAAATCATATTTGCAGAAACCCTTCCTCATACAGTTAATCTCATTGTCTATACTTTTTTTAACAATGCCATTGAGAAGAACCAGAGAAGAAATGTAATTTTTGATTATATGTGATAAACCATAAAAATGAACATCAAGCAGCTTGAAAAATTTTAATCCATGACCTCCATATCCGTGACTTTTTCTGGGTGCGCTTCCCTGTGATATGCTACCCAAGGTGATATTGAGAAATCTCCCCATGGCACTGGTCATCAGTACTGGCCCCCATCATCTCCCTGGACAGCACTGGTTAGCCGCAGACATCTCAGAAGATGGGTCCAGGCAGTTCTACGGTTTTCATCCTGATAATTAAGCACGAATGACTTGGGGCTTTTTAAACAGAAATGCAAAAAGTATCCTGTACCAAAATGCACAGTTGCAAGATACCTTCTCTACAGCCTGTGGATTTCACTACATTTTTTTCTTACATCACAGATGTAAAGGATTTTCTTATGCTCAAGTTCTAAAAATGTACTCTAATGTTTTACTTAAAAATGATGCCATGGTGACTGGTTTTGTACGTCACCCTTTCAGACATTTGAGCATGTCAGAGCATGCTCCTGCCATCTTTCAACATGTTCAGACTTGTTTGACTTATAATGAGTTTAAAATATGCAATTCCTTATAACTCAAAAAGATCATCTATAAAAGCATATATGAACCCATTTTTTGATTTGCGTCTTTCTTCAGTCATGAGACAGTGTATAAAATATTAGAAGAAAGTCCATAAAATGTGATACACATTAAAGGTAGGATTATTAGTAAAGTACAAAAAACAGTAAAGACATCTCCTGTTAAAAATGCACATAAATGAGTCATACATCAGATGTTGGCTAACATACAGAAATATTAGCACCTTTTGGTAAAAAATACTAGCATATTCAATATGAGGTAGGCTAACATAGAGAAATTATTCAATATGAGGTAGGCTAACATACAGAAATATAAGCACTTTTTATAAAAAATGCTATCATATTCAATATGAGGTGGGCTAACATACATCAAACTATTTCTAGTACAAACACACTAATATTGGTTGTACACATCGACCAGAGGTATATAATACTTACATTTATAGAAAGAGTTGTGCTGTTTTTTTAATGTCTTTCATCTTTTGTGTGCCACTGACCAGTTGCTGACTGGAAAGGGCTCAGTGTTTTTTGCATCAGCTGTCTTTCTACTTTCAACATATCTCATATTTGCCAAATGACCAAAGACTGATGTGGGTATGTTAGCCTCAGTGGTGGCTCTCAGAAAAGCATTCCAAACCTTTGTTTTTTTTGGTAAAGGATAGTGTGTGTGGCCGTAGCCACCCTTAGCAAATCAACCATGTGAGACCCAAAAATAACATTACCTTTATACAACAATTCACCCTTATCGTTCCAAAAAAAGAATATCCTTATTCTTTGCCATCTGATTTAATAAAAGTTCAGCATTCTTTTAGACCTTTGAGAAACACTGTTTAAGATGTCTTTTTCCATGGAACTCATGACAGAAAGTGTCTCAGTGGTGGGTTGCAGAGAAACAGCATTGGAGTCAGGCATCAATAAAGTCAAACTGGCTTTTGTCTGTTCTCCTTGACATACCAGAGTGAGGTAATGATGCAACACGATGGAGTACAGCTTGGCATTGTCATGATCTGTCAAATCAGTCCGGGAAAGTATAGATCTCATTTCAGTATCCAAGCTGGACGTTGCTACTTTTCTCATGTCCTCATCAGGATAGTTCACTTTCAAATGGTCCAGTTGCTGTTGTGGTACCAGATATATTTTCTGAGTAAAACCCATTACCTGTTAGCCAGCAGTCTCATAATCAAGGTAATAGTGATTCCCAACAATGTCCCTATGAACCCGCCTATCTGGTTCACAATCTTTTTTTTTCGTATTTAAGACACCTTCCTGTTGCTTAAATTGTTTATGACTCTTCCCCTTTGTTCAGAAAAGCTAGTTGTTTAGCTGACAATGGTATGTTTCCCTTTAGAGTGTGTAAAGCAGCCTCCGCTATGGTGGATATCAAGTCATCAGAGGCTGAGCACAAAATAGCTTTTCTTAAATGGGGAGGTCCTCTCACCAGTACTTTTGGAATAGACAAGTTTCGCTGCAGCCTTTTAGACATAATGGCAATACAGCATCTTGTATTTCTAGGACCAGAATGTGAGTTTTCAAGATGTGTGCCACCGGCCAGTCAAGGGGAAACAAACCACTATGCAGCCTATATTCATCTGGGGTACCAGCTCTTAAATTAAACAATAAATAATCATAAGGTCATCTAGTGGCATCTTCAAAAGCTTCTAAAAATAATTTTGCCTGGCTGATGTGCATCTGCCTTGCCAGAGTCATGATCTGCAGTTTGTCTCATGGGTTTTCAAACAAAACCATGTAGTTGGCATTTAGTGCAATGGTCCAGCTTTTCTTGCCTTGTCAAAACACATTGGGTGGGATATTCAGACTGCAACAGGCTGTGGCACAAGCCTGGGTGCAGAGCAACTTGGATGCACAGGGGGGTTGACAGGGTGATATTCAACAGAGCTACGCCATGGAACAGCATCGTTGAATATCACTCCTTGGCCACCTGCAGTGCACATGGCGCAGTAGCACTGAACCAGCGCAAGAGGCCAGAGTGGAGCAGGGGGATGCACATGCACAAGTGCTCTTGTGAAATGGCGCAACCACCATGATATTCAAAAGTGCACATGCAAATGGGGCCATAATGTATGTAAGGCACAAATGGGGTCATTTGCATGTCATTATGGCCCCATTTGCATGCAGGTGCACCGATCCCTGGCGACTTGCACTTTGCATCTTGCCAGGCTGCAGCCATCAGGGACTGACACCCCCTGCACAATTGGCAAAGTGCCCCACTGCCCGATCACGGGCATAGGGAATAAAACTGTTCATCCCATTTCCCTGGTGGTCCAGTGGACCTCTCACAGCCTGATCATGGGCATTTGTTAAATAGTCCTATATCCCTGGTGGCCCAGTGGACCGCTCACAGCCCGATCGTGAGCATTTGATGTAAACATAGTCCTGTATGCCTGGAGGTCCAGCGGACCACTCGCAGCCCGATTGCAGGCATTTGTTATGAATAATGTCACTCCAATCCAACCCTGGTGGTCCAGTGGTACCCCCTCCCCACCTGCCCTCTGATCCCCACCACCCCGCTCCTCCCAGTCAGTGGTGGGTGGCAGCTCCCCACCCACTTGCCACCCCACCACCTGCTGACTGACTCCATATGGTGGGGCTGAACACCCATTGGCCCACAGCATGAGCCAATGGGTGTACAGCCTGTACCGTACTACACAGTCCAGATATGTGAATGGATCCATTCACATGTCTGGACTGTGTAGTATGGTATGGGCTGCACACCCATTGGCTCACACTGTGGACCAATGGTGGTACAGCCCTACCGTACAGAGTCAGTCAGCAGGCAGTGGGGCAGCAAGCAGGTGGGGAGCTGCTGCCCACTGCTGATTGGGGGAGCAGGACGGTGGGGCTCAGAGGCTGGGTGTGGAGGGGGGTACCACTGGACCACCAGGGTTGGATTGGAGTGACATTATTCATAACAAATGCCCACGATCAGGCTGCAAGCAGTCCACTGGACCACCAGGGATATAGGACTATGTTTACATCAAATGCTCGTGATCAGGCTGCGAGTGGTCCACTGGACCACCAGGAATATGGGACTATTATTTTCTACATATGCCCACAATTGGGCATGGTAGCACCACCATGAAGGTGCCACTGGAGCTTGGGTGGCCACCCACAGGTGGCAGCTGCTGTGTTGCACCCTGCAATATGGCAGCTCACCTGTGGGTGACTGGCTCTTTTTCCTTTTTTTTTGGCTCACCTGTGTGCAGTGCAGGAAGTGGTTGTGCATGCATGGGCTCAGCACATCCCAGGCTGAAAATCGGGATGTGCGAAGTATGCATGGGCACACCCCCCCACCTGCGCCGCATACATTACTGATGCACTCCGGCACATTGGGATTTGTGCCAGGCTCAATCCCCCTTTGAATATCACACCGGGGCTTATCAGTGGGTTGCGCATGGTGCAACTGTGATACGCCATGTGCAACCCTTCTGAATATCCCACCCATTCTGTACAAGATAAAAGGCTGACAGACTATGACGATGACTGCACTCGATAAACACACATTCTATCTCATCATTTTGACAGGCGGATTCCATCAGATCATCAATGACAATCAGATTAATCTTGTCGGGAGGCAGCAGGTCATCATCGGCTAGTGATGTAGGCAGCCCCTCCCCAAAGTGAATCTGTACAAACTTTAACATAAGATCATTATACAAATGTTGCCAGCAGCTCTAGAACCAGACAATATTTTCATATTTGTGCAATAAAGTGTTGTCAGAATGTTCCAATACATTTTTTATGAAAAAGCTTTTACCAGAATTGTACGGTCCAGCTATCAGACATGAAAAGGGAAGTTGCAATCTAATGTCCATTTTTTTCAATCAGTACCAATAAGGAAGGGTTTTAATTTCATCTTGTAAAACTCATTTGTCATACACTACCCTCTGTGTTTTGGACAGTGTTCTTGTTTCAAAGGACTACTGCTTTTTATTTCTCACTATGCTGGGTTGCCTCACTGTGATTTCTTTAGATGTCTCTGATCCAATGTAGTCAAACACCATATCTTTTAAGCTTTCAAAATTAATGTGTTCACTGTTGGCTACATTAAGGGTAAATCATTTCACTTTGAGGACTGTCCATCCTCCAGAAAGCTGGTAGACACAGGTTTTGGGACCTGCGGACACAAACTCGGTAATGTGTTCGTCTGCCAGAAGCTCACTGGTCAGCTCCCCTAAATAGTCACCTAGAGAAGGGTTCCAGTCATCCAGTCTAGACACAAAAATAACAAAGTCTTTGTCATGATACAAGCACCTGCCCTGTAACTTATCTAGCAATTTGTACAGTTCTACTCTGGCATATTCGGTGGTGAAACTCGCTATGAATAAGTTGATATTGTTAGAATTCAGGTAGTGTTCTTTGGTGTACTTCCAACTTAAACATGCTGTCTCATCATCGATGAAACAGCATGAGGCCACATTGCAGTAGGGGGCAAATATGTACTGAAACAGTTCATTGGGGTCTGTTGCTATGCTTGTGGTTAGTAAATTAGGTCTCTGTCCAAATTTACCCCAAAGAGAATGTAAAAATAGTTTAGATATATGTCTCCTCGTGGGGCTAACGGTGATGTCAGCAGGGTTCAAATGAAGATTTTCTCTTTCAAAATACTGCTGTATGTACCTGGCTTTATCTGCTTCATTTTTTACCCATGAAGGGAAAACAGATGCCTCTTGCTTCCCTTTCAGGTGAAGTTTGATGTAGTCAGCAAACAGCTTTGTCGATGACTGCCTGAAATCCCACACTTCATAAACATCAGTGATTCAGTACCCCTTTTCTACTGTCAAATCTAGCTCCACAGTACAGTTCGTACCAGTCATGGCCCTCTTCTCATTGCTGAGCATGCTTGACATTGGCTGAAGTCTCTCTTCAGCGCATGCATGACAATGCAAACACAAGTTTTTTTCCAATCCTGGATGGCAGCACTGGAAAATAAAAGATCTCTAGGGGTAAAACCTTTAATTTTGCCAAACCAAAGTATTGACTGAGATCTGTGAAGTTCTCATAGATGATGGTAGGGTGCCCCATGGGGTACCATTTTGTTGACAAAAGGGTACAGGCTAGTAAAATCATAATAGCAAATATTTTCATCCATCTGTGCTTTGTAGTATAGATGGATGGCATTCGTCCTCCTCCCCCAAACAGAGACTCTCTATGGTCGAGGGGTTGTGGCAGCCACCTGTTCCTCAAGAAATTATTCAAACCCTCATCTGTAGCCAACATTTATTTCCATTCATGTTCCCACAGTACTCTAATGGCAAACCCCTTGCTTTTTAAAAATGGAATTTGTGCGTGGTCTGATTGAATAACTGTCCAAAACTAGTGCCTTTCATGTGGTTTCTGTCTTTCTCACAGTAACAGATGTTGTAACCATGAAAAAAACATCTGTTAAATTCAAAGGCTGTGGGTACTCCATCAATTATCGCATACCCATCCAAAAAATAGGGACCTACTTTAAATTCCCCACCCCTTAGAGCGTTCTGAATAAAATTGCTTTCTTTCTCAGCTATGTACATTAACCACTGAATAGCAGGTGTGGAGTACCTATTTTGCTGACCATGGTAGTTATCAGGGGAGAGAACAGCAAGTATGTTCTCACTCTAAAACAAATATCTGTAGGTTGCCATACAAATGGAGGCTACAGTCGTGTATTGGAAGGGATCTAAAGAGACTATTTTGTACTCTGCTGTGTCACAGTCTGACTGTTTTAGAACACATTTGGGTATCATGTTCATCACTTCTTGCCTAAATCTGTCACAGGCTTTTCAAAGAATTTCAACATCTAACTGATAGTAGTAGTGAAGCTCTTTTTTCAGATCAAATTCTCTGTGTTGATTAGCTAGATACCACTGCATTAACTCTGATTTTTTCACTGGGCATCATATAGTCCATACCATAACATTTTGCATTGGACAGGGGACATACATACTTTTCATTGGTCTTGTTAAAAAAATACAGAACGTATCCTTTAGCCATCTCATTTTCAAACCCAAATGCCCCTGGATTTTCACTTAATTTCATGGACATGAAGGATAATGAATCAATGCATCTGATGTGAAGGGCAGATATGGTCACACACAGCAATTTTCCCCCGGGTGAGCAATTTAATATCATTTTTTTCCTTTATTAGCTGGCTAACAATAAAATAGCTGTCATAGCTTTTGGCATTGTGGGCTATAAATGCATACTGCTTGAATGGTGTATCTATAAAACATGAGGCAAACTCTTTTACACATTCTTCTCCTTAAAATTCCCAGGATCTCTTCCTGTGCAATTGCTTAGCATACACAAAATTTGGGGTATATACCCCTTTTTTTGTCTGGCCTCAAAATCAAACACTATATATCTTTCAGAGTTTTTTTACTTCTATGAGTGGGGTCATGTAACAGATATGTTTGTCTGTGGTCATCAGAGAGCTGCATCTATCACACTGATTGAGTTTGCATGCATGAGTCCTGTTGTAAAACACAAAACATTCTTCACAGGTTCATTGATTCACAAGAGACCCTGAAAAAGCCGCTCAAGCTAATGACCTACAAATCTTTTTACATGTTGGGCATGATGCTGCATCAGCTTTCTGTTCTACACAGTTTGGCTCACAACATGCGTTACAAAACAATGCACAGGAATGATTATTTTTGTGACTGAAAGGTGCATGACAATATTCACACAGGTGTCTGGCACCTATAAATTTATTTACATCTGTAACACCATAGTAGTGCCCATCATGCAATAATGCAAACAGTGTTTTAGCAAGTCTTTCTGATCCTGTTGAAAATGTTTGCCAAGCTCCCTGAGTGTGGTAAAAAATCTTAATTCTGACTCCTAAAAATTGCTCAGATCATGACATATCACTAAAAGTGACAGGGGTCTGTTCTGACAAACCCAGTTCACCATGCAGAATTCTACCCTTATTAATCAACTGTGCATCAGTATATTTGTGGAGGTTTAGTAATGCAACTATACTAGCTGCAAAACACAGAGCATTATCGCTGGTGTTTAAATCAATCAGTATTTTTTCTCAAAGATTCTGCTGTATAAAACTGAACTTACTGTACATCTACCCCACCCTTCCCCTCCATGTTTCTAATTAAGCAATAAGGCATGACCAGGGGTTATGTTAATGGTCTGTTAATCACCCTCTGGGGTGTTATGTGGCACGAGGCATAGCCGAGTGCTACATGCCCCTAGAGGGTGATTAACTGACCATTAACATAACCCCTGGGAGTGCCTTATTGCTATTATAATAAAAATGTTTTTTTAAATAATGTTAAACCTTGTTCAGCATATGATTAGGCTGCACATGTATGTTAATCAAACATTAACATAGGGCTAATAGAATGTTTACAACCAATCAAAAAGCTCTATTTCTCAGACCTTTTTTATAATAGTGGTTAACTCAAGGTGCAAATACCCATCAGCAATCAACTCAGAATTGCTCTGAAGCATATCTGCTATTTGGTCCAAAAATACCCCAGCACTGAGCTCTCCAGGGGCCCTTCTCCTTGAGAATAGTGGGTTATTTAAAGAGTCACCATCAAAACACAATTGCAGAAATCATTTTGACCCAGTTCAGGTATCAACCTATCTAACAGCTCTTGAATAGCTTGGTGTATTGCCCTGATGGCATCTGTAAATGATTGAAGCCTGTCAAGACTGACAAAGCAAAACCATTCATAATGTTCAACTGCTCTGAAACACATTCTCTCCCCTTGTGTAACTTTGAATTCATTCTAAAAACACTGCAGGAGGGGACTGGTGGCTTTCTAACTTGGCATCTTGCAGAGAATCATGATTCTCTGCAAGATGTCATGATGCCTTATGTTGTAAAAGTTTTCTGGCATGCTTTACTTTCCTTTACAAATTTTCTCAGATTTTTTTTTTATTTTTTTCCCGTATCTTTCTTTCCACCAGTCTGTTGTGTTTGATCTTATTTTTTAGCATTGCCCTCCTTTTCATTGATTCTGTTAGGTCACTGTTTTATAGATGCAGCCATTTTGGATACACAGCTAAGCTGATCTACCATCTCTATATCACACATCAGCTCTAAATCAAACCTGTTCCTACCTAAACCTAACTACATAAATGCAGCATTCACATTATGGTACTTTAGTTTTGTTTTGTAAAGCATATACAGTTTCCTTCTCCTTATCACTTAATCTCTCATCGTTGGCAAGCAATTTAAACAACTTTTCAAAAAGCTGCACCATTAACTTCATCAGCTCATAATCCCTTTTTCCAAACTGGGGAGGTGAAACAGGATTCCTGGTGTCTGTATACCTTGACTGGTGGAGGCCTGGGGATGTCAGACAGGGTTCTTGTAGTCTTGTAGCTCCCAAACTGGCAGATAGCTTTGACTCATGATATAAAGCAAGGTATCTTGTAGAATCACCATCAGCTTTATTCACCAAACATGTGGGTGTCTGGGGAATTACATCAGGATTCTTGGAAATGTTGGAGGTTTGTGACCCTTGAAGCAAAATTATTAAGTTGTTATTTATAGATTCTAAGCATCATCCTTGGTGTCTCCACTATCAACATTATTCATAATACTGGCATGTTTCTTTGGCCATTCAGCCGTCTCTTGTGTGTTCTGTACTGATTCCTTCTTTTGTTTTTTTTTCTGAGATGATTTGCCTTTTTTGTAGCTATCAACAGAAAAGCAGACTGCCACATATTTCAAACATGGTCTTTTATAAATCATAGATACATTTAATTAATTTGCTCTCTTAGATCACCGTAAAGTTTGCAAGTCTGATTTTGAACAAAAGATTTATAATGTGTATTGCTGTTCACTTATCTTTAAACTAACAATAAAAGTTTAAATTATAATAATCGTATTTCAGGCATTACAGGTGTAAGAATCAAAGCTAGCAAAACAACAGTAACACATATCCTATTTAATTAGAGCATCTCAGTGCTCCTATATTGATTTGGAATTTTCCCTGTAATTCCTGAGTGATGTTCCTGTAGATTTTATTATTTCCTATGGAACCTAAATGACCCTGTTTTTTCCTGTATAACCAATGCAAGTCTATGGGAAGAGTTTTCCTGTAGGTGCCTCTAAACCCTGTAAAATACAGGAATCCCTGTAGATATGGGAGTCCTGACATCTTCTATCTGCCAATAATACACTTCTGAGCTAACAAAAACAGTAACATATATCTTATTTGTTACTTAAAGCATCATCTAGCCACTAATGGTACAATTCTAAGCTAGCATATACTGTATACACACAGTATCACATATCCTGTTTTTGCTTAAAGCATCTTCTATTCACTAATGATGCAATTCTAAGCTAACAAAAAACAGTAACATGTATCCTAACTGATTATATTATTCTAAAGCAGCAAAAATATGTACAAATACCTTTCAGGATGTTTTTGGTGGTCTCCATCTATTCAACACCAGTAGCATGCATTTCATCCTCACTTATATCCACAACAGCATCATTTAAGACATGATCCATTTTGCAATTCTTAAAACTTTAGCAGTATCTCTTCGGTTTTCAGCTGAGACAGTGTCACACTAATACATACTAACATATTAAAATGCCAGCAGAATAGGCCTAATGGTCATTCATGTATGCACATTTGGTCAGCCCCTACCCTGGGAGCTGACCTTGCTGCCCCCTCGCCTTCTCTGGCTTCTCCCTTCCCAGTTCTGGATGTTCTCACTGCACTGGATTTTGCTTCCAGAACCCTTCCCCTGTACCTGTCCCACCCTCTCTTGAACCCCTCCACCATCTCTGCCTCCACCAGACCCCTGGGCAGTGCATTCCATGGTTCACCACCCTCTCAGTGAAGTAGCACCTCCTCCTTTCTCCCCTGAATCTTCCCCTTCCTGCTTCCACTCATGCCCTCTAGTTGCCCCTCCTCCTTCCTTTGAAGCACCCTGACTGCTCCTCCCCTATTTACCTCCTTCATGTACCTGAAGACCTCTATCATGTCCCCCAGTCCCTTCTCTCTTCCAATGTGTACACATTTAGCTCTTCGAGCCTCTCCCCATAGGTCCTGTCCCCCAAGCCCCAAATCATTTTGGTTGCCTTCTTCTGGACCCTTTACAAGAGTTTAATGTCCCTCTTTAAGTGTGGCCTCCAAAACTGCATGCAGTACTCGAGGTGTGGCCTCACCAAGCAGTTATACAAAGGGAGTATCACTTCCCTCCTTCTGGAGGTGATCCCCCTAGTGATGCATCCCAGCATCCTGTTAGCCTTGGCTGCTGCCCACCTACAAGTCTCTGAGTTGTTCATCTTGACATCCATTACCACCCCCAGGTCCCTCTCAGCCATCAAGACTTGTTGCATTTCCTCCCCAAGGGTGTACACTTGGCCTGGGTTTCTGGCCCCCAGGTGCAGTACCTTGCATTTTGCTGCATTAAACCTCAGCTTTCACTTTCTAGACCATCTTTCCAGAGCCTCAAGATCCCCTGTGGGGCCACCCTTCCCTCCGCCCCATCCACCACCACCCCAATTTTGAGTCATCTGCAAAGAGACTCATCTCACTCCTGATACCTGTTCTTATGTCAGAAATGTAGGCATTGAACAGGAGGGGCCCAAGGACTGATCCCTGTAAGACCCCACTAATGACCCTTCTTGGGGATGAGACTATCTCACCAACTACGACCCTCTGGGTCCAGTCCTGGAGCCAATTGTCTATCCATCTGATCATCTGGTTCCCCACCCCCATTTCTCCCAGATTATCCAACAGGCCCTCATGAGGAACAGAGGCAAATGCCTTGCTGAAGTCTAGAAAGAGGACATCCACTGGTCTACCCAGGTCCAAAGCACATGTCACCCAGTCATAGAACTCCACAAGGTTTATCTGACACAATTTCCCTGGGATGAATCCATGCTATCTATTGTCCAGGCACCATGACTTTTCCAGGTCCCCCCTAGCCTCTCCTTGACAATGCCCTCCTTCACCTTCCCCACCACCGATGTCAGGCTGACAGGCCTGTAGTTCCCTGCCACCTTCCTTGATCCCCTCTTGTGGATAGGCACTATATGTGCCACCTTCCAGTCCTGGGGCACCCACTCTGTCCTCAGAGAGATGGTAAAAAGCTCTGCCTGGGGTTTTGCCAGGACATCTGCAAGTTCCTTCAGCACTCTAGGATGTAATTTATCCAGCCCGGTGCTTTCTCCATCTTAAGGGACCTGAGGGCTTCCCTCACTCTCTCTGCTGTGATTTCCACCTCTGCTACCTCTTCTCCCTGCTTAGCCTTCCTCCCTCCTGCCAGTGATGCCTCCCCCTCTCCCCAGACCCACCAATCTGTAAGGGTCCCCACTCCTTAGTATCACTGTCTCCTCCCATGTATGATGCATGTCTAACACTTATGTAATGTAGCTAACAATAAATAGAACAGCACCCATTTCTTTTCATAAAAAAGAAACAATACAATGTTTTATTTTAGACTATTTCCCACATTTATCCAAATTTTTCCCAGATGCCTACTATGTAAATATATGTACCATTCTATTGTGTAACCGATGATATCATACTGATTTATATCCATCTGCCTTAATCACCCACATTCTCAATGGAGCCATTCTTCAGAGTGTGAATAATGTAACTCTGCCTTCCGGGCTCACTCACAAAAGATCCCTGTTTATGATTTCACAAAACAAACAAGACTGTTCTATTTATACACACTAACATGATTCTAATTTATACACAGTAGCATTGACATAATAATCTAACATATTCCAGATAGGTTCTGTTTATGAAAAGCAATATTTCTCTCAGGTACATACAATACATAAATAACAGATACATAGTAAAAAACATACAATTATTATTCTTCAAGACACTGACTAAAGCTAATTAATATGCTGAGCTCACCTTCAGAGCAATGCAGAATATCATTACAGAGGTCAGAGATGGTCTGCTTTTTAGATCATCACTTCTTTTCAGGCTCTAAACAGCTTATCCTTTCAAATGTATATGTGTGGCATTATTTTCTTAAAAGAAGAGCTCGTCAGGAATTCCCCAGCTCACTGACTAAAAGCTACTTAAAATGCAGAGCTTACCATCAAAGCCTTTGAGAAAACTTCTTGATATTGCTTCTTGGAGCCCTACTGCTTAATATAGTTTGAAATAACACAGGTATCCATAGTGTGTATTCCTTTGGTATATGTGCAAAATTACCAGACATTTAATATAAATTGAAATAACATAGGAATCCATAGTGTGTATTCCTTTGGTATATGTGAGAAATTACCAGACATTTAATATAAATTGAAATAACATAGGTAACCATAGTGTGTATTCCTGTGGTATATGTGAGAAATTACCAGACATTTAATAGTTTAATAGACAACTATAGGCTTTCTAAAATAGTTATTTTAGCTGTGTATGAATGGAAGATAAACTTTAATGTGATTTCTTTTAGATGTGCACTTCTATTCATGCTCTAAACAGCATGTCTTTTCACATGTAAGACAGTGTTTCATTCTATTCTTAAAAGATGAGCTCATCTGCTAACTCAACAGTATTCAAAACAACCTTCTGTGACTGTCACATAGGAATCCTGCCTAAATTATTTTTCAGTAGACTCAGAAATACATTTACAGTGGCAAAGACTTCAGCCTTCATTCTGTAACATATACTGTACACACTTACTTGGTAGATACTGTACACGGTTCTGAATCTGATTTTGTGGACTTGATATATTTTTTCATTTTGTATTAAAGGGGTAATTTTGTTTTCTTGAATCATCAGCCTTATAGGAAATACATTTTTTCTAAGATACAAAACATAGATGTGGATTTGAATCTATTTGGAAGCAAAGATTTCAGAATCTAGTCACTTACTCCTAGTAAAGTGATGACTGCTGATCGATTTAACACTTAGGCATTTTATGAATGCATTCAGTGGACTTTATGTACTTTTCTTTCTGTATTAAAAGGGAAATTTGTTTTCCTGAATCACTGAACTTTTAACATGAACATTTTCTGTGGATTACATTCTTTTCATTGTGTATTAAAAATGTTATTTGTTTCTTAAATCAGCAGCCTCAATAGGAATGATATTTTCTGCAATATTTACAGGAAACTTGGGGGACATATATATTTTTTTTACTACAAACAAGGTAAGATTCGTAAAGGCATTTTTCTGTCCAAAACACTATAGAGATTTTTTTTATTTACCTTTGAGTTGGCTAATACCCCCCACACGCACACTGTTTTGCAGACTAATGAATGCTGCCTTTCCAGGCTGAGACACCACTGAACATTTTACAAGTAGCTCTTGGTAGGGCATTCATAGGGCACATTAATACTTTTTTCTAACCCATTAAAAAAAATTACCTGGTCTCAAAACAAGTGTGCTTACACCAGTGTCACCAAATAGTCCTCTCTTGTCACTGCATCTGCATAATGATGCATTCCTTATACAGAATTCCAAGAAAAAAATACAAGTCACAAAGCTTTACACACATCCTGTCCTTATACCCCAGACTGATAGGGGGCGAATGAATACTGAGTGAATGGGAGGATGGAAGTGCTAGGACTCAGGTGTGATGGGGAGGTGGAGGAGAAGGAGGGGAGCAGGAGTTGGAGGGAAGGAAATGGAGGAGGGGGCTTGAGTTAGAGCTAGAACACTGCAGCAGGGGTGGCAGAGGGAGCAGGGTGGTTTGGAGGAAGAGGGACTTGGATGCAAGGGTGGGTTTGGAGGAGGAGGAGAAGGGAGTCAAGTTTGAGCTAGTACACTGCAGCAGGGGTGGAGGAGGGAGCTGGGTGGTGTGGAGGAAGAAGGACTTGGGTGCAAGGGTGGGGGTTGGAGGAGAAGGAGGGAATTGAGTCTGAGCTAGGACCCAGTGGCAAGGGTGTAGTGAGGAAAAAGAGGAGGGACTTGGGTGTGAACCAGGATGGTGTGGCTGGGTTGCGATGTGAGGGGGAGGGACCCAGGTGCAAGCAAGAATGCTGAACTGAGGTCTGAGGGGAAGGGTTTGAGGAGCTGGAAGCACTCTGATGTGCAGGGAGGAGGAAGAGGGACTCATCTGTGACATGGATGCACGAGGAGGATGGATGCATGGCATAGAAAAGGGGAGGACTTATGGGTTAGAGAGTGAAAAATGCATGTCACTTCCGGTGGCCGGAAGGGGGCAGGGCATTGCTATGATGCACGGAAGGGGCACTGCCATGGTAACCATCAGTCAAATGATGTAGCATATGCTGAAATTTAACATTTGACAAGATATATGTATTTACACTACTAACATTGTTCTATTAAGAGTGTTAAGAGATAGTAGTTAATAGAGATTCTTTTGTTTTTTTAGCTGTATATGTTAACTGGTGCAGACTCTGGGGGGAGATGTGTGGGCGGGGAAGACTTAAAATAATTTTGATAGGATTATTGTTGCTATAAAATTATGTTCTGTCAATGTAAAGGGAATCAGCAATGTGGTAAAAAGGACATGTATTTTACAAGAATTACATAAGAGAGAAGTGTGAGATTGCTTGCTTGCAGTAAACTAAATTATTATCTCAGGAGCATCTTAAACTGAAAAGAATGTGAGTGAGTACAGTTTATGCTGACTCACAACTTAAGGCAAAGAAGGCTGGGGTAGCGATAACAATAAGGAGGGGGTTGTCAATACAAATTAGTAAGGTAACAATGTCAGGAACTGGGCAGGTGGTTTTGATCTCTGGGGTATATAGTGGTAAACCTGTACACATTCTTACAATGTATGCCTCAATCCCCCCCTACAGGGAATGTGTTTGGTACATTTCTAACCTGCTATCTGGACTCCCAGAAGGACAGTTAGTATGTGGGGGATTGAAATTCTGTGGAAAATCCCTCCTTAGACAGGACTCCCATGGGCCCAAAAAGCCAGAATGCTTGTTCTACATCATTAAGAAATCTGTGTACAGATTCTGGTGTGGTAGATCCATGGAGAGAGAGATGAACCCCAAAAGAAGAGATTATACCTTTCATTCCATGTCCACAAATTCATATTCCAGATTAGATAAAGTTTATGCGTAGAAGGAATTTACCCATACTTTCCAAGATATAATAATTCACCCCGTCACATTTTCAGACCATGTAATGATTACAGCAAGTGTAAGTTGCAGTGAGAAAAAAGGGAAGGGTAGTTAGAGATTTGATCCAGGATTACTAAATGACAAAGAGTATATGGATTCTAGTAAAAAAAAAATTATTAAGAATTACTTTAATAAAAATACAGATAAAGACTCCAAATGAAAATTCATATGGGACAACCTTAAAATGGTAATAAGAGGACATACACTATGATATTCATCACATAAGAATAAACAATATCAAATCAAATCAAATCTTTATTTATCCAGGCGATCATCATTGAGCAAGCTCATTTACAAGATGGACCTGCTGTTGTCCAAGACAATTATACATACATAGATTGAGAATACAAAGTACAACATGTGCAAAGAGTTACAAACAAATTTACAGAAAAGTGGTAGGTGTACAATATACATTCCAAGCATTCTTGTAGAAACATACATGCATCACTCAACTTTGCTGTGGTATATACAGCCTCCATGTATGCAGAAGTTGAGGTGGTAAGTTTAGTCATTCTTAGTCAAGCCTCCATCAGAGGGTACAATTCTTGCATTTCAGCCCTCAATGACCATTTACCATACTTGGGTGAGGGTCCTGGGCTGCATAGGGGCCCCTGTGAAGTCTGTATGTTCCGCTTAAATGGTGAGAGGAGAGTAATATGGGAGAAGTGGTGCCTTGGGTGCCAGGGGCCACAATGGCAGCTGACTAGTGGACTTGATTAAAATAGGGAGGAGAGGAACTAGGCTTGTGGCTGGATGTGGTAAGGATATGGAGTGACCCGTCAGCAGGACAGCTGGGAACTATGGAAAAACGTACAGATTTCAGTGAATGTTTTGTAATAAATGATCCTAAACAGGGCAAAACTGACAGGAGAGCTGAGTCTCAAGGATCTTTGTACCCTGTTCCAGAGTGTAGGCAAAGCGTGGCTTATGGCAGCCCTGCCAAAGTGGGTACTGATCCTGGGGATTTTCAGAGAAATTAGCGAGTGGCTTCTCAGTGCGTAGCTACTGATTGGGCTCAGGGGGAGGCAGGCAACAATGTAATCTGGGAGTTTGTTGGTAAGGGCTTAGAATGTCCAGAGTGCTGCATTTCTACACCGCCTATATTGAAGGGAAGGCCACCCTACTGCTGCATATAAAGAGCAGTGATGTGTGGAGGATGGGAGACCAGTTATAAATCTTAGCACTCTGTGGTACAGAACATCCAGTTTTGCAAGGTGTGTGATGGAGCATTGGCCATAGATAATGTCAGCGTAGTCGATTAATGAGAGGAAAGTTGATTGAACAAGCTGTCTTCTTGTGTCTGTGGTCAGAAGGTGTTTTATTTTGAAGAAGAGGCCAAGCCTCTTCCTAAGCATTTTCATCAATATCAAAAGATGGTGGTAGATATCCTGACTCGGCTCCAAACTTTGGAAGCTCAGCATGAAACTTCTAGAGACCCAAAGATACTGGTAGAACTGAAGAAAATTAAAAAGCAATATAATGAGTTAATGCTCATGAAAACAGAAAATGCACTAAGACACACCAGGCAAATGTATTATGAAAATGGATGACTCCCATCAGGCCCCATTCCTTTGTCTGCCTTCAGTTTTAAGAGTTCTTTCAGAACTCTTTCTTCTGTGAATGGGCTGGTATCAAGCCCTCTATCCAGAGTGTTTCTGTTGTTTGGTTTAGGTACCGCCCTTTCTTTCATAAATGAGAAAGTGTTGCAAATGTTTTTGTGAAACTTTTATGATTTGCAAAAGCAATTTGCGAAAGTATTGCCAAAACAATAGGAACTGTTTGCCACCATCCCACAAAACAACAGTTTGGTCTTTTGGGCTGAAATTTGTAAGGCACGGAGCCAAGATCCCACAGATGTGCCTTTTGGTGGTTTGGTGACAAAATATTACAGGGCTGAAAAGTTACAGCTCCTCAAGATAGATGATTTTTCCCATAGGATAACATTACAGTGTCCGCCATGCCTTTCAGAGTCCACATCTGGAAAACTGTTCAAGATATAGACTTTTTGTCTCAGAAATGCCTAGCCCCCCACTAGGGGGCTAAGTTAAAAAGTAGTCTGGAATGTCATAAATAATATGAGATTTATTTTTTTTCTAAGTCACAATTTAGTATTCCAAGTGCTCATTTTCTGGTCAAGGGCCATTATTATGGCCACATTCTTTGTAGTTACTGTGCTTCTGAATGCACCTTTTCGGGACAAAAAGCATCTGCATTTGCGTTACTGTTACCGTTAGTGTTTGCGTTTATGTTTCTGCCTAGCATTTATGTTTGCATCACCATGTGTGTTACCATTTGTGTTTGCATTTGCACTTGTGTTTCTGTTACTGTTTGCATTACTGTTTCCTTTTGCATCACCCTTTGCATTACCATTTGCATTAGCATTACAGTTACCATTTACACTTCAGTTACTGTTTTCATTAACTTTTCCATTTGTGTCACTGTTTGCATTACCATTTGCATTTGCATTACCATTTGCATTACTATTTCCTTTTGCATCACCCTTTGTTACCATTTGTGTTTGCATTTCCATTACTGTTTTCATTAGTGTTTCCATTTTTATCACTATGTGCATTACCATTTGCGTTTGTGTTTTCACGTGCATTTGTGTTTACATTTGCATTACTGTTTCCTTTTGTGTCATAGTTGCCGTTACCATTGCATTTGCATTATCATTACCATTTACATCTTTGTTACCATTTGCATTACCATTTGCATTTGCATTTCCATTGCTGTTAATGTTTGCATTCGCACTTACGTTTCCGTTGTTGCTTGCACTACTGTTTCCTTCTGTGTCGCCTTTGCTGTTAATGTTATCATTTGCATTTGTGTTTCTGTTTGCATTACCATTTCTGTTTATGTTTCTGTTACCATTTGTGTTACCATTTCTTTTTGCTTTTACATATGTGTTTGTGTTTTCATTACTATTTGCATTATTGTTTCCATTTGCATCATCACGTACGTCACCGTTTGCGCTTGTGTTTTCGTTACTGTTAGCTTTACTGTTTCCTTTTGCCTCACTGTTAACATCACCATTTGCATTTCCAGTACCATTTTCGTTAGCATTTCCATTTGCATCACTGTGTGCTTTACTATTTGCATTTCTATTTTCACTTGCATTTGTATTTCTGTTTGCGTTACCATTACCATTTGCATTTCGGTTGCCATTTGCATTACCATCTGAGTTTGTGTTCACATTTGCAAGTGCGTTTCTGTTTGCACTACTGTTTCCATTTGCTTTTGCACTTACATTTGTCTTACTGTTTGTGTTACTCTTTCCTTTCATGTCACCATTGGTGTTACCATTTCCACTTGCATTTGCATTACCCTTACCATTTGCTTTTTCATTACCGTTTATGTTACCATTTATGTGTGCATTTCTATTACCGTTACTGTTCTCATTACCGTTACCATTGGCATTCCTCTTAGTGTTAACGTTCCTTTTAGGATTACTGTTACCATTGTTGTTAACATTACTGTTAACGTTACCATTACTGTTATGTTCATTACGCAGAAATGGGAAGCATGGGGCCCACATTCTATTTTTAGTGCACATTCTCAAAAAGAAGGGAAATTCATGGCAAACAACTCCATTTTGTGCATCAGTTAGGGTTGTTCCACAGTGACAAAAGTGAGGACATTCAGTGTTAGGGTTACCACACCTTGCACCCCACACCCACCTCACCCCCACCAACAGGCATTGGGGTGTGTGTTGAGGTCAACAGGCCTAGTTCTCACCCCATTCTCCTATACTGCACCACCTCAGCTTATTTACACATGGAATGAGGTGACAGTTAGGGCAAATGACCTCAATGCACACCCGATGTCTGTTGGTGGTAAGGGGTGGGCTTATGGTGTGCGAGGGTAATGTAACAACCAAATTACCTTGCATTTGAAGCTGTGAAACAACCCTAACTGATGTATTAAACAGAGTTTTTGCCATGAATATATCTATCTCTCTCTCTATCTATCTATCTATATTAGAGGCAAAAACTCCATTTAATGCATCAGTTAGGGTTGTTCCACAGTGACAAAAGTGAGAAAATTCAGTGTTAGGGTTGATAGCCCCCTTGGACCCCTCCAGCACACCTCCCAACTGGCGTCGGGGTACACATTGGGGTAGTCGGCCCTACCTCTCACCCCATCACATGTGTAAAGAAGCTAAGGAGTAGAAGAATGGGGTGAGAGTTAGGACCGACAACCCCAATGTGCACCATGATGCCGGTTGGGGGGTGGGCTGGAGGGATCCAAGGGGTGCTTTAAACTGTGGAACAACCCTAACTGATGTATTAAATGGAGTTTTTTGCCTCTAAATTCCCTTCTTTTTGAGAATGATGATGAGAACTAGAGAATGTAATATGGTGGCACAGCAATGCAAACAGAAGCACCAACAGTGGAGCACATGATAATGCAAACATAAATGGGAAAGGAAATGTTAATAGGAACGCAAGCACAAAGTGACGCCGAAGTGAACAGTGACACAAACGGACATTGAAGCGCATACAAAAATGCAACTGGTAACATGAACAGTGATGGCAGCAGTATTTTAAATGGAAATGTTAAGAGTCACAGCAAAAAGAATAAACACAAACCGTAACATGCAGAGGCATGGTACCATAATTGTAAATGCAAATGGTAAAGTTAACATGAAGAATAACACCAAAGGAAAGAGAAACAGAAACAGGAACAGAAGCGTGTAGGGAAACGCAAACTGAAACGTGCACGGGCACAGTACCACAATTGTAAACAGAAATGGTAATGATAACAGCAACAATAACAGCAAAGGAAATAGAAGAAGAAAAGGAAATGCAAGTGCATATGGAAACACAAACCGTAATGCGCACAGGCACAGTAATGCAATTGCAAATGCAAATGGTAACAGTAACAGTAAGGAAGACACAAAATGAAAGAGAAACAGAAACACAAATGAAAGGGCTGCCAGAAACGCAAATGGCAACGTGCATGGTGACGCAAACAAAAACACAAAGAGAAACAGTAGTAGAAACGCAAATGGTAACAGTAACGAAAATGCGAGTACGTATGACAATGCAATGGGTAAAGCATGTGGTTGCATACATAGGAATGGTACTGCAAACAGAGACATAAATGCAAGTGGAAACAGTAACTGTAACAGTAACAGAAGCGCATACCCTAGTTCTGCCAAACAGGTGCATACAGAAACACAGTGGGTGGGATATTCAGAAGGCTTGCACATGGCGCAACACAGTTGCACCATGCACAACCCACTGATGTGCCCCAGTGCAATATTCAAAAGGGGAATGTGCCTGGCATGAATCCCAATGCACTGGAGCGCATCAGTAATGTATGCGGCTCAAGTAGGGGTGGTGGGCCCATGCATGCTCAGCACATCCCGATATTCATCCCGGGATGTGCTGATCCCATGCAGGTCTAACCCCTACTTGCACTGCACACAGTTGAGCCAAAAGAAAAAGGTGCAACAGCTGGCCACCCACAGGTGAGCTGCCATATGGTAGGGGGCAACACGGCAGCTGCCATCTGTGGGTGGCCACCTGAGCTCCGGCGGAACCTTCATATTAGGGACCCCTCATGCCCAATCACGGTCATATGTAATAAAATACAAGGTCCAGTATCCCTGGTGGTCCAGTGGACCGCGTCCAGCTCGATCGTGGGTGTACTTTTTACAATGGCACACACCAATCCATCCCTGGTGGTCCAGCAGTACCCCTCTCCCCACCTGCCCACTGAGCCCCAGCACCCCGCTCCCTCCTGGTCAGCAGTAGGTGGCAGCTCCCCACCCACCAGCCACCCCACTGCCTGCCGACTGACTGTGTATGGTAGGGTTGTACACCCATTGATCCACAGTGTGGGACAATGGGCGTACAGACCATACCAAACTACACAGTCCAGCTATGTGAATCCAAATGCACTTTTTAGTGTTGCAAATGGCCCTAGTAGTGTCGCAAATCTGCCATTTTGTTTTCAGTTAGAGAACAGAAAAATGCTTGTCCTTTAAATTTGGGACACTTTAGAGACACAATTCTTTTTGTGTTCACCTAGTTAGACCCTGAGGATGCTAGCCATGTCTTTATTTTGGGGTAAAACATCCCAGAAATATGTTTTTCAAATTTCTGGAAACAGTAGTGTCACACCTGCGACACTTTCACAATTTTTTGTGAAAATTGCCACAAATTGCGACATTACTTTTCCAGACTATGGCCAAAATGACAGGAGTTCTTTGCCACCCAGCTGCAAAAGAACAGTTTGGTGTTTTGAGCTAAAATTTGGAGGAAAGGCAGCCAACATCTTACATATGTGTTGTTTGGTGGTTTGGTGAAAAAATAATGCAAAGAAGCAAAGTTACAATACTCCAAATTTGGCATTTCTTCCCATAGACTAACATGAGTAGTATTGGTGCATACTAAGTGACAAAATGATTGATGGGCTCTTAATGACCCCCCCCAGGATATGAGGTAGCCCCCACAACACGTCCGCTTCCGGCGGCACCGGGTATGATGTAGCCCCGCCCCCTACACCACATCCACTTCCGGCAGCACAGGAAATGACGTAGCGCCACCCCGTGTGCCGATGACGCAGTTCTGACTGCGCCGGATGTTACGTAGTGTTCCCACCCCTGATATAATGCACCCCCTTTTCTGGCACGAGACTATGACGTGCTTATGGGTTGGGCAAATCTGTGCTTGTTCAGGCTTGTCAGGACATGTCAGAAGGTCCAAACCAGGCTAGCTGTATATTTTCTGTGAATGTATAAATAAATAAAAAAGCAAAAACACTAGCTGTGTGAAACTACCACATTTGATTAAAAAGGCTGTGTAGTAAATGCATGTATTTCTAAAATACTGTTTTTCACATTTTGGGAGCGAGTATAGTAGCAGTGAAATTAAACAGCTGGTTTTTCCTCACTGTTTTATAATTTCTTTTCCTTTTTGTCAGTCTAAAGCATGATTTAGTGTTTCAATTGCACCCTATACTTTTAGTTTGAGTTTGTAAAGTGAGCAGTGCTTCTTTCTGCAAATAAGAATTCTCTCCCCACATACACAATGCTTTTAAAACTTTTGTCACCTACATCATAAAAAATATTTTGTTTCTGTTATCATACCCTTGAAACTGGTTTACAAAATTCTTGCCTGCTGCAAAATGCTTACAGATTATCAAAGTCATATCCCTGTATCAAGTATTGTTTTGTGATACCTGAAATGAACAGAAGCTGCTGGGCTGGAAGCTGGTTTGCAAATGTGTGTTTCAGGCTCCGAGCAGAAATTCATGATTATGGTACATCGCAGTCTCTGTGCAATGGTCACAGTGGCCTGAGTTTGACCTTAAAGATGATGGTCAACAAGCTTGGGAAAGTTTAGGAAAATGCTATTTACTACAGCTCAATAGCTAGATACCTAATTTTTAACTTTTGTCATTAACCATTTTTCTGAAATGGGCAGTCACAGAAGGCACCACCTCAAAAACAAAAGACCTTTTCTAATGTTAAAAGATGATGCTTGATAAGCTTGGGAAAGTTTAGGAAAAATGCTATTTACTTACGGCACAATAGTTGGGTACGTGCTGCAAAATGCTTACAGATTATCAAAAGCCATATCCCTGTATCAAATATTGTTTTGTGATACCTGAAATGAACAGAAGCTGCTGGGCTGGAAGCTGGTTTGCAAATGTGTGTGTTCAGGCTCGAGCAGAAATTCATGATTATGGTATATGTGAGTCTCTGTGCAATGGTCACAGTGGCCTGAGTTTGACCTTAAAAGATGATGGTCAACAAGCTTGGGAAAGTTTAGAAAAATGCTATTTACTTACAGCTCAATAGCTAGATACCAATTTTTTAACTTTTGTTATTAACCATTCTTCTGAAACGGGCAGTCACAGAAGGCACCACCCCAAAAACAAAAGACCTTTTCTAATGTTAAAAGATGATGCTTGATGAGCTTGGGAAAGTTTAGGAAAAATGCTATTTACTTACGGCACAATAGTTGGGTGCTTAATTTTTCAACTTTTGCCTTTTACCAATCTTCTAAAATGGAAACTCACAGATGGCCCCCCCCCAAAAAAACAAAAGGCCATTTCTAACCTTAAAATGTTAGCTGATTGATACGCCTGGGAAAGTTTTAAGAAAATGCAATTTTTTCCAGCTCATCAGAGATGCAATCTGTAATACATAATTTTAGCTAATGATTTAGGCCCGTTAGTGTGAGACCCACAGTGTTTACTCCATGCCCTTAAAAAGAAGAGTGATATACAAGTCTAAATAATACACTCTGCTATAGCAGCTAGGGGGCTATGGTGGCTAAAAACACTATGAAGTTATTAAGTATACAGAAAGAGCAATAACATAAAAGGTTTTTTTATGGTTATAATATATGCCCTTAAAACTAGCCATATTTTTCTTGCTTTAAAACAAAATGAAAAGGGTAACAATAACATAAAAAGTTTTTTATGGTTATAATATATGCCCTTAAAACTAGCCATATTTTTCTTGCTTTAAAACAAAATGAAAAGGGTGAACAATGAGTTCCTAGCTGTAGTGAAGTTTGTTGTTAAACACACCACACACACACACACACACACACACACACACACTCCCCCCATGTTAAATATTATCAAAATACTCTGATAAAATGAGTGCCAGACATATCTAACTTAGTTAAGCAGCTCCAGAAAATCAGATGTCATAGTCAACCTAAGCTACGAATGGGTATTGTTATATAGCAAGGATTAAATTAAATTATTATATAACATATCAAAATAAAGTTTCTAATCTATAGAAAATAACATTTAAGCATGAAAGCATCATATTAGCTTGGACACCCACCACCCCCTCCCACTACCCCTGTGTATTTAAATGTATTGATTATTAATCAGTGAGTTTTTTGGTCATCACAGGTCTTTGTTACACAGGCTGTGACTCTGTACAATGCTTGGGGCATGTCACAGCCCCCTCAGACAGTATAAAAGGTGATGCTTTAGACTGCGCCAGTCTCAGCCACTCTGAAGCAACCTTTGGTAAGCTTTTGAAGTACTGTTATCTTGACATTAAAATGGCAAATTATTTTGCAAAACAGTTTTCTCATATTGGCTTTCATGATCTTGTTCTAGACTCAGAAGACTCGCAAGGAACTGTTGGTGAGTGCTCTTTTCATTTGTTTATAATATTTTGATTGCTTAAAATCATGCTTATAAGACTATAACCATGTTTTCCTAATTCAGGTTTGCCAGCCCTGTGTATACAAAGCAACTCTTCTGCAGGCACACATTTTACACCATATGGTATGTCCAATTAAATGTACCAATGTTTTAATTATGTGGACAAGTCCAGGCAAGATCATGATACACCTCTGCTCTGCTCTGTTATAACTGTGTTGCATGAGAACATACACATAAGTGGATTTTCTGTCTGTGTTGCCTACATTATGGTGTGTTGTATAGTAATTAATTTATTTGATAGTGTTGTAGCCACTTTCCAGCACTGTGAGTCTTAGTTTAATTCATTGACAACTGCGAGGGTAATAATATAAAGGTTTGTTAATATACATTTTGCTAATTTGTTTCAATTAATGTCTACACATGGTTCTAAACCCTCTAGCAAACTGTTTTATTGACACGTACACTTTGTAGATAGATGAAAAATCTGCTACAGTCTAAAACTAGCTAAATACTGTTTTAAATGTGTAAAGAAATAATAGCTGTTTGACTACAGCGGTATGCTTGGAAATACTATCTGGTTAGTGGTGACATATATACTGTTTTAATTTTTAAACAGAAACTGGTCAGCCAGAGACCACATCTGAAAATAAAACATCAATTAATGAAGACAAAACAGCGGGTATGTGTTAACGTTTTTAATAGTGTTGGGCATTAATTGAAAACTAATTACTTATTTTTACAGTGCTGCAGATGGATAAGGGGCTGCTGTGGTGGTATTTGCAAATATTTTCTTTTTTTGTAAATTTAGCATGCTTTCTTGTAACAAAAATTGTAATATAATGCCACGCTTTCTTGTAACAAAAATTGTAATATAATGCCATGTGTTTGTACAATATTTGTTAAGAAGTTTAGGCATAGCTATGTTTTTAAACCACATCATTTTCTGATTTTATAGTTTTAATTATGTGTGGCTCATTGTAGCAAACTATTTAATATGTTAGTATATTGCCTGTTTGTATCCAGGATTTAGTCAATACGCTGTATAGTGCTGATATATTTATGTTATCTAATTTTTTGTTACTAGGTGATACCGAATTTAATCATATAGAAGCTGTATTTCGGAAGCCTGCAAGAAGACATCACGCATATTCAAGGCTATCCAGACAGAAAAAGCACCTTATTAACAAGGCTGGACCATCCCCACATGCAGTGCCTGCAACCACAGCATCAGACCAAAAGAATAATGACATTTTGAAACTTTCTTCAGGCCCCTCTTGCTTGTCTTTAAGAGCTGACCATACACCTTCTACCAACAAAATTGCAAAACGTGAACACCGCTGTCGTATAGGGATTGGGGTTAAGAGGTGCTGCAAACATAATAATATACAAACACAAACACCTGTTACATTAGACTGTGCCACTGAAAGTATAACTGCAGAGCAGCAGTGCATTAAATCATCAGCAGGGTGTGTGAGTAAGGATGAACCTATAATTACACCTGGAACACTGATACCTGAAAAAGTGTCACCACATGTTAAAGGCCCAACTAGTGGTACACTTGTGTATACACATAGTTACAATTTAGAGCCTTTTGGTATACCTGTGACAAACTCTTCACATATGCAGATACCCGATGGTTGCCCTCTAATATTTGGAATTTCTAATAACACAATTAAGGTGGTTAGCTTTGCAGAATCATAGTCATAAAGTCAATTTTAAATAATTCTGTTAGCTGTGGTTGGTATACCAAAAATGGTGGGTACTAGGAAACTAATTCAAAAATTAGCTGTAGGAGGTGTAAAAATGTGTACAATTCAAAATGAGTGTAATAAAATTATTAATAGAATCATTCAACAAGGGCGGGTCATCACAAACACTAGGCGTAATATAGTAAGTCAGTATATTAGCAGCAGAATTCGAAGGGCTAAAAAAATATTGGTTGACTGTAGCAGAATGAAAAAACAGCAGAGTCCTTGGCACCGACATAAACCACAACAACATAATCATGGGGAACCGGGGTCTTACACATCATGTTGTGTTTGTGCTTGTTTGAATGATTGTCTTGTGTGCTTATCAAGCCAGCAGTCTCCTGAGTGGCGAGAAAATAATGACTGCGGAACAATATGTTGTATGCGTGAAAACTGTGAATGTGCACAGAGTGATAATTCTGATATTTGTAGGGGACTGACAGATAGCAAGGTATGTGTGGCGCCTTCTCAAAACAACATAACTGATAATTCTGACAGTTGTGTTTGTAATTGTTTGTGTGCTTGCCCCGTGTGTTTATCAAGCCAGCAGTCTCCTGAGGGCCAAGAAAATAGTGGTTGTGAAACAGTGTGTTGTATGGCTGAAAACTGTGAATGTGTGCAGAGTGATAATTCTGATATTTGTATGGAACTGTCCGGTTGTGATGAATGTATGGGGCCTTCTCAAAACAGCACACCTGAACACATGCAGATAGGGGGCGGTGGTACCACAGACCATGAAGAAGAAGAAGACACGTGCAGTCAGGGGGTCCCACAGGAGAGGGAAGAGGCTGTACCAGAACCTGTGTATTTAGAATTAATAAATGAATATGAAGTACCCAGAAATAATTTTAATGGTACTGAGCACCGCCAACAGTTTCACTTCATTAACCTCGACCAAATAACATCCATAGACCAATACTATTCTGCAATTCACACAGCGAACAGTTGTTGGACAGAATAAGGCCCACTTTGGGTAATAATGATTTTGTACAGCTACACCTGAGTTGTGATAGCTTAAGTGACCCTGTGTACTCATTACGGCAGAACTCCAATGAATTAAATGCAGATGAATTTTTAGAACATATTGCCAATTTATTAAACAGCAAGATGGAGGTGTGTGCTAATGAGACATTAATGCTGGTTGTGACAATTGTGCGAAATGTGCGTGGGGGCATTTCCAGAGATGTCAGAAGCATCTTATCTAACCACATTGTAAAAGCAAAAGCAAGACACCTAGTTAATAATGGCAAATCAAGTAACACATCGTGCTTTGCTGCTAGTTTAATTGCTTTGCTACACAAGCAACTAGTTGATGTTCAGATATTAGCAAAAGCTAAAGATTTACACAACAGGGTAGGCTTGTCAGAACACACACTTGTAGATTTGAGTCACATACACCTATTTGAGACAGAGCTAAATGTGACCATCTTTGTTTACTTTATGAACAAAGCTGGTGTATAGCGAAGTTTGTGAGTTCTCCTAATAAGCAGGCTAATACTGTTTTTATGCTTTTACATGAAAACCATTATTATAGTATTAAAAATCTTAAAAGCTTTTTGGTGCCAGAAATGTGTGTGAGCATTGTCATGCCTTTTTGCACACAAGATTCGCACATGTGCCTAACATGTGCCATGCATGCAGATCCTTTGGCTGCAGTGAAGTGCAAAGCAGAAGTGGTACAGTGCCCTGATTGCAATAAACACTGTAACTCCACAGACTGTTACAGGCAGCATAAATTGACATTCCCAATTGTCATTTAACTAAAGTATGCAAATCATGTGTGAAAACCTAGGAGGTGTACATATTTGTTTTCAGCCAAAGTGTCATAACTGTCTTACAGATGTACACCTTTTAGAACCCACTTATGCTATATTCAGCCATTAAAGACACACGCCATGTTCAAGCAGCTATATATTTTATGATTTTGAATGCATGCAAGATGTCAGTGCTGGGGACTCTAGAAATATTCCTAATTATATCTACGCCACTGAAAGAGGTCGCAGGTGGGAATTGAAGGCACTGACTATTTTGCACAGTTTGTAAAAGTTTATTCAAAAAAGCGTTTAAGGGGTACACTTTTATAGCTCATAATGCAAAGGGGTATTGACAGTCACTTCATCTTAAACCAAGCTTGTAAGAAATGGAGAATTGGAGTTACTGGCTCGGGGAAGTAAACTGATGTCTGTAACTGTAACGTAGCAAAAATCCTTTTATTGACAGTTTAAATTTCCTACCTATGAGACTAGCTGCTATACCACTATCGATGGGCTTTGAAGGAGTAAAGGGTTCTTTCCACACTTTTAACAAACCAGAAAATCAAAATTATGTGAGGGCCTATGCCTGATCCCAAAGATTTTGGTATAGATTACATGATGGCAGATGAAAAAAACAGTTTTGGAGTGGCATGAATTGCATAAAAAGATATATTTCATTTTAAAAGAATTACACCGCTACTGCAAGTCAGATGTAGAGATTCTAAAACAGGCATGTGAAATGTTTCAAGATAGTGTAGAGAAATGTTTCAAGACATTGCAGAGGAGAAGGGGAAAATTGACCCCTTTCAGTACATCACTATAGCATCAGTATGCATGGCCATGTATCGATTTAAATTTTTAGAGCCAGACACCATAGGGATTATACCCACTGACAACTATCACCGCCAGTGCAAGGGTTACTCCACACCTGCCATACAGTGGCTTATGTACATAAGTAAACAAGAAAATATTTCCATACAGCATGCTTTGAATGGTGGTGAAGTGCAGGTGGGTAATACTTTCTTGATGGTTATGTTGTAATAGAGCAGTGTCCCTACAGCATTTTGAGTTTTAGGTCGCTTTTATCATGGCTGCAGGGAATGTTTCTTTGAAGATTTGTTTAACCCAATGCTTGGCACAACATACAAACACCTATATTACATGACTATCAAGAAATTAAACTTTCTCAGGCATGAAAAGGGTATGAATGTAAGGGTTGTGTGGGAGCATGAATGGAAACAGCTGGTGTGTGAGAATCCTCAGTTGCAGGCCTTTTTGAAAGTAGCTGATTTTCCTGAGCCTATGGATCCCCGTGAATCACTTTATGGAGGGCGTACAAATGCTCTGCGTTTATATTACAGTGCACAGCCTGGTGAGAAAATCCATTATTATGATTTTATCAGTTTGTATCCCTATGTGAACAAGACCAAGACATACCCCATAGGGCACCCAGTGGTTATATATGACAATTTCAAGGATCTCAGCTAATATTTTGAGATTATAAAAGCTAAAGTGTATCCGCCCCATGGTCTCTTTTTGCCTGTTCTGCCCAGCAGGATATGTGGAAAGTTAGTGTTCACACTGTGTCGCACATGTGCTGAGACAGTTCAGCAGTCACAACCATGTATCCATTCAGATGAACAACGATCTCTGGTGGGCACATGGTGTACTGAAGAGCTAAAGCTGGCTTTAGAGAAAGGTTATAAGGTGGCCAAGGTGTATGAAGTCTGGCACTACCAAGACAGGTCAGACAGTCTTTTTACAGAATATATTAAATTACACCTAAAGGGGAAACAGGAAGCTTCAGGGTATCCAAACTGGTGTACATCTGATGTAGAACGTAAAGCATACATCAGGCAGTACTATGCTAAGGAAGGTGTTGTTTTAGAAGCAGAAAATATAGCAAATAACCCAGCACAAAGACAAATTTCAAAGCTGTTTTTGAATTCTTTGTGAGGAAAATTTAATCAGCGACCTAACTTGATGAACACAGCCTGTCAAGGATGCTGAAGAACTCTTTCAGTACCTTTTCACAGATTGCTACCATGTATCTAGTCTGTATTTCATCAATGATGATACAGCCTCAGTACAATGGAAATACAATGAAAATCACTACAAAGCGCTACCAACATTAATGTTGTTATTGTGCCTTTACCACAGCTTATGCTCGACTTAAATTGTACAGTTTACTTGAAAGCCTGCAGGACCGCTGTTTATACCATGATACAGACTCGGTCATATTTGTCAACAGACGGGTGACTGGGATCCACCACTGGTGACTATTTGGGTGATCTGACCAGTGAATTACCACATGGTGAACACATTGTGGAGTCTGTGTCTGGTGGTCCTAAAACCTATGGCTACAAACTGACCAATGGTAAAATTTGCATGAAGGCAAAAGGCATAACACTAAACATGGCTAATAGTGAAAAGGTTAACTACAGCTGTCTCAAATCACTAGTACAGCATTTTGTCAAGGATGGTGGTGCAGATGAAGTTGTTGGGGTAGAATCAGTTACTATTGGACTGAAAAAAATTGTGAGAAATAAAAAGAGCATCACTATTGAAAACAAGCCAGAAAAGAAAACCTTCAGGGTTGTCTACAACAAAAGGGTTTTGACTGAGGAGTTTAAAACATTGCCGTATGGCTTCTGATATGAGTATGGGTATGGATATACATTTTCAGCACCCTTTTTCCTGTATTTTGGCTGGACCATCAAACTGTGGAAAAAGTTATTTTATTAAAAGCATGCTGGAAGCTGGTCTCAGTGCTTTAACAAGATTTCCAGAAAATATTATCTGGTGTTACAGCTGTTGGCACCCTTTGTATACAGAGCTGTGTAGTACATTTCCTCAGCTGAGATTTATAGAAGGTATTCCTAGCACTCTACAAGATGATGAACTATTACCACCTCAAAAAGTAAATCTTTTAATTGTAGATGACTTAATGGAAACAGCCTCTGAAAACTGTGAAATTCAGAAATGTTTCACACAGTACTGCCACCACAGAAATGTTAGTATTCTGTATGTCACACAAAATTTGTTTGTCCAGGGTAAAAAAAGCAGGACCATAAATTTAAATGCTAATTATATAGTTTTATTTAAAAACCCCAGAGATAAGCTACACGTCAGTACACTGGCCCGTCAGATGTATCCTGGAAAGACCAGATTTTTTAAAGAGGTCTTTGAAGATGCTACCCGTGAGGCCTATGGTTATCTTCTGGTGGATTTAAACCCACTACACCGAATCATACAGCTTAGGTCTGGTTTTGTTTCTGCCTGCTTTACCTGTTGCATACATCATAAAACAGAATGCACAAAAATAAGAACTGCCTCATTTGTTCATTGTAGCCAGATAGTCATAGCCCTGGGACATGTCAGCACATCTGAAAAGAAACCTTGCAGTGCTTAAGCTGCTGGTGAAGAGCACCACGACAGCAAAGCTATTCTCTGTTCAGCCTCTGATGATTTAATAGCAGCAATTGCAGAGGTGGCACTCAATGCTATTAAAGGAATATACCTCTCACAACTCATCAGATTAGGAAGCTAAGAGGAGACGCAACATTGTTAAAAAATTAAGTAATAAAAAGCTGTCTGTTAAACATAAGAAGCATCTTGTAACACAGTCTGGGGGTTTTATAGGCACTTTGCTCAGTGTGGCTATACCATTTTTAACCAGCCTTCTATCAAGCAGATGAGACAGGCATGGCTTATGCACAAAAAATGTATTTGGTACCTAAACATCAGCTGGACATGCTAAGAGGTCAGCCACAGCCTGAAGAACTACCAAGAAAGAGTGTGGAACACCAGCTGGATGCTGAGATGCAGTCTGTTCTTCAAAGGACTGCCTCTCTGAATATGAGAAGGCTAAAGTATGGAAAATGTGCTACGCTATCTCACAGTTATACGCCAGGGTGAAAAAGATGTTGCAAACTTGTCATTATCTTTGACACCACATGAGCTAATGCAGCCACAAGATGATAACATACTGCTAGCTGGCACTGATGACATATACAGTGACATATTACAAGGTGTTTCTGTGCATGCCCGAAAAAACACTGAAATGTTGTTAAACAAACTAAAAAGGTCTGCTGGTGTTACAGATTGGAATGATCGTGGTGAATTTATCTATCATGGTGTGCCCATTAAAGGGTCTCACATATATGATTTAGTCAGAGCTGTTACTTCGCAAAGATATACAACTGATGCTAAAAAACCTAGGGGGTGGGATAAATTTATCGATGCTTTAGCAGAAGTTAATGCTCCTGAATCAGTGGTACCCAACATACAAAACAGATATTTGATTCAGAGTTCTAAAAAACAGCTGCCGGAGGTTCTGACAGATACTTCTGCAATGACAGCATCTGAATCCCGCACAGCATCACTGGTGACAAGTATAAGAAAAACCCCTTTTAAGAAACCACAATGGTTAATGTTTTAACACCTATGCTATGTCCTACACCGTTCTCCTAATTGTGTGTTTTTGTACATTTTATTAATCTACATGCTGTCTTTTATTTTGTTATCATATTGTAAAAATAAACAAACACTTTGATGCAATTCACAAATGGTTGTGTTTATTGTCTCCTCACAATAGGACCTTTATTAATTATACACTATAAAAGCAAACTACAATGTTGTCTAGAAAATACAGCATGCATTGCTCGTGGATCTATCAACAGTAATATCGCTGGTTATAATCATAACATGAAACTACTGTCTGCGGACTTAAAGAACAAGAAGGCTTCAGCCTCCTAACAATTCTACATTGCTTGACAAAATTATAAACTTTCCGATCATTCATTATTAAATTATCAGAATACAGACTAATCACATCTTTGAAGAATACACCTTTGCATCTATGATGTAAGAAAAATATACAATGCTGTCCACAGGTCATAGATGTTACATCGTGAACCTGTTTAGAGTTAAACAGTGTTTCTCTCACATTTTTCCTGAAAAATGTAACAATTGATGGTGGAAAAATGTAAAGTCTGGAGGAAATCCATAAGAGTCAAAAAATTCCCCAGTGGTATGGTCAGGTAAATAAATAGCTAACCAATGTTCACCAGGCATAGACCGGGGCTGTGTATTCACAACTAAAGAGGCTGGCATGCATGCAAGTCTCTCTGAAGGTAGTTGATCACTTGCAAAGACCCCCAAAAAGCTATTTCTGGTAGAAGAGTTTTTGTTGAGAAATGTGTCCAGTTCTTGAGTATTCATGTTTAATTAAAGTCAAACACAAAGTTTAGCCTTTGATTAATCTCCACAACATTATCAAATACAGCATACACCATCATATTCACTGTAGCTGGTAGTGGGTCAGCAAACCGTATTTCAGCTCTCAGGTTGCCTGAGCGGATTAGCGAATAATGGTCACTACAGTCTTGGTCAGGGCTTAGATCAAAAGCAAAAAGGGTGTACCCCTGACAAAACCTACGGTCTATCAGCAGAGAGCTGTCTTTCATATGTTTCCACTTGCGTGGATCAGACTGATATATTCTCTGACAGCATTACCACTTGTAAAGTTAGGCTGCAGTGGTTTAGCAGGGACTTGTTCACCATCCACATGAGGGCTATAAAGTTAATGTTAAAATGCTTAAAATTGAATGGGTTTTATTATATACACCACTGAAAGCATCATTATCTACAAAACCCATCACCAATAATTTAGGTATCTGACCCAGAAACAGATTATCTTGGTTACATACACGACTCCCACCTGCTATACTGAACACTTTCATGCTAACACGATCAATAGGGTACTTTGCATTAGCAGACTGTAAAGCCTGAGCATGGCCGATACATACAGCTGGTGAAATTTTTACCCTTTTTACATATAGAGCTGCCGCCTTTATTTGTAATTTATATTCTTCATTTGCATCACCGCTTATTAAACAAAATTCATTCTTGTTACGAACAAGTTTAATTTTAACATCTACTCCATTCAAGAGCAATTTTTCCTGGAAAAAAAGGTCTGCGTGAATCGGTCCAGCCAGTTCTACCATGCGATCTTGCCGCTGTAAAGCTGCTGCTTTTAAAACCCTCATTGGGCCCATTAAGAGCTGTATTTTCATGCTGCCCTGGTGTATCTTTATAAAATAATCCAGACGAAAATTGTGTAGACAGGGTGTCTTTGCTGTAATTGAGCAGTGATTCAATAATTGCTCTGTAGGGGTAACTGTTATTACTTTGGCTAATTAGACGATCACCCACCACTATATCCACCTGGCTAAAGATTGTTGCTAAAGGGTAATTAATTAAGATCACTCTAGCCTGATCATCAATGTCACTACCATCAGCCTTGGTGATCTTGCACAAAAGGTATAACAAGGTGTTGTTTAGGTCAACGTTGTCTTCACCATTACCCGCCACATAAAACTCCAGAGGGGCGCTATCGCTTAAGGCTGACAAGGGTGGGATTTCGACATAAAGGTTTTTCTCTATACTGGTTTGGGTCGGTGGTAACATGAAGAGGTCTAGTTCTGATTTTCCACATTCTTGTGACATGCAGTGTACCAGAGACATAATTTAAAATAAGTCCCTTTGTCTGTTGCTTTTACGCTGTTTTCTCTCCTGGCGCTTACGTTTCACAACTGTTCTTTTCTTTTGAAAACGCCGCCTTTTAATAGTGCTTTCATGGATCCCTGGGAGGGCTATTCTCCTTTTCTTATTGGGTCTCTTGTAAGCAACCATTCCTGCTCCATCTTGTGGCTTCTCTGGATCATGTGTTGTAAAGGAACTCACAACATTCCCCACTACATCTTTTACAATATTTTTAGCTGCTGATTTAAGGTGGGGTTTCGCTATCTGGAAACCTTTTTGTAATAGTGGAACAGCTTTTCTAAATAAGCCTCTAAATATACCGCCTATGCCCGCACCATACATAACAGGGGCTCCATGAAAACCAGACAAGCCATGACCAGCCTGTGCTTTGTAATAGGCCACATAAAGGCTAGGGTAGCTGTACAACCTCTGCGACATTGTAGGCATTCAGAAGGCTCCTTTAACAGGGCAAAAATGAAGCTTCAGATCACTTTGCCAAACAAGAATAACACATTTTTGTCTTGATCATTCTTTATTACAGTAGTTATAGTGTCAAACTGATGTTTGCTGATTGGTATATAATCTGGCTTATCATAGTGGATGGTTATGATGTCATTATTCTTACCAGATATTTCCACACAACGAAGTAGGGGAACATGGCTGTCTCTGACTCTTTGGTGCTCAACAATATCTGAATATACAAACAGTGTATAAAAGCCACCATTGATGTCTGCATAATATGGCACAATGCTTGACTGCACTTGTGGGATGCCAGGTGGTACCCCCAAAATACGAGCAAGATTATTGCGAGCTATGAAAGATCTACCACTAATGTTGTGGAATTTTATTTTCCGGTCCTGACTGTCATATTCTAGCCACAATTCTAGCTTTGCGCTTTCCAGTGTCTCATTAATGGCTGCTGTGACATCTTCAACATTTTGATAATAACCTCTGGGAATCGATAATGTTAACATAGGCCTAGAAGTTTCACCAGCATAAAATTTCCCATCGTGTGATGTTATATTGTCCCACGTCCTTGGGTACTGTATTTCCGACAGACCAACTTCCCCTAAACCCACTAAATTGATAGGTTTGCTAGTTTCACAGTATAATCCGATATTGTGTTGTGGGAAACATTTCAAAAGAGGCATTGCTGGGCAATGTAACATAAAACCATTCTCAGACATTGTTTTACCACTAGCGTCTTCACCAACTGCAATCATGTAAAACATGAATGCATCTTTATAATTTTAAATCTCTCAGCTGTTTGGATTCTATCCAACTGTTAAATTTTGATGGCCAGCCGAGCCATTTCACTAAAACAAATTTTTTCTTCCTTTGTGTTTTCTGTGAGACTATTTTCTCCACCCTGTATACACGGTTTGTAGTGTCTGCGACTTTTACCAATTCTTGATCATAAAATGTACCTCTTATTTCATCACCGTCATAATCTTTTAATTTGTACACTGGGATAGGCTTAGGTATACATTCAGAAATAATGAATATCTCGCTGGTGAAGTTTTGTTCATAGCCTTTTTCAAATGTTTTCTTAACTCTAGAAACACGCACATGATCACCCACATGAAATTTGAAAGGTCTTTTCACTTTTGGTGCAAGATCTTTATATAGATTTTTCCAGGTAATTAAAGAATTGTCATTTGTTACATCGACAGGCCTCATTTTATGGACTGATGATAACTATAATTGTAGGACCTTGTTAAAGATTGTAGGACATCTACGTACCTATACGTATTAAATGCTGTAAAATATCTCCACATTTTTGTTTTCAATGTGCGGTTAAATCTTTCTACAATGCATGCCTTAACATCATTTGATGTTGTAAAATGGTGTATGCTTTGTGATTTTAAAAATAATTGAAATTTAGTATTAAGAAATTCAGTCCCTTCATCTGTTTGTAATTTTTCAGGCTTGCGGCCCTCTCATAGTATCACTTTGAAAGCCTCTGTCACCTCTGTTCCTGATTTATTTTTTAACACTTTAGTCCATGCATATTTTGACAGAACGTCAATAACTGTCAGAATAAACTGGAATCCATCATTTCTTTGGAAAGGCTACTCATCTCCACCAAATCGACTTGCCATTGTGCATCAATGTTGTTAACAACTACCCTGTTTCTAAGAAATCGTTTCCTTGCAGGCTTGTGCATAGTGTAGGCATCTTGTAATGACAACAGCTATGTTACCTGTGCGTGGTAAGCTTTTCTCTTTGATTTGCAGTGTCATGTAGTCTTTTGAACGGCCTAAGCTACCAGGCAAAATAGGATCATAGTAAATTTTTTTCAAGGCTTTCTTAGCCATGCTTTTCTTAAACACCACAAATAAGACACGGGCGTTTTTCCAGTCTTAATATTTTTATTATGAAAGCACACATTGTACACATACATTATATAACAACACAAACACGCGATAGCAGCTGTGCTAAAATTACACTATATGATAGTATAAAACATCACAACAGGAAAAGGCAGGCCTTGTTTTGCTGCGTTACAAGAAATTCTGATGTAAATTCAATCACATCTCTAACATCTTGCTGTCTTTGATATTTTAAAATAGAACAGCAGATCTCAACGCTGTAGGCCATAGCTACCAATACACGACCCTGAGAAACAGACTCCTGTTTTTCAAATATTAGTGGTAGCACATTTTGAACAGTTTCTAATACATTATTGTTTATATGCACAGTCATTTTCATTATTTCACACCAATGTGACTCTTTTTTAATGTCATTCATCAAAATCTGGATAAACCGAAGTTTATCACCATTTATGGGACTGCATTGGTGGTGAGTAGCATAGTCTGGAATTTGTGTGGTTATCAATGTCTGTAAAATATTTGTCATTTTCTGCTTTTCAAAGTTTCTTTGGTGGTTTCCCCACAGGTTACCCATCTTAATGGCTCTCACCACGTAGCCATGTGTTCCTTATCAGAACTTCCAATATCATACAAGTACATGTAATAGGGCACGGGCTTCCTTTTCTGAGGGCTTTTAAAATATTTTTCGACTTCCTGAAGAAACAGCTTCTTCAACAGCTTTCTGTAGTGTTATACTCAACTGGTCATACAGTTCGTCAAGGCGTTTAGCAATACTAGGCAACACTTTAAATTCTGTCAATGCATCATTAACAGCTTGTATTGTATCAAAATAGGATGCTGTGCACCCAAGCTTCCATGCTGTAGATTCCACTAGTAGCTTGATCTGTCGAGGGTGCAATCTCTCACAGAGTTCAGGAAAAACAAGCTCCCAGTACCCCTCCTCAGGTCCGTGATATACAGCTATGTCTTAGCTGTGATGGGTAGTCAATTGCACAGCCCTCACACTTTATCTTCAAGTCCTGCGCCATCAAATCTTGCAGTAGTTGTATTAAAATGCCTTAACCAGGCCCAACATGATAGACTTTTCAGGCGATGCATAACTCGCAGCCCCAGTCTCAGCAGACTTTTCGTCAGAGCATTTCTCAGTGTCCAGAACATCTGGATCTCCCAGCGGTTCATCTATATTAACAAGCTCATGAGTATCATGCAAATGGAGGTTCATGAATTGTTCTATCAAATCGGGCATACTAGCGTCCACCAAATTGAGCTCCTCTGGTGTGACACTAGCAGAAGGTGTAGGATAACAACGGCTAGGTTCACCCATCATAGCACATCCAGTGGCTGAATCATTGTTATCCTCATTGCTGCTCTCCTCAGGAACTCTACATACATGAGCAAAACATGGCTACAGGCAGACTATGGATACTCAATGGTGTGGGCTTTACCAACAGCTAGTCTGGTTTGGACCCTCTGACATGTCCTGGCAAGCCTGAACAAGCACAGATTTGCCCAACCCATAAGCCGTCATAGTCTCGTGCCAGAAAGGAGTTGCATTATATCAGGGGTGGGAACACTACGTAACATCCGGCGCAGTCAGAACTGCGTCATCGGCACACGGGGTGGCACTACGTCATTTCCTGTGCTGCCGGAAGTGGATGTGGCGTAGGGGCGGGGCTACGTCATACCCGGCACCGCCGGAAGCGGACATGAAGTGGGGGCTACGTCATATCCTTGGGGGGGTCATTAAGAGCCCATCAATCATTTTGTCACTTAGTATGCACCAATACTACTAACATGATGGCGTACACTGCGCCCTTCGGGGCTCATATCTCGAAAACGATGTGAGATTCAGATATTTTGTTGCAAGTTGGTAATAGCAAAAACCTAGCCAGGAAAATCATGATTTTTGTGAAATTTTAATTTTTTTTCTACGTCATGCGGTTGCTGAGATATTAGCGATTAAGTACTTCCAATGTTCATTTTAAGCTTCAATGCCCATTACAATGCATACATTCTTTGTACACACTGTGTTTCTCTATGCACCTATTTGGAAAAAACAGGGTGTGCACTTCCATTACTGTTACAGCTACTGTTTCAACTTGCATTTCTGTCCCCATTTGCGTTACTGCTTCCGTGTATGCCACCGTGTGCATTACCCTTTGCATTGTCATTTGCACTTGCATTTTCATTATTGTTACCATTTGCATTTCCACTACTGTTTCTGTTTGCATTTTTGTTTGTGACACCGTGCACATTACCATTTGTGTTTCTGACTGCCCTTTCAATTGCATTTCCTTTTCTCTTTCATTGTGCGTCTTTTTGCTGTTACTGTTAGCATTTGTATTTGCAATTCTGTTACTGTGCCCATGCGCATTATGGTTTGCATTCCCATATGCACTTGCATTTCCTTTTGCGTTTCTGTTTCCTTTGCTGTTATTGCTGCTGTTACTATTGCCATTTGTGTTTACAATTGTGGTACTGTGCATGTGCACATTTTGGTTTGCGTTTCCGTACATGTTTCTGATCCCATATCTATTTCTATTTTCTTTGGCGTTATTCTTCATCTTAACTTTTCCATTTGCATTTACAATTGCAGTACCTTGCCTGTGCTCATTACGGTTTGTGTTTACATGTGCGCTTGCATTTGTGTTTCTGTTTCTGTTCCCTTTTGAATTCTTTTTGCTGTGACACTTAACATTTCCATTTAAAATACCACTGCCATCACTGTTCGCAATACCAGTTGCATTTCTGTACGTGCTTCAATGTCCGTGTGCGTCACTGTTCACTTTGGTGTCACTTTACACTTGCGTATCTATTCACGTGTCCTTTAATATTTACGTTTGTGTTACCATGTGCACCACTGTTGGCACTTCTGTTTGCGTTGCTCTTCTTGTTACTATGTCATAAGACATCACTTGGCTCCCACCACCACATTACATTCAATATTTCTCATCATCAGTCTCAAAAAGAAGGGAAATTAGAGGTAAAAAACTCAGTTTAATGCATCAGTTAGTGTTGTTCCACTGTGACAAAAGTGAGAAAATTCAGTGTTAGGGTTGAAAATCCCCCCTTACACCCCTCCAGCCCACCCAAAACTGGCATCGGGGTGTGCGTTGGGGTCATCAGTCCTAACTCTCACCCCATTCTCCTATTCCTCAGCCTCTTTACACATGTGATGGGGTGAGCGTTTGGACCAATGACCCCGACACGCACCCTGATGCTGGTTGGGGGGGTGGGCTGGAGGGGTCCAAGGGGGACTTTCAACCCTAACACTGAATTTCCTCACTTTTGTCACTGTGGAATAACACTTACTGATGCATTAAATGGAGTTTTTTGCCTCTAATATATTATGGTAACACAATAGTGCTGCTATAGTTAGGGTTCAATAGCACTTTTAAGGTTAAAGGGTCAAAGGTCAAACTTTGCACCTTAATAAATTTACCACCATTCAACGTATTTGCCTGAAATTTGGAATGTATGATCCAGAATGATACATCTTGGGATCTGCTAACTTTTGTAGCAGTCATATATACGGCTGCAGAATTATTAAGTGTGATCTGCGCACGCATTTACAGTTTCTAGTGAATTCTTTGCTCACACCTACAGGTTGCATGGTTTGCACGACTGGTCTGAAAACTTCATTGGACATGCGGCCAGGGTCCCCGATGTGCCTTTTGAAGAGTTCGTGAAAAAATATTCAACGGTTCAAAAGTTATTCAAACAAGTTTCCATTATAAGTCAATGGGAAAAGTTAACAGAAAGTTCAACAGTGTCACAAATGCACTTTTTAGTGTCGCAAATGACTCTAGTAGTGTTGCAAATCCACCATTTTGTTTTCAGTTAGAGATCAGAAAAATGCTTAGCATATAAAATTGGGACCATCTAGGGACACAATTCTTTTTGTGTTTACCTAGTTGAGCCCTGAGAATGCTAGGCATGTCTTTATTTTGGGGTTAAACACCCTAGAAATATGTTTTAAAATTTCTGGAAAAAGTAGTGTCACACTCACAACACTTTTGCAAATGTTTGTGAAAGCTTTTGCAAATCACGATGCTACTTTTTCAGACTATTGCCAAAATGATAGCAGTTCTTTGCCACCCTACTGCAAAAGAACGGTTTGGTCTTTTGTGCTGAAATTTAGTGAGAACATAGCCAACATCTCACAGTTGCATCTTTTGGTGGTTGGGTGAAAAGATATTGCACAGATGCAAAGTTATGGTACTCCAAATTTGGTATTTATCCCCACAGACTAACATTGTGGTGTACGTCGCGCCTTTTGGGGCTTGTATCTTGAAAACGATGCAAGATACAGATTTTTTGTTGCGAGTTACATAGCCCCTCAGCTATGCTATAGTAAAAGCCTAGCCAGGAAAATAATGATTTCTGGGAAATTCACATTTTTATCTATGTCATGCTTTTGTTGAGATATTAGCAATTAAGTACTTCCAATGCTCGTATTAAGCTTCGATGCCCATTACAATGCATACATTCTTTGTATACAATGTGTTTCTCTATGCACCTGTTCAGCAAAAACAGGGTGTGCACTTTTGTTACTGTTACAATTACTGTTTCCACTTACGTTTATGTCCCTGTTTGTGTTACCATTCCTGTGTACGCCACCGTGTGTGTTACCCTATGCGTTTTCATTTGCGCTTGTGTTTTTGTTACTGTTCCCATTTGCATTTCCACTACTGTTTCTGTTTGCATTTTTGTTTGCATCACCATGTGCATTGCCATTTGTGTTTCTGGCAGTCCTTTCATTTGTGTTTCTGTTTCTCTTTCGTTTTGCGTCTTCCTTGCAGTTATTGTTACCATTTGCATTTGCAATTGCATTACTGTGCCCATGCGCATTTCGGTTTGCTTTTCCATATGCGCTTGTGTTTCCTTTTGCATTTCTGTTTCCTTTGCTGTTATTGTTGGTGCTACCATTACCATTTGCGTGTACAATTGTGGTACTGTGCCCCTTCGCATTTTGGTTTGCACTTCCATATGCGCTTCTGTTCCCATTTCCATTTCTGTTTCCTTTGGTGTTATTCTTCATCTTAACTTTACCATTTGCATTTACAATTGTGGTACTGTGCCTGTGCATGTTACAGTTTGCATTTACGTGTGCGCTTGCATTCGCGTTTCCGTTTCTGTTCCCATTCGCTTTCTTTTTGCTGTGACACTTAACATTTCCATTGAAAATACCACTGCCATCACTGTTCACATTATCAGTTGTATTTTTGCATGTGCTTCAATGTCCATTTGCATCACTATTCACTTTGGCGTCACTTTGCACTTGCGTTTCTATTGACGTTTCCTTTACCATTTACTTTTGTGTTACTATGTGCACCACTGTTGGTGCTTCTGTTTGCATTGCTGTTCCTGTTACTATGTCACAAGACATCACATGGCAGCACCACATTACATTCACTATTTTTTGTCATCATTCTCAAAAAGAAGGGAAATTAGAGGTAAAAAAACTCCTTGGACCCCTCCAGCCACCCCCCCAACTGGCATTGGGGTGCTCATTGGGGTCGTTGGTCCTAGCTCTCACCCCAATCTCCTAATCCTCAGCTTCTTTAAATGTGGGATGGGGTGAGAGTTAGCCGATGACCCCAACATGCACCCCGATGCTGGTTGGGAGGGTGGGCTGAAGGGGTCCAAGGGGGGCTTTCAACCCTAAAACTGAATTTCTTCACTTTTGTCGCTGTGGAACAACCTAACTGATGCATTAAACTGAGTTTTTTTGCCTCTAAAATATATATATATATATATATATATATATATATCTGTATATAAATATATATATATATATTTAGCAAATTGAGCTTTTTATTTCCTGGCATCTAATTGGCTGGTACCCTTGCAAGGGGAGTACATTAACTTTCAATAGATGTCCATGAAATAAAAAGTACCAGCCCCAGTGCCCCTTTGCCCACTCTAAAATCTTTGTGCCCACCCTTTCCCCTCATTGGCCAAAAGCACCCCAGTAAATTTGAAATCCCTGCCATTTTTCCCCTCACTTAGTGAGAGATAGAACACACACACACACACACACAAAACACCCATTTATAGACACACATCTCCTATGGTCTCCACCTTTCCCTCACCCTGCCAGTTTCTCAAAGATAAAAAAACAGTCTCAGTAAAAAAAACAACTGTGGTGCAGTACAATACATTGATCACCTGCGCTGCTTCTAGTCCTGCTCGCAGTAATGTAAGCTCCCAAAACAGTCCCCACTAAATGTGAAGCAATATACTAAAACATAGCCTTTAAGAGACAGTAAAGATTTTTTATTCTGTGGTTATGGAGTAAGAGAAATTGGAGTTTCTCCCAACAGCAGTGCTCTCACTCCCCCTTCTCCACAGTGCGATCCCACCACTCACTCAGTTACCCCTTTCAGCCAGCATGGAATCAGCCCCGCAACTGAAATCTCATAAACTGATCACATTTCTCTGAAAAATTTCATTATCTTTTCCCCCCTCTTTCAGTTTTTCTGGGTGCATTCACAACTAAAGAAAAGCAGTCTGACCAATCGACTTTCTTTTTCTCAACATTTCTTACGGATCGCAATTCCTTGGCTCACATTCCCCAATGCCTATCTGCAGCACAACACATGCCAAGAGCTAAGTAACTTACCAGCAAGGGGGCTGTCTCTTTTCACATACATTTCCCTAGAAATCATAAAATAACACCAGGGAGGTCTAAAAGTTTTTAATAATATTAGACTGCTGATGTCTGTGTCACCTCATAATTCTCCACTTCCTGTTTTTCACAAATGGGCTCATGCAAGGTTGTGTGCTGAACAGCAGCATCTTCCAAAAAAAAAGCTTGCAGGAAACAAACAGTAGTACTCTTTTCTTAAAAGCACCAAAAACATGGCAAATTTAACAAAACATGTCAAGAAACACCATCTCTCAAGCTAATAGTGTGTGTGTGTGTGTGTGTGTGTGTGTGTGTGGGTAAGTAGAAGGGAATGGCTCTGTGTGTGGGGGGTAGGGAGCTAGAACAGCACAAAAAGGCAGGGACTATTTAACCTTATGAAAGTTTTCTATTTCTAATCTTTCTATTCAAAAACTCATTTCCTCCAATTTTTTTATTTAATTAAAATTTACAGACAAGACCATTTTCTAAGTGCAATAATACCCTCCAGGGTGGGTGGTATGGGCAATAACAGACCTTCCAGGGGCTATAAGGCCCTCCGCCTGTGGCATCAGACCTCATTATGCCCCTGGACAATCTGGTATTGCCCAATACCACCCACCCTGTTGGGTATTATTGTTTGCATATAAAATAGTGGTGTGGTAGTGCCACTCTAGTTAGGGCTGATTATCCCATTTATGGTTAAATCTGAAATTTTACAGATTAATAACTTTTCCACTGTATGATGGATTTGCCTGAAATGTGGAATGCAGGGTCTGGTACCATCAATCTCTGGACCTGCCAAGTTTCGTTACGGTCAGATGTACAGTTGTGGAGCTACAGAGCACCAAAAAACACATAAAGTTCTGTTTTTTGCACATTGTTTTGCTCGCAGCTATGGCCTGCATGTTTTGTGTGGTGGGTCCAAAAACTTCAGGGAACATGCAGCTTGGGTTCCCAATGTGCCTTTCAAAGATTTCATGAAAAAATATTAAAGAGTTCAAATGTTATTCAAAAAACTCTGAATCCCATTATAGTCTATGGGAAAAATTAAAATATGTGAAAGTGTTTTTTTTTTTCAGTTAGTGGTCAGAGAAATGCTTGTCATTTAAATTTGGGACCCTCTAGGGACAACATTCTTATTGTTCCTCCAGCCAAGCCCTGAGGATGCTTCCCATGTCTTTTTTTGAGTAGAAATCACCACAGAAATATGTTTTTACATTTTATAAAGTAGTGTCACAAAAGTACTTTTGCATATGTGACACATTCATGAATGTTTTTGCAAAAGTGTCGCGATTTGCAAAAGTACTTTGTGACACTATGCCAAAAACAATAGGAAATCTTTGCCACCCTGCTGCAAAACAACATGCCCGGTGACCAACAATAATGAAATAAATCTCCCCTCTTACTCTCTGTTTCAAGCTGATAGGCAGTCCAGAGGTGGTGGGGTGGCTATTTATGTCAGAGACAAATTTGTGGTGTCCATCATCAACTCAACTTTGGTCCCTCACAAGTTTGAAAGTCTTTCTCTCCAGGTTGAGATTTCATCTGGATTATCACTTTGTGTATCAGGATGTTATAGGCCCTCTTCCACCAGGTTGCAGCTTCTAGATCATTTAAGTCTCCTCCTGGGGCACAGGTCATCTGAGGTTATATTACTAGGGGACCTTAATCTAAACTGGTTGCCAGTGCATCCTCTCCCCTTAAAATGCTCTGCGATTCTCTCAGACTGGCAGAACTCATCAGAGAACTCACATTCCCTAATAAATCAAACCCCTCTTGCAGTTTCTTGCTTGATATTGTTGATGGGGGATTGGGGGGAGAACTGGAGAATAAGGGTCTGTATGCTAGAAATAGGCTCCATCTCAATTCAGAGGGGAAGGAAATCCTTTAGTTGAAAATAGAGGGGTTCTTTGGTGAAAGGTGGGGTTTAAACTTGTGAAGGGGAAGGGATAGGAGAAAAGGCTGTTGAGGGGGGTCTGATAAAGAAGGAACTCTGTCTCCCACCCCTGGGGAGCTGGAGGAATGCAGGAAAAGGCCAACTGGTAAGGTGCAGACCAGGGGAAGACAGAATCCCCACAGGAACATGAGCATTGGAAATGGAAGTATAGGGAAAGGGTAGAAGATAGTCCTGCTAAATGCCAGGAGCTTGGGCAATAAAATGCCCAAGCTCCAGGCGATGCTAACTGAGGGAGAGGTGGATGTGGCAGTGGTCACTGAGACCTGGGCCACCACAGGGCATGACTGGGACCTGAACCTGGAGGGCTACACCATGTTCAGGAAGGACAGAGAGAGGGAAGGGGAGGAGGGGTAGAAATAATAGTCAAAAACTTCATTGCCATAGGAGGAGTGGAGGAGGCAGAGGGAACTGTGAAGGCAATATGGGTCACCTTGATAACAAAGGGGGTCAAGACAGTAAAAATAGGAGTGGTGTATAAACTCCCTGCGCTGGCAGATGAGCTGGAGGAGGGTCTGTTGGCAGATCTTGGGAGACACTGCAGATTGGGAAGGGTAAGGGCGGTGGTATTGGGGAACTTAAACATGCCAGGAACAGATTGGGAGACTATGACATTGTTACATGAGGTCCCTACACCCTTATTGGTACCCTCAGAGGTTCACCATAGACAGCTAGTGTTTAAACATATGTTATACTAACGTATAGGGCTAAGGGCATCTACCATAAAAGAGTAGATGTCCAAATATGTATGCATATTATTGTAATACACTTTGCTTGCAAATACATATATACTCTTCTATGTATTTTCTGTGTATTTCTTACTTATAAAATGCCAGAACACTTGTGTCCTTGAAATAATTATAATATGTAAGTTGGCATTGCCACCTTTCGGTAATTTGTACTACTACACTGAGTTATGTAAAACTCTGTATAAGAACTCCTTTGTTTCACAAACTAATAACTACTAAATAATTGTATAATGTTATCTTGGACCATGGAGCCTCCTCTAATTTAGCCAATAGAGCTCATCTCTGTAACTCAAAATGTTTCTATCTTACAGTAACCATAGTAATTATCATAGGTATATAATGTAATACACTAAGTATTGTACCTCGAAAAATCCCAAAAGCACAAAAAACCTCGAGGTATGGAAAATGCTTAGCATTGGTTCCCGGTTCGTATTGGTAAAAACTGCATAGGACAACTGTAATTTTATCCTTTTTGGTAGTAATAAACAAGTTTATTACTCTAATGCAACGTGTCTGTAATTACTTGCATTCCCAATATTGCCAAAAACCTAAAAGTGAGGTTTAAACTTCCTAACAACATCCTCGGTGGCCAGGGAACAGAGGTTGTTGGATGTCTTTCAGGACGCATTGATAACTCAGCAGGTGGGGGAACCAATCAGGGAGGAATGGATACTGTATGTGGTCCTGGCAGACAGTGACCAAATTGGGGGCCTGGAGGTAAGGGACCCATTGTCGGGAGTGACCATGCCACGATCTGGTTCTGCCTAAACCTAGGAAGGGTAGAAGGCTGCACAAAGACAGAAGTAACTGACTTTAGGGGCAGATTTCAAGGAAATGGGAAGGATCCTTAAAAAGCACTTGGATGGGATTGGGCCAGACATGGACACTGACAGTAGGTGGGAAATCATCAGGAGGGGGGGTGCAGGATGCTACCAGCACCTGTGCAAGAGTAAGACAAAAATGCAGTAGGGCACAAAAACCCTGCTGGTGGACCAGGGAGGTTCAGGAGGTGGTGAGGAGAAAGAAGGGGCCTATAGGCAATTCAAGTGCTCAAGGAGTGAAAGGGACAGAGGGGTGTACAAGCTGATGGCCAGAATGGCCACTAGGGTGGTTAGGGTGGCAAAGGCAAGGAAGGAGCAGAACCTGGCCAGGGAAATTAAGAGAGGGAACAGGGGTTCAATAGATACATTGGGGAAAAATGAAAGGTGAAGGGGCAGATTAGCAGGATTAAAATGGGGAAGGGATGGGCACAAGATCCAGGGGAGCAGGTATTAAATGAGCACTTCGCCTCAGTTTTCACCAAGGAAAATGAGGGGGTTGCATCATTCATGGGAGGAGATGGTGAAACTAAGGGGGTGAACCCTCACCAATTGACAGGCCTGGGGAGGGGCATTACTGGCAGGCGGGGGGAAGACAAAGCAGGGGGATGAGGTAGCGGAGGTGGAAATCATGGCAGAGAGAGTAAGGGAAGCCCTCAGGTCCCTTAAGATGGAGAAAGCACCAGGGCCGGATGAATTATATTCCAGAGTGCTGAAGGAACTGGTGGATGCCCTGGCAAAATCCCTGGTGGAGCTATTCAGCATCTCTCTTAGGACAGGGTGGGTGTCCCAGGACTGGAAGGTGGTGTGTATAGTGCCAATCCACAAGGGAGGATAAAGGGAGGTGGCAGGAAACTACTGGCCCATCAGCATGACATTGGCTGTGGGCAAGGTGATGGAGGGAATTTTCAAGGAGAGACTGGGGGCATCTGGAAAAGTTGGGGTGCCTGGACAATAGACAGCATGGATTCATCCCAGGGAAATCATATCAGACAAATCTTGTTGAGTTCTATGACTGAGTGATGAGTGCCTTGGAACTGAATAGACCAGTGGACATCCTCTTTCTTGGCTTCAGCAAGGCATTTGACTCTGTTCCTCATGGGGTCCTGTTAGATAATCTGGGAGAAATGGGGTTGGGGAACCAAATGATCACATGGAAAGGAAATTGGCTCCAAAACTGAACCCAGGGGGTCGTGGTGGGTGGGATAGTCTCATTCCAAGGGAGGGCATTAGTGGAGTCCCTCAGGGATTGGTTCTTGGGCCCCTCCTGTTCAACACCTATGTCTCTGACATAAGGAATGGTATCAGGAGGAGATGAGTCTCTTTGCGGATGACTCAAAAGTGGGGGCAGTGGTGGATGGGGAGGAGGGAAGGGTGGCCCTACAGGGGGACCTGGAGGTTCTGGAAAGATGGTCTATAAAATGGAAGCTGCGGTTCAATGCAGAAAATGCAAGGTACTACACCTGAGAGCCAGAAACACAAGCCAAGTGTACACCCTGGGGGGGGATGCTACAAGTCTTGATGGCTGAAAGGGACCTGGGGGTGGTGGTGGATGTCAAGATGAACAACTCAGAGACTTGTAGGAGAGCAGCAGCAAAAGCCAACAGAATGCTTGGATAAATCACTAGGGGGCTCACCTCCAGAAGGAGGGAAGTGATACTTCTACTGTATAACTGCTTGGTGGGGTCACACCTCGAGTACTGCATGCAGTTTTGAAGGCCACATTTAAAGAGGGACATTGAACTCCTGAAGAGGGTCCAGAGGAGGGCAACCAAAATGATTTGGGGATTGGGGGATAGGACCTATGGGGAGAGGCTCAAGGAGCTAAATATGTACACATTGGAAGAGAGAGAAGGGACCAGGGGGACATGATAAAGGTCTTCAGGTATATGAAGGGGGTCAATAGGGGAGGAACAGTCAGATTGCTCCTAAGGAAGGGGGGCAACTAGAGGGCATGGGTGGAAGCTGAAGGGGAGAGATTCAGGGAAGAAAGGAGGAGGTTCTACTTCACTGAAAGGGTGGTGGAGCCATGGAATGCACTGCCCAGGGAGCTGATGGAGGCAGAAATGGTGGAGGGGTTCAAGAGGGGGTGGGACAGGTACAGGGGAAGGGTTCTGGAAGCAAAAACCAGTGCTGCGAGAATATCCAGGACTGGGAAGGGAGAAGCCAGAGAGGGAGAGGGGGGCAGCAATGTGGGGACTGACCAAACAAGCAGACATGAAAGACTGTTAGGCCTATTCTGCTGGCATTTTAGTACGTTAGTATATTATCCTTGTCAGCAAACCTTACATATTCATCCCAAGCTGATGTCTTCTAAGATTGCTTCGTCGCCTGTGTGAGGTCCAATCATACTCCAAGTTTCAAGTTCAAGTTCAAGTTTATTGTAGGAAAGACTCTGTTGAGAAAGCTCATTCACAAGGAGGTCCTGAGGCACATACACATACAGTTCTCAATTACATAGACAGGAGATATAAAATGTAGAACAACAAAGAAATAAAATACACAATACAAGAGGCATATACAATAGAAGTCCTTATGCTATATATGCAGTACATTCCAGCTTTAACCTTGCCCTAAATTATGCAACACATTTCAGCCTAATAACTAGAGAGCCAGTTGGTACCTAGGAAGTTGACTTGGCATTGGGGGCCTAGTAGCACCTACATATTTCTTTTAATTTAGAGATAGCTAGTGTTTTGTAGGAGTTAATTGATACGATGCTGGTTAGCTTCAGTATGGCTTGTAGTTGGTTCCAAATGTTTGGGAGGGCATTTGAGACAGCTCTTTGGCCAGCTGTAGTACGTGTCCTGGAAACATCGAGTAGGATAAGGTTGGATTTCCTTAGGGAGTAGGCGCTATGCAAGATGTGTATGAGAGACGTTAAATAGACAGGAAGTTTGTGGAGTAGTAATTTGAGGGTCCTAATGCCAGCATGCAGGAGGTGTCTGGTGGCAAGAGATGTCCACCCAACTGCTGCATAAAGATCACAGTGGTGGTTCTTGCATGCAGAGATAGTAATGAAGTGAAGAGCATGGTGATAGAGTATGTCCAGTTTAGATAGGCTCAAGGTTGTGGATGAGATAAAGATAATGTCTCCGTAGTCATGCAAGGGAAGGAATGTTGCTTGGACAAGTCTTTTGCTGGTTGAGAGAGAAAAGAGGGTCCTATTTCTAAAGAAGAAACCCAAGTGTGCTTTAAACCTCTTTAATAGAGCCTCAATGTGGTCATTGAAGGAAAGCTTGTTGTCTATTCACATACCTTGATATTTAAATTTAGGTACGACTTCCAAGGGTTCACCTAGGGAGGTAACTATGAAGTTTTTAAGTGGGGTAGGTAGGGCACCAGACAAGGCAAGTCTCGAGAAAATCATTGTCTTGTTTTTTTTGGCATCGAAGAGAAACTTGGCATTGATAAGGTTGCTTTCTAACTGGATAAAGTCAGCTTGGAGTGCTTCCCTGACTTCAGATAAGGATGAGCCTGATGCATACAAAATCGTATTGTCCACAAAGAAATGTATGCTAGAGTTCTTTATGTGGGAGTCAAGGTTGTTGATGTACAGAGAAAAAAGGATTAGTCCTAGGATGGAGCCTTGAGGGACTTCTCTGGCAGTTGGAAGGGGGGGCAAATAGTAGGCCATCAGCTTTGACTTTTTGTATCCTTCCTGTGAGATAACTGTTAAACCACTGTAAGGTAAGTGGAGTGGCACCTATGTAGGCAAGACAGGTGATTAGGAGGTGATGGTCTACAGTGTCAAAGGCCTTACTGAGGTCTAGAAAGACTGCACCAGTAACCTTCTTGGTGTCCATAGCATGGATCCAGTCATTAGAGACCTTAGCCAAGGCTGAGATGGTACTGTGCTTCGACCTGAAGCCAGATTGGGCCGGGTTTAGGAGTGAGTGTGCTTTAAGGTGATTTTTTTAGTTGGTTGTATATAAGTTTTTCCAGCACTTTGGAGAGAATGGGTAAGATAGAGATAGGATGGTAGTTGTTTAAATCACAAGGATCTCCTGATTTGAAGAGAGGAAGAATATGGGCAGATTTCCAGTAGGATGGAACAGTGGCTGTGGTAATAGAGAGGTTGAAGATGTGAAGGATGGGGGCTATGCGCTGGGCATCACCTAACCGCAAGAAAAATGATTCATGGCCATTGTCCCCTGCACTTTTTTTGGTGTCAAGGCTAAGAATTATGTCTTCGACTTCTTTGTAGCTAAACAGCCACAACTGGAAGGGATGAGGTAGAGTAGCATGTGTAGTAACTGGGCTAGTGTTGCTATTCACTCGGCTAGCATATGGGGAGGAGTCGAATGTCAACCCAGCAGTGGCAAAGTGAAGGTTAAATTCTTCAAGGATTCGCAGTTTATTTTCAACCATCCCATCCTTGGCCAGAATCTTAGTGGGAAGGGAGGAAGCAGCAGGATGGCCTTCAATGGATCTCAGTGTCTTTCAGATTTTTTAGGAGTTCCCTTTGGCCTGCTCCAGAGTGGAGGTGTAGAAGTTTGCTTTAGTAGCACGTACACTTTTAACACAGGAATTTCTGGCAGTTCTAAAAGCCTGCCTGTCTGCTGGGTCCTTTGTGTGCCTGGCCCTAGCCCATAGCTTGTCTCTATTGGTAAGTGCAGATTTGAGCTCTTGAGTGAACCACAGATGCAAGATTTTCTGCACCCTCATTTTAATAAGAGGAGCATGGTTGTTAATTAGCGTGCTGAGGTTGTCATTTAGGACAAAGATGGCGGCATCAGCAGATTTGGCAAGATATAGGTCTTGCCATCTGATTGTAGCTAGATCGGTTAGGAAGTTACTGAGTTGAATTTACGGAACAAGTATCTGATTCTGAATTTAGGGTGCTGCTGGGTTTTAGATTGGGATCTTGTACATTCAATGATACTGTGGTCGCTCATGTCATTATGGAAAATTGCAGAATGTGAGATTTTATGGGGATGCGAAGTTAAGATGACATCTAAGAGTGAGCTGTTGACAGAGTTAGAAGCATTGATTCTAGTGGGTTCAGTTACTATCTGTGTAAGACCCAACTCATCACAGATGGCTTTTAGGGAGTGGGATTTAGCAGTGAGCCAATCCATATTGAAGTCCCCTAAGATTATTGTTTCCATGTTAGCAGCCAAAGTTATGGATTTCAACACGTTAAGAATTTCTGTGCCTCCTGACGGGGGTCTATAGCCACCAATGATTGTGATGCACTCTGAGGATAGAAGGTGAAGTTTAAGTGACACAATCTCATATTTCTTGGGCTTAGTTTTAAGGGAATGCTGCTAACATCAAATTTTGATTTGGCTGATACAACCACTCCCCCAGAATCCCTATTAGCCCTAAAGAGCTTGAAGCCGTATAGTAACTTGTGGATCAGTGTTGGTCTTTTTAGCCATGACTTGGTAATTATAATCAGATCTGGGTCAGTGTGGGCTTCCCAAACTTGAAGATGATCAAGTTTTTGAGCAGGCCAGAATATTGACCACCATCAGTTTCATCCCAGGAGCAGCTGCAAACTCCAATGGAGAAGTGATTTGAGTTGGGGGACCTGGATTTAGTTTGACATTGCCTGAACAGAAAAGGAGAATTAGAAACATTTTCTTGAGGGCATTTATCAAGTAGAAGTGGGCTCTTTTCATATGGGTCCTTGTGTGGTGTTCAGTCATTGAGGTACAGTAACTCTATCCAGGGCATAGGAGATGCTGACATGGCCATTCAAGGCTAGCAGGGGAAATGCACAGAAAGACATTGGTGAAGGGAGGAGAGCTAGAGGAGAGGGATGAGAATTAAAATGAAAACCTGACAGATTAAGAGTAGGGAAGCAATATGAAGATGCAGCAGGAACTATGATTGTGGGTTCCCAGGCTGGGATGACTTCTGACTTAGCATGGATCGATGTTTTATGAGTCATAATTTTTGCCAGGATTAGAAGTAGAACTCCCCCAGGTGAATCAAAATTCTCCTTCAAAAGATTCCTCTGGTATTTTGATCCCTGTGCATATGTCACAGAGCTATCTGATTCTGTGTACTGATCTGACCTTTATTTAGCAAATTCAGTGTCCACTGCCTACAACATTTTCCAAGGCATTGTATTAGGCGCTATTAACAGGCACACACCCCTTGTGAAAACTCGTGTAAGGAATAAGCCCTGTCAGTGGCTCACCACCGAGCTGAAGGAAGCTATGCGCAATAGAGATTTGCTGTAGAAAAAAGCTTGTAAATCCAAACTTCTGAATGACTGGAACCTTTTTAGTAGGGTGAGGAACCTCTGCACCAAAATGGTTAGAGAAGCAAAGGTTACATTTTATCACACTCAATTCAATCTATCAGCTAAATGCCTCTCAAAATTCTGATAATTAATTAAAGTCATGGAAGGCCACATTGTCATCAAAAATATTGACTGGTGCCAATATACTCACTGACAAACCATTAATTCTTTATGCCTTCAACAATCACTTTGCCACTGCCGGTATTGCCTTTGATACTTCCCCAGCCAGTACGCTCCAATCACAGTTGGGTTTAAATAACCAAGGTCTCTCCTTCCCAAATGCATCCTTCATATTTCAACCCACAACCCTGAAGGAAGTCAAGGGCCTCCTGCTCCAGTTGGATGTTAGGAAAGGAAAAGTGCTGGAGCTGACCTCATCGAGCCTTACCTCCTAAGGTCAGGCTATCATGTCCTCACCATGTCTATCACACACTTGTTCAAATGATCCCTCTTACAGACTGACCATCCCACCACCTGGAAAACAGCACATGTTATCCCCCTGTTTAAATCGGGAGATCCCAGTGACCTAAACAATTATAGACCAATCTCCATCCTACCAACACTGTCTAAGTTACTGGAAAAAATCCTGAACCCTCAGCTTAGAAACTACCTGCAATCGACAAATTTGATCGATCCACTACAGTCAGGTTTTAGGGTGAAACATAGCACAATCTCGGCCATGGCTAAGGTTACAATTGACTGGCAATGTGATTTAGACGGCAAGAACTTTGTCTGTGCAGTGTTTCTGGACCTAAGTAAGGCCTTCTATACAGTTGATCATGACCTGTTCCTCATGGCCATCCAGCATATTGGGTTGGATTCTTTATCTATCACTTGGTTCGAACTACCTCACAGGCCGTTATCAGCAGGTAAAAGCTGAAGACATAGTTTCACTTCTAAAACCTCTCCTGAGGGGTGTACCACAAGGTTCTATACTGGGACCATTGCTATTCGCTATCTACATTACCAGGATAGATGCCTCCGTTAAGAAAGCCAAAATACATCTCTTCGTGGATGACACTGTGCTTTATGCTACTGGTCCCTCTCCAGACATGGTAGATACAGCTCTCCAGAATGATTTTAATTTGTTGTAGCACTAGCTCTTAAACCAAAAATTGCTTTTGAACACTAAGAAAACTAAAGCTATGTTCTTCTCACCCTATCCCAACCTACATAATCCAGCCTTGGCTGGGATTGTCCCCTCGATATCCACTACCCTGGGTGAACAGTTGGAGTATGTAAATCAATTCAAATACTTGGGTGTATGGCTTGACTACAGACTCTCCTTCATAGTACACATAGAAAAACTGACAAAGAAGCTTCATCAAAGGCTTGGTCTTCTCTTTAAGATAAAAAATCTTCTCCCCTCTGATGCAAAGATGAGACTAGTCCAAACTACCTTCCTACCCCTGCTAGACTATGCAGATTTCCTTTATAGCCAAGACCCAGTCATCTCAATGTCTAAGCTCTATACGCTCTATAATAGAGCCCTAAGGTTTATATCAGATCTTCCATACTCCACCCACCACTGTTTGTTGTATTCCGCTGTAGGTTGGTCTTCTCTTACCCTCAAACATCACAGAAATGCCACTATCTGGACATACAAAGCTATTGTCAACAAACTACCTGACTACATCTCTGCCTGTTTACCACTTTGTTAGATCCTGCTTTGGCTGGGCTTCCATTAGGCATACGCTTCCCAAGCTATGGAACAACCTGCAAAAAACCCTGAAATTAAAGCATAAAGTCAGCATCGCAGCCTTTATAACACTTTATTTACAGCACAATACAGAATCCTGTGCTTGCTACTCTTGATGAAATGACTCTCCCTCTTAGGGTGTCCCCAGATCATTCTCGTCCTGACCCATTCCTGGACTCTGATCCCAGTTTCTGCATGGGCATCTCCCTCCCAAATCCCCTCCTTCCTCCCTTCTCTCTATCTCTTCATCCCCTGATCTGCTGACCATGAACTCAGCCTCTGCTTGGTCCTCTCCCTTCCCCTCTGTCCTTCCTTCTCTCCTCCTTATCTTTTACCCACTGCTCTGTTCCTTATATTGTACCCACTCTCCCCTTCACCCTGCCCCCATCTAGTTCTCCTCATCTGGTTCTTCATTTCTGCACTCCTGGTTCACATTTCCTCTCCTTAGACCTCCGACCTTATGCACTCCATCTCTTCCCTACTCCTCGGCCCCTATTCCATCCCCCTACCTGTGCCTAAGGGCCGAGTCAAGTCACCACTGTGTTCCAGGGCCCAGCTAATTTGTCTTGGTACTCCAGGGTCCCAGTCGAGTCATCATGGGCATTGTCACCCCATCTTCTCACAGCTGCTGAACTAATCTGTATTACTGTTACTAACGCAGTTTATTATCTTCAAAATATTGTGTTACTTATCCTGTATTTCCTTACAATTTATTATCCATGCTTGTTGTTGATCAAGTCTGTGTATTCTATTTTTGTGTATTACCCTGTTATTTTATATTTGTGCCCTCCCAGGTCCACTTTGCAAAGGAGCTTGCTCAATGGTGTCTGCCTGGTCAAAAAAAGATTTTGATTGATTGATTGATTGATTTTGGGCTGAATTATACAGGGAAGAGTGGTAAAGTGCAAAAGTGTTGTGATTTGTGAAAGTATTTTGCGACACTATGCCCAAAGCAATAGAAAATCTTTGACACCCTGTTACAAAACAACAGTTTAGTCTTTTGGGCTGAAATATGCAGGGAAGAAGAGGAAGAGGTAGAGGTAGGAGGCAAATGGTCACCTACATGGAAGCATTAGGTGCTGGGGCCTCCCAAGTTGGGGGAAGAGTGAAGTGAGTTGCTCACACTATGAGAGGAGGCAAAGGGGTACATAGGGGGCTCTAGGGGACCCTGGTGGATGGGGCCCAAAAGGTGGAAATTTCCACATCAGTAGGCAAGAGTCTGGGGGTATCCAAAGGAAACCGAGAGAGGCAGTAGGGATAGGGGGCACTGGGAGATGGGCTAAGGCTCTCAAATTGTTTTAACCCTCAACACCCATTGGTAGAAGGGGGTGTGTGGGGGAGGAAAAGGAGGAGAAGGAGGAGGATGATGCTGCTGCTGGTGTAGCTGGGGCTGGGCTGGATAGAACGGGTGAAGGGAAAAGTGGCAAGGGTGCAATAGAAGGGTTCCTGGACAGGATGGGGGAAGAGGGGTAGGAGGGGAGAAGAATAAAGAGGATCAGGGAAACAATTAGGGGGCTGATGGTAAGGAACAGGGGAACACAACAGGCAGGAAGGCACAGGAAGTAAATGGGATGATAGCACGCAGAAAGCCAAGTAGGCAAATGGATAGAATGGATGGATTAGTAAGGAGTGGGGAAAGGGGTACAGAGAAAGATACTCGGGTGGGGAGGATAAAGAAGGCCAGGACATGGGTAGAGGAGGTGACCAGGGACAATAGTGAAGGGGCTACCTTCAGAACTGAGATTGTGTGAGGTGCGAGGAGCCAGTTGAGGGGAGAATCCAGATGAAGGATGAGGAGGGGCATGAAAGAAGGGGGAACAAGAGGGGTGAACAGGAAGGCAAAGAGGAAGTTAGAGTACTGCTACTGGGGAACTCCATGGCCAGAGACACCCAGTGGGAGGGGCAGGAGGAGGTTAAAACCTGTCTGATCAGAACCAAATGCCACCCAGGCTTGATGGTGCACAAGGCCAAGCATGAGTTGTATTCACTGGCAAGGGAATGTGGGGGAACCCCATATATTCTAGTGCACTTGGGGACAAATGACATAAATGGAAATAGTGAACTAGAAATTCAGGCAAGGTTCCAGGAGTTGGCCAGGGTATGCCTTTCCATTGGATGTAAGATCTCCTTTTCAGAAATCCTACCAGTGCCAAGGACTAGTGGGGAACACAAGATGAAAATTAGGGAGATAAATCAGTGGCATAGGGAGTGGTGTGGGAAATTGGGATATGGCCTGGTGGGGGACTGGGGGGAGACCTGGGAGGATAAGGGGCTGTACGCTAGGGACAGGCTCCACCTTAATTTGGAGTGGAAGGAAATCCTAAAGCTCAAACTAGCTGGGTTCATCAGCGAAAGGTGGGGTTTAAACTTGTGAAGGGGGAGGGATCAAAAAAGAGGCAGTACCAGCAGGTATGATAAATGAAGGACATGGTCTCCACTCCTCTAGGGGGCTAGGGAGATATGGAAAAAGGTCACCAGGTAGGGAGCAGGAGCTGAGAAATGGTAGTTCAAGGGGGAGAAAGGAGAGGAGGGAAAAGGGATGAAGGGTGGTCCTGATAAATGCCAGGAGCTTAGGAAATAAAATGCCTGAGCTCCAGGTGATGCTAGCTGAGGGGGAGGTAGATGTGGCAGCAGTCATTGAAACCTAGGCCATGCAAGAGCATGAGTGGGACCTAAATCTGGAGCACTACACTATGTTCAGAAAAGATAGGGGTGAGGGAAGAGATGGTGGTGTAGCACTGTTAGTCAAACATGGCTTGGGTATTGGAGGGGTAGAGGAGGCAGAGGGGAATGTGGAGGCTATTTTGGTCACCTTGCTGATTCTGGGGGGTAAGAGAGTAAAGGTCGGAGTGGTATACAGACCACCCTCACTGGCGGCATTCCTGGAAGAAAGTTTGGTGGCAAATCTCAAGGGACACTGTAGATTTGGAAAGGGAAGGGTAGCGGTAATGGGGGACCTCAACATGCCCGGAACAGGCTGGGGGACTATGACATCACCAGTGACCAGAGAGCAGAGGCTACTGGATTTCTTCAGGATGTGTTTCTGACACAACAGGTGGGTGAGCCAACTAGGGAGGCCAGGAGACTGGACATGGTCCTGGCAGACAGTGATCAGATTAGAGGCCTAGAGGTGAGTGACCCATTGCCTGGGAGTGATCATGCCATAGTCTGGTTCTTCCAGGACATGGGGGAGGAAAGCTGAACAAGGATGGTAGTAACCAAATTTAGGGGTGCAAACTTGAGGGAGATGGGAAGGATCCTTAAAGATCATCAGGACGGAATAAGGCTGGATATGGATGCTGACAGCAGGTGAGGGATGATGAGATGGGGAATACAGAAGGTTACCAGATCCTGCACAAGGGAAAGGTGTAAGTTCAGTAAGGCCAGTAAACCCTGCTGTTGGACCCAGGAGGTACAGGAGGTAGTGAGGGAAATGAAGGCACCTATGGGTGCTTCAAGTGCACAAGGAGGGAAAGGGATCAGGAGGAATATGAGCTGAAAGCCAATAGAGTCACCAGAGTGGTATCAGCAGCTAAGGCAAAAAATAAGCAGTCCTTGGCCACTGGGATCTGGAGGGGGGGACAAGGGGTTCTTTAGATACATAGGGGAAAAAAGGAAAGTAAGGGGGCAGATCAGCTAGATAAGGATAGGGGAAGGTTGGATACAGGAGATGGAGTAACAGGCAGAAATCCTAAATGAGTACTTTGCCTCAGTTTTTACCAGGGGAATGGAGGGGCTATGCCTTGCGAGGGGAGCGGGGACAAACTGGAGCAAGGGTGGGACCAGTAGAGACCAGGGGCCCTGATGGGTCTGAGAAAAGGAAGTGGCCACCACAGACAGGTGGGGGCCCAGCAGTACAGGGTGAAAAGGGGGAGGATGTGGATGCTGAAATCCCAGTAGCGAGAGTAAGGGAAGCCCTCAGGTCCCTTCAGATGGAGAAAGCACCTGGGACAGATGAGATACATCCCAGGCTGCTGAGGGAACTGGTAGATGCCAAGAATATATAATATATATTAGAGGCAATAAACTCTATTTAATGCATCGGTTAGGGTTGTTCCACAGTGACCAAAGTGAGGAAATTCAGTGTTAGGGTTGAAAATCCTAACTGTGAATTCCCCCCACCCTCACCACCACCATACTCACACATACATGCAAGTAGGGGGAGGACCAAGACAACACAACCAATCACACACAACCAGCAGCAGGCATGCAGTCATGCTCTGATATACACACGGTCAATTGTGGCTGTCCACTCAGGATGTAGTACCTGGTCGGGGGGGCAGTGCCTGTGTGAGGCCATGCAAATCCTAACTGTGCTAAGTTGAGAGTCCTTGCAATCAGTAAGGTGTACCGTTTATTTATTTATATTTATTTATTTAAGAGATTAACCAGGCAGGCATACTGAGTGACAAGCTGCTTGTTTCCAGATGCAACCTGGGGGTACATATTGGCAAGAAACAGAAACAGACACTCATGTTAATGTACAAAATGAGGGCACTACTAATAAGGACTATACATGGTGGTAGTTAAGGTAACTGTACAGCTTAGAAGCATCATTTACAGGCATGGAGACATAGAAATGAAGGCATTTCAGTTGTACATGTTGACTTGAGTTTAAACAAAAAACTGAATTGTAGTCTCTAGTTAGGAGGGGGTACATATACCACTAGACGAGGTGTTAGAGGCCCTGGAGCCCTTGAGGGCCTCTAGGGTGTTGGTCCATTACAGGCGCATGCAGTGCGAAAGTGTTCATGGAGGCGGGAGTTGAGGAGACTGTTGTTAGTGATATGGCGGATATCTGTTGGTAGGTTATTCCAGAGTTTAGGGAAATGGTAACTAGCGCAGCCTGACCCATAGTGGTGCTAGCATGCAGGGATTGCAGCTCTATTATCTGAGTGTCGCAATCCAGTAGCACGCCTGGCCTGGGCAGTGCAAGGTGGACCTCAGGCATGGTGGGAGGGATTGGGACCAGAATTTGAGCAGCATCCGTGAGCAATGTATTTGTCTGTGGGCTGAGAGTGAGGGAAGGCAAGAGAGCTATAGAGGTTGCAGTGGTGTGTGAGTTTAGGACATTCCAGTATGAAGCAGCAGAAGGAGTGAAAGAGTGTGTCCAGGCTGGACAGAGTGGAGGTTGGGGTGGTGCCATAGACTACATCCCCGTAGTCAAAGATTGGGAGTATCATTATTTGCACTAGTTCATGCCTGACCTGGGTTGGCAGGCAGCCTTTATTGCGATAAAGGGCCCCCAGTTTAGGAAGCAGTTTTTTATGAAGAGAGTCTATGTGTAATGAGTAGTCTAGGTATTGGTCGAGCCAGACGCCAAGGTAGCGGAACGAGGTGCAGGAAACTAGGGGGGTAAGATCCAAAGTTAGGAAGGGGCGGGTGGTGAGCCGGGAGGCGGAGTTTCGAGCCAAAAGTAAGCAAAATTTTTTTTTGGCATTTAAAAAAAGCTGATTTGATTTGAGCCAGAGTTGAACAGCGTTGAAATCCTGCTGCAGTTGATCATGCACAGTATCGGCAGATGGGCCGGTGTTGTAAATTACAGTATCATCTGCATACATGTGAATGGCAGAATGGGAGCATACCTGTGGCAGTTCATTCAGGAAAATTGAGAAAAGGATAGGGCCCAGGACTGAGCCTTGAGGAACGCCCATGGTGATTGGGAGAGGGGAAGATGTACTGGGGCCAGCTCTCACGGATTGCTGTCTGCCCTGCAGGTATGCCTGAAACCAGTTAGTGGTATGGGAAGATAGACCAGCAGCCTTGAGTTTGCCCAGTAGTAGTGTATGGGAGACAGTAGCAAAGGCTTTGGCTAGATCAATGAAAATGGCTGATGTGATATGGCCTTTATCCATACCTGAGAGGATGTCATTTGTGACTCTTAATAGGGAGGTGACAGTGGAATGAGATTTTCTGAAGCTTGATTGGTAAGGGGTGAAAAAAGAGGACTCAATTAAGAACTGTGAGAGCTGAGCAAGGACGAATTGCTCTTGTATTTTAGCCAGTGTAGGGAGGAGGGAGATGGGGCGGTAGTTGTCTGGGGAGGAGGGGTCACCCCCTTTAGGTAGAGGGATGACTGTAGCCATCTTCCAAGCAGAAGGAATTGTTGACGTAGCAAAGAAGCGGTTAAGCAGGCAAGCTATCGGTGTGGCAATAGCAGGGGCCGAGAGCTGGAGTAGTTTGGAGTCCATGCCTGAGGGACATTTACCCTTGTTGGGGTTTAAGTTTTGCGGTTCCTGGTAGACTTCGGTCAGAGAGACAGGTCACTGTCCATACCTTCTGTTTTTCTGTGGGTCTCCACTCAGGATGCATTACCTGGTCTCAGCATTTGGGGGGCATTGCCTGACTGAGGCCATGCAACTCATAACTGTGCTAGCTGGGTTGTATCTGTAATCAAGGAGGTGTACCATTGATGTCAATGGCCTTTGTTTTTCTGTGGCTATCCATGCAGGATGCATTAACTGCTCTGTGGGGTGCATTGCCTGCCTGAGATTGTGCTCCTAAGTGTGCTAACTTCTGTACAGCTGCAATCAGTGAGTTGCACTGTTGATGTCCATGGGCTTATTTTTGCTGTGGCTCTCCAGTCAGTATGCAGTACTACATCTGGGGGGTGGTGCATTGCCTGGCAGAGGTCCTCCAGTTCCTAAGTGTGTTAACTTGTATGTACCTGTAGTCAGGAAGATATACCATTGTTGTCCAAGGCCTTAGCATTGCTGTGGCTCTCCACTCAGGGTGCAGTACGTGGTGTGCCTGGGCAGAGGCATTGCTAGCTAAGGCCATGCAACTCCTAAGTGTGGTAACTTGTGTGCACCTGCAATCAGGGACATGTACCATTGGTGTACATGGCCTCAGTGTTGCTGTGGATCTCCAGCAAGCATGCAGTACCTGGTCTGGGGTGGTGGGGATGTCTTGCAGTATAATTAGACAGTTGTGTTTTATTTCTGTCACCTGCTGTTGGTTGTCTGTGATTGGTCATGTTGCCTTGGTCCTCCCCCCTACTTGCATATGTGTGTGTTTGTGTGTCTGTGTGTGTGCAGTGCTGGGGGGTGGGGTGAATGTGGAGCTAGGGTTTTCAACCCTAACACTGAATTTCCTCACTTTTGTCACTGTGGAACAACCCTAACTGATGCATTAAATGGAGTTTTTTACAGCTAATTTATTTCCCTTCTTTTTGAGAATGAGGATGATAGATAGTGAATAGAATGCAGGACCCACTCTCCCACCATGTGATATCTTGTCACATAGTAACAGGAACAGCAATGCAAATGCAAGCACCAAGAGTTACGCACATGGTAACGCAAACGTAAATGCTAAGGCACACGTAAATAGAAACACAAGCACAAAGTGACACCGAAGCGAGCAGTGAGAGAAACGGAGATGCAAGTGCATACAAAAACACAACTGGTAATGTGCACAGTGATGGCACCAGTATTTGAAATGCAAATGTTAAGTGTTACAGCAAAAAGAACACCAAAGGGAACAGAAACGGAAATGTGAGCACATGAGCACACATAAATGCAAATCGTAACATGCACGGGCACAGTACCGCAATTGTAAATGCAAATGGTAAAGTTAACATGAAGAATAACACCAAAGGAAACAGAAATGGAAATGGGAACAGAAGCGCATATGGAAACGCAAACCATAATGTGTATGGGCACATTACCGCAATTGTAAATGTAAATGGTAACAGTAACAGCAACAATAACGCCAAAGGAAACAGAAATGCAAAAGGAAATGTAAGCACATATAGAAACACAAACCATGATGTGCACAGTCACAGCATGGCAACTGGAATCACAAACAGTTATGTTAACAGCAGAAAAAATGTCAAAGAAAAGAGAAATGGAAACGCGAACGCAAACGCTAATGCAAACGAGAAGGCAAAGCGTAACACACACAGTGGCGTACACAGAAACAGTAACGCAAACAGGAATGGAAACACAAATGGTAATGCTAAGTGTAACAGTAACGTCAGCGCACACCCTATTTTTGCCCAACAGCTGCATAGAGAAACACAGTGTGTACAAAGAATGTATGCATAATAATGTGCCTGAGAGCAGAAAATGAGCTGTTGGAAGACTAAATTGCTTATATCTCAGGAACCATATGACACAGAAAAAAAAATTCATATGATTCATGATTTTCCTGCCTGCATTTTGCTAAATGCATAGCCTCAGTGCATTGTTGTGATGAAATTTCCATATCTCGCACCGTTTCCGAGATATGAGCCCCGAAAGGCGTGGCGGATGCCACCATGTTAGTCTATAGGAAACATTTTTTAGAGTGCTGTAACTTGGCAGCTGTGCAATATTGTTTTACCAAACCACCAAAAGTCACTTCTGTGAGATATTGGCTGCCTTCCCACCAAATTTCAGCCCAAAAGACAAAACCATTTATTTGTAGCAGGGTGGCAAAGAATTCCTGTCATTTTGGCCATAGCATGAAAAGTAGTGTTGCAATTTACGACCCTTTTCGTAAATTATGGTGAAAGCGTTGTGCTTGTGACAATACTTTGTGACACTACTGTTTCCAGAAATTTGAAAAACATATTTCTGGGGTGTTTAAGCTCAAAATAAAGACATGGCTAGCATCCTCAGGGTCTGACTAGGTGAACAAAGAATTGTGTCCCTAGAGGGTACCAAATTTAAATGCCAAGCATTTTTCTGATCAACAACTAAAAACAAAATGGTGGATCTGCGACACTACTAGGGGCATTCATGACACTAAAAAGTGCATTTGCGAAAGTGTTGAATATTTTATTAACTTTTCCCATTGACTTACAATGGGAACTCATTTTTTGAATAACTTTTGAACAGTTCAATCTTTTTCTCAAAATCTTCAAAAGGCACATTAGGGACCCCAGCCGCACGTTCCATGAAGTTTTGGGACCAGTCACACAAACCGTGCGACCTGTAGGCAAGAGCAAAGAAATTGCAAAATAGCGTAATTGAGCAATTGGTTGTCACTTAATAACTCCACAGCTGTATATGTGATCGGTACAAAACTTAGCAGATCCCAAGATCTACCATGCCAAATTGTGTTTTCCAAATTTCAGGCAAATTCTTTCAGTGGTGGCAGAGTTATTAAGGTGCAAAATTTGACCCTTTAACCTTAAAAGTGCTACTCAACCCTAACTATAGTAGCACTACCGTGCTATCATACTATGAATATATATTAGAGGCAAAAAAACTCCATCTAATGCATCAGTTAGGGTTGTTCCACAGCGACTAAAGTGAGGAAATTCAGTGTTAGGGTTGAAAACCCCCCTTGGACCCTCAGCCCACCCCAACCAGCATTGGGGTGCGCATTGCTGTTGTCGGCCCTAACTCTTACCCCATCACATGTGTAAAGAAGAAGAGGTATAGGAGAATGGGGTGAGATTTAGGACCGACGACCCCAACACACACCCTGATGCCGGTTGGTGGGGTGGGCTGGGGGGTCCAAGGGAGGTTTTCAACTCTAACACTGAATTTCCTCACATTTTTTGCTGTGTAACAACCCTAACTGATGCAATGAACAGAGTTTTTTGCCTCTAATTTCCCTTCTTTGTGAGAATGATGACGACAAATAGTGAAAGTTATGCAGCAGCAGGAGCGCGGGGCCCTTTGACCCCCACGGTCCCACCACGGGAAGTCTTGGGACATAGTAACATGAACAGTAACACAAACAGAAGCGCCAACAGTGGCACTCATGGTAACAGAAACGTAAATGGTAAAGGAAACGTTAATAGAAATGCAAGCGCAAAGTGATGCCAACGTGAACAGTGATAAAAACAGACATTGAAGCGCATACGAAAACACAACTGGTAACACGAACAGTGATGGCAGTGGTATTTTAAATGGAAATATTAGGTGTCAAAGCAAAAAGAATGCAAAAGGGAACAGAAACGGAATACGAACACGAGCGCACACGTAAACATAAACTGTAATGCGCGCAGCCACGGTACTGCAATAGTAAGTGCAAATGATAAAGTTAACATGAAGAATAATACCAAAGAAACAGAAACAGAAATGGGAAGAGAGGCACATACAGAAACACAACTCCTAACGTGCATAGTCACAGAACCGCAATTGTTAACGCAAACAGTAATGGTAACAGCAACAATAACACCAAAGGAAAGAGAAATGCAAATGCAAGCGAGTACAGCAACACAAACTGTTACACTCACGGTCATGGTACCGCAATTGTTAACACAATTGATAACAGTAACAGCAAAAATAATGCCAAAGGAAACAGAAATGAAACAGAAATGCAAGAGCATATGAAAAAGCAAACCGTAACACACGTGGATGGTACTGCAATTGCAAATGAAACTCGAAATGGTAACAGCAACAATAAGGCCAAATGACACAAAAAACACAAACACTAGTAAAAATGCAAACCGTAATGCACACGGATGCGTAGTCGGTAACGGTGCCACAAACGGTAATGGAAACACAACTGGAAATGCTAACTGGCACAGTAGCAAAAGGGCACACCCTTCTTTTCCCCAAAAAATGCACTGGAAAACACAGTGAAAACAAAGAATCTATACATAACAATGGGCCTCGGAGCAGAAAATGAGGACTTGGAATATTAAATTGTTTATATCTCAGGAACCATACGGTGTAGAAAAATAAAGTAAATTTCATATGAATTATGACTTTCCTGGCTAGTTTTGTACTTAGCCACTGTGAGGGGGATAAGCATTTTTGCAACAAAAAGTTTGTATCTCGCACCATTTCCAAGACACCGGCAATTGCCAGCACGTGAGAAGTGTACACTGTCTGGTAGGTATAGCCAATCATAACAATACTGAATTTCTGGGTGACACATGGCGTACATTCCAGACATGCTCAGATATGCAGATATTTGTGTGTTCACCTTCCTTCAAGCTCTGTCAATCAGGTACATATGACGGTCTGCTTGCCAGACCCTACACTCTGTAATATCCCAAAAAATGATTTTACAGGCGGACAACATACTCATAATAGAAGCATGTTCCAGATTTGCTTCTGTCACTAAATCTACCCAGCGTTTAGTGCCCAAATAATTGACTCCAAGATGTATCAGCAGTATGTCTGGATGAGCTTGAGTACTCAGAAGTCAGTGCATTGTTGGCATGAGGTGCTCCCACCTTATTCCACCCCTGCCAAACCACTTAACACAGCAATTCGGGAGAGTCAGGTTTTTTCCCAAATCACTGTTCTGATCATACTCAGAAGCTCGCCTTACTATACTGCTGCCAACAATCCACAAAGTCCTTTTGCTGTCTTCTCCCATTCTGAGCTTTGAAACTAAGAAGTCGACAGAGAGCTACCAAAAAAGTCAATGTGTTCCCTGCAATAGCTAGGCACTAGTGAAAGTAAACCTGAGATTCCCCTCTGTGCTTCAACACTGCCTCACTGAGCTGATGCATGAAAGACAAAGTCCATGATTGGCTAGAATTGTGTCTCACATACCCAATGCAGTGTGTGCACTGAGTATCGGAGCACCTCTTCTTCAGCAGAAAATATAGAAAGATTTCAAGGTAGGAAAATGCATCCTTTTCATTGGCAGATTCAAACAATTACAAGTACAAAGTCATCACTGATTGGTTCTCCCTTCTGTTATGCCACATGTGTACCTAACTTGCTCCCTCCATTTTGCAGCTGTATCTGTGCTAGTAAGTACCAATTCACAGTCTGAATTTAGACAGTAATAACTTAATAATGCAGTAGACTACCTTCGATTTATAGATATAGACAAATAGAGCAGTAAAAATGTTTTGCTTAATACTATTTACATGTTGGTAACAGCTTTTATAATGCTAGAACAATGTAAAATAAAATGTTTACTACTTACAGCAAGCAAGGCACAGTCTCTCACTTTTAACCAAGATGGCTGCTGTGTCCTTTTTCTTCATTGTTCAGCCTCTCTGATTGGTTGCCTTACATGGCCTGATAAATCTTACTCTGCATTGGTTTAAGTACCTGTCAGTCAAATGCAAATCAACATATTATTGGCTGATGCATATTGTTGCTTCCCCATTCTCATTTTTTGCCATAATTTTGAATGCATGACACTGTTTTTGTGAACGTGTCGAACGCACAACACTATTTTCTTGGCACTGTCGAGGTTCAACACTACTTTTTGTGACACTTTTGCACACACAACAGTAAATATTCAACACTACTGTGAGTGCTTTTGAAAGCACAACAGCAGTTCAGTAAGAAAAACTGTCACTCGAACGACACTATTTTTTGCAACACTTTCGAATGCATGACATTATTCTGTCACTTTTTCCACAAAAGAAATGATTCTTTGAGTAAGACCAGCTCTGTTTACTTAATACTGTGGCAGTACATTATCTAACACATTTATACATACCTATTGTTAAATTATTAGTCATTCAATCAACTAGTACATTTCTGCACCATCGTTCATTGATTTTCATTGCACACTGTTACTACACTGATGAACTGTGTACTCCTTTGTAAGCAATCATGTTGATTATTTATGTTTCAGTCATAAATACATAATCTCAACATTGAATGTTAGAAGAGAACAAAACAAAGAGATACTAATATCTACTTTTTTTCTTTCTCTATTATACAGGTGTCTGATACCTCTGTAAGATTGCTGATTACTACTGTGAAGTCCCAGATAGAAAACATGCCCAGCAAACACAGATGACTATCTAAGCAAAGATGAGACAGGTATCATAGTGGATCACTGTTGCTCAAGACTAATGCAAAAGGCACTGATGTGAGTTCAAGACATAAAACAAATCAGAAAACCACTGAAGCAGTGGACCCTAAATTGTCTTACTCCACAGTAACAGTGTGCACTTGCTCAGCGGCAAGAAAAAAATGTTCTCCTAAGCAGCAGTTGTGTAAAACACAGAGATGAAACACAACTATTGCAAAGGTAAGCATAACTTCTTGCACTAAACAGCACCGGAATCTAGTGCCTGCTGATGTCAAACTCAGAAAGCAGAAGTATTTCTGATCACTAGCATCTAAAGCTAAGATCGAGAGGTGTATTGCTGCTGTGATAAGACATGAGCGCAAAAAGAAAAAAATCGTATAAATATGATGAAATTGCATCTCAAAGTACGTACATTTGTGAGTAGGGCAGTATTTGCTCTTCAACGCTTATGACGTAAGATGTCTCATGTGCTGGAACTATTCAGAAAAGTTGTGTTCGCCATCAAGAAAAGGCTACAGAAATGTCCTAAACTGACTGTACACAATTTCTGTGATATTTTTACAGGTCAATGGCTCCACATACAGCACTCCGAAGCATATTTCTGGGAAGAGTATTATTATCCACAGAAAAAAGACAGCAATTTTGCTATTGATCAGTCTGGTAAACTGGTTAATGTACCAAGTGTCTCTGACGATACAACAATGGAGTCAGATAATGACACTGAAGCACCTACTCAGTGTCACAAGTGTCACTGTCTCTCATGGGCATGTGATGAAACTTGCAACCATAGACAGTCATCGTTTGACAAAGTTGCCCACTTTATTAACCTCTTTGTCATAACAGATCATAAAGACAGCCATACACTGTTTTCTGATATTGATCTATGTGACATCCGTCCACATATTGGACTATTGGGTCACTCACTTGCATGCCTAGATAGTGGTGTTTGTGACAGCACATGCGGATGCTTGGAGTGCATCAAACAGGCATGCAGAACTTTGTATACAGGGTATATGAAGTTCAATGAGTTGTCAAGCAGTACACTACTTTAAAAAACGTATTAGAGTCTGGTGACATGCATGGTGCCATCACGTCTCAAACAACTACGATGCATTACCTCTGTGACAGACACAGCAAGCAATCAGTCTGCTACTTCTGATGATATCTGTGTTTTTGTGTTAGAAAGTGACATCCTGAAACAGTTTGGCAAAGAAATTGTGAGATTCAAATTGACAAAGGCAGAGAAGTTTGACTCTGTATGTGTGTCATGTGAATGTTTGTGTTACAACAAATGGTCATTGTAAACCTTGAAACCTTGTCACCATACAATGACATGTGGTTTTGACTGTCAGCATTCTTGCTGTTGAAATCAGACTTCCAGTCACAGCCCATCACTGTGCTGTGTAAGCACTGTTTCTCCAAACTGAAGTATAACATTTTGCAACCAAGGTCATTGTTGAATAATATGGAGGCACAAGCTACACCAAGCGAGATTGCCACATTGAATATGTTTGAACATATTCTTATTCAGACTATGAAACCTTACCTTTTTAAACCATTCTACATCTGAACACATAAACACAGAACATCCCACGAAAAGAGCTCATTAGATCTCTCAAGGGTTCTGTCACATACCTGCCACTTCCTCTGCAGGAAAATGTGGATGCAATCTCCACAGAAAATAGTTTGGTGATTCTTGTTAATGGTGTTCCAACCAATGCCAACATCATCTGGCAAGATGTTGTCAGAGTACAGAAGGTGAAGCTTGCTCTTACTTATTTAAAGAGCAATAATCCCTTTTACACAGACCTTGACATTGATACAATGACTACTATGTCAGTAGAATGCAATGAGGTGGAAGGTACTAAACCAATGATTGAGAAGGTCAATGTGCAGACAAACAACAGTGGGTATGAGCAGTACACAATACACCCACTGCATGGAAGAGATCCAGTGGGGGACAACATTGAGCTCTAGCAAATGAAACAGGTTGAAGGTAAGCCTATCAGCATATGGGAGGCAACATTTGAAGCAAGCTGTTTCCCAGACTTATTTCCAAAAGGGTCAGGTGGACACCTAGAAGAAAGAGAAGTATGTATACAGGGTGCTGAGTATTGTACTAGCCATGTACTCAGCAAGGATGGAAAATTTAGACGTAACATACAGTACCTATTTCACCTCCTCTATGAAAGCAAGCTTAGCATACTGACTGCATCTATTGAACACACTACTCATCTCACTACTCCACTAGATGGAATCACAGCTGCACAATTCCTTCAAAAATTGAAGCAGAAAGATGAAAATATGCATGTCAATTTGTCTTCCATTCTCTCAAGCCTACGTGGCACCAAAGAATATTGGTATCACAGACACTGTGAGGTGATGACAGTGCTGCAAGAGTGCGGTGCAGCCACATGGTTTGTCACACTCAGTTGTGCTGAATATGCCTGGGATGAAGTCATTGAACTGTTGAAGTGGGCAAATTCTGATGTAGATGGCATTTCATTAATGACTGTTGGAGAGATGTGCTCACTTGAACCTGTGTCTGTCACAAGGCATTTCCACAAGTGGTTCCATGACATACTGACTTTCATTTTGTCAAAGGACAATCCACCTCTTGGTACTGTAGAACATTACTTTTGGAGTATGGAATATCAAGCACAGGGTGCCCCTCATATACACATGTTATTGTGGATCAAGGATGCACCACACATTGGTGAACATGAAGCAGCACAAGTGCTAGCATTCATCAAGCAATACATCACTTGCCATATTCTGGACAAGTATGGCAGTTCTACTCTGTGGAAGTTGGTTAAAAGTTCCAGTGACATATCTGTGCAAAATACTGCCATTTGGTAGTAAAGAACAAATCTGATTGGTATACTAGATGTTGTTTCGGATTCCCTAGACGGGTTTGTCAGGATGGTGACATGAATTAACTTTTTCCAGCAATGCGACACCACTTGAAGGCAAAATCAACCCAGAGGGTATATGAGTTACCTAGAGATGAGAAAGAGGTGTACATCAATGACTACAACCCATCTCTTCTCCTAATGTGGTGAGAAAACATAGATGTTCAGTTTGTGGCTGACAATTCACTGGCTCTGGTGCGGTACGTTACTTCGTACATAACTGAGCATGAGCAGACTAGCGTACAAGATCTTTGGGAAGATATTGCCAGTTCAGGCAAGACCCTGACATCTCAGCTGTGGTCATTGGGATGGAAAACCCTTTCACACAGAGCATGTGGTGCTTATGAGGCCAGTGACAGTTTGATAGGCACACATTTGTACAGCAAATCTGATGATGTACACTTTGTCAATGTGAACTACAAAGAGAAAAGCAGATGTGTACTTATTCCTCATGCTGAGATAGAGGAACTCACTGTCAATAGACCTCCTTCAAACAATATTTTGAAGAATAATCTCATTGACACATACTACCCCCCGTAGGCACGATGACATGGATGTTATGTGCCTATTGCAATTGGCTAAGTGGTAGAACTACAAAACAAATATGTCACCTGATTGTACATGCAACATTTACAAGGTGAAAGGAGTTGATGGCTGTCTCATTAAGAGAAATAAGCCTTGGCTTATAGACCACTGTAAATTACATCTAGGCATGACAGAGAGCAGAGAGCAGAGAACATTACTACTTTGCTCCCTTATTCTTATTTAAACCCTGGAGGAATGAGTCTGAATTAAAAGGTAACTGTGATACATTTGAGGAAGAATTCAGTCTCAGTTATGAAACTTTCAAAACTGAATACTCCGAGACATACATACAGAGACTGGAGAGTGAGAAAGAACAGCTTGAAAAGGCAGAGAAACAACTTCAGGAAGATATCCCTGTTAGTTGACAAGAAAACCTTGATCCAGAAGGAGAAGGTGTTCTAGGTGAACCTCTCTCTTTAAATGCCCCAGAAGTCTTAATGTCAGAAGTTGAGAGTGTCAGGGAACATGGAACACACTGTGGTGTCAACTCAGCTGACCTGAGAGAAAGACCAAATCAGCAGCAGCATGCAGTTCACTTTCAGGTCACTGATGCAGTTCAACATGGGCTGCTACATGAAGCCAGAAAATGTGACTGTCTTGCCAATAAGCCACTACTGATGTTTGTAAGTGGCTCAGCTGGCCCAGGAAAGAGTTTCCTCATTGAAGCCATCACTGCTGAGATACAGAACATGACAGGATCATCATTGTCTGTTGCTATTAGTGCCCCAACAGGACTAGCCACATACAACATTGGTGGAGTTACTTTACACCGTCTGTTTATGTTGCCAGTAGAGCATGGCAAGACAGGAGAGTATTGTAAACTGTCATTTGAAGTTGCATCTCAGCTTCACTCCATGCTCACATAGATGAAGTTACTCATCATTGATGAAATTAGCATGGTATCCAATGTAATGCTTGCCTGTATACATCTCCATCTGCAGGAGATCTTGGGTACAGACTATGGAGTACCATTTGGTGGCAAAAGTATTCTTGTATTGGGAGACATTTTACAGCTTGCACCAGTCAATGTAGAACACGTGCTTGCAACTCTGACTGTCAAGCAGGCTAAGAGCACACTAGGCTGCATTGGAGGTGTTAACCTGTGGGAGTTATTCACCTATGTTGAGCTGTATGAGAACATAAGCCAAAGTGGAGATCTGGCTTACAAATCACTTTTAGATGAAGCTCACACAGGTTCTCTATCACCAGCACATGTTTCCATGTTAAATGAATGGACAATCAGAATAGATATTACATCCATAGAAACAGCATGTAATGTTTTCAGTGATGTGTACTCCACAGGCACACAGACAGTGTGTCTCATGCCATGACCGAAGAAATGTGCTGAGTTCAACAGTGTCATATTGCAGAGAGAGAGAAAATCAAGAAATTCTCACACTGCATGCTGTTGACACAGTTGATGGTGTCATTCTCAGTCAAAAACTGGTAGCTAAAATGGCATAGCAACTCGCTGAACTAAAGTCAGATGTTTCACACACAGCTGGTCTGGAAGCTGTTCTAACACTGTGTAGGAATGCACGTGTCATGCTGCAGTGCAGTCTTGATGTTGAGCAAGCATTGGTTAATGGTGCTATGGGAAACATCACTGACTTTCTTTACAATGTCCAGATAACATATATCAACACACTTGTAGTCCACTTCGACAACATGGAGCAGCCTGCACAGATTGACTGCATCTGTGTAAAATTTCAGGTATTCAAAGATATCTATGTAAACAGGAAACAGTTCCCAGTATGAGTTGTATATGCTGTCTCTATTCACAAATCTCAGGGCTTAAATTTGGATTCAGCAATGGTGGACATAGGCACAGGCATTTTCAAAGAATGGCATGAGCTACGTTTCACTTTCACGTGTCCATAGTCTATCTGGGCTGCACATCATAACTTATGCACCTCAAAAGACACGCACTGACAAGAGATATATTGATGAGTACAACAGGTTATGTACTCTGTACCTTCCACACATGCCTTTGATACCAGTGCCTACATCTCTGGTTGTCTCTCATCGCACAGTCATATCTACATCTGTCAACAAACAGAAATGAGCTTCCACAAGTGATTCAACTGTAAAGAGTTCTACAAAGGTCAGAGTCTCAAGTACAAGTGCAGAACCAGCTGTTGGTCAGAAATCAGTGGGTGTGGCTGCTGTACCAGTCTTTGAAAACAGCAGTAGAGTTAACTGCTATGTTAATTCTGCTATGCAAGTTTTTCTACACATGCAACACTTTATGGAGGCCATATCTGCTTCACAAGACACTCCACTGCCAAACACATTGAAGCAGGTTGTCAACTTAGTTTCTCATAACTCTAACAATGTACAGTCGCTGACACCTCTACATCACGTGCTGGGAACATATGACGGGTGCAGTATATTTGCTGCAGACATGCAACAAGATACCACTGAGTTCATGATGGCAGTGATAAACAGCTTGGATGAAGAGGGGATTCCAATGTGTCACTTTTTCACTGTGTCACATGTTACTAAATATGCATGTGTATCATGTGGTCATTCAGACTGTGAAACCACAGAAGACATGCTGTGGATTACACTCTCTGTCCCTCAGGCTAAAAGTATTACATTTCGGCAGCTATTCACAAATGCTGAAAGTGATCACTTATGTGAAAGGTGTGGAAACACATATACTCAGTCCATACATCTCAGGACTTCATCTCAATATCTGTTGATTGTATTTCACAGGTTTGACTGAAATGGGCTCAGAGTTGACACACCTATCACAGATAGGGGAGGTACCCAAAGACTGGAGGACAGCAGATGTAGTCCCCTTATAAAAAAGTGGGAACAAAGAGGAAGCAGGGAACTACAGACCACTCTTCCTCACCTCGGTAGTGGGGAAGATCATGGAAGCACTACTGAAGGAGAAATTGGTGGAACATCCAGTTGTCGATGGACTACAGGACCCAAGGCAGCATGGTTTCATTAGGGGGAGGTCATGTCAGACCAACCTCATTGAATTTTTTGACTGGGTGACTAGGGAGGTGGATCAGGGGAGGGCAGTGGACATGGCCTATCTGGACTTCAGCAAGGCCTTTGACACTGTGCCACATAGAAGACTATTACACAAACTGGGGAAAATGGGTGTCAGCAGCACAGTAGTGTGGTGGGTAGGTAACTGGTGGGGTGGCAGGGCACAGATGGTGGTGGTAAATGGCTGTCACTCCGCAGAGGGAAGAGTGACCAGTGGGGTACCACAGGGATCAGTGTTGGGACCGGTCCTATTCAACATCTTTATCAGTGACATTGCGCAGGACCTAGAAAACAGAATTTCACTGTTCGCTGATGACACAAAGCTCTGTAACAGAGTAGACACACCAAAGGGTATAGACAGAATGAGAAGGGACCTGCAGAAACTTGAAGAATGGTCAGGGGTTAGGCAGTTGAAATTCAATGCAAGGAAGTGCAAGATAATGCATATGGGGCACAAAAACCCTGGCACAATATATCAGTTGGGGGTGGGTGAGGATATAGCATGCACCAAGCAGGAAAGGGATTTTGGGGTTATCATCTCTGATGACCTCAAGATAGGGAAACAGTGTGACAAGGCAGCAGGTAAAGCAAATAGGATGCTGGGATGTATAGGCAGGGGCATCACCAGCAGGAAAAGAGAGGTAATAATTCCACTATACAAGACACTAGTGAGGCCCCACCTGGAGTACAGTGCACAGTTCTGGAGACCATACCTATGTAAGGGCATAGACAGGGTAGAGAAGGTTCAGAGGAGGGCAACAAAGATGGTGCATGGATTACATCACAAGTCCTATGAAGACAGGTTGAAGGAACTGAACATGTACTCCCTGGAGGAGAGGAGGAGAGGATATGATAGAGACATACAAGTATCTTACAGGGAGGAACAGGGTGCAGGAATACACTATTTTTAAGTGAAAAGATGTTCCAGGACTAGAGGCATGGGACGAAGTTGGAGGAGGACGATTCAGAGGAAACATGAGGAAGAATTTCTTCACAGAATGGGTGGTGGACAAGTGGAACACCCTGCCAGAGGAAGTGGTGGGGGCTGAAACAATCACAGGATTTAAGAATGCATGGGATAGACATAAAGGAATTCTGGAGGTCGGGGTAAGGGGCAACAGACTTCTAGGAAAACATAAACTGAACTTACAAGCTCAAATGGGCAGACTGGGTGGGCCATAGGCCCTTATCTGCCGACACTGTCTATGTATCTATGTATCTATATAGATTACACAGCTGGTAGAATATTTTTTAACCAATCAGTGTTTGACACTCACAGTGTGGTCTACCACCATGGTCAATCTATGTACTCAGGACACTACACCTGTGTATTAAGATATAGAACTGGCTGGGTACAGTGTGATGTCACAACAATCTCTTTTAAGCAGAGACTACTGCAACACTTAAAAAATGTTTATCTCCTGATATTGAAGAACTACGATGACCATCATCTCTCAGAGGAATAGTCACACAGCATGTGATATTCTTGGCTGTCTACCTTGTGACGCAGTGACTCATAGAATACTACAACTTTTCATATAAACCACCCCCATAAAATATGATATGGAACAAAGCATATTGATTGCAACACGACATATAAGATTTTGATGTGTGGATCAGTGACAGTGTGAAAACTGTTGTAGTGGCTTCACTCGGTGCTAACTGTTTTTCACAGTCACTAGAGAAACCATGCTTACATGTCTAAGAAAGATTGTGACACTGCTGAACACATTCCTTTCTAGTTCACCATTTCTGTACATATCTCTTCTTGTAAGTATGCAATATGCATAGTTGACAAGAAGTACTTGTCAGCAGAAAGGCACACAATTGTCCCCAGATTATTTGTCAAAGTTTTAAACACATATCATTGACCATGTTGAACACTGTGTCACATGTATTGTATCACCAGTTTCTTTCTGTATCTCAGTTGTTTACATAGAAGCCCGGATATTCAAACTGCACCACAAAGTAGCGCAATAGCAGGAGCAGGCACAAATACAGTGCACCGATGCGAAACACACTCAATATTCAAACACTGCACAGGGCTAGATGTGCTTGCGCCACACAACTGAATATTGTGCCAACTGCACCATGGCACAACCAGGGATGCACAGTGGTACAGGCCTGATGCACAACAGCACAACCAGGGATGTGCAGTGGAGCAGGGTAGCAGTGCATCAGCACAACCAGGGATGCTCAGGGACAGGATGCAGGGGTCCACCACAAATGGAAGATATGGGCTGAGGAGCACACAACAGAACAGACATCGCCCCCACACCCCATGAACTGCACAACCAGAGGCGAGCTGGAAGAACCACCAGCCCATGGAAACCAACCACAATCTCACAGCTGGGGCATGGTGCCCCAGCACACCCCCTGGCAAACTGTGACCGGCAAACAAGGAAGACTGGCCACCCCATGCTACACCATCCCACCAATGCAGAGTACACACTGCACAGTGTTCCCCAGACACCCTGCCAAGGAGCAGCTCCGAACACTGCAGGACCCATGCATGCCACCACCCCCACTGTGACAATGAAACCCTATGCACCATTGAGACATGCAAGGCAGCCCCGCCATGAGCACACTGCAGTGGGTGGCAGCAGACTCTGATGCAACAACTGCAGACACAGTGCCACCCTGCTTGGCCCCCTTGAGGTACAGCTGAGAGACTGATCATGCGTCAGCAGATGAGGTACCACTCATGTGACAGGGCATGCCCCAGACACCACCACCAGTGGTACAGCACCCTGCACACCCTCCCAAGGAAACACCCCATCCCAGCACTGGCCACAACAGCCAGCAAGAAGCCCACAGTGGTGCATGGAAGCATGCACCACACAGGATGCAACACAGTGCATGGACAAAACACCAACCCATACCCAAGTGCACACCAACACAGGGACTAAGTAGTGGGTTGACAAACCCGCTGGCACATGGCCACATCAGCTGAGTACCCATGGCTAGCACCCTTCCATGGCACAGGTGTACCAGCCAACCTGTGCATGCACCATGAAGCCATACACCACCAGAACCTGGCTGGAGAACAAGTGACAGACAGTGGAGTACATCCCCTGCAACAGACACAAGTGACAGCATGGAGGGGGGACAAAAACAGTGGAGGCCACAGTGCCACCCGAGGCAGACATGCACCACACTGGTGACAGGAGGCAACCTGGCATTGTGCCGGATACAGTGGTTGTCCAGCATGGACAGCCACCACTGACATGCCAGCAGACGGTGCATATCACAGACATGCAAGGGTGTCAGCTGCACAGGCCATGGACAGTCTGACAGGGGTGCCATGGACACAGAGCATGCACCATGGACCACTGCACACAGGCAACTAGTGCACAGAGAACAACACACAAACCACAGACAGTGACTGATTCCCCTACCCACACCATAGGCGGTTCCCTTCTAGACCCCCACACACACGCCCATGACTGCACCAACCCTGACACCATGTACACCACTGCAGCTGAGCACCTGTAGCCCACTGCAAATCATAGACCACCACAGCTGTCATAACAAAACAAATGTATTAAAAATAAGCAATAAACATAACTATATACAAATATATACAATGGGGGAAAGGGACACAATCCAGGTGGGGGAGGTTAAGGGTCAGGGGTGAACAACTGGGAGAGGGAAGAAGGGGCGTAAGGGTGGGTCCAGGGAGGTAAGGTTCTTCTGGGAGCATGGAGGGCCTAACGTCTGCCATGCTTATCATTTCTGTGCACCTATGCTACTGCTGTCTCCTGACACTGTGCCTCTCTAGTCACTGGAGGACCTCCAGTTATGCCCTCACTAGCTGCAGTAACTCCTGCAAGGCCCTCTCGATAGCCATCCAATGCCGACCACCTAGGACAAGGGAACAGAGTCAACAGGTGTGAATGTCTATCCCCCTGCAGCCCACCCATTGTGCATGACATACATCCATGGGACACACTTCTGTGATGGTGTGCAACCACCCACAATGATCGTGTCCACAAGACCTGCCACCCAGGTGCACACAGCCATGTGGACCACTGCACACACCCACCGCCCAAGTCCCAGACAGCACCACCGTGGCTGAACAGTGGCATGGCTATGTGGTGAGAAGGCAGTGGCACAGCCATGTACCCGGTACATGCACCAGTGATGCAAACCCACACATGCAGTGCCACAGGACAGTGCTGAGTGTACTGTGTGGCATGCACATCAGTGGTGTTAATGGATGGTGGTCAAGCCCCGCCACCTACCCCGCAACACAGCATGCACAGAATATCCAGGAAGAAAGGTACCTGCTACATTTGGGTGCTGATGCTGAATGGGCCCGCCATCGTGTGGCTGTTGCCGGGCAGCCTCCTGCTCAACACATGCCCGTGCCTCTCGGGCTCATCGCCTCACCTCAGGGACTAGGGTGCAAACTTGGAGAGGGGAACCTCAGTACAAAACAGTAGCAAAGGCCCCCCCGTGTGTGATCCCACACAGCCCAGCCATGCCACAACCCCACCATAACCACCACCACCCACACTGGACAGCCCCCCCATGGTGGACACATGCTGACCGTGAAACCCAGACGGATGCTACCAGTGTATCAATGGAGCACCTACCTGGACATGGCACTGTGCCTTGCCTGGCGGGTGCCTGTAGATGGGCAAGTCTGTCTGGATCCCTTTGCCAGAGGTCTCCATAGTGGTGACAACACTGCTCCAAACTTCTGGAGATACCGGTGGCCTCCTCCAGTGACGCTGCCACCTTCTCCCACACTGCACTCCTTGCCCTATCTAAGGGCACATCCCCAAACAGGGCCCCAGAATGGGGCTCTACAATGGCCACCAGATTGGCCAGCTCCATAGGGCTCCACAAGGCTGCTCTTCTGCATGCCATGACTACTGCAGCTAGGATCACAAAATGGCACTCTGTAGCACATGTCCTCCACATGCAGATGCTGTGGGGTACAGTGCTGCCATTTCCCAGTGTGATAGGGGTGCCCCCATGCAGATTCATGGCACCTAGAGGGCAAAGGTCGACCGCAGGGTCAAGGGTCTGTCATGCACGGACTGCCACAGCACGATTGGGACTCCCTACATGTAGCGCAGTCGGGTGCCTGTGTGTGATGCCCTGCTGTGGCCTACCATGCTGTGGCACCATGACACCTATGGTGCTCAAAGGCATGAGCGCTATACATGTGAACAGCACACTAGCATGGCTGGCAGAGTGGTGGCTGTGCCCTGAACTGCCTCCCGTGCTCAGCACTTCATCAGCACAGCAGGCATCGGCGTCAGCACTCTGGACATGCACCGTGCAGTGACTACTACGCACATCACAGAGCTGCGCCTTTGCCTGAGCGCGCTCAACACAATTGCGCAAGGTGCAACAGCATGATATTCAGTCAGCATATGCAAATCAGCTCATCAGCAATTCCATGGCACAGCCACTGCATTAGCAGCCACATAAAGTTGCACCTCACCTCATTTGCATGACTTGGGCTTTATAAATGTGACATGGGGCTTCAGAGGTCATTGTTTAGTATTGCAGTCTATTGTGGTGGGTTGCATGCTGTTTGAAAGTGTGGACTGTGGTATGAGGGAGATGTATGGGATTGCACATTCAGAGGTAACACCCATCATTCTCTCAGGATCAATAATGACCAAACGTGAGGAGGAGGAGGAACAGAGACGTGGGAGACGGAGGAGGCCCAACTTCACCCGGGCAAAAGCAGATGTCCTGTTTGAGGCCTACTATGACAGGGAACTGCTGCTCAGCAGACAGCGGAGAACACCACAGACCCATGCAGTGGCATGGGATGTGGTAGCATGTGCTGTCAATCAGCATGGCAGCCACCAGTGGTCCATGCAGGAGTGCAAGAAGAAGGTGGGCAAGGATAAGAGGAGGAAAAAAGATAAGGTGGCTGCCATCAGGGCAGCACATGCTGCAACTGGTGGTGGACAGCTGGATGTGTCACGCCTGATGCCACAGGAGGAGTGGGAGGCTGGCAGCATGCAGCATTGTGCCCTAGAGGGCGTACCAGGTGGTGGCTTTCCAGATGGATGGCAGCCCATCACTGCATGGTAGGTCCTGTGCTGTCACTGTGTGGTGAGTGGGGGGAATGTCACAGGGTAGGGCAGAGACATTAATGCTACTGTGTTCTCTTACTGTTCCTGAGCATCTACGTGGGTCAGCAGTTTTGGGTGTGTCCACTGAGGGTAATACCTTGAGCACGGAGGAGTGCCCATCCAACTCCACAGGTGTCTGAAGGTCAGGACCACAGTATACCCACCTGTCTGTCCGTACTGAAGTTGGTGGTGCTGGTGCAGAGCAGGCCCTGCCCGTGTCTCAGCGTGACAGCATCCATGGATGCCAGCATGCTGTGACACGGACTTGTGCTGGATCCGGCACCGATGATGATGATGGATCACACATCATGGACAGTGATACCTGTGGGCCATAGGATGGCCCCACAGTAGGTAACTGCACTAGCATAGCTGTGGGTGGTGCCGCTGTGGAGGCCTGCATGACATCACAGTCCCAGCCTGTGCCTGTATGCACCAGTGGGGCAGCACTGGTGTACATCCAGGCCAGTGGGGCTGTTGTAGCCACTGCAGTGGCACCGGTGAGCCCTGGCTTGTGGAGGCTGGAGGGGCAGTGTCAGCAGTTGGCCAATGGTGCTGGGGGGACAGTGTCAGGGGTGGCGTCAGTGCACCATGTGTGGACATGTCCTGGCATGGCTCTGGTGTGCAGCACCCATCATCAAGGGGTGATGCCCAGCATGGCTAGGAATACCATGAGGGACAGCATGCCAATCTGGCAGATGACCTTTTTGATGTGCACAGCCACCTACTCCAGGCTTCCGTGGATCAGCAGTCATGGCTTGTTAGGGCAGTGGATGCACTTAGTGCAGTTCTGCACCAGGCAGATGAGCAGCACAGCAGAGACCATGCTCTGCTTCTGGCAGAGATGGCCCAGCAGCAGGAGGATGTGACCGCTGCCATTGACAGGCAGACACATGCATTCACAGCTGTCGTGGTCACATTGGGAACCCAGTTTGTTGCCCATGTGCCACAGACACCATGCAATGTCTCATCCACCCCCATTCCCTGCGTCACATGACACCTTCCATGTCATCACTGGGTTCAGCTGTGGGCATACCGAGCAAGCCTGGCACAGGCATGTTTGGTGAGCTGCAGACCCCTGCTCAAACATGGTTGCGTTCCCGTGGCATCACCCCTGAGGGACCATTGGTGCCACCCCGTGAGGCCAATGGTCAGCCTGTCATGGCTGGCAGGTCTCGGCAGGGTCACCCATGCATACGTGTTGGACATGGCACTGTGCAAACGTAACTGACCTGTCTCCCACCATGGCTACTGTCTAATGCTGCCCTGTGTGCAGTGTGTTGTGCAATGTGTGATGCATGGGTGGGGTACCCAGCCCTGCACTCACACACACAGTCCATGTGCACACCCTCCTGGCTGCTGGCCACTGTGGCATGTGCATGATGATGCCTGCGTTGCACTGTCCACCAGTGTGCAATGGTGCCCAGCGTCTGAGACATGCACAGTGACAGGCACTGGACATGGTTGTCTGTGGACCTGTGTGTGGCTAGGGATTGCAGTTGGGGTTGGCGTGCCTTCTACCCCTTGTGCATGTCTTGTGGGTGTGTGTGTGTGTGTATGTGGCTGCGTGTCATGTTAGGCCTTATCCATCCCTGATGGCGTGTGCGGTTCCACGCTGAGCCAATTCCCTTGCCACCACCCACCCCTGGGGTTCATCCATGCGTGTCTGTGGGTTGTGCCCTTGCCATTGGTGGTTGCACATGGCCTCATGACCTACCTGTATTGGTCGAAGTGCTCCTCTGTGATGGTGTCCTGGTGTAGCTGTGACATCCGGATAAGGCAGGGGTCCCTTCGCCCAAGGGGTGGCTACCCATCACCGTCTGGACCAGTGTCCTCATCGTCCCCATCGCTGTCCCCCTCTTCGACCTCTACAGCTATCCCACAGTCATTGGCCATGTTGTGCAGGATGGAACAGGCCAGGAATAGCCCACAGGACTATGAGGTGCTGTACTGTAGGGCACCGCCAGAATTGTCCAGGCAATGGAAACGTGCCTTCAGCATCCCTAACACATGCTCTATGACATTACGTGTGGTGGCATGTGTCTCACTGTACCATTGCTGCGATCAGGTTGCTGGGTGCTGGTATGGTGTGAGCAGCCAGGGACAGAGTGGGTAGCCACTGTCACCTTTGTGTAGAGGGTGGACATTAGTATGGTGGTCAGCGTCTCTCTGCCATGGGCCGTCAAGGCCGATACCCATGGCACCTCTGACTATGCACCCCCCAGCTGCCCATGTCATCCTGTGTGATGTGAATTCTCACCCACTAGGTGGCCAGTGGGGATGTCCCCACTCTTGAACCTGTGGCAAAGTGCAGACTGGTGCCAGATGAAGGCATAATGTGCTCCCCCATGGTGCATGGCACAGACATTGGTTATGCACCTCCTGGCATCGCACACCACCTGGCAGTTGATGCTGGCATAACCCCTTCCAGTTGATGTATGCTACGCCATCTGGGCCAGGTGGCAAGCAGATGGCCACATGGGTGCAGTCAAGGGCCCTGAGCATGCCAGGCATACATGCTACCCTATGAAACTCTTGCATGTGTGCTGTGCATTCCGCCTGTTTGCTGAAGAAACGGATGTACTCAGCAGCATGTGGCAGTAGTGCACTGAGGAATTGTGTGACCAAGCATGATGCGGCCAACTGGGTTATGCCTGTTGTGTCCTTTGTTGGTCTCTGGAAGGTGCCTGTGGTGAGCAGGCACATGACAGCTGTCACCTTTGTCTCCACTGACAGAGCATGGCTCCGTCATGTGAGTGCCTGCATCTCATCACTGCACAGCTCACAGAGCCACCTCAGGATCACCTGGTTCAGGCAGTGCCAGCCCACAATCTCTGTGTCAGTGTAGTGCTTGAAGGTGGTGTGGGCTAGGTACTGCCTGTTGGGGGGCATACTGCCAATGGGCCCTTCCACGTCTGCACCCCCCTGCTGCCTGCCTTCTCACACCCCTCATTACCGCCTCCATCTGGAAGGTGGTACTGCCATGTCCCAGGCTGGTTCCCCCCCCGGAAGCTGCTATCCCATTCCCCCTGCTGTCCTTTGTGATGCTCCCCCTGCACCAGATACACCTCCAGCCTTTGGCTGTCCTGCCTACTGCCACTACTCTCAATCAAGTGTGGCACTTCCCAGTCTCTCCTGCACAGTGGCACAGGCTCCCCACTCCTGGCCTGTTCCTGTTTGTTCCCAGGTGTGCCCTTTCCTGCTCCTGCCCAGTCCCACTCACTGCTACCCTCTTTCCTGTTGCTGTCACCTTGTTCCCACCTCTGGCTTCCCTGTAGCATTCTTGCATCTCTTTCTTGTTCCTTTTTTATTTTGAATAATTTCTGCTATCGCACAACTTCTGCTTGCTCCCTTATTGAGCATGGTGCATGCTGTTAAATATCGCACTGCACCATTTAGTCAAGGTTCCTCCTCCTATGGTTGTGCATGCATTCATTACCATTGTGCTCTTGTGCACTGTGACTTTTGCAGCACAGCTGCCTCCCCCTGAATATCACAGAATGGTGCATTTTTGTACTTGCGCTGGTGCATCTCTATTGCTCATGGCTCATCCCTTTTGAATATCTGGGCCATAGCCTCCATCAACACTTTTCTGCCATGCGATAGTGTACCACTAGACCTGAAAGTTTTTAAGCTGTCAAATTGTATATATGTAAATATAAGTATTTATACGGAATTAACCAATTCTTAATACTATTATATTCAACTAAGTTAAAATAATACTGTATTATTTGACAAATGAAAGAAGTAGCAATGTACAACTACTGTCAAGTACCATTCTTCTAAATGTTTCACCATTCCAGTAACAGACTTGTGTATATAAAATTGCTACATACTAACTCATAGTTGAGAAACACATTTGTGTTTGATATGATCACTTTTGATCAGTAGCTAAACATTAGTACTACAGCTTTTACCATTATACTCAACTAAGATTTTCCTGATTTTGTCATAATAAAAAAAACAGGAAAGAATGTCATTTAACCATATGTGTAACAGGAATTATGCCATGCTACACACATAAGTTGTATTTATTGGTTTAAACCAACATAGTAAGAAATGTTATCAGTTTAAAAGATAAGCATTGCACCCATAGTAATATATTATTCCATGTACTTGTCAGACTAGTAAATGTTATGTATATTGATAATGCTTGGAATTGTAAATCAGACACTTTTGCTGATACCAACTGAGTTCATACCTGTTTCTGACAATGTTTTTGATCGCCTCTGTTGAGGGGTCAGGTGGGAATTTTTCAAATGCACTTACTTGGTGATATATCTTAGCATATTAAACTGTACATACCACTTATCTAATGTCACAGAGGACATTTAATATTTCTGTAGCTATTGCTATAACAGTTAGCATCCGGTTTTTTAGCCACCACAGGAACATACACATTATCAGTCACACAGCTACAACAAAATAATCACTTTTCAATGTGTGTAATCGATGTTAATAGCATGCTGACATATTTGTATTTATGCAGTAAGTCACCCCATAACACATCATATATGAAGTACCTGTGATACAGCTTAACAATTTTTACAAGCAATGGTAACACACATGTTGATTGTATTGTGAGACTGATAGTGTTAAATTATAATATTCTTAATTTGGCCTTTTCTCAGTCTTTAAAATTGTCAATCTTTTTTTTCCAAAGTTAACACCTATCTCAAATCTTCACTTAACCAGCAGGTTAGAACATTATAATATTGCAGCTGTTGTATGTGTGCATGCAAATATACTTAAGCAGTAAAGCACAACAGGGTATGGGTTATTAGGGATCTAGCCACACTTTGTATTGTGTATTACAAAGTGCACCTTGGTAGTGCAGGCACTTTGGGCCCTGTAGTCTCAGCATGGTATTTAGTGTATGAATGTAGTAGTGACAGCACAGCCCCTTCAAGCCCCACAATCCAGACACGTGATGTCTTATGACATAGTAGCAATGGTAACAGTACCAAAAATGCAAATTACAATGCAAAGGGTAACACTAGTGAACAGAATGAGGTGGCAAGAGCACGGAGCCCTTTGGGTCCCATGCTCCCACACATTATGTCTTGTGACATACTAGCAATGATAACAGCAATATAAAATGCAAATAACAACACAAAGGGTAATGCTAAATAATGAATGGAATGCAGAGGAGGGAGCACGGGACCCTTCAGAGCCTGCACTCCCACCACGAGATGTATTGTTACATTGTAACAATGGTAACAGTAATGAAAATGCAAGCACAAATGACAACACAAATGGTAACGCTAAATAGTGTATGGAATGCAGTGGCAGGAGCACTGGGTCCTTCAGGCCCTGCACTCCCACCATGAGATGTCTTGTGACATAGCAACAATGGTAACAGTAATGAAAACAGAAGCGCAAATGACAACGCAAATGGGACAATAAGTAGTAACTGGAATGCAGTGTGGGAGCACAGGGACCTTTGGGCCCCATGCTCCTGCCACGTGATGGCTTGTGACATTGTAACAATGGTAACAGTAATGAAAACTCAAGCAGAAATGACCACGAAAATGGTGATGCACACAGCAGCGTACACGGTAGCGATGACACAAAATAAGACATAAGCATAAGTAGAAACAGTAACTGTAACAGTGGTGGTACCACACACCCTGTTTTTGCCAAACAGATGCATAGACAAACACAGTGTGTACAAAGACTGTATGCATTATAATGGGCATAGAAGTTTAAAATGAGCATTATAAGTACTAAATTGCTAATATCTCAGTAGCCACGTGATGTAGAAAATTTTTTTTTTCACAAAAATCATGATTTTCCTGGCTAGGTTTTTGTTATTACATAGCCCAGAGGGCTATGCAACTCTCACCAAAAAATCTGTATCTCACATCATTTTCGAGATACAAGCCTTGAAAGGCGCAGCATACGCCACCATGTGAATCTATGGGAAAAACTGCCAACTTCAGAGTACAGTAACTTTGCAGCCATGCAATATTTTCACACCAAACCACGAAAAGGCACATCTGTGAGATGTTGGCTGCCTTCCTTCCAAATTTCAGCTCAAAAGACCAAACTGTTGTTTTGCAGCAAGGTGGCAAAGAACTGCTATAATTTTGGCCATAGTCTGGAAAAGTAATGTCGTGATTTGCCAAAGCTTTCACAAACATTTGGGAAAGTGTTGTGTGTGCAACACTACTTTATGACACTACTTTTTCCAGAAATTTAAAAAACATATTTCTAGGGTGTTTCACCCCAAAATAAAGACATGACTAGCATCCTCAGGGTCCGACTAGGTGAACACAAAAAGAATTGTGTTGCTAGAGGGTCCCAAATTTAAATGCAAGCACTTTTCTGATCGCTAACTGAAAACAAAATGGCAGGTTTGCAACACTATTAGGGCCATTTGTGACACTAAAAAGTGCATTTGCGAAAGTGCCAAACATTTTGTTAACTCTTCCCATTGACTTATAATGGGAACTTGTTTTTTGAATAACTTTTGAACTGTTCAATTTTTTTCACAAAATCTTCAAAAGGCACATCAGGGACCCTAGCCACACATTTCCTGAAGTTTTCTGACTGGCCATGCAAACCATGCGACCTGTAGGCATGAGATAAGAAGCACATAGATCATGCCTAATAACTCCGCAGCCATATAGACGACCACTAGAAAAGTCGCCAGATCCCAAGATGTATGGCTCTTGATCATGCATTCAAAATGTCAGGTAAATCAGTTGAATGGTGACAAAGTTATTAAGGTGCAAAGTTTGACCCGTTAACCTGAAAAGGGCTACTCAACCCTAACTATGGGAGCACTACCATGCTACCATAATTATAGGCAAAAAAACTCTGTTTAATGCATCAGTTAGAGTTGTTCCATAGTGACAAAAGTGAGGAAATTCAATGTTAGGGTTGAAAGTTCCTTGGACCCCTCCACCCACCCCAGAACCGGTATCATGGTGTGCATTGGGTATTGAGCCCTAACTCTCACCCCATCACATGTGTATAGAAGCTGAGGAATAAGAGAATGGTGTGAGAGTTATGATCAATGATCCCAACCCACACCCCGATGCTGGTTAGGGGTTGGGCTAGAGGGGTCCGAGGGGGGCTTTCAACCCTAACACCAAATTTCCTTGCTTTTGTCACTGTGGTACAACCAAAACTGATGAATTACACAGAGTTTTATGCCTCTAATTTCCCTTCTTTTTGAGAATGAGGATGATAACAAGTGAATGGAATGCGTTGGTAGGAGCGCGGGGCCCTTCAGGCCCCATGCTCCCACCACGTGATGTCTTGTTACATAGCAACAGGAAATGCAATGCAAATGCAAGCGGTAATGGTTATGCACATGGTAAAGCAAATGTAAATGGTAAAGCAAATGTTAATAGAAACACAAGTGTAAAGTGACGCCAAAGCGAACAGTGACATAAACGTACACACATGCGCATACAAAAATGCAACTGGTAATGTGCACAGTGACGGCACCAGTATTGTAAATGCAAATGTTAAGTGTGACAGCAACAAGAATGCTAAAGGGAATAGAAATGGAAATGTGAATGGAAGCACATACGTAAACACGAACCGTAACGTGCATGGGCACGATGCCACAATTGTAAATGCAAATGGTAACGGTAATAGCAACAATAAAGCCAAAGGAAACCGAAATGCAAAAGGAAACACAAGCACATATGGAAATACAAACCGTAAAGCACATGGGCACAGTAATGCAATAGGAAACACAAGGAGAGGCAGCTGCAGATTAAAGGGAGCTAGCTGCACATTTGTGCAGACTTGATAGACCTCTAGGCCTTTATCTGCTGGCAAATTTCGTATGTTTGTAACAGCAACGAAGACAGAAAACAAAATGCAAATGCAAATGAAAGGGCTGTCATAAACACAAATGGCAATGCACATGGTGACGCAAACCGAAATGCAAACACAAACAGTACTGGAAATGCAAATGGTAACAGTAATACAAAGGCAAGTGCAAACAGGAATGCAAAGGGTAACGCACACAGTGGTGTAGATGGGAATGGTAATGCAAATGGGTACATAAACGGAAGTGGAAACAGCATCTGTAACATTAGCAGAAGCGCATACCCTGTGTTTCCCCAACAGCTGCATAAAGAAACACAGTGTGTACAATGAATGTATGCATAATAATGGGCTTGGAGCAGAAAATGAGGTGTTGCAATACTACATTGCTTATATCTCAGCAACCGTATGACGTAGAAAAAAAAATTCACATGATTCATGATTTTCCTGGCTGCATTTCACCACATGCATAGCCACAGGCCACAAGCTATGCATTCTGTATTTTGCACCGTTTCCAAGATATGAGCCTCGAAAGGTGCAGCACACACCACCATGTTAGTCTATGGGAAAAAACACCAACTTTGGAAGATGTAACTTGGCACCCGTTCAATATTTTTTCACCAAACCACCAAAAGGCACATCTATGAGATATTGTCTGGCTTTCCTCCAAATTTCAGCTCAAAAGACCAAACCATTGTTTTGCAGCAGGTTGGCAAAGAACTCTTGTCATTTTGGCCACAGTCTGGAGAAGTAGTGTCGTGATTTGTGACATCTTTCACAAAAGTTGTGAAAGTGACGTGAGTGAGACACTACTTTTTCCAGAAATTTGAAAAACATTTCTGGGGTGTTTAACCCCAAAATAAAGATATGGCTAGCATCCTCAGGGCTCGAATAGGTAAACACAAAAATAATTATGCCCCTAGATGGTCCCAGATTAAATGCCAAGCATTTGTGTGATCACTAACTGAAAAAAAAAGGCTGACTCACGACACTACTGGGGTCATTTGCGACACTAAAAACTGCATTTGCGACACTGTCAAAATTTTTGTTAACTTTCCCTATTGACTTATAATGGGAACTTGTTTTTTGAATAACTTTAGAACCATTCAGTATTTTTTCATGTAGTCTTCAAAAGACACATCAGGCACCCTGGCCACATGTACACTGAATTTTTCAGACCAGTTGTGCAAACTGTACATCCTGTAGAAGTGAGCAAAAAATGTGCAAGAAAAGTAAATGCCTGCATGGATGTTGCTGAATAACTCCGCAGCCGTATATCCGACTTGTACAAACATTGGCAGATCCTAAGACCTATGGTTATACCCCGAGCCTGCCAAATTTCAGGTAAATCCTTTGAACGGTGGCAAAGTTATTAAGGTGCAAAGTGTTTAACCCTTTAACCTTAAAAGGGCTAATCCACCCTAACTATGGAAGCACTACCATGCTACTATAATATTAGAGGCAAAAATTTCCATTTAATGCATCAATTAGAGTTGTTCCACAGTGACAAAAGTGAGGAAATTCAGTGTTAGGGTTGAAGGCCCCCTTTGGACCCCTCCAGCCCACATCCCCAACCAGCATCAGGGTGCGCATTGGGGTCATTGGCCCTAACACTTACTCCATCACATGTGTAGAAAAGCTGAGGAATAGGAGAATGGGGTGAGAGTTAGGACCGACAACCCCAATGCACACCCCGAAGCCGGTTGGGGGGGTGAGCCGGAGAAGTCCATGGGGGGCTTTCAACCCTAACACCACATTTCCTCACTTTTTTTGCAGTAGAACAACCCTAATTGATGCATTAAATGGAGATTTTTGCCTCTAATTTCCCTTCTTTTTGAGAATGATGATGAGAAACACTGAATGTAATGTGGTGGCAGGAGCACGGCACCCTTTGGGCCCCTCACTTCTGCCATGTGATGTCTTGTGACATAGTAACAGGAACAGCAATGCAAACAGAGCACCAACAGTGGTGCACATGGTAACACAAACATAAATGGTAAAGGAAACGTTAATAGAAACTCAAGCGCAGTGACGCCAAACCAAACAGTGATGCAAACAGACATTGAAGTGCTTACAGAAACACAACTGGTAATGCAAACAGTGATGGCAGTGGTATTTTAAATGGAAATGTGAAGTGTCACAGCAAAATGAACCTGAAGGAGAACAGAAACAGAAATGGATCCAGTCACATATCTGGAATGTGTAGTATGGTACTGGCTGCAAGCCCATTGGCTCACGCTCTGGACCAATGGGCATACAGCCCTACCCTATGGTGTCAGTCAGCAGGCAGCAGGGTGGCAGGTGGGTGGGGTGCTGCTAACCGCTACCAACCGGGGGAAGCGGGTCAGTGGGGATCAGTGGGGAGGTGGGGAGGGGGTCCGCTGGACCACCAGGGATAGTGGACATACTTTTTTTATACAAATGCCAAAGACTGGGCTGAGAGTGGTCCACTGGACCACCAGGGATATTGGAGTTCTTTATTTTTACACATGCCCATGATTGGGATGAGAGCAGTCCGCTGGACGACCAGGGATACTGGAATCTTTTTAGTTTACACATGCCCACGATCGGACTGAGAGCGGTCCACTGGACCACCTGGGATACTGGAATCTTTTTAGTTTACACATGCCAACGATCGGGCTGAGAGCGGTCCACTGGACCACCAGGGATACTGGAATCTTTTTAGTTTACACATGCCAACGATAGGGCTGAGAGGGGTCCACTGGACCACCAGGGATACTGGAATCTTTTAGTTTACACATGCCAACGACATTGAGCAGGGTCCACTGGACCACCAGGGATACTGGAATCTTTTTAGTTTACACCTGCCCACTATCGGGCTCAGAGCGGTCCACTGGACCACCAGGGATACTGGAATCTTTTTAGTTTACACCTGCCAACGATCGGGCTCAGAACGGTCCACTGGACCACCAGGGATACTGGAATCTTTTTAGTTTACACATGCCAACGATCGGGCTGAGAGTGGTCCACTGGACCACCAGGGATACTGGAATCTTTTTAGTTTACACATGCCAACGATCGGGCTGAGAGTGGTCCACTGGACCACCAGGGATACTGGAATCTTTTTAGTTTACACCTGCCCACTATCGGGCTCAGAGCGGTCCACCGGACCACCAGGGATACTGGAATCTTTTTAGTTTACAACTGCCCACTATCTGGCTCAGAGCGGTCCACTGGACCACCAGGGATACTGGAATCTTTTTAGTTTACACATGCCCACGATCGGGCTGAGAGCGGTTCACAGGACCACCAGGGGTACTGGAATCTTTTTAGTTTACACATGCCCATGATCGGGCTGAGAGCGGTCCACTGGACCACCAGGGATACTGGAATCTTTTTAGTTTACACATGCCCACGATCGGGCTGAGAGCGGTCCACTGGACCACCAGGGATACTGGAATCTTTTTAGTTTACACATGCCACGATCGGGCTGAGAGCGGTCCACTGGACCACCAGGGATACTGGAATCTTTTTAGTTTACACATGCCCACGATCGGGCTGAGAGCGGTCCACTGGACCACCAGGGATACTGGAATCTTTTTAGTTTACACCTGCCCACTATCGGGCTGAGAGCGGTCCACTGGACCACCAGGGATACTGGAATCATTTTAGTTTACACCTGCCCACTATCGGGCTGAGAGCGGTCCACTGGACCATCAGGGATACTGGAATCATTTTAGCTTACACCTGCCCACTATCGGGCTGAGAGCTGTCCACTGGACCACCAGGGATACTGGAATCTTTTTAGTTTACACCTGCCCACTATCGGGCTGAGAGCGGTCCACTGGACCACCAGGGATACTGGAATCTTTTGAGTTTACACATGGCCATGATCGGGCTGAGAGCGGTCCACTGGACCACGAGGGATACTGTAGTCTTCTTAGTTTACACATGCCCAAGATCGGGCTGAGAGCGGTCCACTGGACCACCAGGGACACTGGAATCTTTTTAGTTTACACATGCCCACGATCGGGCTGAGAGCGGTCCACTGGACCACCAGGGATACTGGAATCATTTTAGTTTACACATGCCCACTATCGGGCTGAGAGCGGTCCACTGGACCACCAGGGATACTGGAATCTTTTTAGTTTACACATGCCCACGATCGGGCTGAGAGCGGTCCACTGGACCACCAGGGATACTGGAATCTTTTTAGTTTACACATGCCCACCATCGGGCTGAGAGCAGTCCACTGGACCACCAGGGATACTGGAATCTTTTTAGTTTACACATGCCCACTATCGGGCTGAGAGCGGTCCACAGGACCACCAGGGATACTGGAATGTTTTCAGTTTACACATGCCCACGATCGGGCTGAGAGCGGATCACTGGACCACCAGGGATACTGGAATCTTTTTAGTTTACACCTGCCCACGATCGGGCTCAGAGTGGTCCACTGGACCACCAGGGATACTGGAATCTTTTTAGTTTACACATGCCAACTATAGGGCTGAGAGCGGTCCACTGGACCACCAGGGATACTGGAATCTTTTTAGTTTACACATGCCCACAATCGGGCTGAGAGCGGTCCACTGGACCACCAGGGATACTGGAATCTTTTTAGTTTACACATGCCCACGATCGGGCTGAGAGTGGTCCACTGGACCACCAGGGACAGTGTAATGTTTTTAGATTACATATGCCAACTATCGGGCTGAGAGCGGTCCCCTGGACCACCAGGGATACTGGAATGTTTTCAGTTTACACATGCCCATGATCGGGCTGAGAGTGGTCGACTGGACCACCAGGGATACTGGAATCTTTTTAGTTTCCACCTGCCCACGATCGGGCTCAGAGCGGTCCACTGGACCACCAGGGATACTGGAATCTTTTCTGTTTACACATGCCCAAGATCGGGCTGAGAGCGGTCCACTGCACCACCAGGGATACTGGAATCTTTTTTGTTTACACATGCCCACCATCGGGCTGAGAGAAGTCCACTGGACCTCCAGGGATAATGGAATCTTTTTAGTTTACACATGCCCACCATCGGGCTGAGAGCGGTCCACTGGACCACCAGGGATACTGAAATCTTTTTAGGTTACACATGCCCACTTTCATGCTGAGAGCAGTCCAATGGACCACCAGGGATACTGAAATCTTTTTAGTTTACACATGCCCACTATCGGGCTGAGAGCGGTCCACTGGACCACCAGGGATACTGGAATCATTTTAGTTTACACATACCCACTATCGGGCTGAGAGCAGTCCACTGGACCACCAGGGATCCTGGAATCTTTTTAGTTTACACATGCCCACGATCGGGCTGAGAGCGCTCCACTGGACCACCAGGGATCCTGGAATATTTTTAGTTTACACATGCCCATGATCGGGCTGAGAGCGGTCCACTGGACCACCAGGGATACCGGAATCTTTTTAGTTTACACCTGCCCGCTATCAGGCTGAGAGCGGTCCACTGGACCAGCAGGGATACTGGAATCATTTTAGGTTAAACCTTCCCACTATCGGGATGTGATCGGTCCACTGGACCACCAGGGATACTCTAATCATTTTAGTTTACACCTGCCCACTATCGGGGCTGAGAGCGATCCACTTTACCACCAGGGATACAGGAATCCTTTTAGTTTACACCTGCCCACTATCGGGCTGAGAGCGGTCCACTGGACCACCAGGGATACTGGAATCTTTTTAGTTTACACCTGCCCACTATCGGGCTGAGAGTGTTCACTGGACCATCAGGGATACTGGAATCTTTTTAGTTTACACATGCCTACGATCGGGCTGAGAGCGGTACACTGGACCACAAGGGATACTGGAATCTTTTCAGTTTACACATGCCCACGATCAGGCTGAGAGCAGTCCACTGGACCACCAGGGATACTGGAATCATTTCAGTTTACACATGCCCACGATCTGGCTGAGAGCGGTCCACTGGACCACCAGGGATACTGGAATCTTTTCAGTTTACACATGCCCATGATCGGGCTGAGAGCGGTCCACTGGATGACCAGGGATCCCAGAATCTTTTTAGTTTATACATGCCCACGATCGGGCTGAGAGCGGTCCACTGGACCACCAGGGATACTGGAATCTTTTTAGTTTACACCTGCCCACTATCGGGCTGAGAGCAGTCCACTGGACTAAAAGGGATACTGGAATCTTTTTACTTTACACCTGCCCACTATCGAGCTGAGAGCGATCCACTGGACCACCAGGGATACTGGAATCTTTTTATTTTACACCTGCCAACTATCGGGCTGAGAGCGGTCCACTGGTCCACCAGGGATACTGGAATCTTTTTAGTTTACACCAGCCCACTATCAGGCTGAGAGCGGTCCACTAGAACATCAGGGATACTGGAATCATTTTAGTTTACACCTGCCCTCTGTCGGGCTGAGAGCGGTCCACTGGACCACCAGGGATACTGGAATCTTTTTAGATTACATCTGCCCACTATCGGGATGTGAGCGGTCCACTGGACCACCAGGGATACTGGAATCATTTTAGTTTACATCTGCTCACTATCGGGCTGAGAGCGGTTCACTGCACCACCAGGGATACTGGAAAATTTTTAGATTACACCTGCCCACGATCGGGGTGAGAGCGGTCCACTGGACCATCAGGGATACTGGAATCTTTTTAGTTTACACATGCCCACGATCGGGCTGAGAGCGGTAGACTGAACCACAAGGGATACTGGAATCTTTTCAGTTTACACATGCCCACGATCGGGCTGAGAGCAGTCCACTGGACCACAAGGGATACTGGAATCTTTTCAGTTTTCACATGCCCACGATCTGGCTGAGAGTGGTCCACTGGACCACCAGGGATACTGGAATGTTTTCAGTTTACACATGCCCACGATCGGGCTGAGAGCGGTCGACTGGACCACAAGGGATACTGGAATCTTTTTAGTTTCCACCTGCCCACAATCGGGCTCAGAGCAGTCCACTGGACCACCAGGGATACTGGAATCTTTTCAGTTTACACATGCCCATGATCGGGCTGAGAGCGGTCCACTGCACTACCAGGGATACTCCAATCTTTTTTGTTTACACATGCCCACCATCGGGCTGAGAGAAGTCCACTGGACCTCCAAGGATACTAGAATCTTTTTAGTTTACACATGCCCACCATCGGGCTGAGAGCAGTCCACTGGACCACTAGGGATCCTGGAATCTTTTTAGTTTACACATGCCCACGATCGGGCTGAGAGCGGTCCACTGGACCACCAGGGATCCTGGAATATTTTTAGTTTACACATGCCCACGATCGGGCTGAGAGCGGTCCACTGGACCACCAGGGATACTGGAATCTTTTTAGTTTACACCTGCCCACTATCAGGCTGAGAGCGGTCCACTGGACCAGCAGGGATACTGGAATCATTTTAGTTTAAACCTTCCCACTATCGGGATGTGAGTGGGCCACTGGACCACCAGGGATACTGGAATCTTTTTAGTTTACACATGACTACGATCGGGCTGAGAGCGGTAGACTGGACCACCAGGGATACTGGAATCTTTTTAGTTTACACCTGCCCACCATCGGGCTGAGAGAAGTCCACTGGACCTCAAGGGATACTGGAATCTTTTTAGTTTACACATGCCCACCATCGGGCTGAGAGCGGTCCACTGTACTACCAGGGATACTGGATACTTTTTAGGTTACACATGCCCACTATCAGGCAGAGAGCAGTCCACTGGACCACCTGGGATACTGAAATCTTTTTAGTTTACACATGCTAACTATCGGGCTGAGAGCGGTCAACTGGACCACTAGGGATACTGGATTCTTTTTAGGTTACACATGCCCACTCTCAAGCTGAGTGCGGTCCACTGGACCACCAGGGATACTGTCATCTTTTTAGTTAACACATGCCCACTATCGGGCAGAGAGCGGTCCACTGGACCACCAGGGATACTGGAATCTTTTTAGTTTACACATACCCACTATCGGGCTGAGAGCGGTCCACTGGACGACCAGGGATCCCGGAATCTTTTTAGTTTATACATGCCCACGATCGGGCTGAGAGCGGTCCACTGGACCACCAGGGATACTGGAATCTTTTTAGCTTACACCTGCCCACTATCGTGCTGAGAGCGGTCCACTGGACCACCAGGGATACTGGAATCTTTTTAGTTTACACCTGCCCACTATCGAGCTGAGAGCGGTCCACTGGTCCACCAGGGATACTGGAATCTTTTGAGTTTACACCTGCCCACTATCAGGCTGAGAGCGGTCCACTGGAACATCAGGGATACTTTAATCATTTTAGTTTACACCTGCCCACTATCGGGCTGAGAGCGGTTCAATGCACCACCAGGGATACTGGAAAATTTTGAGTTTATACCTGCCCACTATCGGGGTGAGAGCGGTCTACTGGACCATCAGGGATACTGGAATCTTTTTAGTTTACACATGCACACGATCGGGCTGAGAGCGGTTCAATGCACCACCAGGGATACTGGAAAATTTTTAGTTTATACCTGCCCACTATCGGGGTGAGAGCGGTCTACTGGACCATCAGGGATACTGGAATCTTTTTAGTTTACACATGCACACGATCGGGCTGAGAGCGGTACACTGGACCAGAAGGGATACTGGAATCTTTTCAGTTTACACATGCCCACGATCGGGCTGAGAGCAGTCCACTTCACCACCAGGGATACTGGAATCTTTTCAGTTTACACATGCCCACTATCTGGCTGAGAGCGGTCCACTGGACCACCACGGATACTGGAATGTTTTCAGTTTACACATGCCCACGATCGGGCTAAGAGCGGTCGACTGGACCACCAGGGATACTGGAATCTTTTTAGTTTCCACCTGCCCACGATCGGGCAGGAGCGGTACCACTGGACCACCAGGGATACTGGAATCTTTTCAGTTTACACATGCCAAAGATCGGGCTCAGAGCGGTCCACCACCAGGGATACTGGAATCTTTTTTGGTTACACATGCCCACCAACCAGGCTGAGAAGAGAGTCCACTGGACCTCCAGGGATACTGGAGTCTCTTTAGTTTACACTGCCCCATCCGGCTGAGAGCTGCCACTGGACCACCAGGGATACTGGATACTTTTGGGTTACATGCCACTATCAGACTGAGAGCAGTCCACTGGACCACCAAGATAATGAAATCTTTTAGTTTACACATACCCACTATCGGGCTGAGCAGTCCACTGGAACACCAGGAGCCTGGAATCTTTGGATTTACATGCCTGATCGGGCTGAGAGGCGGTCACTGGACCTGAGGATACTAGGAATCTTTTTTAGTTTACATGCCAACAATCAGGGCTGGAGTGGTCCCACTGGACCACTTGGATACTGGAATCCTTGTAGTTTACACCTGCCACTACTCCGGGCTCCAGGCGGTCCACCCGGACCACCAGAATACGGAATCTTTTTAGTTTACAACTGCCCACTATCTGGCTCAGAGCGGTCCACTGGACCACCAGGGATACTGGAATCTTTTTAGTTTACACATGCCCACGATCGGGCTGAGAGCGGTTCACAGGACCACCAGGGGTACTGGAATCTTTTTAGTTTACACATGCCCATGATCGGGCTGAGAGCGGTCCACTGGACCACCAGAGGTACTGGAATCTTTTGGTTTACATGCCCACGATAAGATGAGAGCGGTCCACTGGACCACCAGGGATACTGGAATCTTTTGGTTGCACCTGCCAGCTACTCGGGCTGAGAGCGGTCCACTGGACCATCAGGGATACTGGAATCATTTTAGCTTACACCTGCCCACTATCGGGCTGAGAGCGGTCCACTGGACCACCAGGGATACTGGAATCTTTTTAGTTTACACCTGCCCACTATCGGGCTGAGAGCGGTCCACTGGACCACCAGGGATACTGGAATCTTTTTAGTTTACACCTGCCCACTATCGGGCTGAGAGCGGTCCACTGGACCAGCAGGGATACTGGAATCTTTTTAGTTTACATGCCCTGATCGGGCTCAGGCGGTCCACTGGACCACCAGGGTACTGAATCTATTGGATTTTACACATTGCCACTATGCTCGGCGGGCGGTCCACTGGTTCACGGAAATTACTACGAATCTTAAGTTTACATGCCCGCCAGTTGGGCTGAGAGCAGTCACTGGACCGCAGGGATCCTGGAATCTTTTGAGTTTACACATGCCACTATCGGGCTGAGGCGGTCCACTGGACCACCAGGGATACTGGAATCTTTTTAGTTTACATGCCCACGATCAGGCCGAGAAGCGGTCCACTGGACCACCAGGATACTGGAATCTTTTGGTTTACACATGCCTGATCGGCTGAGGCGGTCCACTGGACCACAAGGGATACTGGAATCATTTTAGCTTACACCTGCCACTATGGGCTGAGGCGAGTCCACTGGACCACCAGGGATACGGGGAATCTTTTTGGTTTACATGCCCACTATCGGGCTGAGAGGTCACTGGACCACCAGGGATACTGGAATCTTTTAGATTACATGCCTGATAGGGCTGAGGCGGTCCACTGGACCACCAGGATACTGGAATCTTTTGATTTACACATGGCCACGATCGGGCTGAGGCGGTCCACTGGACCACGAGGATACTGTAATCTTCTTAGTTTACACATGCCAAGATCGGGCTGGGCGGTCCACTGGACCACCAGGGATACTGGAATCTTTTAGGTTGACATGCCACCATCGGGCTGAGGCAGTCCACTGGACCACCAGGAATACTGGAATCTTTTAGTTTACATTCCGACCATCGGGCTGAGAGCGGTCCACTGGACCACCAGGGATACTGGAATCTTTTTAGTTTACACATGCCCGCGATTGGGCTGAGAGCGGTCCACTGGACCACCAGGGATACTGGAATCTTTTCAGTTTACACATGCCCATGATCGGGCTGAGAGCGGATCACTGGACCACCAGGGATACTGGAATCTTTTCAGTTTACACCTGCCCACGATCGGGCTCAGAGCTGTCCACTGGACCACCAGGGACACTGGAATCTTTTTAGTTTACACATGCCCTCGATCGGGCTGAGAGCGGTCCACTGGACCACCAGGGATACTGGAATCTTTTTAGTTTACACATGCCCACGATCGGGCTGAGAGCGGTCCACTGGACCACCAGGGATACTGGAATCTTTTTAGTTTACAGATGCCCACCATCGGGCTGAGAGAAGTCCACTGGACCACCATGGATAATGGAATCTTTTTAGTTTACACATGCCCACTATCGGTCTGAGAGTGGTCCACTGGACCACCAGGGATACTGGAATGTTTTCAGTTTACCCATGCCCACGATAGGGCTGAGGCGGATCACTGGACCACCAGGATACTGGAATCTTTTAGTTTACACCTGCCCCGCGATCAGGCTCAGAGTGGTCACTGGACCTGGGGGATACTAAGGATCTTTTTTGGTTTACATGCCAACGCTATAGGGCTGAGAGGCGGTCCACTGGACCACAGGGTACTGGAATCTTTTGAGTTACATGCCCGCAGTCGGGCTGAGCGTCCACTGGACCACCAGAGTTACTGGAATCTTTTAGTTTACACATGCCCATGATCAGAGCTGAGAGTGGTCCACTGGACCACCAGGGACAGTGGAATATTTTTAGATTACATACCCACTGATCGGGCGAAGACGGTCCACTGGACCACCGAGATACTGAATGTTTCAGTTTACATACCCTTGCAGTCGGGCTGAGGCGATCGACTGGACCACCAAGGTACCGGAATCTTTTAGTTTCCACCTGCCAGATAGGACTCAGGCGGTCAACTGGACCACCAGGATACTGGAATCTTTTCAGTTTACACATGCCAAGATCGGGCTGAGCGGTCCACTGCACCACAAGGGAGACTGGAATCTTTTTGTTTACACTTGCCCACCATCAGGCTGAGAGAAGTCCACTGGACCTCCAGGGATAATGGAATCTTTTAGTTTACACACTTACCATCAGGCTGAGAGCGGTCCACTGGACCACCAGGGATACTGGATACTTTTTAGGTTACATGCCCACTTTCATGAGAGCAGTCCACTGGACCACCAGGATACTGAAATCTTTTTAGTTTACACATGCCCACTATCGGGCTGAGAGCGGTCCACTGGACCACCAGGGATACTGGAATCTTTTAGTTTCGCATACCCACTACTCGGGCTGGGAAACAGTCCACTGTACCACAGGGATCCTGGAATCTTTTTAGTTTACACATGCACGATCGGGCTGAGAGCGGTCCACTGGACCACCAGGGATCCTGGAATATTTTTAGTTTACACATGCCCACAATCGGGCTGAGAGCGGTCCACTGGACCACCAGGGATACTGAAATCTTTTTAGTTTACACCTGCCTGCTATCAGGCTGAGAGCGGTCCACTGGACCAGCAGGGATACTGGAATCATTTTAGTTTACACCTGCCCACTATCGGGGCTGAGAGCGTCCCACTGGACCACCAGGGATACTGGAATCTTTTAGGTTACACACGCCCACTGTCGGGCTGAGTGGTCCACTGGACCCATCAGGGATACTGCATTTTGATTTACACATGCCTACGATCGGGCTGAGGTGGTACACTGAACCACCAGGGATACTGGAATCTTTTCAGTTTACATGCCCGCGATCGGGCTGAGAAGCGATCCACTGGACCTGGGGATGGGAGATCTTTTTGGAATTCCACCTACAATCGGGCTCAGAGCGGTCACTGGGCCTGGGATACTGGAATCTTTCAGTTTACACATGCCAAGATCGGGCAGAGAGGTCCACTGGACCACCAGGGATACTGGAATCTTTTTTAGTTTACACATACCCTCTATCGGGCTGAGAGCGGTCCACTGGATGACCAGGGATCCCGGAATCTTTTTAGTTTATACATGCCCACGATCGGGCTGAGAGCGGTCCACTGGACCACCAGGGATACTGGAATCTTTTTAGTTTACACCTGCCCACTATCGGGCTGGAAGCGATCCACTGGATCCAGGGATACTGGAATCTTTTACTTTACACCTGCCCACTATCAGGCTGAGGTGATCGCACTGGACCACCAGGATACTGAATCTTTTAGTTTACACCTGCCAACTATCGGGCTGAGGCGGTCCACTGGTCCACCAGGATACCTAGAATCTTTTAGTTTACACCAACATCTGGGCTGAGCGGTCACCTGGAACATCGGGATACACAGAATCTGTTTAGTTTACTACCCACTGCCGGGCTGAGGCGGTCCACTGACCACAAGGATACTGGAATCTTTTTGGTTACATCTGCCCACTATTGATGTGAGCGGTCACTGGACCACCAGGGATACTGGAATCATTTTAGTTTACACCTGCCCACTATCGGGCTGAGAGCGTCCACTGGACCACCAGGGATACTGGAATCTTTTAGTTTACATCTGCTCACTGCGGGCTGAGGCGGTTCACTGCACCACCAGGATACTGGAAAATTTTGGTTTACACCTGCCCACTATGGGGTGAGGCGGTCCACTGGACCATCAGGATACTGGAATCTTTTAGTTTACACATGCCTTACGATATCAGGCTGAGGCGGTCCACTGGACCACCAGGGATACTGAAATGTTTTCACTTACATGCATGCAGATCTGGCTGAGAGCGGTCGAGCTGGACCAGGGATACTTTAATCTTTTAGTTTCCACCTGCACACAATCAGGCTCAGAGCGGTCCACTGGACCACCAGGGATACTGGAATCTTTTCGGCGGTTGCACATACCATGATCGGGCTGAGAGCGGTCCACTGGACCAGCAGGGATACTAGGAATCTTTTTTGCCTGCCCACTATCAGCTGAGAGCCGGTCCACTGGACCAGCAGGATATGGAATCTTTTAGTTTACCTGCCCACTATCGGGTGAGAGGCGGTCCACTGGACCACCAGGGATACTAGAATCATTTTAGTTTACACCTGCCCACTATTGGGCTGAGAGCGGTCCACTGGACCACCAGGGAAACGGGAATCTTTATAGTTTACATATGCCCACTATCGGGCTGAGAGCGTTCCACTGGACCACCAGGGATACTGGAATCTTTTTAGATTACACATGCCCATGATCGGGCTGAGAGCGGTCCACTGGACCACAAGGGATACTGGAATCTTTTAGTTTACACATGGCCATGATCGGGCAGGCGGTCCACTGGACCACGATGGATACTGTAGTCTTTAGTTTACATACGCCAAAGATCGGGCTGTGGCGGTCCACTGGACCACCAGGAAACTGGAATCTTTTGGTTACACATGCCCACGATCGGGCTGAGGCGGTCCACTGGACCACCAGGGATACTGGAATCATTTTAGTTACACATGCCCACTATCGGGCTGAGAGCGGTCCACTGGACCCCAGGGATACTGGAATCTTTAGTTACACATGCCTGCACGATCGGGCTGAGGCGGTCCACTGGACCACCAGGATACTGGAATCTTTTAGTTTACACATGCCCACCATCAGGCTGAGACAGTCACTGGACCACCATGGATACTGGAATCTTTTAGTTTACACATGCCCACTATCGGGCTGAGGCGGTCCACAGGACCACCAGGGGATACTGGAATGTTTCAGTTTACATGCCCACGATCGCGGGCTGGCGAGGATCACTGGACCACCAGGATACTGGAATCTTTTAGTTTACACCTGCCCAACAGTCGGCTCAGAGTGGTCCACTGGACCACCAGGGATACTGGAATCTTTAGTTTACACATGCCAACTATAGGGCTGAGGGCGGTCCACTGGACCACCAGGGTACTGGAATCTTTGATTTTGTACCCATCAGACCAGGCTGAAGCGGTCCACTGGACCACCAGAATGCCTGGAATCTTTTGGTTTACACATGCCCACGATCGGGCTGAGAGTGGTCCACTGGCTACCAGGGACAGTGTAATGTTTTTTAGATTACATATGCCAACTATCGCTCTGAGAGCGGTCCACTGGACCACCAGGGATACTGGAATGTTTTCAGTTTACACATGCCCATGATCGGGCTGAGAGTGGTCGACTGGACCACCAGGGATACTGGAATCTTTTTAGTTTCCACCTGCCCACGATCGGGCTCAGAGAGGTCCACTGGACCACCAGGGATACTGGAATCTTTTCTGTTTACACATGCCCAAGATCGGGCTGAGAGCGGTCCACTGCACCACCAGGGATACTGGAATCTTTTTGTTTACATGCCCCTGCCAGGGCTGAGAGAAGTCCACTGGACCTCCAGGGATAATGGAATCTTTTTAGTTTACACATGCCCACCATCAGAGTGAAGCGATCCACTGGACCACCAGGGATACTGATCCTTTTAGGTTACACATGCCCACTTTCATGCTGAGAGCAGTCCAATGGACCACCAGGGATACTGAAATCTTTTAGTTTACACATGCCCACTATCGGGCTGAGAGTGGTCACACTGGACCACCAGGGATACTAGAATCATTTTAGTTTACACACCCACTATCGGGCTGAGAGCAGTCCACTGGACCACCAGGGATCCTGGAATCTTTTAGTTTACACATGCCCACGATCGGGCTGAGGCGCTCACTGGACCACCAGGGATCCTGGAATATTTTAGTTTACATGCCACGATCGGGCTGAGAGCAGTCCATGGACCACCAGGGATACTGGAATCTTTTTAGTTTACACCTGCCCGCTTATCAGGCTGAGACGGTCCACTGGACCAGCAGGGATACTGAGATCATTTGGGGTTAAACCTTCCCACTATCGAGATGATCGGTCCACTGGACCACCAGGATACTGGAATCATTTTAGTTTACACCTGCCCACTATCGGGCTGAGAGCGATCCACTTTACCACCAGGGATACAGGAATCCTTTTAGTTTACACCTGCCCACTATCGGGCTGAGAGCGGTCCACTGGACCACCAGGGATACTGGAATCTTTTTAGTTTACACCTGCCCACTATCGGGCTGAGAGTGGTTCACTGGACCATCAGGGATACTGGAATCTTTTTAGTTTACACATGCCTACGATCGGGCTGAGAGCGGTACACTGGACCACAAGGGATACTGGAATCTTTGAGTTTACACATGCCCATGATCGGGCTGAGAGCAGTCCACTGGACCACCAGGGATACTGGAATCATTTCAGTTTACACATGCCCACTGATCGGGCTGAGAGCGGTCCACTGGACCACCAGGGATACTGGAATCTTTTCAGTTTACACATGCCCATGATCGGGCTGAGAGCGGTCCACTGGATGACCAGGGATCCCAGAATCTTTTAGTTTATACATGCCTTGCAGTCGGGCTGAGCGGTCACTGGACCACCAGGGATACTGGAATCTTTTGGTTACACCTGCCCACTATCAGACTGAGAGGCAGTCCACTAGACTAAAGGGATACTGGATCTTTTTTACTTTACACCTGCCCACTATCGGGCTGAGGCGATCCACTGGACCACCAGGGATACTGGAATCTTTTATTTTACACCTGCCAACTATCGGGCTGAGAGCGGTCCACTGGTCCACCAAGGATACTGGAATCTTTTAGTTTACACCAGCCCACTATCAGGCTGAGGCGTCCACTAGAACATCAGGGATACTGGAATCATTTTAGTTTACACCTGCCCTCTATCGGGCTGAGGCAGTCCACTGGACCACGAGGATACTGGAATCTTTTTAGATTACATCTGCCCACTGATCAGGATGTGGCGGTCCACTGGACCACCAGGGATACTGGAATCATTTTGTTTACATCTGCTCACTATCCAGGCTGAGCGCTCACTGCACCACCAGGGATACTGGAAAATTTTTAGATTACACCTGCCCACTATCGGGTGAGGCGGTCCACTGGACCATCAGGGATACTGGAATCTTTTTAGTTTACATGCCCACGATCGGGCTGGAGGCGGTAGACTGGACCACAAGGATACTGGAATCTTTTCAGTTTACACATGCCCACGATCGGGCTGAGAGCAGTCACTGGACCACAAAGGATACTGGAATCTTTTCCAGTTTTCACATCCCACGATCTGGCTGAGAGTGGTCCACTGGACCACCAGGGATACTGGAATGTTTTCAGTTTACACATGCCCCGATCGGGCTGAGAGCGGTCGACGGACCACAAGGATACTGGAATCTTTTTAGTTTCCACCTGCCTACAATCGGGCTCCAGAGCAGTCCACTGGACCACCAGGGATACGGAATCTTTTCAGTTTACACATGCCCATGATCGGGCTGAGAGCGGTCCACTGCACTACCAGGGATACTGGAATCTTTTTGTTTACATCCCACCATCGGGCCGAGAGCAGTCCACTGGACCACTAGGGATCCTGGAATCTTTTTGGTTACATGCCCACCATCGGACGAGCAGTCCACTGGACCACCAGGGATACTGGAATCTTTTAGTTTACACCTGCCCACTATCAGGCTGGAGAGCGGTCCACTGGACCAGCAGGACTGGAATCATTTTAGTTTAAACCTTCCCACTATCGGGATGTGGTGGGCCACTGGACCACCAGGGATAATGGAATCTTTTAGTTTACACATGACTAGAATCGGGCTGAGAGCGGTAGACTGGACAACAGGGATACTGGGATCTTTTTGGTTTACACCACACCATCAACGGGCTGAGAGTAGTCCACTGGACCTCAAGGGATACTGGAATCTTTTTAGTTTACACATGCCCACCATCGGGCTGAGAGCGGTCCACTGTACTACCAGGGATACTGGATACTTTTTAGGTTACACATGCCCACTATCAGGCAGAGAGCAGTCCACTGGACCACCTGGGATACTGAAATCTTTTTAGTTTACACATGCTAACTATCGGGCTGAGAGCGGTCAACTGGACCACTAGGGATACTGGATTCTTTTTAGGTTACACATGCCCACTCTCAAGCTGAGTGCGGTCCACTGGACCACCAGGGATACTGTCATCTTTTTAGTTAACACATGCCCACTATCGGGCAGAGAGCGGTCCACTGGACCACCAGGATACTAAGAATCTTTTAGTTTACACATACCCACTATCGGGCTGAGGCGGTCCACGGGCGACCAGGATCCCGGAATCTTTTAGTTTATACATGCCCACGATCGGGCTGAGAGCGGTCCACTGGACCACCAGGGATACTGGAATCTTTTAGCTTACACCTGCCACTATCGTGCTGAGAGCGGTCCACTGGACCACCGAGGATACTGGAATCTTTTTAGTTTACTGCCACTGATCGAGCTGAAGCGGTCCACTGGTCCTGGGGATACTGGAATCTTTGGTTTACACCTGCCCTATCAGGCTGAGGCGGTCCACTGGAACATCAGGATACTGGAATCATTTTAGTTACACCTGCCCACTATCAGGCTGAGGCGGTACACTGGACCACCAGGGATACTGGAATCTTTTAGATTACTTCTGCCCACTATCGGGATGTGGAGCGGTCCACTGGACCACCAGGGAAACTGGAATCATTTTAGTTTACACCTGCCCACTATCGGTGCTGAGAGCGGTCCACTGGACCACCAGCGATACTGGAATCTTTTGAGTTTACATCTGCCCACTATCGGGCTGAGAGCGGTTCAATGCACCACCAGGGATACTGGAAAATTTTTAGTTTATACCTGCCCACTATCGGGCTGAGAGCGGTCTACTGGACCATCAGGGATACTGGAATCTTTTTAGTTTACACATGCACACGATCGGGCTGAGAGCGGTACACTGGACCAGAAGGGATACTGGAATCTTTCAGTTTACATGCCCACGGACGGGGCTGAGAGCAGTCACTTCACCAACAGGGATACTGGAATCTTTTCAGTTACACATGCCCACTATCTGGCTGAGGCGGTCCACTGGACCACCAGGATACTGGAATGTTTTCAGTTTACACATGCCCCGATCGGGCTAAACGGTCGACTGGACCCTCAGGGATACTGGAATCTTTTGGTTTCCACCTGCCCACCGAGGCTCAGGCGGTCCACTGGACCACCAGGGATACTGGAATCTTTCAGTTTACACATGCCCAAGATCGGGCTCAGAGCGGTCCACTGCACCACCAGGGATACTGGAATCTTTTTTGGTTACACATGCCCACCATCGGGCTGAGAGAAGTCCACTGGACCTCCAGGGATGCAAGAATCTCTTTAGTTTACACATGCCCACCATCGGGCTGAGAGCTGTCCACTGGACCACCAGGGATACTGGATACTTTTTAGGTTACACATGCCCACTATCAGACTGAGAGCAGTCCACTGGACCACCAAGATAATGAAATCTTTTGAGTTTACACATACCCACTATCGGGCTGAGAGCAGTCCACTGGAACACAAGGGAGCCTGGAATCTTTTTAGTTTACACATGCCCACGATCGGGCTGAGAGCGGTCCACTGGACCACCAGGGATCCTGGAATATTTTTAGTTTACACATGTCAACGATCGGGCTGAGAGCGGTCCACTGGACCTCCAGGGATACTGGAATCTTTTAGTTTACACCTGCCCACTATCAGGCTGAGGCGGTCCACTGGACCAGCAGGGATACTGGAATCATTTAGTTTAAACCTTCCCACTATAAAGGATGTAGAGCGGTCCACTGGACCACCAGGGTTACTGGAATCATTTTAGTTTACCTGCCCACTACTCCCGAGGGCTGTCCACTTTACCACAAGGGATACTGGAATCCTTTTAGTTTACACCTGCCCACTATCGCGCTGGAAGCCGATCCTCTGGACCACCAGGGATCTGGAATCTTTTTAGTTTACACCTGCCCACTATCGGCTGAGTGGTCCACTGGACCATCAGGGATACTGGAATCTTTTTAGTTTACACGCCCATGATCGGGCTAAAGCGGTACACTGAACCACAGGGACTGGAATCTTTCAGCTTACATGCCCTCCACCGGGATGAGCAGTCCACTGAGACTACCAGGGATCACTGGATACTTTTGGGTACACATGCCCACTATCAGGCAGAGAGCAGTCCACTGGACCACCAGGGATACTGGAATCTTTTTAGTTTACACCTGCCCACTATCGGGCTGAGAGTGGTCCACTGGTCCACCAGGGATGCTGGAATCTTTTTAGTTTACACATGCCCACTATCGGGCTGAGAGCGGTCCACTGGACCACAATGAATACTGGAATCATTTTAGCATACACCTTCACACAATCGGGCTGAGAGCGGCCCACTGGACCACCAGGGACACAGGAATCATTTAGTTTACACCTGCCTTCTATCGGCTGAGGCGTCCACTGGACCACCAGGATACTGGAATCTTTTTAGTTTACACCTGCCCGCTAGAACTGAGTGCGGTCCACTGGACCACCAGGATACTGGAAATCTTTTGGTTTACACCTGCCACTGTCCGGCACAGAGTGGTCCACTGGACCATCAGGATACTGGAATCTTTTAGTTTACACATGACTACAGTCGGGCTGAGAGCAGTAGACTGGACCACAAGGATACTGGAATCTTTCCAGTTTACACATGCCACGATCTGGCTGAGAGCAGTCCACTGGACCCTGGGGATACTGGAATCTTTTCAGTTTACACATGCCCACGATCATGAGAGCGTCCACGGACCAACAGGGTTACGGAATCTTTTAGTTTTCACCGCCCACTATCGGCTGAGATGCTCCACTGGGACCAAGGGATTGTGGAATCTTTAATTAACACATGTCTCTATGGCTGAGAGCGTCCACTGGACCACCAGGGATACTGAATCTTTTAGTTTATACATGCCCACTATCGTCAGAGCTGTCCACTGGACCACCAGGATACTGGAATCTTTTGTTTACATATGCACACCATTGAGAGCTATCCTCTGGACCAAAAGGATACTGAATCTTTTGTTTCCACATGCCCACGATCTGTTTGAGAGTAGTCCACTGACCACCGTACTGAATCTTTTTAGTTTCAAACATGCCACTATCGGCTGAGAGCGTCCACTGACCACCAGGGTACTGAATCTTTAGTTTATACATGCTCACTATCTTTGAGAGCGGTCCACTGGACCACCAGGATACTGGAACTTTTAGTTTACATGCCCATTATCGGCTGAGAGCGTCCACTGGACCGCTAGGATATTGGAGTTCTTTATTTTACACATCCCGCGATTGGGATGAGAGTAGCCCGCTGATGACCATGACGGACCTTAGTTTACATGCCCATGATCGGTTCTGAGCGTCCACTGGACCACCAGGATACTGAATCTTTTTAGTTTACACATGCCCATGATCGTTGAGAGCGTCCACTGATCACGAGAGATACTGAATCTTTAGTTTAAAATGCCTACTATCAGTTGAGAGCGTCCACTGGACCACCAGGATACTGGAATCTTTTGTTTATATTCTTACCACTTTGGATGAGAGTGTCCACTGACCACCAGGAGATGTAATCTTTTAGTTTGCCCACCATCGGGTGGAGCGTCCACTGACCACCAGGATATTGGAAACTTTTAGTTTACATGCCCACTATTATGTTGAGGGCTTTCCACTGACCACCAGGATGCTGGAATCTTTCAGTTTACACATGCCCACGATCGATAAGAGTGGTCCACTGGACCAGGATACTGAATCTTATTTATACATGCCCACGATCGTGTTGAGAGCGTCCACTGACCACCCGATACTGGAATTTTTATTTACACCTGCAGAAGATCGCTGAGAGCTGCCCACGGACCACCAGGGATACTTGAATCTTTAGTTACATCTGCTCATTATCGGCTGAGAGCGGTCCACTGACCAGCAGGATACTGGAATCTTTTAGTTTACACCAGCACTATCGGTTGAGAGCTGTCCTCTGACCACCAGGATATGGGAATCTTAGTTTACACCGCCCACTATCGACTGAAAGCGTCCACTGGACTTAGACATTGGAATCTTTAGTTTACACATGCCCACTATCGGCTGAGAGAGTCCACTGACCACCAGGATACTGAATCTTTTAATTTACACATGCCTATGGGCTGAGAACCACTGACCACCAGGGATACTGGAATCTTTTAGTTTACACTTGCCTACTATCGGCTGAGCGTCCACTGACCACCAGGATGTCGAATCTTTTTAGTGTCCACTATCGGCTGAGAGCTGTCCACTGGACCATCAGGATACTGGAATCTTTTAGATTAAAACATGCCTACTATCGGCTGAGTGTCCACTGACCAAGGGTACTGAATCTTTATAGTTTACACATGCCACTATTAGGTTGAGAGGTCCACTGGACCAGCAGATTTGGAATATTTTAGTTTACACCTTCCCATTATCGGGTGAGAGCGTCCACTGACCATCAGGATACTGGAATCATTTTAGCTACAACTGCCTACTATCATGTTGAGAGCTGTCCACTGATAACCAGGACGTGGAATCTTTTAGTTTACACCGCCCACTATCGACTGAGCGGTCCATTGACCACTTGGGATGCTGGAATCTTTATTTACGCCCTATTATCGGCTGAGAGCGGTCCACTGACCAGCAGGGATATTGAATCATTTTAGTTTACCCTGCCCATTATCGGCTGAGAGTCCATTTGACATCAGGATACTTAATCATTTAGCTATATTTGCTCACCATCGGGCTGAGAGCTGCATAATGATTCACCAGATGGGAATCTTTAGTTTACAGCTGCCCATATCGGCTGAGCGTCCACTGACCTCCAGGATACTGGAATCTTTTATTTACATGCCCACTATCGGCTGAGATGCAGACTGACCACCAGGATACTGAATCTCTTAGTTACATGCACACTATGGCTGATACGTTCACGGACCAATTAGACACTGGGATCTTTTATTACCTGCACACTATCGTTGAGAGCGGTCCACTGATCACCAGGATACTGAATCTTTAGTTTGCGGCATGCCCCATCGGCTGGAGAGCTGTCCACTGGACCACCAGGATACTGGAATCTTTTAGTTTCAGGTTTCCCCATCGGCTGAGAGTTGTCCACTGACCACCAGGATACTGAATCTTTAGTTTACTCATATCCATTTATCGGCTGAGAGCTGTCCATGGATCATCAGGGGTACTGGAATCTTTCATTAAAAACATGCCCACTATCGGCTGAGAGTGGTCCATAGTCCACCAGGGTACTGGAATCTTTAGTTTGCTATTCACTATCGCTGAGAGCGTCCACTGGACCACCAGGGATACTTGAATCTTTTTTTTCCACCAGCCCACTTGGTCTGGAGAGCGTCCACTGACCACCAGACTGGAATCTTTTAGTTTACACCTTCCATTATCATTGAGAGCGTCCACCGGACCAGCAGACTTGAATCTTTGTTTACACCTTCTACTATCGGCTGAGAGCGTCCACTGGACCATCAGGAACTGGAATCATTTTAGCCACCTGCCCTCTATCCTTAGAGCGTCCACTGACCACAGGATACGGAATCTTTTAGCTTTACAATGACCATGGGGTTGAGAGCGTCCACTGGACCACCAGGGCTACTGGAATCTTTCATTTAAACATGCACACTATTGTTGAGATGTCCACTGACCACCAGGGATACTGGAATCTTAGTTTTCTGCCCACATTGTTGGAGAGCTGTCCACTGACCATTAGGATATTGAATCTTTTGTTTGCCCATGCCCATTATTGGGCTGAGAGGGTCCACTTTACCACCAGGATGGAATCTTTTAGTTACATGTCCACCACTGGCTAAGAGCTGTCCACTGACCATTAGGGTACTGAATCTTTTATTTAAACATGCCCACTATCTGGCAGAGTGGTCCACTGACCATTAGTGGTACGAATCTTTTTAGTTTACATGCCCATTATCGGGCTGTCGTCCACTGGCCATCAGGATATTGGAATCGTTTTAGCACCTGCCCACTATCGGGCTGAGAGCGTCCACTGAACCAACAGGGATATGGAATCTTCGGTTTTCACCTGCCCACTATCGGGCTGAGAGCGCCCACTGATCACCAGGATAATGGAATCTTTAGTTTACACCAGCCCACTTATCGGCTGAGAGCGTCCACGGACCCCAGGATACTGGAATCTTTTATTTACACTTGCCCACTATTGGGCTGAGAGCGTACTGGACCATCAGGATGCTGAATCATTTTATTTACCCTGCCCACTATCGGCTGAGAGCTGTCCACTGACCAGGGTTACGGGAATCTTTTTAGTTTTCACCGTCCACCATTTGCGAGAGCGCTCCACTGGATCACCAGGATTGTGGAATCTTTACTTACCATGTTGTCGGCTGTGGGTCCACCAGTAGGTACTGAATCTTTTAGTTTATAATGCCACTATCGGCAGAGAGCGTCCACTGGACCAGGGATACGGGAATCTTTAGTTTACACATGCACACCATCGTATGGAGCTTTGTCCCTGACCAAAAGGGATACTGAATCTTTTAGTTTGCACGTTCACGATCTGTTTGAGAGCAGTCCACTGACCACTGGGGTACTGGAATCTTTTATTTAAACATGCCCACTATCGGCTGAGAGTCCACTGACCATTAGTACTGAATCTTTTTGTTTACACATGCTCACTATCGTTGAGAGAGCTGTCCACTGGACCACCAGGATATTGAATCTTTTAGTTTGCCCAATTATCGGGCTGAGAGCTGTCCACTGAACCGCCTGGGATATTGAGTTCTTATTTTTTACATCCGCGATTGGGATGAGAGTATTCCTGATGACCAAGGATACTGGAATCTTTTAGTTTACACATGCCCATGATCGGGTTCAAGCGTCCACTGGAATCAGGATTGGAACTTTTATTTACACCAGCCCACTATCTGTTGAGAGCGTCCACTGGACCAGATTCTGAATCTTTAGTTTAACCTCCCACTATCGGTTTAGAGCGGTCCACTGGACCATCAGGAAATCTAATCATTTTAGCTTTCATCTGCCCCACGGGCTGAGAGCCGGTCCACTGACCACCAGATACTGGAATCTTTTTAGCTATACGCACACTCAGTTGAGAGTGTCCACTGACCACCAGGATACTGAACTTTTCAGTTTTACGTACAGTATTGGGTTGATAGCGGTCCACTGACCAATTAGGGATATTGGAATCTTTTAGTTTTGCTCACGATCGGTTGAGAGCTGTCCACTGACCACCAGGATACTGAATCTTTAGTTTGCCCATGCCCACTATTGGGCTGAGAGGGTCCACTTACCACCAGGATACTGAATCTTTTAGTTTACACGCCCATTATCGCAAGATGTCCACTGGACCACCATGGTACTGGAATCTTTTAGTTTAAAACATGCCCACTATCTGTTGAGAGTGGTCCACTGACCACCAGTGGTACTGAATCTTTTAGTTTACACTTCCAACTATTCTGAGTTTACCACTGACCACCAGGAATATTGGAATCTTTTTAGTTTACACATGCCTACTATTTGCTGAGAGCGTCCACTGGACCACCAGGGATACTGGAATCTTTTTAGTCATGCCTGCAATCGCTGAGAGGGTCCACTGTACCATCAGGATATTGGAATCTTTAGTTTACACATGCCTAGAATCGGCTGAGAGAGGTCCACTGTACCACCAGGGATATTGAATCTTTTAGTTTACACATGCCAAATCTCGTGTTGGAGAGAGGTCCATTGGACCATTAGGATATTTTGAACTTTTTGGTTTACACATGCCCACGATCGTTGAGAGCTGGTCCTGACCAGCAGGATACTGGAATTTTTTATTTTCACATGCCCACGACGGGTTGAGAGCGTCCACTGACCACCAGGATACTGAATCTTTAGTTTACATCACGATCGCTGAGCAGTCCACTGACCACAAGGGATACTGGAATCTTTTAGTTTACACCTGCAGAACATCGGGCTGAGAGCGGTCCACTGTACCACCAGGGATACTGGAATCTTTTTAGTTTACACCTGCCCACTATCGGGCTGAGAGCGTCCACTGACCAGCAGGATATGGGAATCTTTAGTTTACACATGTCGACTATCGGGCTAGACGTCCACTGACCACTAGGGAACTAACTAGTTAATACATGCCTGCAATCGCTGAGAGTGGTCCACTGTACCACCAGGAATATTGAATCTTTTTAGTTTACATGCCCACGATCGGATGAGAGAGACCACTGGACCATTAGGTATACTGGAATCTTTAGATTACACATGCCCACGATCGGTTGAGAGGGTCCACTGACCACCAGGATATTGGAATCTTTTAGTTTACATGCTCACAATCGGTTGAGAGCGGTTCCGAAACCAGGATACTGGAATCTTTTAGTTACACCTGCCCACTATCGGCTTTGAGTCGTCTACTGGATCACCAGGATACGGAATCTTTAGTTTACATCTGCCCCATCGGGCTGAGACGTCCACTGACTAGCAGGGATACTGGAATTAGTTTACACCTGCTCACTATCGGGGTGAGCGTTCACTGACCAGCAGGGTTATTGAATATTTTAAGTTACACCTGCCTGCACTGGGCTGAGCGGTCCACTGATAGCAGGGATTCTGGAATCTTTTACTTTACACCTGCCCAACTGGTGAGACGTCCATTGGATCATCAGGAACCGAATCATTTTATTTTCACCTGCCCTCATTGGCTGAGAGCTGTCCACTGACCACCAGGATACTGAATCTTTAGTTACAGATGCACACTATGTGGTGAGGTTGTCCACTGATCACTAGGATATTAATCTTTAGTTTAAACATGCACACTATTGGCTGAGAGCGATCACGACCATTAGGATTGGATTTTTTTTAGCTTCCCACGACTGGGCTTGGAGCTGTCCACTGACCACCAGGATGCTGAATTTAGTTGCCCATGCCTGGTATTGGGGAGGGGTCCACTACCCAGGATTCTGGAATCTTTAGTTTATACTTGTCCACGATCGGCTGGGAGCTGTCCACTGACCACCAGGGTACTGAATCTTTTAGTTTAAAACTGTCTACTATCTGCTGAGAGCAGTCCACTTACCACCAGTGGCTGGAATCTTTTAGTTTTCACATGCCCACCATCGGGTTGAGAGCTGTCCACTGACCATTAGGATATTGAATCATTTTATTACACTGCCCACCATCGGCTGAGAGCGTCCACGAACCAACAGGATACGGGAATCTTTTAGTCACCTGCCTACTATCGGGTTGAGAGCTCTCATTGGACCACCAGGGATAATGAACTTTTTCACCAGCCCAATTTCATTAGATATCCACTGACCACCAGGATACGGAATCTTTTATTTACACCGCTCAATATCGGCTGAGAGCGGTCCACTGGACCATCAGGATACTGGAATCATTTTGCTATCCCCACTATCGCGGAGATGTCCACTGACCAACAGGGTTACGGAATCTTTAGCCACCATCGGGTTGAGAGCTCCACTGGACCACAAGGGATTATGGAATCTTTTAATTAACACATGTCTCTATCGGTAGACGTCCACTGGACCACCAGGATATTGAATCTTAGTTTATACATGCCCATTATCGTCAGATGTCCACTGGACCACCAGGATACTGAATTTGTTATATATCAATTATTGTTGGAGATGTCCTGACCAAAAGGATTGAATCTTGTTTACATATGTCACGACTGTTTGAGAGCAGTCCACTGGACTATCGGGGTGCTGGAATCTTTTATTCAAACATGCCCACTATCGGCTGAGAGGGTCCACTGACCACCAGTACTGAATCTTTAGTTTACACATGCCCACTATCCTGAGAGCGTCCACGACCACCAGGGATACTGAATCTTTTATTTACACGTGCTCACTATCGGCTGGAGAGCGTCCACTGAACGCCTAGGATTTGAGTTCTTATTTTACACATCCCGCGATTGGATGAGAGAGCTCCCGGATGACCAAGGATATTGGAATCTTTTTAGTTTACATGCCCATGATCGGTCTCTGTCCACTGGACCACCAGGATACTGAATCTTTTATTACACATGCCTGATCGGGTTGTGAGCGTCCACTGGACCACTAGAGATACTGGAATCTTTTGTTTAAAAATGCCCACGATCAGGTTGAGAGCGTCCACTGACCACCAGGGATATTGGAATCTTTAGTTTGCTATATGCCCACCATCGGATGAGAGCAGTCCACTGACCACCAGGAGACTGTAATCTTTTAGTTTACACATGCTCACCATCGGTTGAGATGTCCACTGGACCACCAGGATACTGGAAATTTTTAGTTTGCACATGCCCACTATGTTGAGGGCGGTCCATGGACCACCAGGCGCTGGAATCTTTTTAGTTTACACATGCCCACGATTGGCTGAGAGCGGTCCACTGACCACCCGATATTGGAATTTTTTAGTTTACACCCGTGAAGATCGGGCTGAGAGCGCCCACTGGACCACCAGGATACTTAATCTTTTATTTACATCTGTCACTATTATTGAGAGCGGTCCACTGGACCAGCAGGGCTACTGGAATCTTTTATTACACCTACACTATCGGGAGAGCGTCCTTGACCACCAGGATATGGGAATCTTTTAGCCACACCGCCACCATCGGACTGAAAGCGTCCACTGGCCCCCAGGATGGGGATCTTTTTATTTTACATGCCCATTATCGGGTTGAGAGGTCCACTGACCACCAGGGCTACTGAATCTTTTAATTTGCACACAGACTATCTGAGAGCGGTCCACTGACCAGGGATGTTGGAATCTTTCAGTTTACACTTGCCCACTATCGGGCTGAGAGCGGTCCACTGGACCACCAGGATACCGGAATCTTTATTTTACATGTCCACGACGGTTGAGAGCTGTCCACTGGACCATCAGAGTACTGGAATCTTTTAGATTAAAACATGCCCATTATCGGCTGAGCGTCCACTGACCATAAGCCTGAATCTTTAGTTTCATATGCCCATTATTAGGTTGAGAGCGTCCACTGACCAGCAGGATTCTGGAATCATTTTAGTTTACACCTTCCCACTATCGGGTGAGAGTTGTCCACTGACCATCAGGGATACTGGAATCATTTTATTATAACTGCCTGCTATCGTTGAGAGCGTCCACTGATAACCAGGATACGGAATCTTTTAGTTTACACCTGCACATTATCGACTGAGAGCGTCCACTGACCAGGGATACTGGAATCTTTTAGTTTACACATGCCCACTATCGGGCTGAGAGCTGTCCACTGACCAGCAGGAGGTTGAATCATTTAGTTTACCCTGCTCACTATTTGGCTGAGAGCGGTCCACTTGACCATCAGGATACTGTAATCATTTTAGCTACACCTGCCCACTATCAGGCTGAGAGCGTACAATGACCACCAGGATACGGGAATCTTTTGTTTACAGCTGCCCATTATCGGCTGGAGCGGTCCACTGACCTCCAGGATACTGGAATCTTTTTAGTTTTCGCCCACTATCGGGCTGAGAGCGTACATCGACCCACCAGGATACGGAATCTTCAGTTTGCACATGCACACTATGGGGTGACAGTTTCCCACTGACCACCAGGCTCGGGATCTTTAGTTTACTCATGCACACTATCGGGCTGAGAGCGTCCACTGACCACCAGGGATACTGAATTTTTAGTTTACACATGCCCATGATTGCATTGAGAGCTGTCCACTGACCACGGTGTTACTGGAATCTTTTTAGTTTACACAAGCCCATTATCGGCTGAGAGCTGTCCACTGGACCAGGATACTGGAATCTTAGTTTACCTGTCCACATCGGCTGAGAGCTGTCCACTGACCACCAGGGTACTGGAATCTTTTCGATTAAAACATGCCCACTGGCTGAGAGTGGTCCACAGGACCACCAGGGTACTGAATCTTTTAGTTTGCACATGCCCACTATCGGCTGAGAGCTGTCCACTGACCACCAGGATACTGAATTTTTAGTTTACACCAGCCCATTATCGGGCGAGAGCGTCCACTGATCACCAGGGATCAATCTTTTAGTTTACACCATTATCGTTGAGCGTCCACTGGACCACAGGATTCTGGAATCTTTTAGTTACACCTTCCCACTATCGGCTGGGAGCGGGTCCACTGGACTACTAGGAAACTGAACTGTTTTATTTTCACCTGCCCTCTATCGGTTGAGAGCTGTCCATGGATCACCAGGGATACTGAATTTTTAGTTTACAATGCACACTATGGGTTGAGAGCGTCCACTGTCCACTAGGATGCTTGAATCTTTTCAGTTTAAACATGCACACTATTGTTTGAGAGCGTCCACTGGACCACCAGGGCTACTGAATCTTTTAGTTTACACATGCCCACGATTGGCTGGAGAGCTGTCCACTGACCACCAGGATGCTGGAATCTTTTAGTTTGCCCATGCTCACTATTGGCTGGAGAGGGGTCCACTTTACCACCAGGGATACTGAATCTTTAGTTTGCACGTGTCCCGTCTGGCTAAGAGCTGTCCACTGACCACCAGGGTACTGGAATCTTTAGTTTAAACATGCCCACTATCTGGCTGAGAGTGGTCCACTGACACCAGTGGTACTTGACCTTTAGTTTACATGCCCACTATCGGCTGAGAGCTGTCCATGGCCATCAGGATATTGAATCATTTTTGTTTACCTGCCCACCATCGGGCGAGAGCGCCACTGAACCAACAGGGATACGGAATTTTCAGTTTTCACCTGCCCACTATCGGCTGAGAGCTGCCCACTGACCACCAGGATAATGGGTCTTTAGTTACCAGCCCACTATCGGGCTGAGAGCGTCCACTGACCACCAGTACGCTGGAATCTTTTAGTTTACACTGCCCACTATCGGCTGAGAGCGTACTGACCATCAGGATACTGAATCTTTTTAGTTACCCTGCCCACTATCGGCTGGAGCGTCCACTGACCAACAGGGTTACGGAATCTTTAGTTTTCACCTGCCTATCGGGCTGAGAGCGCCCACTGACCACCAGGGATTGCGGAATCTTTGATTAACACATGCCTCTATCGGCTGAGAGCTGTCCACTGACCACCAGGGATATTGAATCTTTTAGTTTACATGCCCACTATCGGCAAGAGCGTCCACTGACCACCAGGGATACGGGAATCTTTAGTTTACATACGTAATTATCGTATAGAGTCCTGGACCTGGATACTGGAATCTTTTACATGCCCACTATCTGTTGGAGCAGTCCACTGACCACCGGGGGTACTGAATCTTTTTTTTTCAAACATGCCCACTATCGGGTTGAGAGCGTCCACTGACCACCAGGTACGAACTCTTGTTTACACATGCCTATTTCGGCTGAGAGCGTCCATTGATCACCAGGGATTGGAATCTTTATTTACATGCTCACTGGCTGAGTTGTCCACTGGAACTCAGGGATATTGAGTTCTTTATTTTCCACATCCCGCGATTGGGATGAGAGTAGCCCGCTGAGACCAAGGATACTGAATCTTAGAATATACATGCCCATGATCGCTCAAAGCGTCCATGAACTACCAGGATACTGGAATCTTTTGTTTGTTATGCCAATGATCGGTGAGAGCGTCCACTGGACCAGAGATACTGGAATCTTTAGTTTAAAATGCCCACGTATCTTGAGAGCGTCCACTGACCACCAGGATACTACCTTACACATGCCCACCATCGGATGAGAGGCCCACTGGACCACCAGGAGACTGTAATCTTAGTTTACGCCCACCATCGTGTTGAGAGCGTCCACTGACCACTAGGGATACTGGAACCTTTATTAACATGCCACTATTTGCTGAGAGCGGTCCACTGATCACCAGGATATCGAATCTTTCAGTTTACACATGCTCAGCGATCGGGTTATGATGTCCAGACCACCAGGGTACCGAATCTTTTATTTACACATGCCCACGATCGGTTGGAGTCGTCCACTACCACCCGATACTGAACTAGTTTGCACCAGATCGCTGAGAGCGCCCACTGACCACCGATACTGAATCTTTAGTTTACATCTGCCCACTATCGGGTTGAGATGTCCACTGACCAGCAGGGTTTGGAATCTGTTACACTCACACTATTGGTTGAGTGCGTCCACTGGGGCCAGCAGGACACTGAATCTTTTGTTTACGCCTGCCCATTATCGGGCTGAGATCGTCCATGGACCAATAGGATACTGAATCATTTTAGATTATACCCGTCACTCATCGGGTTGTCCACTGACCATCAGGAATACGGAACTTTTAGCCACACCTGCCGACTATCAGGTTGAGAGCTGTCCACTGGACCACCAGATATGGGAATCTTTAGTTTACACTGCTCACTGGGCTGAAAGCGGTCCACTGGACCAGGACAACTTTTATTAATATTCCATTATCGGCTGAGAGAGTCCACTGACTCCAGGATACTGGAATCTTTTACTTGCACATGCAGACTATGTTAGATGTCCACTGCACATCAGAGTACTGGAATCTTTAGATTAAAACATGCCCACCAGGGCGAGCGTGTCCACTGATCGCCAGGGGTGCTGGAATCTTTTTCTTTTACATGCCCATTGGGTGAGAGCGGCCACTGACCAGGGCTACTGAATCATTTTAGTTACACCTGCCCACTATCGGGCTAGAGCGTCCATTGGCCCATCAGGATACTGAATATTTTAGCTACAACGCCCATCAAGCTGGAGCTGTCCACTGATAACCAGGATGCGGAATCTTTTAGTTTACACCGCTCACTATGACTGAGACCGTCCACTGACCACCAGATTTGAATCTTATTACATGCCTACTATTTGGCTGAGAGTGGCCACTGGACCAGCAGGGATATTGAATTTTAGTTTCTCCTGCTCACTATCGCGGACGGTCCACTGACCATCAGGTATACTGAATTATTTTAGCCACCTGCCCACTATCGTGAGAGCGTCCACGGATCAGGATGTGGGGAATCTTTAAGTTTACTCCTGCCCACTACTGGCTGAGAGTCCACTGACCCAGGATACTGGAATCTTTTTAGTCACATGCCCACTATCGCTGAGCGGTTCGACGACCAGGATACTGGAATCCTTAGTTTACACATACTAGGGTTGATACGTCCACTGGATCACCAGGTACTGGGATCTTTTAGTTTATCATGCACACTATCGGTTGAGAGCTGTCCACTGAACACCAGGACACTGGAATCTTTAGTTACATATGCCCACGATCGGGTTGAGATTCCACTGGATCAGGATACGGAATCTTTTAGTTTTCACAAGCCCACTATCGGTTGAGAGCGTCCACTGGACACCATGATGTGGAATCTTTTTGTTTACTCATGTCCATGATCGGCTGAGATGTCCACTGACCAATTGGTACAGAATCTTTGATTAAAATGATGTCTACTTATCGCTGAGAGCGGTCCACAGACCACCAGGGGTATCAACTTTAGTTACGCCCCATTATCGTTAGAGCTGTCCACTGACCACCAGGATACTGAATCTTTAGTTTACACTGGCCCACTGGCTGAGAGCTTCCACGGATCAGCACATTCTGGAATTTTTAGTTTAGAATCTTCCATTATCGGCTGAGAGCGTCCACTGGACCATCAGATACTAATCATTTATTACACCTGCCCACCATCGGCTGAGAGCGGTACAATGGACCACCAGGATATGGGAATCTTTAGTTTACATGTTCCACTATCGTTGAGAGAAGTCCACTGGACCACCATGGATACTGGAATCTTTTGTTTCATTAATCTGGTTGAGAGCAGTCCACTGACCACCAGGGTACTGGAATCTTTTTGATAAAACATGCCCACTATCGGTTAGAACGGTCCAGAGACTAGGGTACTGAATCTTTTAGTTTACACATGCTCACCATCGGCTGTGCTTGTCCATGGACCACCACGGATACTTGAATCTTTAGTTTACACCAGGCCACTATCGGCTGAGAGCGTCCACTGACCAGCAGGGATTCTGGAATCTTTAGTTTACATCGCCTACCATCGCTACGATCGCCCACTGACCAGTAGGATACTGAATATTTTAGTTACAGCTACTATCATGGCTGAGAGTGTCCACTGGAATCATGTGGATACTGAATCATTGTAGTTACATTCGCCCACCATCGGCTGAGCTGTCCAATGATCACCAGGAAGGGAATCTTTATTTACCCTGCCCACTATCGGGCGAGAGGTCCACTGGACCTGTGATACTGGAATCTTTAGTTTACACATGCCCACTATCGGCTGAGATGTCCACTGACCACCAGATACTGGAATCTTTTTAGTTTACACTGTATCACGGGCTGAGAGCTTTTCCACGACCACCAGGATACTGAATTTTTTAGACATGCCCACTATCTGGCTGAGAGCTGCCCACTGACCACCAGGATACTGGAATCTTTAGTTTACACATGTCCACGATCGGGCTGAGAGCGTCCACTGACCACCAGGGTGTTGAATCTTTTCTATTAAAACATGCCCACTATCGGCTGAGAGTGGTCCATGGACCGCCAGGGTACTTGAATCGCTTTATTTTACACATGCCCATTATCGCTGAGATGTCCACTGACCAGCACGGATACTGGAATATTTATAACCTGCCCACTATCGGTTGAGAGCGGTCCATTGACCATCAGATTGAATCATTTTATTTACACCTTCCCACTATCGGCTGAGAGCGGTCCACTGGACCACCAGGACATGGGAATCTTTTGTTTACACCTGCCCAATCTGGCTGAGATGGTCCACGGACCACCTGATTCTGAATCTTTAGTTACACATGCCCACTATCGGCTGAGAGTGGTCCATTGACCACCAGGATATTTGAATTTTTAGTTTACATGCCCACTATTGGCTGAGAGTGTCCATGGATACCAGGGATATTGGAATCTTTTAGTTTATATGCGCACTGGCTGATAGGTCCACTGTCAAGGATTGGAATATTTTAGTTTATATGCTCCGACTGGTTGAGAGCGTCCACTGACCACCAGGATACTGGAATCTTTTATTTATACATGCCACTATCGGCTGAGAGCTGTCCACTGGACCATTAGGATACTGAATCTTTTTTTTACACATACCACGATCTGTTTGAGAGCAGTCCACTGACCACCTGTGTTCGGAATCTTTTATTTAAAACATGCCCACTATCGGCTGAGAGTGGTCCACTGATCACTAGGGTATTGGAATCTTCTAGTTTACACATGCCCACTATCGGTAGAGAGGGTCCACTGATCACCAGGATATTTGAATCTTTTATTTACACATGCCCACTATCGGGCTGAGAGCGCCCACTGACAACCAGGGACAATCTTTTAGTTTGCAAATGCCCACTATCATTGATAGTGGTCCACTGGACCATCAGGATATTGGAGTTCTTTATTTTACACATCCTGATTGAATGGGACAGCCCGTTGGATGACCACAGGATACGGAATCCTTTAGTTTATGCATGCCCATGATCAGGCTGAGAGTGCACTGGGCCACCAGGGAGTAGAGTTCTTTTTTTACACGCCCATGATCGGTTGAGAGGGTCCACTGGACGATTAGGATACTGGAACTTTTTATTTATATGCCCATGATTGGCAAGAGCGTCCACTGACCACCAGGATACTGGAATCTTTTAGTTCTACATGCCTACCATCGGTTGAGACCCACTGACCACCAGATACTGGAATCTTTAGTTTACACATGCTCACCATCTGGATGAGAGTGTCCACGACACCAGGAGACTGTAATCTTTTAGTTACACATGCCCACCATCGGCTGAGAGCAGTCCGCTTGACCACCAGGATACTGGAATCTTTTAGTTATGCCCACTATCAGGCTGAGAGTGGTCCACTGACCACCAGGATACTGGAATCTTTAGTTTAAGGCGCCACGGTCGGCTAAGAGCTGTCCACTGGACCACCAGATATTGGAATCTTTTAGTTTACATGCTCACTATCAGGCTCGAGCTACCTGGACCACCAGGGATACTGGACCAGTTTACATATGCCCACGATCGGGTTGAGAGCTGTCCACTGACCACCAGGGTACTGGAATCTTTTAGTTTACATATGCCATGATCGGCTGAGCGTCCATTGACCACCTAGGTACTGAATCTTTTAGTTTAGCATGCCCACGATCGGCTGAGAGCGTCCATGACCACCAGGATACTGAATCTTTTATTTATATATGCCCACGATCGCTGAGATGTCCACTGACCAGCAGGGATTTGAATCTTTTATTTACCACTTATCTGGTTGAGAGCGTCCACTGACCATTAGGATACTGGAATCTTTAGATTACACATGCCCACTATGTTGAGAGCGGTCCACTGACCACCAGGGATTCTTAATCTAGTTTACACATGTCCATGATCGGCTGAGAGCTGTCCACTGGACCATTAGGATCCTGGAATTTTAGATCACATGCCCACGATCGGCTGAGCTGTCCACCGACCACCAGGGATATGGAATTCTTATATTTACACTTGCCAACGATCGTTGTGAGCGGTCCACTGACCATTAGGATACTGGAATCTTTATTTACATATGCCCACTATCGGCTGAGAGTTGCCACCACTAGGGATACTTAATTTTTGTTTCAATGCCCACTATCAGTTGAGAGCGTTCCAGGACCACCAGGATACTGGAATCTTTTAGTTCACATGTCCAATATCGGTTGAGAGTGTCCACTGACCTGGGATAGAAACGGTTTACAATTCCCCACGATCGGCTGAGAGGGTCCATGACCACTAGGATACTGAATCTTTATAGTTTAGACATGCCCATTATCGGCTGAGAGCGTCCACTGGACCACCAGAGATACTGTAATGTTTTTGTTTTCGGCCTAGTATCAGGTTGAGCGTCTACTGACCATTAGGATACTGGAACTTTTAGTTTACATGTCTATCGGTTGAGATGTTCACTGACCATCAGGATACTGGAATCTTTAGTTTACACCTGCCCTGATCGGGCTGAGAGCCGTCCACTGACTACCAGGGATACTGGAATCATTTTAGTTTACACCCGCCCACCATCGGTTGAGAGCGTGTCCACTGGACCATCAGGATACTGGAATCATTTAGCTTACACCTGCCCACCATCGTTTGAGAGCTGTCCACGGACCACCTGGGATACGGAATCTTTTAGCTTTATCCCCTGACTATCGGGCTGAGAGAGGTCCACTGACCACTAGGGATACTGAATCTTTTATTTACCCTTCCATAATCAGGCTGAGAGCGGTGCACTGGACCACCAGGATACTGGAATCTTTTTAGTTTAGGACCGCCTCATCTGGCTGAGAGCGTCCACTGGACCACAGGGATACTGGAATCTTTTAGATTATGCCATCGATCGGCTGGAGAGCGGTCCACTGGACCACCAGGGATACTGGAATCTTTTAGTTTACACATGCCCACTTATCTGGCTGAGAGCGGTCCACTGGACCACCAGGGTATTGTAATCTTTAGTTTACACATGCCCACCATCGGCTGAGAGCAGTCCAACCAATTGGGGTACTGGAATCTTTTAGTTACACATGCCAACTATCAGGCTGAGAGCGGACCACTGGACTACCAGGAATACTGGAGTCTTTTTATTTTACACATGCCAACTATCGGGCTGAGAGCGGTCCACTGGACCACCAGGGATAAAGGAATCTCTTTAGTTTACACATGCCCACGATTGTGCTGAGAGCGGACCACTGGACCACCAGGAATACTGGAATCTTTTAAGATTACACCTGCCCACTATCGGTCTGAGAGCGGTCCACTGGACCACCAGGGATACAGGAATCATTTTAGTTTACACCTGCCCACTATCGGGGCTGAGAGCGGTCCACTGGACAACCAGGGATACTGGAATCATTTTAGTTTACACTGCCCACTATCGGGCTGAGAGCTTAGTCCACTGACCACCAGGGTACTTGAAATCTTTTATCTATATGCCCACTATCGGCTGAGAGCGGTCCACTGATCCATCAGGGATACTGGAATCTTTTAGTTTACACATGCCCATGATCAGCTAGAGCGGCACACTGGACCTCAAGGGATACTGGAATCTTTTCAGCTTCATGCTCACGATCTGACTGAGAGTATCCCACTGGACCACCAGGATGCTGAAATCTTTCAGTTCTGCATACGCCCAAGATCGGTAGAGAGCGTCCACTGGACCACCAGGATACTGGAATCTTTCAGTTTACACATGCCCACGATCGGGCTCAGAGCGGTCCACTGGACCACCAGGGACACTGGAATCTTTTTAGTTTACACCTGCCCACGATCAGGCTGAGAGCAGTCCACTGGACCACCAGGGATACTGGAATCTTTTTAGTTTACACCTGCCCACTATCGGGCTCAGAGCGGTCCACTGGACCACCAGGGATACTGGAATCTTTTCAGTTTACACCTGCCCTCTACATGGCTGAGAGTGGTCCACTGGACCAGCAGGGGTACTGGAATCTTTTTAGTTTACAGATGCCCACGATCGGGCTGAGAGCGGTCCACTGGACCACCAGGGTACTGGAATCATTTTAGTTAACACATGCCCAGTATCGGTTCGAGAGCTGTCCACTGACCACCAGGACTTCTGGAATCTTTTAGTTTGCATACGCCCACTGATCGGGCTGAAAGATCCACTGACCACTAGGTACTGGAATCTTTAGTTTAAAACATACCCACTATCGTGCTGGAGAGTGGTCCACTGACCACCAGGGTACTGGAATCTTTTAATTTAGACATGCCCACTATCACAGGCTGGAGAGCGTCCACTGGACCACCAGGGATAACTGGAATCTTTCAGCTTACACCTGCCCTCTATATGGCTGAGAGCGGTCCACTGGACCAGCAGGGGTACTGGAATCTATTTAGTTTACAGATGCCCACGATCAGGCTGAGAGCGGTCCACTGGACCACCAGGGGTACTGGAATCTTTTTAGTTTACACATGCCCACTATCGGGCTGAGAGCGGTCCACTGGACCAGCAGGGATAGTGGAAACTTTTTAGTTTACACATGCCTAAGATCGGGCTGAGAGCAGTCCACTGACCAGCAGGGATACTGGAATCTTTTTGTTTACATGCCCAAGATCGGCTCTGATCGTCCATTGAAACCAGGTTACTGAATCTTTAGTTTTCACCTGCCCACTAATGGGTTGACAGCGCCACTGGACCACCAGGATACTTAATCTTTTAGTTCACACATGCCCACTATCGGCTGAGGCGTCCACTGGATTCACCAGATACGGGAATCTTTTAATTTACACCTGCCCACTATCGGCTGAGAGCGGTTCACTGGACAAGCAGGATACTGGAATCTTTTAGTTTACACCTGCAAACTATCGGTTGAGAGTGACCCTGGACCACCAGGGATACTGGAATCTTTACTTTTTACACCCGCCCACTATCGAGCTGAGGAGCGTCCACACCCCAGGATACTGGAATCTTTTAGTTTACACCTCCCCCACTATCGGGTTGCCGAGAGCGGTCCACTGACCACCAGGGATACTGGAATCTTATAGTTTACACATGCCCACTATCGGTGGAGAGCGTCCACTGGACCACCAGGGATACTGGAATCTTTTTAGTTTACACATGCTCACTATCGGCTGAGAACGGTCCACTGGACCACCAGGGATACTGGAATCTTTTTAGTTTACACATGCCCACTATCAGGTTGGAGAGCGGTCCACTGGACCACCAGGGATACTGGAATCATTTACTTAACACATGCCCAGTATCTGTCTGAGAGCGGTCCACTGGACCACCAGGATTTTGGAATCTTTTGGCTTACTACTATGCCTACCGATCGTGGGCTGAAAGCAGTCCACTGGACCACTAGGGTACTGGAATCTTTAGTTTAAAACATGCCCCACTATCGGGCTTGAGAGCGTCCACTGACCACCAGGGATACTGGAATCTTTTATTTTACATGCCCAGGATCAGCTGAGAGCAGTCTGGCTGGAACTCACCAGGATACTGGAATCTTTTAGTTTACATGCCCACGATCGGGCTGAGAGCAGTCCACTGGACCTCCAGGGGTACTGGAATCTTTTTGGTATAAAAACATGCCCACTATCGGACTGAGAGCGGTCCACTGGACCACCAGGCGTACTGGAATCTTTTTAGTTTACACATGCCCTCTATCGGCCTTTTGAGCGGTCCACTGGACCACCTGGGATACTGGAATCTTTTTAGTTTACACATGCCCACTATCGGGCTGAGAGTGGTCCACTGGACCACCAGGGATACTGGAATTATTTTAGTTTACACATGCCCACTATCGGGCTGAGAGCGGTCCACTGGACCGCCAGGGATATTGGAGTTCTTAATTTTTACACATCACGCGATTGGGATGAGAGCAGCCCGCTGGACAACCAGGGATACTGGAATTTTTTTAGTTTACACATGCCCTTGATCAGGCTAAGAGTGGTCCACTGGGCCACCAGGGATATAGGAGTTCTTTATTTTTACAGATTCCCAAGATCGGTCTGAGAGCGATCCACTGGACCATGAGGGATTGTAGAATCTTTTGAGTTTACACATGCCCACGATCGGGCTGAGAGCGGTCCACTGGACCACCAGGGATACTGGAATCTTTTTAGTTTACACATGCCCATCGGGCTGAGAGCAGTCCACTGGACCACCAGGAATACAGTAATCTTTTTAGTTTACACATGCCCACCATCGGGCTGAGAGAGTGTCCACTGACCACCAGGGATACTGGAATCATTTTGTTAACACATGCCCATTATCAGGTTGAGAGCTGTCCACTGGACCACCAGGATATTGGAATCTTTTGTTTTCATGCCCACGATTGCAAAGAGTCTGTCCACTGGACCACCAGGATATCTGGAATCTTTTAGTTTACACATGCCCACGATCGGGCTGAGAGCGGTCCACTGGACCACCAGGGATGCTGGAATCTTTTTAGTTTACACCTGCCCACGATCGGGCTGAGAGTGGTCCCCTGGACCACCAGGGATACTGGAATCTTTTTAATTTACACCTGCCCACTATCGGGCTGAGAACGGTCCACTGGACCCCCAGGGATAATGGAATCTTTTTAGTTTACACCCACCCACTATCGGGCTGAGAGCGGTCCAGTGGAGCACCAGGGAAACTGGAATCTTTTTAGTTTATACCTGCCCACTATCGGGTCTGAGAGTGGTCCACTGGACCACCAAGGATACTGAAATCTTTTTAGTTTACACCTCCCCACTATCGGGCTGAGAGCGGTCCACTGGACCACAAGGGATACTGGAATCATTTTAGTTTACACCTGCCCACTATCGGGCTGAGAGCGGTCCATTGGACCATCTGGGATACTGGAATCATTTTAGCTTACACCTGCCCACTATCAGGCTGAGAGCTGACCACTGGACAACCAGGGATAAGGGAATCTTTTTAGTTTACCCCTGCCCACTATCGGGCTCTGAGCTGTCCACCGGACCACCAGGGATACTGGAATCTTTTTAGTTTACACCTGCCCACTATCGGGCTGAGAGCGGTCCACTGGACCACCAGGGATACTGGAACCTTTTTAGTTTACACCTACTCACGATCGGGCTGAGAGCAGTCCACTGGACCACCAGGGATACTGGAATCTTTTTAGGTTACACATGCCCACGTTTGGGATCAGAGCGGTCCCCTGTACCACCAGGGATACTGGAATCTTTTTAGTTTACACATACCCACTATCGGGCTGAGAGCTGTCCACTGGACCACCAGGGGTACTGTAATCTTTTTAGTTTTTAGTCATGCACAGTATCGATCGGAGAGCGGTCCTCTGGACCACCAGGGATACTGGAATCTTTTTGGTTAACACATGCCCACTATCGGCCTGAGAGTGGTCCACTGGACCACCAAGGATACTGGAATCTTTTTAGTTTACACATGCCCACGATCGGGCTGAGAACAGTCCACTGGAGCACCAGGGTTCCTGAATTCTTTTTAGTTTAAAAACATGCCCACTATCGGTCTGAGAGTGGTCCAATGGACCACCAGGGGTACAGGAATATTTTTAGTTTACACATGTCCACTATCGGGCTGAGAGCGGTCCACTGGATGACTAGGGATACAGGAATCTTTTTAGTTTACACATGCCCACTATCGGGCTGAGATCGGTCCACTGGACCACCAGGGATATTGGAGTTCTTAATTTTTACACATCCCGCGATTGGGATGAGAGCAGCCCGCTGGACGACCAGGGATACTGGAATCTTTTAGTTTACACATGCCCACATCGGGCTGAGAGCGTCCACTGAACCACCAGGGATACTGGAATCTTTTAGTTTACACATGCCCACCATCAGGCTGAGAGCAGACCACTGGACCAACTTGGATACTGTAATTTTTAGTTTACATTCCCACCATCGGGTTGAGAGTCCATCAATCACCAGGGATACTGGAATGTTTTCAGTTTACTCATGCCCATTATCAGGCTGAGAGCGGTCCACTGGACCACCAGGGATACTGGAATCTTTTCAGTTTACACATGCCCACGATCAGGCTAAAAGCGGTCCACTGGACCATCAGGGATACTGGAATCATTTTAGTTTCACCTGCCCACTATCGGGCTGAGAGAAGTCCACTGGACCATCAGGGATACTGGAATCATTTTAGCTTTCACCTGCCCACTATCGGGCTGAGAGCGGTCCACTGGACCACCAGGGATACTGGAATCTTTTTAGTTTACACATGCCCACTATCGGGCTGAGAGCGGTCCACTGGATCACCAGGGATACTGGAATCTTTTTATTTTACACATGCCCACTATCGGGCTGAGAGCGGTCCACTGGACCACCAGGGATACTGGAATCTTTTTAGTTTACAGCTGCCCACTATCGGGCTGAGAGCGGTCCACTGGACCACCAGGGCTACTGGAATCTTTTTAGTTTACACCTACTCACGATTGGGCTGAGAGCAGTCCACTGGACCACCAGGGATACTGGAATCTTTTTAGGTTACACATGCCCACGTTCGGGATCAGAGAGTCACCTGGACCACCAGGGATACTGGAATCTTTTTAGTTTACACATGCCCACTATCGGGCTGAGAACTGTCCACTGGACCACCAGGGGTACTGTAATCTTTTTAGTTTTTAGTCATGCACACTATAGATCTGAGAGCGGTCCTCTGGACCACCAGGGATACTGGAATCTTTTTGGTTAACACATGCCCACTATCGGCCTGAGAGCGGTCCACTGGACCACCAAGGATACTGGAATCTTTTTAGTTTACACATGCCCACGATCGGGCTGAGAACAGTCCACTGGAGCACAAGGGGTCCTGGAATCTTTTTAGTTTAAAAACATGCCCACTATCGGTCTGAGAGCGGTCCACTGGACCACCAGGGGTACAGGAATATTTTTAGTTTACACATGCCCACTATCGGGCTGAGAGCGGTCCACTGGATGACCAGGGATACAGGAATATTTTTAGTTTATACATGCCCACTATCGGGCTGAGAGCGGTCCACTGGACCGCCAGGGATATTGGAGTTCATTATTTTTACACATCCCACGATTGGGATGAGAGCAGCCCGCTGGACGACCAGGGATACTGGAATCTTTTTAGTTTTCACATGCCCATGATCAGGCTGAGAGTGGTCCACTGGACCACCAGGGATACTGGAATCTTTTTAGTTTACACATGCCCACGATCGGGCTGAGAGCGGTCCACTGGACCACCAGGGATACTGGAATCTTTTTAGTTTACACATGCCCACGATTGGGCTGAGAGCGGTCCACTCTACCACCAGGGATACTGGAATCTTTTTAGTTTACACATGCCCACCATCAGGGTGAGAGCAGTCCACTGGACCAACTGGGATACTGTAATTTTTTTAGTTTACACATGCCCACCATCGGGCTGAGAGCGGTCCACTGGACCACCAGGGATACTGGAATCTTTTCAGTTTACACATGCCCACGATCGGGCTAAGAGTGGTCCACACTACCATCAGTAATACTGGAATCATTTTAGCTTTCACCTGCCCACTATCGGGCTGAGAGCGGTCCACTGGACCATCAGGGATACTGGAATCATTTTAGCTTTCACCTGCTCACTATTATTGAGAGCGAACCACTGACCACACCAGGGATACGTGGAATCTTTTTAGTTTACACATGCCCACTATCGGGCTGAGAGCGGTCCACTGGATCACCAGGGATACTGGAATCTTTTTATTTTACACATGCCCACTATCGGGCTGAGAGCGGTCCACTGGACCACCAGGGATACTTGAATCTTTTTAGTTTACACATGCCCACGATCGGGCTGAGAGCAATCCACTGGACAACCAGGGGTACTGGAATCTTTTTAGTTTAAAAACATGCCCACTATCGGGCTGAGAGCGGTCCACTGGACCACCAGGTGTACTGGAATCTTTTTAGTTTACACATGCCCACTATCGGGCTGAGAGCGGTCCACTGGACCACCAGGAATTCAGGAATCTTTTTAGTTTTTCACATGCCCACTATCGAGCTGAGAGTGGTCCGCTGGACCACCTGGGATACTGGAATCTTTTTATTTTACACATGCCCACTATCGGGCTGAGAGCGGTCCACTGGACCGCTAGGGATATTGGAGTTTTTTATTTTTTCACATCCTGCGATTGGGATGAGAGCAGCTCATTGACCATTATGGGATATTGGAATCTTTTTGGTTTTACATGCCATGATCAGGCTGAAAGTGGTCCACTGGGCCACCAGGGATATAGGACTTCTTTATTTTTACACATGCCCATGATCGGGCTGAGAGCGGTCCCCTGGACCACCAGGGATACTGGAATCTTTTTAGTTTACACATTCCCACGATCGGGCTGAGAGTGGTCCACTGGAACACCAGGGATACTGGAATCTTTTTAGTTTACAGATGCCCACGATCGGGCTGAGAGCGGTCCACTGGACCACGAGGGATACTGGAATCTTTTCAGGTTACACATGCCCACGATCGGGCTGAGAGCGGTCCACTGGACCACCAGGGATACTGGAATTTTTTTAGTGTACACATGCCCACGATCGGGCTGAGAGCGGTCCCCTGGACCACCTGGGATACTGGAATCTTTTTTGTTTACACCTGCCCATGATCAGGCTCAGGGCGGTCCACTGGATCACAAGGGACACTGGAATCTTTTTAATTTACACATGCCCACGATCGGGCTGAGAGCGGTCCACTGGACCACCAGAGATACTGGAATCTTTTTAGTTTACACATGCCCACGATCGGGCTGAGAACAGTCCACTGGAGCACCAGGATTCCTGGAATCTTTTTAGTTTAAAAACATCCCCACTATCGGTCTGACAGCGGTCCACTGGACCACCAGGGGTACAGGAATATTTTTAGTTTACACATGCCCACTATCGGGCTGAGAGCGGTCCACTGGATGACCAGGGATACTGGAATCTTTTTAGTTTACACATGCCCACTATTGGTCTGAGAGCGGTCCACTGGACCGCCAGGGATATTGGAGTTCTTTATTTTTACACATCCCGCGATTGGGATGAGAGCAGCCCGCTGGACGACCAAGGATACTGGAATCTTTTTAGTTTACACATGCCCATGATCAGGCTGAGTGGTCCACTGGGCCACCAGGGATATAGGAGTTCTTTATTTTTACACTTGCCCATGATCGGGCTGAGAGCGGTCCACTGGACCACCAGGGATACTGGAATCTTTTTAGTTTACACATGCCCACGATCGGGCTGAGAGCGGTCCACTGGACCACCAGGGATACTGGAATCTTTTTAGTTTACACATGCCCACGATCGGGCTGAGAGCGGTCCACTGTACCACCAGGGATACTGGAATCTTTTTAGTTTACACATGCCCACGATCGGGCTGAGAGCAGTCCACTGGACCACCAGGGATACTGTAATTTTTTAGTTTTCACATGCCCACCATCGGGCTGAGAGAGGTCCACTGGACCACCAGGGGTACAGGAATATTTTTAGTTTACACATGCCCACTATCGGGCTGAGAGCGGTCCACTGGATGACCAGGGATACTGGAATCTTTTTAGTTTACACATGCCCACTATCGGGCTGAGAGCGGTCCACTGGACCGCCAGGGATATTGGAGTTCTTTATTTTTACACATCCCGCGATTGGGATGAGAGCAGCCCGCTGGACGACCAGGGATACTGGAATCTTTTTAGTTTACATACATGCCCATGATCAGGCTGAGAGGGTCCACTGGGCCACCAGGGATATAGGAGTTCTTTATTTTTACACATGCCCATGATCGGGCTGAGAGGTCCACTGGACCACCAGGATACTGAATCTTTTTAGTTTACACATGCCCACGATCGGTCTGAGAGCGGTCCACTGGACCACCAGGGATACTGGAATCTTTTTAGTTTACACATGCCCACGATCGGGCTGAGAGCGGTCCACTGTACCACCAGGGATACTGGAATCTTTTTAATTTACACATGCCCACCATCGGGCTGAGAGCAGTCCACTAGACCACCAGGGATACTGCAATTTTTTAGTTTACACATGCCCACCATCGGGCTGAGAGCGGTCCACTGGACCACCAGGGATACTGGAATCTTTTTAGTTTACACAAGCCCACTATCAGGCTGAGAGCGGTCCACTGGATGACCAGGGATACTGGAATCTTTTTAGTTTACATATGCCCACTATCAGGCTGAGAGCGGTCCACTGGACCACCAGGGATATTGGAGTTCTTTATTTTTACACATCCCGCGATTGGGATGAGAGCAGCCCGCTGGACGACCAGGAATACTGGAATCTTTTTAGTTTACACATGCCCATGATCAGGCTGAGAGTGGTCCACTGGGCCACCAGGGATATAGGAGTTCTTTATTTTTACACATGCCCATGATCGGGCTGAGAGCGGTCCACTGGACCACCAGGGATACTGGAATCTTTTTAGTTTACACATGCCCACGATCGGTCTGAGAGCGGTCCACTGGACCACCAAGGATACTGGAATCTTTTTAGTTTACACATGCCCACGATCGGTCTGAGAGCGGTCCACTGTACCACCAGGGATACTGGAATCTTTTTAGTTTACACGTGCCCACCATCGGTCTGAGAGCAGTCCACTGGACCAGCAGGGATACTGGAATCTTTTTAGTTTACACCAGCCCACTATCGGGCTGAGAGCAGTCCACTGGACCAGCAGGGATACTGGAATCATTTTAGTTTACACCTGCCCACTATCGGTCTGAGAGCGGTCCACTGGACCATCAGGGATACTGGAATCATTTTAGCTTACACCTGCCCACTATCGGGCTGGGAGCGGTCCACTGGACCACCAGGGATACGGGAATCTTTTTAGTTTACACCTTCCCACTATCGGGCTGAGAGCGGTCCACTGGACCACCAGGGATACTGGAATCTTTTTAGTTTACACATGCCCACTATCGGGCTGAGAGCGGTACACTGGACCACCAGGGATACTGTAATCTTTTTAGTTTACACATGCCCACTATCGGGCTGAGAGCGGTCCACTGGTCCACCAGGGATACTGGAATCTTTTTAGTTTACACTTGCCCACTATCGGGCAGAGAGCGGTCCACTGGACGGCCAGGGATATTGGAGTTCTTTATTTTTTCACTTCCCGCGATTGGGATGAGAGCAGCCCGCTGGACGACCAGGAAACTGGAATCTTTTGGTTACACATGCCCATGATCAGGCTGAGAGTGGTCCACAGGGCCACCAGTTATACAGGAGATCTTTATTTTTACACATGCCCATGATCGGGCTGAGAGCGGTCCACTGGACCACCAGGGATACTAGAATCTTTTTAGTTTACACATGCCCACGATCGGGCTGAGAGTGGTCCACTGGACCACCAGGGATACTGGAATCTTTTTAGTTTACACATGCCCACGATCGGGCTGAGAGCGGTCCACTGGACCACCAGGGATACTGGAATCTTTTTAGTTTACACCTGCCACTATCGGGCTGAGAGTGGTCCACTGCACCACCAGGGATACTGGAATCTTTTTAGTTTACACATGCCCACTATCAGGCTGAGAGCAGTCCACTGGACCACGAGGGATTCTGGAATCTTTTGAGTTTACATGCCCACGACTGGCTGAGAGCTGTCCACTATACCACCAGGATACTGGAATCTTTTAGTTTACATCTGCCACTATCGGGTGAGAGCGGTCCACTGGACCACCAGGGATACTGGAATCTTTTTAGTTTACACCTGCCCACTATCGGGCTGAGAGCAGTCCACTGGACCATCAGGGATACTGGAATCATTTTAGTTTACACGGCCCACTATCGGGATGAGAGCGGTCCACTGGACCACCAGCGATACTGGAATCTTTTTAGTTTACACCTGCCCACTATCGGGCTGAGAGCGGTCCACTGGACCACCAGGGATACCGGAATCTTTTTAGTTTACACATGCCCACTATCGGGCTGAGAGCGGTCCACTGGACCACCAGTGATACTGGAATCTTTTTAGTTTACACATGCCCACGATCGGCTGAGAGCAGTCCACTGGACCACCAGGGTACTGGAATCTTTTTAGTTTAAAATCAAGCCCACTATCGGGCTGAGAGCGGTCCACTGGACCTCCAGGGGTACTGGAATCTTTTTAGTTTACACATGCCCACTATCGCTGAGAGCGGTCCAATGGACCAGCAGGGATACTGGAATCTTTTTAGTTTACACCTGCCCACTATCTGGCTGAGAGCGGTCCACTGGACCAGCAGGGATACTGGAATCTTTTTAGTTTACACCAGCCCACTATCGGGCTGAGAGCAGTCCACTGGACCACCAGGGATACTGGAATCTTTTTAGTTTACACCTGCCCACTATCAGGCTGAGAGCAGTCCACTGGACCATCAGGGATACTGGAATCATTTTAGTTTACACCTGCCCACTATCGGGATGAGTGCGGTCCACTGGACCACCAGCGATACTGGAATCTTTTTAGTTTACACCTGCCCACTATCGGGCTGAGAGCAGTCCACTGGACCACCAGGGATACTGGAATCTTTTTAGTTTACACCTGCCCACTATCGGGCTGAGAGCGGTCCACTGGACCACCAGGGATACCGGAATCTTTTTAGTTAACACATGCCCACTATCGGGCTGAGAGCGGTCCACTGGACCACCAGTGATACTGGAATCTTTTTAGTTTACACATGCCCACGATCGGGCTGAGAGCAGTCCACTGGACCACCAGGGGTACTGGAATCTTTTTAGTTTAAAATCAAGCCCACTATCGGGCTGAGAGCGGTCCACTGGACCTCCAGGGGTACTGGAATCTTTTTAGTTTACACATGCCCACTATCGCGCTGAGAGCGGTCCAATGGACCAGCAGGGATACTGGAATCTTTTTTGTTTACACCTGCCCACTATCTGGCTGAGAGCGGTCCACTGGACCAGCAGGGATACTGGAATCTTTTGAGTTTACACCAGCCCACTATCGGGCTGAGAGCAGTCCACTGGACCAGCAGGGATACTGGAATCATTTTAGTTTACACCAGCCCATTATCGGTCTGAGAGCGGTCCACTGGACCATCAGGGATACTGGAATCATTTTAGCTTACACCTGCCCACTATCGGGCTGGGAGCGGTCCACTGGACCACCAGAGATACGGGAATCTTTTTAGTTTACACCTGCCCACTATCGGGCTGAGAGCGGTCTACTGGACCACCAGGGATACTGGAATCTTTTTAGTGTACACATGCCCACTATCGGGCTGAGAGCGGTCCACTGGACCACCAGGGATACTGTAATCTTTTTAGTTTACACATGCCTCTATCGGGCTGAGAGCAGTCCATTGGACCACCAGGGGTTCTGGAATCTTTTTAGTTTAAAAACATGCCCACTATCGGGCTGAGAGCGGTCCACTGGACCACCAGGGGTACTGGAATCTTTTTAGTTCACACATGCCCACTATCGGGCTGAGAGCGGTCCACTGGACCACCAGGGATACTGGAATCTTTTTAGTTTTTACTTGCCCACTATCGGGCAGAGAGCGGTCCTCTGGACGGCCAGGGATATTGGAGTTCTTTATTTTTTCACTTCCCGCGATTGGGATGAAAGCAGCCCGCTGGACGACCAGGGAAACTGGAATCTTTTTAGTTTACACATGCCCATGATCAGGCTGAGAGTGGTCCACAGGGCCACCAGTTATACAGCAGTTCTTTATTTTTACACATGCCCATGATCGGGCTGAGAGCGGTCCACTGGACCACCAGGGATACTGGAATCTTTTTAGTTTACACATGCCCACGATCGGGCTGAGAGTGGTCCACTGGACCACCAGGGATACTGGAATCTTTTTAGTTTTCACATGCCCACTATCGGGCTGAGAGCAGTCCACTGACCACCAGGGATACTGGAATCTTTTTAGTTTACACATGCCCACTATCAGGCTGAGAGTGGTCCACTGCACCACCAGGGATACTGGAATCTTTTTAGTTTACACATGCCCACTATCAGGCTGAGAGCAGTCCACTGGACCACCAGGGATTCTGGAATCTTTTTAGTTTACACATGCCCACGATCGGGCTGAGAGCGGTCCACTATACCACCAGGGATACTGGAATCTTTTTAGTTTACATCTGCCCACTATCGGGGTGAGAGCGGTCCACTAGACCACCAGGGATTCTGGAATCTTTTTAGTTTACACCTGCCCACTATCGGGCTGAGAGCAGTCCACTGGACCATCAGGGATACTGGAATCATTTTAGTTTACACCGGCCCACTATCGGGATGAGAGCGGTCCACTGGACCACCAGCGATACTGGAATCTTTTTAGTTTACACCTGCCCACTATCGGGCTGAGAGCAGTCCACTGGACCACCAGGGATACTGGAATCTTTTTAGTTTACACCTGCCCACTATCTGGCTGAGAGTGGTCCACTGGACCACCAGGGATACTGGAATCTTTTTAGTTTACACCTGCCCACTATCGGGCTGAGAGCGGTCCACTGGACCACCAGGGATACCAGAACCTTTTTAGTTTACACATGCCCACTATCGGGCTGAGAGCGGTCCACTGGACCACCAGTGATACTGGAATCTTTTTAGTTTACACATGCCCACGATCGGCTGAGAGCAGTCCACTGGACCACCAGGGGTACTGGAATCTTTTTAGTTTAAAATCATGCCCACTATCGGGCTGAGAGCGGTCCACTGGACCACCAGGGGTACTGGAATCTGTTTAGTTTACACATGCCCACTATCGGGCTGAGAGCGGTCCAATGGACCAGCAGGGATACTGGAATCTTTTGTTTACACCTGCCCACTATCTGGCTGAGAGCGGTCCACTGGACTAGCAGGGATACTGGAATCTTTTTAGTTTACACCAGCCCACTATCGGGCTGAGAGCAGTCCACTGGACCAGCAGGGATACTGGAATCATTTTAGTTTACACCTGCCTCTATCGGTCTGAGCGGTCCACTGGACCATCAGGGATACTGGAATCATTTTAGCTTACACCTGCCCACTATCGGGCTGGGAGCGGTCCACTGGACCACCAGGGATACGGGAAACTTTTTAGTTTACACCTGCCCACTATCGGGCTGAGAGCGGTCTACTGGACCACCAGGGATACTGGAATCTTTTTAGTGTACACATGCCCACTATCGGGCTGAGAGCAGTCCACTGGACCACCAGGGATACTGTAATCTTTTTAGTTTACACATGCCCACTATCGGGCTGAGAGCAGTCCATTGGACCACCAGGGGTTCTGGAATCTTTTTAGTTTAAAAACATGCCCACTATCGGGCTGAGAGCGGTCCACTGGACCACCAGGGGTACTGGAAACTTTTTAGTTTTCACATGCCCACTATCGGGCTGAGAGCGGTCCACTGGACCACCAGGGATACTGGAATCTTTTTAGTTTACACATGCCCACTATCGGGCTGAGAGCGTCCACTGGACCACCCCGGATACTGGAATCTTTTTAGTTTACACATACCCACTATTGGGCTGAGAGCGGTCCACTGGACCACGAGGGATACTGGAATCTTTTGAGTTTACACATGCCCACGATCGGGCTGAGAGCGGTCCACTGGACCACCAGGGATACTGGAATCTTTTTAGTTTACACATGCCCATGATCGAGCTGAGAGCGGTCCACTGGACCACCAGGGATACTGGAATCTTTTTAGTTTACACATGCCCATGATCGAGCTGAGAGCGGTCCACCGGACCATCAGGGATACTGGAATCTTTTTAGTTTACACATGCCCGCGATCGGGCAGAGAGCGGTCCACTGGACCACCAGGGATACTGGAATCTTTTTAGTTACACCTGCCCACTATCGGGCTGAGAGCGGTCCACTGGACCACCAGGGATACTGGAATCTTTTTAGTTTACATCTGCCCACTATCGGGCTGAGAGCGGTCCACTGGACCACCAGGGATACTGGAATCTTTTTAGTTTACACCTGTCCACTATCGGGCTGAGAGCAGTCCACTGGACCATCAGGGATTCTGTAATCATTTTAGTTTACACCTGCCCACTATCGAGCCGAGAGCGGTCCACTGGACCACCAGCGATACTGGAATCTTTTTAGTTTACACCTGCCCACTATCGGGCTGAGATCGGTCCACTGGACCACCAGGGATACTGTAATCTTTTTAGTTTACCCCTGCCCACTATCGGGGCTGAGAGCGGTCCACTGGACCACCAGGGATACTGGAATCTTTTTAGTTTTCACATTCCCACTATCGGGCTGAGAGCAGTCCACTGGACCACCAGGGATACTGTAATCTTTTTACTTTACACATGCCCACTATTGGGCTGAGAGTGGTCCACTGGACCACCAGGGATACTGGAATCTTTTTAGTTTACAGATGCACACGATCAGGCTGATAGCGGTCCACTGGACCACCAGGGGTACTGGAATCTTTTTAGTTTACACATGCCCACGATCTGGGTGAGAGCGGTCCACTGGACCACCAGGGATACTAGAATCTTTTTAGTTTACACATGCCCATTATCGGGCTGAGAGCAGTCCACTGGACCACCAGGGATACTGGAATCTTTTTAGTTTACACATGCCCACGATCGGGCTGAGAGCAGTCCATTGGATCACCAGGGGTACTGGAATCTTTTTAGTTTAAAAACATGCCCACTATCGGGCTGAGAACGGTCCACTGGACCACCAGGGGTACTGGAATCTTTTTAGTTTACACATGCCCACTATCGGGCTGAGAGCGGTCCACTGGACCAACAGGGATACTGGAATCTTTTTAGTTTATACATGCCCACTATCGGGCTGAGAGCGGTCCACTGGACCACCAGGAATACTTCAATCTTTTTAGTTTACACTTTCCCTCTATCGGGCAGAGAGCAGTCCACTGGACGGCCAGGGATATTGGAGTTCTTTATTTTTACACATCCCGCGTTTGGGATGAGAGCAGCCCACTGGACGATCATTGAAACTGGAATCTTTTTAGTTTACACATGCCCATGATCAGGCTGAGAGTGGTCCACAGGGCCACCAGTGATTCAGGAGTTCTTTATTTTTACACATGCCCATGATCGGGCTGAGAGCGGTCCACTGGACCACCAGGTATACTGGAATCTTTTTAGTTTACACATGCCCACGATCGGGCTGAGAGCGGTCCACTGGACCACCAGGGATACTGGAATCTTTTTAGTTTACACATGCCCATGATCGGGCTGAGAGCGGTACACTGGACCACCAGGGATACTGGAATCATTTTAGTTTACACCTGCCCACTATCGGGCTGAGAGCGGTCCACTGGACCACCAGGGATACTGGAATCTTTTTAGTTTACATCTGCCCGCTATCGGGCTGAGAGCGGTCCACTGGACCACCAGGGATACTGGAATCTTTTTAGTTTACACCTGCCCACTATCAGGCTGAGAGCAGTCCACTGGACCATCAGGGATACTGGAATCATTTTAGTTTACACCGGCCCACTATCGGGATGAGAGCGGTCCACTGGACCACCAGCGATACTGGAATCTTTTTAGTTTACACCTGCCCACTATCGGGCTGAGAGCAGTCCACTGGACCACCAGGGATACTGGAATCTTTTTAGTTTACACCTGCCCACTATCGGGCTGAGAGCGGTCCACTGGACCACCAGGGATACTGGAATCTTTTTAGTTTACACCTGCCCACTATCGGGATGAGCGGTCCACTGGACCACCAGGGATACCAGAATCTTTTTTGTTTACACATGCCCACTATCGGGCTGAGAGCGGTCCACTGGACCATGAGTGATACTGGAATCTTTTTAGTTTACACACTGCCCACGTCGGGCTGAGAGCAGTCCACTGGACCACCAGGGGTACTGGAATCTTTTAGTTTAAAATCATGCCCACTATCGGGCTGAGAGCGGTCCACTGGACCACCAAGGGTACTGGAATCTTTTTAGTTTACATATGCCCACTATCGGGCTGAGAGCGGTCCAATGGACCAGCAGGGATACTGGAATCTTTTTAGTTTACACCTGCCCACTATCTGGCTGAGAGCAGTCCACTGGACCAGCAGGGATACTGGAATCTTTTTAGTTTACACCAGCCCACTATCGGGCTGAGAGCAGTCCACTGGACCAGCAGGGATACTGGAATCATTTTAGTTTACACCTGCCCACTATCGGTCTGAAAGCGGTCCACTGGACCATCAGGGATACTGGAATCATTTTAGCTTACACCTGCCCACTATCGGGCTGGGAGCGGTCCACTGGACCACCAGGGATACGGGAATCTTTTTAGTTTACACCTGCCCACTATCGGGCTGAGAGCGGTCTACTGGACCACCAGGGGTACTGGAATCTTTTTAGTTTACACATGCCCACTATCGGGCTGAGAGCGGTCCACTGGACCACCAGGGATACTGTAATCTTTTTAGTTTACACATGCCCACTATCGGGCTGAGAGCAGTCCATTGGACCACCAGGGGTTCTGGAATCTTTTTAGTTTAAAAACATGCCCACTATCAGGCTGAGAGCGGTCCACTGGACCACCAGGGGTACTGGAATCTTTTTAGTTTACACATGCCCACTATCGGGCTGAGAGCGGTCCACTGGACCACCAGGGATACTGGAATCTTTTTAGTTTACACATGCCCACTATCGGGCTGAGAGCGGTCCACTGGACCACCAGGGATTCTGGAATCTTTTTAGTTTACACTTGCCCACTATCGGGCAGAGAGCGGTCCACTGGACGGCCAGGGATATTGGAGTTCTTTATTTTTTCACTTCCCACAATTGGGATGAGAGCAGCCCGCTGGACGACCAGGGAAACTGGAATCTTTTTAGTTTACACATGCCCATGATCAGGCTGAGAGTGGTCCACAGGGCCACCAGTTATACAGGAGTTCTTTATTTTTACACATGCCCATGATCGGGCTGAGAGCGGTCCACTGGACCACCAGGGATACTGGAATCTTTTTAGTTTACACATGCCCACGATCGGGCTGAAAGTGGTCCACTGGACCACCAGGGATACTGGAATCTTTTTAGTTTACACATGCCCACGATCTGGCTGAGAGCAGTCCACTGGACCACCAGGGATACTGGAATCTTTTTAGTTTACACATGCCCACGATCGGGCTGAGAGCGGTCCACTGGACCACCAGGGATACTGGAATCTTTTTAGTTTTCACATGCGCACTATCTTGCTGAGAGCGGTCCACTGGACCACCAGGGATACTGGAATCTTTTTAGTTTACACCTGCCACTATCGGGCTGCGAGCAGTCCATTGGACCACCTGGGATACTGGAATCTTTTTAGTTTTCACATGCCCACTATCGGGCTGAGAGCAGTCCACTGGACCACCAGGGATACTGGAATCTTTTTAGTTTACACATGCCCACTATCAGGCTGAGAGTGGTCCACTGCACCACCAGGGATACTGGAATCTTTTTAGTTTACACTTGCCCACTATCAGGCTGAGAGCAGTCCACTGGACCACCAGGGATTCTGGAATCTTTTTAGTTTACACATGCCCACGATCGGGCTGAGAGCGGTCCACTATACCACCAGGGATACTGGAATCTTTTTAGTTTACACATGCCCACTATCGGGCTGAGAGCGGTCCACTGGACCACCAGGTATACTGGAGTTATTTATTTTTACACTTGCCCATTATTGGGAACGGGGGGCACCACTTGGTGCAGCCAGAGCTCGCGTGGCCATCCACAGGTGGCAACTGCTGTGTTGCACCCTGCAATATGGCAGCTCACCTGTGGGTGGCCAGCAGTTGTTCCTTTTTTTGGGGGATCAACTTTGTGCAGCGCAAGTAGGGGTGCATGCATGGACTCAGAACATCCTGGGCTGAACATCGGGATGTGCCGAGTATGCATGGGCACACCCTCCCCCACCTGCGCCACATACATTACTGATGCACTCCAGCACTTCGGGATTTGTGCCAGGCACAATTCCCATTTGAGTATCGCACCGGGACGGATCAGTGGGTTGCGTATGGCACAACACTGTTGCACCTTGTGCAACCATTTTGAATTTCTGGGTCAGTGTGTACAAAGAATGTATGCATTTTAGTGGGCATCAAAGCTTAAAGGGGACAAAAACTTGATCTTGTCAGCTTTTTGAGTGGTTTTAGTCATGTACGACAGAAATAAACATTTTCACTCATAATCTGTGTAATTTATTCAATTTTATTTTAGTTTGGTGTGTATGGGCAACAGCTAGTACAGTTACAATAAGTATCATTGTATGAAAGGAAGAGAGAGCCTAAATGAATATTAATGGAATTTTTCACGTCTCCATTCCTGCATTCTATGCGATTGTGGTGTAAACTTGAATTGCAGTGAAAGATTTAGCTGCTAACATCTGAACTGTGTCATTGTATTGATAATACATTAAGTGGCATGGAAGATTCAGTTATAATGTAGTAGTTGTCAAATTTCCAAATTGTCAACTGCTGAGTTGGTTCATTGTGAATTCCACATCAAAAATAATACCGCGGTAAACAACAGTGCAGTTAATTAGCTGTAGATGAACCAGGCATTGTAAAAACAGCTTAACAGACTAAGCAGCATGCATTGGCACAAACCTTTAAAAAATGATACACAGTCCCAGTCACAGTTCATGACAGACACAAAGTCACGGTTTATGTGCCATTCCCTAGAGTATTGTAAAAGGTCTGTCAGTCTGTTAAGGCATCTCTTTCAAATCCCCATGATGTTCTGTTAAAAAGCAATATTGTGGTGACCTACCTAATTTCAGATTGAGAAAGTGAATCACAAAGTTTCTTGATAGCTATTTGCCTGTTTTTGATTTCACCAGGTAGCACAGTACTATCAATTTGCTCATTGTTTTCTTCTTTAGTTAGTCATATTGCTAATAATGAGATTTTTGTAAAGGATGATTTGTTTTTGCTGCTGCGCCTTGTTCAACATTCATCATTGCTAAGCAAGCAGCAATTAGAGAACTTATATGTGTACTTTTGAGGTGTTATTTGTGCAACTGACATTCATTCAGAGGAGACCACGTGATATATGGTACAGTCGGGGGACAGCAATTGATATATAGTCAGGGACCGGGGGACATAATGATTTCTGAACTTTCTTCTGTACTCTCAGAAACAAAGACAGTAAGAGTGACTATTTTGTTTATTAATACATTCCTGATTTTCCCCAAGGGTTCCATCGGGGAGGGAGAGAAAATGCAGGCATCGGTTGGCTGTCCAGTTAGCTGTTTTATCCCATTGATTTTTAACTGTGTGCTGTTGCTTTGTATACTCACTCTTGTGCTCACTCTCATTCACACACTGGTTTTGTTTCTGAGGGTTCTTTCTGGGCAGGTGGAGAAGGAGAACATCTACAACTAGCGGGGTAGGCGAGCAGGTGGAGAAGAGTGCATCCACAGCTGATCTGGGTTACTATAAGGGATTTAAAATCAGTTTGTGCTTAATCAGGACAAAAAGCCCACCAATTAAGCAGCCTCTATTGTACAGTTGGGGAGAGCAATTGATATACAGGCAGGGGTCAGCGAGTGCTTGCTGTATTTATGTAGTATTTATGCCACTTCAGTAATTGATATACAGTCAACTAGGGGGTGTGAGTTGTTTAAGAGATGAAGAGCCACAAACTGGATCTTCTGATATACAGTCGGAGGCCAAGAGAGAGCAATTGACATTCGTCAAGTCAGTATTAAGGTATGGCTATTAAGATGCTGTTATGCAGTGTTTACCTTTGGATATTTTTGTTTCTGTGATCTTTTTTGTTTGTGCTAATTTGACCATGCTGACATGACCATCCTGTTTTGTTTGCGCTGATTTGATGTTGAATCCATTTTGACCAGTGCAATCTGAAAGCACAATGAAGTTAGGCAACTTGCCATGGATCACACAGTATGTAAGTGAAACAAACCAGATCTCCAGGTTTACAGCTCATTACACATACTGGTTCCAGGGTTGGGGGTGTAAGAAAATGCTGTGTTTTTGACTGAATCTTCTTACGTGTCTATAAATAAAATGCTGATAACTTTGCAGTAATTTTGACACTGTATGAAAATAAATAATAACACCCTTATAAGTAAAATGAAATAAAGGACCAGGATAGATACTCTACTTTATGGTTGCTATCAGTTCTGACAGCTACTGTACACGAGAATGCCTCACACCATGAGTGAGACTGGGTGACGTTATGGAATGCATGAATGATCGTGTCATCATTTAGCAGGCACGCTCACATTCCTGATGTGAAAACCAGAAAGATAAAACTTGCTGCTCCAGTAACAGCCATATTTATATCTTCTGCTATTTGGTAAATAAAACACACAAAATCACTCACTTTCACTACAGCTAGTGAAAAAATACAACTGCTTTATTAGAAATAGAGTAAACTTTACATATGTTTGTGTTATTTTATTTATGTCCTGTCCTCTTTAAAACAAGCATTGGAATTACTTAATTGCTAATATCTCAGCAACCGCACGGCGTAGAAAACATTTTTTAATTTCAGAGAAATCATGATTTTCCTGGCTAGGTTTTTGACATTACATAGCCCAAAGGGCTATGCAACTCACAACAAAAAATCTGTATCTCACAATGTTTTCGAGATACAAGCCCCAAAAGGCGTGGCGTACGCCACCATGTTAGTCTATGGAGAAAAAAGCCAACTTCAGAGTACTACTGTAATTTTGCAGCCATGCAATATTTTTTCACCAAGCCATGAAAAGACACAACTGTGAGATGTTGGCTGTGTTCCCTCCAAATGTCAGCCCAAAAGACCAAACCGTTCTTTTGCAGCAAGGTGGCAAAGAACTGCTGTCATTTTGGCCATAGTCTGAAAAAGTAGTGTCGTGATTTGTGAAAACTTTTGTAAACATTTGTGAAAGTGTCATGAACGTGACACTACTTTGCGACACTACTTTTTCAAGAAATTTGAAAAATGTATTTCTAGGGTGTTTAACCCCAAAAATAAAGACATGCCTAGCATCCTCAGAGCTCGACTAGGTAAACACAAAAATAACTGTGTCCCTAGATGGTCCCAATTTTAAATGCCAAGCATTTTTCTGTTCACCAACTCAAAACAAAATGGCAGATTTGTGACAGTAATAGGGTCATTTGCAACACTAAAAAGTGCATTTGTGACACTGTCTAACTTTTTGTTAACTTTTCCCATTGACTTATAATGGGAATTTGTTGTTTGAATAACTTTTGAACCGTTTAATATATTTTTATGAAATCTTCTAAAGGCACATGGGGTACCCTGGCTGCATGTTCCCTGAAGTTTTTGGACTGGTCATGCAAACTGTCCAGCCTGTAGGAGCTAGCAAAGAATTCACCAGAAACCATAAATGCACACGCATATCACACTTAATAACTCTGCAGCCGTATATCCAACTGGTACAAAAGTTGGCAGATCCCAAGAGATATGATTCTTGATCATGCATTCCTATCTGGGCAAATCTGTTGAACAGTGGCAAAGTTATTATGGTGCAAAGTTTGACCCTTTAAACTTAAAAGTGCTACTCAATCCTAACTATGGTAGCACTACCATGCTACCACAATATATGTAAGGGATATGTGGGGCCTTAGTGTTAGATATCTTATTTATGTGTCTAGTGTTGCTTGTGACTGCTCGTAACTGTCACTCATGACTGCACCACTCATGAGGTTACTTGAGGTCACAAGCAACACTAGACACATAAATAAGATACCTAACACTTAGGCCCCACATATTCGATTTATGCAATAGTCCCCTTTGTTAAATGTTGGGTGTATATTTGCTGAACGCTGCTTTTATTTTACTTTTTTTCATTTTTAAAAGAGACCATGTGTACATCGGCTTTAAAACTCTGCCAAACTGATGTTTTATATGAATGGGGTAGTAGTGGATCGTAAATGGGTATTCTGATTGGCTTTGATTCAAGAGTGGGCGTGGTATTGGTTTTAAAGGATTGGATGACTGCTTTTGAGGGGTGTGTGCCCCAACTGGCTGAGGGACATGGTCTGTTTTGCCTAGGCTTTTTATTGGACAGTGGGCTTGGTGGGGATGTTATGGCGCAGTTTCAACTCAGTTGACAGCTGGAGATCGAAGGAAGAGCATCGAGAGCTCCACACAGGGAAATGGCGGCATCAGCATTGGGGGCTCAGCATGAAGTGACTTGGAACATAGATGAGAACCGACCATGGATGCCGTGGATCTAAAATTGGATTACATTTTTGCATCAGCGGGCATTTTTTAAGCATTGAGGTTTCTGTCAATGGCGTTTGATATGCACGCGGATTTATTTGCTGACATTTACTTAGTTTTTGGGAACTTCATGGCCCACAAACTCCTTGGTTTGCATTGGACATCTTCAGTGCCGTTTCTTATGGGTCTGTGATTGGGGCTTGCTGGATTTTATTTCTGGGGTAGACTTCTGTATTTCTGTTGCATTTCTTGGGGCTTTCTTTGCTTTTTTTCGACACTGGGATTGCTACATCAGGAGTACAGGATATCTGTTGCTAACCTTTGGATTACGACATGAAGAGTCACACACCTTTTTTACATTTTCTTATATTCTTTTCATTTTTCTATGAAGGAAGGATGCAGAAGGTCAATGGGAAACTTTACATTTATTTTATTTTTAGCAGCAGTGTTACAACAGGTTGAACTTTTCATTTCTTGCTGGCTGTAAATGTAGTTTAGTTTTCTTTTTATTCTATTTTAAGTATGTAGAACCTCACAGTACAACAAACTGCCTTGGACTGCTCATTCTAGATTTTTTTAGTAACAACACATATTTTGGTTTAATTTACATCAGTGTACAAGAGTATGCATTCCATTGAAAGCACAGCAAATAATGACTTCTGCTTTTATTATTGCGGTCATTTTTTACAGATTGAAGGCTTTGGTTTTTATTTTGCTACTAGAAACAATTCTCTGAGACTGTATGCTTATCACTGTTTTATTTACTAAGAATCAATCTCCACTGTTTATTTTTAATTTTTTAAAATGCTTTTTGCATTCTGTCACCAGTAATTTGCTCAATATATCATGGATTTATTTTACTGTTTTGATGTTCTTTTCATGCTTTTCACAGATAACAGTCCTTTTAATGAGATCCTGGTGTTTCTTTACTTTTTGAGATGCTCATGCTTATTCATTTATGTAGTGCTGTTTCTTCATGGTGGGGTGAGGGTGGAGGGAAAAAAACAGAGGGTCACATTTCGGATATTCTTTTTAAAAATGTTATATGAGAGGAAGTGGCAATTCAGTTGTATTTACTTTACATACTTGTTTTGATTTCTATTACTACACCTTTACAGACATGTTTACTACTTTTTTATGTTACTATTAGTGGTAGGGTGTCTTTTTCAAAAACACGTATACATTCTTGTATTTTATAACTATTTCAGTATTACATAGCTGAGGTGGCTACATACCTTAGTCAGAGTCACTTCCAGAGGATAATACTTGAGGTTGTTTTCTGTTATAATTGTCATACCTGTTTCCTAGTGCAGTGGAAGAATGTTGATAATTACAAACAGGAAACTGTTCATGTTTATGTTGCATCATTTACATGCATTGACTTAAAACAGAAATAGATTGCCAACATTTTACACTTTACTTTTATCTGTGTGTGGGGGGATGCTGCACGGTAACAGAGATTGGTTTATTACTACTAATTTAATTTGATATTTTTTAGGTAACATGTGTTGGATGATTTTGCCTTGCACAATATTGAATGTGATATTTTTTGCGTTGGTTGTGGGCTTGTTAAAGCAAGTTCTCAGGATGTCTAAATAGTTTGGTACAATTGTTTACAGAGGTTGCTGTGGCATTCTTGTACTGGTAGTCATTGGTTGTGGCTCAGTACTGTGGAGGGATGAGATTTTCTTTGGTTGACTTTCATTTAGTTTGTCATAATCATTCAGGCTTTGCATTTGCTTATGCCCTGATTTCTGCATCATCTCGGTGGGTGATACTCCTGAGTCATTAAGTTTCTGGATCAAGTGCTTGTGCACTGAATGATTAGTTAGTCTTTTCTCTGTTGTTATGGAGGATTTTTCCATCATTTTTTTTACTGTTTTTGACAGTTTATTTACACCCACTAGTTGGTTTTTGACCAATGGACTTGAGCGATTCTCTGATGCAAAGTGATTGGTGGCTAAGAAGAAGGGTGCATCAACTGTTATAGATTGGGTGGTCTCACATCGAGGTACCTGAGGTAATTCATCACAGGGCATTTGTTTAACACCTTCCAGCTCATAAGCCCTTGGTTTTATTTTTCTACAATCCTTCCGTTTGGCCCCTGTCCGGGTTTTCATTTGTCTCTCCTGGCAATACTGGATGTACCTTTTGCCATTCTCGTCTGTTTTTAACTGGATGTTGTCCCATTTAATGTTTCTCTTCTCTGTATTGCGATGGACCCTGAAGTACAGGCTGATCACTACCCACATCATTATTAACAGTGACTCGGCACTATCTGGTCCAAGTAAACCCTCTTTGTATAGTATTTCTAACATCTCATCTGTTAATTCGTCTTCGGCCATCATTTTTTAACCTTTCCCCTCACTTTTCAGATTTTTTTGCCTAGACAACAGAACCTGTCTGGTCTTCTCAAAAACTGGGGCTATTGAGAGGGAGTGTGCATACTGTTTGTTTCTGAGATACCGTTCTAAACTTTGAAAAGTTGAATGGAGGGTTAATGGCTCGTACAAGGAACCATCTTTTTTATGGCATGTCATGAAATAGTGGCACATGTATTGATTTAACTCCCTCAGCTCTACTTCATGCAGTGGTGCTGTTATGTTGAAATGCTCTCTGAGGTATTTTGAGAAGACTGTAACATCACCCTGTGTTTTTCGACTAGTGTTTATGTTATGTGCATTGTTACTGAAACTGTCAATTTCCTTACTGTTTACTAAACATGTTCTGATGGTATTATTTGTTTCTGTGGTCGCTTTGGATGAGATACCTGGCACTGGGTCAGTTATGGCTGCTGCTTCACTGACAGGCCTGTTAGGATATTCAAGGGGCTCTTTGTCATTTTCAAGCTGGGTCATTAGTTGCGACAGTTCCATCTCAAAGCTGCTGTCTGAATTCTCAAATGACATTTTTAATGACTATTTCACCGCATTTTAAAAATGGAGACAAAATAAAATCTGTTGGGTGAACTGTTCTTCATGTGACTAAATTAACTACTTGTTTTCTGATGTTTGCCATTAGTGTTGACAGTCGGATGTCTCACGGCTATGTTAAACTTCAACCTCGTGACAGGTGGGACAGATTCTATTTGCCAACTAGTCTTGTCGGACATTTTTTTATGCTACAATAGAAAGTAGTTCGGGTAAAGGCTGTTGTTGTGACAGAAGCACTAGGTTGATGAACAGTGTGTGATGTAAGCACTGTATACATAAATGCCCTGTGACGGAAGCAGTGTATACATAAATGAAATTTATGTACACAGCTACTCAGATAAACAGATTTATCACACTCTGTTTATCTCTACCATTGCATATATCTATATATATATATATATATATATATATATATATATATATTTATAGATAGATAGATAGATAGATAGATAGATATCAATCAATCAAACAATCAAGTCTTTATTTAACCAGGCATTCATCATTGAGCAGAAGCTCATTTGCAAGATGGACCTGGGTGGAGCATGAACAATTGTATATTCAGGTCAACACAGCTATTTACAAGGCAATACAGATAATACTCTTTACAGAGAGGAAGAAAAAGAAGTTCATAAGTACATAGAATTATACAGATATTGTACAGATTACACAGTATTCACATACATAGAAGTGTCTATAGGAAGATAAAGCAGGTTATCTAAGGTTGCAGGAGGAAGTAATGGAAGAAAAAAAAAAATAAAATATACACCAGGTAGAGGTGAAGGTGGGGAAGGAAGGAGGTAGGGGAGAAAGGCTAGGGAGGCATGGTGCACAGAAAGGAGTTGGTAAACAGGATGTAGAGAAGGTGGATGGAAAAGGAGAATGTGTGAGCCCCGGGATTGAATGCTATAAAGTACGGGGCATGGTAGGATGTCACAACCCAGGGTAGTGAGCTCCTATCCGAGGTTGGGAAGGAAGAATAAGGGGATGGATGGGCCTAGTGTTGATAAAACAGGGGGATAAGAGAGAGAGAGAGAACAATTAGGCTGATGAGGAGCAAGCTGGGGGTCAGTACTTAAAATGGGGTCTAGGCATAGCTATATACCAGTGCAGACACCGGTACTGGGTCTGAGTGGGTGAAGCAGCTACATACTTCTCTGATTGTATGGAAATAAAGCATCTTGAAGGCATTTATATTGATTAGAGTGCTTAATTTGAGGGTTTTTTGTAGATCGTTCCATAAGGTAGGTAGCACGAAGCTTATGGCTGCCCTGCCAAAGCGGGATTTTGCTTTGGGTACTTTAAGTGTAATAGCTGAGAAACTTCTTAACATGTATTTCTCAATTATACTCAGGGGAAGACAGCAGGAGATGTAGTAAGGCAGCTTATTAGAGATGGCTCTATAGGTACAGAGAGCGGTGTTTCAGCGGCACCTGAACTTTAGTGATGTCCACCCCACTGCCGCATATAGGGTGCAGTGATGCATGTCGAAGGGGAGTCCCATTATAAACATCAGTGCTCGATGGAAGAGTGTGTCCAGTTTAGCCATGTAAGAGTTTGGGCATTGGCTGTAGAGGAAGTCAGCATAATCAACCAATGATAGGAAAATGGATTGGACCAGTTGTTTCTTGGCATCTCTGGTGAGAAATTGGTTGATTCTAAAAAACAATCCAAGCCTTTGCCGAAGTTGTTTTAGCAAGTCCTCGATATGTTCAATGAAGGAGAGTCTTTGGTCTATCCAAACTCCCAGATACTTGAATTTTGTAACAAATTCTAGTTTTTCACCTAGAACTGTGGTAATTTGGGGAACTGTCCCACTGGACACAGGGTTAGCTGTACGGATAAAAGGGGAGAGGACCATCGCTTTAGTTTTTTTGGCATTAAGGAGTAGCTTTTTTTGGAGGAGTTGGCTTTGCAAAAGGTTGAATTCTGACTGTAGGTCATTGCAGGCAGCTTCAGGTGTTGGGCGACCTCATGTGAGAACTGTATCACCTGCAAACAGATGGATGTTGGCTTTATATACAGTAGTCAATGTTATTAATGTAGATTGCAAAAAGTAAGGGCCTAATATAGAACCTTGAGGTACCCCTCTTTGCAGAGTTTTTAAGGGGGACAGGCCTCCTTTGGCTTTAACTTGTTGAAGGCACCCTGTAAGATAGTCAGTAAACTAACGCAGAGAGGAGGGGTCCACACCTATAGTTTGAAGGGAGGAGAGGAGCAGACTATGGTCGACAGTGTCAAAAGTCTTGCTTAGATCAAGGAAAACAGCACAAATAAAGTTTTTGCTCTCAAGATTACACTGCCAGTCATTAGTAACTTTGGCGAGGGCTGAGATAGTGCTATGTTTATCTCTGAATCCAGACTGCATAGGATGTAGCAGTTCCCTAAACTCAAGGTGAGTACTCAGCTGTGCATTTACAATTTTCTCTAGGAGTTTGGACAGGACTGGAAGGAGGGAAATTGGCCTGTAGTTATTGAGATCACCAGGGTCACCTGATTTGAACAGTGGTATGACATGTGCTGTCTTCCATATAGGTGGTAAGATGCCCTGAGACAGGGATAAGTTAAAAAGGTGGGTGATGGGTATTGCTAGTACATGGTAGGCAATTTTTAGGAAGAAAGGGTCAAGGGAGTCGGCCCCAGCACTTTTTCTAGTATCCAACTGAAGCAAGAGGTCCTCTACCTCTTTCAGTGGGGCAGGTTGAAGCAAGAAAGGTGGTGAAGCTATAGGCATTTCAGGCAGTTGGCTGGCAGTCTGGGAGTGAAGTATGTTTGCAGGGGAGTTATCAAATGCCCTGCCTGCAGTAGCAAAGTGGTTATTGAATGTGTCAAGTATATCCATCTTTTCGGTTATAGTCAAGTTACCAGAAGTAATCTTGGTAAGGAGTGAATTTCCTGGGGAGTGGCCTAGCAGATCATTGCTTGTGTTCCAGAGCTTGATTGGGTTTTTGAGGCAGAGTCAAGTTTGGATTTGAAGAAGGTGGCCTTCGATTCTCTGATTGTTTTGGTACATAAATTTCATAGTCTCCTGAACTGGTTCCAGTCTCTGCAGTGTTCAGTCTGCGCACTTTTTTCCAGTGCTTATCTCTTTCTAGAAGCAAGGACTTGATCTGAGGGGTAAACCATTTACAGGTTTTGGTCCTAGTTCAAACTTTAATCAGGGGAGCATACTTATTATGGGCCCTTGATAGAATGTTGTGGAAGATATTGTAAGCTGCCGTAATCATTTTGGCCAGGTAGAAATCTTGCCACTCAGGGGAGTACTTAAGCTCTTTTAGGTAGGCATGTTCATTGAAGTTGTGCCTGGATCTCTTCATAGGGAAGTTGCTGATAGGTGCTGGGTTGTTGGTGGATCTTACTCCCGCAATAAAACAATGGTCGCTGGCGTCTGAGAAGAAGACATCAGTGTGGGAGAAGAGATGAAATTTGCTCACCATTAGCACATCCAAAAGTGTACTTTTACTGATATAACACATAGAAACATAGACTTTGATGGCAGATAAGGACTGCTTGGCCCACCTAGTCTGCCCTTTTCCCTACCTAAAGGATAAGCTGCAGAGCCTATTTAACCAACAACCTATTTCTTCCTATCCCTACAAAAATTGTCTTATGCCTGTCCCATGCATTCTTGAATTCTCCCACAATTTTAGACCCCACAACCTCCTCAGGAAGGCTGTTACTTGCATCCACCACCCTCTCTGTGAAAACATACTTTTGCACATTGCCCCTGAGCCATCCCCCTCTATCATCAAATTGTGTGCCCTTGTTCTTGCACATCTCTTTTTCTGAAAAATGCTACCCTCTTGGACTTTGTTGATTCCACTGAGGTACTTAAAAGTTTCTGTCATGTCCCCCTTCTCCCTCCTTTCATCATGGGTATACATATTAAGCTCCTTTATTCTCTCCTTGTATGGCTTCTCTTGCAGACCCTGCACCATTTTAGTTACCCTCCTCTGGACTGCCTCCGTCCTGTCTATGTCCTTGTGGCGATGGGGTCTCCAGAACTGGACACAGTACTTCAGATGGGGTCTCACCAACTGTCTGTACAGAAGGATAACAACTTCCTATTTTCTGCTAGTTATGCCTCTCCTTAAACATCCCAGTATCCCCCCAAGCCCTCCCTACTGCCTTCTCACATTGCTTGCTAGCCTCAAGGTCATCTGATATGATTACCCCCAAGTCCCTTTCCAGTTTTGTTTCTGTTGCTACCTCCCCCATTGTGTAATCTTCCCCTGGGTTTTTGTTTCTGAGGTGCATTATTTTGCACTTCTTTGCATTGAATCCAAGCTGCCATACTTCTGACCATACCTGCAACCTTGCCAAGTCCCTTTTCATCCTTTCCACAACTCTTTGTGTATCAATCCTGTTGCAGATCTTTGTGTCATCTGCATAGAGGCATACTTTTCCTTCCAGTCCCTCTGCAATGTCACTTATAAAGACATTAAAAAGGACTGGACCAAGTACTGAACCCTGCAGTACCCACTAGTAACCCCTCTTTCTTCAGAGTGTATATATATATATCTATATATATATATTTTATAGTGGCATGGTAGTGCCACTATAGTTAGGGTTGCGTACACACTTTAAGGTTAAATCTCAAATTTTGCAACTTAATAACTTTGCAACTGTATGATGGATTTGACTGAAATTTTGTATGCATAGTTTGGTACCATAGGACGCTTGATCTTTCAAGTTGTGTTACAGTCAGATGTATAGTTGTGGAGTTCCAGGGTGCCCAAAAAAGTGAAACAACTGACTTTTTGTGTGTTTCTTTGCTTGTGCTTATAGATAGAAACATAGAAACATAGAATTTGATGGTAGATAAGGACCGCTTGACCCACCCAGTCAGCCCATTTCCCTACCTAATGGATAAGCTGCAGATCCGAGTTAACCAGCAGCCTACTTCTTTCTACCCCAACCCCTAGAATTGCCTTATGACTGTCCCATGCATGCTTGAATTCAACCACTGTTTTTGACTCCACAACCTCCTCCGGAAGGCTGTTCCATGCATCCACAACCCTTTCTGTGAAAAAATACTTCCTTACATTACCTCTGAGCTGCCCCTCCTCTATCTTTAAATTGTGCCCCCTTGTTCTTGCATACCCCTTTTTTTGAAAGATGCTACCCTCTTGGACTTTGTTGAGTCCCATTTCACCCCTCTCCCTCCTTTCCTTGAGGCTATACATATTAAGCTCCTTTACTCTCTCTTCATATGTATTCTGGTGCAGACCCTGCACCATTTTAGTTGCCCTCCTCTGGACAGCTTCCATCTCATCTATGTCCTTGTGGGGATTGGGTCTCCAGAACTGCACACAGTACACCAGATGGGGTCTCACCAGCTGTCTGAACAGAGGGATAACAACTTCCTGTTTTCAACTGGTGATGCCTCTCCCTATGCATCCCAGTATCCCCCAGCCCTCCTTACTGCCCTCTCACATTGCTTGCCCACCTTTAAGTCATCTGATATGACTATCCCCAGGTCCCTTCCCATTTTTGTTATTGTTAGTATCTCACCCCCATTGTGTACTCTTCCCCTGGGTTTTTGTTTCCCAGGTGCATTACTTTGCACTTCTTAGCATTGAATCTAAGCTGCCATACTTTTGACCATTCCTCTAACCTTGCCAAGTCCCTTCTCATCCTTTCCACCCCACCTTGTGCATCAATTATGTTGCAGATCTTTGTGTCATCTAATACTGAACCCTGCAGTACCCCACTAGTAACCCCCTTTCTTCAGAGTGGACTCCATTTACTATTTCCCTCTGTGTCCTATTATCCAGCCAATTCTTTACCCAGGCTATCATCTTGGGACCCACTATCAGGCTGGCTAACTTGTATATTAATCTTTTGTGTGGGACTGACTCAAATGCCTTGCTAAAGTCTAGGTAGGCCATGTCCACAGCCCCTTCCTGATCTACTACTTTGGTCACCCAGTGAAAGAAATCTATTAGATTCATCTGACATGACCTTCCCACTCTGAATCCATGCTGCCTTGGGTCCTGTGCCCCTCTGGCCTCTAGGTACTCGACAATTCTTTCCTTCAGAAGTGATTCCACCAATGTCCCTATCACTGAGGTAAAACTAACAGGTCTATAGTTTCCTGCTTCTACCCTGCTCCCACTTTTGTGAAGGGGAATCACATCTGCCCTCCTCCAGTCCTCAGGTACCACCTCATCTTCCCATGATTTGTTAAAGAGGTTGTCAGTGGTGTCACTAGTTCTACCCTTAGTTCTTTTAGAATTCTGGGATGAATCCCATCAGGCCCCATTGCTTTGTCCACTTTCAGTTTTAAGAGTTCTTTCAGAACCCTTTCTTCTGTAAATGGACTGCTATCAACTTCTCTACCCAGAGTGTTTCTATTGTTTGTTTTAGGTACCTCCCCCTCTTCATTTGTAAATACTGAGCAAAAATACTTGATTAGTATCTTTGCCTTTTCACCGTCACCCTCTGCCCAACCCCACCCCTTTATTAAGCCTCACTATCCCTCCCTTAGTCATCCTTCGCTCCCTGATGTACCTAAAAAAAGGTTTTATCCCCCTTCTTAACTGAGTTGGATATCTTTTCCTCAGTTCGGGCATTTACTGTTCTGACTGCCTTCTCATCTTCCTTTTGCTTTAACTGATACAATTCTCTGTCCTGCTCCTTCTGTGATTCCTTGTACTTTCTGAATGCTTTATTTTTCTCTTGAACCTTCACTGCCACCTCCTTTGAGAACCATAGTAGTTTCTTACATCATTTTGTTTTGTTTATTTGCTTCACACAAAGTCTTGTTACCTCTGTGATGGCAGTTTTTATTATTCCCCATTGTTCTTCCACCCCTCCTTCCTGCCCATTTGCTAGTGCATTCTTTAGGCACTCACCCATTTTGGCAAAGTCAGCCCTCCTGAAGTCCAATACTTTTGCCTTTGTATGGCATGACTCTATTGCTGTGTTTATTGTGAACCATACTGTTCAATGGTTGCTAGTTCCCAGGTGGCTACCCACTTCTACATCTGTGATCCTCTCTCCATCTCCATTTGAGAGAACCAGGTCTAAGATTGCTCCATCTTGAGTGGGTTCCAATATTAGCTGTCTAAGGCATGTTCCCTGTAGGGCATCTAGAATAACCCCACTCTTAGAAGTGGCTGCTGCAACTGCACTCCAGTTAACATCTGGCATATTCAGATCACCCATCAGCAATATCATAGAAACATAGAAACATAGACTTTGATGGCAGATAAGGACTGCTTGGCCTTTCTAGTCTGCCCATTTCCCTACCTACAGGATTGGACGCAGATCCTAGTTAACCAACAGCCTATTTCTTCCTACCCTCCACTTTATCTGCCATTCTAAGTATACTATAGCGTGCATGGTTTGCATGTTCAATTCAAAAACTTCAGGGGATATGTAGCCAGAGTTCCAGATGTTCCTTTTGAAGATTTCATGAAAAAATATTAAACAGTTCAAAAGATATTTAAGAAAAACTATCTCCCATTATAGTCTATGGGAAAAGTTAACAATTATGACACTTTCACAAATGGCCATTTTTACTGTCGCAAATTACCCTTTTACTTTTGTGAGTTTGCCATTTTGTTTTCAGATACAGGTCAGAAAAATGCCTGGCATTTAAAATTGGGACCCTCTAGGGTCACACTTTTAGTCATGTTCACCTAGCTGAGTTCTGAGGATGCTAGTCATATCTTTTTTGGGAGGTTGAACCCCCCCCAAAATATGTTTTTAAAATTTTTGTGAAAAGAACATTCGCAAAATACATTCACAAATGTGAAAGTGTCGCAATTTTTTTGTGAAACTTCAGGGATTTGCAAAAGTACTTTGTGAAAGTATGGCCAAAACAATAGGAAATCGTTGCCATCCTCCTGCAAAACAACAGATTGGTCTTTGGGGCTGAAATTTGAGGGAAGAAAGTCATGATCCCACAGATGTGCCTTTTGGTGGTTTGGTGCCAAACTATTACAGGGTTCCAAAGTTACAGAACTCTGAATGTGATGATTTTTGCCATAGGATTACATTATGGCATCTGCTGCACCTGTTGGATCCCATATCTCGAAAACAGTTTGAGATACAGACTTTTCATCACCAAAATTCTTAGTCCCCCACAGGGAGAGTAAGTGCAAAACTAGACTGGAAAGTCATAAATAATATCATTTTTTTTGTCTACGTCTTACATCTCTGAGATATAAGCAATTTAGTATTCCAAGTGGTAATTTTCCTCTCTGAGTGACACTATTATGACCACATTCATTGTATTCACTGTGCTTCTGGATGCACCTGTTTCAGACATAAAGCATGTGCATTAGTGTTAGCATTTGCATTTACATTTCCACTTGCTTTTATATCACCATTTGCATTTGCATTTACATTTTCGACACTGTTAGCGCTGACATTAACGCTTCACTTTGTGTTTCTGTCAAAGTTAACGTTATGGTAATTATTACCATTTACATTTATGTTTGTACTTGTCTTTCCATTAGCATTTGTGGTAGCATTTCCATTTGCGCCACAGTTACCATTTGCTTTTGCAATTGTGTTTGCGTTACCGTTTGCATTTAAGTTGACATCACCATTACTGTTGCCCTTAATGCTTTGCTTTGTGTTTCCATTAATATTAGCATTACAGTTAACATTACCTTTTGTGATTACGTTTGTGTTAGCATTACCGTTTGCATCACTGTTACTGTTACCGTTAGCGTTAGCATTTGCATTTGCATTAATGTTACCATATGCATTACTGTTACCATTCCATTATTGTTACTGTTATAGTCATTGTTAGTGTTAACATTAGCACTGGCGTTAACGCTCCCATTAGCGTTATCATTACTGTTGCCTTTACTGTTACTGTTAGCGTTAGCATTACAGTTAGGGTTATTATGCAGAAATGGGCAGCATGGTGGGAGCATGGGGCCCTCCACCAATACATACCATTCACTATTTATAGTGTACATTCTCAAAAAGAAGAGAATTTCATGGCAAAAACTTCATTAATGCATCCATTAGGGTTGTTCCACAGTGACAAAGCAGGGAAATTTAGTGATAGGGTTCAAAACCCTAAGTCCACATGCACCCCACCCCCCACCACCACACACAAACACACATGCAAGTAGAGAAAGGATCATGGCAACACAAACAATCACACACAACCATCAGAGGGTAACAGAAATAACATACAACTATCTACACCACAAAACCACACCCCCATGCTCCCATCTTCCGCACACCAACAAATGTCAGGGTGTGGCATTCACTCAACACTGCTAACTCTGATCCCAGAAGTTCCACACTCCACCAAACACATATTACTACAGACAACTGGGTATCTTGGGCCTCACATTGCCACCAACACATTATACAGACTACTCAAGGTTTTGGGGGGTTTACAAGCCACAAAACAGGATTTTGGACAGTTCGTGAAAAATGCTTTGCAAAATACTTTCATAAATGTGAAAGTGTCATGATATGAATTTGCAGCACTTTCGTGTTTGTAAACATATTAAACTACACTTCTGATAACTGCACATCTTTGCCATCCTCCTGCTAGCAAACAGTTGGGTCCTTTGGACTGAAATTTGTAGAGTGGCAAGCCCAGGTCACACAGATGTGCCTTTTGCTGCTTTGGTGCAAAAATAGTTAAGGATCACAAAGTCACAATGTTCCAAAAGTGAGCAATTTCCCCATAGGCTGACCATGCTGCACCCACCATGCCTTTGGTACCCATATGTCCAAAACAAAGTGAACTACACTGTTTTCACTACTGGCAGCTTGGTTCACCTTGAGGTGAACTAACCTCATGGAACAAGTTTGGAAATATTGCATGATACCTGCAGTTTAATTTTTTCCCTACTTGCTATGGTAACTCAGTAATTCACATCCTGCTGGTTGTCTATGATTGGTTGTGTTGCCTTGGTCCTTCCCCTACTTGCATGTATTTGTGTCTGTGGTGGAGGAGTGCAGACTTAGGGTTTTGAACCCTAACACCGAATATATTATAGTGGCATGGTAGTGCCACTATAGTTAAGGTTGAGTACCCTATTTAAGGTTAAATCTGAAATTTTGTACCTTATTAACTTTGCCACAGTATGATGGATTTACCTGAAATTTGGAATGCATGGTCTGTTTCCATAGGTCTCTGGACCTGCCAAGTTTTGTTATGGTCAGATATATGGTTGTGGAGCTACAAAGCAGCAAAAAATGAATAAATTAAGGGTGTTTGCACATTTCTTTGCTCATGCCTACAGCCCGAATGGATTGGGCGATCAGTGTGTAAACTTCAGGAAATATGCAGCCAGGGTCTTTCAAATGTCTTTCAAAAATTTCATGAACAAATATTAAATGGTTCAAAAGTTATTCAAAAAACACTGACTCCCATTATAGTATATAGGAAAAGTTAACAAACTATGTGAAAAGTGTTGCAAATGCAGTTTTTATTGTCATGAATAACCCTTTTACTTGCATGATTCAACCATTTATTTTCAGTTGGTGGTCAGAAAAATGCTTGGCATTTCAATGTGGGACCCTCTAGGAGCACAATTTTTGCTGTGTTCACCTAGTGGAGCCCCAAGAATGCTACCCATGTCTGCATTTGGGGGTAAAACACCCCAGAAATGTTTTTTAAATTTTTGTAAAAAGTAGTGTCGCAAAGGACTTTCACAAATGTGACATTTTCATAATTTTCTTTGCAAAGTTTTCGTGATTTGTGGAAGTAATTTGCTACACCATACCCAAAACAATAGGAAATGTTTGCCACCAAACTGCACAGCAACATTTTGTTCTTTTGGGCTGAAATTTGAAGGGAAAAGGAACAACATCACACAGATGTGCCTTTTTGTAGTTTGCTGCCAAAATATTACAGGGTTCCAAAGTTATGGCACTCCAAAGTTGACAGTTCTTTCCATAGGATAACATTACCTCATTGGCTGTGCCTTTCAGGTTCCAAATTCAAAAACAGTTCGAGATACAGACTTTTTGTCACAAAAATTCTTAGACCCCCACTGGGAGAATAAGTGCAAAACTAGCCTGGAAAGTCATAAATAATATGAAACGTTAATTGTATTGTCTATGTTGTACAGTTCCTGAGATACAAGCAATTTAGTATTCCAAGTGCTCATTTTCCTGTCTGACGGCCACTATTATGCTCACATTCTTTGTATTCATGGTGCTTCTTGATGCACCTGTTTTGGAAACAAAACATGTGCTTTTGCACTAGTGTTTACTTTTCCACTTGCATTTGTATTACCATTTGCATTTGTGTTTACGTTTGCTTCACAGTTAGCATTACCGTCAATGCTTCGCTTTCTGTTTCTGTCAACGGTAGCATTATGGTTAGCGTTACCATTTGTGTTTATGTTTGCACTTGCCTTTCCATTAGCATTTATATTAACATTTCCATTTGTGTTACAATTGCTATTTGCTTTTGCATTTGCGTTAGCTTCACCACCACCATTACTGTTACCGTTAACACTTCAGTTTGTGTTTCCATTAACGTTAACATTACAGTTAGCATTACCATTTGTGAATACATTTGTGTTAGCGTTACCGTTTCCATCACTATTAGTGTTTGCATTAATGTTACCAGTTGGGTTACAGTTACCATTAGTGTATGCATCTGTGCTTCCATTACCATTACTGTTATATTTACTGTTAGCATTAACACTAGCATTGGCGTTACCATTGGTGTTAACATTCCTGTTAGCATTACCATTAGTGTTACAATTACTGTTAGCAGTAGAGTTGCTGTTAGGCTTATTATGCAGCAATGGGCAACATGATGGAAGCACAGAGCCCTCCACTAACATATACCATTCCCTATTTATAGTGTACATTCTCAAAAAGATGGCAATTTCATGGCAAAAAATTCTGTTAATGCATCCTTTGTTCTGCAGTGACAAAAGCAGAGAAATTCAGTGTTAGAGTTCAAAATCCTAACTTCGCTTTTACTCCACCCCCATCACCACACACACACACACACACACACACACATATGTAAGTAGAGGAAGGACCAAGGCAACACAACCATAAGCAAGTAACAGAAATAACACAACTATCTACACCACAAAACCACACCCCTATGCTCCGATCTTCCACACAAACAAATGTCGGGGTGTGGATTGGGGTCGTCACTGTTAACTCTGATCCCAGAAGTTCCACACTCCACCAAACACATATCACTATGGACAACTGGGCATCTTGGGCCCCAAGCTGCCACCAACACATTACAAACACTACTCATGTGTTTTTGGGGGGTTTACAAGCCACAAAACAGGATTTTGGATATTTCCTGAAAATGGTTTCTCAAAATACTTTTGCAAATGCGAAAGTGTCATGATATGAATTTGCAACACTTTCATGTTTGCAAAAGTATTTTGTGAAAGTATTTTGCATGTTTTTGCAAATGCAAAAATGTTGTGCCTTTCATTTGAGACACTTTCTTGTTTGTGAAAGTATTTTGCAAAACTATGCTCCTGATAACTGCACGTCTTTGCCATCCTCCTGCAAGCAAATGGTTGGGTCCTTTAGCCTGAAATTTTCAGGGTGGCAAGCCCTGGTTCCACAGATATGCCTTTTGCTGCTTTGGTACAAAATAGTCAATGATCGCAAAGTTACAGTGTTCCTAAAAATGAGCGATTTCCCATAGGCAAACATTGCGGCACCCATCACACGTTTTGGCACCCATATGTCAAAAACGGAGCAAGCTACACTGTTTTCACTACTGGCAGCTTGGTTCACATTTAGGTGAACTAACTTCATGGAACAAGTTTGGAAATATTGCATAATACCTGCAGTTAAATTTTTTCCCTACCTGCTATGGTAGCACAGGTATACACCTCCTGCTGGTTGTCTGTGATTGGTTGTGTTGCCTTGGTCCTTCCCCTACTTGCATGTATGTGTGTCTATGGTAGTGTTGGAGGTGGTGGGGAATGCAGAGTTAGGAGTTTTGAACCTTAACACTGAAAATGCTATAGTGGTATGGTAGTGCCACTATAGTTAGGGTTGAGTACCCCCTTTAAGGTTAAATTTAAAATGTTGCACCTTATAAACTTTGCCACTGCATAATGGATTTGCCTGAAATTCAGACTGCACAGTCTGGTCCCACAGGTCTCTAGACCTGCCAAGTTCTGTTATGGTCATATGTACAGTTGCAGAGCTACAGAGCACCACAACACATATAAATTATGGGTTTTCACACGTTTTAGTGGCCGTGCCTATAGCCTGCATGGTTTGTGTGATCGGTCTGAAAACTTAAGGGAACATGCAGCCTAATGTGCCTTTCGAAAATTCTGTGATCAAATATTAAACTGTTCAAACGTTATTTAAAGAATACTGAATCCCTTTATTGCGTATGGGAAAAGTTAAATTATCTGAACGTGTCGCAAATGCAGTTTTACTGTTGCAAAGTACTCTTTTACTTTCATGATTCAGCCATTTTTTTTCAGTTGGTGGACAGAAAAATGCTTTTGTGATTTTGTTGTGAAGGTGTTGTGATTTGCAAAAGTAATTTGCAACACTATGCCCAAAACAATAGGAAATGTTTGCCACCCTGCTTCAAAACTACAGTTTGGTCTTTTGGGCTGAAATTTGCAGTGAAGAAAGCCAACATCACTCAGATGTGCATTTTGGTGGTTTGATGCCAAAATAGTACAGGGCTGCAAAGTTGCAGCACTCCAACTTTGAAGTTTTTTCCCATATGATAAAATTACAGCATCTTCCACGCCTTTCAGGTCCTGTATCTCAAAAACGGTTTGAGATATGGACTTTTCGTCAAAAAAATTCTTACATGCAAAACTAGCCTGGAAAGTCATAAATAATATGACATTTTAATTGTTTTTGTACGTTGTACGCTTCCTGAGATATAAGCAATTAAGTATTGCAAGTGCTCATTTTACTCTCCTAGAGCTACTATTATGCCCACATTCTTTGCAGTCACTGTGCTTCTGGATGCACCCCTTTCACACACAAAGCGTGTGCATTTGCTTTACTGTTACCATTAGCGTTTTCATTACCTATTGTCTTACCATTTCCATTTCAATTTCCGTTACCATTAGCGTTTGCATTGGCACTTGCAATTCTGTTGTCGCTTATGTTACTGTTTCCTTGCATCTCATGTTGTTATCATTACCGTTTGCATCATGCCTATTTTGATCAATACAGCTCACGCTTATGTCACCACCTGCATATGCGCTTTATTTGCCGTTTGTTTTACCATTTCCATTTGTCTTTGCTCTTGCTTTTGCATTACTGTTTGCGTTACTGTTTCCTTTCACATCACCATTGGTGTTACCATTTCAGCTTGCATTTGCATTACCATACCATGTGCATTTTTGTTACTGTTTGTGTTACCATTTGCACTTGCATTTCTGTTACTGTTACTGTTACTGTTCTCATTATTGTTACCATTACCATAAGGATTGGTATTAGTGTTAGCATTAATGTTCCCATTAGGATTACCGTCACCACTGCCATTACCATTACTGTTAGGGTTACTGTTACTGTTAGGATTATAACACACTAATGGGAAGCATGGTAGGAGCGCAGGGCCTCCACCACCACATACCATTCACTATTTACAGTGCACATTCTCAAAAAGAAGGGAAATTCATAGCAAAAAAAATGTATTTAATGCATCAGTTAGGGTTGTTTCATAGTGACAAAAGCAAGGAAATTCAGTGTTAGGGTTGTCACCCCATGTATTCTGCACCCACCCCACACCCACCAACAGACATTGGGATGTTTGTTGTGATTGTCAGGCTTAACTGTCACCTGGTTCTCCTATACTGCACCACCTCAGTTTATTCACACATGGAATGGGGTGAGAGTTAGGGCCAACAACCACAACACACACCCTGATGCCTGTTGGTAGGGGCATATTGGGTGTGGGGTGCAAGGGGTGGCAGCCCTGACACTGAAAGTCCTCTCTTGTTCTTGTGGAACAACCCTAACTGATGTATTAAACTGAGTTTTGCCATGAATATATATATATATATAGTGGAGGCAAAAAACTCTGTTTTACATAAGTTAGGGTTGTTCCACAGTGATAAAGTGAGGAATTCAGTGTTAGGGTTGAAAGTACTTTGGACCCCCCAGTCATCTCCAGCCAGCATTGGGGTGTGTATTGGGGTCATTGGCCATAACTCTCACCCCATCACATGTGTGAAGAAGCAGAGGTATAGGAGAATGGGGTGAGAGTTAGGACTGATGACTCCAATGCACACCCCGATGCTGGCTGGGGGTGCTGGAGGGGTCCAGTGGGTGCTTTCAACCCTAACACCAAATTTCCTCACTTTTGTTACTGTGGAACAACCCTAACTAATGCATTAAATGGAGTTTTTTGCCTCTAATTTCCCTTCTTTTTGAGAATGATGATGAGAAATAGTGAATGTAATGAGGCGGTGGGCACCGCCACGTGATGTCTTGTGTCATAGTAACAGGAACAGCAATGCAAACAGAAGTGCTAACAGTAGTGTACATGGTAATCGAAACATAAATGGTAAAGGAAACGTTAATAGAAATGCAAGAGCAAAGTGATGCCAAAGCGAACAGTGATACAAACGGACATTGAAGCATGTACGAAAACACAGCTGGTAATGTGAACAGTGATGGCAGTGGTATTTTAAATGGAAATGTTAAGTGTCAAAGCAAAAAGAATGCGAATGGGATCAGAAACAGAAAGCGAACTATTGGGCAACAAGACATGTAAGCGAAACCATAACGCACAGCCAATGAGAAGCAATAATAAACACATAAATGGTAAAGTTAATATGAAGAATAATGCCAAAGGAAACAGAATGGGAATGGAGGCAATATATGGAAAGGCAAACCATAACTTGCATGGTCATGCGACTGCAATTGTTAACGCAAATGGTAACAGTAACAGCAAAAATAATGCCAAAGGAAACAGAAATGAAACAGAAATGCAAGCACGTACTGAAACACAAACCATAACGCATGTGCACGGTACCACAATTGCAAATGAAACAGGTAATGATAACAGCAACAATAACATCAAACGACACAGAAATGCAAATACAAGTGCAAGCAAAAACAGCAACAAAAGCAAGGAAATTTGGTCATAGGTTTGTAAACCCCATTGGACCCCTCCATCCCACCCACTAGCTGGCATCGGGGTGTGCATTGGGGTCATCGACCCTAACTCTCACCCCATCACATGTGTAAAGAAGCTGAGGAATAGGACAATGGGGTGAGAGTTAGGTCCGACGACCCCAACGCACACCCTGATGCCGGCTGGGGGTGGGATGGAGGGGTCCAAGGGGGGTTTCAACTCTAACACCAAATTTCCTTACTTTTTTTGCTGTGGAACAACCTTAACTGATGCATTAAACAAAGTTGTTTGCCTCTAATTTCCCTTCTTTTTGAGAATGAAGATGAGAAATAGTGAAAGTATTGCAGCAGCGGGAGTGCACAGGGGCACAGTACCACAATTCTAAAGGCAAATGGCATTGGTAACAGCAATAATAGCAGCAAAGGAAACAGAAACGCAAAAGCAAATGCAAGAGCATATGGAAACATAAACAATAATGCGCACGGGCACAGTAACACAAATGCAAATGCAAATGGTAACAGTAACAGCAATTAAGATGCAAAATGAAAGAGAAATGGTAAAGAAAATGAAAGGGCTGCCGTAAACGCAAATGGCAATGCAGATGAGGACGGAAACTGAATTGCAAACACAAACAGTAGGGGAAATGCAAATGTTAACATTAATGCAAACACAAGTGCAAACAAGACCACAAAGGGCGACAGACATGGTGGCGCACACAGGAACAAAAATGCCAACGGGTACGTAAAAGCAAATAGAAACAGTAACTGTAACATTAACAGAAGGGCATATCCGGTTTTTCCCCAACAGCTGCATACAGAAACACAGTGTGCACAAAGAATGAATGCATAGCAATGGGCACTGGAGCAGAAAATAAGCTGTTGGAATACTAAATTGCTTATATTTCAGGAACCGTATGATGTAGAAATAAAATTTAAATGTGACATGAATCATGCACTTCCTGGCTATGTTTTTGTATATGCATAGCCTACTCATGATGAAAATTCCGCATCTCGTACCATTTTCGAGATACGAGCCCCGAAAGGTGTGGCATATGCCACCATGTTAGTCTATGGGAAAACGACATCAAATTTGGACTACCGTAGCTTGGTAGCTGTGAAATATTTTTTCACCAACCACTGAAAGACACATCTGTGAGATGTTGGCTGCCTTCCCTCCAAATTTCAGCCCAAAAGGCCAAAGAGTTTTTTTGCAGCTGGGTGACAAAGAATTCCTGTCATTTTAGCCATAGTCTTGAAAAGTACTGTCAAACCTTGTGAAAGCTTTTGCAAATTCATTTGAAAGTGTCGCAAGTGCGAAACTACTTTGCGAAAGTACTTTTTCCAGAAATTTGAAAAACATATTTCTGGGGTGTTTTACCCCAAAATAAAGACATGCCTAGCATCCTCACGGTCTGACTAGGTGAATACAAAAAGAATGAGGTTGCTAGAGGGTTCCAAATTTAAATGTCAAGCATATTTCTGATCACCAACTGAAAACAAAATGGTGGATTTGCGAAAGTAAAAGGGCCGTTTGTGAAAGTAAAAACTGCATTTGCGACACTGTCGAATCTTTTGTTAACTTCTCCCATTAACTTATAATGGGGAATTGTTTTTTGAATAACTTTTGAACTGTTTAATATTTTTTCACAAAACCTTCGAAAGGCACACTGGCAGCCTGGCTGCATATTCCCTGAAGTTTTCAGACCGCTCATGTAAACCGTGCAACCTGTAGATGCAAGCAAAGAATTCACCAGAAAGCGTAAATGCTCGTGCAAATCTGGTTTAACTCCACAGCTGTATATCCAACCAGAACAAAAGTTGGCAGACCTCAAGATTTATGGTTCTTGATCATGTATTCAGGCAAATCCATTGAATGGTGGCGAAGTTATTAAGGTATAAAGTTTGACCCTTTAATCTTAAAAGTGCTACTCAACCCTAACCCACTACTGTGCTACCATAATATAGATATACATATATATATGTATATATATATAATATTGGTGCAGTCATGCCACTATAGTTAGGGTTCAGCGGTCAGTTACATACTAAAGTCAAAAGTTTGGGTGTTAATAACTTCGGACTCGTTCAATGGATTTGCCTGAAATGTGGTATGTGCTCTGGGGCACAGTAGATCTCTTGCTTTGTCAAATTGTGTTTCAGTTGGAGTGATGGTCTTCCTGTACAAATGAGGTGAATAATGCAAAATTATCCATTTTTGGAAGCACCTTTTGGGATTCTGAATCTGGTCCTGCACGGCCGTCATGTGATGTGCTGCTCTGCAAGATGACTCATTTGAAAGAGCTTTGGTGGCCAAACATGCCGCTTTTTGTTTGGTGAAAACATATTTTTTGGGGGGTATTTTAGTCTTTGGTAACCGGGTAAGGCCCACTAGGCACAAGTGCCTGTTTTCAGGGGCGACCTGGGAGCACTGGGTGGTTAAGTGTCTTGCTCAGAGTCACACAGTATGCAAGTGGAGGTTGTGAGAATCAAACTCAGGTCTGGTCTGCTGGATGTATCAAGCTTGTTCACACCTCATTCCTCTAACCTCTAGGTCATCTGGTCCTGCCTGGTAGTCAAAGAATTTGCAGCCTTGTGGTTCAAGAATGTTTGTCCCTGAGGATTTTCAAAATTCTTTGATCGTGAGGTCAGCCATCTTGTTATCAGTTTTACCATCAAAAAATATTACTATCTCGGTGCAGGGGTCACTTTTGAAGTAAAATTTAATGGGTTTTACTGAGGGGAGTCTGATCTATTGAGGCATGACTTTGATTTGAGGCAAATTGTTAAAAAAAATAGAGTTATATGATTTTGAAATCTTTGTTCGCGGCTCGCTACCAGTCTTTGATCGCGAGCCTGCAAATTCTTTAATCGCGAGATTGATTGATCGCCATCATGCATCACAATCTAGTTTCATGAATATCTCAGCTCAGGGGTGATCTAGGGACAGAAATGAGGGCTGGTTTTGATCAGGGGGCTTCATTCTATTGAGGCATGCCATTGGATGGTTTGAAATTGGTGAGAAAAATATGTATCAAAATTTTTCATTCTTTGGCCACAAGTGTGTGGGGTCTTTGATCATGAGGCTACAAATTCTTTGATCGCCAGATTATTTGACCACCATCGTGCATCATGAGCGAGGGAGGAGATGGCCTTATTAAAAATAATTATTTCGCAGCCGAGGGGTGTACTCAGAAGACAAATGAGGGTGGGTTCTACTCAGCGGGCTTTGTTCTAATGAACCATGGTGGTGGTTCATCACAATTCTTTTAAATTTTAAGATATGAAGAATTTTCATTTTCAACCTGCAAATTCTTTGATCATGAGTCTGCAAATTCTTTGATCGCCAGATTTTTTGACCGTCATTGTGCATCGCAAGTGAAGGATGAGATGGACGGATGAAAAATGTAGTTTTCTGAGCACATGGGTGGTGTATGAAATCAAATAAGGGTGGTTTTGCTCAGGAGGATTCATTTTGTTGAACTATGGTGGTGGTTTAATGCAATTTCTTCTATACTTTCATTTATAAGATATTTTAATTTTTGTTCGTGAGGCTGCTGATTCGTTGATTACGAGCCTGCAAATTCTTTAATTGTGAGATTCTTTGATCATCATCTTTGATCGTGATGGAGGGGCAAGATGGCCGTTTTTTTTTTTTATATAATAGATAGGGAAATTTCACCAATGTTTACCATTTAATATCTCGGAAATGGTTTGGTCTTCTAACTTGATATTTGGAGGGCATGTACAGCATGTCTTGTGGATGAAAATGGCAGTTCTAATGTATTGTTTAATATTTATTGTATCGAGTATGTTGCAATCTGGAACACAGATTGCAAGAACCTGCATACAAGCTGCTGTCAAAAGGTAGTCCACATGTCAACAAGATACATCTTAGATAGCAATTGCCCCCATTGTGAGGTTAGCTCAATAGGTGCCCTCCCCACATGACAATTCACAGAAAGTTTCACTAGCACATGCATGGATAGAACCACAGAGGCCTAACACCTACTCATTCCAAAATCTGCAATGATTGCCCCCATAGAGGTACTGACCGTCTTAGTACTGGAGATGCTGCATTACAAAATGATGCTCAGAGTGCATTGTCATCCTTGCAACTTCTCTCTTAAGGCCTGAGTCGGTGGCTGGGAATGGAATGAATTAGTTGAGAATACCTGATACTATTGTGGACTTCACTCATGTGACATCTGTACCACAACACACTGGATTTGTTGTTGGTTGTTGTGTGGGGCAGCTATTGAGAGTTGCTTGGCATGGGGCCCACTTGCAATGTGTGTGTTCTGACATGCAACCATGTCTGGTGAACTGTGGGTGCATGTGGCAAGCATGGTGAATCTGGAACATGGATTGCAAGAACCTGTATACTAAGCTGTTCTCAATAGGCAGTCCACACGTCCATAAGAGACTAGACAGATTGAAAGTGCTGTCTATTGCAAGTAAGCTCAATAGGTGCCCCCCACATGGCAAATCATAGTAAGTGGAGTTCCACATACATAGATAGAGCCCCAGAGGGCTATCGACCTACTTGTTTAAAAATGTGCAATGACTGCTGCCACAGAGGTAGTGACAGTCTTAGGACTGGAGATGTTGCATTGGAAAATTATGCTCAGAGTGCACTCTCATCACCATAAGTTCTCCCCTAAACCCCTTCCAGCCCCCTTCAGTTGCAAAATGAGAATGGAAAAAATAAGCTGAGAACACCTGATACCATTGTGGCACAGCACCCATGCGCCATCTATTCTAACACACATACCACACACTGGATTTGTTGTTGGTTGTTGTGTGGGACAGGTATTGAGGGTATCTTGGGAGGGGGAACACTTGCAAAATGTGTTCTGACATGCAACCAGGTTTGGTGAGCTATGGGTGCATGTGGCAAGTATGTGGAATCTGGAACACAGATTGGAAGATCCTACATTATAAGTTGTGGTGAATAGACAGTACACACATCCACAACTCACTATGCAGATTGCAAGTCCCAGTCATTGTGAGCTGGGCTCAACATGTGTCCTACATGGCAAGTCACAGCAAGAGACATCTCCACATGTATACATAGAGCCAGAGAGCACAATTAACATCCTTTCTGCAAAATCTGGAATGACTGGACACAGAGATGTAGTCACAGCCTCAGTACTAGAGATGCTCCATTGCAAATTGATCCTCAGAGTACAGTGTGATCCTCACAATTTCTCCCCCAATCTGTGAGGTGGTGAGTGGGAATGGAACAAATAACTTGACAATTGATAGTATTGTGACTCTGTACCCTTGTGACATCTGTACCACCATACACTTAGCTAGGTGTCTGTCCCCCTCCCCCCACCCCTCCCAGGAGATCCTCTCTCTAGTGTTGTAGTTTCTCTGCATAGTCAGGACCATGCAGTCACAGTGCAATAGAAGACATGCAGATCAATACTACAACTCTATAACAGTAATTGCTTAAAAATAAAACTCAGGAGACATAGAATAAGGTTAATAATTAGTTTATAATTTTAGTACATTTATAGCTTTAGGCTGATTTGTTTGTTTGCTCTTGGAATGGGCAAAAAAACAGTTTGTTGTTTCTATCCATGTCTATTTATTAGGGTGTTTTTATTTATTGGTATTTCACTGAGTTTATCTAGACTGTGCCTTTTCAATATGCATAACATTTGAAATTAAGATTAAATATAGATTTGGTAAGTGGTTCCTTAAGAATGTTTATGTTCATAACATGTAATGATGTAATCTTTATCTTTGCTACTGTAATTCCTGAGTGGAATTTGTTATGTGTCTATTGATAGGATTTACTTTTATAACATTTACTGACCACTTAGATATTAACAGAATGGAGTCTAATAATATCTTATTTAACATGTGGTTATCAACATTTGACAGCTATTTTAGGCAACTGATTAGAACAGAGTTAGATTTTTAGCAAATTGATATTTTATGGTGTTTAGTTACTGAGTACATTTGCACATCAAACAGTAAGAAACATTTGGTTGTTCCGATCAGCATATTAATGCATTTTTCTATGGGAGAACCACATGTGTAGATTATTCCAACATTATTAAAATAGGTTAGAATATTCTACATGTGAGTAGACAGTTTCAGTTTCATTGTAACAGACACATTATGATGTTTTATTTGTTCTTACATATTTATTGTGTTTTAGTTAAATCACAGACATTTTTTCATTTTCAATTTGAGTACTATGGTACTTTATTAGTGCTGTCTAGATATGTCTTACTACTGATTTTCTTAAACTAGCCTTTCTTCTGGCTGCTGCACTCTTCCCCTGGAATCTCACTTACCCTGTATCACACTGTTACCTGCAGCCCTCAGGACTGTCTCCATAGCCCTCCCTGGACCTGCTGGTGGCATGGCCAAACTCCTTGGACCTCAAGCCAACTTGCCCTCTTTCAAGTCCCCCCCCAGCCTGGCTATCCACCAAAGGATTAAAAATTGCCCACCTGAACGTTCGTAGTATCTTACACAGCCTAGCAGAACTTACTGCCTGGGTGGCACATTACAAACCGGATATTATGGGGATTTCAGAAACTTGGCTGAAGCCACACATCCCTGACTCAGTGTGTACCCTTCTGGGCTACAGCCATATCAGACCAGACAGGGCAGGGAATAATCATGGTGGCAGAGTGCTCCTCTATTACAAGGTGCACCTGAATATGTCTACCATTGATCACTCACCACCTACATCCCCAGAATGTGAGTTCTTACATGCACTTCTCCTGCTAGGTTACACAAAAAAAGTACACCTGGTCTGTGCCTACAACCCCCAAAAGGGTGAAGTGCTAGAAGTCTCCTCTCTACTTGACTGCATTAGTGACAAGGCTGGCCGTAATGAGGTACTAGTTCTGGGTGACTTTAATCTTAACTGGATGGGGTCCAACTCCAAACAATATGAGCCCTTACTCTTGGGCCTTGACCTAAGCCAACTCATAATGGAACCCACTTGGCTCTCCTCACAGGGGGATAAAGGATTCCTAATTGACTTGGTTCTGTGCAATAGACCTGACAGAATAATATCCTCAGGTATTCTCCCAGATGTCATCTCTGATCACTCTCCAATCTACTGCATTTGGGGCATCTCCTCACCCAAAATCCCCAGTAAAGAGATCCAGTTGAGGGATTATTCAAAATGTAACCTAAATGACTACCTTGTGGACCAACAACAAGCTGATTGGTCACGGGTCACAGCCACAAATGACCCCGCACATGCTCGTGACCATTTTATAACAGAGTTTGTCCCCCTTCAGAACAATCAAGCCCCCTTCACTAGAAAGAGGGTGAGGGGCTCTGTCACTAAATGGCTTCATGGCAGCCTGTTCTCCCTCATGAAGCTCAGGGACAAATGCTGAGAGAGATACAAGCCTCCCGTGACAATAATGACCTCTTAGAATATCGGCATCTTAGAAACTCTTGTAAAAGAGCCATCCAGTCACCAAAAGCGAGTTCTGCCAATCTGCCCTGCTATCCTCTGCCAGTAATTCGAGGAGCTTCTGGCAAAATATCAAAAATGTGGTTGGTGGGTCGACTAGAGTACAGGTCACTGACATGCTTCTTGGCGGGGCCAGCTGCAACAATCCACTCACCATTTCCAATGCCTTTAACTCCATGTTCTCTGACCTGTCTGCCTCCCCTTCCCAGTGCCCTGCCCCCAAGTCTCCTGGTCCCTCCCTGAATGGACTCACATCCCGACCTCCCTTCTACCTAAAATGGGTCTCAGTCAAAGAGACCCAGAAGCTTCTTGCTGGTCTCTCCCATCACAGTGGGGGGGGGCATGACAGCCTTGAACCTAAATTGCTCAGGCTGGGGGCATCCCTCCTTGCCAGGCCTGTCATGCATATCTTCAAACACTTCTCTAATCTCTGGGATAATCCCTGACATATGGAAAGTTGCCAAGGTTGTTACTGTTTTAAAACAGGGTAACCCCAAAGATCTCCTGAACTACTGATCCTTTGCTATTCTGTCTGCTACCTGCAAGCTTCTGAAAAAAGTGTCCTTTTATTACGGGAATTGGTGTAACATGGCAATTCAAATAGGTTAACAGGCCTCCTGTATTCATTGGATCAAAGGCAGGCATTTGATTCGGTGAGTCATGACTTTTTATGGCAGGTTTTGAGACATTATAGGGTTCCTGTGACTACTCTCCTGGTTACGCTTATTATATTCTACATCCACTTCTATCCCTCATGTTAATGGCTGGAAGGGTCCTTTGATACTTTTAAAGAGAGGTGTTAGACAAGGGTGTCCACTCAGTCCCCTTTTGTATATCTTTTTTTGGATCCCTTACTTTGCACCATTAATACGGCACACAATGTTAGGCCTACTTGTCCCTTACCACTTTCTATTTTAGCCTATGCTGATGATGTGAGTTTAATAGTAGCTGATGTTCCTTCGGCAAACACATCTCTCCATCTCTGTAAGTCCTTTGGTCTGGTTTCAGGAGCATCCCTGAACTTGGAGAAATGTGTCGGTCAACGGCTTGGATCTCAGCAGTCGAATGATGTAATAGTTTCCAGTATTGCACTTTGTGACACCCCTATTAAGAGTTTGGGCATTTTATTTGGCTCAGGTCCTTTAGACATTCTCAACTGTACTCCCAAACTGGACCTAGTACAGGCCAAAGTTTCTCTTTTGAACACCTGGAAACTTGATAAAAAAAAGAGGGTTTACTTGATAAAGTCTCACTGCTCCCGATGTTTTTGTTTTTGGCTTATGCTTTTCCCCCTCCCCATGTTTTGGAAACCAAACTTCTGAGTATATTTTTTCAGGCCTTATGGGGCAGCCACCTGAATCCCATTAAGCATTCCATTGCCTGCTTACCTTTCAAGGAAGGTGGTCTTAATATGATACACCCATTATTTTTTTTATAATAGTTTATTTTTTGTGACTAATCTTAAACCACTTTTAGTTAATTATGATGTGGGATGGGAATTTTATTTTTGTCAATCCTGTCAACCCTGGTTTCATCTTTGGGACCTTAACACTTTGAAACAGGTTAAACATGTATCATCTACCCCTTCTTATGTTCACGATATATTTTGCCATTTAAAACAATGGAAGATTACTAGCCATATGATTATGACTCAAAATAGGAAAGCCATTTAACATTTTTTGATAGATACACTATTGCAGACCTTGTAATTTTTCCCAAATGTCCTCCTTCTTCCTTACCTGCTTTATACACACTGTTAAGGAATACTCGCATCACCCAGAAGATGTGGGATCTACAATAGCTTAGTTGTCATGAACAGATCGCTATTAAGCCAAATCATAAACATAAACAGCTGAATGAAAGATTGCGCTCCAGACCTTTATGTGTAAATCAGGATGAAACAATACACCACCTGTTTTTTCTTTGTTCCTGTTTCACTGGTTTTTGGTTATTTTTAGAGAACAGATGGAAGGAACCTTTATTTACTTCTGTTACTTATGAGATGTTATTGTATCGTAGGTTTCCAGCGACCTGGAAAAAGTGGAATATTGACACCCTAAACTTATTGTTTACCATCATTAAATGGCATTTATGGACTGCTCGCTGTCTTTTCATCTTGCAGCAAAAAGATATGTCCCACCTACTGGTGGTCCAAAGTATTGAACAGGATTTCAAAGATGTTTATTTTTCTGAACTAAGAAGTTTGTCATCAGGATCATTGTTTGCTTTATGGAAATGCTTACAATGGGTGACAGATTCTGATTTTCCTGTTACATGAGTCTTTTGTATTTATTTTTGTCAATGTGATTTTGGTTTGTAGTTTCTTTGTCAATAAAAATTTCCCCTACTCTTTTTGATAAGGGCCATGGGATCTTTAACATTCACCTGAACTACCACCAATCCAGGCAGATGGGACCTCGGTTTAATGTCTCATCTGAAAGACGGCACCTCAGAAGTGCAGCACCCCTCTCATGCTGCACTACAGTGTCAGTACTGGGATATTAACCCAAGTGCCAGATGTGGGAACTGAACCCACAGCCCTCTGATCTCCCAGCCTCAGAGGTGAGTGTGCTACCTACTGAGCCACTGACACTGACATTGAGTTTTACTGGTGAACCCTCCAGCTGGATGGTTACATACCACTAGACAAAAAAGCAATCATATTTATCAATATGACACATGATACCCAGATCCCTGGTTATCTAGCTGCTGACAAATCAGATGTTATATAAATGATTATTTACCCACACTGGTACCAGTCCCAGAACAGTATGAAACCCTGCAATTTCATACAATACTGAAATCCTGGATACCACAGTCCTAGATGTTGCAGGCCTGGTGGACGTTGCAGCTGGTTGAGTTGGCTGGCTATTGATTTGAGGGAGGGGCAACTTGGAGAAAGATTCCTGCAATGACTGCAGATGCTATTTACAACACAGGCAGGGACTGCCCTGCATTTTTAGCAGAATTAGCAGGAATTGACCCTGCTGGCCACAAAGAGACAGGGATTGGCCTGCACATTACAGAACAACAGGGATTGTCCGGCATTTGTGTAATTTATGAACATTCCAGGACATGCTACTTGGATTTTACATCCTGAACATTCAGCACAATATTTGAAAATCCCATCCAATATAGTTAGAAAAGCGATACTTTTATCAAGCATCCAAATTCCCCTTGAAACCAGTCACATCCAGTACATTTACACACCAAAATAGGCATCCATCCAGCATAAACAGAAAGAGAGACTTTTATTAAGCATCCAATATTTAGTTACATGAAGTCACATACAGTACATCTAAATACCAAAAACAGCATTCATAGTCAAAGTCTCATCCAGCACATCTAGACATTTTACACTTATGGTAAGCACTCTCAGATGAAATCCGGATAAGACATAGGTCAAGTCATCGGCCGCAGGACGAGCAGCCACCAGGCGGACGGCACTTCCAAAACCGCCACTCGAGACCACAGCCCCGGATCCCTACAGCTAGGCAGGGACTCATGAAGTCATCGGCCACAGGATGAGTGGCTACCGGGTGGACGGCGCTTCCAAAGCTGCCGCTCGAGACCACAGCCCCGGATCCCTACAGCTAGGCAGTGACTTGTGCAGTCATTGGCCGCAGGATGAGCTGCCACCGGGCGGATGGTGCTTCCAAAGCTGCTGCTCGAGACCACAGCTCCGGATCCCTACAGCTAGGCAGGTACGGCAAAGCCGCAGCCAATCGGAGCGCGAGCGCTATTCTATGGCGGCTTCCGATTGGTCCCACTGCTAAAACTGCATTTTAAAACAGAATTTAGACAAAAAAGGAGCTGTATTCTACTGTGATTTTATTGTTTAAATATTTGAACTGTCTGTAATAGAGAATTGTTAGCTACAGGTGTTAGGAGAGGGTTCAGGTCGCAGTCATACAGCCCTCTTTAGGTTGGGTATAGATAAGTGAGACACAGGGGCACCCAGGAAATCGCCTCCTTTGTCCTGCTAATTTTGTCCACTGTAACACCTCTGGTCTGCCTGCCCTCTGACGACTGGGACCGTAAATAACTAGTCCCTCCTTCTGTCTCCTCAGGGACTCGTGCAGTCGTCGGCCGCAGGATGAGCGGCCACCGGGCGGACGGCGCTTTCAAAGCCGCCGCTCGAGACCACAGCCCCGGATCCCTACAGCTAGGCAGGTACGGCAAAGCCGCAGCCAATCGGAGCGTGAGCGCTATTCTATGGCAGCTTCTGATTGGTCCCACTGCTAAAACTGCATTTTAAAACAGAATTTAGACAAAAAAGGAGCTGTTTTCTACTGTGATTTTATTGTTTAAATATTTGAACTGACTGTAATAGGGAATTGTTAGCTACAGGTGTTAGGAGAGGGTTCAGGTCGCAGTCATACAGCCCTCTTTAGGTTGGGTATAGATAAGCGAGACACAGGGGCGCCAAGGAAATTGCCTCCTTTGTCCTGCTAATTTTGTCCACTGTAACACCTCTGGTCTGCCTGCCGTCTGATGACTTGGACCGTAAATAACTAGTCCCTCCTTCTGTCTCCTCAGGGACTCATGCAGTCGTCGGCCGCAGGACGAGTGGCCACCGGGCGGACGACGCTTCCAAAGCCGCCGCTCGAGACCACAGCCCCGGATCCCTACAGCTAGGCAGGTACGGCAAAGCCTCAATTTTAAGCCCACCGCCCATCCCCTTTTCAAGTGTTGTCTTATAGTCCAATTGTTCTGCCCACAATTTCGTCCTCTCTCTAATTGGCCATCTCTTTAAAAGTACAATTCTATATATATTTTACAACCGCCCATGTGTTAATTAAACATGGGAAGCCTCAAGTGGCTTTGCCTAACAGCCATTACCCTTCTGCTATGTATTAGGGCTGGCCCCCATGACAGCTATAATATTACTATAGAGACTTGTCCCAAGCTAACATTATACCCATATATTAACAATAGCAATTTATTATACTACCCTTGTCTGCCCATAATTCTACCGAAGCTTATTGAAACCCCAGACAGTGGCACAGCAACCAGCTCCTCTAAACATGTCATCAAACTCCAGACTATTAAACTCTGCTCTGGCTGCTACTACCCTACCTGGTTCTTAAGCTATATATCTACAGGGCTTAACAAGTATATGACCCGATCTATGGACCCATGCGCCCTAAACTGTAAAAAATACAGAAAGAATTGTGCTTTTAAAAACTTCTTCCACAACCTGAAAAGTATTCTCCTCCTGCTACTCTGTTCGGGTGACATTGAACTCAATCCTGGTCCCCCAAGGATGCTCTCATCACCAGCTGAAATTAAGCAGCTGAAAGGTATCAGTTTCCTACATGCCAATGTTTGCAGCCTGCTAAAAAAGCTGGAGTCTGTCCAGGCTTGGATTATACACACTGCACCAGACATTCTGGTGATATCAGAATCTTGGCTCCAAGCATCTACACCACACAGTGAAGTTAATATCCCTAATTACCTCCTTTTCAGAGCAGATAGAAGGACCGGGGGGGTATAGCCATTTATGTTAAAAACATTTTCACAGTATCTGTATTAGATGCCACCTCATTGCAGGAGGTTTCGAATGCTTGTCTCTTAAAGCCGAGCCACCTCACTTAGGGGCCTTTCGTGTGATAGGCTGCTATAAACCACCTGCAGCAGGACCTCAACTCCTAACTCACCTGTCTGGACAAATGGACGCTTCCTCCATAGAGACAATTATATTAGGCGATCTAAACTATGACTGGTTATCTAGCGGGTCATTACCCCGAAACAATTCTGTGATTCACATGAATTCACTCAACTAATTTCTGAACCTACGCACATCAACAAAAAAGATCCAACGAGAAGCAGCCTTCTGGATGTGATACTTGTCAATGAACTTCATCATTTCTCTCATTCCAGTATTCTTCCAGCTGATGTTAGTGACCACTGCCTCATAGCTGGCATTAGAACTATCCCAAATCCACTATCCACATCAAAGTTCTCCAACAAAAGATCAAGACGTAACTTTGACCCCCTGGCCTATTTCAACTACCTAAAAGACTCTATAAAATGGCAGAGTTTTTACCTAGCTAAATCATTGAGTGATGCCTATGATGTCCTGCACGAAATCTTAACTAGTGCCCTAGATGTCCATGCCCCTATAATCAAAGCTAGAATAAAAACCAGGACCTGCCGTTGGTTCTCACCAAATTTGAAGAAAGCCCTACTGAAATGAGATCTACTGTGGAAAAAGGCCAGGAAGTCACATACAGAATTGGACTGGTGTATTTTCAGAGCAGCCAGGAATGCCTGCACAAAAATTATCAGAGAGGCAAAGGCTACTTTTTACCAATCTGAACTGCTCTCTGCATTTAATAACCCTGCCAAGTTCTGGTCCACTATTAAGGAAGTCTCAGGCCACTCACCAAGTAGTGTGCTCCCATCCAAAATTACCATTGACAATGTCACTGTCACTGATAAATTTGAAATTCTGCAAGCCTTCAATAATCGCTTTGTCACCGCTGGTCTGGCTTTCGATAAAGCACCAGTAAGCAGTCTTTGGCCACAGATCAAAGCACAGTCCCTAGAAACAAACAACAATGGCAGGACCTTCTCCTTTTCATTAATCACCTTGAAAGAAGTTGAAGACCTTCTGCTACAGTTAGACATTAGAAAGAGCACAGGAGCTGACTCGCTTGACCCATACTTTCTGAAAATAGCTTATCACATACTAGCAGCACCAATAATGCATTTATTTAACCTGTCTCTAATCCAAGGCTTCCTTCCTGCAGAATGGAAAACTGCTCATGTTATTCCGCTTATACAAAGCAGGGGACCCAAGTGATCTGAACAACTATAGGCCAATCTCCCTGCTGAGTATACTTTCGAAAATGTTGGAAAAAATTGTGGATACACTGTTGAGATCCTTCCTGGACAACACAGAATTTCTTAACCCCATGCAGTCTGGATTTAGAACCAAACACAGCACCATCACTGCACTGGCCAAAGTTACTGATGACTGGCAACGGGACCCGGACAAGAAAAAATTTGTTTGTGCGGTGTTCTTAGATCTTAGCAAGGCCTTTGATACCGTCGACCATTGTCTACTTCTTTCCACGCTAAACAATTTAGGCATGGACTCAATCACATGGGACTGGTTCCAGAACTACCTCACAGACAGACAGCAACAAATAAAGGCAGAAGGAGAGCTTTCACCACTTAAATCAATAAAGAGAGGAGTCCCACAGGGTTCCATATTGGGTCCACTACTGTTCAACATCTATATTAACAATCTGAACTTAGGAATCATAGAAGCCAGAATCCATTTATTTGCCGATGATACAGTGCTCTACCTAAGTCAAGACTCCTCTGGAGCCGCATGCTCTGCATTACAAGATGAATTCAATAAACTGCAAAACCAGCTCATTGACAAAAAGCGTTTGCTAAATGCAAAAAAAAAACAAGGCAATGCTGTCTGCTCCATCTAACACTGGGGCCATCTCTACAGCCTATAACAACGTTCCTCCTATAACCACTCTACTTGGTGAAAATCTTGAGTTCGTGCCAAATTTCAAATACCTGGGTATATGGCTGGATAACAAACTCTTTTAAAGTCCATATTGAAAAATTACTGAAAAGCTTAGGCAAAGGCTTGGCCTCTTCTTCAGAATTAAACATCTCCTTACTGAGACGGCAAAAGACAGCTTGTTAATTCTACATTCCTATCATTAATTGATTATGCTGACATTATATATGGCCAATGTCCTGTCTCGCATCTTGCTAAATTGGATGTATTGTACCACAGAGCCCTAAGATTTATAACTGGCCTTCCATCCTCTACACACCACTGCGAGCTATATACTGCAGTAGGGTGGCCTTCACTTCAATTCAGAAGGCATAGAAATGCAGCCACCTGGACATTTCGAGCTCTCTCCAACAAACTCCCAGACTACATTGCTGCCTGCCTTCCTTCAAGTCCCCCTAGTAGTTACGGCATAAGAAGTCACTCACTAATTTCCCTAAAAATTCCCAGGATTAACAACCACTTTGGTAGGGCAGCCATAAGTCATGCTTTGCCCACACTATGGAGAAGGATCCAAAGCTCTTTGAAACTCAGCACTCATGTCAGTATTGCTATGTTCAGGCATCTTTACGACAAAACTTTTACTGAATTTTGTAAATGTTACCATAGCTTCTAGTGGTTCTATTAGTGGCCTCATCTCTAAATCTACCTCTCTCACTTATGAATCCTACCCTGTTAATCCTTCCTTATCATGTTAAGTAGCCAGCTGTCTTGTTTGGCCTTCGGAGCCTCTGGCACCTTCCCTTACCTAATCCTACATGCCACTTTAATTAGTTGTTCTGATGGTTTTTGGATCTTTAGGCCATCTCTAAGCCATGGCCAATTTCCAAGCCAGCGACCCCTCCTAAGCTAGATTTAGTTCCTGGGGGATGTAATGGTTGTGATCTGCCTTCCCTCGGCAGAGACCAGTATTAACTAACACCTTCAAACATGTATAAGAAAGAATGTACTTTGCACAATTAACATCATGTGATTATGTTTACCTGTTCCCCACTAGTGCAATAGAATGTTTATACTGTACCTTTCACATGTAAATCTGTATTCCCAATTCTACATTTTTTATGTACTATATGTATGTATATCCATCTTTGACTAACTGCAGGTCCACCTTGTAAATGAGCTTGGTCAACGGTGATCACCTGGATAAATAAAGATTTGATTTGATTTGATTTGAATTCTCTTCAGAATAACTCAGACACAATATGCTCTAGGGCCTTCTGTCTAGAGATGCAGCGAATTTAAAATCCGCTGGCAAAGTGAACACGACGTGACTACTTCACCTTGGCACTTCGCTATGCAGCATGCCCCATAGGAAAGGCTCACTTTGCCTTGTTATTATCACTTCGCATTGTCATTCCATCCTAACACAAAGTAAGGCAGAGTGACAACAATATTGGCAGCATCCCATCCACACAGTCACCAGAATGAATGTGCATCCCAAAAGTGCTACTGTCTTGTGTCCAGAAAACTCCCCAGTGCTGACAAAGTGAAATGAGAGCGTAACAAGAAATGCAAAGTTTCCCAAAATTAATGGCACACTCAGTCATGTGCTCAGTGGTCAGGTCACACACAGAGTCACCAGAATTAATGTGCATCCCCAAAATGCTACTGTCTTGTGTCTAGAAAATTCCCCAGTGCTGACGAAATGAAATGAGAGAGAAACAAGAAATGCAATCTCACATAATTAATGGTGCCATGCAAATGCACACACAGATTAAGATTGCACTGCACACTCAAAGGATGCATACAAAAAGGCACAACACCTAACCAGTGCTTACAAGTTACAAATCCAAATCTGGAAAGGAATACATTTTGCCAGTTGGGGGATTAGTGCACAGCTGTAACAATCCTCTACCTGTAAAGATACCACAAAGCAGTATGAAAAAATCATGCAGGTGAGGTGGATAGCAGGTTCACACTGCAGCAATTACTCTGTAACACAATAAAATATGTCTGATTTAATGGCACACATCGCACACACACTCACACTCAAGTAATGCAAAGCAAATTGAAAACCTTTAGTTATATAACCAAATGTTTTAAACAGACAAATTGTACACTGCTGCACCACAATATTAAGCAAAAAAATCTCAAGAATTACTGAAAATATTACGTACATTAACACAGTTATACAAGAAAAATATAACCAAAACAGAAAGACTGTCTTTTTCTCCCAATTAATCTACCTTCACCACAAATATGCCCCTCCCCAAAATACAATTCACAGTACACAGACTGACTGTTCTAAATTAAACATTCAAAATCCACACACAGCAATAAACACTTGATGATATGAGCACAGAAAGGATTCCTACAATCTATGTACTAAATTTTGAGCAAAAAATATTACTCAAAAAGGCATTTTAAATGTCTTCTAGAGGTGTTGAATTGCAGAGCTCTGAGAGCAAACTGTCTCCAGCAACCACTGCACACACACTGTCCAGGCCAGAACTGAGGCTGTGCCAAACAATCTAATGAGTACAATCGTGGGGTGGTGAAGCCTGGAGAGATACTACAAAACATGCTTACAATACATCCAAGTAACTAGTCAAAATATTAGTGTTCTGATTCATGACATGATTGTGAATCATAATTTGTGACTGCATTTGTGACAGTGATGATGAAGAACATGATTCGGGGTTGACGGTGTGCGATAAACAATATGGAACTGTATTGGGAGGAGACTGCAACTGCCTATGGCTGTACTTCCCTGATGAGCTGTAGCACAAATTCCATGACTTAAAAATTCTCATTAATGAGTACAATGGTGGGGTGTTGAAGCCTGGAGAGATACTACAAAACAGGCTTACAATACATCTAAATAACAAAAAAAAAATAATGTTGTGTTCGTGATGTGATTGTGTATAGTGATTTGTGACTGCATTTGTGACCGTGATGATGAAGAATGTGATTTGTATCATGAGTGACTCGTGATGATGTTCCTGACTTAAAAACGCACAATAATGAGTACAATGTTCATGCAGAATTATGCACCACACCTGTCCAGTACTCTGAAGGGAAGTCAAAGAAACAACTGTGACTTCAATTACAGATGGAGATTGGGCCATAAAGAGATGCAAATGCACAGACAGATTAAGATTGTGCTGCACACTGAAGAGATGCAGATGCAAAGGCACAACACCTAACCAGTACTCACCATCAGAAATTCAAATCTGGAAAAGAACACCTTTGCTGGTTGGGGTGGGTTGCGGGGGAGGCAGTGTACTGCACTGCTGCAGTAACAGTCACTAGTACTAGCACCAGTACCAGTAAAGGTACCACAAAGAAATATGAAAATCACACAGCTGCAGGGGATAGCAGGTTCACATTGCTGAAATTATGTGGCACAATAAAAGGTGTCTGAATTGATGACACTGATCACATACTCAGACACACACTTAGTAATGCATAGCAAATTGAAAACTTCAGTAATGTAACCACATATTTTAAACAAACTAAAATTATGCACTGCAGCACCACAGCAATCAGCAAAAAAATGGCAAGAATTATTGAAAATATTACTGTGTGTATATTAACACAGTTATACAAGAAAAATGTCACCAAAACAGAAAGCAGTCTTTTTCTCTGGAGACTGGAAAGGGCACCACAATCCGCACAAGGGTTGTGTACAGACCCCCATGTCAGGGGGAAGGAATGGACAAGGATATGATGGAAGGCATTCTTAGAATGGCAGAGAAAGGGGAGATACTGTTGATGGGAGATCTGAATATGCCAGATGTTAACTGGAGCACATTTTCTGCAGCCACATCCAAGAGCAGGGCCATTCTTGAAGCCCTACAGGTGGCAGGTATTAGACAGCTAGTTTGAACCCACTGTGAGGGAGCAATCTTAGACCTGCGATTTCAAACGGGGCATTGAGAGGATCTCAGATCTAGAAGTGGGTTGCCACCTGGGGACAAGTGACCATCAAACAGTGTGGTTCACATTAAACTCAGCTACAGAGTCAAGCCATACAAAAGTGAGGGTACTGGACTTTAGGGAGGGCTGACTTTGGCAAGATGGAGAGTGCCTCAGAAAAGCACTAGCAAACAGGCTAGAAGGAGGTGTGGAGCAACAATGGGGAATTATCAAAACTGCCATCACAGAGGCAACAAGCCTTTGTGTGAAGCAAATAAACAAATCAAAATGAAAGAAAAAGCCACTATGGTTCTCAAGAGAGGTGGCTGTGAAAGTCAGGAAGAAAAAGATAGCATTCCAGAAGTATAAAGAAACACAGAAGGAGCAGGACAGAGAGCTGTACCAGTTAAGACAGAAAGAAGCAGGGAGGGAAGTCAGAATAGCAAAGGCCCAAAATGAGGAAAAGATAGCCTACTCAGTTAAGAAGGGGGATAAAACCTTTTATAGATACATAAGCGAGCGTAGAAAGACAAAGGGAGGGATAGTGAGGCTGAATAGAATAAACAGTGGGTGGGCAGAGGGGGACAGTGAAAAAGCAGGAATACTGAATGAATATTTCTGCTCAGTATTCACAAAAGAGGAGGGGGAAGTGCCTAATCCAATTAACAGAAGCACTCTTGATAGGGGGGTCGATCCCAGTCCTTTCACAGAAGAAAGGGTTCTGCAAGAACTCCTAAAACTGAAGGTGGACAAAGCAATGGGTCCTGATGGAATTCACCCAGAATTCTAAAAAGAATTAAGGAAGGAACTAGTGAAACCACTGGCTACTCTTTTTAATAAATCATGGGAGGATGGTGTGGTACCGAGGACTGGAGGAAGGCAGATGTGATTCCCCTCACAAAAGTGGGACCAAGACAGAGGCAGGAAACTACAGACCTGTCAGTCTGACCTCTGTGGTAGGGAAAGTGATGGAGTCACTTCTGAAGGAAAGAATAGTTGAGTACCTAGAGGTCAGTGGAGCACAGGATCCAAGGCAGCATGGGTTCACAGCGGAAGGTCATATCAGATGAATCTAATAGATTTCTTTGACTGGTGTGACCAAAGTAGTAGACCAGGAGGGCTGTGGACATGGCCTACCTAGACTTTAGTAAGGCATTTGACACAGTCCCACACAAAGATTATTAGTCAAATTAACCAGCCTGGGAGTGGGTCCCAGGGTGGTAGCCTGGTAAAACATTGGCTGGACAACAGGACACAGAAGGTAATTGTAAATGGAGTCCACTCTGAAGAAGAGGCGGTTACTAGTGGGGTACTGCAGGGTTCAGTATTAGGTCCAGTCCTTTTAATGTCTTCATCAGTGACATTGCAGAGGGACTGGAAGGAAAGTATGCCTTTGCAGATGACGCAAAGATCTGCAACAGGGTTGATACACAAGGAGGTGTGGAAAGGATGAGAAGGACTTGGCAAGGTTGGAGGAATGGTCAGACATATGGCAGCTAGGATTCAATGCAAAAAGTGCAAAAATGCACCTGGGAAACAAGAACCCAGGGAAGAATACACAATGGGTGGGAGGTAGTAACAACAACAAAACAGGAAAGGGACCTGGGGGTAATCATATCAGATGACCTTAAGGTTAGCAAGCAATGTGAGAAGGCAGTAGGGAGGGCCGGGGTATACTGGGATGTAGGAGAGGCATCAGCAGCAGAAAACAGGAAGTTGTTATCCTCTGTACAGACAGTTGGTGAGACCCCATCTGGAATACTGTGTCCAGTTCTGGAGACCCCATCTCCACAAGGACATAGACAGGATAGAGGCAGTCCAGAGGAGGGCAACTAAATGGTGCAGGGTCTGCAAAAGAAGCCGTATGAGGAGATACTAAAGGAGCTTAATATGTATACCCTTGAGGAAAGAAGGAGGGGGGACATGATTGAAACTTTCAAGTACCTCAAGGAATCAACAAAATCCAAGAGGGTAGCATCTTTCAGAAAAAGAGACTTGCAAGAACAAGGGGACACAATTTAAAGATAGAAGGAGGGTTGTTCAGGGGCAATGTGAGGAAGTATTATTTCACAGAGAGGGTAGTGGATGCATGGAACAGCCTTCCTGAGGAAGTTGTGGGGTCTAAAACTGTGGGAGAATTCAAGAATGCATGGGACAGACATAAGGCAATTCTTGTGGAGGGCAGGAAGATATAGGCTGTTGGTTAACTAGGATCTGCGGCCTATCCTGTAGGTAGGGAAATGGGCAGACTAGATGGGCCTAGCGGTCCTTATCTGCCGTCAAAGTCTATGTTTCTATGTTTCTCCAAGTTAATCTACCTACACCACAGACACGTCACTCTTCCAGAGCACACTTTCATTGTCTCAGTACACAGACTGAATGCTGTTCATTAACATTCAAAATCCACACACAAACAAGAAACACTCGATGATATGAGCACAGGAGGTTTCTTATAATCAATGAACTAAAGTTTCAACAAAACAAATTACTCAAAAAGGCTTTTTTAACAGCTTTTAGAAGGTTTGAATCACAGAGAATTCTCAGAGCAGATTGCCTCCTACAGCTTCTTAAACACACTACCCCAAACTGAGGCTGTGCAGAACAATCTAGAGCCCATGTGACCTGAAATCCCATGAATCACTGCAAACTTCACCTTTGGAGCTTAAAAATAAGGTGAAGTGAGGCGAAGTACATTGTTTTCAATGGACTTCGTGTTACCCATTATAATGCAAAGTACTCCGCTTTGCGTTGCAGAGTAGTCCGTGAATTCGCCTTTACTCCGCTAATCACTTTATGGGGCGAACTGGGGCCACTTTGCCCACCACTACTCCTGTCCCATAAAGTAGCAAAAATGACTTGGCAGTCAGCTTCATGAAGGCAGGACTCTAACCCATAGGGCAAACACAAGTTACAACACATTTATATGATTCACTATCAAGGCATCTTGATGCACCTGCATTTTCAGCCATTTGGGTAGCAAGCAAGATGTATCCATATTAACTTTAAACTCGGCAGTCTCTATTTGGGTTTTTCATCCCAGACTGATAAGTAAGAGATTTTATCACACAACAGGAAATATCTGTATCTAATTTTTGAATTACTGGAATTTTCTAAGCCTCAGTCTCATACTTCTTGTTATTGTGTAACTATGTATTATTATGTTGACCTTTGTATGTATGTATACCCCCATTCCTTCGATGTGGAACCTTTGTAAATGAGCAGTTGCTGCTCAAAGGTATTTGTAATCCTAGATTTCAATAAAATAAAAATAAAAAAAATCTGGAGCGGGGCTTGAGGCCCCCAGGATTACTTTTGTAGATTCTTCCTTGCACCTGGGAGCATGACGGGACTCACTCAGGGCCTCCATGTGTCCCATCCACAATCGAAGGCTTCCTGAATTCTCTTCAGCTCTCTTGCAACTGAGGCATGGTAGATGAGCTTCTTTTCTGCATCTTTCCCTAATGTTGGAGGGAGGGCTAGCCTCTGGAGGACATTTCTAACAACCTCCAGTCTAGCAGTTGCAGTAAACAAAATTTACTTTAATCTGGCAACTTTATCTAAAAATAATTAATGTCCCCTGATGTGACTGGAGGGGCTTAGCTAAGTGGCCTGGGCCTGGTGGTATGGCAGGGTTCTCAGCCACCACCCCTGTGGGGGGGTACCCTGAAGGCTGGAACCTGCTCTTCTCTGGCTGATCTGATGAAATGGTGGCAAACACTGTCTTTTATAGGGCTGCTATTGAACTCCTGACTGGCAGCAGAGATGGAGTGACAGATATCTAAATGGCTGAGGGACCTGTCAATCAGAACACTCAAGGCACAATTGGTTTAGTGAATTGGCACAAAAAATAATGTCCCTGTAAGTCCCCATGAGCACTTGGGGGCTTACCCATGAGGTGTAGTGAATGTCCCACAAGTCCTGGCTTTCTATTTCTGGCTCCCAATTGGCTGTAACTGCTTGCAATGGCTGCTTAACCCACTGTCCCTTATAGCAGATCAGATACAGTCCTGAATAATGTCTTGGTGCAACCAGAAAAAATGAAGATATTTGCCCCAATGCCCCACAGTTCAGTAGCTCAGATGGTGTACTTGCAGTCACAGCACAGATGAAGGGTTTGGCTCCTTTGATTTTCCTGTCACTACTGCACTTAGTAAAGCTTCCCCTGCAGCAGCTGACAGGCTGACACACAGAGTACCAAAATGCTGAATAATCCAGAGAAAAAGCATTTATTTCAATTTAAAACACTCTCCCCCACATACACAGTAACTCTCCAATATGCAGCAACAAGTTACTATATTTAAAACAGTTGTTTTCTCTCTTTTTTTGGCAAAAGCAAAACATAGCTGACCTGGGTGCAGCCAGGCACACCGTTATTCATTATACAGATGACCTGAGCCTGACTCAGGCATGGTTGGTATTGGCATTGGTAAAATGAATTTTTATACAGGAATTACATTTGTTGGGATGTAGTCCCATTTACAACAAAGTCCTGTTATTCAGAATAAACAGTCAATACAAAAAAATAAAGCAAAAGACATGGTTGCCATGAGCCCTGGTCAGACTCATTGGATTTGCACAGGAGTGGCTCCCCTGCAGGCTGTCCATGGTCACTGGGTCCCAGTTAGAGAAAGGGATCCCAGGACCCATGGCACAGTCCCTGAGGCAACTGTAAACCAAGCAGTTCCATTTTGAGGGCAAATTCATGTCATCATGAGTCTCGCTGCCCTGGAGGCAGCACTTTTAACATGGGCACTCGCAATGCAATTTCTGCTGCCCTGGAGGAAGTACTTTTACTATGGGCTCTCATGAGTAGCATTGTTTAAGCCCTGAGGGGCTGGATTTTTATTCGGGCTGCAGACTGAGGAACTAGAGAAGCAAAGTAGACCTGGGGGGACCAGAAACTTGGTGGCAGGATATTGGGTGAAGCCCAGGAGACAGCAGGAGGAGAGCATAAGGTGCAGGGCTAAGGTATGCCGAGGCTGGCACTTTTAGGAACCCCAATCTGCAAGGAGGTTACATAGGAATCCCTGAGAAGTGGAGACTGATGCTGTGAGAAGGGACCATAGGAAGAGAAAAGAAAAGAAATAATAAAGATGCTGAAATCTTAGTGATTATGTGCAATGACATGCAATTTCTGTGAGGTAATAGAACAAGAATTCAAAATCCACAAACCAACCAGGATTCCATGATTTTTACTGTTGTTACAGGTAAAAACAGAAAAGCATGGTCCTTGCAGAGAGGTTAGGTGGTGGGGTGGGTGGGGAGCTGGCATACAGCACCAGCAGGAAGATCCACTTAGCAAACTTAGTGAAGAGTGGAGCCGGTGAGCCCATTACCTTGCAGCTGGAAATCTGTGCTGGGTGGCAGGTTGGAGGAGGTGCAGATGTTGAAGGGAGCTGTCTGCAGCATGGCACCCGATCAAGGGCTTACACAGCCTGAGGAAAAAGAGTGGACAGAGGATAGATTTAAACTAAATGCTCACAAAGGAACTGTAATTGCTGAAAGCAGGGGGCAGGCTGAAGGGAAACAGAGACAGGTTACTAGCAGGAGCTTTGTTGAAGAAAGGTTTTAGACAAAAGATCACAAAGGATCTGTAATCATTGAAAGTGGGTAGGGCTGGGCTGAGGAGAAACAGAGATAGGTTGTCAGCAGAAGCTTTATTTGAAACAAGAGGCTTAGGCAAAGAGGGGAATCAGGCTAAATGGAGAGTGTCTGGGAAGGATAGGAATGAAGTCAGGGCAGGGCAAAAGAAATAAAAATATTAATTAAGCAGTTTAACAATTTGAAGGAGCATTAATTTGCAAGTATATGCACTTACCTGAATTAGTAAAGCAATGGCAAAGAGTGCCAAGTTTAAGACTGGCTCAGCAGATGAAGCAGAGAGAGAGGGATTCATTAGCATAGCAGAGAAGAGGCTGCCATGTTTAAATTGGCTTCACAGAGGAAGAGAGGGTAGTCAGAACAGGGCAGAAATTAATTTACTAACAGTCACTTATTGTTTTGTTTAGTGCAGTTTTACAGCAGTAATAGTTTTACTAGAGATCACTTTACAGTTAGCGTAGTACAGCTTTATAGTTAAACTCTCTGAATTATTAGAATAGTGTACAGTATGCACTAACATTTTTTGCACAGCAAGAGAGTTTAAGAAAGGCAAAAGGTGCCAAGCTTGAAAAGATCAGAAGACCCACTTAGCAAGCTTGCAGGGGAGTGGAGATGGTGAATCCATTACCTTGTGGCTGGAAATCTGTGCTGGCCAGCAAGTTGGAGGAGGTACAGCTGCCAAAGGTAGCAGTTAATAGCATGGTGCCCCATCAAGGATTTACACAGCCTTGCAGCTAGAAACCTGTGCTGGGTGGCAAAACCAGCTACATCATGAGATTATAGCAGGGCAACTATCTCAGTCTCACAGGGGGTAACATAACAATCTCTACTGTGGGATTACAACAAGGCTACAATCTCGGTCTCACAGAGGGTAACATAACAATTGCACTGTGGGATTATAGTAGGGATGCAACGTCAGTCTCATAGGGGATACCAAAATTCCATATTGTGTGATTACTGCAGTGCTACAACCTTAGTCTCACAGAGATAGCATAAACTGCACTGAGGGATTACAGCAGGGCTACTACCTCAACCTCACAGAGGTAACATAACAAGTTGCATTGTGGGATTAGAACAGGGCTATAACCTCAGTCTCACAGAGAGTAACATAGTAAGTTGCATTGTGTGATTACAGCAGGGCTACAATCTCCATTTTGGATGGGGTAACATAAATTCAATGTGCTTACACAACTGGATGAGATAATATGAGATCAGACTTGTGTAACTAGATTTGCTTTATGGCTTTCCACCTCTCTATCTATGGGATAAAGGTAAAGGTATGATGCAAGGAAACCTAGAAGAGGGTTCCCCCACACAGGTGCTGCGGAAATAAAAGTGTCAGCTAAAGGTAGGTTAGGAAGAAGCCCAAAAAGAATACCCAAAGATGTCAAGCTTTGAAGAGGCGAGGATGATGAATGAATTCAATGAAGAGAAGGGATAACTGTCCAAGGGGAGAGGGGAAAGCCAGGGCCATCATTTGCCTCCATCCAACAGTAGAACCTAACTTACTAACCAAAGAAAGCACAAACTCTAATTAATGTTACGACCATTGGAAAAACCCCCTTTGAGGATGAAACCTCTGGGGATCCAGAGCTTAGATTGCCTTCCCTCCAGGCTGACAACATTTGATTTGAGGATGTATGTCAATAAAAGAATGGTAAATTAATGAGGGATATGGGTAAGGAGGATGATGACGAAGTAGGAAAACATCCAAAGAAGCACTGATTAAAGAAGGAACATGAGGCAGCAGGGACCCGAGAAGGGTATGCTCAAGTAGTCTATGGGAGCGAGTAAATCCATGCAGAAGTCAGAGAAGCAAGGGGTATCCAGACGCGCTTTTGAGGAGATTCCAGATGTGCTGATGAGGAGACCGAGGATAATGCAGGCTGGCTTGATTGAGTGATGCGAGTGAGCAGAAACTGAGGTTGAATAGGCTTGCTTGATTGTGTGATGTGAAAAATTAGATCCTGAGCAATTAGACCCTGAGGTTGTAGTGGATGAGATGAGGTAGCATAGGATTCAATGACAGGAATGTTCAAGTAAGCGATGTAAATAGATAAACCTTGAGGTAATGCTGAGTGAATGATGACTGGAGTTATGAACTCAATAAATGTGGCAGGATTGTCTCAGGTTGATAAAGTGGCATAGGAGTCATGATAGGTACACCCAAAAAGAAATATCGATAGCAGACCATGAGTGGAGTGCATCCTGGATGGCCAGTATGGAATTGGAAGAGGAGGAGACAGGAATGATTCATTGATAATGATGATTGTCCCACGAGTGCAGCGGTTCAACAGGAGCATATTGGGAAAAGGAGACTGTAAATGAACTTGAAATTGAACTTGAATGATGGAGGAGAACAGCCAGCTAGCCCATAGTAAAGGGCAACAAACAAGAAGGCATGGCCAGAAGCAGAGATAGAGCTGAATTGAGATGACTGAAGAAGATGAATATGGATGATGATGATCGCTGCAGGAGCACAGTAGCTAGACTAGGTAGCATAAGACCTAATGGGAGGTATCCCAAAGAAATATCGAGTGCAGGCCAGATGGAGACAGCTGAGGCATACTGACTGAGCAGTAGAAATTGATGAGCAGATTGAGGGAATGTACTGGGGATCAGCAAGTCCTTGACTGGATATCAAATTGATTTGAGGTAGCATGGAGATGAGGTGCCATAGGTGCCATAATGTGAAAAAGAGGAGACGAGAATGAACTTGTAATGAACTTGAACAAAGTTAGCATGCTCGATAGAGTGATGTGAGTAATGAGGCTCATCGAGAGGAGGTAGACTCTGAGGCCAAGAACGCATGTCTGGAACCAGAGGGTATGCAAACCAGAGGGCATGCTCAGGATGAGCTATCAAGAGGAGCCAAATTGAACAATGTACGATGAAGAGTGAAGCTATGAGTGGAGAGAATCCATGATGGCTGGGACGAGAATAGGCATTAGGCCAAGGAAGGTAACATAAGTACGGATGAGGTACGATGATAGATTGAAGCCATGGAGGCTAGTATGCAGACCAGACTGAGTAAATTGAGGCATAGGAGGATAGGGGAACCCCAAAAGAGATGCACAGGGGGAGCAGAGGAGGTGAAGGGAAGGACACAGATCGAGTAAGCAATATGAAGAAGGAGACCCATGTAGAGGTCAGAAGAGTGATGTCTCGAGTAGCAGTGAAGGATGTAACACATCGAGGGGAGAGAAGGAGGTCAGGGTTGGGACCAGAGGATCCCAACACCTCAAATACAGCATGCAGAAAACCAAACTGCCTGAAAGCACTGTACTCAGAAAAACCCAACCCTAAAAAGGCTCAGAAATGCTGCAGTCATCTGTGACAGGCAGGAATGCATCAGAGGGGCTCCAAATCCACACATCTTCCAAAATGCAATAAAATGAAGCAGGCAGCAACAAGAGACAAGCAGAACTGCAGGTACATCATGTGGTAGCAAAATAATGCAAGTCAAGCAATGCAAAACAAGGCAAAGAGCTGGGAGGTTGGAAATAACCAAGCAGGCAGTGATGAAGCTGAGAAATAGAACCACAGAAATGGGGAAGAAAGATGAGAGTCTAGGCATAGTAAAGCAAGACAAAGTGATGGGAAGTTGCAATGAACCAAACAACAATTATGCCCAGGTAGTATGGAAACAAATAAACAAGCATGAGCTGGGGTTGAACCCAGTATTCAGAACATGCTCAAGGCAGTCAGAGGAGAGAGATGTCCCTCCCGTGGTGATGGGGTCCCCAGGTGGCAGCAGAAGAGAAGTTGGTGTGCTAGAATTGCCAGAGAGTGATAAACAGAGACAGAAGCCCAGAAGGTCATACTGATGATGGAGAAAAAGCACCTAAGGTTAGCCATAGCAGGGAGGGCAGCAGCCAGAGAGATGAGCCAGAGCGAGGAGAGGGAGCCACCAAAATGACATGAGCAGGCTGAATGAGACCCCACGGCAGACATCCAGGTCTGCGGCAAACTGGCGGTGGAACCAAGTGCCAGGCTTTCTGGACAGGAAGCACTGATGGTAGCATGTAGACATGGACTGGAAGAGAGAGCACCATAAAAGGTGGCAAAGAATCCAACAGGAGTGCCACAGCAAGGCAGTGAGCAACGGTGGGGAGACATTGTAAAGGCTGCTGGAAGCCAAGGCAAGGCAGGTGAGAGTGCAGGAGGTAGCCACACAGAAAAAGTTTGGGGCTGAAGCAGAGAGCGGCAATGGAACAGACAGGGCATGCAAGCTGAGGGAAGGGGGAAGAGATGAGATGGAAGCACCAGGGACAAGTGGCAAAATGCTATAGAAATGAGTGATACAGGGAAGAAGGTAGCTGTCGGAGACAAAAGCAAGAACAGATAGACTAGATGCAGAATAATGGAGTGAGAAAGAGTGACGCCTCCAGCTGCAATGAAAAATGAATCCTGGCAAAACCCAGGATGTCTGACCTTTTAAGCATGATGGGAAGAGTGTCGTTGTTACTCCACCCATCAAACCTCAGGCTTAAAGCCCTCCCATTGCACTGTGTGATTATGGCAGGGCTACAGCCTCAGTCTCATGGTGGGGGGTAACATACATTGCACTGTGTGATTACAGAAAGGTGATACATTACACTTAGCCTCACAGAGGGTGACACAAACTGTGTTTTGAGATAACCACAGATCTGACAAATGAACATCACTCTTTTCTGGAGTAACATGAGCAGCACTGTGGGACTACAGTGGGGCTGGCTCATGAATCTTGGTCTCGCAAGGGTTAATATGACAAGCTGCTTCTGCTCCATATGGCCAATGCAATGATGGGCTTCATAATCAAAGCAACACTAATTATGGTAGTGATCCCTTGTGTGGCACTTCAGTACCACCATGTTATTGCCTGGGCCATATGCCATGTGTTTTGTTTTGTAACCTGAGATATGTGCTAACTGCTCAGACTAATTATTGACCGCCTAACTAGGGAGTCTTTGTTAGTGAAATGATATGTATTGTAAGTGTTGTGTGCCATGTCCGGGGAGGGATTTGCATGAAGTGTTATAGAGTGGTTCTAACAGAGTGTTTGTTGTGACCCCAGGGAACGGGTGGGATGATGAGTGACTTGGGGCATGAATCCAATAATAGCTCGACACCAAGTGACAAACATTGTTTGTTTTCCTGTTGCTAGCCAAGGTGCAGACTGACACTGGGACTGGATAAATTGGCACTAAGGGAATGTGGCTTTTTATTTGTGTAAGTCAGCGTAAGTTTTCCCCCCATCATGGTGTGTCTATCCATTCCCCCAAAGAGTGCAGCAGCTAAAGATAGACTGTGCACTATCCATCGCAGTAATCCCACAGGCATCACGTTCTCACTGCAGCAGTTAACGGGAAGCTGCTGTGTTGTTAAAGATATACATCTATGCTCAAAAATCATTTCACTTAGCAAACAAATTAACCAAAACATACAATAATGCAAATTTATGTTATGGAATAATGACATTATACTAAGCACTAGATGATTCCGACATAAGGAGGATATTGTCCATTAGGTCAGCCTCCCACATTAAAGGGCTCAAGCAATCCCTTGATTTTCTACTATGTACATGTCAAGTAATTTGTGAAAGTTGATAAATGTTCTGACTTCTTCTATCTCCTTTGGAAGTCTGTTCCGTATTCCCCTCACTCTTTCAGTAAAGAACTGTCACCTGCAGTTATTTTTTAGGTTGTTCTAGTGTATTCTGCTTTCTGTGTGCTCTCAAACTGAGCTCTTTAGCCCATATACAGTATTTAGCCCCAGCTCAGTTTTTACATCATTTTCTCCCAATATTTCATAGAGCTAGAGCAAGTTTCCACTTTGTTTCTTGTCTCTAAAGTAATTAGTCTTAGATCATCCAACCTTTGTTCGTAGGGCTTGTTGAGTTGTCTTGGGAATGACTTGGTTGCCTTGTGCTGTATTCACTTCTAAAACATTATATCTTTGCTAGGGTAGGAGCTCCATAATGGAGTACAATAATCCATGTGGGGTCTTATTAAAATTCTATACATTGGTAGACTACACTGCTCTGTTCTAGTGACTAATTATTCGTTAATGCAAACTATCAGTCTATTAGCTGTCATTGCTACAATGCTACAGTGTTTGTGGAATCTCAAGTCAATACTTAAATTATGACTCCCAAATGCCTCTCAGGTATAATTTGTTTAAGCTCTGTACCATACAGGAGGCTGCAGTCGTGGTTTGTGTTGCTCAGACCTCGGTGTAATACGTTGTTTTAATGACTGCGGTTTCTAAGTGGTGCAATGCTGGTCATGTATTATACTGACTGCATGCTGGGTACATAAAGCAGCTGATGTAATGTAACAACAGCAATAGGATTCTGCACAGACAAGATGCTGAAGTGTTGGCATCATTAACGACAATGGTTGGATTTTAAATCTCGTATGCTCCTTCCCCTGTGCCTGCTACACCTGCCTACCCTGACATTATCGAACACACAAGGATCAGCTCCATCAAAGATATTCTGTAAGAAACTGTCAGCATGCCCCAAGAGGACCTGTGCAGTACTCCCAATGTGCCATTCTCTGCTCTCAAAGAGCTCAGCTGTGAACAGAAACAGTAAAATTTATGCTGCTGAGGAAGGACTTCAGGCAGCTATAGATAGAAACAATAACCCTTATACTGCTGAGGAAAGAATTCATGCATCTGTGGATAGAAACAGTAGCCCTTGTGCTGATGAAGAAACTTAACAAAGCTGTGGTTTGAAACAGTAACCCTTATACTGCAGTAAACAGATTTCACTTAGCTGTGGATAGAAATGGTAACCCTTATACTGCTGTAGAAAGACTTCACACAGCTGTGGATAGAAACAGTAACCCTTGTACTGCTGTAGAAAGACTTCACATAGCTGTGGATAGAAACAGTAACCCTTGTACTGCTGTAGAAAGACTTCACACAGCTCTGGATAGAAACAGTAACCCTTGTACTGCTGCTGAAACACTTCATGTACAGTAGCTGTGGATAGAAACAATGATCCTTATACTGCAGTAGAAAGATTTCACATAGCTGTGAATACAAACAGTAACCCTTGTATTGCTGTAGAAAGACTTCCCACAACTGTGGATAGAAACAGTAACCCTTGTATTGCAGTAGAAAGAATTCACACAACTGTGGATAGAAACAGTAACCCTTGTACTGCTGTAGAAAGACTTCACACAGCTGTGGATAGAAACAGTAACCCTTGTACTGCTGCTGAAACACTTCATGTACAGTAGCTGTGGATAGAAACAAGGATCCTTATACTGCAGTGGAAAGATTCCACATAGCTGTGAATACAAACAGTAATCCTTGTACTATTGTAGAAAGACTTCACGGAGCTCTGGATAGAAACAGTAACTCATTTTGCTGCAGAAAAACTTCATGTTCAGTAGCTGTGGATAGAAACAGTAACCCTTGTACTGCAGTAGAAATACTTCATGTAGCTCTGTATGGGAACAGTAACCCTTGTACTGCAGTAGAAAGACTTTACAGAGATGTGGATAGAAACTATGACCTTTGTACTGCTGAAGAAAGACTTCACACAGGTGTGGATAGAAACATTAACTCTTGTACTGCTTTAGAAAGACTTCACACAGATGTGGATAGAAACAGTAACCCTTGTACTGCTGTAGAATGATTTCACTATTTTGTAAAAAGAAACAATAACCACTATACTGCTGTATAGCAAGCTGTTAGGGACACAATTCAGAATATCTGCCTATATAGTAAAATATGCACTGTACACTATATAGTGAAATATTTACATTATACAGTGAAACACATACACGATGTAGTGAACCACATACAGTATCTACTGAAATATATACATCATATAGTGAAATGCACATACTGTTTACTAAAATGCATATGTCATATAGTGAAACAATCAATCAATTTTAATTTTATACTGGAGGGTATGTGAGCAACAATTCTCATTTTCACAAATGTTCGACCATAGGGAATAATTATACAGGTAGGAAAAAATCATACGACTCTGAGTAAATTAATACAGCATACAAGTGGAAGAGGAATAAATAAAAATAAGTAGTACTATATATATATATATATATATATATATATATATATATATACATACATATATATGTTAGAGGCAAAAACTATGTTTAATGCATCAATTAGGGTTGTTCCACAGCGACAAAAGTGAAATTCTGTGTTAGGGTTGAAAGCCCCTTGGAGCCTCATCCCACCCCCACTGGCACTGGGGTGCCCATTGGGGTTGTTGCCCTAACCGTCACCCCATCACATGTGCAAAGAAGCAGAGGTATAGGAGAATGGGGTGAGAGTTAGGACTGAGCCCCAATGCACACCCCAGTGCTGGTTGGAGGGTGGGCTGGGGTGCAAAGGGGTTTTCAACCTAACACCGAATTTCATCACTTCTGTCACTATGGAATAACCCTAACTGATGCATTAAATGGAGTTTCTTGCCTCTAATTTCCCTTCTTTTTAAGAATAACAAGAAAGTGTATGTAATGCGGTGGAGGGAGCATGGGGACCTTTGGGCCCCATGCTCCTGCCACGTGATGTCTTGTGACATAATAACAGGAACAGCAATGCAAACAGAAGTGCTAACAGTGGTGCACATGGTAACGCAAGCACGAATGAGAACAGAAAGGGTAACGCACACGATGGCGTAGGCGGGAACAGTCCACCACGTGATGTCTTGTCACATAGTAACATGGTGCCTGCAAATGCAAATGTCAATGGGCATGGTGATGCAAAGTGAAACAGAAAGAGAAACAGTACTGTAGACACAAATGGTAAAAAATAACAGAAAAGCAAGCACAAATGAAAATGCAAAGGATAACACACATGCTGGCGTAGACGTGAACGGTAAGTGAAACGGGTACTGAACCACAAGCAGAAAGGGCAACGGTAACAGTAATGTAAGCACACAGACTGGTTTTCCCCAAAAGCTTCATAGAGAAAGACAGTGAGTACAAAGAATGTATGCATAACAATGGGTCTCCGAGCAGAAAATGAGGAGTTAGAATATTAAATTGCTTATATCTCAGGAATCGTTCGACATAGAAAAAAATGTAAAAGTCATATGATGTATGATTTTCCTGGCTAGATTCGTACTTATTGTCCATTAGGAGGCTAAGCATTTTTCTGACGAAAAGTCCGTATCTCGCACGGTTTCCAAGAAATAGGCCCTGAAAGGCACGGCGAACGCCATAATGTTATCCTATGGGAAACAAAAATAGAAGTTCGGAGTGCCATAACTTTGGCTCCCTGCAATTTTTTTTTCACCAAACCATTAAAAGGCACATTTGTACTATGTTGGCTGTCTTCCTTCCAAATTTCAGCCCAAAAGACCAAACCATTATTTTGCAGTGGGGCGCCAAAGGACTGCTGCAATGCGTCGGATGCCATAATGTTATCCTATGGGAAAAAGCATCAACTTTGGAGTGCTGTAACTTTGCCGCCGTATAATATTTTTTCAACAAAAGACTGAAAGGCACATCTGTGAGAAGTTGGCTGTGTTCGCTCCCACTTTCAGCCCAAAACTCCAAACCATTCTTTTGCAGCCGGGTGCCAAAGAATTGCTGTCATTTTCCCACAGCCTAGAAAGGTACTGTTACAGTTTGCAAAAGCTTTTGCAAATTCATTCGACAGCATTGCAAGTGCGAAAGTACTTTGCAAAGGTACTTTTTCCAGAAATGTGGAAAACTTGATCACTAACTGAAAACAAAATGCAGATTTGTAACAGCAAAAGGGCCATTTGTGAAAGTAAAAACTGCATTTGCGACACTGTCAAACTTTTTGTTAACTTTTCCCATAGACTAATAATGGGAAATTGTTTGTTGAATAACTTTTGAACCGTTTAATATTTTTTCATGAAATCTTCGAAAGGCACATTGGGGACCCTGGCCGCATGTTTCCTGAAGACTTCAGACTGGTTGTGCAAACCATGCGACCTGTAGGCACGACCGTAGCATTCCAAAAAAAGCATACACACATGTGCAGATCATGCATAATAACTCCGCAACCATGTATCTCACCAGTATGAAACTTGGCAGATCCCAATGTGTATGGGTCTTGATCACGTATTCAAAATTTCAGGCAAATCTTTTGAATAGCTGCAAAGTTATTAAGGTGCAAAGTTTAGTTTTAACATGTAAATGGCTCCTCTACCCTAACTATGGTAGCACTACCGTGCTACCATATATATATATATATATATATATAATGGTAGCACGGTAGTGCTACCATAGTTAGGTTGAGGAACCAGTTACATGTTAAACCTAAAATTTTGCACCTTTATAACCTTGCAACTGTTCAACGGAGTTGCCTGAAATTTGAAATACATGATCAAGAACCATACATCTTGGGATCTGCTAACATTCATACCATTTGAATATACAGCTGCGGAGTTGTTAAGCATGATCTTTGCATGTTTACACTTTTTTGCAATTCTTTGGTCATCTCTACTGGTTGCACAGTTTGCACGACCGGTCCAAAATCTTCAGGGAACGTGCGAGCGGGGTCCCCGATGTGCCCTTTGAAGATTTCATGAAAACATATTAAATGGTTCAAAAGTTATTCAAAAAACAGTTTCCCATTATATGTCAATGGGAAAAGTTAACAAAAAGTTCAACACTTTCATAAATGCAGTTTTTACTTTTGCAAATGGCCCTTTTACTTTTGCAAATCCACCATTTTGTTTTCAGTTCATGATCAGAAAAATGCTTGGCATTTAAATGTGGGACCCTCTAGCAACACAATTCTTTCTGTGTTTACCTAGTTGGACCCTGATGATGCTAGGCATGTCTTTATTTTGAGGTTAAACACCCTAGAAATATGTTTTCCAAGTTTCTGGAAAAAGTACTTTCACTAAGAAGTGTCGCACTCACGACAGTGTTGCAAATTTTTGTGAAATCTTTGGCAAATTGTGACACTACTTTTCCAGGTTATGGCAAAATGACAGCAATCCTTTGCCATCCTGCTGCAAAAGGATGGTTTGGTCATTTGGGCTGAAATATGAAGGGAACGCAGCCAACATTTTACAGATGTGCTTTTCAGTATTTCGGTGAAAAAATATTATAGGGTGACAAAGTTATTGCACTCCAAAGTTGACAGTTTTTCCCATAGGATAACATTACAGGGTCTGTCACATTACAGGAATCCTTTGCCACCCTGCTGCAAAACAACGGTTTGGTCTTTTGGGCTGAAATTTGGAGGAAAGAAAGCCAACATCCCACAGATGTGGTGAAAAAATATTACAGGGATCCAAAGCTATGGCACTCTAAGCTTCTCTTTATTTCCCATAGGATAACATTATGGCATTCGCCGGGCCTTTCAGGTCACGTTTCTAGGAAACAGTGAGAGATACAGACTTTTTATCAGAAAAATGCTTAGCCCTCTTATGGGTACTAAATACAAAACTAGCCAGGAAGGTCATACATCATATGACTGTAAAAAATTTTTTCTACGTTGTACGGTTCCTGAGATATAAGCAATTTAGTATTCCAACTCCTCATTTTCTGCTCCAAGACCGATTATTATGCATGCATCCTTTGTACTCATTGTCTTTTTCTGTGCAGCTTTTGGGAAAAGCCAGCCTGTGCACTTACATTACTGTTACCTTTACTGCTTCTGCTCACGGTTCTGTACCTGTTTCACGTACTGTTCCTGTCTATGGCTCCATGTGCGTTACCCTTTGCATTTTCATTAGCGCTTGCATTTGCATTATTTTAACTATTTGTGTCTACAGTGCTATTTATTTTTGTGTTTCACTTTGTGTCACCATGCGCATTACCATTTGCATTTGCGGGCACTGTCACTCCTGCTGCTGCATTATATTCACTGTTTCTCATTATCATTCTCAGAAGGAAGGAATTAGAGGCAAAACTCACCTTGGCCTTTATCAGCAGGGTTGTTCCACAGCACAACGTGAGACAGGTTAGGCTGAGCCCCCTGTTTCATCCACACCTCCAAAAGGCATTGGGTGTGTATTGAGTCAGTGGTCCTAACTCTCACACCATTCTCCTATACCTCTGCTTCATCACACATCTGATGGGGTGAGAGTTAGGGCCGGCAACCCCAATGTGCACCCCGATGCTGGTTGGGGGTGTGGACAGGGAGGTCCAGGGAGCTTTCAACCCTAACACTCGAATTTCCTCACTTTTGTCAATGTGGAACAAACTGTAAATAATGCATTAAATGGAGTTTTTGTCATATATATATATATATATATATATATATATATATATATATTATGGCCTGGATATTCAAAGAGGTTGCACCTGGCACAACAGAGTTGCACTGGTGCAACCCCACATTGTGCCCTGGTGGGATATTGAAAGGGCTGCCAGGCACAGCGCAAATCCCAATGCACCAGGGCACAATGTAATGGTATGCAGTGCAGATGCAGGGGGCATGCTCATGCATGCATGGCATGTCTTGATATTCAGCCCAGGATGTGTGGCTCATTTGCTGCCACAACTCTGCAGTGTGCTGCACAGGGGGGCTCAGAGTTGAGCCCTGGAAAAGAGGGAACAAATCCTGGCCACCCACAGGTGGGCTGCTGTATTGCATGGCACAACACAGCAGCCGCCAGATGTGGGTGGCCACCTGCCCACCCAGAACACCATCAGCGAGCACCTGCAAACCCCTGGTTGGCTAGTGTTTCCCCCTCCCACCTGATTCCCTAAGGTATGTGTCAATGACCATCACTGGTGATCTAGTGGTCCCCCCAACCCGATCCACCAAGAAATTAAAAAAATACATTCCTGGTGGTCTAGTGGAACCTCCTTGCCCATTGCTGCAATTGCAGTACAGTTTTTCAACCCTAACACCAAATTTCCTCACTTTTGTCTCTGTGGAACAACCCTAACTGATGCATTAAACAGAGTTTTCCTCTAATTTCCCTTCTTTCTGAGAATGAGGATGGGTCTTGTCACATAGTAACAGGAACACCAAAGTAAATGCAAGCACCACAGTCACGCACATGGTAACAGAAACATAAATGGTAAAGCAAACATTAATAGAAAAGCAAGTGTAAAGTGACTCCCGAAGTGAACAGTGACACAAACGGACACACAAGCGCATATGAAAATGCAACTGGTAATGTACTCAGTGACAGAAGTGGTATTTTAAATGCAAATTTTAAGTGTCACAGCAAAAAGAATGCAAAAGGGAACAGAAATGGAAACGCAAACGCAAGCGCACACATAAATGCAAACCGTAATGCGCACGGGCATGGTACCACAATTGTAAATGCAAATGATACAGTTAACATGAAGAATAATGCCAAAGGAAACAGAAATGGAAATGGGATCAGAATCGTGTACTGAAAAGCAAACCGTAACGCACACGGGCACAGTACCGCAATTGTAAAAGCAAATGGTAATGGTAACAGCAACAATAATAGCAAATGAAACAGAAATGCAAAAGAAAACACAAGCACATAAGGAAATGCAAACCGTAATGTGCATAAGCACAGTAACACAGTTGCAAACACAAATGGCAACAGTAACAGCAAGAAAGGGGCAAAACGAAAGAGAAATGGAAACTCAAATGAAAGGGCTGCTGGAAACGCAAATGGCAATGCACATGGTGACACAAACTACAACGCAAACACAAACAGTAGTGGAAATGCAAATGGTAACAGTAACGCAAATGCAAGAGCAAATGAGAAAGCAAAGAGTAACACATACAGTGGCATACACGGGAACAGTAACGCAAAGAGGTACATAAACGCAAGTGCAAACAGTAACTAACAGTATCGGAAGCACACACCATGTTTTTGCAAAACAGGTGCATTGAGAAACACAATGTGTACAAAGAATGTATGCATTTTAATGGGCATCGAAGCTTAAAATGAGCATTGGAAGTACTTAATTGCTAATATCTCATCAACCGCACGATATAGAAAAAAAATTTAAATTTCACAAAAATTATGATTTTCCTGGCTTGTTTTTTTTTTTAACTCGCAACAAAAAATCTGTATCTCACATTGTTTTCGAGATATGAGCCCCAAAAGGTGCGGCGTACACCACCATGTTAGTCTATGGGAAAAAATGCAAACTTCGGAGTACCGTAACTTGGCAGCCATGCAATATTTTTTCACCAAACCACCAAAAGACACATCTGTGAGATGTTGGCTGTGTTCCCTTCAAATGTCAGCTCAAAAACCAAACTGTTCTTCTGCAGCAGGCTGGCAAAGAACTCTTGTCATTTTGGCCATAGTCTGGAAAAGTAGTGTCGCAATTTGCAACACCTTTCACAAATTTTGTGAAAGTGTCGTGGGTGCGACACCACTTTACAACACTACTTTTTCCAGAAATTTGAAAAACATATTTCTGGAGTGTTTAACCCCAAAATAAAGACATGGCTAGCAACCTCAAGGTCCGACTAGACGAACAGAAAAATAATTGTGTCCCTAGATGGTCCCAAATTTAAATGCCAAGCATTTCTGTGATCACTAACTGAAAAAAAAATGGCTGACTCACAACAGTACTGGGGTAATTTGTGACACTAAAAATTGCATTTGCGAAAGTGGTGCACTTTTTGTTTACTTTTCCCATTGACTTATAATGGGAACTTGTTTTTTGAATAACTTTTGAACCGTTTAATTTTTTTTCATGAAATCTTGAAAGGCACATCAGGGACACTGGCCGCACATTACCTGAAGTTTTTGGACTAGTCGTGCAAACTCTGCGACCTGTAGGTGAGAACAAAGAATTCACAAAAAAGCATAAACGCACATTTTGTTGGTGCTTAACAATTCCACAGCTGTACGTCTGACCAGTACAAAACTTGGTAGTTCCCAAGATCTACCCTGCCCAATCATGCATACCACATTTCAGGCAAATCCGTTGAACGGTGGCAAAGTTATTAAGGTGCAAAGTTTGACCCTTTAACCTTAAAATGGCTCCTCAACCCTAACTATATATATATATATATATATATATATGTATATATATTAGAGGCAAAAAACTGTTTAATGCATCAGTTAGGGTTGTTCCACAATGGCAAAAGTGAGGAAATTCAGTGTGAGGTTGAAAACCCTCCTTGCACCCCCTCAGCACACCAGCCAGCACAGATGGCATTAGTCATTCCTAACCTCACCCCATCACATGCATGAACAAGCTGAGGCATAGGAGAATGGGATGAGAGTTAGACTGATGACCCCAATGCACACCCTGATGCTGGTGGGGGGAGCGTGCTGAGGGGTGCAAGGACGGTTTTCTACACTAACACTGAATTTCCTCATTTTTGTTGCTGTGGAACAACCCTAACTGATGCATTAAATGGAGTTTTTTTGCCTCTAATTTCCCTTCTTTTTGAGAATGAGGACTACAAATAGTGAATGGAATGCGGTGGTGGGAGCGCGGGTCCCACCACATGATGTCTTGTTACATACTAACAGTAACTGCAATGCAAACGCAAGTGCCGATGGTTACGCACATGGTGACACAAACGTAAATGGTAAAGCAAACATTAATAGAACCGCAAGCACAAAGTGACGCCGAAGTTAACAGTGACGCAAAGGGAGATGCAAATGCATATGGAAACACGACTAGTAACATAGACAGTGATGGTACCTGTATTGTAAATGCAAATGTTAAGTGTTACAGCAATAAGAATGCCAAAGAGAACAGAAAAGGAAACATAAACACGAGCATGTATGAAAACGCAAAGTATAATGCGCATGGTGACAGTACCACAATTTGAAATGCAAATGATAATGGCAACAGCAAAGCTAATGTCAAAGCAAACAGAAATGGAAATGCAAGCATGTACAGAAGCACAAACAGTAACACACACGGTCACGGTGATGCAATTGTAAATGCAAATCGTTATGGTAACAGCTAATATAACGCCAAAGGAAACAGAAATGGAAGTGCAAATACAAGCAAGTACAGAAACACAAACCGTTACATGCAGGGGCATGGTACCACAATTGTAAACACAAATAGTAATGGTAACAGCAACAATAGCACCAAAGGAAACAGAAAAGGAAATGCAGGTGTGTATGGAAATGCAAACTGTTACACACAGGGGCACGGGAATGCAATTGGAAATGCAAATGATAATGGTAACAATACCGATGATGCAAAATGAAAGTGAAACGGAAATGCAAATGTAATGGTGGCTGCAAACGCAAATGGTAATGTGCATGATGACACAAACCAAAATGCTAAAACAAACAGTAGTGGAGATGCAAATGGTTACAGTGATGGAAACGCAAGTGCAAATAAAAACACAAAGAGTAATGCAGATGGTGGCATATACGGGAACGCTAACACAAACGGTTATGGAAAGACAAGCATGAAGCCAACGTGTAACAGTAAGTGGACCGCACACAACATTTTTCCCCAAAAGCTCCATTGTAAAACACAGTGAAAACAAAGAATGTATGCATAATAATGGGCCTTGAAGCAGAAAAGGAGCAGTTGTAATACTAAATTGCTAATATCTCAGTAACCATATGACGTAGAAAAAAAATTAAAATTTCACATGATTCATCATTCATGAGTTTCCTGGTTAGGTTTTCACTAAATGTAATATATCTTTATATATATATATATATATATATATATATTTAGAGGCCCAGATATTCAGACTGTGCAGGGCAGTGGCGCAAGCCTGGGTGCAGCACAACTGGGATGTGTCGAGGCCAGAACCAGGTGATAGTCAATGGTGATGCTCCATGACACAGCACCGTTAAATATGGCAAGGTCAGTGCACATACTGTGCATGGCACAGTGGCACTGCACTGGCACAAGCCACAGATAGGGGCCACAATTCTAGGAAAGTTACGCCTGGCATAACAGCACTTGCACCAAGTAAAATGGCACAAGTTGCAACTTACATCAGCAGTTGCGACTTGCGCGATTCTACAAAGTGGCCTTCAACATGTCGTAGGCCACTAGCGCTGAACAGCTGTTTTGCCAGCAGTTGTGCCATAAATCCCCTGCGACATGGTGTTATGAGGTTTACAGCAGCAGTTGTGCCCAATTCCAGAAGGGCAGCAACAAAGACCCCAATGTTAGGATTCAACAAGAACCCCTGTAGGAGAACCGGCAACGTAAGTTACACCTGCATTTAGCTGGTGTAACTTACATATGTCCTCTAAGGGTCCTGGAGAACCCAGTCCACATGCCCTCCCTTGCCCTGATCACCACCATTGGTGCCCCGAAATGGGCATTGCACACATTCCAGCCACATCCCATGTACTGTCCATGCCTCCCCCATACCCGCATACAGTAAAGGCCCCACAGGGATGCCCACACCAACTGCCCTGACTCCCTTTGTAATTAATGCCCCGCTGGGCTGCCCACACCCCCAGCCCCCCAAATCCCCTGTTGTAAAATGAATTTCTGAGCACATCTTTCCAGAAAGGGCTCCTACTGAACTCAGTCAGTGGCTGGCCGTGGAGGTAAGAGGTGGGCTTTGCCAGTCACTGGCTGGGGATGGGTGGGGGGTGCTGGGTGGGCTGGCACAGCTGTGTGGGGGGCCACTAGACTACCAGGGATTGTCAGGGTATTTGCCACATTTGCAGCTGGTGACTCTGGGGTCAGGGCATGGGCGGAGGGATAACAGTGCTGCCCTGTGGGGCATTTTACAATGGGGGATTCGGAGTGCTGGGGTTGTAGGCAGCTCTGTGTGGCATTATGTACACTGGGATTTGGGAGGGCAGAGGAGTGGGCAGCCCTGCGGGGCAGTATGTACACTGGGATTTGGGGGGGCAGAGGAGTGGGCAGCCCTGCAGGGTTCTACATGAACACTACGTGGGGTCACTAGATGTGGGCAGCCCTGCAGAATGCTGAATGTGGCTAGCTGGGAATGTGGGGCACTTGCATTTTGTGTTGTGGCTATTGATATGCTCACCAGGTGCACCCTCTGTTCAGCATACCTGGCCGCATGTCGCAAATCACAGGACTTACCTGCGGAGACCCTGCCCCTTCCAGAATAGGGCACAGGGTTAATGTCACAGTTGTGGGTGGTGCAAGTTGTGTTTGGCACTGACTTGTGCCACCCTTCTTGAATCGGGATCAGGGAGCAAGGAGATGTGTCAGCGCAAGTGTAGTTGTGCTAGGCACATCACCCACAATATTCAACAGAGGGCATGCAAATGAGGCCATAAACTATGCAAGGTGCAAATGGGGCCATTTTCATGTCATTATGGCTGATTTGCATGCCTTGCGCAGGGTAGCCCGGTGACTTGCTCCTGGTGCCCTGCACAGCATGATGTATGCAGTGGGGCTCCTGGGGCAACCCCCATCCCATAGCTGCGAGTGCAGTATATGTCAAACATAGATATCCCTGGTAGTCTAGTGGAACTCCCCTCCTGAGTCCCCCATTCCCGAGATATGTATATATGACCAGCCCTGGTGGTCTACTGGTCCCCCACCCGATCCCCGAGAAATGTGAAAAGACCTTTCCTGGTGGTCTAGTGGAACCCCTGCCATTGCCGTGATCACGGTGCAGATCTCTCAAGAATTCCATGGTGATCCAGTGGCACCCCCACCCTCCCACCCACACCAGACCCTTGCCCACCCTGTTTCCCCATCATTGGCAGGTGACTGCAACCCACCTGCCTACCGCCCAGCTGCCCACTGAATGACAGGTACAGTATGGGCTGTAAGCCCATTGGTCCCCAGTGTGTGGAAATCTAACTCTGCATTCACTCCCAACCCCCCCAGCACCACACACACAGACACACACACACATGCAAGTGGAGGGGAGGACCAAGGCAACACGACCAATCACTGACAACCAGCAGCAGGTGACAGAAATAAAATACAACTGTCAAAATGTACTGCAAGACATCCCCACCACGCCAGACCAGATATTGCATACTCAGTGTAGATCCACAACAAAACTGAGGTCATGTACACAAATGGTATGCATCCCTGATTACAGGTGCATACAAGTTACCACACTTAGGGGTTGCATGCATTACCTACCAACCAGGTACTGCAATCTGAGTGGAGAGCCATGGCTACACTAAGGCCATGCACATCTATGGTATATCTCCCTGACTTCAGGTACACACAAGTTAACACGGTTATGAATTGAAGGACCTCTGCCAGGCAATGCCACCCCCCCAGAGCAGGTACTGCATACTGAGAGGAGAGGAGAGGCACAGCAACAATAAGGCCATACACATTAACAGTGCACCTCCCTGATTGCAGCAGCACAGAACTTACCACACTTAGGAGTTGCACAGTGTCAACCAGGCAATGCACCCCAGACCACTTACTGCATCTTGACTGGAGAGCCACTGCAAAACACTCTATAATTCAATCAGTCTGTCACACTCATACCATCATATATACAAAAACCATCAAAAATATAAACATAAATTAAAACAAAACAAAAATATTATAACAAGGGCACTGATTTCCCAACCAATCTCTCACCTTGGTTGGGGTACAGTAGATAAAATAATCACAAAATATCAGAAAATAACCAAAACAAAATACAAAAACAAAAACAAAAGGGCACTTTCACAGTCTAACAGATTAAGGTTTTACACGAGGTCCCTGCACCCTTATTGGTACCCTCAGAGGTACACCATAGACAGCTAGTGTTTAGACACATGTTATACTAACATATAGGGCTAAGGGCATCTACCGTATAAGAGTAGATGTCAGGATACGTGCGCATATTATTGTACTACACTTTGCTTGCTAATACATATATACTCTTCTATGTATTTTCTGTGTATTTATTACTTATAAGATGCCAGAACACCTGTGTCCTTGGAATAATTATAATAATTATAATATGTAGTCGGCATTGCCACCTTTCGGTGATTTGTACTACTACACTGAGTTATGTAAGACTCTGTATAAGAATTCTTTTGTTTCACAAAGTGATGACTACTACAGAATTGTATAATGTTATCTTGGACTATGGAACCTCCTCTAATTTAGCCAGTAGGGCCCATCTCTGTAACTAGAAATGTTTCTATCTTACAGTAACTATAGTAATTATCATAGGTATATAATGTGATACACTAAGTCTTGTACCTCGGAGATCCCAAGAAACACAAAGAAACCTCGAGGTATAGGAAAAGTTTAGCACTGGCTCCCGGTTCATATTGGTAAGAACTGCTCAGGGCAACTGTGATTTTATCCTTTTTGGTAGTAATAAACAAGTTTATTACTCTAATACAACGTGTCTGTGATTACTTGCGTTCCCAACATTGCCAAGAACCTGAAAATGAGGTTTAGACCTCCTGACAATTGGCGACCGCTTGCAGGCAATATTTGGTGTTTGTAAGCTTTCACTAGTTGCTACAACTTTTCCCTTCCCAATGGGGACAGTAGGTGTACATTTCCGTATCACCTCTCCCGTTTTCAAACCAGTTTGTAGGTACTTACAAAGTCTGGCTGTTTTTCTCGGCTGTGGTCGATGCCAACTCTGCTTTGAATTATAAACCTACAAATGCTACAGTAGCCTGACTGTGTATAACGTGCTCTTGCTGTGGATCGATACATTGCACGGCACCCTTTTCACAGTTTGATTTTTTGTTCCCTCCCACACAATGGCCACCATATCAAATATCTGTGCAGAACTGAGACTTGATGTTTTCAACTTCCTTACTTCCCATGGAAGATGGGCTGACTTCGCGTGGGATGCAAGTCAATCCAACAACCCTATACTGGGGATTTCAACCCAGTACACAGAGATGAGACAATTAACCAATAAGTGACATGCCAAAGGGCTGATGGTTGCGACTCTCTACACTGCTCTGGAAGCCTCCGAAGCGAGGTTTTGAACCCTTGATCTGCAGATTTCATCTCTTAAGCAAGAGATGGGTCTGCAGGAAATGGAATGCATTAGACTGCAGCAGAATTTGGAGTCTGACATTCAAACTCTGCGTAATGAAAAGGATTCACTTTTGCATCATTCAGCTTAAGCTGGAGAACAGTAACTTTGTATGTTGAAACAGGAGTGTGAAAGTTTGAGACAGGATAAGGGACAGGCATTGCATAAGAATGACTTGTTAAGTACTGCAAATGCACAATTGAGTGAGGAGATGGGAGAGTTATAGGATGAGATAAATCAGGTATGTAATGATTTAGATGTGGCTACTAGGGACAATCGCGAATTGAGCACCACGTATAGAGTGTTACAAAAGTAAATGCAGGATGAGGTGGATATGGATGTTGCAACTGTAAGTCATGCTGAATGTAAAAAAAAATGGTGAAACTGTACCATCAGTGGGAGGTTCTGGCTGGACATATTAAGGTGATAGGAGGTGCAGCCCCGGCCTTACACACGTCATCTGAGGGGGAGCTATCAGATGATGACATCTCTCAGTACAATGCCCAGTCACACCCCTACTATGGCCCAGAAACTCCACCCAGCCATTCACAACATGGCGGGTCCCCACTCCACCAACACCACGTCATACGTCAACGACATCTTGACACACATCATGGGAGACACCAACATGGTGGCACCCATGATAGGGGGGAGCAGGCCCAGGCCTGGTCCGAATGGCACCACTGATAGCCGTTATTAATGTGGAAGACAGGCTGAAGATAGAAACAATGATTGAGAATGCAATAGGTAATGTACCTCTTCCTGAGAGAAATAAATGGGCCATTAAAACCCAAATCAGACAGCTTCTACAGGAGGCTAGCACTCAGGATGACATTGTTCATACTGCGGCAGAGGCTGCAGCTTGGGCTGCCATAGACAGCGCCTGAGATAATCTACCTCTACCTGATCAGCCTAATAATCCCCTACAAATGGCCTATTCTGTTAAGCAAATAACTGACAGTATTTGTCGGATGAATCCATTTGACAACCTCAGCTGTCACTTGGAAAAGGTGCATTCTAAATGTGAGATGCTTAGCCTCGCTGCAGAATATCAGGTCCAGATACTATGCCAGACCATCGATCCTGGTTTGTGGGCTAAATTCCCCGATGCCATCCACCAGGATGGCAACGCTACCTTTGATGAGGTTGAAGCTGAGCTCATTTCTGCACACAGCCCAGGTATAGTAGGATTGATGCTTGCTCATCCTGTAAAACAGAATGCAAAGGAAAGTCCAGTGACTTACCACCAGAGACTCTGGATGGCCTACCCAGCAGGAAAACACCTGGCACAAGAAGCTGCAGATGTAGATCTTATTGAATATAAGACCCTGTTCCTTAGGAACATGATTCCTGCAGTACAAGAAAAGGTAGAGCCAACCACATACCCCAACACAGACAGGTTTGCTGATATCCTTCGGAAAACCAAGAGAGTTTACTAACTTTACATCCATGATCTGGGCTCCGGTTCCAAGAAAGTAGCCACTGTGGAGCTTATTCAAGAGGCCGCGATGCACTACATGGTGGAAGGGCAGGCACAACATCAACAGCCCCTCCCTGTAGACAACCAACACCCCCAACAGGCCCAACAACAACAACAACAACCACAACAGCAACAACAGCAATGGAGTGGGAACTGGAACTATCATAAGAATAAAAAACACAAGAACAAGGGCAAACCACAACAGCAAAGAATGGACCCTTCATATAGGGAGATAGCCAAAGAGAATCAGAAATTCAGAGAACTCCTGGGGCAAGTATGCTCTGTGGTGGATGCTGTTCTTGCTCACTCCCTTGTGGCTGTACAACCGGGGACCCAAACTTCAATGGGCCATGGTGACACCAGAAGTACAGGCCTGAAACTGGAAGCTCCTCCCCATGCAGCATTAGTGCAGCACGGTGAAGTGGTTCAAAGGAGCCAGGCCCAACTTCTCCATGCCCCCAGCAGTACCGATTGACAATTACAGCCCCAGTCTGGATTGTAAAAAAGCTCATCTTGGATACAAATGGAAGACTCTGCACTGAGACTGAGATCAGGGGCCGCCTACTTGTAGTCTTATTAGATACAGGTGCAGCTGTGTCTGTATTACATGATGACCACCCGGACACATCCCCTTGGTCCACCGGATGGAGGACCAACATGTCAGGAGTGGACAGTACTAGGCTACTTGCATACTGGTCTCTACCCTTGCCGGTAGAGTTAAGCCACTTAAAGGCCTCACACACCTTCCAACTGATGGTAATGCACAATCACCCTAGTATCATAGAGATTGACTTCCTTGCACCACACGGCTGTGTGGTAGACTTAGCTAACATGCTACTGATACAATTTCAGGGTCAGTACCACACTATCTTGATTCCTGGTTCACACGTCATGGCAACTATATCTGCTAACAACAAAGAGTATGACGTCATACATTTGTTCAAACACCATGAGCTTTTCCCAAAGCTTCTCCCCATTTTACAATGGCATTTGGAAGCTTTTGCAATCAGCAAACATGACTGTGGCAGAATGCACACTGTTATCGAAGTGCCAGGCCCAGCACATAAGAGGCAAATGCAATATCCTTTCCCAGTTGAGGCCTTGCCTTCTCTCAGAGAAACAGTCAAGTCACTTCTCAAGCAAGGGGTAATCAGAATGTGTGTTTCTACTGCTAGTTCCCCAGTGTGGCCTGTGAAAAAACCCACAGGTGCCTGGAGACTTACTATTGACTACAGGAAATTGAACCAAGTCACCCCCAGTTGTTCACCAACTGTAGCCTCCTCACGTGGTGTGCTACAACTTTTGACCCCTGATCTAAAATGGTTCAGTGCCCTGGATATCTCCAATGGTTTTTGGTCATTACCATTGGCCCCCAAGAGTCAATATAAGTTTGCCTTCACCTTCGAAGGAAGACAGTATACATGGACGTGCTTACCACAAGGATTCCATAACAGCCCGTCCCTGTTCCATCTGCATATGACAGACACCCTTGAGGATTTCTCTACTCCCCAATGTCTCTTGCAATATGTGGACGATCTGTTGCTGGCAATTGCCACACAGGAACAACACTTGGATCTCTTGGACGAACTATTGACTCTCATTCAGAAAGCAGGCTAAAAATGCAATACAGCAAAAAGTACAAATATGTCAGAAAGATAGTACTCTTTCAGGGTCTAAAAATAACTGACCAAGCTCATAGCCCTACCTGGAAGAAGACTGCAAGACTTGCCATTGCCTATCAGCATGGCAACTCTTCGATGGTTTCTAGGTATGGTGAACTATTCAAGCGATTTTATCTGTGATTTTGCTCAGAAAACTGCTCCTCTGTATAAGCTATTGAAAAAGGAAATGTTATGGACTTGGAGCCCTATACATACCCAGGCTGTGACATCACTGAAGCAAGCCTTGGCCTCCGCCTCAGCTCTGGCCAACCCCAATCCATCACTACCGGTCCATCTGGAATGTGCCACCTCTGACATTGCCATGTCAGTAGTGCTGACTCAGAAGGTTCACAACACCCTGAGACCAACTGCATATGCATCACAGCTCTTGTAGTACAGCCTTTGCAAAAGGAACCTTCTGGCCACCTACTGGGCTGTCAAGCACTTTCTGTATGTCACTGGGTACTCTCCACTGATTATCAACACCAACCACACACCAACTACCTTTCTGCTCTCAGATAGAGTCAAGGATGGGTCAGTCTTTAATACCAGGCTGACACACAGGTCACTTCTCCAGGATAGAGACATATAGGTGCACCCATCAAAAATTCCATCTATGCTGGCTCATGGACTCCTCTTCTAAGGAGAACCCCATGACTGTACACTGCAGTCACCTGATCTTCCAGATCCAGGCCCTTTCCTCCCTGCCATGCCACAAATAATTGACAACACCTCTTTGTGTCATATCTTTACTGATGGTTCAGCATCCCACTATCAGGGAGAACAAATTTCAGGGATGGGCATTCTAGTGATTTACCCTTAATGGAACACTGTTAAAATCTCTAAGCATTGCAGTGTCGCCTCATCACAATATGCAGATATGGCAGCGGTGGCCTGTGCTCTACAGTTCATCCAGCATGGGACCGAGGACACCATCATTTTTATAGACTCTAATTGGGTTTGTTGTTCTCTTACAGAATTTCTTCCTTTTTGACAGAAGAACTCATTCCTCTCTTCTGATGGCAGCCAAGTGAAGTACAAGGAATTGGTAATATACATACATTCACTGGCACAAAAATTTGCACACAAACACTATGTACACAAAGTTAAAGCTCACTCTTTCCATGATCCCTATCATGCCTTTAATGACACAGCAGATACCTTTGCCAAGAAAGCGGCCCGAGGGGGAGGCACATGGATGATGGACCATCCAGAGGCCAATGTGGCCATACATGTTGCTGCACTCAGGAAAAAACCTGCACCCTTTTCCCCCTTGGACCTCTCAGCAGCCCAACAAACTGATGCTGTACTCAAAGAGGTGTTCAGATTCCTTGCCAAGAGTACCAAAGAAAAACTTCCCACACATTACCCCTATCGGAGGCATGAAGGTAAGTTATGCTTGTCAACAGATGACAAGCTCATCTGATACCAGCCAGATGATCCTACTACCAAGTTGCAGGTGGTCCCCAGACACCTTAGGTCTGAATCCACTGGTGGGCACCAGGGAGTGGAAAACACCCTTCAGAGGCTTAAGACCACTGCCTGGTGAACTGGTATCACCAAAAATGTCAAACAGTACCTAGATAACTGCCTTGTTTATGTGCAAAACAACCCCATCCCTACCAAACAAAATGACAAACTTTTACCACATTAACACTCTGTCCCTTGGCATGCCATACAGGTTGATTTCATTGGTCCCTTAACCAATACCAGCAGAAATAACAAGTATAGTCTTGTGGTGACTGACCTCTTCTCCAAGTGGGTTGAAGCTTTCCCCACTAAAACATGCACTGCTAAAACCACTGCCAAAATCCTGGTGGAACAAATTTTCTCCAGGTGGGGTCTACCTCTTAAGGTAGACTCTGACAAAGGAACCAGTTTTACAGGTGAGTTAATAAAAGAATCTCTTGAACTCCTTGGAGTTCAACAAAAGTTCTACATACACTACCACCCCCAATCTTCATGTCAAGTAGACAGAGCCAACAGACAGATTAAGCAAATACTTTCCAAATTTATTGAGGACAATCCCAAAACTTGGGATTCCCTACTACCGTTACTCCTTATGGCAATTAGGGGCACACCCTCAGCCACCACCCAGGTCACACCCTTTAAGGTGATGACTGGAAGACAGATGAGATTACATAAACACCTGTTATTTGACTTGCACACTCTCACTGCAGACCGTGTGTCTGTAGATCAATATGTGGAAACACTCAGAAAAGACCTCATACACACACATTTGTATGCTGCTAACTGCATGGGTAAGGCCCAGCAACAATCCAAAATACAGTTTGACAAGCACGCACAAGAAGTGGATTGGCAGGTTGGAGATAAGGCAATGGTGCCCTGATTTGCACATACCACCCATTCCTTCTCCAATAAATGGGAAGGCCCATACCCCATTGTCAACAAGCTCAGTCCAGCAGTCTATTAAGTTAGACTCCTGCACAATAATAAACTTACTGACAAATGGTTACGTGCAAACCAGCTGAAACTGTATAAAGGAGTTTAAATTACTTTTTCTCACCCCATTGGGTGGAATAGTACTGATTTACTAATGTTTGATTTTCATTTTCAGATACACTGACAAGATGGCTATCTTGTTCCACTATTTCCTTATCTCAGGAGTTATCCCCTGCATTCAAGGCATGGTACTGAACCTCGTACCACACCTTGATCATCCAGCATCTCCTTCAAAGAGAGTATCCATCAATATACCCGATAGTCTGATTACTGTCCAGGAAGGTTCAGATGCTTACCTCACTGCCTCAGTTGTCACTCCTGATAAATCTACCCTACAAACTGAGTGGTAAACCACATTGCAAGGACAAATTCTTTCTGTGGCCAAACTCTCCAAAGGAACTTTCCAGGGTTGGCTCAATGCTAAATTATCCCCAAATGGCTCTCTGTGCTTGCTACAAACTGCTGTTAGACATTCTGGTTTATACAATATTACTGCCTTAATTGATCCTTCATATTGTAATTCTTTGTCTAAGGATACTGCTGAAAAATGTTGTGCTGTACACCACATGGCTTCTACAGCCATGTGTCTCTCTGTGTTACCACCCACTGATAAACAGCTTTTGGAAGGTCCAAAGCACACCCCTGGTCCTCGCAGTGGTTTAACAGCAAATGCCTTCCCTGGTTCATTGATTAATAATTTACAATCTATGCATATACCTGTGTTGTTTAACCTTACTTACTGGAATATGAAAGAATTTGGTATGTGTCACAATACTAACACATCAGCATTTTATAGTTGTTTATTGCTTGATAGTTTAGCTGCATTTCAGATTCACACTCAGGACCCTATTGCCCGGGTCCATACTGCCGAACATAAAGGCAACTTCAGGAGAAAACTCAATCCTAATGATAAAAGTCATAAACGTTAACACGTGTGAAGTTGACAGTTCTGATGTCACAGGTGCAACAGGTACTGTCACAGGCCTTTTTGGTACGGCTATGACTATTTGGAATAAAGCAGACATTGCTGCTATCAAATCTCATTCTGCCAAATTTCAGACTGGTTTGTTCAATAATATACTACCCCCTTTATTGCATGGAGTGGATGGCCTTAGTCAGGAAGAAAGATGCACTGTATACAATATGCACAACATTGCTAAAGCATTCCCATACTCTAAAGACAAGATTAACGCTCTCATTGCACAGAATAACAAAGAAGCAGATAAACAATACATTGCTAGATAAAATTCTGGGCTCAGCCCATGGCTCATACATTATCACTACCATAAACAATCTCTTCTGTGATCTCAAATCTGGAAGAATCCCTGATATCATACATGACAGACATATTTCCAAATGGTATTGTCCATGATATAAAACCTCTAGCTGTTTTGCTATATGTATGCAACAGTCTCTAACCATTTCTCTTTCTACAGCTAGACACCTGGGTTTTGTGACCAGACACCCTAACACTGGTCCTTGTTTCACTGCTAAGAAACGTTCCATAATAGATAAAATGTTTGTTTCGTTTACTGTCTCTTTACCACCGTTTGATCCCACTACAGCCGTGTTCGACAAGCTTGCACTGGTACACTCCATTGGGCACCTTGATGAAGAAATCTAGAGAGAATGTCTGCATCTTCCACCTCTACTGTGTTTTCCATCCTTTTCTGGACACCTGGGTCGCTCCACACACAGACTGCAGTGCAAAGAAGCAAAATATTTACTTGTGTCGATGTGATGTATTTGATGTTATTCAACCTGTCTGTGGTTGTTCTCCAGATAGCATTGATTGGACTTTTACCATGGATGATGACATCAGCACAAATGGCACAGATTTCTCAGACTCAACATTGGCTCTGGATAAACTTTATCAATCTTATGGTGAGGAGATTCATCGCTTGTCAACACGGATTTCCAAGACGACCTAAACCTGCCCAGTACAGTTGCAAAAGTGAAGACTCCCTACTGTTTGCTCTCAGTATAATTCTGATGGGGAGTATTGTGTGGTAACTAATTTCAAAAGCTATACTTATGGATCTGAAACATATGTTATTGATTTCCTCAATTTCTGTTTTGTCCCACACCAGAAAACTGTTATTGGACATACCATTATAACCCCGCACCCCTTATCGATGCAGACATCATTGATGGTAACCCGATTATCTGTTCACACTCTCTGAATATTTACCATAATTTAATGTACACATAGATCCACTCACACTTACATTAAAATCACTTTTAGACAGGAAAGATACACATCTAATCCACATCAGCAATAATATGACCAATGTCAATGGTCATTCATTAATTAATGATGGTGATATGAATGATGCATTGACTAACACCTGATTAGAAATTACTTTTAAAGGTTTTATTATCATACAAGCATGTGTAATATTTTTCTTGATTATAATGCTATGCTGCCTACAGCACACACTGCACCAACACTGTGAGCAGCTCGAGTTCCTTCACAAAGCTCATGCATCGGGTTTGTAATCGACCACTGCTCCCTGTCCTTTCCCCAGATTTGCCTGTGTTGCCCTTGGAGGCAACAAGGGGGGGATGTTACATGAGGTCCCTGAACCCTTATTGGTACCCTCAGAGGTACACCATAGACAGCTAGTTTTTTAGACACATATTATACTAACATATAGGGCTAAAGGGCATCTACAGTGGAAGAGTAGATGTCAGGATACATACGCATATTACTGTAATACACTTTGCTTGCTAATACAGATATACTCTTCTATGTATTTTCTGTGTATTAATTACTTATAAGATGCCAGAACACCAGTGTCCTTGGAATAATCATAATATGTAAGTCGGCATTGCCACCTTTCAGAGATTTATACTACTACATTGAGTTATGTAAGACTCTGTATAAGAACTCTTTTGTTTCACAAACTGGCGACTACTACAAAACTGTATAATGTTATCTCAGAGCAAGGAGCCTCTGCTAATTTAATCAATAGGGCTCATCTCTGTAACTAGAAATGTTTCTATCTTACAGTAGCCATAGTCATAATCATAGGTATATAATGTGATACACTAAGTCTTGTATCTCGGAGATCCCAATTTGTTGTTGCAGTCCTTGATCTGTAGAACTCTCCACAATTGCAATTGGAAGAAAAGGCTGCAGGTGCAGCTCATGTAGTTCTAGCTGCTGGGGGTTGGATTTAAAGGCCAGAAGAGAGGAGCTTAGGGAGCTGTTCATTTCCCTTATAAGTTTACAGTGTTGTACTGCACCTAGTAACAGGGTTACCGGTGTACTATGGGACTGTATCTAAGATTAGTGGGTGACCTGATTAGGCAGTAGGGTTGTATCTTGGACTGGGGGAGCCTGGTGGCTCACCCAAGGAAACCTACTTGGAAGGGGATGGAACCACATGGCATTAGGGACGGCATCTTTGGGAGGGTGGTGGGGCACAGGGTGTGGAGCAGCCATGATACTGGACTGGGCTTGAAGTTTGGTGGTTGCCCAGTGTGCTACCAGCTGGCACAGCTTAGGGAGGAGGTTGCGGGGATTAGGAGACAGCTGAGGGTAGGGGGGAGGTATGGTTGGGGAAGGGGCAGGGGATCTCCCACAGGGTTTCACCAAGCACTGGGGGCAGTAGCATAGGCAAAGGAGTGCAGGAGAATACTCAGGGGTCACATAGGGACCCTGGCAGAGGGGTCCAAAAGGACACTACCAAGGAAGCAGGCAGGTAACTGGAGACCCTCACAAAGGAGGGACAGAGGGACAACATTCTCAGGGAAGTAGGCAGATGGCCAGGTCTGGACAGAAGGAAGAAAGGCGGGGAGGTGGATCAGATCTTACACTCAGTAACTGCTTCAATTCTCTTCTTCTGCTCAAGGATGAGGGGGGTGATGTAGCCATGACAGGGGTGGTTAGAGATGTAAAGGGAGTGGGAGGCAGGAGGCAGGGGCCAGATAGCAGGAAGAACAGGGGGGGAACCTGGAATGCAGGAAAATGTGGGGAGCAGTGAATCAGAGCAGGAGGGGCAGGGGAAGAGGGAGGAAAGCACAAGGAGAAGGACCAGTTGGGAGGAAAGGTAAAGGAGAAGGACCAGAAGTACAAGGAGGATTTAGTAAAGGGAGCTGAGGGTTTAGGCAAGGGAACACAACAAGCAAGGAGGGACTAAATGAAGACAGCAAGGAAGGGAGGATGAGCCAGGCTAGTTTAGCAGATGGGGGAGAAGGACCAGATGTGAGCAGTAAGGGGGGAGTGAGCAAGGTACAGAAGGATACTCAGGAGGAGGAGAGGCATAGGATTGGAGGGGAGAGGGTGGTCAGGGTAAATAAGGAGGGGGTGGCATGTGGCACCCAGATAGCGGGAGGAACAACAAGCCGGCTGGGTGGAGGGGCTGGTAGAAAGGATGAGGGACATGGAAGGGGGGGAATGGAGGAAAAGGAGCGGTCAGAGTGCTCCTGTTGGGGGATTCTATGATCAGGGGTATCAAATGGGATAGGGAGGGAGAAGCCTGGTCAGTTAGAACAAAATGCTTCCCTGGACTAACGGTGCACAGGGCTAAGCATGAGGTATATCAGCTGGCAAAAGATTGCGGGGGTTCCCCGGACATACTGGTCCACCAGGGTACAAATGACATTGAGGGAAATAGCGAGCTAGAGATACAGGCAAGATTCAAGGAGCTTGCCAGGGTCTGTCATGACATAGGATGCACAGTTTCCTTCTCAGAAATCCTGCCGGTGCCTAGGGCTAGTGGGGAGCACAAAAGGAAGATTAAGGAGATAAACCAGTGGCTCAGGGAGTGGTGTGAGGCAAGAGGGTATGGGTTGATTGAGGATTGTGGGGAGACCTGGGAGGATAAGGAACTGTATGCTAGAGATAGACTTCATCTCAATTTGGAGGGGAAGGGAATCCTTAAGTTGAAAATAGAGGGGTTCATTGGTGAAAAGTGGGGTTTAAACTTATGAAGGGGGGAGGGATGGGAGAAAAGGCTGTCAAGGGGGTGCCGATAAAGGAGGGACTCTGTCTCCACCCCCCTGGGGAGTTGGAGGATTGTGGGAAAAGGCCGACTGGTAAAGTGCAGACCAGGGGAAAACAGAATCCCCATGGGAACATGAGCAGGGGAAATGGAAGTATAAGGAAAGGGTGGAAGGTAGTCCTGCTAAATGCCAGGAGCTTGGGAAATAAAATGCCTGACCTCCAGGTGATGCTAACTGAGGGAGCAGTGGATGTGGCAGTGGTCACTGAGACCTGGGCCACTGCAGGACACGACTGGGACCTGAACCTAGAGGGTTACACTATGTTCAGGAAGGACAGGGGGGAGGGAAGGGGAGGAGGGGTAGCAATGATAGTCAAAAACTGCATTGGCATAGGGAGAGTAGAGGTGGCGGAGGGAACCGTGGAAGTGATTTGGGTCACCTTGATAACAAGGGGGGACAAGAGAGTAAAAATAGGAGTGGTGTAGAGACCCCCTGCCCTGGCGGAGGAGCTGGAGGAGAGTCTGGTGGCAGATGTTGGGAGACACTGCAGACTGGGCAGAGGAACGACAGTGGTGTTGGGGGACTTAAACATGCCAGGAACAGACTGGGAGACTATGACATCTTCAGTGACCAGGGAACAGAGTTTGTTGGATGTCTTTCAAGATGCTTTCCTAACTCAGCAGGTGGGGGAACCGACCAGGAAGGCATGGGTACTGAATATGGTCCTGGCAGACAGTGACCAGATTAGAGGCCTGGAGGTAAGGGACCCATTGGCAGGGAGTGACCATGCCACAGTCTGGTTCTGCCTGGACCTAGGAGGGCTAGAAAGCTGCACAAAGACGGAGGTAACTGACTTCAGGGGAATGGATTTTAAGGAAATGGGAAGGATCCTTAAGGAGCATTTGGTTGGGATTGGGTCAGACATGGACGCTGATAGTAAGTGGGAAATCACCAGGAGAGAGGTGCAAGATGCTACCAGCACCTCTGCAAGAGTAAGACGAAAATGCGGTAGGGCCCGAAAACCCTGCTGGTGGACCAGGGAGGTCCAGGAGGTGGTGCAGGGAAAGAAAAGACAGCCTATGGCAATTCAAGTGCTCAAGGAGTGAAAGGGATTGAGGGGAGTATGAGCTGGTGGCTAGAAGAGCCACTAGGGTGGTGAGGGTGGCTAAGGCAAGGAAGGAGCAGAACCTGGCCAGGGAAATCAGGAGAGGGAACAAGGGGTTCTTTAGATACATTGGGGAAAAATGAAGGGTGAAGGGGCAGATTAGCAGGATTAAATCAGGGGAGAGATGGGCACAAGACCCAGGGAGCAGGCTGAGGTACTAAATGAGTGCTTCACCTCAGTTTTCATCAAGGAAAATGGGGGTGCTGCATCATACATGGGAGGAGACAGAGATACTGAGGAGGGGGGACCCTTACCGATCGGTGGGTCTGAGGAGAGGGGGAGGCATCACTGGCAGGAGGGGGGAGGGCTAAGCAGGGAGAACAGGTACTGGAAGTGGAAATCACAGCAGAGAGAGTGAGGGAAGCCATCAGCTCCCTTAAGATGGAGAAAGCACTGGGGCCAGATAAATTACATCCCAGAGTGCTGAAGGAACTTACGGATATCCTGGCGAAACCCCTGGTGGAGCTTTTCACAAATCTCTCTGAGGACAAGGTGGGTGCCCCAGGACTGGAAGTTGGCACATATAGTGCCTATCCACAAGGGGGGATCAAGGGAGGTGGCAGAGAACTACAGGCCTGTCAGCCTGACATCAGTGGTGGGCAAGGTGATGGAGGGCATTGTCAAGGAGAGGCTAGGGGGGACCTGGAAAAGTCAGGGTGCCTGGATGATAGACAGCATGGATTCATCTCAGGGAAATCATGTCAGGCAAACCTTGTGGAGTTTTATGGCTGGGTGATGAGTGCCTTGGACCTTGGTAGACTAGTGGATGTCCTCTTTCTAGACTTCAGCAAGACATTTGACTCTGTTCCTCATGTGGGCCTGTTGGATAAGCTGGGAGAAATGGGGGTGGGGAACCAGATGATCAGATGGATAGGCAATTGGCTCCAGGACCGGACCCAGAGGGTCGTAGTTGGCGGGATAGTCTCATCCTCAAAGAGGGTCATTAGTGGGGTCCCACAGGGATCTGTCCTTGGGCCCCTCCTGTTCAACACCTATGTCTCTGACATAAGGACAAGAATCAGGAGTGAGATGAGTCTCTTTGTGGATGACTCAAAACTGGGGGGCAGTGGTGGATGGGGAGGAGGGGAGGGTGGCCCTACAGAGAGACCTGGAGGCTCTGGAAAGATGGTCCAGAAAGTGGAAGCTGAGGTTCAATGCAGGGAAATGCAAGGTGCTCCACCTGGGGGCCAGAAACCCAGGCCAAGTGTACACCCTGGGGGTGGGGATGCTACAAGTCTCGATGGCTGAGAGGGACCTGGGGGTGGTGATGGATGTCAAAATGAACAACTCAGAGACTTGTAGGGGGCAGCAGCCAAGGCCAGCAGGATGCTGGGATGCATTGGTAGGGGGATCACCTCCAGAAGGAGGGAAGTGATGCTCCCCTCTGTATAACTGCTTGGTGAGGCCACACCTTGAGTACTGCATGCAGTTTTGGAGGCCACACTTAAAGAAGGACATTAAACTCCTGGAGAGGGTCCAGAGGAGGGCAAACAACATGATTTGGGGCTTGGGGGACAGGACCTATGAGGAGAGGCTTGAAGAGCTAAATATGTACACATTGGAAGAGAGAAGGGACCGGGGGGACATGATAGAGGTCTTCAAGTACATGAAGAGGGTAAATAGGGGAGGAACAGTCAGGGTGCTTCGAAGGAAGGAAGGAGGAGGGGGCCACTAAAGTGCATGGGTGGAAGCTGGAGGGGGGAAGATTCAGGGGAGAAAGGAGGCGGTGCTACTTCACTGAGAGGGTGGTGGAGCCAAGGAATGCACTGCCTAGGGGGCTGGTGGAGGCAGAGACGGTGGAGGGGTTCAAGAGGGGCTGGAACAGGTATAGGGGAAAGGTCCTGGAAGCAAAATCCAATGCAGCAAGAATATCCAAAACTGGGAAGGGAGAATCCAGAGAAGGTGAGGGGGGCAGCAAGGTCAGACCAAGGGTGGGGGCTGACCAATCGAGCAGACTCGAAAGACCGTTAGGCCTATTCTGCTGGCATTTTAGTATGTTAGTATGTTACAGTGGCAACCACTTCTCTCTAGAACCCTCTCCCTTTTGTAGTTGAAGTCCCTGCTCTGTAGAATCCTCTACATTTACAGTTGCAATCACTTCCCATTAGAATCCTCTCTCTCATTTGACATGGCAGTAACGGCTCTGTAGAACTCTCTAAATCTACAGTGGCAACCACTTATCTGTAGAATCCTCTCCCTTTTCTTGTTGCAGGGCCAGCTCTGTAGAGCTCTCTAAATTTACAGTAGCAACTATTTCTCTCTAGAACCCTCTCTCTTTTGTTGTTGCTGTCTCTGTTCTGTAGAACTCTTTACATTTACAGTGGCAAGCACTTCTCTCTAGAACACTCTCCCTTTGGATGTGGTGCACCTAGCTGTGTATAACTATGAATTTACAGTGGTAACAACTTTTCTCTAGAACCCTCTCTCTTTTGTTGAGGAGGTCCCTGCTCTCTAGTACGCTCTACATTTACAGTGGAAATCACTTTTCTCAAGAACTTTCTCCCTTTTTTTGTTGCAGTCCCTGCTCTGTAGAACTCTCTATGTTTACAGTGGCAACCTCTTCTTCCTAGAGCCCACTCACTTTTGTTGTGGCAGTCCCTGCACTGTAGAACTCATTACATTTACAGTGGTAACCACGTCTCTCTAGAACTCTATCTCTTTTGTTGAGGCAGTCCCTGCTCTGAAGAACAATCTACTTTTACAGTGGCAAACACTACTCTCTAGAACCCTCTCTCACTTGTTGTGGCAGCACCTGCTCTGTAGAAATGCCTACACTTACAGTGGCAACCACTTCTCTCTAGAAACCTCTCCCTTTTGTTGTGACAGTCCCTTCTCTGTAGAACTCTCTACATCAATAGTGGCAATTACTTCTCTCTAGAACCCTCTCCCTTTTGTTGTGGAAGTCCCTGCTCTGTAGAACTCTTTACATTTACAGTGGTAAACACTTTTCTCTAGAACCCTTTCCTTTTGTTATGGCAGTCCCTGCTCTGTAGAACTCTGTACATTTACAGTGGCAACCATTTTTCTCTAGAAACCTCTCTGTTTTGATGTAGAGGTCCCTGGTCCATAGAACTCTTTACATTTACAGTGTCAACCACTTCTCTCTATAACCCTCTCGCTTTTGTTGTTGCAGCCCCTCCTGTGTACATTTCGGTAGATTTACAGTGGCAACCACTTCTCTCTGGAACTCTCTCCCTTTTGTTGTGGCAGTCCCTGCTCTGTAGAACTCTATACAATTACAGTGACAACCACTTCTCTCTAGGACCCTCTCTCTTTTCGGGTGGCAGTCCCTGCTCTGAAGAATTATGTACATTTACAGTGGCATCTAATTCTCTCTAGAACCCTATCCCTTTTGTTGTTGCAGTCAATGCTCTGTAGAACTATTTACATTTGCACAGGCAAACACTTCTCTCTAGAGCCTTCCCTCTCATTTGATGTGGCAGTCCCTGCTCTGCAAAACTCTCTACATTTAAAGTCGCAGCCACTTATCTCTAGAACCCTCTCCTTTTTGTTGCTGCAGTCCCTGCTTTGTTAAACTCTTTACATTTACAGTGACAACCACTCCTCTCAAAGACCCTGACTATTTTATTGTGGCACTCCATGCTCGGTTGAACTCTACATTTACAGTGGTAAACATTTCTCTGTAGAACCCTCTCCCTTTTGTAGTTGAATTCCACGCTATGTAGAACTCTACATTTACCATGACAACCACTTCTGTTTAGAACCCTCTCACTTTTGTTGTGTCAGTCCCTGCTCTATAAAACTCTCTACATTTACAGTGGAAACCACTTCTCACTAGAATTCTCTCTCTTATTTGATAAAGCGGTTCCTGCTCTGTAGAGCACTGTAAATCTACAGTGGCAACCACTTCTCTGTAGAATCCACTCCCTTTTGTTGTTGCACTCCCTGCTCTTTAGAAGTCTCTACATTTACAGTCGCAACCACTTTTTCAAGAACCCTCTCCCTTTTGTAGCTGCAGTCCCTGCTCTGTAGAACTCTTTAGATTTACAGTTGCAATCACTTCTCACTAGAATCCTCCCTCTCACTTGAGGTGGCAGTCCCAGCTCTGGAGAACTCTTCACATTTACAGTGGCAACCATTTCTCTCTAGAACCCTCCCCTTTTGTTTTGGCACTCCCTGCTTTGTAGAACACTGTACATTTACAGTGGCAACCACTTCTCTCAAGAACAGTCTTCATTTTATTTTTCAGTCTCAGTTCTGTTGATCTCTCTACATTTACAGTTGCAACAACTTCTCCCTAGAACCCTCTCCCTTTTGTTTTTGTGGTCCCTGCTCTGTAAAACTCTTTACATTTACAGTGGCAACCACTTATCTCTAGAACTCTGTGCCTTTTGTTGTGGCAGTCTCTGCTCTGTAGAACTCTCTACATTTACATTAATAAAAACATCTCTCTAGTACCCTCTGTCTTTTGTTGTGGAAGTCCCAGCTCTGTAGAAAACTCTCTACATTTACAGAGGCAAAAACATCTCTCTAGAACCCGCTCTCTGTGTTGTTGCTGTCCCTGCTCTGTAAAACTCTTTACATTTACAGAGGCAACCATTTCTTTCTAGAACAATCTCTCTTTTGATGTTACAGTCCCTGCTCTGTAGAACTCTCCAGATTCACAGTGACAACTATTTTTCTCTAGAACCTCTCCTTTTTGTTGTTGCTGTCCCTGCTCTGTAGAAGTCACTACATTTACAGTGACAACCACCTATCTCTAGAACAATCTCTCTCTTGTTGTTGCAGCCCCTGCTCTGTATAAGTCTCTACATTTACAGTGGCAACCATGTCTCTCTAGACCCTCTTCCTTTTGTGTTGCAGTCCCTGCTCTGTAGAACTCTCTACATTTAAAGTGGCAACCTCTTCTCTCTACTACAGTCTCTCTTTTCTTGGGGCAGTCCCTGCTCTGTAGAACTCTCTTCATCTACATTGGCAACCTCTTCTCTCTAGAACACACTCCCTTTGTTGTGGCCATCCCTCTTCTGCAGAACTCTCTCCATTTAGAGTGACAATCACTTCTATCTAGAATGCTCTCACTTTTGTTGTGTGATGCCCGCTCTGTCAAACAATTTACAGTTACAGTGGCAACTACTTCTCTCTTGAACCCTCTCTCTTTTGTTGCTGCTGTTCCTGCTCTGTAGAACTCTTTACATTTACAGTTTCAACCACTTCTCTCTAGAACCTTCTTTCTTTTGATGTGACACTCCCTGCTGTGTATAACTCTTTACATTTACAGTGGCAATCTCTTCTCTCTAGAACCCTCTCCCTCTTGTTGCTGCAGTTCCTGCTCTGTTGAACTCTCTACATTTACAGTGGCAACCACTTCTCTCTAAAACCCTCTCCATGTTTTTGTTGCATTCCATGCTCTGTAGAATGCTCTACATTTACTGTGACAACCACTTCTCTCTCTAGAACTTTCTCACTTTTATTGTGTCAGTCCTTGCTCTATAAAACTCTTTACATTTACAGTGGCAACCATTTCACTCAAGAACCCTCTCTCTTTTGTTGTTACTGTCCATGCTCTGTAGAACTCTACATTTACAGAGGCAAGCGCTTCTCTCTAGAATGCTCTCACTTTTTTTATGGCTGTCCCTGCTCTGTAGAACTCTGTACATTTGCAGTGACAACCACTTCTCTCTAGATCCCTCTCTCTTTGTTGTGGGACTCCCTGCTCTGTAAAACAGTCTAGATTTACAGTGGAAACCAAGTCTCTCTAGAACCATTTCCCTTTCGTCATGGCAGTCCCTTCTTTGTGCAACACTCTACATTTACAGTGGCAACAGCTTCTCTCAAGAACAGCCTTCATTTTGTTGTTTCAGTCCCTGCTATGTAGATCTCTCTTTATTTTCATTTGCAAACACTTCTCACTAGAACCATCTCTCTTTTGTTCTTGTAGTCCCTGCTCTGTAGAGCTCTTTACATTTACAGTGGTAACCACTTCTCTCTGGATCTCTCTCCATTTTTTTCTGAAAGTGCCTGCACTGTAGAACTTTCTGAATATACATTGACAACTACTTATCTCTTGGACACTCTATCTTTTGTTGCTGCTGTCCCTGCTCTGTAGAAGTCTCTACATTTACAGTGACAACCACCTATCTCTAGAACAATCTCTCTCTTGTTGTTGCAGTCCCTGCTCTGTAGAAGTCTCTACATTTACAGTGGCAACCATGTCTCTCTAGACCTCTCACCCTTTTGTGTTGCAGTTCCTGCTCTGTAGAACTCTGTACATTTAAAGTCTTAACCTCTTCTCTCTACTACAGTCTCTCTTTTCTTGGGGCTGTCCCTGCTCTGTAGGACTCTCTTCATCTACATTGGCAACCACTTCTATCTATAACACACTCCCTTTGTTGTTGCCATCCCTCTTCTGCAGAACTCTCTCCATTTAGAGTGACAATCACTTCTATCTAGAATGCTCTCACTTTTGTTGTGTGATGCCCGCTCTGTCAAACAATTTACAGTTACAGTGGCAACTACTTCTCTCTAGAACCCTCTCTCTTTTGTTGTTACTGTCCATGCTCTGTAGAACTCTTTACATTTATAGAGGCAAGCACTTCTCTCTAGAACACTCTCACTCTTTTTGTGGCCGTTCCTGCTCTGTGGAACTCTCTACATTTGCAGTGACAACCACTTCTCTCTAGATCCCTCTCTCTTTGTTGTGGCACTCCCTGCTCTGTAAAACAGTCTAGATTTAAAGTGGCAAACAAGTCTCTTTAGAACCATCTCCCTTTTGTCTTGGAAGTCCCCTCTTTGTGCAATACTCTACATTTACAGTGGCAACAACTTCTCTCAAGAACAGCCTTCATTTTGTTGTTTCAGTCCCTGCTAAGTAGATCTCTCTATATTTTCATTTGCAAATACTTCTCACTAGAACCCTCTCTCTTTTGTTCTTGCAGTCCCTGCTCTGTAGCGCTCTCTACATTTACAGTGGTAACCACTTCTCTCTGGATCTCTCTCCATTTTTTTGTGAAAGTGCCTGCACTGTAGAACTTTCTATATTTACATTGACAACTACTTATCTCTTGGACCCTCTGTCTTTTGCTGTGGCTGTCCCTGCTCTGTAGAACTCTACATTTACAGAGGCAACAACATCTCTCTAGAACCCTCTCCCTTTTGTTGTGGCAGCCCTTGCTCTGTAGAACCTTTTACATTTACATTGGTAACCATTTCTGCCTATAATAATCTCTCTTTTGTTATTGCAATCCCTGCTGTGTAGAACTCTCCACATTTACTGTGACAACTGCTTCACTCTAGAACCTATCCCTTTTGTTGTTGCTGTTCCTGCTCTGTAGAACTCTTACCATTTACAGTTGCAACCACTTCTCTATAGAACCCTCTCCCTTTTGATGTGTTACAGCCTGCTATGTATAACTCTCTTCATTTACATTAGCAACCACTTCTCTCTAGAACCCTCTTCCTTTTGCTGTTGCAGTCCCTGCTGTGTAGAGCTCTCTACATTAACAGTGGCAATCCCTTCTCTCTGTAACCCTCTTCCTTTTGTTGTTGCAGTCCCTGCTGTGTAGAACTCCCTATTTTTATAGTGGCAATCACTTCTCTCTAGACCCCTCTCCCTTTTCTTTTTGCAGTTCCTGCTGTGTAGAACTCTCTTCATTTACAGTGGTAATCACTTTTATCAAGAACCCTCGCCTTTTTGATGTCAGAGTCCCTCCTCTGTAGAAGTCTTTACATTTACATTGGTGACCACTTCTGCCTAGAACAATCTGTCTTTTGTAATTCAAGTCCCTGCAGTGTAGAACTCTCCACATTTACAGGGGCAGCCATTTTTTCTCTAGAACCCTCTACCTTTTGTTGTTGCAGTCCCTGCTCTGTAGACTTCTCTACATTTACAGGTGGAATCACTTCACTCTAGAACCATATCTCTCATTTGATGAGGCAGTCCCCGCTCTGTAGAACTCATTACATTTACAGTGGCAACCACATCTTTCTGGAACTCTCTCCCATTTGTTGTTGTAGACCCTGCTCTGTAGAACCCTAGGCAATTACAGTGACAACCACTTTTCTCTAGTACCCTCTCCCTCTTATTTTGCAGTTCCTGCTCTGAAGAACTCTCTACATTTACAGTGACAATCATTTCTCTCTGGGATCCTTTCTCTTCCATTATGGCAGTCCCTACTTGGATGAACCCTCTACATTTACAGTGGCAACCACTTCTCTCTAGAACCCTGTCCCTTTTGTTGTTGCATTCCATGCTCTGTAGAATGCTCTACATTTGCCATGACAACCACTTCTCTTTAGTACTTTCTCACTTTTGGTGAGTAAGTCTCTGCTCTATAAAACTCTCCACATTTACAGTGGAAACAACTTCTATTTAGAACACTCCCTCTTTTGCTACTGTCCCTGCTCTGTAGAAGCCTTTTCATTTACAGTGGCAAGCACTTCTCTCTAGAACCCTCTCCCTTTTTTTGTGACAGTCCCTGCTCTGTAGAACTCTATACATTTACAGTGACAGCCACTTCTCTCTAGTACCCTCTCACTTTTGTTATAGCATAGCTGCTCTGTAAAACTCTCTAGATTTACAGTGTCAACCAAGTCTCTCTAGAACCCTCTCCCTTTTGTCTTGGCAGTCTGTGCTTCATAGAACTCTCTACATTTACAGTGGCAACCGCTTCTCTCTAGAACTCTCTCCATTTTGTTGTGACAGGTCCTGCACTGTAGAACTCTCTACATTTACAGTGGCAACCATTTCTCTCTAGAACCCTTTCTTTTTTGTTGTGTCAGTCCCTGCTCTGTAGAACAATCTACTTTTACAGTGGCAAATACTACTCTCTAGAACCCACTCCCATTTGTTGTGGCAGCACCTGCTCTGTAGAAATACCTACATTTACAGTGGCAAGCATTTCTCTCTAGAACCCGCTCCATTTTGTTGTGACAGTCCCTTCTCTGTAGAACTCCCTACATTAATAGTGGCAATTACTACTGTCTAGAACCCTCTCCCTTTTGTTGTGGCAGTCCCTGCTCTGTAGCACTCTATACAATTACAGTGACAACCACTTCTCTCTAGGACTCTCTCTCTTTCTGGTGGCAGTCCCTGCTCTGTAGAATTATGTACATTTACAGTGGCATCCAATTCTCTGTAGAACCCTATCCCTTTTGTTGTTGAAGTCAATGCTTTGTAGAACAATTTACACTTGCACAGGAACACACTTCTCTCTAGAACCTTCCCTCTCATTTGATGTGGCAGTCCCTGCTCTGTGAAACTCTCTACATTTATAGTGGCAATCACTTTTCTCTAGAACCCTTTCCTTTTTGTTGCTGCAGTCCCTGCTTTGTTGAACTCTTTACATTTACAGTGACAGCCACTCCTCTCTATGACCCTCACTCTTTTGTTGTGGCAATCCCTGCTCGGTTGAACTCTCTACATTTACAGTGGTAATCATTTCTCTGAAGAACCCTCTCCCATTTGTAGTTGAATTCCATGCTATGTAGAACTCTAGATTTACTATGACACCCATTTCTTTCTAGAACCCTCTCACTTTTGTTGTGTCAGTCTCTGCTCTATAAAACTCTCTACATTTACAGTGGAAACCACTTCTCACTGGAATCCTTTGTCTCATTTGATGTGGCAGTCCCTGCTCTGTAGAACATTCTAAATCCACAGTGGCAACCACTTCTCTGTAGAATCCGCTCCCTTTTGTTGTTGCACTCCCTGATCTGTAGAAGTCTCTACATTTACAGTGGCAACCATTTCTTCAAGAACCCTCTCCCTTATGTAGTTGCAGTCCCTGCTCTGAAGAACTCTCTACATTTACAGTTGCAATCACTTCTCACTAGAATCCTCTCTCTCACTTGATATGGCAGTCCCTGCTCTGTAGAACTCTGTAAATCTACAGTGGCAAAAACTTCTGTCTAGAACCCATTTCGTTTTGTTGTTGCTGTTCCTGTTCTGTAGAATTCTACAATTACAGTGAAAATCACTTCTCCCTAGAACACTCTCTCTCTTTTTTTGTTGCTGTCCCTGCTCTGTAGAACTCTTCACATTTACAGTGGCAAGCATGTCTCTCTAGAACCCTCTCCCTTATTTTGTGGCAGTCCCTTCTCTGTAGAACTCTACATTTACAGTGGCAACCACTTCTCTCTAGAACCCTCCCCTTTTGTTTTGGCACTCCCTGCTTTGTAGAACTCTGTACATTTACATTGGCAACCACTTCCCTCAAGAACAGTCTTCATTGTGTTTTTTTCAGTCTCTGTTCTGTTGATCTCTCTACATTTACAGTTGCAACAACTTCTTCCTAGAACCCTCTCTCTTTTGTTGTTGCAGTCCCTGCTCTGTAAAACTCTTTACATTTACAGTGGCAACCACTTCTCTCTAGAACTCTGTGCCTTTTGTTGTGGCAGTCTCTGCTCTGTAGAACTCTCTACATGTACATTAACAAAAACTTCTCTCTAGGACCCTCTATCTTTTGTTGTGGTAGTCTCAGCTCTGTAGAAAACTCTCTACATTTACAGAGGCAACAACATCTCTCTAGAACCCTCTCTCTTTGTTGTTGCTCTCCCTGCTCTGTAGAACTCTTTACATTTACAGAGGCAACCATTTCTCTCTAGAACAATCTCTCTTTTGATGTTACAGTCCCTGCTCTGTAGAACTCCCCAGATTCACATTGACAACTATTTCTCTCTAGAACCTCTATTTTTGTTGTTGCAGTCCCAGCTCTGTAGAAGTCACTACATTTACAGTGACAACCACTTATCTCTAGAACAATCTCTCTTTTGTTGTTGCAGTCCCTGCTTTGTAGAAGTCTATACATTTACAGTGGCAACCAAGTCTCTCTAGACCCCTCTCCCTTTTGTTGTTGCAGTACCTGCTCTGTAGAACTCTCTACATTTACAGTGGCAACCACTTCTATCTACTACAGTCTCTCTTTTCTTGTGGCAGGCCCTGCTCTGTAGAACTCTCTTCATCTACAGTGGCAACCACTTCTTTGTAGAACACACTCCCTTTGTTGTTACTGTCCCTCTTCTGCAGAACTTTCTCCATTTACAGTGACAATCACTTCTATCTAGAATGCTCTCACTTTTGTTATGTGATGCCTGCTCTGTCAAACACTTTACATTTACAGTTTCAATCACTTCTCTCTAGAACCCTCTCCCTTTTGTTTTTGCAGTCCCTGCTCTGTAGAACTCTTTACATTTACAATGGCAACCACTTCTCTCAAGAACCCTCTTCAATTTGTTGTTGCAGTCCCTGCTTTGTAGAACTCCATTTATTTACAGTGACAACCATTTCTCTCTAGAAACCTCTCCCTTTTGCTGTTGCAGTCCCTGCTCTGTAGAACACTCTACTTTAACAGTGTCAACCACTTCTCTCTAGAACCCTCTCCCATTTATTGTTGCAGTCCCTGCTGAGTAGAATTCTATACATTTCCAGTGGCAATCACGTCTCTCTGGAACCCTCTCTCTTGTTGGATGTGGCAGTCCCGGCTCTGTAGAACACTTTACATTTACGTTGGCAACCACTTCTCCATAGAACCCTCTCCATCTTGTTGCTGCAGTTCCTGCTCTGTTGAACTCTCTACATTTGTAGTGACAGCCATTTCTCTCTAGGACCCTCTCTCGTTTGTTGTGGCAGTCCCTGCTAGGTTGAACTCTCTACATTTACGGTGGCGACCACTTCTCTCTAAAACCCTCTCCCTTTTTTTGTTGTATTCCATGTTCTGTAGAATGCTCTACATTTACCGTGACAATCACTTCTCTCTCTAGAACTGTCTCACTCTTATTGTGTCAGTCCTTGCTCTATAAAGCTCTTTACATTTACAGTGGCAACCATTTCTCTCAGGAACCCTCTCTCTTTTGTTGTTACTGTCCATGCTCTGTAGAACTCTTTACATTTACAGAGGCAAGCACTTCTCTCTAGAACGCTCTCCATTTTTTTGTTGCCATCCCTGCTCTGTAGAACTCTGTACATTTGCAGTGACAACCACTTCTCTCTAGATTCCTCTCTCTTTGTTGTGGCACTCCCTGCTCTGTAAAACAGTCTAGATTTACAGTGGCAACCAAGTCTCTCTAGAACCATCTCCCTTTTGTATTGGAAGTCCCCTCTTTGTGCAATACTCTACATTTACAGTGGCAACAACTTCTCTCAAGAACAGCCTTCATTTTGTTGTTTCAGTTCCTGCTATGTAGATCTCTCTATATTTTCATTTGCAAACACTTCTCACTAGAACCCTCTCTCTTTTGTTCTTGCAGTCCCTGCTCTGTAGAGCTTTTTACATTTACAGTGGCAACCACTTCTCTCTGGATCTCTCTGCATTTTTTGTGGCAGTGCCTGCACTGTAGAACTCTCTACATTTACATTGACAATTTCTTATCTCTTGGACCCTCTATATTATGTTGTGGCAGTCCCTGCTCTGTAGAACTCTACATTTACAGAGGCAATAACATCTCTCTAGAACCCTCTCCCTTTTGTTGTGGCAGTCCCTGCTCTCTAGAACTTTTTACATTAACATTGGTAACCATTTCTGCCTAGAATAATCTCTCTTCTGTTATTGCAGTCCCTGCTGTGTAGAACTCTCCACATTTACAGTGAGAACTGCTTCATTCTAGAACCTCTCCCTTTTGTTGCTGCAGTCTCTGCTCTGTAGAACTCTGTACATTTACAGTGGCAACCACTTTTCTCAAGAACCCTCTCCCTTAAGTTATTGCAGTCTCTGCTTTGTAGACCTCTCTACATTTACAGTTGCAATCACATCTCTCTAGAACCATCTCTCTGATTTGATGTGACACTCATTGCTCTGTAGAACTATCTACATTTACAGTGTCAAATACTTTCTGGAACTCTCTCTCCTTTGTTGTAGCAGTCCCTGCTCTGTACAACTCTATACAATTACAGTGGCAACCACTTCTCTATAGATCCTCAGTCCTTTGTTGTTGCTGTTCCTGCTCTGTAGAACTCTTAACATTTACAGTTGCATCCTCTTCTTTCTTGAACCCTATCCCTTTTGATGTGTTACTGCCTGCTGTGTATAACTCTCTACATTTACAGTGGCAACCACTTCTCTTTAGAACCCTCTTTCTTTTGTTGTTATAGTCCCTGCTGTGTAGAACTCCCTACATTTACAGTGGCAATCACTTCTCTCTAGACCCCTCTCCCATTTGTTTTTGCAGTTACTGCTGTGTAGAACACTCTTCATTTACAGTGGTAACCAGTTTTCTCAAGAACCCTCTCCCTTTTGATGTCAGAGTCCCTGCTCTGTAGAACTCTTTACATTTACATTGGCCACCACTTCTGCCTAGAACAATCTGTCTTTTGTAATTCCAGTCCCGGCAGTGTAGAATTCTCCACATTTACAAGGGCAATCATTTTTCTCTAGAACCCTCTACCTTTTGTTGTTGCAGTCCCTGCTCTGTAGAACTCTTTTCATTTACAGTGGTAACCACATCTTTCTGGAACTCTATCCAATTTTTTGCTGCAGATCCTGCTCTGTAGAACCCTATGCAATTTCAGTGACAACCACTTTTCTCTAGTACCCTTTCTCTGTTATTTTTGCAGTTCCTGCTCTGAAGAACTCTACATTTACAGTGACAATCATTTCTCTCTGGGACCCTCTCTCTTTTACTATGGCAGTCCCTACTTGGTTGAACTCTGTACATTTACAGTGGCAACCACTTCTCTCTAGAACCCTCTCCCTTTTGTTGTTGCATTCCATGCTCTGTAGAATGCTCTACATTTACCATGACAACCACTTCTCTCTAGAACACTCTCACTTTTGTTGAGTAAGTCCTTGCTCTATAAAACTCCACATTTACAGTGGCAACAACTTCTCTCTAGAACACTCTCACTTGTGTTACTGTCCCTGCTCTGTAGAACTCTTTTTATTTACATTGGCAAGCACTTCTCTCTAGAACCCTCTCCCTTTTTCTGTGGCAGTCCCTGCTCTGTAGAACTCTATACATTTACAGTGACAGCCACTTCTCTCTAGTACCCTCTCTCTTTTGTTATAGCCTACCTGCTCTGTAAAACTCTCTAGATTCACAGTGTCAACCATGTCTCTCTAGAACCTTCTCCCTTTTGTCTTGGCAGTCCATGCTTCATAGAACTCTCTACATTTACAGGGGCAACCATTTCTCTCTAGAACTCTCTCCATTTTGTTGTGACAGTGCCTGCACTGTAGAACTCTCTACATTTACAATGGCAATCACTTCTCTCTAGAACCCTATCTTTTTTGTTGTGGCAGTCCCCACTCTGTTGAATAATCTACTTTTACAGTGGCAAACACTACTGTCTAGAGCCCTCTCCCATTTGTTGTGGCAGCACCTGCTCTGTAGAAATACCTACATTTACAGAAGTAACAATTTCTCTCTAGAACCCCTTCCCTTTTGTTGTGACAGTCCCTTCTCTGTAGAACTCCCTAAATTAATAGTGGCAATTACTGCTTTCTAGAACTCTCTCCCTTTTGTTGTGACAGTCCCTGCTCTGTAGATCTCTTTACATTTACAGTGCTTAACACTTTTCTCTAGAACCCTCTCCCTTTTGTTGTGGCAGTTCCTGCTCTGTAGAACTCTCTACACTTATAGTGAAAACCATTTTTCTCTAGAAACCTCTCTGCTTTATTATTGAGGTGCCTGCTCCATAGAACTCTCTACATTTACAATGTCAACCACTTCTCTCTAGAACCCTCTCACTTTTGTTGTTACAGTCCCTGCTGTGTAAAATTATGTACATTTACAATGGCAACCACTTCACTCTTGAACCCTTTCACTTTTGTTGTTGCAGTCCCTGCCCTGTAGAACTCTCTACACTTACAGTTGCAATCACTTCTCTCTAGAACCCTCTCTCTCATTTGATATGGGAGTCATTGCTCTGAAGAACCCTTTGCATTTACAGTGGCAACCACTTCTCTCTGGAACTCTCTCCCTTTTGTAGTGGCAGTCCGTGCTCTGTAGAACCCTATACAATTACAGTGACAGCCATTTCTCTCTAGGACCCTCTCTCTTTTCTTGTGGCAGTCCCTGCTCAGTAGAACTATGTACATTTACAGTGGCATCCAATTCTCTCTAGAACCCTATCCCTTTTGTTGTTGCAGTCAATGCTTTGTAGAACTATTTACATTTGCACAGGCAAACACTTCCCTCTAGAACCTTCCATCTCTTTTGATGTGGCAGTCCCTGCTCTGAAAAACTCTCTACATTTAAAATGGCAACCACTTCTCTGTAGAACCCTGTACTGTTTGTTGCTGCTGTCCCTGCTTTGTTGAACTCTTTACATTTACAGTGATAACCACTCCTCTCTACCACCCTCAATCTTTTGTTGTGGCAGTCTCTGCTCAGTTGAACTCTCTTCATTTACAATGGTAACCATTTTTCTTTAGAACCCTCTCCCTTTTGCAGTTACATTCCATGCTATGTAGAACTCTACATTTACCTTGACAACCACTTCTCTCTAGAATCCTCTCACTTTTGTTGTGTCAGTCCCTGCTCTATAACACTCTCTTAATTTACAGTGGAAACCACTTCTCACTAGAATCCTCTATCTCATTTGATGTGGCAGTCCCTGCTCTGTAGAATGCTCTAAATCTACAGTGGCAACCACTTCTCTCTAGAATCCACTCCCTTTTGTTGTTGCACACCCTGCTCTGTAGAAGTCAATACATTTACAGTGGCAACCACTTCTTTCTTCAAGAACCCACTCCTTTTTGTAGTTGCAGTCCCTGCTCTGTAGAACTCTCTACATTTACAGTTGCAATCACTTCTCACTAGACACCTCTCTCTCACTTGATGTGGCAGTCTCTGCTCTGTAGAACTTTCTAAATCTACAGTGGCAACCACTTTTCTCTAGAACCCACTCCCTTTTGTTGTTGCTGTCCCTGTTCTGTAGAACTCTACAATTGCAGTGACTATCACTTCTCTCTAGAAGACTCTCTCTTTTGTTGTTGCTGTCCCTGCTCTGTAGAACTCTTTACATTTACAGTGGCAAGCACTTCTCTCTAGAACAGTCTTCATTTTGTTTTTTCAGTCTCTGTTCTGTTGATCTCTCCACATTTACAGTTGCAACAACTTCTCCCTAGAACCCTCTCTCTTTTGTTGTTGCTTGCACTGCTCTGTAAAACTCTACATTTACAGTGGCAACCACTTCTGTTTAGAACTCTGTGACTTTTGTTGTGGCAGTCCCTGTTCTGTAGAACTCTTTACATTTACATTAACAAAAACTTCTCTCTAGGACCCTCTATCTTTTGTTGTGGCAGTCCTTGCTCTAAAGAAAACTCTCTGCATTTACAGAGAGGATATATTGCTTGGAAGTGAGTAACTTTGAATCTAAAGATGTTGTGGTGTAAAGTATGCAAAATGTTTAAGGAAGGGGTACATGAGCAGATGTTTACATGCAGCAAATGTAATGAGATAAGCGAATTAAAGGTAGAAATCTTGGAATTAAAAAGAAGAATACAAGTACAGTTAGAAATGTCCCTGCTGGAACAGTATATTGACACCAGAGCTGTAGCGAATGCACAAGACTGTATGGAAGTAACCTTGGAGGAGACTAGAGAGGTGGCACCACCATGCAAGGTAGCTAAAAGCACTGAAAATTGGTCAGAAGTCCCAAAAAAAAGATCATTTAAAAGAGGTAGACACAATATTGGGGGGTCTCAAATATTCTGACTCCAAATAGATTTCAGGCCTTGTCAAAAACTGAGGAGGGGGAAGTAACTCAACAGGGAAATGCTTAAATAGGCCATCAGGCTTTATTTAAAGTATGCACAAGCACACTAAATAAAGCATTGCCAGCCCATCCATTTAATACTGCAGTAGATCCATTTGAAGTCATGAATGAGAGTGGACTCTTTGGTAACATAGCACATTGTCCATCAACATATATTCAGGGCCCACTAAACAATACTCCTCGTGACATTCTAAACATTAGTGATTCTATTCTAAAATATGCTGATATTGAGCTATGTAAACAGCGAAATGAATATACAACTGTCAGTGTATTATCTTTAGCAGATATAGGAGATATTGGGAACTTGCTACCAGGATTACAAGAGAATACCTGCACTCCATTTACAGTGCTACATGTAGGAACGAATGATGTGGGCAGAAGGTGCACATTGGATATACAGCGAGACTTTGAGGCAGTGGGGGCTACACTAAAAGCAAGGGGGTGCGAGTTATTGATTTCGGGAATTCTGCCTATATTAAGGGCCAGCAAGCATATAAACCAGGCAATTTACAGTTTTAATGGTTGGCTAAAGAGATGGGCTATTAGAGAAGGTTTTCTTTATATTGATCACTGGTATGAATTCCTTAATAATCAGCTGTTCACAAGGGACAGGCTACACCTTAACAAAATGGGAAAATGCATACTAGCCCAACAATTAAAAAATAGTGTAAATCACCATTTAAACTCAATAGGCAGGGGGATGGGGGGTTATAAAAATTGGCCACACAGCAAACAAGTGGAGTTTTATTTTACTTAATGCAAGGAGTCTAACTGGTAAATTCATTGAATTACACGTGATTTTGAAGAATCAAAATATACATATTTGTGCGATAGTTGAAACATGGTGGCAACCCGGGGATACCTGGGATAGGCAAATCCAGAGGTTTGTATTGTATAATAAGGATCGGCCTTAATCTAGAGGTGGGGGGGTTGCTTTGTATATTGCCGAAGACATTACTGCTGAGAGTATGGATACAACTAGATGGCAGGATGTGGAGGCCATTTGGGTTAGGATAAGCTCACCCAAAGCAGCAAAAATTAATCTGACGGTAATATATAGGCCTCCATCGATGAGATCAGAGGAGGATGAAATTATCTTAAATCTGGTAAATCAGATAACAGCAGCAGGAAATGTATTAGTAGTCAGAGATTTTAACCTTCCTGGTATAGATTGGGGTGGCTGGAGGGCTATTACAACAGCTGAATTCAAATACTTGGAGGCTTTTAGTCTAGGTGGGCTGGAACAGCATGTAACAGCCGCTACCAGATATAATCATATATTGGACCTGGTACTAAGTAATCTGGGTGATAATATTATAAACTGCAGGATTTGTCCACCCTTGGGATCAAGTGATCATGATATGGTGAGTTTCCACTATTCTGGAAATCTAGGAGTGAACAAGGGTAGTACTATAATATGTAGATATAATGCTGCTGATTTCATACAGATAGGCCAGGAACTGGCCGCATGGGAATGGCAAAAGGATTTTCAATACCAGACTGTAGCACATATCTGGGATTTACTAATGGATAAGTTAAATGGAGTAGTAGATAGACATGTTCCTTGCAGTAATAAATATAACAAGACAAGTAAACAAACTGCACCTTGGATGAACAAAACACTTAAAAGTTTGCTTAAAACTAAAAATAAATCTTATCATATGGCCAAAAAATTTAACTCTAAGGGAGGATGGGAGGTTTATAAGAAAAATCTTAAAATAGTTAAAAAAGCTATAATAAGGGCCAAAAGCAACTACGAGTACCTATTACCATCAAGGGTTAAGGACAATTATAAAACCTTTTATACATACATAAACAGTAAAAAAGGGAAAACTACTACTATTGGACCATTAAAGACCCAGGATGGCAGTATTGTAAGTGATAATAAGGCCCTTGCAGAGGTATACAATGTATACTTTTCATCAGTCTATAATAAAAATTCTTAGTCCCCGGCAGGTAGAGAGATGGTCAAAAGGAGTGAAACATCTTTAAGAATTGATCCCATAAATGTCTTGACTAGGCTGCAGAAGTTAAACCAGAATAAGGCACAGGGCCCAGATGGCATCCACCCAAGGGTGATAAAAGAAATGGCATTATATCTTGTGGAACCCATATCTTACCTATATCAAGAAAGTATCAATACAAGTGAGGTACCTGAGTCTTGGAGACAGGTGGTGATTATACCATACATAAAAAAGGCAGTAAACAGGAGGTTTCAAACTATAGGCCAATCAGTTTGACCTCGGTGCTGGGTAAGATCCTCGAGGGTATAATCAAGGATTATATTATGGACTTCATCGGCAGTACAGGCAGGATAGATAGTACACAGCATGGATTTACTTAAGGTAGATCATGCCAGACTAACTTGTTGGAATTTTATAACAAAGTTAGTATGGCTATGGACAAGGGAGAATCAGTGGATGTGGTTTTCCTGGATTTTGCTAAGGCTTTCGACAAGGTCCCGCACAAGCAGCTTGTAGAATCACTCAATGAGATAGGATTACCCCTTTGGATACAAAATTGGGTGGGGGATTGGCTTACCGGAAGAAGCCAGAGGGTAAGTGTGAAAGGAGAGTTTTCCAGCTATGCCAGAGTTACTAGTGGAGTTCCCCAGGGCTCGGTGTTGGGGCCATGTTTGTTCAATTTGTACATTTCTTAGATGAAAGTTGAACCAGTTGTCTGGATGTCTAAATTTGTGGACAATTCCCGAATCGGGTGTACAGTGAATAAATTGGAGGATTATGTAGTTCTTCAAACGGCCTTAAATATTTTGGATAAGTGGGCTACTCAGAAGCAATCAGTATTTAATATTGATAAGTGCAATGTTATGCATTTTGGGAGGAATAATAATAAATTCCAATACACCCTGGGAGGGTCAATGCTGAAGGTAGTCTGTGAGTAAAGAGATCTGGGGATTATGATAAACCAGGACTTTAACTTTAGGCTTCAATGCAATACAGTTGTCAAAAAAGCTAGTGGTATAGCAAACTGTATAGCAAGACACATCTGGAGCAGGGACAGACTGGTTGTGATGCCATTGTATAGGACACTGGTGTGTCCCCTCATGGAGTATTGTGTCCAGTTTTGGGCCCCCTACAAGAGGGGGGATGTGGAGCTGGTGGAGAGGGTGCAGAGGCGTGTGACTAAAAGGATCATGGGGACAGAGGGTATGAATTATGAACGGAGGCTACTTAGCTTGAATTTACATCCCTTGGAATATCAGAGATTGTGGGGTGATATGTGCTTGATTTATAGTGCATGGACAAATGCAGACATGTGGGATCTTTTGGGTCTAAAAAAAAGGGACCAAACATATGATACTAGGTCTCACAGTTTCCAATTGTTCAAGGACAGATACAATACAAAAAGGAGGAAATACTGGTTAAATAATTGGGTGACAGAGGTGTGGAACATCCTACCAAGAGAAATTGTGGAAAGTGGTACAATGCAGACATTTAAAACACAGTTGGATAACTACCTTTTAGATAGAAATATCATTGGGTATAGTTAAATTATGACTTGCGAGCTCATGGACAATTTGTCTCTATGCTCATCTATGTAACATCTCTCTAGAACCCTCTCTCTTTGTTGTTGCTTTCCCTGCTCTGTAGAACTCTTTACATTTACAGTGTCAACCACTTCTCTCTAGAACAACCTCTTTTCAATGTTACAGTCCCTGCTCTGTAGAACTCTCCACATTCACAGTGACAACTATTTCTCTCTAGAACCTCTCCTTTTTGTTATTGCAGTCCCTGCTCTGTAGAAGTCTCTTCATTTACAGTGGCAACCACTTCTCTCTAGAATAATCTCTCTTTTGTTGTTGCAATCTCTGCTCTGTAGAACTCTCCACATTTACAGTGACTGCTTCTTCTCTCTAGAAGCTCTAACTTTTGTAGTTGGAGTCCCTGCTCTGTAGAAGTCTTTACATTTGCAGTGGCAACCAAGTCTCTCTAGACCTCTCTCCCTTTTTTTGTTGCAGTCCCTGCTCTGTAGAACTGTCTACATTTACAGTTGCAATCACTTTTCCCAAGAAAACTCTGTTTCATTTGATGTGGCAATCCCTGCTCAGTTGAACTCTCTACATTTACAGTGGCAACCACTTCTTTCTGGAACTCTCTCCCTTTTGTTGTAGCAGTCCTTGCTCTATAGAACTCTACAATTACAGTGGCAACCACTTCTCTCTAGTAACCTTTCTCTTTTCTTGTGGCAGTAGCTGCTCTGTAGAAATGTCTTTATCAACAATGGCAACCACTTCTGACTAGAACACACTCCCTGTTGTTGCCGTCCCTCTTCTGTAGAACTCTTTACATTTACAGTGACAATCTCTTCTATCTAGAATGCTCTCACTTTTGTTGTGTCAGGCCCGCTCTGTCAAACACTTTACAGTTACAGTGGCAACCTCTTCTCTCTAGAACCCTCTCTCTTTTGTTGTTGCTGTTCCTGCCATGTAGAACTCTTTACATTTACAGTTTCAAACACTTCTCTCTAGAACCCTCTCCCTTTTGATGTGTCATTCCCTGCTGTGCATAACTCTCTACATTTACAGTGGCAACCACTTCTCTCATGAACACTCTTCAATTTGTTGTTGCGGTCCCTGCTGAGTAGAATTCTGTACATTTACAGTGGCAATCACGTCTCTCTAGAAACCTCTCTCTAGTTTAATGTGGCAGTCCCTGCTCTGTAAAACACTCTACATTTACAGTGGCAACCACTTTTCCCTAGAACCCTCTCCCTCTTGTTGCTGCAGTCCCTGCTCTGTTGAACATTTTCCCAGGTCCATCTTGCAAATGAGCTTCTGCTCAATGATGAATGCTTGGTTAAATAAAGACTTGATTGATTGATTGATAGAGTGAACTCTCTACATTTACAGTGACAACCATTTTGCTCTAGGACCCTCTCTGTTTTGTTGTGGCAGTCCCTGCTAGGTTGAACTCTTTGCATTTACAGTGGCAACAACTTCTCACTAGAACCCATTACCTTTTTTGTTGCATTCCAAGCTCAGTAGAATGCTCTACATTTACAGTGACAACCGCTTCTCTCTCTAGAACTCTCTCACTTTTATTGTGTCAGTTCATGCTATATAAAACTATTTACATTTACAGTGCAACCATTTCTCTCTAGAAATCTCTCCCATTTGCTGTTGCAGTCCCTGCTCTATAGAACACTCTACATTTACAGTGTCAACCACTCCTCTCTAGAACATTCTTCCATTTGTTATAGCATTCCCTGCTCTGTAGAACACTCTACATTTATGGTGTCAACCACTTCTCTCTAGCACCCTCTCCCATTTGTTGTTGCAGTCCCTGCTGAGTAGAATTCTGTTCATTTACAGTTGCAATCATGTCTCTCTAGAACCCTCTCTTTTGTTTGATGTGGCAGTCCCTGCTCTGTAGAACACTCTATATTTACAGTGGCAACCACTTCTCCCTAGAACCCTCTCCCTCTTGTTGCTGCAGTCCCTGCTCTGTTGAACTCTCTACTTTTACAGTGACAACCACTTCTCTCTAAATCCCTTTCTCTTTATTGTGGCACTCCTTGCTCTGTAAAACAGTCTAGATTTACAGTGGCAACCAAGTCTCTCTAGAACCATCTCAATTTTGTCTTGGCAGTCCCTGCTTTGTAGAACTCTCTACATTTACAGTGGCAACAATTTCTCTCAAGAACAGTCTTACTTTTGTTGTTTCAGTCCCTGCTATGTTGATCTCTCTATATTTTCATTTGCAACCACTTCTCTCTAGAACCTCTCTCTTTTGTTGTTGCAGTCCCTGCTCTGTAGAACTCTCTACATTTACAATGGCAACCACTTCTCTCTGGATCTCTCTCCATTTTGGTGTGGCAGTGCCTGCACTGTAGAACTCACTATATTTACATTGACAACCACTTATCTCTTGGACCCTCTATCTTTTGTTGTGGCAGTCCCTGCTCTGTAGAACTTTTTTCATTTACATTGGCAACCACTTCTGCCTAGAACAATCTCTCTTTTGTTGTTGCAGTCCCTGCTCTGTAGAACTCTCTACAGTTACAGTGACAACTGTTTCACTCTAGACCCTTTCCCTTTTGTGGTTGCAGTTCCTGCACTGTAGAACTCTATACATTTACAGTGGCAACCACTTTTCTCTAAAACCCTCACCCTTAAGTTATTGCAGTCCCTGCTCTGTAGACCTCTCTACATTTACAGTTGCAATCACATCTCTCTAAAACCATCTCTGTCATTTGATGTGGCAGTCCTTGCTCTGTAGAACTATCTATATTTACAGTGGCAACTACTTCTCTAAAGAACCCTCTCTCTTTTGTTGTTGCATTCCATGCTCTGTAGAACGCTCTTCATTTACCTTCATTTACTTTTCTTCATGACAACCATTTCTCTTCAGAACTCTCTCACTTTTGTTGTGTCAGTCCCTGCTCTAAAAAACTCTCTACATTTACAGTGGCAAGCACTTCTCTCTAGAACCCTTTATCTTTTATTGTGGCAATCCCTGCTCTGTAAAACTCTCTAGAATTTCAGTGGCAACCAGGTCTCTCTAGAACCCTCTCTCCCTTTTGTCTTGGCAGTCCCTGCTCTATAGAAATATCTACATTTACAGTGACAGTCACTTCTCTCTAGAACCCTCTTTCTTTTGTTGTGGCAGTCTCTGCTCTGTAAAACTCTCTTGATTTACAGTGGCAACCAAGTCTCATCTAGAACTCTCCCCCTTTTGTCTTGGCAGTCATTGCTTTGTAGAACTCTACATTTACAGAGGCAACAACATCTCTCAAGAACCATCTCTCATTTGTTGTTGATGTTCCTGCACTGTAGAACTCTTTACATTTACAGTGGCAACCACATCTTTCTAGAACCCCCTCTCTTTTGTTGTGTCATTACCTTTTCAGTAAAACTCTCTACATTTTCAGAGGCAACCAATTCTCTCTAGAACCCTCTCTCTTTTGTTGTTGCAGTCCCTGCTCTGTAGAACTCTCTACATTTACAGTTACAACCACTTCTTTCTAGAACCCTGTTCCTTTTGTTCTGACAGTCCCTGCTCTGTAGTGCTCTTTACATTTACTGTGACAATGACTTCTCTCAAGAACCCTCTTCATTTTGTAGTTGCAGTCCCCTGCTCTGTAGAACTCTCTACATTTACACTGTCAACCACTTCTCTTTATAACTCTCTCTCTGTTTTGTTGTGGCAGTCCCTGCTCTGTAGAAATCTATGCAATTATAGTGAAAACAACTTTTCTCTAGGACCATCTCTCTTTTCTTGTGTCTGTGACTGCTCTGTAGAAATCTGTAGATTTACAGAGGCAATCACTTAAATCTAGAAACCTATCTGTTTTGTTGCAACAGTCCCTGCTCTGAAGAACTATGTACGGTTACAGAGACATCCACTTCTCTCTAAAACCCTATCCCTTTAGCTGTGGCAGTCAATGCTGTGAAGAGCTATTAACATTTACACTGGCGAACACTTTTCTCTTGAACCCTCTTCCTTTTGATGTGGCAGCATCTGCTCTGTAGAACTCCCTTCATCTACAGTGGCAACCACTTCTCTCTAGAATCCTCTCCCTTTTGTTGTGACAGTCCCGGCTCTGTAGAACTCTATTCATTTATACTGGCAATCACTTCTCTCTAGAACACTCTCACTTTTGTCATGGCAGTCACTGCTCTGTAGAACTCTCTACATTTACAGTGACAACCAGTTACCTTTAGATCCCTTTCCTTTTTGTTATGGCAGTCCCAGCTTTGTAGAACTCTCTACATTTACAGTAGCAACCACTTCTCTCATGAACTCTGTTCTTTTTTTGAGGCAGTCACTGCTCTGTAGAACTCTGTACATTTACATTGATAAAAAATTATCTCTAGGATCCTCTATCTTTTGTTGTGGCAGTGTCTGCTCTGTACAGCTCTCTACATTTACAGAGGCAACCACTTCTCTCTAGTACCCTCTCCCTTTTGTTGTTGCAGTCCCTGCTCTGAAGAACTATTTAAATTTACAGTGGCAACCACTTCTCTCTAGAATAATCTCTCTTTTGTTGTTGCAATCCCTGCTCTGTAGAACTCTTCACTTTTTCAATGACTGCTACTTCTCTCTAGATTCTCTCCCTTTTGTTGTTGCAGTCCCTGCTCTCTAGAACTCTTTATATTTACAGTGGCAATCACTTCTCTCTAGAACCCTCTCCATTTGTTTTTGCAGTTCCCGCTGTGTAGAAATCTCTACATTTACAGTGGCAAACACTTCTCTCTAGAAACCTCTCCATTATTTCATTCCCATCCCTGCTCTGCAGAACTTGCAACATTTACAGTGGCAATCACTTCTCTCTAGAACCCTCTGTCTGTTGTTGTTGCAGTCACTGCTCTGTAGAACTCTCTACATTTACAGTGGCAACCACTTGTCCCTTGAACCAGCTCACTTTTCTTTTGGCAGTCCCAGTACTGTAGAACTCTTTACATTTAAAGTGGCAATCACTTCTCTCTAGAACCCTTTCCCTTTTGTTGTGGCAGTCTCTGTTCTGTAGAACTCTATATATTTACAGTGGCAACCACTTCTCTCTAGAACCCTCTCCCTTTTGTCATGGCAGTCCCTGCTCTGTAGAACTCTCTACATTCACAGTCGCAACCACTTCTGTCCTGAACATTGTCCCATTTGTTGAGGCAGTCCCTGTTCTGTAGAACTCTCTACATTTACATTGACAAAAACTTCTCTCTAGTATCCTATATCTTTTGTTGTGGCAGTCTCTGCTCTGTAGAAAACTGTACATTTACAGTGGCAACAACATCTCTCTAGAACCTTCTCTGTTTTGTTGTTGCATTCCCTGATCTGTAGAAGTCTCTACAATTACAGTGGCAACCACTTCTGTCTAGAACAATCTCTCATTTGTTGTTGCAATCCCTGCTCTGTAGAACTCTTCACATTTACAGTGACTGCTACTTCTCTCTAGAATCTCTCCCTTTTGGTGTTGCAGTCCCTGCTCTGTAGAACTCTCTTCACCTACAGTGGTAACCACTTCTCTCTTGTACCCTCTCTCTTTTATTGTGGTAGTCCCTGCTCTGCAGAACTCTCCTCATCCACAGTGGCAACCACTTATATCTAGAACCCACTCCCTTTTATTGTTGTCATCCCTACTCTGTAAAACACTTTACTTTTACAGTGACAATCACTTTTATCTAGAACCCTCTCACTTTTGTATTGTCAGGCCTGCTCTGTAAAACTCTTTATATTTACAGTGGCAATCATTTCTTCCTACAACCATCTCCTTTTGTTGTTGCTGTTAGTGCTCTGTAGAACTCTTTATGTTTATGGAGGCAACCACTTCTTTCTAGAAACCTCTCCCTGTTGATTAGGCACGCCCTGCTCTGTTTTACTCTCAACATTTACAGTGGCAACCACTTCTGTCTAGAACCCTCTCTCTTTTGTTGTGGCAGTCCCTGCTCTGAAGAACTGTATAAATTTACAGTGGCAATCACTTCTCTCTAGAACCCTCTTTCTTTTGTTGTGGCATTCCCTGCTCATTAAAACTGTATACATTTACAGTGGCAACCATTCTTCTCTTGAAACCTCTCCCTTTTGATAGTGCAGTCCCTGCTCTGTAGAACACTCTACATTTACAACGTCAACCACTTCTCTCAAGAACCCTCTCCCATTTGTTGTTGTTGTCCTGCCTGTGTAGAATTCTGTACATTTACAGTTGCAATCACGTCTCTTTAGAACCCTCTCTCTCTCTTTTGATGTTTTTCAGTCCCTGCTCAGTAGAACTCTCTACATTTACAGTGTAAACCACTTCTCTCTAGAACCCTCTGCCTTTTGTTGTTGCATTCCATGCTCTGTAGAATGCTCTACATTTACTATGACATCCACTTCTCTCTAGAACCCACTCACTTTTGTTGTGTCAGTCCCTGCTACATGAAACTCTACATTTATAGTGGCAACCTCTTCTCTCAAGACCCCTCTTTATTTTGTTCTTGCTCTCCCTGCTCTGTACAACTCTATACAATTACAGTGGCAAGCAATTCTCTCTAGAACCCTCTGCCTTTTTTGTGGCAGTCCCTTCTCTGTAGAACTTTCTATATTTACATTTTCAACCATGTCTCTCTAGAGCCCTATCCCTTTTTTTATAGTACCTGCTTTGTAGAACTCTCTGTCTTAAAAATGGCAACAACTGCACTCAAGAACACTCTTCATTTTTTCGTTTCAGTCCCTGCTCTGTAGATCTCTCTACATTTACAGTTGAAACTTCTTCTCCCTAGAACCCTATCTCTTTTGTTGTTGCAGACCCTGCTCTGGAGAACTCTCTGCATTTACATTACCATAAACGTCTCTCTAGGACCCTCTATCTTTTGTTGTGGCAGTCCCTGCTCTGTTCAACTCTCTACTTTTGCAGAGGCAACAGCATCTCTATTTAACCCTCTTTTTTGTTCTTGCTGTCCCTGCTCTGTAAAACACTACATTTACTTTGGCAACCACTTCTCTCCAGAACAATCTCTCTTTTGTTGTTACAGTCCCTGCTCTGTAGAACTCTCCACATTTACAGCAACAACTACTTCTCTCTAGAACCTCTCCTGTTTGTATTTGCAGTCCCTGCTCTGTAGAACTATCTACATTTACAGTTGCAATCAATTCCTACCAGTCCCTTTTCTCTCATTTGATGTGGTAATCCCTGCTCCAAAGAACTCTCTACATTTACAGTGGCAACAAGTTCTTTATGGAACTTTCTCCCTTTTGTTGTAGCAGTCCCAGCTCTGTAGAACTCTCTACATTTACAGTGGCAATCACTTCTCTCTAGAATCCTCTCCCTTGTGTTGTGACAGTCCCTGCTCTGTAGTACTTTCTACATTTATAGTGGCAATCACATCTCTCTCTCTCTCTCTAGAACCCCCTCCCTTGTGTCATGGCAGTCCCTGCTCTGTAGAACTCTCTACATTTACAGTGGCAACCTCTTCTCTCTTGAACTCTGTCCCTTTTGTTGAGGCAGTCCCTGTTCCATAGAACTCTCTACAAAAAACTTCTCTCTAGGACCCTCTTTCAATTGTTGTGGCAGTTTCTGCTTTGTAAAACACTGTACATTTACAAAGGCAACAACATCTCTCTAGAACCCTCTCTCTTTTGTAGTAGCAATCCCTGCTCTGTAGAAGTCTCAACATTTACAGTGGCAACCACTTCTGTCTAGAACAATCTCTCTTTTGTTGTTGCAATCCCTGCTCTCTAGAACTATTCACATTAACAGTGACTGCTACTTCTCTCTAGAATCCCCCCTTTTGTTGTTGCAGTCTCTGCTCTGTAGAATTATCTTCATCTATAGTGGTTACCACTTCTCTCTTGTACCCTCTCTCTTTTCTTGTTCCAATCCTTGCTCTGAAGAACTCTCCTCATTTACAGTGGCAGCCACTTCTATCTAGAACTCACTCCCTTTTATTGTTGCCATCCCTGCTCTGTAGAACTCTCTACTTTTACAGTGACAATCACTTTTATCTAGAATCCACTCACCTTTGTTTTGTCAGGCCTGCTCTGTAAAACCCTTTATTGTTACAGTGGCAACCATTACTACCTAGAACCTTCTCCCTTTTGTTGTTGCTGTTCCTGCTCTGTAGAACACTTTACATTTACCATGGCACCTCTTCTATCTAGAACCCGCTCCCTTTTGATGTGACGCTCCCTGCTCTGTATAGATCTCAACATTAAAAGTGGCAACCACTTCTCTCTAGAACCCTGTCTCTTTTTTTGTGGCAGTCCCTGCTAGGAAGAACTGTATACATTTACAGCAGCAATATTTTCTCTGTAGAACCTGCTCATTAAAACTCTCCACATTTACAGTGGCAACCATTCTTCTCTTGAAACCTCTCTCTTTTGCTATTGCTGTCCCTGCTCTGTAGAACACTCTACATTTACAGTGCCAACCACTTCTCTCTATAACCCTCTCCCATTTGTTGTTGCAGTCCCTGCTGAGTAGAATTCAGTATATTAACAGTTCCAATCACATCTCTCTAGAACCTTCTCTCTCGTTTGATGTTTTTCAGTCCCTGCTCTGTTGAACTCTCTACATTTACAGTGGACACCACTTCTCTCTAGAACCCCCTCCATTTTGTTGTTGCATTCCTTGCTCTGTAGAATGCTCTGCATTTACTGTGACATTCACTTCTCTCTAGAACACTCTCATTTTTCTTGTGTCAGTTCCTGCTCTATGAAACTCAAAATTTATAGTGGCGACCTCTTCTCTCTAGACCCCTCTCCCTTTAGTTGTTGCTGTCCCTGCTCTGTACAACTTTTTACAATTACAATGGCAAGCACTTCTCTCTAGAACTTCTCCCTTTTTTGTGGCAGTCCCTGCTCTGTAGAACTCTCTACATTTACAGTTTCAACCATGTCTCTCTAGAGCGCTCTCCCTTTTCTTTTGGTAGCCCCTGCTTTGTAGAACTCTGTACATTAACAATGGCAACAACTGCACCCAAGAAAAGTCTTCATTTCTTTTGTTTCCATCCCTGCTCTGTAGATCTCTCTACATTTACAGTTGCAACTTCTTCTCCCTAGAACCCTTTCCCTTTTGTTGTTGCAGTCCCTGCTCTGTAGAACTCTCTACATTTACAGTGGCAACCACTTCTCTCTGGAACTCTGTCCCTTTTGTTGTGGCACTCCCTGCTGTGTAGAACTCTGTACATTTACATTAACAAAAACTTCTCTCTAGGATCCTCTTTCTTTTGTTGTGGCAGTCCCTGCTCTGTTCAACTCTACTTTTGCAGAGGCAACATCATCTCTCTATAACCCTCTTTCTTTGTTCTTGCTGTCCCTGCTCTGTAGAACTCTACATTTACATTGGCAACCACTTCTCTCTAGAGCAATCTCTCTTTTGTTGTTACTGTGCCTTCTCTGTAGAACTTTCCACATTTACAGTGACAACTACTCTCTAGAACCTCTCCTTTTGTTGTTGCATTCCATGCTCTGTAGAAGTCTCTACATTTACAGTGGCAACCACTTCTCTCTAGAATAATCTCTCTTTTGTTGTTACTGTTCCTTCTCTGTAGAACTCTTCACATTTACAGTGACAACTACTCTCTAGAATCTCTCCTTTTGTTGTTGCATTCCATGCTCTGTAGAACTCTTCACATTTAAAGTAACTGCTATTTCCCTTTAGAACCTCTCCCTTTTGTATTTGCAGTCGCTGCTCTGTAGAACTATCTAAATTTACAGTTGCAGTCAATTCCTGCCAGTCCCTTCTCTCTCATTTGATGTGGTAATTCTTGCTCCATAGAACTCTCTACATTTACAGTGGCAACCAGTTCTTTATGTAACTCTCTCCCTTTTGTTGTACCAGTCCCAGCTCTGTTGAACTGTATACAGTTACAGTGGCAACCACTTCTCTCTAGTACCCTTTCTCTTTTGTTGTGGCAGTCCCTGCTCTGTAGAACACCTTTCATCTACAGTGGCAACCTCTATTCCTCTAGAACCCAGTCCCTTTTGTTGTTGCCTTCCCTGTTCTGTAGAACTCTCTACGTTAACAGTGATAATCACTTCTATCTAGAATGATCTCACTTTTGTAGTGTCAGGAACGCTCTGTAAAACTCTTTAAAGTGACATTGGTAACCACTTCTCTCGTAAACACTCTCTCTTTTATTGTTGCTGTTCCTACTCTGTAGAACTCTTTTTTCTTGTACAGTTTCAACCACTTCTCTCTCTAGAACCCTCTCCCTTTTGATGTGGCACTCTCTGCTGTGTATAACTCTCCACATTTACAGTTTCAACCACTTCTCTCTAGAACCGTCTTTATTTTGTTATGCTGTCCCTGCTCAGTAGAACTCTCTATATTTACAGTGGCAATCACTTCTCTATAGAACTCTCTCCTTATTTTTTGGTATTCCCTGCTCAGTAAAACTCTATATATTTACAGTGGCAACCACTTCTATCGAGAACTCTCTCCCTTTTCTTGTTGCAGTCGCTGCTCTGTGGAACTCTTTACATTTAAAATGGCAACCACTTCCCTCAAGAACCCTCTTCAATTTGTTGTTGCCATCCCTGCTTTGTAAAACTCTCAACATTTACAATGGTACCCATTTCTCTCTAGAAACCTCTCCCTTTTGCTGTTGCAGTACCTGCTGTGTAGAACACTCTAAAGTTACAGTGTCAACTACTTCTCTCTGGAACCCTCTCCAATTTGTTGTTGCAGTCCTAGCTGTGCAGAACTCTTTACATTTACAGTGCAAGCAATTCTCTCAAGAACCCTCTCCATTTTTTTTGGCAGTCCCTGCTCTAAAGAACTCTCATCATTTACAGTGACAGCCACTTCTCTCTAGAACCCTCTCCCTTTTGTTAGGGCAGTCCCTGCTCTGTAGAACTCTCCACATTTACAGTGACTGCTACTTCTCTCTAGAATCTCTAACTTTTGTTGTTGCAGTCCCTGGTCTATAGAAGTCTCTACATTTACAGTGGCAACAACGTATCTCTGGAACCCTCTCCTTTTTGTTATTGCAGTCCCTGCTCTGTAGAACTCTCTACATTTACAGTGGCAACCACTTCTCTTTAGAACCCTCTCTCTTTTCTTGTTGCCATACCTGGTCTTTAGAACTCTTTACTTTTACAGAGACAATCACTTTTATCTAGAACCCTCTCACTTTTGTATTGTCAGGCCTGCTCTGTAAAACTCTCTATATTTACAGTGGCAACCATTTCTACCTACAACCATCTCTCTTTTGTTGTTGCTGTTCCTGCTCTGTAGAATTCTTTATGTTTACGGAGGCAACCACTTCTCTCTAGAAGCCTCTCCCTTTTGATGTGGCACTCCCTGCTCTGTTTAACTCTCAAACATTTACAGTGGCAACCACTTCTCTCTAGAACCCTCTCTCTTTTGTTGTGGCATTTCCTGTCCTGTAGAACTCTCTTTGTTTACATTGACAAAAACTTCTATCTAGAACTCTCTATCTTTTTTTGTGGCAGTCTCTGTCCTGTAGAACTCTTTTTGTTTACATTGACAAAAACTTCTATCTAGAACCGTCTATCTTTTTTTGTGGCAGTGTCTGCTCTGTAGAACACTCTACATTTACAGTGGCAACCACTTCTGTCTAGTACAATCTCTCTTTTGTTGTTGCAATCCCTGCTCTGTAGAGCTCTTCACTTTTACAGTGACTGCTATTTCCCTCTAGAATCTCCCCCTTTTGTTGTTGCAGTCCCTGCTCTGTAGAACTATCTTCATCTATAGTGGTAACCAGTTCTCTCTTGTACCCTCTCTTTTTTCTTGCAGCACTCCCTGCTCTGTAGATCTCTTTACATTTGCAGTGGTAACCACTTTTCTCTAGATCCCGCTCCCTATAATTGTGGCAGTCCCAGCTCTGTAGAACTCTCTGCATTTACAGTATCAACCACTTCTCTCACAAACAATCTTCATTTGGTTATTTCAGTCCCTGCTCTGTAGAACTGTCTACATTTACAGTGGCAGCCACATGTCTGTTGATCCATCTCTCTTTGGTTGTTGTAGTCCCTGCTTTGTAAAACTCTCCACATTTACAGTGGCATCAACTTCTCTCTTGAGCCATCTCTCTTTTGTTGTTGCAGTCCCTTCTCTGTTGAACTCTCTTCATTTACAGTGGCAACCACTTCTCTATAGAACGCTCTCACTTTTGTAATGGCAGTAACTGCTCTGTAAATGTCTCTAAATTTATAATGGCAATAACTTCTTTGTAGAACACTCCAATTTATCATGGCAGTCACCACTCTGTAGAACACTCTACATTTACAGTGGCAGTCACTTCTCTCTAGAACCCCCTCTATTTTGTCATGGCATTCCCTGCCCTCTAGAACTCTCTTCATTTACAGTGGCAATTACTTCTCTCTATAGCCCTCTTCCTTTTATTGTTGCAGGCCCTGCTCTGAAGAACTCTCAACATTTATAGTGGCAATTACTTCTATTTAGAACCCTGTCTCTGTTGTTGTTGCAGGCCCTGCTCTGTAGACCTCTCTTCATTTACAGTGGCAACCACTTCTCTCTAGAACCCTCTCACATTTGTTATGGCAGTCCCTGCTCTGTAAAACTCTCTACATTTAGAGTGACAACCACTTCTCTCTAGAACCCTCTCCCTTTTGTTGTTGCCTTCTCTGCTCTGTAGAAGTCTCTACATATACTGTGGCAACCACTATTCTCTAGAACCCTTTCCCTTTTGTTATCGCAGTCCATTTAAAGTGACAATCACTTCTCTCTAGAACCTTCTCCATTTTGTCATTTCAGTCACTGCTCTTTAGAACTCTCTACCTTTACAGCGACAATCACTTCTCTGTAGAACCAACTCTATTTTGTCATCACAGTCCCTGCTCTGTTGAACTTTGCATATTTACAGTGGCAATCGCTTCTCTCAATAAAGCTATCCCTTTTGTTATTGCAGCCCCTGCTCTGTAGAAATTTCTACATTTGCAGTGGCAATCACTGCTCCCTAGAACCCTTTCCCTATTGTTTTTGCAGTCCCTGCTATTTAGAACTATCTACATTTTCAGTGGCAACCACTTCTCTCTTGAACCCTCTCCATTTTGTCATGCCAGTCCCTGCTAAGTAGAACTCTCTACATTTACAGTGGCAACTACTTTTCTCTAGAGAACTCTCCCTTTTTTGTTGTTGCACTCTCTGCAGTGTAAAATTCTCTTCATTTACAGTGGCAAACCACTTCTGTCTAGAACCCTCTCCATTTTGTCATGGCAGTCCCTGCTCTGTAGAACTCTCAACATTTACAGTGGCAACCACTTTTCTCTAGATCCCTCTTCCTTTTGTTCTTGTAGTCCATGCAATGTAAAATTCTGCACATTTAAAGTGGCAACCACCTCTCCCTAGATCCTTCTTCATTTTGTTGTGGCAGCCCCTACTCTGTAGAACTCTTTACATTTACAGTGATAATCACTTCTCTCTAGAACCTTCTCCATTTTGTCATGGCAGTTCCTGCTCTGTAAAACTTTCTTCATTTACAGTGGCAACCACTTCTCTCTAGAACCCTCTCTCTACTGTTGCTGCTTTCCCTGATCTGTAGAACTATTTACATTTACAGTGGCAACCACATCTCTCTAGAACCCTCTCCCTTTTGTTGTAGCAGTCCCTGCTCTGAAGAACTCCACACATTTATAGTGGCAATCACTTCTGTCTAGAACCCTCTTCCTTTTATTGTTGCTGTCTCTGCACTGCAGAACTCTCTACATTTTCAGTGGCAATCACTTCTCTCAATAATCCTCTCCCTGTTGTTGTTGCAGTCCCTGCTCTGTAGATCACTCTACATTTATGGCAGCAATCACTTCTCTCTAGAACCCTCTCAACTTTGTCATGACAGTCCTTGCTCTATAGAACTTTGCACATTTATTGTGGCTGTCTCTTCTCTCAAGAACCTTATTTCTTTTGTTGTGGCAGTCCATGCACTGTACAACTCTATACATTTACAGTGGCAACCTCTTCTCTCAATAACTCTGTCCCTTTTTTTGGTGCAGCACCTGCTCGGTAGAACTCTCTACATTTATAATGGCAGTCACTTCTCCCAAGAACCCTCTCCCTTTTGTTGTTGCAGTACCTGCTCTTAAGAACTCCCTACATATTCAGTGTCAACCATTTTTCTCTAGAACCCTCTTCATTTTGTTATGGCAGTCCATCTCTGTAGAACTCTCTACATTTGCAGTAACAACCAGTTCTCTCTAGAACCATCTCCCTTTTGTTGTGGCAGTCCCTGCAGTGTAAAACTCTCAACATTTACAGTGGAAACACTTCTATCTAAACCCTCTTTATTTTGTTGTGGCAGTCCTTGCTCTGTAGAACTCTCTACATTTACAGTGATGATCACCTCGGTCTAGAACCCTCTCCATTGTGCCATGGCAGTAGTTGCTCTATAGAACTCTCTACACTGACAGTGGCAATTACTTCTCTACTACCCTCTCTCTTTTGTTGTGCACTCCCTGCTCTGTAAAACACTCCATGTTTACAGTGAAAACCACTTCTCTCTATAACTCTCTCTCTCACTTTTGTTGTTGCAGTCCCTGCTCTGTAGAATCCTTTACATTTACAGGGACAACCACTTCTCTCTAGAATCCTCTCTATTTTCTTGGGCCAGGTCTTGCTCTGTAAAACTATCTTCATTTACAGTGACAACCACTTCTCTCTAGAACCCTCCCCCTTTTGATGTTGCAGTCCCTGCTCTGTAGAACTCTCTATGTATTCTGTGGCAATCACTATTCTCTAGAACCCTTTTATTTTTGTTATTGCAGCCCCTGCTCTGTAAAACTCTCTACATTTAGAGTGGCAACCACTTTTCTCTAGAACCCTCTCCATTTTTTCATTTCAGTCCTTGCTCTGTAGAGCTCTCTACATTTACAGTAGCAATCACATCTCTCTTGAAAACTCTTCATTTTGCTGTGGCAGTCCTTGCACCTTAGAACTCTCTACTCTTACAGTGGCAATCACTTGTCTCTAGAACCCTCTCTATTTTGTCATGGCAGTCCCTACTCTGTAGAACTCTTTACATTTACTGTGGCAATCACTTCTGTGTAGAACCCCCCTCTTTTGTTGTGGCTGTCTCTGCTCTGTAGAACTCTCTACATTTATAGTGGCAACTACTTCTCTCAATAACCCTATCACTTTTGTTGTAGCAGCCCCTGCACTCTAGAAATCTCTACATTTACAGTGGCAATCACTTCTCCCTAGAACCCACTTCATTTAGTTGTTGTAGTCCCTGCTCTGTAGGACACTCTACATTTACAGTGTCAATCACTTCTCTCTAGAACCCTCTCCATGTTGTTGTTGCAGTCCCTGTGGTGTAGAACTCTCTTCATTTACAGTGAGAACCACTTCTCTCTAGAACTCTCTCCTTTCTGTTCATGCAGTCCCTGCTCTGTAAAACTCTCTACATTTAGAATATCAACTACGTCTCTCTAGAACCATCTTCATTTAGTTGTTGCAGTCCCTGCTCTGTAGAACTCTCTACATTTATAGTGCAACCACTTCTCTCTAGAAACCTCTCCCTTTTGTTTTTGCAGTCCCTGCTCTGTAGAATTCCCTACATATACTCTGGGAACCTCTATTCTCTAGAAACAATTTATTTTTGTTATCGCAATCCCTGCTCTGTAAAACTCTCTACATTTATAGTAGCAACCACTTCTGTCTAGAACCCACTCCATTTTTTTCATTTCAGTCCTTGCTCTGTAGAGCATTCTACATTTACAGTAGCAATCAGGTCTCTCTTGAACCCTCTTCATCTTGCTGTGTCAGTCTCTGAACCTTAGAACTCTCTACCCTTACAGTGGCAATCACTTCTCTCTAGAACTCTCTCTATTTTGTCATGGCAGTCCCTGCTCTGTAGAACTCTGCACATTTACTGTGGCAATCGCTTATGTTTAGAACCCCATCTCTTTTGTTGTGGCAGTCCCTGCTCTGTAGAACTCACTACATTTGCAGTGGCTACCACTTCTCTCAATAACCCTTTCACTTTTGTTGTTGCAGTCCCTGATCTGTAGAAATATCTACATTTACAGTTGCAATCACTTCTCCCTAGAACCCTCTCCCTTTTGTTGTTGTAGTCCCTGCTCTTTAGAACTTTCTACATTGTCAGAGACAACCACTTCTCCCTATAAACCTCTTCATTTTGTAATGGCAGTCCCTGCTCTGTAGAACTCTCTACATTTACAGTGGCAACCACTTTTCTCCAGAGCCCTCTGCCTTTTGTTGCTGCAGTCCCCACAATGTAAAACTCTCTACATTTACAGTGGCAACCACTTCTCTCTAGAACCCTTTTTATTTTGTTGTGGCAGTCCCTGTTCTGTAGAACTCTATGTATTTACAGTGACAATCACTTCTTTCTAGAACTCTCTCCATTTTGTCATGGCAGTCCCTGCACTGTAGAACTCTCTACATTTACAGTTGCAATTACTTCTCTCTAGAACCCTCTCTCTTTTGTTGTGGCAGTCGCTGCTCTGTAAAACTCTCTATATTTATAGTGGCAACCACTTCGCTCAAAAAACACCTGCTTTTTCTGTTTCAGTCAATGCTCTGTAGAACTCTACACTTACAGTGACAACCACATCTCTCTAGAACCTTCTCTCTTTTGTTGGGTGAGTCCCTGCTCAGTAAAACTCTCTTCATTTACAGTGACAACCACTTCTCTATAGAACCCTCTCTATTTTGTCACAGCAGTCCCTGCTCTGTAGAACTCTGCACATTTACTGTGGCAATCGCTTCTCTCTAGAATCCTCTCTCTTTTGTCGTGGCAGTCCCTACTCTGTAGAATGCTGCACATTTACTGTAGCAATCACTTCTCTCTAGAATCCTCTCTCTTTTGTCGTGGCAGTCCCTGCCCTGTAGAACTCTCTACATTTACAGTGGCAACCACTCCTCCCTAGAACCCTCTCCCTTTTGTTGTTGCAGTTCTTGCTGTTTAGAACTCTCTACATTTTTAATAGCAACATCTTCCCTCTAGAACACTCTCCATTTTGTCCTGACAGTCCCTGGTTTGTAGAACTCTCTACATTTACAGTGGCAACCACTTCTGTCTAGAACCCTCTTCCTTTTATTGTTGCAGTCCCTGTTCTCTAAAACTCTCTTCATTTACAGTGGCAACCACTTCTCTCTAGAGCCATCTCTCTATTGTTATTGTTTTCCCTGATCTGTAGAACTATTTACATTTACAGTGCCAGACAGTTCTTTCTAGAGCCCTCTCCCTTTTGCTGTGGCAGTCCCTATATGTAGAACTCTGTACATTTACAGTAACAATCACTTCTGTATTGAACCCTCTTCTTTTTAGTGTTGCAGTCCCTGCTCGGTAGAACTCTCTGCATTTTCAGTGGCAATCGTCTCTCTCTAGAACCCTCTTCCTTTTGTTGTGGCAGTCCTTGCTATGTAAAACTATCAACATTTACATTGGCAATCACGTCTCTCTAGAGAACTCTCCCTTTAATTGCTGCTAGCACTGCTTTGTAGAGCTCTCTACAATTACAGGGGCAATCATTTCTCTCTTGGACCCTCTCCCTGTTGTAGTTGTAGGACCTGCACTGTAGAACTTGCTTCATTTACAGTGGCAAATACTTCTCTCTAGAACCCTCTCCCTTTTGTTATGGCAGTTGCTGCTCTGTAAAACTCTATCCATTTAGAGTGGCAAACTTTTCTCTCTTGAACCCTCTCCCTTTTGTTGTTGCAGTCCCTGTTCTTAGAACTCTCTTCCTTTACAGTGGCAATCACTTCTCTCAAGAAGACTCTTTCTTTTGCCCTTGCAGTCCGCGTTCTGTAGAACTCTCTGCATTTACAGTGGCAACAACTTCTCTCTTGAACCCTCTCTCTCAAATTATGACAGGCCTTGCTCTGTAGAACTGACTACATTTACTGTGACAATCATGTCTCTCGCGAATCCTCTTCATTTGACTGTGGCAAACCCTGCTCTGTAGAACTCTGCACATTTTCTGTGGCAATCACTTCTCTCCAGAACCCTCTCTATTTTGTCATGGCAGTCACTGCTGTGTAATGCTACACATTTACTGCGGCAATTACTTCTCTGTAGAACCCTTTCTCTTTTCTTGAGGCAGTCCCTGCTCTGAAGAACTCTCTACATTTTCAGTGGCAATTACTCCTCCCTAGAATCATCTCCCTTTTGTTGTTGCAGTCCTTGCTCTTTAGAACTCTCTACATTTTCAAGTGGCAACCACTTCTCTCTAGTACCCTCTCCATTTTGTCATGGCAAGTCCTTGCTTTGTAGAACTCTTTACATTTACAGTAGCAACCACTTCTCTCTAGAACCCTCCCCTTTTTTTGTGGCAGTCCCTGCAATGTAAAACTCTTTACATATATAGTGAGAACCGCTTCTCTCTAGAACCCTCTTCATTTTGTTTTTGCAGTCCCTGATCTGTAGAACTCTCTTCTTTTACAGTGGCAACCACTTCCCTCTAGAATCCTTTCACTTTTGTTATGACTGTCCCTGCTCTGTCAAACTCTCTACATTTAGAATGGCAACTACTTATCTCTAGAACCCTATTCATTTAGTTTTGTAGTCCCTGCTCTGCAGAACTCTCTACATATACAGTGGCAACCACTATTCTCCAGAACCCTTTCTCTTTTGTTAGCACAGTCCCTGATCTGTAAAACTCTCTACATTTAGAGTGGGAACCTCTTCTCTCTAGAACCCTCTAGATTTTGTCATTTCAGTCTTTGCTCTGTAGAGCTGTCTACCTTTACAGTGACAATAACATCTCTCTCTAACTCTCTTCATTTGGCTGTGGCAGTCCCTGCTCGTTAGAATTCTCTACATTTACAGGGCAATCAGTTCTCTTTTGAACCCTTTCTATTTTGTCATGGCAGTCTCTGCTCTGTAGAACTCTGCACATTGACTGTGGCAATCACTTCTCTCTTGAACGCTCTCTCTTTTGTTGTGGCAGTCCCTGCTCTGTAGAACTCTGCACATTTACAGTGGCAGCCACTTCTCTCTAGAAACCTCTTCCTTTTGTTATTGCAGTCCCTGCTCTGTAGAACTCTCTTCATATACAGTGGCAACCACTATTCTCCAGAACCCTTTCCCCTTTGTTAGCACAGTCCCTAATCTGTAAAACTCTCTACATTTAGTGTGGCAACCACTTCTCTCTAGAACCCCCTAGATTTTGTCATTTCAGTCCTTGCTCTGTAGAGCTGTCTGCATTTACAATGGCAATCACATCTCTCTCTCAACCCCTCTTCACTTGGCTGTCGCAGTCCCTGTTCTTTAGAACTCTCTACATTTACAGGGGCAATCAGTTCTCTCTAGAACCCTCTCTATTTTGCCATGGCAGTCCCTGCTCTATAGAACTCTGCACATTTACTGTGGCAATCACTTCTCTCTAAAACCCTCTCTTTTTGATGTGGCAGTCCCTGCTCTGTAGAACTCTGCACATTTACAGTGGCAACCACTTCTCTCTAGAACCCTCTCCCTTTTATTGTGGCTCTCCCTGCAATGTAAAACTCTCTACATTTACAGTGGTAATCACTTCTCACTAGATACCTCTTCATTTTGTTGTGGAAGTCCCTGCTCTGTAGAAGTCTTTATATTTACAGTGACAATGAATTATCTCTAGAACCCTTTCTCTTTTGTTGTGGCAGTCTCTGCTCTGTAGAACTCTCTGCATTTTCAGTGGCAATTACTTCTCTCTAGAACCCTCTCTATTTTGTCATGGCAGTCACTGCTCTGTAATGCTACACATTTACTGTGGCAATTACTTCTCTGTAGAACCCTTTCTCTTTTCTTGAGGCAGTCCCTGCTCTGAAGAATTCTCTACATTTTCAGTGGCAATTACTCCTCCCTAGAATCCTCTCCCTTTTGTTGTTGCAGTCCTTGCTCTTTAGAACTCTCTACATTTTCAAGTGGCAACCACTTCTCTCTAGTACCCTCTCCATTTTGTCATGGCAAGTCCTTGCTTTGTAGAACTCTTTACATTTACAGTAGCAACCACTTCTCTCTAGAACCCTCTCCTTTTTTTGTGGCAGTCCCTGCAATGTAAAACTCATTACATATATAGTGAGAACCGCTTCTCTCTAGAACCCTCTTCATTTTGTTTTTGCAGTCCCTGATCTGTAGAACTCTCTTCTTTTACAGTGGCAACCACTTCCCTCTAGAACCCTTTCACTTTTGTTATGGCAGTCCCTGCTCTGTCAAACTCTCTACATTTAGAATGGCAACTACTTCTCTCTAGAACCCTATTCATTTAGTTTTGTAGTCCCTGCTCTGTAGAACTCTCTACATATACAGTGGTAACCACTATTCTCCAGAACCCTTTCTCTTTTGTTAGCACAGTCCCTGATCTGTAAAACTCTCTACATTTAGAGTGGGAACCTCTTCTCTCTAGAACCCTCTAGATTTTGTCATTTCAGTCTTTGCTCTGTAGAGCTGTCTACCTTTACAGTGACAATAACGTCTCTCTCTAACTCTCTTCATTTGGCTGTGGCAGTCCATGCTCGTTAGAATTCTCTACATTTACAGGGGCAATCAGTTCTCTCTAGAACCCTTTCTATTTTGTCATGGCAGTCTCTGCTCTGTAGAACTCTGCACATTTACTGTGGCAATCACTTCTCTCTTGAACGCTCTCTCTTTTGTTGTGGCAGTCCCTGCTCTGTAGAATTCTGCACATTTACAGTGGCAACCACTTCTCTCTAGAAACCTCTTCCTTTTGTTGTTGCAGTCCCTGCTCTGTAGAACTCTCTTCATATACAGTGGCAACCACTATTCTCCAGAACCCTTTCCCCTTTGTTAGCACAATCCCTAATCTGTAAAACTCTATACATTTAGTGTGGCAACCACTTCTCTCTAGAACCCTCTAGATTTTGTCATTTCAGTCCTTGCTCTGTAGAGCTGTCTGCATTTACAGTGGCAATCACATCTCTCTCTCGACCCCTCTTCATTTGGCTGTTGCAGTCCCTGTTCTTTAGAACTCTCTACATTTACAGGGGAAATCAGTTCTCTCTAGAACCCTCTCTATTTTGCCATGGCAGTCCCTGCTCTTTAGAACTCTGCACATTTACTGTGGCAATCACTTCTCTCTAAAACCCTCTCTTTTTGATGTGGCAGTCCCTGCTCTGTAGAACTCTGCACATTTACAGTGGCAACCACTTCTCTCTAGAACCCTCTCCCTTTTATTGTGGCTCTCCCTGCAATGTAAAACTCTCTACATTTACAGTGGTAACCACTTCTCACTAGATACCTCTTCATTTTGTTGTGGAAGTCCCTGCTCTGTAGAAGTCTTTATATTTACAGTGACAATAAATTATCTCTAGAACCCTTTCTCTTTTGTTGTGGCAGTCTCTGCTCTGTAGAACTCTCTGCATTTTCAATGGCAATTACTTCTCTCTAGAACCATCTTCCTTTTGTTGTGACAGTCCCTGCTATGTAGAACTCTCAACATTTACAGAGGCAGTCAGTTGTCTCAAGAGAACTCTCTCTTTTGTTGCTGCAGGCACTGCTGTGTAGAACTCGCGACATTTACAGGGGCAATCTTTTCTTTCTAGAACCCTCTTTCTGTTGTTGCTGTAGTCCCTGCTCTGTAGAACTCACTTCATTTACAGTGGCAAACACTTCTCTCTAGAAGACTCTTTCTTTTGCCGTTGCAGTCCATGCTCTGTAGAACTCTTTGCATTTACAGTGGCAACAACTTCTCTCTTGAAACTTCCCTCTATAATTGTGGCAGGCATTGCTCTGTAAAACTGTCTACATTTACAGTGGCAACCACTTCTCTTTCAAATATTCTTCATTTAGTTGTTGCAGTCCCTGCTCTGTAGAACTCTCTACATTTACTGTGGCAACAGCTTTTCTCCAGATCCCTCTCCCTTTTGTTGTTGCAGTCCCTGCACTGTAGAACTCTCTACAATTACAGTTTCTATCCCTTCTCTCTTGAAACCTCTTCCGTTTGTCGTTGCAGTCCCTGATCTGTAGATCTCTCTACATTTAAAGTGGCAAAAATTTCTCTCTAGAACCATCTCCAATTGATCATGGTTGTCCCTGCTTTGCAGAACTCTCTACATTTACAGTGGCAGTCACTTCCCTCTAGAACCATCTCTATTTTGTCATGGCAATCCCTGCTCTGTAGAACTCTCTACATTTACTGTGGCATTCACTTCTCTCTAGAGCTCTCTTCCTTTGATTGTTGCAGTCACTGCTGTGTAGAACTCTCTATATTTACATTTTTCAAACACTTCCCTCTAGAACCCTCTCCCTGTTGTTTCTTCAGTCCCTGCTTTGTAGAGCCCTCTTCATTTACACTGGCAACCACTTCTCTCTAGAACCCTCTCCCTTTTGTTATGGCAGTCCGTGCTCTGTAAAACTCTTTTCATTTAGAATGGCAACCACTTCTCTTTTGAACATAGAAACATATAAAAACATATCCCGCAAAGACATAGACAGGATGGAAGCTGTCCAGAGGAGGACAACTAAAATGGTGCAGGGTCTGCACCGGAAGACATATGAAGAGAGACTTAAGGAGCTTAATATGTATAGCCTCGAGGAAAGGAGGGAGAGGGGGGACATGATAGAAACTTTCAAGTACCTCAAGGGAATCAACAAAGAGTTCCAATACTAGTTGTCTAAGGCATTCCCCCTGTAGGACATCTAGAATAACCCCAATCTTAGAAGTCGCTGCTGCAACTGCAGTCCAGTTAACATCTGGTATATTCAGATCACCCATCAGCAATATCTCCCCTTTATCTGCCATTCTAAGTATACTTTGTATCATTTCCTTGTCCATTTCCTCCCCCTGAGAGAGGGGTCTGTATACAACCCCTGTGAGGATTGTGGTGCCTTTGCTTGCCTCCAAATTGACCCACAGTGCTTCTTCTCCTCCCTGTTTATTCTTTTGTTCCATTGCTTTGATTCCTTCTCTTATATAGAGAGCTACTCCTCCACCTCCTCTTTTAACCTCCTTGTCCCTCCTGTAGACAGTGTATCCTGGTATGTTTATGTCCCAGTCATGGTTCTGTGTGTACCATGTTTCTGTGACTGCCACAATATCCAGATATTCCTCCTCCATCAAGGTCACTAATTCAGGAAGCTTGTTACCCAGACTATGGTCATTGGTACTCATTGCTCTCCATTTTTTGATGGCTTTACCTTCTGAGGCAGCATCCCCACTGACCTTTCTACCTTGGTCTTGTACTACCTTGGTCTTGCAATTTCTACCTTGGCAAGGACTTCTCATTTAGTACCCTGTTTTGTAGGGGTAGGCTGGGATGTTCCTGCTGCTTATCAGTGCCTCCCCTCTTCAGTTTGTAGTTGCAGTTCCTGCTCTGTAAAACTCTTTAGATTTACAGTAGCAACCACTTCTCTCTTGAACTCTCTCCTTATTCAGTCCCTGCTCTGTAGAACTCTCTACATATACAGTGGCAACCACTATTCTTTAGAACCCTTTCCCTATTGTTATCACAGTCCCTGCTCTGTAAAACTCTCTGCATTTAGAGTAGCAACCACTTCTCTCTAGAACTCTTTCCTTTCTGTAATGGCAGTCCATGATCCGAAAAACTCCCTACATTTAGAATGGCAACCACTTCTCTCTAGAACCCTCTCCATTTTGTTATTTCAGTCCTTGCTCTATAGAACTCTCTACATTTACAGTGGCAACCAATTCTCTCTAGAACCCTCTCATTTTGTTATGCATTCCATGCTCTTTAGATCTCTCTACATTTACAGTCTCAATCACTTCCCTGTAGAACTCTCTTGCTTTTGTTGTTACAGTCCCTACTCTGTACAACTCTCTTTATTTACAGTGGCAATCACTTCTCTCTAGAACACTCTCTCTTTTGTTGTTCCAGTACTTGCTCTGCTGAACTCTATATTTTCAGTGCCACTTCTCTCTGGAAACCTCTCCCTATAATTGTAGCAGTCCCTACCCTGTAGAACTTTCAACATTTAAAGTGACAACCCTTTCTGTCTCAAACCCTCTTCATTTAGTTGTTGCAGTCCCTGCTCTGTAGTACTCTCTACATTTACAGTGGCAACTACTTCTCTCTAGATCCCTCTTCTTTTATTGCTGCAGTCCCTGCTCTGTAGAACTCTGTACAATTAGAGTTGCAATCATTTCTCTCCAGCACCGTCATCCTTTTGTTGTGGAAGTCCCTGCTAAGTAGAACTCTCTACATTTACAGTGGCAAGCACTTCTCACTAGAACCCTCTTCATTTTGTTGTGGTAGTCCCTGCTCTGTAGAACTCTATACATTTACAGAGGCAATCACTTCTGTCTTGAACCCTCTTCCTTTTAGTGTTGCAGTCCCTGCTCTGTAGAACTCTCTACATTTTCAGTGGCAATCACTTCTCTCTAGAACCCTCTTTCTTTTGTTGCGACAGTCCCTGCATTGAAGAACTCTCTATATTTTCAGTGGCTATCACTTCACTTCTCTATAGAGAATTCTCCCTCTTGTTACTGCAGTCACTGCTGTGTAGAACTCTCTACATTTACAGTGGCAATGACTTCTCCCTAGAACTCTCTCCCTGTTGTTGTTGTAGTCCCTGCTCTGAAGAACTTTCTTCATTAACAGTGGCAAACACTTCTTTCTAGAATCCTCTCCCTTTTGTTATGGCAGTCCCTGCTCTGCATAACTCATTACATTTAGACTGGCAAACACTTCTTAGAACCCTATCTATTTTGTCATGGCAGTCCCTGCTCTGGAGACCTCTCTACATTTACAGTGGCAACCACTTCTCTCTAGAAACTTTTCCCACTTGTGGCAGTCCCTGCTCTGTAGAACCCTCTGCATATACAGTCTCAATCACTTCTCTCTCTAGAACTCTCCCCCTTTTGTTATTGCTGTCCCTGCTCTCTAGAACACTCTATATTTACACTGGCAATAACTTCTCTCTAGAAACCTCTTCATTTTGTTGTTGCAGTCATAGCTTGTCATCGCAAATTCTCTCACTGTAAGTATTACCTGAGTAACCGCTCCCGTCGTCACGGGGCAAAAACCACACCACTGGGTTTTGTCTTAACATTGCTTTATTTGATCAAATCTTTCACATGCATGCAGGAGATTCTGCAAAGGAGAAAGCTCCCTGATTAAAGTTTACAGCAGCTTTTTATAAGCTAGATTCTGCACTTCTTATCTTGAAAAAATACCAACATTTCAGTATAAGCCAATCATAAGACAGCATAACAAGTTCTCACCAATGTAACAGAAAAACAAGTTGATACCAATGTATGAGGTACTTTTCCACTGCTTATTCCATTTCTTTCCCAATACCTCTTGATACATATGCCTGAGTCAATCTGACCTGAGAGAAACAATGAGTTTCACTCACACCATAGCAATGTACAGCTTGCCTTCAATGCCTCAATGTGCTGTTATCTTATATTTTGCCCAAGCATGTTGTTATTTTATATTTTGTCTGATCCTGTTATTCAGGCTGGTACAACCAGTTCTGTCCAGTTTTATCTTGCTTTCTGTTTTTACAAATGTACCTCAAGTAACCTCAGTATCATTCTATAACCCTGTAAAAAAACAGCATGAACTCAGAAATTTCTACTACATTCATTATGACTTTGTTACAGCATGGCTTTCAAAGCAAGCATAGCTTCAAGGCATATAATAGCAAATATAGCTTTAGGATATATAAAAACTCCCTCACACTCTTCCCCCCTTTTGATACTTTGTATCAACTTTGTGAACTATTACATCTTAGTTACATCTGGTACATCATAGAATGGGAACACCCCGACTAATTCGCTAGGGTCTTGGTCCTTGGGGTGTAATAAGGGGTGCAGCTGGGTGATGGCATGTTGTGACAAGGTGCTACACAGTCATCGCAAGAGAAATTTGAGCAACACAGTCAGGAGCCATAATGCCAGTATCACCACCACGATTACTGCCACCCAGTGGAGGAGGGTAGTGCCCCAGTCACCAAATATGCTTGAGAACCATGACCAGGGGTCCCAGCCCTGTGATATAGTTGCATGCTCACTAAGAACATATTGCTGTAGCATTTTTATTCCCTCAATCACTTGCTCTAGTTCTTGTGAGTTATCAGGTTTATAGGTGCAGCATTTCTCCCCTGTAATGGCGCACACCCCCCCTTGTGAGGCTAATACATAATCAAGTGCAGCTCTATTCTGCAAAGCTACGATTCTAAGGGCTTTAATTTCAGCTGTCAGCAAAGCAGTTGATTTCAAGGTATCATTAATTAATATTTCCAACTCATAGCTTAACTGGTCAATGTAGTGCATGTTTTGAACAACACCCCACCATGGGAAGATTCCTGCCCCAAATTTTTCTCCCACTGGGACACGTTTATTCGTGTCTGGCACCTCCCTCTTTTGAACTTGATTTATATAGCTTACACGCTGATGTATAGCAGATGCATTGTACTTATATACATGGGCAGCAGGGTGGAGAGTGGCTAGATAGCAGCAATCCATCCATCCCATAGGTAGAAAAAGATAAGCCCTATCCCCGCATACCCAGTATAGATTCCGACAGGACGCTCACGCAGTGAAATTAGATGTACTGTGTGGGCATCTGCTTATGAGCAGTTGGTTATGGTGGACTCGACTTGGTGGTGCTGTTAGAAATAATATTGGCACGTGGACCATCCCACTGGCGCTAAACTCACGGTTAATTGCTTATTACACAGGCAGAGCCTGGCTGATATATTCTGCTGTCTAACGTCTAGATACAACGGGGTTGACATATTTGTACCATTCGGTGGGCTGTACCATGCAGTAAAATCGTGCCCCCGAAACACAGTTAGGTTTTTCATTTTGTTTGTAGCATAATCTGGGGCATTAGTGATGTTTCTTCCCCTGATGGCACAGAGAATCTCACTGGCCACAGTGCTATTTATAGGCCTGGGTTTTAGGTGGAGCCCTATGGCTGCAGAGAAAGGAGAGCTAGTGCATACATAGCAATCAGAGACATTAGCATTATTAGCATGTAAGTTCATTAAAGTCCACCAAGTGTTCATAATGTGCAATGGCTCTTTGCTGCAGCGGGAGAAGTTACCCCCCTCATATTCAGAGCCCCATAGCAAAAATAGCAGTGATAGTCTGAGCGAAACAGAGCGATAATAATTTCATGGTTGTTCAGTTCACTGTGCAATGGTATCGACTGTAGAAATTGTCACCGTTACAATGAGATGCGTGAATCCGCTTCTCTCCGCGATCTTTATGGCAGTGGTGGTAGTCAGGAGCACTTGAAATGGTCCCTCGCCACCTTGGAGCACACCACTTTTCTTCGGAAGTCCTGATAACCACAAAGTCTCCTGGCTGTATCCTATGCAGGGGTCCCTCCAAGGGAACTGGAAGTACAGCTTTTACCCTAGGATAGAGAGATCTTAAAACAGCATTAAGAGATAAACAGTAGGCAATCATTTCATTATCTAAACTGTGCAATGTTATTTGGTTTTGTGGGAAGGGGACATTTGTCATTCTGAGGGGTCTTCCCATTAAAATCTCATGAGGTGATAAACCCATGGGGCCAGCTCTCCCCCTCATACTCATTAGGGCTATTGGTAGTGCTTTTACCCAACTAAGGCCAGTATCTGCCATAATTTTGGTCAATTTCAGCTTTAATGTCTGATTTGCCCTTTCTATTGCCCCTCCCGATTGTGGGTGGTATGCACAATGCGTTCGTAAATCCACTTGCAGTACCTCACACAAGGTTCTGATGACTTCATTTGCAAAATGCGAGCCATTATCGCTGGAGAGCCGAGTGGGAATCCCCCACCTTGGTATGATTTCTATAATCAGGGCCTTTGCTACTGTACAGGCCATGGTTTGCCGTACTGGGAACGCTTCTATCCACTTTGAAAACATATCTACAATCACTAAGCAATATTTATACCCTTCACACGGGTTCAGCTCATTAAAATCCATCATTAAATGTTCAAAAGGTCCTGTAGGAAAAGGATGGGCAGAGGGGGTTACTTGGAGTCCTCTGCCAACATTATTTTGCATACATATTACACATTTTTTACAAAAATCTTCAGCATATACGGTAAAGCCAACAACATACCAATGTTTATTTACAAGGTCGACCACTCCACTTTTTGAAACATGATCGGCCCCATGGGCCAATTTTGCCAAAAAGGGAAATACTGCCTGCCCTCGGGGTTTGTCCACACCTTAGTGCTAGCATCAAATTTACAGTTTGTTTGCCAGTTACGTTTCTCTTTTGCACTGGCCGACTGTTGTAAAATTGCAACATCCTTTACTGAGAATAAATTAAGTTGGTTAGTTACAGTCAAAGACATTTGAAATTTTGGAACACTCCCAGAAAGAGCTGCTTCCTATGCAGCTGCGTCAGCCCTCGCATTTCCTGCAGAAACAAAATCTTGGTTAGAAGTATGGGCCTGACATTTTACAATTGCTAACTTTTCTGGCTTTTGGATTGCTAACAAAAGATTTTTTACCAAATTCGCATGCTCAATAGGTTTCCCAGCTGCTGTTAAAAAACCTCTGTGTTTCCATAGGGTGCCAAAATTATGAGCTACCCCAAATGCATATCGACTATTTGTGTATATGTTAACAGTTTTACCCTTGGCTATTATACAAGCTCTCATCAGAGCTATGAGTTCAGCAGCTTGGGCTGACGTTCGTGGGGGTAACTTTGCTCCTTCCACGACATAGTTTTGAGTACACACTGCATAACCTGCCAAGGGGGGATCCTTTTTTGTCTCTTTGTGCTGAGCCATCAACAAATAATTCTAAGTCTGCATTTTGTATGGAGATGCGTCAGTGATATCCGGTCGAGCTTACAGTCTAAGTCAATTACTTGCTCAGTCATGCTCCTCCCTCCTCCCGGTGGGGAGCAACGTCTTGGTTTAAATGGTGCACCTTCTCAAAGTTATGTTAGACATGGTTAGTAACACATTTTGATACTGAAGCAATCGCGGCAGGTGTTAAATGAGCTGTGCGAGCTTGTAGCAGAATAGAATGCACAGAATGAGGCACATGCACCGCCAAAGTACAGAATCCTACCAGATTCACGCATGCCAACACTGCCTCAGTAGCCGCCACACCGATCAAGCAAGACACCATCCCACATACCACTGAGTCCAAACGCTGAGTAATATGCTATGGGCCTCTGTCCCTCCATGTTCCTGTGTCAATACAGCTGACATGTAACCTCCTTTACCATTCACAAACAGAGTTAAAACCCTTCTCATAATTTGGTAGTCCCAAACAAGGACTTGTAACCAATACATTTTTAAGTTTCGCAAAACAGATTTCTAGATCACGTGTCCACCTGATCTTCTCAGTCATCTGCATTTTTTTGCCAAATATGGCTTCATGGAGGGGTTGTGCCAACATAGCATAATCCATAATCCAGGCTCTACAATAGCCCACCATATCCAAAAAAGACATAATTTGCTGCTTGGTAACTGGGCGTGGCCAAGCTGTTATGTTCTTAATTCTCTCAGGGTCTAACTTTCTACCACTGCCAGACAACATATGACCCAAATATGTTACTTGCTCTCTACACAATTGCAATTTTTCTCGAGACACTTTATGCCCATTCTCAGCCAAGAAAAGTAATAAAGCTTTGTATCCTGTTCATTTGCTTCCTTACTGGGGCTAAAGTGCTAACAGATCATCCACATACTGTATTAGGGGTACGCCCGATGGGGCTACATAAAAGCTAATAGATTCTCTCTCATTTGAGCTGAGAATACTGCTTGAGACTCAGCATAGCCTTAGGGCATGCGAGTCCAGGTCCACTTTTCCCTTTTGTAGGTGAATGCAAACCATTCCTGGCTACTGGGTTCTACGGGGATACTATAAAACACATTTGCTAAATCAATGACTGTGAAATAACAGCTGTTATGTGGAATGGATGACAATACAGTAATCGGGTTTGGCACTACCGGGGTACTTACATGTACTGCTTCATTTACCACTCTCAGGTCCTGCACAAAGTGCTAACTTCCATTTGGCTTTCTCACTGGTAAAATTGGTGTATTTACCATTGCATATGGGCAGGAGATGATTACTCCCCTTTCCACTAATGCTGCATGCACTGGGGCTATTCCCTCCTTCACCTCTTTACCCAGTGGACATTGATGCTTATTCGGTCTGTAAGAGGACTTTGGCTTGACCATAAGGGGTTGTGCATTCTTCAGTAATCCCACATCATACTTTGATTCTGCCCATAGCTTTGCTGGTAACTCATTTATCCAACTTACACTCTCCTGCATGCCTATTTCTTCACAAACCTTTCGCACATTCACTTCTCTTTCATCCACTCGTACCTTAACCTTTCTGTTAATTATGTATTTTTCACAGTTCCCAGCCCTTGACATTAGCTTGCTTCCTGCATGTTCCCAATCACACAACTGTGCTAGTTTTATACCCATGGCCCTCAATTCCTTCCACTCAAGGGGGTTTCTTCACATGGAAATGTGCGGTATGACCCTGGCTTTTTGAATACTTTTAATTGTTCTGCATTCAGCCTTACTGAGGCTGCACAACGATCCTTTGCTATATATCTCCTGACACCCAGATGGCCTGTTCTACTGGCTGTTTTCCCCACTCTTTGCACTCATAAGTTAGGTCCCGACCTCCCACTGCATAATGTGGTGTGCAATGCAAATCTGTCTGTAACTGCAACTTGCCATGTGTTACTACTTCTGCCCATTCTTGTAGCCAACCCACCTCCTTTGGTTCTGTTAATTCCCAACTATACAGCCAATCCCCTGTTCTTTTGGCTATACATGGGTACAAGCCTATTCCTGGTGCTTCTATATTGACCCCCTCTGAGGTACAAGTAATTTGTGCATTTACCTTTGACAGGAGATCCCTTCCCAATAAATTCACAGGACAGGTCCTGCTACTGAGGAAAGTATGTTGTAATTCCATTTTTCCACACCGAACTGGTAATGAGATTGTCAATTGCTCTCTTTGTGGTACTCCTGATGCCCCTATTGTTGTCACCAATCTGACTGGATAAGGGTGCATTTAACTTGCTCTTTGAATTACTGACATCGAGGCACCTGTGTCTATCAAGAAGGTCAACTTGTGTTCATGATTATCAAGTCTGTTACTGGACTACCTTCTGGCGTTGTTGAAGCACATAGCATTTGTGAAAGGGGAGGGGAGTGTCTCTAACCTTCAGCTGTCATTGGCAAAGCCAACATTATTAGTCCAGAACTGAGGATCGAGATTCCACCCCATCATGTCTGCTGATTTGCATGCTGCCTGTTGTGACAAGCAGGAGGGTGGTGGCGGAAGCAAGAGACTGGTTTGCCTTTACACAATTTCTTGCTATGTGTCCCTTGTTCTCCACAAGCAAAGCAGATGATACCACCTCCCGTCCGGGTCTTTGTCCTGCCGATCCTTCTGATGAGCGTCTTTCCCTCCTCCCGTGGATAACCTCCATAATTCCGTCCTTCTGTCTTCTTTCTGTTGCCATTTCCACCTTCCGGGTTGGCTGTTTGTTGTCTTTCAAAGTACATTAGCTGAGCCTTTTCCAGTTTTCTTTCTTTCTTTTTCTTTGTATCTCCTTTTCTGCTGTCTCAGCATGTTCAGCATACGGCACTAGGTCGGCCATTTTCATTGTCTCCCATCCAATGCACACTGTGGTAACTCCCAATCTAATTGGCTCACTCAGTCCAGCGCAAAAAGCCATACCCAACTGATGCTGGTATGCGGGATTATCCGGTCCAATACCGGAAAATTGCCTAAAGACCCCCTGCAATCGTTCCTTGTAATTGCCTACTGATTCCTCATCTTTCTCTCTCGTATCCCGGATGCGAGGCCAGTCTGTCACATCCTTGTATTTTTCCCGTAGTTTTATGCACACAGCATTAAATTGTGGCATAATATTGCGTATATGTTCTCGGGTCCCAGGCCTCTTTACTTCCTCCCACATGCCCTTTAATGTTCATCTAAAACATTCTCCAACCTCAGTCGTAGATAGTTCATACATTTTGATTACATTTGTTAACTCCTTGATATATTCTTTTATGTTATTCTGAGGCTTTGGTATATCTTTTACGGCCTCTCTCTACTCCTCAGGGTTCCATGGGCAGTCCACTTCAATGTATTTAGGGACTGCAGGCTGGTCATTGACAGCCAGTCTCCCTGCTCAGGGTGTGGGTTGGGATAATGTATTAAAGGCAACTGCTGTGTTAGTTTCTTTCTTCCCCCTGCCTGTTTTGGGCCCTTAGTCCTTGCATCAGTTTGCCTAAACACCCAAGCCTTCCCATCTCCCTTGCCCTATACCTTCCCTTCCAGTGACATAGATTCCACTGCTTCAACTAGGTCCTCTTCCCCCTCTTCACTCCCTACCTCCTCATCCGACTGAATGGGTGTGGGGGATTTTGAGCTTTTTCTGGGGACTGTGACTGCAGCCTCCTGCACCAGAGTCACAGGAGGATGTTGAACAGGCGTGTCGCTAGTCAATTGGGCAGCCTGTTGAATGCCCTGTGCCGGTTGTACTATTTGGCCCGGCTGGACTATCAGTGCTTGTTGAGCAGGTAAGGCAGCAGGCAGAGCCGGAGCAACCTGTTCTGGTGGCGCATCTGGCACCACCCCTCCCTGTGGGACCCGAGCGGAACAGTTGGGGGAGGGGCCGATATGGTGAGGGTACCGTGATGATGAAACCCTCCAGACTGTGTTCAGTATCTTCCCCTTCTTGTTTTACCATTAACCCTCTCACTTGATTTTCATGTCACCTTTCTGCCTCTCTTTTCCATATTCTAAACCTTGACCAGTCTACCTTGCACCCTTTTGTTTGCTCTTTTCTTTTCTTCCAATGCTATCCTTGCTTCCTTTGTACATCTATACTAAAAGTACCTATAAGGGGAAATATTCTCCTTGTCAACTATGCCATTGTCCTATCTCAGGACCAAATCCTGGCCAAACTTATCAACCATACATTTTGCTGGTCCAGATAATGCTAACTCTGGACCCAGGCTATCTTTTGTTCCTTGTTTCCCATTCTATCTAGGCCTGTTCTTATAGTACACTCGCTCCAAGGTATACTTGTGCTTACAGTGATGATGAGTGTCACGGCCACTAAGCATCACGTCCTGATGGGGTTCCACAAAAATGTCCTTCTTTTTGTCCAGGAAACCCGATCACGGTGACGGACGAAGAACTCATCCTGTCGACTACGCCAAAACTGTGATCGCAAATTCTCACCGTAAGTATTACCTGAGTAACCGCTCCACGTTGTCACGGGGCAAAAACCACACCACTGGGTTTTGTCTTAACGTCGCTTTATTGATCAAATCTTTCACATGCATGCGGGAGATTCTGCAAAGGAGAAAGCTCCCTGATTAAAGTCTACAGCAGCTTTTTATAAGCTAGATTCTGCACTTCTTATCTTGAAAAATACCAACATTTCAGTATAAGCCAATCATAAGACAGCATAACAAGTTCTCACCAATGTAACAGAAAACAAGTTGATGCCAATGTGAGTACTTTTCCACTGCTTGTTCCATTTCTTTCCCAATACCTCTTGATACATATGCCTGGGTCAATCTGACCTGGGAGAAACAATGAGTTTCACTCACACCATAGCAACGCACAGCTTGCCTTCAATGCCTCAATGTGCTGTTATCTTATTATTTGCCCAAGCATGTTGTTATCTTATATTTTGTCCGAGCCTGTTATTCAGGCTGGTACAACCAGTTCTGCCCAGTTTTATCTTGCTTTCTTTTTTGACAAATGTACCTCAAGTAACCTCAGTATCATTCTATAACCCTGTAAAAAAAACCAGCATGAACTCAGAAATTTCTACTACATTCATTATGACTTTGTTACAGCTTGGCTTTCAAAGCAAGCATAGCTTCAAGGCATATAATAGCAAATATAGCTTTAGGATATATAAAGATTTCCTCACAAGCTCTATAGAACTCTCTACATTTACAGTGGCAGCCTCTTTTCTCTAGAACCCTCTCCATTGTTTCTTAGCAGTCACGGCTCTGTAGAACTCTCTACATTAACAGTCTCAATCACTTCTCTCTAGAACTCTCTCCCTTTTGTTGTTGCAGTCCCTGCTGTGCAGAACTCTCTACCTTTGCAGTGTCAATCTCTTCACTCTAGAATCCTCTTCCTTTTGTTGTTGCAGTCCCAGCTCTGTAGAACTCTCTACATTTACAGAGGCAACCACTTCTCTTTAGAACCCTCTCCATTTTGTCATGGCAGTCCATGCTCTGTAGAACTCCCTCCATTTACAGTGGCAACCGCTTTTCTCTAGAACCCTCTCCCTTTTGTAGTGGCAGTCCCTGCAATGTAAAACTCTTTACATTTACGGGGCAACCACTTCTCTGTAGTTCTCTCCTCATTTTGTTGTGACAGTCTCTGCTCTGTAGAACTCCTTATATTTGCAGTGAAAATCACTTCTGTCTATAACACTCTTCCTTTTATTTTTGCAGTACCTGATCTGAAGAACTCTCTACATTTACAGTGGCAATCACTTCTCCCTTGAATCCTCTCCCTTTTGTTGTGGCAGTCCTGCTCTGAAGCACTCCCTACATTTACAGTGGCAATCACTTCTGTCTAGAACTTTCTTCCTTTTATTTTTGCAGTCTCTGCTCTGTAAATCTCTCTACATTTACAGTGGCAACCACTTCTCTTTAGAAACCTCTCCCTTTTGTAATGGCTGTCCCTGATCTGTAAAACTCTCTACAATTAGAATGACAACCACTTCTCTCTAGATCTCTCTCCCCTTTTGTTGTTGCTGTCCCTGCTCTGTAGAACTCTCTTCACATTCAGTAGCAACTGCTTTTCTCTAGAACCCTCTCCCTTTTGTTGTGGCAGTCCCAGCTCTGTAAAACACTCTACATTTGCAGTGGCAACCACTTCCCTCTAGAACCCTCTCCCTTTTGTTGTTACAGTCCCTGCTGTGTAGAACACTCTGCCTTTACAGTGGCAATCACTTGTCTCTAGAATCCTCTCTCTTTTGTTGTTGCAGCCACTGCTCTGTAGAGCTCTCTACATACAGCAAAAAACACTTCTCTCTATATCCCTCTCCTTTTTGTTGTTTCAGTCCCTGTTCTGTAGAACTCTCTCAATTAACAGAGGCAACCACTTCCCTCTAGAACCCTCTCCCTATTATTGTGGCAGTCCCTGCTCTGTAGAAGACTCTACATTTATGGTGGCAACAACTTCTCTCTCAAACCTTCATCATTTAGTTGTTGCAGTCCCTGTTCTGTAGAAGTCTCTACATTTACAGTGGCAACCACTTCTCTCTAGAACCCTCTTCATTGCTTCATGTCAGACATTGCCTTGTAGTACCCTCTACACTTACAGTGTCAACCACTTCTTTCCAGAGAAGCCTCTCCATTTTGTTCTGGCAGTCCCTGCTCTGTTGAAGTCTCTACATTTACAGTGGGAACCACTTCTCACTAGAACCCTCTCACTTTTGTTGTGGCAGTCCTTGCTCTGTAGAACTTTCTACATTTACAGTCTCAATCACTTCCCTCTAGAACCTCTCCCTTTTGTTGTTGCAGTCCCTACTCTGTAGAACTCTCCTCATTTACAGTGGCTATCACTTCTCTCTAGAACACTTTCACTTTTGTTGTTGCAGTCCCTGCTCTGTACAATTCTCTACATTTACAGTGGCAACCACTTCTCTCTAGATTTATCTCCCTTTTGTTGTTGCAATCCCTGATCTGTAAAACTCTCTTCATTTATATTAGCAATCACTTCTCTCTACAACAATCTTCCTTTTGTTGCTGCAGTGCCTGCACTGTAGAACTGTCTTCATTTTCAGTGGCAGCCAGTTATCTCTAAAACCCTCCCCATTTTGTCATGGCAGTCCCTGCTGTGTAGAACTCTCTACAATTACAGTTGGATCCATTTCTCTCTCAAGCCCTCTCTCTTTTGTTGTGGCAGTCACTGATGTGCAAAACTCTCTACATTTAGAGTGACAACTATTTCTCTCTAGAACATTCTTTATTTAGTTGTTGTAGTGCCTGCTCTGTAGAACTCTCTACCTTTGTTGTGGCAACCACTTCTCTCTAGAACCCTCTCCCTTTTGTTGTTTCAGTCCCTGCTCTGCAGAACTGTCTACAATTAAAGTTTCTATCATTTCTCTCTAGAACCCTCTACCTTTTGTTGTTGAAGTCCCTGATATGTAGAACCCTCTACATTTATAGTGGAAACAACTTCTCTCTAGAATCCTCTCCAATTTATCATGACAGTCCCTGCTTTGCAGAACAGTCTACATTTACAGTGGCAGTCACTTTTCTGTTGAACCTTCTCTATTTTGTCATATCAGTCCTTGCTCTGTAGAACTTTCAACATTTACAGTCTCAATCACTTCTCTCTAGAACCCTCTCTCTGTTGTTGTTGCAGTCAATACTCTGTAGAACTCTCTTCATTTACAGTGGCAATCACTTCTCTGTAGAGCACTTACTCTTTTGTTTTTGCAGTCCCTGCTCTGTACAACTCTCTACATTTACAGTGGCAACCACTTACCCTTAGAAATATCTCCTTATGGTTGTTGCTGTCCATGCTCTGTAAAACTCTCTACATTTACATTGGCAATCACCTCTCTCTAGAACAATATTCATTTAGTTGTTGCAGTACCTGATCTTTTGAACTCTCTAAACTTGCTGTGGCATACACTGCTCCCTAGAACCCTGGCCCTTTTGTTGTTTCAGTCTCTGCCCTGTAGAACTCTCTACATAAACGGTGGCAACCACTGCCCTCTAGAACCCTCCCCCTTTTGTTGTAGCAGTCACTGCTCTGTAGGACAGTCTACAATTACAGTTTATATCATTGCTCTCTAGAACTCTCTACTTTTTGTTGTTGCAGTCCCTGATATATAGAACGCTCTACATTTATAGTCACAACAACTTCTCTCTAGAACCCTCTCCAATTTATCATGGCAGTCCCTGCTCTACAGAGCTCTCTACATTTACAGTGGCAGTCACTTCTCTCAAGAACCTTCTCTATTTTGTCATGGCAGTACCTACTGTGTAGAACTCTCTACATTTCCAGTGGCATTCATTTCTCTCTAGAGCTCTCTTCCTTTTATTGTTGCAGTCCCTGCTCTGTAGAACTCTCTACATTTACAATGACAAACACTTCTCTCTACAGCCCTCTCCCTTTTGTTCTAGCAGTTCCTGCTCTGTAGAACTCTCTTCAATTACACTGGCAAACACTTCTCTCTATAACCCTCACCCTTTTGTTATGGCTGTCAATGCTCTGAAAACTCTACATTTAGAATGCCAACCACTTCTCTCTAGAACTCTCTTCATTTTGTTGTTGCTGTCTCTGCTCTGTAGAACTCTCTACATTTTCAGTGCCAACCACTTCTTTCTAGATCCCTTTCCCTTTTGTTGTTGCAATCCCACTCTGTTGAACTCTCTATGTATACAGTGGTACCCATTATTCTCTAGAACCCTTTCCCTTTTGTTATTGCAGTCCATGCTCTGTAAACCTCTCTACATTTAGAGTGGCAACCACTTCTCTCTAGAACTCTCTTCATTTTGCTGTGGCAGTCACTGCTCTTTAGAACTCTCTACATTTACAGTGGCAATCACTTCTCTCTAGAACCCTCTCTATTTTGCCATGGCAGTCCCTGCTCAGTAGAACTCTGCACATATACAGTGGCAACCACTTTTCTCAATAACCTTATTACTTTTGTTGTTGCAGAACCTTCTCAGTAGCGCTCTCTACATTTACAGAGGCAATCCCTTATCCCTAGAACCCTCTCCCTGTTGTTGTTGCAGTCCCTGCCCTTTAGAACTCTGTACATTTTCAGTGGCAACAACTTCTCTCTAGAACCCTCTCCAGTTTGACATTTCAATCCCTGCTCTGTAGAACTCTCTACATTTACAGTGACAACCACTTCTCTCTAGAACCCTCTCCTTTTTGTTGTGGCAGTCATTGCAACGTAAAACTCTTCACATTTATAGTGGCAACCTTTTTTTCTCGAACACTCTCTTTTGTTGTTGCAGTCCCTGCTCTTTAGAACTCTCTCCATTTACCTTGGCAATCACTTCTCTCTAAAATCCTCTCTCTTTTGTTGTTGCAGTCCCTGCTCTGTAGAACTTTCTACATACAGTGGCAACCACTTATCTCTAGAACCTTCTCCTTTTTGTTGTGGCAGTCTCTGCTCTTTAGAGCTCTCTTCTTTTACAGTGGCAATCACTTCTCTCTAGAACACTCTCTTTTGTTGCTGCTGTCCCTGGTCTGTAGAACTCTCTCCATTTACAGTGGCAACCACTTCTCTCTAGAACCCTCTGTATTGCTTCATGTCAGTCCCTGCCCTGTAGTACCCACTACATTTACAGAGCCAACCTCTTCTCTCTATAACCGTCTCCCTTTTGTTGAGGCAGTCCCTGCTCTTTAGAACTCTCTACATTAACAGTCTCAATCTCTTCTCTCTAGAATTCCCTTTCTTTTCTTGTTGCGGACCCTGCTGTGCAGAACTCTCAACCTTTACAGTGTCAACCGCTTCTCTCCAGAACCCTCTCCATTTTGTTGTGGCAGTCCCTGCTTTGTTGAACTCTCTACATTTTCAGTGCAAAAAACACTTCTCTCTAGAACCCTCTCCTTTTTGTTGTGGCAGTCCCTGCTCTGTAGAACTTTCTACATTTACAGTCTTAATCACTTCTCTCTAGAACCCTCTCCCTTTTGTTGTTGCAGTCCCTACTTTGTAGAACTCTTTTAATTTACAGTGGCAACCACTTTTCTCTACAACATGTTCTGTTTTGTCTTAACATTCCCTGCCCTGTACAACTCTCTACATTTACAGTGGCAACCTCTTCCCTCTAGCTCACTCTCCCTATAATTGTTGCAGTCCCTTCTCTGTAGAACTCTCTACATTTACAGTGGTAACCACTTCTCTTTAGATATATCACCCTTTGGTTGTTGCAGTCCCTTCTCTGTAAAACTCTCTACACTTACATTGGCAATCACTTCTCTCTGGAACAATTATCCTTTTGTTGTTGCAGAGCCTGCACTGCAGAACTCTCTAAACTTGCTGTGGCATACACTGCTCCCTAGAACCCTGGCCCTTTTGTTGTTTCAGTCTCTGCTCTGTAGATCCTTCTACATAAACGGTGGCAACCACTCCCCTCTAGAACCCTCTCCCTTTTGTTGTAGCAGTCACTGCTCTGTAGAACAGTCTACAATTACAGTTTTTATCCTTACTCTCTAGAACCCTCTACCTTTTGTTGTTGCAGTCCCTGATATATAGAACTCTCTACATTTACAGTCACAACAACTTCTCTCTAGAACCCTCTCCAATTTATCATGGCAGTCCCTGCTCTACAGAGCTCTCTACATTTACAGTGGCAGTCACTTCTCTCAAGAATCTTCTCTATTTTGTCATGGCAGTCCCTACTGTGTAGAACTCTCTACATTTCCAGTGGCATTCATTTCTCTTTAGAGATCTCTTCCTTTTATTGTTGCAGTCCCTGCTCTGTAGAACTCTCTACATTTACAATGGCAAACACTTCTGTCTAGAGCCCTCTCCCTTTTGTTCTAGCAGTCCCTGCACTGTAAAACTCTCTTCAATTACACTGGCAAACACTTCTCTCTATGACCCTCTCCATTTTGTTATGGTAGTCCCTGCTTTGAAAACTCTACATTTAGAATGCCAACCACTTCTCTCTAGAACCCTCTTCATTTTGTTGTTGCAGCCCCTGCTCTGTAGAACTCTCTACATTTTCAGTGGCAATTACTCCTCCCTAGAACCCTCTCCCTTTTGTTGTTGCAGTCCTTGCTCTTTAGAACTCTCTACATTTTCAAGTGGCAACCACTTCTCTCTAGTACCCTCTCCATTTTGTCATGACAAGTCCCTGCTTTGTAGAACTCTCTACATTTACAGAGGCAACCACTTCTCTTTAGAACCCTCTCCCTTTTTTTGTGGCAGTCCCTGCAATGTAAAACTCTCTACATATATAGTGAGAACCACTTCTCTCTAGAACCCTCTGCATTTAGTTTTTGCAGTCCCTGATCTGTAGAACTCTCTTCTTTTACAGTGGCAACCACTTCCCTCTGGAACCCTTTCACTTTTGTTATGGCAGTCCCTTCTCTGTCAAACTCTCTACATTTAAAATGGCAACTACTTCTCTCTAGAAAACTATTCATTTAGTTGTTGCTGTCCCTGCTCTGTAGAACTCTCTACATATACAGTGGCAACCACTATTCTCCAGAACCCTTTCTCTTTTGTTAGCATAGTCCCTGATTTGTAAAACTATCTATATTTAGAGTGGGAACCTCTTCTCTCTAGAACCCTCTAGATTTTGTCATTTCAGTCTTTGCTCTGTAGAGCTGTCTATCTTTACAGTGGCAATAACGTCTCTCTCTAACCCTCTTCATTTGGCTGTGGCAGTCCCTGCTCTTTAGAATTCTCTACATTTACAGGGGCAATCAGTTCTCGCTAGAGCCCTTTCTATTTTGTCATGGCAGTCTCTGCTTTGTTGAACTCTGCACATTTACTGTGACAATCACTGCTCTCATGAACTCTCTCTCTTTTAATGTGGCAGTCCCTGCTCTGTAGAACTCTGCACATTTATAGTGGCAACCACTTCTCTCTAGAACCCTCTTCCTTTTGTTGTTGCAGTCCCTGCTCTGTAAAACTCTCTACATATACAGTGGCAACCACTATTCTCCAGAACCCTTTCCCTTTTGTTAGCATAGTCCCTAATCTGTAAAACTCTCTACATTTAGAGTGGCAACCACTTCTCTCTAGAACCCTCTAGATTTTGTCATTTCAGTCCTTGCACTGTAGAGCTGTCTACATTTACAGTGGCAATCACGTCTCTCTTGACCCCTCTTCATTTGGCTGAGGCAGTCCCTGCTCTTTAGAACTCTCTACATTTACTGTGGCAATCACTTCTCTCTAGAGCCCTCTCTTTTTGATGTGGCAGTCCCTGCTCTGTAGAACTCTGCACATTTACAGTGGCAACCACTTCTTTCTAGAACTGTCTCCTTTTTATTGTGGCACTCCCTGCAATGTAAAACTCTCTACATTTACAGAGGTAACCACTTCTCTCTCGATACCTCCTCATTTTGTTGTGGAAGTCCCTGCTCAGTAGAAGTCTTTATATTTACAGTGACAATGACTTCTCTCTAGAACCCTCTCCATTTTGTCATGGCAGTCCCTGCTCTGTAGAAATCTTTACATTTACAGTGGCAATGAATTATCTCTAGAACCCTTTCTCTTTTGTTGTGGATGTCCCTGCTCTGTAGAACTCTCTGCATTTTCAGTGGCAATCATTTCTCTCTAGAACCATCTTCCTTTTGTTGTGACAGTCCCTGCTATGTAGAACTCTCAACATTTACAGAGGCAATCAGTTGTCTCTAGATAACTCTGTCTTTTGTTGCTGCAGGCATTGCTGTGTAGAACTCTCTACATTTACAGGGGCAATCTTTTCCCTCTAGAACCCTCTCTCTGTTGTTGTTGTAGTCCCTGTTCTGTAGAAATCACTTCATTTACAGTGGTAAACACTTCTCTCTAGAAGACTCTTTCTTTTGCCGTTGCAGTCCGTGCTCTGTAGAACTCTTTGCATTTACAGTTGCAACAACTTCTCTCTTGAACCTTCTCTCTATTATTGTGGCAGGCATTGCTCTGTAGAACTCTCTACATTTACAGTGTCAACCACTTCTCTCTCAAATATTCTTCATTCAGTTGTTGCAGTCCCAGCTCTGTAGAACTCTCTACATTTACTGTGGCAACCACTTTTCTCTAAATCCCTCTCCCTTTTGTTGTTGCAGTCCCTGCACTGTAGAACTGTCTACAATTACAGTTTCTGTCACTTCTCTCTAAAAACCTCTTCCATTTGTTGTTGCAGTCCCTGCTCTGTAGATCTCTCTACATTTATAGTGGGAAAAACTTCTCTCTAGAACCATCTTCAATTTATCATGGTTGTCCCTGTTCTGCAGAACTCTCTACATTTACAGTGGCAGTCACTTCCCCCTAGACCCTCTCTATTTTGTCATGGCAATCCCTGCTCTGTAGAACTCTTCACATTAACTGTGGCATTCACTTCTCTCTAGAGCTCTCTTCCTTTTATTGTTGCAGTCTCTGCTGTGTAGAAGTCTCTACATTTATATTTTTCAAACACTTCTCTCTAGAATCCTCTCCCTGTTGTTCTTGCAGTCCTTGCTTTGTAGAGCTCTCTTCATTTACACTGGCAACCACTTCTCTCTAGAACCCTCTCCCTTTTGTTATGGTAGTCCCTGCTCTGTGAAACTCTTTTCATTTAGAATGGCAACCACTTCTCTTTTGAACATAGAAACATATAATTTGATGGCAGATAAGGACCACTTGGCCCACCCTGTCTGCCCATTTCCCTACCTAATGGACAAGCTGCAGATCCGAGTTAACCAGCAGCCTACTTCATTCTACCCCAACACTCTAGAATTGCCTTTTGGCTGTCCCATGCATGCTTGATTTCAATCACTGTTTTTGACTCCACAACCTCCTCTGGAAGGCCGTTCCATGCATCCATGCATCCACAACCCTTTCTGTGAAAAAATATTTCCTTACATTACTTCTAAGCTGCTTCCTGCTATCTTCAAATTGTGCCTCCTTGTTCTTGCACACCTCTTTTTTTGAAAGATGCTACCCTCTTGGACTTTGTTGATTCTATTGAGGTACTTGAACATTACTATCATGTCCCACCCTTTTTTCAAGGCTATACATATTAAGCTCCATTAGTCTCTCTTCATAGGTCTTCTGGTGCAGACCCTGCACCATTTTAGTTGCCCTCTTCTGGACGGCTTCCATCTTGTCTATTTCCTTGTGGAGATTGAGACTCCAGAACTGCACACAGTACTCCAGATGGGGTCTCACCAGCTGTCTGTACAGAGGGATATCAGCTTCCTGTTTTCTACTCGTGATGCCTCTCCCTATGCATCCCAGTATCCCCCCAGCCCTCCTTACTGCCCTCTCACATTGCTTGTCCACCTTTAAGTCATCTGATATGACTACCCTCAGCTGCCTTTCCATTTTTGTTGATTTTAGTATCTCACCCCATTGTGTACTCTTTCTCCACATTTTTGTTTCCCAGGTGCAATACCTTGCACTTCTTAGCATTAAATCTAAGCTGCCATACATTTGACCATTCCTTGAACCTTGCCAAGTCCCTTCTCATCCTTTCCACCCCACCCTGTGCATCAACTCTGTTGCAGATCTTTGTGTCATCTGCAAAGAAACATACTTTTCCTTCCAGCCCTCTGCAATGTCGCTTACAATGACATTGAAGAGGACCGGTCCTATTACTGAACCCTGTGGCACCCCACTAGTAACCCATCTTTCTTCAGAGTGGACTCCATTTACTATTAACCTCTGTGTCCTATTTTCCAGGCAATTCTTTACCCAGGCTATCATCTTGGGACCCACTCCCAGTCTGACTAACTTGTATATTAATCTTTTGTGTTGGACTGAGTCAAATGTCTTGCTAAAGTCTAAGTAGACCATGTAAACAGCCCCTCCCTGATCTACTAATTTGGTCACCCAGTCAAAGAAATCTATTAGATTCATCTGGCATGACCTTCCTGCCATGAATCCATGCTGCCTTGGGTGCTGTGCCCCTCTGGCCTCTAGGTACTCGACAATTCTTTCCTTCAGAAGTGATTCTATCATTTTCCCAATCACTGAGGTTAAACTAACAGGTCTGTACTTTCCCGCTTCTGCCCTGCTCCTACTTTTGTGAGGGGGTACACTTTGGCCCTCCTCCAGTCCTCAGGTACCACCCCATCCTTCCATGATTTGTTAAAGAGGGTAGTCAGTGGTGTCACTAGTTCTACCCTTAGTTCTTTTAGAATTCTGGGATGAATCCCATCAGGCCCCATTGCTTTGTCCACCTTCAGTTTTAAGAGTTCTTTCAGAACCCTTTCTTCTGCAATTGGGCTGGTATCAACTTCTGTATCCAGAGAGTTTCTATTGCTTGTTTTAGGTAGCTCACCCTCTTCCTTTGTAAATACTGAGCAAAAATATTTGTTTAATATCTCTGCCTTTCACAGTCACCCGTTCAGGTGGCTTCCTTACTTCCATCTGTGTCCTCTCTCCTCCTTGAGGATCATCTAGAATAGCCCCAATCTTAGAAGTGGCTGTTGCAACTGCACTCCAGTTAACATCTGGCATATTCAGATCACCCATCAGCAATATCTCCCCTTTATCTGCCATTCTAAGTATACTTTCCATCATTTCCTTGTCCATTTCCTCCCACTGAGAGAGGGGTCTGTATACAACTCCTGTGCAGATTGGGGTGCCATTGCCTGCCTCCAAATTGACTCACAGTGCTTCTTCTCCTCCTTATTTACCCTTTTGTTCTGTTGCTTTGATTCCTTCTCTTATGTAGAGAGTTACTTCTCCTCCTCTTTTAACCTCCTTGTCCCTCCTGTAGATAGAGTATCCTGGTATGTTTACATCCCAGTCATGGTTCTGTGTGTACCATGTTTCTGTGACTGCCATGATATCCAGATATTCCTCCTCCACCAAGGCCACTAATTCAGGAAGCTTGTTACCCAGACTATGGACATTGGTACTCATTGCTCTCCATTTTATGATGGCTTTACTTTCTGAGGCAGCATCCCCACTGACCTTTCTACCTTGGTCTTGCACTACCTTGGTCTTGCAATTTCTACCTTGGCAAGCGCTTCTCATTTGGTACTCTGTTTTGTAGGAGGAGGCTGGGATTTTCCTGCTGCTTATCAATGCCTCCCCTCTTCATTTAGTAGTTTCAGTCCCTGCTCTGTAGAGCTCTCTAGATTTACAGTCACAACCACTTCTCTCTAGAACTCTCTCCCTATTGTTGTTTCAGTCCCTGCTCTGTAGAACTCTCTACATATACAGTGTCAACCACTATTCTCTAGAACCCTTTCCCTTTTGTTATCGCAGCCCCTGCTCTGTAAAACTCTCTACATTTAGAGTTGCAATCACTTCTCTCTAGAACCCTTTCCCTTCTGTAATGGCAGTCCATGATCTGTAAAACTCCCTCCATTGAGAATGGCAACCACTTCTCTCTAGAACCCTCTTCATTTACTTGTTGCAGTCCCTGCTCTGTAGAACTCTCTTCATATACAGTAGCAACAAATATTCTCTAGAACCTTTTTCCTGTTGTTATTGCAGTCCCTGCTTTATAAAACTCTCTACATTTAGAGTGGCAACCACTACTCACTAGAATCCTCTCCATTTTGTTATTTCAGTCCTTGCTCTGTAGAACTCTCTACATTTACAGTGGCAACCAGTTCTCTCTAGAACCCTCTCATTTTGTTGTGCAGTCTGTGCTCTTTAGAACTCTCTACATTTACAGTCACAATCACTTCCCTATTGAACTCTCTTGCTTTTGTTGTTGCAGTCCCTACTCTGTATAGCTCTCTTCATTTACAGTGGCAATCACTTCTCTCTAGAACACTTTCTCTTTTGTTGTTCCTGTACTTGCTCTGCTGAACTCTCTACATTTTCAGTGCAAACCACTTTTCTCTGGAACACTCTCCCTATAATTGTAGCAGTCCCTACCCTGTAGAACTTTCTAAATTTAAAGTGGCAACCACTTCTCTCTCAAACCCTCTTCATTTAGTTGTTGAAGTCCCTGCTCTGTAGAACTCTCTACAATTACTGTAGCAATCATTTCTCTCCAGCACCATATTCCTTTTGTTGTGGCAGTCCCTGCTCTGTAGAACTCTCTACATTTACAGTGGAAAGCACTTCTCACTAGAACCCTCTTCATTTTGTTGTGGTAGTCCCTGCTCTTTAGAACTCTATACATTTACAGAGGCAATCACTTCTGTCGTGAACCCTCTTCCTTTTAGTGTTGCAGTCCCCACTCTGTAGAACTCTCTACATTTTCACGGGCAATCACTTCTCTCTAGAACCCTCTTTCTTTTGTTGTGACAGTCCCTGCACTGAAGAACTCTCTACATTTTCAGTGGCAATCACTTCACTTCTCTATAGAGAATTTTTCCTCTTGTTGCTGCAGTCGCTGCTGTGTAGAACTTTCTACATTTACAGTGGCAATGACTTCTCTATAGAACTCTCTCACTGTTGTTGTTGTAGTCCCTGCTCTGAAGAACTTTCTTCATTAACAATGGCAAACACTTCTTTCTAGAGCCCTCTCCCTTTTGTTATGGCAGTCCCTGCTCTGTATAACTCATTACATTTTGACTGACAACCACTTCTCTATAGAACACTCTCTATTTTGTCATGGCAGTCCCTGCTCAGGAGAACTCTACATTTACAGTGGCAACTACTTCTCTCTAGAAACTTCTCCCACTTGTGGCAGTCCCTGCAGTGTAGAACTTTCTGCATATACAGTCTCAATCACTTCTGTCTAGAACCCCCCCTTTTTGCTGTTTCTGTTCCTGCTCTCTAGAACGCTCTACATTTACACAGGCAATCACTTCTCTCTAGAACCCTCTTCATATTGTTGTTGCAGTTATAGCTCTATAGAACTCTACATTTACAGTGGCAGCCTCATCTTTCTAGAACCCTCTCCTTTGCTTCATAGCAGTCACTGCTCTGTAGAACTTTCTACACTAACAGTCTCAATCACTTCTCTCTAGAATTCTCCCCCTTTTGTTGTTGCAGTCCCTGCTGTGCAGCTCTCTCTACCTTTGCAGTGTCAATCTCTTCACTCTAGAATCCTCTTCTTTTGTTGTTGCAGTCCCAGCTCTATAGAACTCTCTACATTTACCGAGGCAACCACATCTTTCTAGAACCCTCTCAATTTTGTCAAGGCAGTCCCTGCTCTGTTGAACTCTCTACATTTACAGTGGCAACTGCTTCTCTCTAGAACCCTCTCCCTTTTGTAGTGGCAGTCCCTGCAATGTAAAACTCTTTACATTTACAGTGGCAACAACTTCTCTGCAGTTCTCTCTTGATTTTGTTGTGACAGTCTCTGCTCTGTAGAACTCTTTATATTTGCTGTGACAATATCGTGTCTCTAGAACCCTCTCCCTTTTGTTGATGCAGTTCTGCTCCAAAGCACTCCCTACATTTACAGTGGCAATCACTTCTGTCTAGCACCCTCTTCCTTTTATTTTTGCAGTCCCTGATCTGTAGAACTCTCTACATTTACACTGGCAATCACTTCTCCCTTGAATACTCTCCCTTTTGTTGTGGCAGTCCTGCTCTGAAGCACTCCCTACATTTACAGTGGCAATCACTTCTGTCTAGAACCATCTTCCTTTTATTTTTGCAGTCCCTGATCAGTAGAACTCTCTACATTAACAGTGGCAATCACTTCTTCCTTGAATCCTCTCCCTTTTGTAATGGCTGTCCCTGATCTGTTAAACTCTCTAAGTTTAGAATGGCAACCACTTCTCTCTTGAACTCTCTCCCTTTTGTTGTTGCTGTCCCTGCTCTGTAGAACTCTCTTCACATTCAGTAGCAACGGCTTTTCTCTAGAACCCTCTCCCTTTTGTTGTTGCAGCCACTGCTCTGTAGAACTCTCTACATACAGCGAAAACCACTTCTATCTAGAACCCTCTCCTTTTGTTGGGGCAGTCCCTGTTCTGCAGAACTCTCTCAATTAACAGTGGCAACCACTTCTCTCTCAAACCTTCATCATTTAGTTGTTGCAGTTCCTGTTCTGTAGAACTCGGTACATTTACAGTGGCAACCACTTCTCTCTAGATCCCTCTTCATTGCTTCATGTCAGACACTGCCTTGTAGTACCCTCTACATTTACAGTGTCAACCACTTCTCTCCAGAAGCCTCTCCATTTAGTTGTGGCAGTCCCTGCTCTGTTGAACGCTCTACATTTACAGTGGCAACCACTTCTCTCTAGAACCTTCTCACTTTTGCTGTGGCAGCCCTTGCTCTGTAGAACTTTCTACATTTACAGTCTCAATCACTTCCCTCCAGAACCTCTCCCTTTTGTTGTTGCAGTCCCTACTCCAAAGAACTCTCCTCATTTACAGTGGCTATCACTTCACACTGGAACACTTTCACTTTTGTTGTTGCAGCCCCTACTCTGTACAATTCTCTACTTTTACAGTGGCAACCACTTCTCTCTGGATATATCTCCCTTTTGTTATTGCAATCCATGATCTGTAAAATTCTCTTCATTTACATTGGCAATCACTTCTATCTACAACAATCTTCCTTTTGTTGCTGCAGTGCCTTCAGTGTAGAACTGTCTTCATTTTCAGTGGCAGCCACTTATCTCTAAAACCCTCCCAATTTTGTTATGGCAGTCCCAGCTCTGTAGAACTCTTTACAATTACAATGGTATCCATTTCTCTCTCAAGCCCTCTCCCTTTTGTTGTGGCAGTTACAGATGTGCAAAACTCTCTATATTTAGAGTGGCAACCACTTCTCTCTTGAACACTCTTCATTTAGTTGTTGCAGTGCCTGCTCTGTAGAACTCTCTACCTTTGTTGTGGCAACCACTGCTCTCTAGAACCCTCTCCCATTTGTTGTTGCAGTACCTGCTCTGTAGAACCCTCATCATAAATGGAGGCAACCGCTTCCCTCTAGAACCCTTTCCCTTTTGTTGTTGCAGTCCCTGCTCTGTAGAACTGTCTACAATTACAGTTTATATCATTTCTCTCAAGAACCAACAACCTTTTGTTGTTGAAGTCCCTGATATGCAGAACTCTCTACATTTATAGTGGGAACAACTTCTCTCTAGAACCCTCTCCAATTTATCATGACAGTCCCTGCTCTGCAAAACTCTCTACATTTGCAATGGCAGTCACTTTTCTGTTGAACCTTCTCTATTTTGTCATGGCAGTCCTCGCTCTGTAGAACTTTCTACATTTACAGCCTCAATCACTTCTCTCTAGAACTCTCTCTCTGTTGTTGTTGCAGTCAATACTCTGTAGAACTCTCTTCATTTACAGTGGCAATCACTTCTCTATAGAACACTTTCTCATTTATTTTTGCAGTCCCTGCTCTGTACAACTCTCTACATTTACAGTGGCAACCACTTATCTCTAGAAAAATCTCCCTTTGGTTGTTGCTGTCTCTGCTCTGTAAAACTCTCTACATTTACATTGACAATTACCTCTCTCTAGAACAATATTCCTTTTGTTGTTGCAGTGCCTGCACTGTAGAACTCTCTACATTTTCTGTGGCAGCCACTTCTCTCTAAAACAATCCCATTTTGTAATGGCAGTCCCTGCTCTGTAGAACTCTCTACAGTTACTCTCTCATCCACTTCTCTTTCATGCCCTCACCATTTTGTTGTGACAGTCACTGATGTGCAGAACTCTTTACATTTAGAGCGGCAACCACTTCTCTCTAGAACACTCTTCATTTAGTTGTTACAGTACCTGCTCTGTTGAACTCTCTAAACTTGCTGTGGCATCCACTGCTCCCTAGAACCCTCGCCCTTTTATTGTTTCAGTCTCTGCTCTGTAGAACCCTCTACATAAACAGTGGCAACCACTTCTCTCGAGAACCCTCTCCCTTTTGTTGTAGCACACCCTGCTCTGTAGAACAGTCTACAATTACAGTTTCTAACATTTCTCTCTAGAACCCTTTACCTTTTGTTGTTGCAGTCCCTGACATGTAGAACTCTCTACATTTATAGTGGCAACAACTTCTCTCTAGAACCCTCTCCAATTTATCATGGCAGTCCCTGCTCTACAGAGCTCTCTACATTTACAGTGGCAGTCACTTCTCTCAAGAACCTTCTCTATTTTGTCATGGCAGTCCCTACTCTGTAGAACTCTCTAAATTTCCAGTGGCATTCATTTCTCACTATAGCTCTCTTCCTTTTATTGTTGCAGTCCCTGCTTTGTATAATGGCAAACACTTCTCTCTAGAACCCTCTCCCTTTTATTCTTGCAGTCCCTGCTCTGTAGAACTCTCTTCAATTACACTGGCAACCACTTCTCTCTATAACTCTATCCCTTTTGTTATGGCTGTTCCTGCTCTGAAAACTCTACATTTAGAATGGAAACCACTTCTCTCTAGAACCCTCTTCATTTTGTTGTTGCAGTCTCTGCTCTGTAGAACTCTCTACATTTTCAGGGCCAACCACCTCTCTCTAGAACTCTCTCCCTTTTGTTGTTGCAATCCCCACTCTGTTGAACTCTCTACATATACAGTGGTACCCATTAATCTCTAGAACCCTTTCCCTTTTGTTATTGCAGTCCCTGCTCTGTAAAACTATTTACATTTAGAGTGGCAACCACTTCTTTCTAGAACCCTCTTCATTTTGCTGTGGCTGTCACTGCTCTTTAGGACTCTCTACATTTACAGTGGCAATCACTTCTCTCTAGAACCCTCTCTATTTTGCCATAGCAGTCCCTGCTCAGTAGAACTCTGCACATATACAGTGGCAACCACTTTTCTCAATAACCCTATTGCTTTTGTTGTTGCAGAACCTTCTCAGTAGCTCTCTCTGCATTTACAGGGACAATCACTTATCCCTAGAACCCTCTCCATTTTCTTGTTGCTGTCCCTGCCCTTTGGAACTCTCCACATTTTCAGTGGCAACAACTTCTCTCCAGAACCCTCTCCATTTTGACATGGCAGTCCCTGCACTGTCGAACTATCTACAATTTCAGTGGCAACCACTTCTCTCTAGAACCCTCTCCCTTTTGTTGTTGCAGTCCCTGCTCTTTAGAGCTCTCTCCATTTACAGTGGCAATCACTTCTCTCTACAGCCTTCTCCCTTTTGTTGTGGCATTCCCTGCTCTCTAGAGCTCTCTTATTTTACAGTGGCAACCACTTCTCTCTAGAATCCTCTCTATTGCTTCAGGTCAGTCCCTGCCCTGTAGTACCCAGTACATTTACAGAGCCAACCTCTTCTCTCTAAAACTGAATCCCTTAAGTTGTGGCAGTCCCTGCTCTTTAGAACTCTGTACATTAACAGTCTCAATCTGTTCTCTCTAGAACGCTATCTCTTTTCTTGTTGCGGTCCCTGCTGTGCAGAACTCTCAACCTTTACAGTGTCAACCACTTCTCTCTAGAACCCTCTCCCTTTTGTTGTGGCAGTCCCTGCTCTGTAGAACTTTCTACCTTTACAGTATCAATCACTTCTCTCTAGAACCCTCTCATTTTGTTGTTTCTGTCCATACTTTGTAGAACTCTCTTCATTTACAGTGTCAATCACTTCTCTCTACATGTTCTGTTTTGTTGTTGCATTCCCTGCCCTGTACAACTCTGTACATTTACAGTGGCAACCTCTTCTCTCTAGATCGCTCTCCCTATAAGATTGTTGAAGTCCCTTCTCTGTAGAACTCTCTACATTTACAGTGGCAACCATTTCTCTTTAGATATATCTCCCTTTGGAAGTTGCAGTCCCTGCTCTGTAAAATTCTTAACATTTACATTGGCAATCACTTCTCTCTGGAACAATCATCCTTTTGTTGTTGCAGAGCCTGCACTGTAGAACTCTCTACATTTTCAGTGACAGCCACTTCTCTCTAAAACCCTCCCCATTTTGTCATGGCAGTCCCTGCTCTGTAGAACTCTTTACAATTACAGTGGCATCCACTTCTCTCTCAAGCACTCTCCCTTTGGTTGTGGCAGTCCCTGCTGTGCATGACTCTCTACATTTAGAGGGGCAACCACTTCTTTCTAGAACACTCTTCATTTAGTTGTTGCAGTACCTGCTCTGTAGAACTCTCTACATTTCCAGTGGCAACCACTGCTCTCTAGATCCCTCTCCCTTTTGTTGCTGCAGTCCCTGCTCTGTAGAACCCTCTATATAAAAGGTGGCAACCATTTCTCTCTAAAACCCTCTCCCTTTTGTTGTTGTCATCCCTGCTCTGAAGAACTATCTTCAATTACAGTTTCTATCATTTCTCTCTAGAACCATCTACCCTTTGTTGTTGAAGTCCCTGATAAGTAGAACACTCTACACTAATAGCGACAACAACTTCTCTCTTGAACCCTCTCCAATTTATCATGACAGTCCCTGCTCTGCAGAACTCTCTACATTTACAGTGGCAGTCACGTCTCACTAAAACCTTCTATATTTTGTCATGGCAGTCCCTGCTCTGTAGAGCTTTCAGCATTTACAGTCACAATCACTTCTCTCTAGAACCCTCTCCCTTTTGTTGTTGCAGTCCCTACTCTGTAGAACTCTCTTCATTTACAGTGGCAATCACTTCTCTCTAGAATACTTTCTCTTTTGTTGTTGCAGTTCCTGCTCTGTACAACTCTACATTTACAGTGGCAACCACTACTCTCTAGATATATCTCTCTTTGGTTGTTGCAGTCCCTGCTCTGTATAACTCTCTACATTTACAATGACCATCACCCCTCTCTAGAACAATATTCATTTTGTTGTTGCAGTGCCTGCACTGTAGAACTCTCTACATTTTCTGTGGCAGCCACTTCTCTCTAAAATTCTCCCCATTTTGTCATGGCAGTCCCTGCTCTGTAGAACTCTCTACAACTACAGAAGCATCCATTTCTCTCTCATGCCCTCTCCCTTTTGTTGTGGTAGTGACTGCTGTACAAAACTCTACATTTAGAGTGGCAACCACTTCTCTCTAGAACACTCTTCATTTAGTTGTTGCAGTACCTGCTCTGTAGAACTTTCTAAATATGCAGTGGCAACCACTGCTTCATAGAACACTCTCCCTTTTGTTGTTTCAGTCCCTGCTCTGTAGAAACATCTACATAAACAGTGGCAACCACTTCTCTCTATAACCCTCTGCCTTTTGTTGTAGCAGTCCCTGCTCAGTAGAACAGTCTACAATTACAGTTTCTGTCATTTCTCTCTAGAACACTCTTCCTTTTGTTGTTGCAGTCCCTAATATATAGAACTTTCTACATTTATAGTGGCAACAATTTCTCTCTGTAACCCTCTCCAATTTATCATGGCAGTCCCTGCTCTACAGAGCTCTCTACATTTACAGTGGTAGTCATTTCTCTCAAGAACCTTCTCTAATTTGTCATGGCAGTCCCTGCTCTGTAGAACTCTACATTTACTGTGGCATTCGTTTCTCTCTAGAGCTCTCTTACTTTTATTGTTGCAGTCCCTGCTCTGTAGAACTCTCTACATTTACAATGGCAAACACTTCTCTCTTCAACCCTCTCCCTTTTGTTCTAGCAGTCCCTGCTCTGTTGAACTCTCTTCATTTACACTGGCAACAACTTCTCTCTAAAACCCTCTCCGTTTTTGTTATGGCAGTCCCTGGTCTGAAAACTCTACATTAAGAATGCCAACCACTTCTCTCTAGAACCCTCTTCATTTTGTTGTTGCAGTCTCTGCTCTGTAGAACTCTCTACATTTTCAGTGCCAACCACTTCTCTCTTGAATCCTCTCCCTTTTGTTGTTGCATCCCCACTCTGTTGAACTCTCAACATATACAGTGGTACCCATTATTCGCGAGAACCCTTTGCCTTTTGTTATTGCAGTCCCTGCTCTGTTTAACTCTCTACATTTAGAGTGGCAACCACTTCGCTCTAGAACCCTCTTCATTTTACAGTGGCAGTCACTGCTCTTTAGAACTCTTTACATTTACAGCAGCAATCACTTCTATCTAGAACCCTCTATATTTTGCCATGGCAGTCCCTGCTCTGTAGAACTCTGCACATTTACAGTGGCAACCACTTTTCTCAATAACCCTATTGATTTTGTTGTTGCAGAACCTTCTCAGTAGCTCTCTCTTCATTTACAAGGGCAATCACTTATCCCTAGAACCTTCTCACTTTTGTTGTTGCTGTCCCTGCCCTTTAGAATGCTTCACATTTTCAGTGGCAGCCACTTCTCTCTAGAATCCTCTCCCTTTTGTTGTGGCAGTCCGTGCAGCGTAAACTCTGCACAGTTACAGTGGCAGCCACTTCTCTGTAGAACTCTTCATTTTTTGTTGAGGTAGTCTTTGCTCTGTAGAACTCTTTATATTTACAGTGACAATCACTTGTCACTATAACCTCTCCATTGTGTCAAGGCAGTCCTTGCTCTGTAGAATTCTCTACATTTACAGTGGCAACCACTTCTCTCTAGAACCCTCTCCCTTTTGTTGTGACAGTCCCTGCAACATAAAACTCTTCACATTTAAAGTGGCAACCACTTCCCTGTAGAACTCTCTTCATTTTGTTGTGGCAGTCTCTGCTCTGCAGAACTTTTTATATTTACAGTGACAATGACTTGTCTCTAGAACCCCCTCCATTTTGTCATGGCAGTCCCTGGTCTGTAGAACTCTCTACTTTTACAGTGGCTATTACTTCTCTCTAGAACACTCTGCCTTTTGTTGTCGCAGTCCTTGCTCTGCAGAACTCTCTCCATTTACAGTGACAACCTCTTCTCATAGATCCCTATCTTTTTTGTTGGGTCAGTCCCTGCTTTCTGAAACTCTCTTCAATTACAGTGGCTACCACTTCTCTCTTTAACCCTCTCTCAATTGCTGTTGCTTTCCCTGAGATATAGAACTCTATAACTTTACAGTGGCAACCACGTCTCTCTGGAACCCTGTCCCTTTTTTCATTGCAGTCCTGACTCTGAAGAACTCCCCATATTTACAGTGGCAATCACTTCTGTCTAGAACCCTCTTTCTATTATTTTTGCAGTCCCTGCTCTGTAGAATTCTCTACATTTACAGAGGCAATCACTACTCTATTGAATCCTCTCTCTATTGTTGTGGCAGTCCTGCTCTGAAGAATTCCTTACATTTACAGTGGCAATCACTTCTGTTTTGAACCCTCTTCCTTTTATTTTTGCAGTCCCTGCTCTGTAGAACTCTCTTCATCTACAGTGGCAACCAGTTTTCTCTAGAAGACTCACCCTTTTGTAATGGCAGTCCCTGATCTGTAAAACTCTCTACATTTAGAATGGCAAAAACTTCTCTCTAGAACCCTCTTAATTTTGTTGTTGCACTCCCTGCTCTGTAGAACTCTATTCATGTTCAGTAGCAACTGCTTCTCTCTAGAACTCTTTCACTTTTGTTGTGGCAGTCCCAGCTCTGTAAAACTCTCTACATTTACAGTGGCAACCACTTCTTTCTAGAACCCTCTCCATTTTCTTGTGGCAGTCCCTGCTCTGTAGAACTCACTACATTTACAGTGACCATCACTTCTGTCTAGAACCCTCTCTTTCATTTGTTGTGTCAGTCCCTGCTCTGTAGAACTCTCTACATTTACAGTTGTAATTCCTCCTCTCTGGAACACTCTACCTATATTTATTACAGTCCCTGCTGTGTAGGACTCCCTACATTTAGAGTGGCAATCTCTTGTGTCTAGAATCCTCTCTCTTTTGTTGTTGCAGTCCCTGCTCTGTCGAACTCTCTACATAAAGTGGCAACCACTTTTCTCTAGAACCCTCTCACTTTTGTTGTGGCAGTCTCTGCTGTTTAGAGATGTCTTAATTTACACTGGCAATCACTTATCTCAAGAAAACACTGTCTTTTGTTGAAGCAGTCCCAGCTCTGTAGAACTCTCTTCTTTAACAGTGGCAACCACTTCTCTCTCAAACCTTCTTCATTTAGTTGTTGCTGTCCCTGCACTGTAGAACTGTCTGCATTTACAGTGGTAACCACTTCTGTCTAGAACCCTCTTCATTGCTCGATGTCAGTCTCTGCCCTGTAGTACCCTCAACATTTACAGAGGCAACCACTTCTCTCTAGAACCGTCTCCCTTTTGTTGTGGCAGTCCCTGGTCTTTAGCACTCTCTGCTTTAACTGTCTCAATCATTTCCCTCTAGAACTCTCTGTCTTTTGTTGTTGTGGTCCCTGCTGTGCAGAATTCTCAACCTTTACAGTGTCAACCACTTCTCTCCAGAACTCTCTCTAATTTGTTGTGGCAGTCCCTGCTCTGTTGAACTCTCTACATTTACAGTCTCAGTTGCTTCTCTCTAGGACCCTCTCCCTTTTGTTGTTGCAGTCCCTTCTCTGTAGAACTCTCTACATTGACAGTGGCAACCACTTCTCCCTAGATCTCTCTCCCTATAATTGTTGCAGTCCTTTCTCAGTAGAACTCTCTACATTTACAGTGGCAACCACTTCTCTCTAGATATATCTCCCTTTGGTTGTTGCAGTCTCTGCTCTATAGAACTCTCTACATTTACATTGGCAATCACTTCTCTCTAGAACAATCTTCCTTTTGTTGTTGCAGTGCCTACACTCTAGAACTCTCTACATTTTCAGTGGCAGCCACTTCTCTCTAAAACATTTCCCATTGTGTCATGAAAGTCCCAGCTCCGTAGAACTCTCTACAATTTCACTGGCATCCACTTCTCTCTCAAGCCCTCTCCCTTTTGTTGTGGCCATCCCTGCTGTGCAAAACTCTGTACATTTAGAGTGGCAACCACATCTCTCAAGAACACTCTTCATTTAGTTGTTGCAGTACCTGCTCTGTAGAACTCTCTAGATTTGCAGCAGCAACCACTGCTTTCTAGAACCCTCTCCCTTTTGCTGTTGCAGTCCCTGCTCTGTAGAACCCTCTTCATAAATGGTGGCAACCACTTCTCTCTTGAACCCTCTCTCTTTAGTTGTTGCAGTCCATACTCTGTAGAACTGTCTGCCTTTACAGTGGCAACCACTTCTCTCTATAACCCTCTCCATTGCTTCATGTGAGTCTCTGCCCAGTAGTACCCTCTACATTTACAGAGGCAACCACTTCTCTCTAGAACCATCTCCCTTTTGTTGTGGCAGTCCTTGCTCTTTAGAACTCTCTATTCTAACTGTCTCAATCATTTCTCTCTAGAACTCTCTGTCTTTTGTTGTTGTGGTCCCTGCTGTGCAGAACTCTCAACCTTTACAGTGTAAACCACTTCTCTCCAGAACCCTCTCTATTTTGTTGTGTCAGTCCCTGCTCTGTTGAACTCTTTACATTTACAGTCTCAATCACTTCTCTCTAGAACCCTCTCCCTTTTGTTGTTGCAGTCCCTACTCTGTAGAACTCTCTTCATTTACAGTAGCAATCAGTTCTCTCTAGAACACATTCTCTTTTGTTGTTGCATTCCCTTCTCTGTACAAATCTTTACATTTACAGTGGCAACCACTTCTCTCTAGATATATCTCCCTTTGGCTGTTGCAGTCCCTGCTCTGTAAAACTCTCTACATTTACATTGGCAATCACTTCTCTCTAGAACAATCTTCCTTTTGTTGTTGCAGTGCCTGCACTTTAGAACTCTCTATATTTTCAGTGGCAGCCACTTCTCTATAAAACCCTCCCCATTTTGTCATGGCAGTCCCACCTCTGTAGAACTGTCTACAATTGCAGTGGTAAACACTTCTCTCTCTAGCCCTCTTCCTTTTGTTGTGGCAGTCCTTGCTGTGCAAAACTATCTACATTTAGAGTGGAAACCACTTTTATCTGGAATACTCTTCATTTAGTTGTTGCAGTACCTGCTCTGTATAACTCTCTACCTTTGCAGTGGCAACCACTGCTCTCTAGAACCCTCTGTCTTTTGTTTTTGCAGTTCTTGCTCTATAGAACCTTCTACATAAAGGTGGCAAACACTTCTCTGTAGAATCCTCTCCCTTTTGTTGTTGCAGTCCCTGCTCTGTAGAACTGTCTACAATTACAGTTTCTATAATTTCTCTCTATAACCCTCTACCTTTTGTTGTTGAAGTTCCTGATATGTAGAACACTCTACATTTATAGTGGCAACAACTTCTCTCTATAATCCACTCCAATTTATCATGACATTCACTGCTCTGCAGAACTCTTATACATTTACGTTGGCAGTCACTTCTCTCTGAAACCATCTCAATTTTGTCAAGGCAGTCCTTGCTCTGTAGAACTTTCTACTTTTACAGTCTCAATCACTTCTCTCTAGAACCCTCTCCGCTTTGTTGTTACAGTCCCTGCTCTGTAGAACTCTCTACATTTACAGTGGCAACCACTTCTCTCTAGAGATATCTCCCTTTGGTTGTTGCAGTCCCTGCTTTGTAAAACTTTCTACATTTACACTGGCAATCACTTCTCTCTAGAACAATATTCCTTTTGTTGTTGCAGTTCCTGCATTCTAGAACTCTCTAAATTTTCAGTGGCAGCCACATCTCTCTAAAACCCTCCCCATTTTGTCATGGAAGTCCCAGCTCTGTCAAACTCTCTACAGTTACAGTGGCATCCACTTCTCTCTCAAGTCCTCTCCCTTTTATTGAGGCCATCCATGCTGTGCAAAACTCTCTACATTTAGAGTGGCAACTACTTCTCTCTAGAACACTCTTCATTTAGTTGTTGCAGTACCTGCTCTGTAGAGCTCTCTAAATTTGCAGTGGCAACCACTGCTCTCTAGAATCCTCTCCCTTTTGTTGTTGCAGTCCCTGCTCTGTAGAACCCTCTTCATAAACGGTGACAACCACTTCTCTCTTGAACCCTCTCCCTTTAGTTGTTGCTGTCCCTGCTCTGAAGAACTGTCTACAATAACAATTTCTATCATTCCTCTCTAGAACCCTCTACCTTTTGTTGTTGAAGTTCCTGATATGTAGAACACTCCACATTTATAGTGGCAACAACTTCTCTCTAGAACCATCTCCAATTTATCATTGTAGTCCCTGCTCTGCAGAACTCTCTACATTTACAGTGGCAGTCCCGTCTCTCAAGAAGCTTCTCTATTTTGTAATGACAGTCACTGCTCTGTACAACTCTCTACACATACAGTGGCATTCATTTCTCTCTAGAGCTCTCTTCCTTTTATTTTTGCAGTCCTTGCTCTGTAGAACTTTCTACATTTACAGTGACAAACACTTCTCTCTAGAACCCTATCCTTGTTGTTCTTGCAGTCCCTGCTCTGTAAAACTCTCTTCATTTACACTGGCAACCTCTTCTCTCTAAAAACCTCTCCCATTTTTATGGCAGTACCTTCTCTGTAAAACTCTCTTCATTTAGAATGGCAACTACTTCTCTCTAGAACCATCTTTATCTTGTTGTTGCAATCCCCACTCTGTTGAACTCTACATATACAGTGGTACCCACTATTCTCTAGACCCCTTTCCCTTTTGTTATTGCAGTCCCTGCTCTGTAAAACTCTCTACATTTAGAGTGGCAACCACTTCTCTCTAGAACACTCTTCATTTTGCTGTGGTCAGTCTCTGCTCTTTAGAACTGTCTTCATTTACAGCAGCATTCACTTCTCTCTAGAACCCTCTCTATTTTGCCATGGCAGTCCCTGCTCTGTAGAACTCTGCACATTTACAGTGGCAACCACTTTTCTCAATAACCCTATTGATTTTGTTGTTGCAGAACCTTCTCAGTAGCTCTCTCTTCATTTACAAGGGCAATCACTTATCCCTAGAACCTTCTCCCTTTTGTTGATGCTGTCCCTGCCCTTTAGAATGCTTTACATTTTCAGTGGCAGCCACTTCTCTCTAGAATCCTCTCCCTTTTGTTGTGGCAGTCCGTGCAACATAAAACTCTGCACAGTTACAGTGGCAGCCACTTCTCTGTAGAACTCTCTTCATTTTGTTGAGGTAGTCTTTGCTCTGTAGAACTCTTTATATTTACAGTGACAATCACTTGTCACTATAACCCTCTCCATTTTGTCAAGGCAGTCCTTGCTCTGTAGAATTCTCTACATTTACAGTGGCAACCACTTCTCTCTAGAACCCTCTCCCTTTTGTTGTGACAGTCCCTGCAACATAAAACTCTTCACATTTAAAGTGGCAACCACTTCCCTGTAGAACTCTCTTCATTTTGTTGTGGCAGTCTCTGCTCTGCAGAACTTTTTATATTTACAGTGACAATCACTTGTCTCTAGAACCCCCTCCATTTTGTCATGGCAGTCCCTGGTCTGTAGAACTCTCAACTTTTACAGTGGCAATTACTTCTCTCTAGAACACTCTGCCTTTTGTTGTTGCAGTCCTTGCTCTGCAGAACTCTCTACATTTACAGTGACAACCTCTTCTCTGTAGATCCCTCTCTATTTTGTTGGGTCAGTCCCTGCTTTCTGAAACTCTCTTCAATTACAGTGGCTACCACTTCTCTCTAGAACCCTCTCTCTATTGTTGTTGCTTTCCCTGAGATGTAGAACTCTATAACTTTACAGTGGCAACTGGCACTGATAAGCAGCAGGAAAATCCCAGCCTCTCCCTACAAAACAGGGTACTAAATGGGAAAAAGACCGAGGTAGAAAGGTCAGTGGGGGATGCTGCAACAGAAAGTAAAGCCATCAAAAAATGGAAAGCAATAAGTACCAATGCACGCAGTCTGAGTAACAAGCTTCCTGAATTAGTGGCCTTGATGGAGGAGGAACATCTGGATATCGTGGCAGTCACAGAAGCAAACACATAAACCATGACTGGGATGTAAACATACCAGGATACACTATCTACAGGAGAGACAGAGAGGGTAAAAGAGGAGGAGGAGTAGCTCTTTACATAAGGGAAGGAATAAAAGTAACAGAACAAAAGAGAAAACAGGGAGGAGGAGAAGAAGCACTGTGGGTAAATCTGGAGACCGGCAATGGCACCACAATCTGCACAGGGGTTGTATACAGACCCCCTTATCAGGGGGAGGAAATTGACAAGTAAATGATAGAAAGTATACTTAGTATGGCAAAAAAATGGGAGATATTGCTGATGGGTGATCTGAATATGGCAGATATTAACTGGAGTGCAGTTGCTGCAGCCACTTCGAAAAGTGGGGTTATTCTAGATGCCCTACGGGGGGCATGCCTTAGACAACTAGTATTGGAGCCCACTCGAGAGGGAGCAATCTTAGACCTGGTTCTTTCAAAGGGAGATGAAGAGAGGATAGCAGATGTAGAAGTGGGTAGCCATCTGGGAACTAGCGACCATCGAACAGTATAGTTCACAATAAACATAGCAATAGAGTCAAGCCATACTAAGGCAAAGGTACTGGACTTTAGGAGGGCTGACTTTGCCAAAATGGGTAAGTGCCTAAGGAATGCACTAGCAAATAGGCAGGAAGGAGGGGTGGAAGAACAATAGGGAATAATAAAAACTGCTATCACAGAGGCAACAAGCCTTTGTGTGAAGCAAATAAACAAAACTAAACGATGTAAGAAACCACTATGGTTCTCAAAGGAAATGGCAGTGAAGCTTCAAGAGAAAAAGAAAGCTTTCAGGAAGTACAAGGAATCACAGAAGGAACAGGACAGAGAACTGTATCAGTTAAAGCAAAAGGAAGCTGGGAAGGCAGTCAGAACAGCAAAGGCCCAAACCAAGGAAAATATAGCCAACTCAGTTAAGAAGGAGATAAAGCCTTTTATATGTACATCAGGGAGTGAATGAAGACCAAGGGAGGGATAGTGAGGCTTAATAAGGTGGGGAGGGTGGGCAGAGGGAGACTGTGAAAAGGCAGAGATACTAAACAAATATTTTTGCTCAGTATTTACAAAGGAAGAGGGTGGAGTACCTAGAACAAACAGTAGAAACACACTGGATACAAAAGTTGATACCAGACCATTTACAGAAGAAAGGGTTCTGAAATAACTCTTAAAACTGAAGGTGGACAAAGTAATGGGGCCTGATGGGATTCATCCCAAAATTCCAAAAGAACTAAGGGTAGAATTAGTGACACCACTGACTACCCTGTTTAACAAATCATGGGAGGATGGGGTGGTACCCAAGGACTGGAGGAGGGCAGATGTGATTCCCCTTCACAAAAGTGGGAGCAAGGCAGAAGCAGGAAACTACAGACCTGTTAGTTTAACCTTAGTGGTAGGGAAAATTATGGAATTACTTCTGAAGGAAAGAATTGTAGAGTATCTAGAGGCCAGGGGCCAGGACCCAAGGCAGCATGGATTCACAGCAGGAAGGTCATGCCTGACAAATCTGATAGATTTCTTTGACTGGGTGACCAAAGTAGTAGATCAGGGAGGGGCTGTGGACATGGCCTACCTAGACTTTAGCAAGGCATTTGACACAGTCCCACACAAAAGATTAATATACAAGTTAGCTAGCCTGGGAGTGGGTCCCAAGATGACAGCCTGGGTAAAAGATTGGCTGTAAAATAGGACACAGAGAGTAATAGTAAATGGAGTCCACTCTGATGAAAGGGGGGTTACTAGTGGGGTACCACAGGGTTCAGTATTAGGACCAGTCCTCTTCAATGTCTTTATAAGCGACATTGCAGAGGGACTGGAAGGAAAAGTATGTCTCTTTGCAGATGACACAAAGATCTGCAACAGAGTTGATGTACAAGGTGGGGTGGACAGGATGAAAAGGGACTTGGCAAGGTTAGAGGAATGGTTAAATGTATGGCAGCTTAGCTTCAATGCTAAGAAGTGCAAGGTAATGCACATGGGAAACAAAAACCCAGGGAAGAGTACACAATGGGGGGTGAGATACTAACAACAACAAAAATGGAAAGGGACCTGGGGGTAGTCATATCAGATGACCTAAAGGTGGGCAAGCAATGTGAGAGGGCAGCAAAGAGGGCTGGGGGGATATTGGGATGCATAGGGAGAGGCATCACCAGTAGAAAACAGGAAGTTATTATCCCTCTGTACAGACAGCTGGTCAGACCCCATCTGGAGTACTGCGTGCAGTTCTGGAGACCCAGTCTTCACAAAGATATAGACAGGATGGAAGCTGTCCATTGGAGGGCAACTAAAATGGTGCAGGGTCTGCATCGGAAGACTTATGAAGAGAGACTAAAGGAGCTTAATATGTATAACCTCGAGGAAAGGAGGGAGAGGGGGGACATGATAGAAACTTTCAAGTACCTCAAGGGAATCAACAAAGTCAAAGAGGGTAGCATCTTTCAAAAAAAGAGGTGTGCAAGAACAAGAGGGCACAATTTGAAGATAGAGGGGGCGGCGGCTCAGAGGTAATTTAAGGAAGTATTTTTTCACAGAGAGGTTGTGGATGCATGGACGGCCTTCCGGAGGAGGTCGTGAGTCAAACACAGTGGTGGAATTCAAGCATGCATGGGACAGTCATAAGGCAATTTTAGGGGATAGGGGTAGGAAGAAGTAGGCTGCAGGTTAACTAGGATCTGCAGCTTATCCAGTAGGCAGGGAAATGGGCAGACTGGGTGGGCCAAGCGGTCCTTATCTGCCGTCAAATTCAATGTTTCTATGTTTCTATGTTTCTAACCATGTCTCTCTGGAACCCTGTCCCTTTTTTCGTGGAAGTCCTGACTTTGAAGAACTCCCCATATTTACAGTGGCAATCACTTCTGTCTAGAACCCTCTTTCTATTATTTTTGCAGTCCCTGCTCTGTAGAACTCTCTACATTTACAGTCTCAATCACTTCTCTCTTGGACCCTCTCCCTTTTGTTGTTGCAGTCCTTTCTCTGTAGAACTCTCTACATTTACAGTGGCAACTACTTCTCCCTAGATCCCTCTCCCTATAATTGTTGCAGTCCTTTCTCAGTAGAACTCTCTACATTTACAGTGGCAACCACTTCTCTCTAGATATATCTCCCTTTGGTTGTTGCAGTTCCTGCTCTATAAAACTCTCTACATTTACATTGGCAGTCACTTCTCTCTATAACAATCTTCCTTTTGTTGTTGAAGTGCCTGCACTGTAGAACTCACTACATTTTCAGTGGCAGTCACTTCTCTCTAAAACCCTCCTCATTTTGTCATGGCAGTCCCAGCTCTGTAGAACTCTCTACAATTACAGTGGTATCTATTTCTCTCTCTCTAGCCCTCTCCCTTTGGTTGTGACAGTCTGCTGTGCAAAATTCTCTACATTTAGAGTGGAAACCACTTCTCTCTAGAACACTTTTCATTTAGTTGTTGCAGTACCTGCTCTGTAGAACTCTCTACCTTTGCAGTGGCAAACACTTCTCTCAAGAACCCTCTCCCTTTTGTTTTTGCAGTCCTTGCACTGCAGAACCCTCTACATAAAGGTGGCAACCACTTCTATCTAGAACCCTCTCCCTTTTGTTGTTGCAGTCCCTGCTCTGTAGAAATGTCTACAATTACAGTTTCTGTCATTTCTCTCTAGAACCCTCTACCTTTTGTTGTTGAAGTCCCTGATATGTAGAACACGCTACATTTATAGTGGCAACAACTTCTCTCTAGAATCCACTCCAATTTATCTTGACAGTCACTGCTTTGCAGAACTGTCTACATTTACATTGGCAGTCACTTCTCTCTAAAACCTTCTCAATTTTGTCAAGGCATTCCTTGCTCTGTAGAACATTCTACATTTACAGTCTCAATCACTTCTCTCTAGAACCCTCTCCCTTTTGTTGTTGCAGTCCCTACTCTGTAGAAGTCTCTTCATTTACAGTGGCAATCACTTCTCTCTAGAACACTTTCTTTTTTGTTGTAGCAGTCCATGCTCTGTTCAACTCTACATTTACAGTTGCAAGCACTTCTCTCTAAAGATATCTCCCTTTGGTTGTTGCTGTCCCAGCTCTGTAAAACTCTCTACATTTACTTTGGAATTATTTCTCTCTAGAACAATATTCCTTTTGTTGTTGCAGTGCCTCCATTGCAGAACTCTCTACATTTTCAGTTGCAGCCACTTCTCTAAAACTTTCCCCATTTTGTCATGGATGTCCCAGCTCTGTAGAACTCTCTACAATTACAGTGGCATCCACTTCTTTCTAAAGCCCTCTCCCTTTTGTTGTGGCTATCCCTGCTGTGCAAAACTCTCTACATTTAGAGTGGCAACCACTTCTCTCTAGAACCCTCTCCCTTTAGTTGATGCAGTCCCTGCTCTGTAGAACTGTCTACAATAACAGTTTCTATCATTTCTCTCTAGAACCCTCTACCTTTTGTTGTTGCAGGCCCTGATATGTAGAACTCTCTACATTTACAGTGGCAGTCACTTCACTCAAGAACCTTCTCTATTTTGTAATGACAGTCACTGCTCTGTACAACTCTCTACACTTACAGTGGTATTCATTTCTCTCTTGAGCTCTCTTCCTTTTATTTTTGCAGTCCCTGTTCTGTAAAACTCTCTACATTTACAGTGGCAAACACTTCTCTCTAGAGCTCTCTTCCTGTTGTTCTTGCAGTCCCAGCTCTTTAAAATTCTCTTCATTTACACTGGCAACCACTTCTCTCTAGAATCCTCTCCCTTTTGTTATGGCAGTCCCTCCTCTGTAAAACTCTTTTTATTTAGAATGGCAACCGCTCCTCTCTAGAACCCTCTTAATTTTGTTGTTGCAATCCCCACTCTGTTGAACTCTCTACATATACAGTGGTACCTACTATTCTCTAGAACCCCTTTCCTTTTGTTATTGCAGTCCCTGCTCTGTAAAACTCTTTACATTTAGAGTGGCAACTACTTCTCTCTAGAACCCTCTTTATTTTTCTGTGGCAGTCTCTGCTCTTTAGAACTTTCTTCATTTACAGCGGCAATTACTTCTCTCTAGAACCCTCTCTATTTTGCCATGGCAGTTCCTGCTCTGTAGAACTCTCTACAAATACAGTGGCATCCTCTTCTCTTTCAAGCCCTCTCCCTTTTGTTGTGGCAGTCCCTGCTGTACAAAACTCTCTACATTTAGAGTGGCAACCACTTCTCTCTAGAACACTCTTCATTTAGTTGTTGCAATACCTGCTCGGTAGAACTCTCTAAATTTGCAGTGGCAACCACTGCTCTCTAGAACCCTCTCCCTTTTGTTGTTGCAGTCCATGCTATGTAGAACCCTGTACATAAATGGTGGCAACCACTTCTCTCTTGAACCCTCTCCCTTTAGTTGTTGCAGTCCCTTGTCTGTAGAACTGTCTACAATTACAGTTTCTATCATTTCTCTGTAGAATCCTCTACCATTTGTTGTTGCAGGCCCTGATATGTAGAACTCTCATAGAAACATAGAAACATAGACTTTGACGGCAGATGAGGACCACTAGGCCCATCTAGTCTGCCCATTTCCCTACCTACAGGATAGGCCGCAGACCCTAGTTAACCAACAGCCTATATCTTCCTGCCCCCCATAAGAATTGCCTTATGTCTGTCCCATGCATTCTTGAATTCTCCCATAGTTTTAGACCCCACAACTTCCTCAGGAAGGCTGTTCCATGCATCCACTACCCTCTCTGTGAAATAATACTTCCTCACATTGCCCCTGAACTGCCCTCCTTCTATCTTTAAATTGTGTCCCCTTGTTCTTGCAAGTCTCTTTTTCTGAAAGATGCGACCCTCTTGGACTTTGTTGATTCCCTTGAGGTACTTGAAAGTTTCTATCATGTCCCCCCTCTCCCTTCTTTTCTCAAGGGTATACATATTAAGCTCCTTTAGTCTCTCCTCATATGGTTTCTCTTGCAGACCCTGCACCATTTTAGTTGCCCTCCTCTGGACTGCCTCTATCCTGTCTATGTCCTTGCAGAGATGGGGTCTCCAGAACTGGACACAGTATTCCAGATGGGGTCTCACCAACTGTCTGTACAGAGGGATAACAACTTCCTGTTTTCTGCTGCTGATGCCTCTCCCTATGCATCCCAGTATACCCCCAGCCCTCCCTACTGCCTTCTCACATTGCTTGCTAAGCTTAAGGTCATCTGATATGATTACCCCCAGGTCCCTTTCCTTTTTTGTTGTTGTTACTACCTCCCCACCCATTGTGTATTCTTCCCCTGGGTTCTTGTTTCCCAGTTGCATTATTTTGCACTTTTTTGCATTGAATCCTAGCTGCCATACGTCTGACCATTCCTCCATCCTTGCCAAGTCCCTTTTCATCCTTTCCACATCTCCTTGTGTATCAACCCTGTTGCAGATCTTTGTGTCATCTGCAAAAAGGTATACTTTTCCTTCCAGTCCCTCTGCAATGTCACTGATGAAGACATTAAAAAGGACTGGACCCAATACTGAACCCCGCGGTACCCCACTAGTAACCGCCCTTTCTTCAGAGTGGACTCCATTTACAATTACCTTCTGTGTCCTGTTGTCCAGCCAATGTTTTACCCAGGCTACCACCCTGGGACCCACTCAAGGGCTGGTTAATTTGAGAATCAATCTTTTGTGTGGGACTGTGTCAAATGTCTTGCTAAAGTCTAGGTAGGCCATGTCCACAACCCCTCCCTGGTCTACTACTTTTATAGTGGCAACAACTTCTCTCTTGAACCCTCTCCAATTTATCATGGCAGTCCCTGCACTGCAGAACTCTCTACATTTACAGTGGCAGTCACTTATCTCAAGAGGCTTCTCTGTTTTGTAATTACAGTCCCTGCTCTGTACAACTCTCTACATTTACAGTGGCATTAATTTCTCTCTAGAGCTCTCTTCCTTTTATTTAAGCAGTCCTTGCTCTGTAGAACTCTCTACATTTTCAGTGGCAAACACTTCTGTCTAGAACCCTCTCCCTGTTGATCTTGCAGTCCCTGCTCTGTAAAACTGACTACAATTACAGTTTCTATCATTTCTTTCTAGAGCCCTCTACCTTTTCTTGTTGAAGTCCCTGATATGTAGAACACTCTACATTTATAGTGGCAACAACTTCTCTCTAGAACCCACTCCAATTAATCATGACAGTCACTGCTCAGCAGAACTCTCTACATTTACATTGGCAGTCACTTCTTTCTTAAACCTTCTCAATTTTGTCAAGGCATTCCCTGCTCTGTAGAACTTTCTACATTTACAGTCTCAATCACTTCTCACTAGAACCCTATCCCTTTTGTTGTTGCAGTCCCTACTCTGTAGAAGTCTTTTCATTTACATTGGCAATCACTACTCTCTAGAACACTTTCTCTTTTGTTGCAGCAGTCCCTTCTCTGTAGAACTCTCTACATTTACAGTGGCAACCACTTTTCTCTAGAGATATCTCCCTTTGGTTGTTGCAGTCCCTGCTCTGTAAAACTCTCTACATTTACATTGGCAATCACTTCTCTCTAGAACAATATTCCTTTTGTTGTTGCAGTTCCTGCATTCTAGAACTCTCTACATTTTCAGTGGCAGCCTCTTCTCTCTAAAACCCTCCCCATTTTGTCATGGAAATCCCAGCTTTGTCAAACTCTCTATAATTACAGTGGCATCCACTTCTCTCTCAAGTCCTCTCCCTTTTATTGTGGCCATCCCTGCTATGCAAAACTCTCTACATTTAGAGTGGCAACCACTTCTCTCTAGAACACTCTTCATTTAGTTGTTGCAGTATCTGCTCTGTAGAACTCTCTAAATTTGCAGTGGCAACCACTGCTCTCTAGAACCCTCTCCCTTTTGTTATTGCAGTCCCTGCTCTGTTGAACCCTCTTCATAAATGGTGGCAACCATTTCTCTCTTGACCCCTCTCCCTTTAGTTGTTGCAGTCCCTGCTCTGTAGAACTGTCTACATTAACAATTTCTATCATTCCTCTCTAGAACCCGCTACCGTTTGTTGTTGCAGGCCCTGATATGTAGAACTCTCTACATTTTTAGTGGCAACAACTTCTCTCTAGAACCCTCTCCAATTTATCATTGTAGTCCCTGCTCTGCAGAATTCTCTACATTTACAGTGGCAGTCCCTTCTCTCAAAAAGCTTCTCTATTTTGTAATGACAGTCTCTGCTCTGTACAACTCTCTACACTTACGGTGGCATTCATTTCTCTCTAGAGCTCTCCTCCTTTTTTTTTTGCAGTCCTTGCTCTGTAGAACTCTCTACATTTACAGTGACAAACACTTCTCTTTAGAACCCTATCCCTGTTGTTCTTGCAGTCCCTGCTCTGTAAAACTCTCTTCATTTACACTGGCAACCTCTTCTCTCTAAAAACCTCTCCCGTTTTTTATGGCAGTACCTTCTCTGTAAAACTCTCTTCATTTAGAATGGCAACCACTTCTCTCTAGAACTGTCTTTATTTTGTTGTTGCAATCCCCACTCTGTTGAACTCTACATATACGGTGGTACCCACTATTCTCTAGACCCCTTTCCCTTTTGTTATTGCAGTCCCTGCTCTGTAAAACTCTCTACATTTAGAGTGGCAACCACTTCTCTCTAGAACACTCTTCATTTTGATGTGGTCAGTCTCTGCTCTTTAGAACTGTCTTCATTTACAGCAGCAATCACTTCTCTCTAGAACCCTCTCTATTTTGCCATGGCAGTCCCTGCTCTGTAGAACTCTGCACATTTACAGTGACAACCACTTTTCTCAATAACCCTATTGCTTTTGTTGTTGCAGAAACTTCTCAGTAGCTCTCTCTACATTTACAGGGGCAATCACTTATCTCTAGAACCCTCTCCCTTTTGTTGTTGCAGTCCCTGCCCTTTAGAATTCTCTACATTTTCAGAGGCAATCACTTCTCTCTAGAACCCTCTCCCTTTTGTTGTGGCATTCCCTACAATGTAAAACTCTTTACATTCACAGTGGCAACCTTTTCTCTGTAGAACTCTCTTCATTTTGTTGTGTCAGACTCTGCTCTGTAGATCTCTTTATATTTACAGTGACAATCACTTGTCTCTAGAACCCTCTCCATTTTGTCATGGCAGCCCTTGGACTGTAGAACTCTCTACATTTACAGTGGCAATTACTTCTCTCTAGAACCCTCTCTCTTTAGTAGTTGTGGCAGTCCCTGCTCGGTAGAACTCTCTATAATTACAGTGGTAACCTCTTCTTTCTAGAACCCTCTGCCTTTTGTTATTGCTGTCTTTGCTCTTCAGAACTCTCTACATTTATAGTGGCAACCTCTTCTCTCTATAACCCTTTCTCTTTTGTTGGGTCAGTCCCTGCTTTGTGAAACTCTCTTCATTTACAGTGGCTACCACTTCTCTATAGAAACCTCTCTCTATTGTTGCTTTTCCTGAGATGTAGAACTCTTTAAATTTACAGTGGCAACCATGTCTCTCTCGAACCCTCTTTCTTTTGTTGTGGCAGTCCCTGTTCTGAAGAACTCCTAATATTTACAGTGGTAATCACTTCTGTCTAGAACCCTCTTCCTTTTATTTTTGCAGTCCCTGCTCTGTAGAACTCTCTACTTTTACAGTGGCAATCATTCTTATTTTGAATCCTCTCCCTTTTGTTGTGGCAGTCCCTGCTCTTAAGAACTCCCTACATTTACATTGGCAATCACTTCTGTCTAGAATCCTCTTCCTTTTATTTTTGCAGTCCCTGCTCTGTAGAATTCTCTTCATTTAGAGTGACAACCTCTTCTGTCTCGAACCCTCTCCCTTTTGTAATAGCAGTCCCTGATTTGTAAAACTCTCTACATTTAGAATGGCAACCACTAGTCTTTAGAACCCTCTTCATTTAATTATTGCAGTCCCTGCTCTGTAAAACTCTCTACATTTACAGTGGCAACCACTTCTCTCTAGAACCCTCCCCCTTTTGTTGTTGCAGTCCCTGCTCTCTAGAACTCTCTACATGTTCAGTAGCAACCTCTTCTCTCTAGAACCCTCTCCCTTTTGTTGTGGCAGTCCCTGCTCTGTAGAACTCTCTACTTTTATAGTGACCATCACTTCTCTCTAGAACCGTCTCTCTCATTTGTTGTGTCAGTCCCTGCTCTGTAGAACTCTCTACATTTACAGTTGTATTCCCTTCTCCCTAGAACCCTCTCCCTTTTGTTGTTGCAGTCTCTGCTCTGTAGAGCTCTCAACATTTACAGTGGCAAACATTTCTCTCTTGACCCTTCTCCCAGTTGTTCTTTCAGTCCCTGCTCTGTAGAACTCCCTTCATTTAGAATGGCAACCACTCCTCTCTAGAACCCTCTTCATTTAGTTGTTGCAGTCCTTGCTCTGTAGCACACTCTACATATACAGTGGTACCCACTATTCTCTAGAATCCTTTCCCTTTTGTTATTGCAGTCCCCTGCTCTGTAAAATGTTCTACTTTTAGAGTGGCAACCACTTCTCTCTAGAACCCTCTTTATTGCTGTGGCAGTCCCTGCTGTGTAGAACTCTCTCCATTTACACTGGCAATCACTTCTCTCTAGAACCTTCTCCCTATAAATGTAGCAGTCCCTGCTCTGTAGAACTCTCTACATTTACAGTGGCAACCACTTCTCTCTCAAACCTGCTTCATTCAGGTGTTGCAGTCCCTGCTCTGTAGAACTGTCCACATTTACAGTGATAGCTACTTCTCTTTATAACCCTCTCCATTTTGTCATGGCAGTCTCTGCTCTGTAGAACTGTCTACATTTACAGTGGCAACCATTTCTCTCTAGAGCCCTTTACCTTTTGTTGTGCCAGTCCCTGCTCTGTAGCATTCTTTACATTTACAGTGGCAATAACTTCTCTCTAGAACCCTCTTCCTTTTGTTGTGGCAGTCCCTGCTCTGTAGAACTCTGTACATTTGCAGTGTCAATTACTTCTCTCTAGAGCCCTCTCCCTTTTGTTGCTGCAGTCGCTGCTGTGTAGAAATCTCTTCCTTTACAGTGCCAATCAGTTCTTTCTAGAGTGATCTCCCTGTTGTTTTTGCAGTCCCTGCTCTGTAGAACTCTCTTCATTTACAGTGGCAACCACTTCTCTCTAGAACCCTCTCCCTTTTGTTATGGCAATCCCTGCTCTGCAAAACTCTCTACATTTATAGTGGCAACTACTTCTCTCTACAACCCTCTTTCTTTTGTTGTTGCAGTCCCTGCTCTGTAGAACTCTCTACATTTACAGTTTCTATCATTTCTCTCTTGAACCCTCTTCCTTTTATTGTTGCAGGCCCTGCTGTGTAGAACTGTATACATTTACAGTGGCAATCACTTATCTCTAGATACCTCTCCATTTTGTCATGGCAGTCCCTGCTCTGTAGAACTCTCTACATTTACAGTGACAACCACTTCGCTCTAGAACCCTCTCCCTTTTGTTGTGGCAGTCCCGGCTCTGTAGAATTCTCTACTTTTACAGTGGCAACCACTTCTCTCTAGCACCCTCTTCATTTTGTTGTTGCAGTCCCTGTTCTGTAGAATTCTCTACATTTACAGTGGCCATCACTTCTCTCTAGAACCCTGTCATTTTTGTTGTGTCAGTCGTTGCTCTGCAGACCTCTTTACATTTGTTGTTGCAGTCCCTGCCCTATGGAACTCTGTGAATTTACAGTATCAACTGCTTCTTTCTAGAAACATCACCATTTTGTTATAGCAGATCCTGCTGTATGGAACTCTACTTTTCTTGTGGCAGTCCCAGCTCTCTGTAAATCTCTCCCTTATGTTGTTGCTGTCCCTGCTTTATGGAAGTCTACATTTGTTGTGGCAGCCCCTGCTCTCTGTAAGTCTCTCCCTTATGTTGTGGCTGTCTCTACTCTATGGAACCCTACATTTGTTGTGGCAGCCCCTTCTCTCTGTACATTTTTTATTTTTGAGGTGGCTCCCTCTTATCTCTAGAACTCCCTACATTTGTTGCTGCAGCCTCTGCTTTCTAGAACTCTCTAGAGTTGCAGTGACAGCCCTGCATTCTAGAACTCTCTACATGTTCTGTGGCAGATCCTTCTCTCTGGAAGTCTCTACCTTTTGCAGTTGCAGGCCATGGATCCTGGAACTCTCACCCTTTTATGCTAGCAGACCCTACCCTCTGGCTCCAGAACTCTCTCTCCCTTCTGTACTAGCAGACCCCACCCTCTGAATCTGGAATGCTCTCCCTTTTGTGATAACACACCCTTTTCTCTTTATCTAGAACTATTTCCTTTTGTACTAGAACACCCTGCCCTCTGAATCTAAACTCTGTACATTTTGTGCTAGCAGACCCTACCCTCTGAACCTTGGATTTCTCTTCTTTTTGTGGTGGCATCCACTAAATCTCTCATTAGCAGTTGTACCCCACCCTCTGGAACTTTCCATTTGTCATGGCATCCCCTGTCTGCTGTGACTCTCTCCTTTTGCGGGGGCATCCCCTGCACTTTTGAACTTTTTCCACCTATGGTGGTAGCCTCTGCCCTTAAACTCTTTTCATCTCTCTAGGAAACACTTGTCTTCTGGAGCTTTGCATTAGCAGTTGCACTGGCTTCTGGAACTCTCCACATTTACAGTGGTAGTCACTGCCCTCTAAAACTGTCTACATTTGGAGTGGTAGCCCCCACTCTCTGGGACTTTCCTTTTGTGATAGTGGCAGCTTTTGCCATCTGGAATGCTCTTACGTTTGTGATGGCAGTCTCTGCTTTCAGGAATCTTCTCCCTTTTGTTGTGGCAGTTCCTGACATCTGGAACTCACTCCCTTTTGTACTGACAGCTTCTGCTATTTGTTACTCGGTCCCTCGTGCTGTTGCAGCCTCTGCTCTCTGGAGCTGTCTTCCATTAGCCGTGGCAGCCCCTGCTGTCTGGAACTCTTTCCCTTTTGTACGGACAGCTTCTACTCCTTGGAACTCTGCCCTCTGGAATGATCTTACGTTTGTGATGGCAGTCTCTGCTTTCAGGAATCTTCTCCCTTTTGTTGTGGCAGTTTCTGACATCTGGAACTCACTCCCTTTTGTACTGACAGCTTCTGCTATTTGTAACTTGGTCCCATATGCTGTTGCAGCCTCTGCTCTATGGACAGGTCTTCCATTAGCAGTGGCAGCCCCTGCAGTCTGGCATTCTCTCCATTTTGTGATGACAGTCCCTGACATCTGGAACTCTCTTGTTTTTGTGGTGGTAGACCCTACTGTCTGGAAGTCTATTAGTTGTGGCATCCCCGCCTTCTGTGACATTCTCCTTTTTTATAGTGCCAGCCCTTCCCCATGGAACACTCTTCTTCTTGTGGGTACAGATCCTGCTTCCTGGTACACATTTCCTTTTGCAGTGGCATATGCTCTCATATGGAATACTCTACATTTGCAGTGACAACCCTTCCCTCTAGAACTCTCTCCCTTTTGTGGCTAAAGTCCTTGCCCTTGGAACACTCTTTCTTCAGCTGTGGCAGCCCTTGCACTCTGGAACTCTCTCCCATTTGAGGTAGCAGCCCCTGTGGGCTGCAACATCCTCCAATTGCTTTGATAGCCCTTGCCCTGCAGAACTCTCTCCCTTTTGTTGTGGCAGCACCTGTTTTCTTTAAGTATCTCCTGTTTTCAGTAGTTGCCCTTGCACTCTGGAACTTTCTCAGTTTGCAATGTCAGCCCCAGGTTTCTGGAACTCACTTTTAGTTGAATCATCACCTATGTTGTAAACCTCTCTCCTTTTCCCTCTGGAATTGTCTCCCATTACCTATGGCATTCCTTGCATTCTAAATCTCTTCATTTGTAGTGGCATTCACTGCCCTCTGGAACTCTGTCCATTTTGTGCTGTCAGCCCCTTCCCTATAGATCACTCGTCATTTGCAGTGGCAGCCCTAGCCCTCTGGAACTTTGTTCTTTTTTACACTGCAGATGTCTTGTAACTACTTTGAAAAATGAGTGACTGAATCAGACTCAGCAACAATGTAGGAGTTACATCCCAAGCACTCCACAAGTCAGAGTACTCTGCTCCATCGATGTTCATTTGTTTTGCACCACCCCCACCCTGTGGGAACACTGCTTTCTTATTTCGGCACATCTGATATAGCCTGCCATGGCCAAATGGCTGCTGCAGCTCAGTGTGCATGTGTGAGCAGCTCCACATGTGCCAACATCTGTCTTGACCATGGCAGACAGTTCCACCATGAGCTCAGTGAGCACTCTTTAGGCACAGCTGCAGCTGTGTTGGCTCTGAGTGGAGCTGATTTTTGCTGGCAGTCACTGTTCTTTGGAACTCTCTTGCTTTTGAGGTACCAACATTGCCCTCTGGAACTCTCTCCTATTTGACTTGACAGCCACTGCTTTCTGGAATTCTCTTCCTTTCAAAATGGCAGCCCCTACCCTATGGAACTCTGTCCCATTTGTGGTGCCAATCCCTGCACTCTGGTACTCTATTCCATTTTTGGTGGCAGCTCCTACCCTCTGGAACTCTATACAATCTGTGGTGGCAGTTCCTGCCCTCTGGGCCTCTGTCTCATATGTGGTGGCAGTCCCTGCCCACTGGACCTCTGTCCCATCAGCTATATTTATAGATCTGGCCAAGGCATTTGACTCCATATCATATCTCATCCATCTCACCAAGCTTGAACACACAGGCCTCTGCCCTCCCCCCCACAATCAAATGATTCGGCTCATACCTTTTTGGCTGCTCTCAATGCATCCAATCTGGAGATGTTCTCCCCTTCCCCCAATACTGTCTGCAGTACCACAAGGGTCCATCCATGGTCTCATTCTCTTTTCAGTATTACTCATTGACCTCCCCCTTGTATGCTTCTCCTCCCACATACACCTCTCTGCTGATGACACTATCCACTGTAACTTCAGCCCCTCTGCCTCAATGGTGACCTCCTAGTTGCAGTCTGATTCCACCAATCTACTGAAGTGGTTTGAGACAAATCAACAAAAGTTCAAAAACACTGAAACAGTCTCTATGAATTTCATCACCACACAGAAACTAGCCAAACTCCTCCCACCCCTGGCCTTCACCACCCTCAATGGCAAAACCCTGGACAAAGTTCCAGCCTACAAATGCCTCAGAGTCTGGCTGGGCAGTCACCTGTTTTCCTCTACTTATATCAAACATATTCTCTTCTTCCAGCTCTGCCCTAAACTCAGGGCCCTCTACAGAAACAAGATGCCCTCTACCTCTCTCTTCACTGGACTCTTCTTACATGGCCATCCTGCCACTTTTTGAGTATGCTAACATTGTGTATAGGTCTGCCTTGGCATCCACCCTCACAGACTGGTCATTCTCTTTAATACTTTTTATTATTTCACCCTGAATGCCCCACTTCCTTGCAGAACCCATCATTGGACCCTTTACTCCTCACTTCTACTTCACCTCTCTTACTTCTCACCGAAACCACCATACTTTCATCTCACTGCTAAATACGGCTTCAGCTCGCTCCCTACTGGCCTCCCTTCTATCCCCTACAGTACACACCTCCTATTGTATCCATTCCTTTGACTCACACTCCTTTGCCCTTCCCTGCCATCACTCATACTCTGGCAAGGCTGCCTTCTCTTCCACTTCCTCCCAGAGTAGAACTCCCTGCCTGCCTCACTCCACATGTTCAAAACGTTTGTATGCCAGGGAAATCACCAGTTTTGTACAAATGATTCAGTAAGATATCTGGTGGAGCTCACCAAGTTTCTGGTACATTCAAATCCAACAACAAAATTCTGGCCTGCTCAAGCAATGAATGCTACTATACACGAAGTATTTTCAAAGTTTGTTATTTTTATTTATAAAGTCCCGATGTTTCGCCTAATATTAGGTTTCTTCTGGGGAACTGTAAAATGATATATAAACAAATATTTAGTGTATTTCACATTTGAAAATAATATTACATTTTTTAATTTTCAATTTTTAATGTCTCTCTATATTAGACCATGCTAGTCAAAAATGACTGGGTGTACCATCATTCTAATGTAATTATTAAAGCAATATCAAAACCAATATTATATTTTAACCACCTGGTTATTCTTTATCTTCAGTAACAGTCATACAATTCTTACACATTTTACCCAACTAGATGCCACCAATATAAATGCATGAAAAATCCATTATCTTACTTTTTAACAATGTCAGCAAAAGTCAAACATCTGCCAAGCCTTCTTAAGAATTGCCTTCTGTATGTGTTCACTTTAGAAATAAATAAAACACTTAGATCAAATACTGCATACTCCAAATTGCACCAAACAATGCTACTTTATCATTTATGGTTTAAGTTCTCAATATTTTTATTTTTTTTATTTTTTATTTATTTATTTAGCTTTTTGTTGACCGGGTAAGTGCACTAGACAATTTCTGACTATTTTCAGGCACGACGCGGGGGAGGGGGGATACAGATGAATGCCAACTGACCTTGAACCAGATTAAGCTGTTGGTGGTATTTTTAGTGAGTCACCTTTTATTTATTCTACTTTTGATTTCAGCTATTTTTCTTCAACCATTTAACTGATAATTAAATAAATAAATAAATAAAAGGGGCAGAAAGAGGAAAAGAAGAAGTTATAATAAAGAACATCAATTGTTAATTGAAGTGCTTCTTGAAAGTTATTTGCACACATTACACAGTATTTCTATAATGTTCATACACTCAATTCTAAATATTCACCTTTTTATATATGTTACTTTGCTTTTTAACATGTTCTCTTCATGCCTCATGTCTATTAGGCAATGTGTACCAGGGAAAGCTGGAGGAGGATTGAGAACAAAAAAGCAATACCTTTTTTATTTTCCTACATAAGTGTTAAATCATGTGTTCATAAACCAACCCATTTTTTTATATTTCAATCCACCTCTACTCAAGTTACTTAAAAGCTTAGTAATTAATGTAATAATGTTGTTTCATTTCCTTTGAAGTTCAGATTTAACTTATTTAAACCATGTGCGAACAAAACAAACCTAAATCAGTTCTCTAGTGCCATGTGCTTCTGGCATCTGCTGCAGTTACATGCAAAGCTTCATTTGTTTCCCCTAGTTTTTCTTTATAGCTTATCAGATACACATTCTCCTCAAAATGTTACTAAATAATACAATTCTCTTCATAATCTAAAATGCTTAATTTGCTGATTTAATACTTCTTTTGCTGTTTACTAAATAAATCCTATGACCAAGTGCATTTCTAAGTAAAAGTATTACAGAAAAAAATCTCTGACTTACTCAATGGAGTTCTGAAGGCAGACTGGCAGCACTGGCTGCTTGGCTGACTAGGCCTCTTTATGTCAGGGAGAGAAGTCACATGACACCAAAGCTTATGTCATCATTCCTTGCCAAAGCAAGGTGGTCATCATGGTGACCAGTGACTCTTCTCCCTGACATATTTCAGCATTGCAAGGATAATTAACTCTGCTGGAAAGTCTTTTAAAGGGATATGCACTGTTTTTAAATGTTTATTGACTATTATGGAAGTGACTGAATCAATCAGTCCATCCACTGTTCACAGAAAAATACATAGAAGCTGCATAAAATGTTAAAAAGGTGTATAGTAAATAACACAATTTCAAGTGCATTTTTAGCACTTTATAATAATATTTTACTAAATATCCCCATCTAACGTTCCTAGCTAGCTGCAAAACTGCTGCTAATAGTAAAAGGTAACATAATTATATCAGCTTGAGATGCTAAAAGGTGTATAATTAAGATACATGTTTTTGATTGACTTTGGACAGATACGATCTCAGATGAAAGGAACATGGTATAAAAGTCAGAGAAATAGAAGATCAAAGTGGAGAAGGAAGAGGCAAGGGTCCCCGAAAAAATCAAAGAGGAGGGAAACAGTAGTTTTTAACCTGAGCCAGCGTCGTGTGACAATAGAAGAAATAAGGGTATTGTAATTGGGTCTATCATTCTCCATCACAAAAGAAATAGATAAGTTTCAAATACAAGCTGATATGCAGAAATTCTATAAGAAGTTGAGATTGCATGTTCAGTTTGCTGGAATGATGGATAGCAATTCTGAACAAAAATAACTAAAAAGGACTATGGGCATTATATCTAAATACATGCCAGCAGTAGGACAAAATTATGTAGTTGAGAATTATATAGAGAAGGTAGACAAGGAAATGTGTCAGGTTTTGAAATCCAATAATTGACATCAAGGGTCTAATTTGTCTGAAAGAGAAAGGGAAGATTTATTATCTCTAGAAAATGATACCTCAATAATAATCAAACCAGCAGACAAAGGTGGGTCAGTAGTAATTCAGAATTGAGAAGATCACAAACAGATGTGTCTAGATTAATTAGATGTACTAGTCAATTATAAAAGACTGGAATGTGATCCACTCAATGCTATATCAGAGCAGATTAGAATAACATTATTTGAAATGGAGACAACGGGGATTACTTAGAAGATGGGAAGCAGAGGCTATGGAGAACAGATACCCAAGGGTACCTCTATTTTATGCCCTTCCTAAGATTCATAAACAGTTGGAAAAGCCTCCAGGCAGACCAGTCGCGTATGGCTTTGGCTCTATCTTAGAGTCTTTAAATTTATTAACTGTTTTTTACAACCGTTGGTGGAGCAAATTCCAACTTATATCATAGACACCATTCATGTATTACAACTAATACAACATTTAAACATTGTAGGGGGGTACCAGATGATATATTTCTTGTTACAATTGATGTAAAGGACTTATACACATCAATACCACATGATATAGAAATAGAAAGCATGGGAAAACTGTTAGACACTAGACCACATGAACAAAAACCAAAGACTCGAGTCCTACAAGATCTGGCTGAGATAGTTTTAAATTAAAAATATTTCAAATTCAAAAATCAGTTCTAGCAACAAGTTAGAGGTACAGCAATGGACAGCACTATGGCCCCAGGTTAAGCCAATGCCTTTATGCATGATTTTGAAAATACACATGTTCTAGGTGAAACAGCAACAGGGTATGCTTTTAAGGATAGAATCGTGTTTTGAAAAAGATACATTGATGATATATTACTAATTTTGAGAGGAAATATACAGGAACTAACTGAGTTTCAACAATCCATGAATAGTACAGCTTCTCATTTATTGTTTACATCTTCTTATGATAAACAGCAGATAGATTTTTTGGACATAACTATCTATAAAAATGGATACAAACTAGAAACCAAGTTATTCAGGAAAGCAACAGACAAAAACACAACATTACATAGGAAAAGCTTTCATCCCAATAAACTAATTGAAAGCATACCATTTTTGCAGTTTTTAAGAGCAAGGTGTTACTGTAGTACTGAAAAAGAATATGTTCAAGAACAGAAAAATATTCAAATAAGGTCTAGTGAAAGACAACATCAGAAAAGTAACATAGAACAAGATCAGGCTAAGGCAGCAATGAAATCCAGGCAGGAACTTCGTACATTCCCAGGGACTACTAAAACAGAGACTGACAAAAAAACATTGTTTTTAGCACTGTTCACAATAATATTATGTCACAGCTCAAAAAAGTTATTTTGAACAATTGGAATATTTTGCAAAAAAAATCCTATGACCTCTGGGATTTTCCTGGAAAAACCATATGTGATTTCTAAGAAAGCTCCTGCAATTAAGGATAAACTAGTACACACACAGCATTGGAAAGAGACCCCCAAAGGGTCCCAATTACTATTGGGTCCCTTAAAAAATGGAATGTACCCCTTTGGTAAATGTGCAGCATGTGGTAATACTTCCTGGGGAACATCTTTCAAGCATCCCCATACAAGAAGATAATATTATATAAGGTCACATATAACATGTGCGATGATGGGGGTGATTTATCTCATTCAATGTCCATGTGACCAACTATATGTCGGCAAAACATTGAGAGAACTAAGGACCTGTATCTCAGAGCATAAAAGTCATATCTGCAAGAGAGATGAGCATTCCCCTCTTGCTAGACATTATAATGAAAGAGGTCATCCCCCTGTGCAGATTAGATTCTGGGGACTTAAACAAGTTCCTGAACCTGCACGATGTAGCTGCTATAATGATTTGTTAGCAAAAAGAGAGATGTTTTGGATGTATGAATTTGGCCTTATACAAGAGAAAAGGTGTTTAAATGAAGATGTTAATGGCAGGTGTGTTGGGGGGACTAAGAAGAAATAGAAAATGTTTATGAATATTAATATTAGAACTACAGTGGTAAGGTCTAGGTATGATATGAAGACAAAACAGAAAAAAACTATTTCCATCTAACTCTAAATGATGTAACAATCTCTCCTTCATTTATCCTTAAGTAAAAGATACAAATGTGGTTAACTAAATTATAATGAAAAGAAAATGGTTGATGTAGCTATGGTCCCATCTATCATTTTCAGTGATTCTGCAACTTGCTGGGAGTGTTAAATAGGGCTAGTTAGTATAATACTATTTAAAAGTTACAACACAGCCAAAATCATGTATCTTAACTACACACCTTTTAGCATCTCAAGCTGATATAATTATGTTACCTTTTACTATTAAAGGTGGTTTTGCAGCTAGCTAGGAATGTTAGATGGGGCTATTTAGTAAAATAAAATTATCACGTGCTAAAAATGCACTTGATATTGTGTTATTTACTATACACCTTTTTTAACATTTTATGCAGCTTCTATATATTTTTCTGTGAACAGTGGATGGACTGATTAATTCGGTCACTTCCATAAAGAGTCAATATACATTTTAAAACTGTGCATATCCCTTTAAGAGACTTTCCAGCAGAGTTAATTATCCTTGCAATGCTGAAATATGTCAGGAAGAAGAGTCACTGGTCGCCAAGACGACCACCTTGCTTTGGCAAGGAATGATGACACAGGCTTTAGTGTCATGTGACTTCTCTCCCTGACATCAAGAGGCCTAGTCAGCCAAGCAGCCAGTGCTACCAGTCTACCTTCAGAACTCCATTGAGTAAGTCAGAGATTGTTTTCTGTAATACTTATACTTAGAAATGCACTTGGTCATATGATTTGTTTAGTTAACAGCAAAAGGATTATTAAATCAGTGAATGAAAATGTTTAGACTATGAAGTGATTGTATTATTTAGTAACATTTTGAGGAGAATGTGTATCTGGTAAGCTAAAAAGGAAAACTAGGGGAAACAAATGAAGCTTTGCATGTAACTGCAGCAGATGCCAGAAGCAAATGGCACTAGAGAACTGATTTAGGTTTGTTTTGTGCACACGTGGTTTGAATAAGTTAAATCTGAACTTCAAAGGAAATGAAACAACATTATTACATTAATTACTAAACTTTTAAAGAACTTGAGTAGAGGTGGATTGAAATATAAAAAATGGGTTGGTTTATGAACACATGATTTAACACTTATGTAGGTAAATAAAAAAGTAATTGCTTTTTTGTTCTCACTCCCCCCCCCCACCCCAGGCTTTCCCTGGTGCACATTGCCTAATAGACATGAGGCATGAAGAAAACATGTTAAAAAGCAAAGTACCATACAGTGGCGTGAAAAAGTATTTGCCCCCTTCCTGATTTTCTCAATTATTGCATATTTGTCACGCTGGATGTTTTCAGGTCTTTAGACAAAATGTAATATTAGATAAAGGGAACCTGAGTGAACAAATAACACTTGTTTTTTTTTTATTTCACTTATTTAATGAAAAAAAGTTAACCAACACCAATTGGCACTGTGTGAAAAAGTAATTGCCCCCTTACACTTAATAACTGGTTACGCCACATTTAGCTGCAATGACTGCAACCAAACACTTCCTATAATTCAGTATCAGTCTTTCACATCACTGTGGAGGAATTTTAACCCACTCTTCCTCTTAGAACTGCTTTAATTCAGTAACATTTGGTAGGTTTTCGAGCATGAACTGCTCGTTTCAGGTCCTGTCACAGCATCTCTATTGGGTTTAAGTCTGGACTTTGACTAGGCCACTCCAAAACTTTAATTTTACTTCTTTTCAGCCATTCTGATGTGGACTTGCTTTTGTGTTTTGGATCATTGTCTTGCTGCATGACCCAACTACGCTTCAGCTTCAGCTGACGGAAGGATGACTGGACATTCTCCTTAAGAATTTTCTGGTACAGAGCAGAATTCATGGTTCCTTTAATTATGGCAAGTCATCCAGGTCCTTAGGCAGCAAAGCATCCCCACACCATCACACTACCACCACCACAGTGCCAATTGGTGTTGGTGTTCTTACTGTGGAATGCTGTGTTTGCTTTACGCGAGACATTATGGGATCCATGTTGTCCAAAAAGTTCCACTTTGGACTCATCTGTCCATAGAACATTTTCCCAAAAGGCTTGTGGATCATCCAGGTGCTTCTTGGCAAATGAGAGATGAGCATTTATGTTCTTCTTGGTTAGCAGTGGTTTCCGCCTTGCTACTCTCACATGAAGCCCATTTTGCCCAGTCTCTTTCTGATTGTGGAGTCATGAACACTGACCTTAGCTGAGGCAAGAGAAGCCTGCAGTTCTTTGGATGTTGTTTTAGGATCCTTTGAGACTTCTTGGATGATTTTACACTGCACCCTTGGAGTAATTTTGGCAGGCCGCCCACTCCTGGGAAGGTTCACTACTGTTCCACGTGTTCTCCATTTGGAGATTATGGCTCTCACTGTGGTTCGATGGAGTTCCAGAGCCTTAGAAATAGCTTTGTAACCCTTTCCAGACTGATAGAGGGCAACAAAATGTTTTTCTGATCTTTTCAGGAACATCCTTTGATCATGGCATAATGTGCTTGTTGAATCTTTGTGCTGGCAATGTGACTGGCAATGTGACTCTGATGATAAGGGCCAAAATAAGTGAGGTTTATATTGAGCAGGGCTGGCTGTAATCAAGCCTGGCTGTGTTCAATCAGCTGACTCTAATTATCCCTTTAATTGGGTTGATTTAACTAGGGGCAATTACTTTTCACACATTGCCAGTTAGTGTTGGTTAACTTTTTTCATTAAATAAATGAAATAAGTAAAAAAAAAAAGTGTTATTTGTCCACTCAGGTTCCCTTTATCTAATATTATATTTTGTCTAAAGACCTGAAAACATCCAGTGTGACAAATATGCAATAATAGAGAAAATCAGGAAGGGGGCAAATACTTTTTCACACCACTGTATATAAAAAGGTGAATATTTAGAATTGAGTGTATGACATATTAGAAATACTGCTTAATGTGTGCAAATAACTTTAAAGAAGCACTTAAATTAACAACTGATGTTCTTTATTATAACTTCTTTTCCTCTTTCTACCCCTTTTATTTATTTATTTATCCATTAAATGATTGAAGAAAAATATCTGAAATCAAAAGTAGAATAAATAAAAGGGTGAATATTGAGAACTTAAACCATAAATGATAAAGTAGCATTGTTTGGAGCAATTTGGAGTATGCAGTATTTGACCTAAGTGTTTTATTTATTTTTAAAGTGAACACATACAGAAGGCAATTCTTAAGGAGGCTTGGCAGATGTTTGGCTTTTGCTGACATTGTTAAAAAGTAAGGCAATTAATTTTTCATGCATTTATATTGGTGTCATCTAGTTTGGTAAAATGTGTAAGAATTTTATGACTGTTAATGAAGGTAAAGGATAACCAGGTGGTTAAAATATAATTTTGGTTTTAATATTGCTTTAATAATTACATTAGAAAGATGGTACACCCAGTCATTTTTGACTAGCATGGTCTAATATGGAAATATATAAAAAATTGAAAATTAAAAAATTGAATATTATTTTCAAATGTGAAATATAATAAATATTTGTTTATAAATCTTTTTACAGTTCCCCAGAAGAAGCTTAACACTAGGTGAAACATTGGGACTTTATAAATAAAAATAGCAAACTTTAAAAAGACTTTGTGTGTAGTAGCATTCATTGCTCAAGCAGGCCAGAATTTCAACATTTCAACAATAACCCATTGTTGCTATGTTGCATAATGTGTCATTGATATGCTTGTGCTATGTACAATATTCTTGTCTGTTTGTAACCACCCGCTGCTATATTGCTTATGTGTTTTTGTTACACAGCGTCATGTACAATTTTATTCCTGCCTGTACCCCAGTATAACCTGTTCCTTCCTGTCTTTTTGCACTTATGAATTTGTAGTTCTGTACTATTGCTCTGTACTGTGCTGCCTTTCCCCCTCCCCTGGGTCACACCAGGAAACGAGCTTCAGCTCAGTGTTCCTCTCCAGGTTACCAATCTTTTAAATAAAATAAAAATAAAATAAATATTTGTGGTGGCAGTCCCATCCCTTTGCAATTCTGTCCTATTTGGGTTGGCAGTCCCTGCTCTCTGGAACTCTGTTCCACTTGTGGTGGCAGTTCCTGACCTCTGGAACTCTGTCCCTTTTGTGAAGGCAGTCCCTGCCCTCTGGAACTCTGTCCCATTTGTGCTGGGGTGGCGTTCCCTGCCCTGTGTAACTCTGTCCCATTTGTGGAGGCAATCCTTATACCTCTGGAACTCTACCATTTGTAGTGGCAGTCCCTTCCTTCTGGAACTCTGTGCAATTTGGGTGGCAGTCCCTGCCTTCTGGAACTCTTTCCCATTTGTGGAGGCAGTCCCTGCCCTCTGGAACTCTGTCCATTTTGTGGAGGCAGTCCCTGACCTCTGGAACTCTACTCCATTTGTAGTGGCAGTCCCTTCCTTCTGGAACTCTGTCCCATTTGGGTGGCAGTCCCTGTCTTCTGGAACTCTTTCCCATTTGTGGAGGCTGTCCCTGCCCTCTGGAACTCTGTCCCATTTGTGGTGGCAGTCCCTGCCCTCTGGAACACTGCCCTATTTGTGGTGGCAGTCCCTGGAATCTGGAACATTGCCCCATTTGTGGTTGCAGCCTCTGCCACCTGGAATGCAGTCCCATTTGTGGGGGCAGTCCCTGCATTCTGGAACTGTGTCTCTTTTGTGGAGACTGTCCCTGCCCTTTGGAACTCTGTTCCATTTGTGATGGGGTCACAGTCACTGACCTCTGGAACTCTGTCCCATTTGTAGTGGCAGTCCCTTCCTTTTGGAATTTTGTCCCATTTGTGGTAGCAGTTTCTGCTCTCTGGAACTCTGTTCCATTTGTGGTAGGGTGGCAGTCCCCGCTCTCTGGAACTCTGTCCCTTTTGTGGAGGCAGTTCATGTCCTCTGGAACTGTATCTCATTTGTGGTGGCAGTCCCTGGGATCTAAAACATTGCCCAATATGTGGTTGCAGCCCCTGCCACCTGGAACTCTGTCCCATTTGTGGGGGCAGTCCCTGCATTCTGGAACTGTGTCTCTTTTGTGGAGACTGTCCCTGCCCTTTGAAACTCTGTTCCATTTGTGGCGGGTTCACAGTCCCTGACCTCTGCAACTCTGTATCATTTGTAGTGGCAGTCCCATCCTTTAGGAATTTTGTCCCATTTGTGGTGGCAGATGCAGTCTTCTGGAAATATCCCATCTGTGGTGGCAGTTCCTGCCCTCTGGAACTCTCTCCCATTTGTGGTAGCAGTCCCTGCCCTCTGGAACTCTGTCCCATTTGTGTTGGCAGCCCCTGCTCTCTGGAACTCTGTCCCATTAATGGTGGCAGCCCCTGCCCTCCAGAACTCTGTCCCGTTTTGTGGTGGCAGCTCCTGCCTTCTGGAATTCTGTACCATTTTTACTGCCAACCTTTGTCCTCTGGAACTCTGTCCCATTTGTGCTGCCAGCCATTGCACTCTGGAACTCTCTCCATTGGTCTTGCCAGACCCTGCCTTCTAGAGCTCTGCCTGTTTAGAGATCCAGACATCTCATTGCTTAAATGTGTTTAATGTTCACCATAAAAGAGCCCTTTCTCTAAATGTTCCTGTCCAAGATTTAAAATTGAATTTTTTTAATTCATTTGGTTCATTTTATTAACACTTGTCTTGTTCTTGCATTCTGCTTTCATCATGCAGTACTTTAAATGTATTTTTAATTGTTTAAACTGTTTGCATCTGTTTTATTTGTATAGCTTTTTGGCCCTTTGAACACAACCTGCTCATGACTTTTGGGTCCCACACTGATCCCCAGCCCTGTCTCTCTACCTGCCATCATGGCTGACAGGGATCCACATTTAGCAAGGCCTGAGGACTGAGGAGACCTTCACAGTTGGTGGTCAAGGCACGTAGTGTTTTTATAGTTTTCTCTCTCTTTCTGAGCCCCTCACTCCACTTCATGATGTCAGGTGCAGCCTACTGGTGGCCTCACATGTTAGCAGTGTACACTGACATTGACAGTGACACTGGTGAAACTTTTTAATAAATAAATAAAATACCACACCCCATGATGGAACAAGATCCCTGACTCATCTTGCAGGGCCACTGCTACACTAGGCCCTGGACATCTCCCTCCCTGATTGGCTGTCACTCCCTGTGATAGAACAAGCTCCCGGATTCATCATGCAGGGCCACTGCTACACTAGGTCCTGGTCATCTCCCTCCAAGACTGGCTGTCACTCCCTGTGATAGAGCAAGCTTCCTAACTCGTCGTGAGGGGCCACTGCTACACTAGGTCCTGGTCATCTCCCTTCCTGGCTGGCTATCACTCCCTGTGATGGAGCAAGCTCCCTGACTCTCCATGGGGGGGCTACTGTTGCACCAGGTCCTGGCTGCCCCCCTCCCTGCCAGGCTCTCATCCCCAGTGAAAGCACTCTCCAGTCTGGCATCACAATCCTGGTGCCCCCAGACTGATTTCTGAATCTAGGTTGCCAGCAAGGAAGCATGATGCCATTCCATTGAGTCTTACAGGCCTTTCTTCTATGGCTAACCACCGGCTCCATCATTTATCATGTTAGGCCATAGGACTGGGCTAAACTGGATAATTCTGCTATGAGTTATGTATTTTTTCAATGAAAAGTGTTGACTTTTGCCCACAAAGGGGATCATTCATGGGCATAGTTTGCACGTCATGGGAGAAACTTTGCACTTTGCAGATTGCTCCACACTCTGTGAATTGCACTAAATTCACAGATTAATTCATGGAGCAAATCTAGCCAACTTCATCCATCTCTAATTGCATTATACAGAGATCTATTAACAGGTAGTCTGCAGTAGTGAGCATAGATACAGAGAGCTGTCAAACAATATAATAATTAGAATACATGTACAGAGCATTTAAAAGGTACAGTGGAGAACGTACTGTAGTGTTTCTATTAATAGCATTCACACCAAGATAATTCCATCAGATCAAAATTCACTAGATAATTAAGTGGGTGATAAAGGTCCATAGGTTTCCTCCTGCAAAGTGAGAGTAGTTGAAATACATACCATACATCTACCATCATTCAGTCTATTAATCCCATTACCTTGGATGGGTGACAGATAGTTGCACCATTTGCTGATGATTGCCTTAAGGGCCATGACTGTAACAACTCTGTATATACAGTATAAGCCTCTCTCTCTTGCTCTTGTATTACCTTTTGGGTGTGAGCACCCAGGAGCAAAGCCTGAAAAGTTATTGGGATTGTGATCAGAAGTAACTGGTTTGAAAGACTATGTACACTAATGCAAAATGTCTTCACGGTGGGACAAGCCCAGAAAATGTGATTTGGTATACCCTCCTGCCCACAGCATCACCAGCACCTTTCTGACTTGTTGTTGGTATAATGCTTGGTGTGTCAGAGGATGGAGAAGAACATCATCAATACTTCCATTTGAATTCCCTATACCCAGCTGATGTAATAGTTTTAGTGTCCACCCTAATTGCCTTTTCCCATATTTTGTCCTCTATGTGTTTACTAGCCTCCCTCTGCAAGGCATCCCCAGGATTGAGTGATAATCATAGTTCACAACTCTGTAATGGTGCACTAAGCCCAGTGACCAGTTTTGGAAGTACTCCTAGCTTCCTGGTGGAATCAGTGAATTATTCAAAGTGTTTCAGATGTCTCAGTATGTTTTCTTGATATGTAATGTAGTTGCATAGTGAAGTGTATCATGTGGTAATTATTTACAAAAGTCACCCCTTCCCCACACAAGTTCTGAAGCTGTTGGAAGGTTTTGAAGGACATCATGTCTGAATTTTCCCAATACTGCAGTGAGATGATGCCCTTCATTTCTGACATTCTGAAGCTCAGATCAGAGAGCTGCATAGCACTGGGGTACTACTGTTTTCAAATACTAAAAAAAAACAGATTGTTATCTACAGGTTTCTTAAAGAGTCAGCAGATGGCATTGTACAGAAACAATGTTGCATGTGCACGGGCTTCCACAAGACATTTAGTCAGTGAGCTCTAAGGGTTACCTGGCATACTGTATTTCAAGCAGATAGGCTAGTACACAATGACGTCCATGACTACTGCATTCTTCATAGTTCTGAATCTTCACTCAAGATAGTGACCTGATGCTTAGCACCACCACCATACATTTATTGGGATTACCACAACCCAACCCAGATAGACCAACTTAGGGTAGCTGGTTGATTCCACTGGGGTGTCATACAGATGAGGCACTGATGAGTCCTGGTACGATGAGGCATGTGTCTGTGTCTTCTGTTGGCACCCTTTGCAGACTGTGTGACAGGCCTTTTGGCACCACCATGCATTTCTTCTTAGAGATGAACCAACATAATATTTTGTGGTGATTTGCATATATAGCCCATGATGCTTTGCATTATGGGGGTATGTGTGATTTTGTATTTCTTTGAAACTTGGCTTCCCAGCCCATACCCTTTGGGGTAACCCTTGCCTCAGTGCTTGTGCACTGAGGTTCTTTGTCTTTTAGCTTGTTTTTGGTTTTTATTGGCTTACCATGACCCAACCCAGATAGACTAACCTAAGGTAACTGGCTCATTCCACTGGGGTATCACACAGATAAGGCACGCTGATGATTCTTGGTATGACAAGGTATGTGTCTGTGTCTTCGGTTGGCACCCTTTGCAGACTGTGTGAGAGGCCTTTTGGCACTATGCATTTCTGCTTATAGTTGAACCAGTATAATATTTTGTGGAGATTTGCATTATGGTGATATGTGTGATTTTATATTTCTTTGAAACTTGGCTTCCTGGCTGGTACCCGTTGAGGTATCCTTTGCCTCAGTGCTTGCACATTAAGGTCCTTTGTCGTTTAGCTTGTTTTTTTGTTTTTATTGGGCTCACCACAACCCAACCCAGATAGACCAACTTAGGGTAGCCAGTTCATTCCACTGGGGTGTCATACAGACAAGGCACACTGATGAGTCCTGGTACTGTACGATGAGGCACATGTCTATGTCTTCTCTTGGTACCCTTGCATTTCTGCTTACAGTTGAACCAGCATACTATTTTGTGGTGATTTGCATATATAGCCCATGATCCTTTGCATTATGGGGGTATGTGTGATTTTGTATTACTTTTACTGTGGTGCTATCTATGAATGCTTCCTTTTTGCCACTCTACCAAGCCTTTTTCTTCTGCCACAATGACAGCTGAAGTGTATGGCTGGTAAAATGTGTGGATACAGCTTCAACAAAAGTATCACAACATTTTATAATTTTTACACAACCTTATGAAATTCAATTTTATTTATTGATGTTATTTTGCCATCTTACAAAAATATGAACATACAAATTTGCCAGCAGAAACAGGCCATTAAGGTCTGTCAAGTCTGCTCGAGTGTGCAGCTCCATTTAGTTCCCTAGAGCTGTCACCCCAACCCCCTTCTCCCCATGGAGTCAGCTATCCCACCCCAGTACCCTCCCCCTTCCTCATCCAAGTGACAATTCCTGCTGCCCTAATTTTCTTCTTCATCCTATCCCACCCCTTCTTAAAACTAGCTACTGTATTTACTGCAACTACCTCCTCAGGCAAGTCTTTCCACCCCGACACCATTCTTTCTGTGAAAAAGTGCCTCCTCATTTCCTTCTCAATGCTACCTCCCACTAGTTTCAGGCTGTGTCCCCTTGTTGTAACCTCCTTCCTCAAGTTAAAGATGCCCGCTCATCCTACCTTGTTTATATTCTTAAAGTACTTGAAGGTCTCTATCATGTCTCCCCTCTCTTCTATCATCCAGGGAGTACATGTTGAGTGCTCTCAGCCTCTCCTCATATGTTTTGTCCCCCATACACTGGATCTTCCTGGCTGCCCTCATCTAGACCCCCTCCAGTAGTTTGCGGTCATTCTTCAGATACAGGCACCAGAACTGCACACAGTACTCCAGGTGATGCCTCACTAGTGACCTGTGCTGTGGCAGAATGACCTTCTCCCTCCTAGAGGTTGTTCCCCTGGTGATGCAGTCTAGAATTATGTTTGCTTTGGCTGCTGCCTTACAGCACTGTGCTGAATATTTCATGTCACCTCTGACCATCACTCCAAGGTCCATTTCCTCCTCTGAGACTGCCACCTGCACTCCGCCCCAGCCTTTAGCTTTCCCCTGGATTCCTGGCACCCATGTGAATGACTGCATTTCTTGGTTTTGTAACACAACTGCCAGATGCCCGGCCATTTCTCCAGCCTAACAGATCCTCCCTTAATTCCTATCTCCCCTCCACTGTGTCCACCCTCAAATAGAACTTAGGATCATCTGCAAATAGGCAGATCTTACTTTTGACCCCTCTGCTATGTCATCAATGAAGTTGTTAAACAGCACAGGTCCAAGTACTGAGTCCTGTGGGACCCCGCTGGATACAGGTCTAAGTTTGGATAGTTCCCCCCTACCGCCACTCTCTGATTGCTATCACACAGCCAGCTCTTGACCCACCCCAGCAGTTGTCCCCTATTCCCAGGTCCCTCAGCTTGCTCATCAGGCTTCCATGTGGCACTGAATCGAATGCCTTGCTGAAGTCCAGATACAGGGCTTCCACCACCGGCTCCCTGTCCATTGATCTTGTAAACCAGTTGAAGAAGTTGATCATGTTGTTTAGACAAGCTCTCCCCTTTAACAAAATCATGCTGCTTGTTGTCCTGTAGATCATTTTCCTCAAGAAAGAACACCAACCTTTCCTTTCAAATGGTCTCCATTATCTTCTCCACAATGGAGGTCATGCTAACCAGACTATAGTTACTCAGCTCATCGCTGGCACTGCTCTTGTGGAGTGGAATGATGTGAGCTGTTCTCCAGCCCTGCAGTACACACCCCTCTTCCAGCAAGGTGTTAAACAGGTCTGTCAGTGGGGCTGCTTGCACCCTCACCAACTCCATCAGGACCCTGAGGTATAAACCATCTGGTCCTGGTTCTTTGCCAAACCACAGCTCACTTAGTCCCCTTAAGACCCAGTCTATCCCATAAAATCCTGTCTATCCCAATCTGCCCTTCGTAATCCAAACCCCGGTCTCCCACATTCCTCTCCTGTGGTATCAGCTCTTCTGCTTCCTTAATGAAGACAGAGCAAAAGTACTCATTTAAATCCTCTGCCTCATCTTGTCCCTTTTCTACCCATCCACTGTGCCTTTTTATCCTAACAATCCCATCTCTTCTGCTTCTTTTCTCCCTAATGTACCAGAAGAAATCCTTCTCCCCTTCTTCAATCCCCTGTGCTGGTCTTAGTTCTTTCTCTGCCTTGGCTGCCCGGACCTCTCTCTCTGCCTCCTGAGATTTCTCTGCATAATCCTCTTGTCCTCCCTCTAGGAATGCTTGTACTTCAGAAAGGCCTCATGCTTTGCTTTCATATTCTCTGCCACCCTCCTACTATATCAGCTGGGTGTCAGACACCTGGAGTTCTTTTTAAGAATCTTCATGTAGGTGTCGGTGGCCTCTAATAACCCCTTCTTGATGATGGCCCATTTCTGTTCTGAATCCATCTGCGGCTGGAGCTTTGCCAGGTGTTCTTCAATATGATACCCATTCTAGCGAAGTTCTCCTTCCTGAAATCCACCACTCGTTTTTGTCTTGACCACTTCCTTCCCCATATTAATGTAAAACCACACTGTGCAGTGGTCACTGCCTGCAAGGGGATCCCTCACTTCAACTCCCTGGACATGCTCCCCATTTAATAGCACTAGGTCTAGTATGGCCTTCTCTTTTGTTGGCTCTGTGACTCCCTGCATCAGGAAGAACTCCTGGATGGCATCCAATAGGACCTGCTCCCTGCAACAGGAGGTAGCCAGGGTGCCCCAGTCTACACCAGGCAGATTGAAGTCTCCTAGAATTATAGTATTCCCTCTTCCTCCTACTCTACTGATCTGTTCCCCCAGCTCCTTATCCAGCTCCATGTCCTATGATGGTGGTCTATACACCACCCTCACCCAAATCCTTCTCCCAGCTGTGTCATGTAGTACTACCCATAGGGTTTTGGTTGCTCCCTCCTCCCCCCACCCTGTTGCACATTGTCCCATCCCTTATGAACAATGCTACTCCACCCCGCCTTCCTCTTTCTCTTTTCTTCATATGCATTTGGTACCCAGGTATCCTGAAGTCCTAGTCATGGTACTAGGTTGCCCTGTCTCTGTGATGACAGCAATGTCCACCTCCCCTTCTGCCATCAGTGCCTGTAGGTCTGCAGACTTGTTCGCTAGACTCCTAGCATTCAAGGAGACCACCTTCCATCTCGTCCCCTGAACCTCATTGCCCTGTTCCCTTTATGACCCTCCCCTCTCTTTATCTGTACTATCCCCTCACTTTGCCCTCTCACTTTCTGTAGATTCCCTACTGGGGGGAGGCCCAGAGGCCCCCCTTGCCTGATTCTGAGTGATGTGCCCTCTACTTCCCCCGCCTTCATCAGTTTAAATGTAACTTCTCTATCAAGTACCTCTTCAGGTTGTCTTTCAGGACCTTTGTGCCCTCCTTACTCAGATACAGTCTGTCTGGTACATATTGGTCCTTGTGTTCTCATGTCATACCCCAGTCTCCCACCAGTCTGTACCCATTTGCTTCACACCAACTTTCCAGCCATGTACTGAATTCTGCAAGACTCAGCTTTCTTACAGTACTGGCTTTCGGGACAGGTAGTACCTCTGAGAATGATTCTGCACTCCTCAGCTTTCTTACAGTACTGGCTCTCAGGACAGGTAGTACCTCTGAGAATGATTCTGCACTCCTCAGCTTTCTTACAGTACTGGCTCTTGGGACAGGTAGTACCTCTGAGAATGTTGCTGTTTCTCCCACTCCACTGCAGAGTCTTCCCAGCTCCCTGAAACTTTCCTGCACCACATTCAGCTTGCACCCTGCCAGATCATCGGTGCCCAAATAAACCACTGTATGTGTTCTGTTCCTGCCCCAGACACTTTGTTGTAATGGTTCCCACCCCCCATGCAGTCATGTCAGGCAAGCACTCCACCCTCCTGCTGTTCTTCCCTGTATGTTTGTTACCCCATTGTATTCCCATTAGTGTTGAGTCCCATACAATTACAACTGTCTCCCTCCTTTCTGACCCCCTCTGCCATGGTTCCTAACCTGTTTCCCTTTCTTTGCATATTCCCTTCCATTATGGGTACCCCAGAGCATCCCCAATTCCCTGTAACCCAGCTTCCCCATGCTTCCCTATTGGTCCCCCCCCTCGTAGTCCAGCCTTTTTACCCACTTTGTCCACCCCTGCCTCCCTCATGTTCTTTATTACTCCTTTGAAGATGTTTCATTGTGTATTGAGTCTTGATATAGTCTCATTGCTGACCTCACAATCATGATATAAATACATATATATCTTCTCATCCAGATTCAGTAGATTGCCTGATCTGCCCATCTGAAGATTGGCCCAATGAAAGAAGGGACAAGTGAATTTCAAAATCTATAGTAGAGTTCCTCTCCTATGGTGACCCCTTGGTTACAACTGTGACTTCCATCACCATTATGAGTGCTCTACTACCAGGTGCCAACCTTATAATCTTTCTCAAGTTTGCTGAAACACCTATTGCCAAAGCCAACAACCAAACTCTCAGTTATTTACCTCGTGTTGGCCTTCAGCTCTGCTTTCTGTGCTCCCTGATTTTTATTGCACACCCTAACACAGTTATCTGAAGACTTACCAAGCTGTGTTCAGTATAGCATTTGTTCTTTCTATCTCTGGTGTTTTGGCTAAGACTATTATGGTAGTTGAAGCCTTCAATGCCATGAAGCCCAACAGCTGCTTGAGAAGATGGGTGGGACCATAGCTCTCTTACACTATAGTATCACTATGTAAGCTTGTTCAAGTTATTGTTTGTCATTTGGATAATTCATTCCCCTCCTTTTCTAGAACAGAACTTTAATTCTCAACCTGGACTGATTGATAATTATTGAATGTAATGAAGAGTTCATCCATTGCATTCTGGTGCATGCTGGGATACAGGGGCCTACTAGCTACTATGTGCTTTATAGTAACTTTCCTGTCTAGAAACCTGCCTGATAGCTTTAATGAGGCCAAATGTATCACCTTCAACATGGTTGTATTTGTTAGTGTGTGGCTGGCTGTTATCCCAGCCTACCTCAGTACAAAGGGGATATATGTGGTGGCAGTGGAATTATTTGCTATTATTTCTTCTAGTGCGGGTTTGCTTGTCTGTATATTTTCCCCAAAATGTTACATCATTCTACTGAGGCCTGATATGAATACAAGAGTATTTGATGGGGAAAGGAGCATATGAAGATAAAAAAAAGTCTTACAATTACAAATTAATGTTTTGCGTGAGAAATCTCATTAGCCAAGACAGATCAGCTGACCGTACACTAATTTTCTATATACGCACAGTCATCCTGGTCCTAAACCACATCACACAATGAGAAGATCAGTCCTCCTACAACCAGAACTATCTTCCATCAGTCTCCTTGCAACCAGAACTGATCTTCCACCACAAACATGGCTGCTACCTTTACACTGTAGAAACCTTCAACTGGGCCCTAAAATTAAAATGATCTTAAATATAAAATAAAACAAATTAGTTGAATGTTGTTTACCAGATTGTCACACTCTCCTTACACACATAAACAAATTAAAAACATTAAGTATTTTTTATAGTTTTCATTACAACTGTTTGTTTGCTAACAGTGACAAATCCCCTTTCTGTTTTTACCTACTCATCAGGGAAAACTCTTCTGCTTTCCCTGACAAGTGAGATAAGTGAGTCTGGCTCTAAAACAAGTCTTTGTTGTCTGTGTGTACAGTGTGTTAGTAAAGGAACATTCTGCTAGTAGAACTGAGCAGAATTTTGAATCCCTGTATTCCATAGTAAACATTCCATGATAAACATTCCATTTCTTGAATGTGGGGAAACATAGAGAAAAAAAACAGAATGAAGAAAGAAAGCAATGATACTATATAAACAAAGAGAAAAGGTGGTTAATGACTCACCCTGCTGTTTATCTTTTAGGACAGAGCAAGCAGTTCATGATGCTGTCAGTGAGTGTGGCAGTTTTGAACCACACTCATGCTTTGCAGCACCAGGGAACTGAGAAGCCTCTGTTATGGCTTCCTTTTAGTTTTGCCTACAGAGTGAGGAGAATGAAATAAAATAAGGGGGCTATGTGTCATACTTAAAATGAGAAAAGCAGCATTTGTGAATTGTTGTGGCTGGCAGGGGAATATTAAGCTTAAGTGGGCAGGGAGGCACACACTGTATAACATTACTTTTATCTAGCACCAATAGGCGGAAGAAATATTTTATGTTAAAACCACAGATTCACTTACATATTTACTTATTTAAAAATGTGTTTAAAAATTACAAAACTGCTTCTAAAAATAAAGGGACATTTTATAAATGCAATAAGATGCCCCTGGATTGTGCATTTCGGTGTGATAACCGCACTGCTAGGGATGACTGGCACTTGGCCTTCGGCCTCGTGCCTAACTACACCCCTAGGAGTGCGGTTATCAGATCGTAATGTACACCCCGTCATGTCTTATTGTATACTGAGAACACATGAAAATCTGAAATTCAAAATGAAAAAGCAGATGTTATGTTTCTTTACAGCTGTAAACACTTGAAAGAGGATAGGGGAATTATTTATTTGCTTATAAAGTAAAACCTCTTAGAGGAAAAAGTGTTTTCAGGACAGACCTCTTCACAAGTACCTACCAAGAACTTTAAACTATTGGCCCAAGTATTGCCTAGGACACCTGAGGCATGAATCCTGTTCTATTATTTCTATTTACATTTTAACTTTGTTCACTGTGGTATGCAAGAAATAGACCTGACTTGACTAAAAAAAAAAAAACAGAACAAACTAAAAAGGATTTACTTTTACATTTTTATTCTTTGGTAACTACTGTAGGTAAGGCACAATGGGAAAAATGCTGGCTACAGGGATAAGTTAGGAGCATAGGAAGGTTATGTGACTTGCTCAGGGTAACACAGAATAAACATAGAGGTGAAAATCAACCCCAGGTCTCCTGGTTGTACCAAGATTTTTCACTGATTGTTGACCTCACACTATATGTCATTGTATTTAAATATTTCTTCTGCTTCACTTGATCTTAAGTATTGTTTATTGATTTATGTCATGGCTTATAAGTCATGTGCACTTAGACTATAGAAATCTATGTTTCACACAGAAATGAAATAAAAGAGAAAAAATCCTTTGAATAGATTACATTTAAATCTTCTTCATTCCATTGTCTTCTTCTGCGATATATCATTCATAAAAAGTCTGTCTCACTGTGGCAGAAAGTATCTGCTCCTTAAACAAAGGCAAGAGATGACATCGTCATTGATGTTGTCATTAAAGAAAATGCAATTACTCCAACAAAACTATTTTATTCTCAATATTTCCTGCTGAAGATACATACATCTTACTATTTACGTATGACATAATAAAGTAAATAATGTGTCAACATATATCTACAAAGATTAATTATCATGTAAAAATGTTCATAAAATAGGAATTCTCTAATAACACAGTCAGACTTGAGTAGCTTAGGAGACTGCCTTGAACTGTTCCTTTCATTCCACGCTGGTAGAAACCAGTTGGTAGCACTCAGCTCATTCTGGCCATGCCTAGTGGCTCTTGACAGAGTTTTTAGGGGTCTGTCCTGTCACCTGTTTTGTTTGTAGTACTGTATATATACTTCTGCTGGGAAGAATGTTAATGTATACAGTTTCACTGCTATGTGGATGACATGAAGATGTACAAGTCATTATCAAATTAGTTTATGGTGTGATAGTGATATGATTCAGATGCCTACTGAGTTTAGAGGTTCCATGTTAGGAAGTTTACTTGGTGGATCTGCTTCTCAACTCACCTAATTTTTTTTTTTCCCTTTTTTTGGTGCCTTTGGATTTTTAAAGTTAGAGAGGACAGGAAATGATTTTTTATTGGAAGCTTTTTACAATGTTCCCATTTACAGAAATTATATTCATAAGTCTAAGCGATCCATGTGTAACTGTATATGACTAAAACGTGTGTGAACACCTGTACTATGCATTGTTTTGGTTTTATAGGCAGCATTCTGTTACAGTTCTCTACATGGAACCAGAGATCTGCAGTTTCAGCTATGTCACAGTTTGAGCAAAGAACTCTAAGCATGGTTCTGATAAGACAAATGTTCATTCTGTACACAAATCGTGACATAGTAAAAACCTCCTAATTAATTGTTCCATGAAGAGAACACTGCAGAATGTTGCCCATAAAAAGAAAACAATGGAAAACACAGCTTTCACATTAGTGTTTATTAAGGCACAGTTAAATATGACTAATGTTGAGGCAAGTCTTTCACTTAATATGGCTGTATGGGTGGGGTCTGCAGCCATTTTGCCATCAGTGACAGAAACTGAGCAAACGTGGCATGCATCCATTTTGGAGTGTCAGAAGTGTAGCCTTCTGACACTCCAAAACAGTCAAAACAGTCCCCTGTGGCCGCTCGTGATGCAGGCAGAACTGCATTATTTGTTGTGCTGTCCGCCACTTCTGCATTCCAACTGAACTGTGCATGTGCAAGCATCACACATGGGCAGTTCTGTCAGTGCCACCACCTTGGGAATGGCAATTTGCCATTCATTAAACTATGCATGTGCAAATGCTGTACTTGCACAGTTCCATTGCCTCCACCATCTTGGTGATGGTATTCAGCAGTACTCGTTCCCTGGCACTCCAACAAGCTCACCGCAACTCTGGCCAGAGTTTGTTTTCCTAGGAATATTCCTAGCTGCTGCCAATTACTGCACATTTCCTGTCTCCTTTAATTACTAAAATTTAGTTTTTCTTCTTCTTTTTTTATTAGATTTGTATTGCAGCTTTACATATTTCATTGTGCAATCTTAGTCGTCTTATTACTTAGAAATGAATGCTTTAAATTTAGCATCTTGGAATGTCCAAGGGCTGGGTTCTCCATTTTAACAGAAGAAAATACTTAATCATTTTAATAAACATCACACAGACATTGCTTTTTTGCAGGAAACACATCTACTCCCTCTAGAAGCTGAAATGCTGCTGATACATTAGGTATCAAAGTTGGATTATAACTGCTTCTCTAGTGAAAAAAGGGGAATAGTGATCCTTATCAAGAAAGGGATACATTTTATTAATCCAAATCAATTCAGGATAGTGAAGGCAGGTATTAAATTATTTGTGGTACACTGAATGGACAGAAAGTGGCACTGTGTAGAGTTTATGCAGCTACTTCAGGACAAGCAGAATTATTTAATATTAATAGTATACATTTTGAACTCAGCAGTTTGAATGACTCTAAAATATTACATTCCTTGTTAATTACTTTAACAGAGTCATATATCCCCTTATAGATCAAAGTGCTAAACCTACACAATTGCAGCCTTCAAAATCAAGAATTTCTTGTTTAAATGTGGTAAAATATTTTGGTTTTGTACCCCTATTTCTGCAGGGGTCAGAGTACACCATCAGAGTGAGGTTTTGAGTTTGGTTCAGGTTTTCATACACTATTTTTGTTCCTTATATGGGGAAGGGGTATATCTCTGCTGTTTGCAGGTTTTATTTTTTATTTATTTATTTATTTATTTATTCTAGGATTACAAGTACCTTTGAGCCAAGGCTCTTTTACAAAGGTTCCACATCAGAAATAACAAACAAGGAAGCAACAGTGAAATAACAATAAACAATTCATGTACAACAGGTTACCATACACATAGTTTTTCTGTGTCTTATGATTAGTTTATTGCTCCTGTTGACTATCTCTATGGGACCACGGATGGGTAGTGACTGATTTGGTTCTCACGATTTATTCTTTTTCATGGACAGGAGGCAGGCATATTGACTTTTGTTTACTCTAGTATTCTGCTGTTTTGTGTATTTTACTATTTTGATTTTTTTTCAGGATATATGAATAGCATTTGCTTTTCATTCTGGCCTTTTTGTTGATTTTTACTATTACTGTGCTATATTTTACAAGACTTCTGGTTACCACTAGCATTTGCATTTAATGATGTTGTTTTATTATGTCTGTACTTACCTATAAAGTGGTTACCAGGAATATTAAGGGTGCTCAATCTCTAGAGAAGTGACAAATCATTCTTAGGCATCTTAAATCCCTTGAGGCACAAATCTCTATGTTCCAAAAGACTCATGCCAAGCAACAGCAACATTATCCTCCACCTACTCCGTCAGCCCTGCCCTCAATAATTATCTTGCACCTGGCTGCTCCTGCCATGTCCCTTTCTAATTCCCTCCTCTAAGTCCTGGATAAACCTTACCCCTCTACCATCACCTTCATTTTATCTTGTGCACCCACACCCCCCAAATTTCTAGCTCTCCTCCCCTTCTCCCAAATTACTGTCCCTTACTAACATCCTTTGATCACTCACAGAATGCAAAGGACCCCAAATGCTCCGCATGGGTCCATGCATCCTGATGAACTATTGATTAGGCCCCATCCCCTCCAAAGGTGGGAATTCTCTCCCCCTCATGGGTTCAATTCTCACTCTTTCCCTCTCCTGTCACTCTCTTAATCCCTATCTACTGACCTTCCCCAACCCCCTGACAGGGTTCCCTGCATTCTGAAGGATCCTCCTTTGGGTTAGGTCCTATTCCTCCTCCTAGCATTTAAGTCACACCTCCTCCTTCTCTTTCTCCTCCCTCTTTAAATCCCTACAGTTTTATCCCCCTTTCTGTCTAGCCCCATAGCCCCTTTGCAGGGTTCCCCACTTCCTGAAGGGGTCTCCCTGGGACACTGCCTATCCCCTTAACTCTTGTCCCCCAATCCCTTGCAGGGTTCCTCACATCCTGAAGGGGTCTCCAGGGACATGACTCTTCCCCTTCTTCCCTCGCCTCACCCTTTCCTCTCTTTTCCTCCTTTTCTTTCACATAAGCACTTATTTTTTTTATTAAACTGTTACTTATTATCCACCTTTTCTACATATTGTGCACAACATTGTTTTAACATTGTTTGTAACACCTACCTTACAGCTGTATGTTAATGTTGATCTTGTAACTTGAATGTAGCCTGAACAAGATTGTTGCCCCTCCCCTCATCTCACCCTTCCCTCTCCTTCCCCCTTTTCTTTCATGTAAGCACTTGTTTATTTCTTAAGCTGACACTTATTATTTTCCACTCTTTCTACTTATTATGCGCAACACTGTTTTAACACTGTTTATAACACCTGCCTTACAACTGTATGTTAATGTTGATCTTGTAACTTGATTTTTTTATGTCTCACTCCTATTGTAGCCTTTCCCTCCAGGTTGCACCAGGAGATGAACAACTTGTCACTTAGGGTGCCTTCCTAGTTAAACATTTCAATAAATAAATAAACAGGATACTAACTTGTGGCATTGGACATGGGTTGGCTAGATCTATGCAGCTGGGAGCTGTAATTGTTGTGTTTGAGTGGCAATTCCACTGGCTAGGTCTCTCTCTTTCCAGCTGTCAACCAATATCAGTGACCCAGAAAGCAAGTATCTTATTTTGAGGGGTATGTTTGGCAGTACAGAGATAACACTAGCTTGTATTTATGGTCCAGATTCTGATTGTCCTGCTTTTTTTCACTCCATTATTAAATCTTTTCACAGTCCTAGGTGATAGCCTGTAGATTCAGGATGGCGATTGAAATCAAGTGCAGTATTCCAATTTAGACAGAGCACCAACAAGAAGGGTGGATCTTCCCCTGCCCAGAGGGCTCTAGATTATCTTAAAATCTAATGGGGGGGTTACTGACCCATTGAGGGTATTATATCCTACCCAAAAGCAACTTACATTTCATTCTGCCATTCATAACTTTGTTTTTAGGATGGATTATTTCTTTTTAGTTTTCCAGCAGCTGCTAGATTGTATTGGCACCTGTGATACAGAAGGTAATTTCAGATCACTCCCCTGTGAATTTAACAGTGACTTGTAGTACCTCCCCGCTGTGCAACAAATGTTGGTGACTTAACAATCATTTGCTGAAGGTTCCAGATTGTCTTCAATGCATAAGAGTACATAGACCTTTATTTTCAGTGCAGCCAAGGGTCAGCAGTGGATTGTAGTACCCTATGGGGAGCTTAAAAGGCCTGTCAGAGGTGAGTTTATCAAGCTTGCACTGTTCATAACAGGACCAGGATAAAATGTTGAGCTCAGCTTTTGACTGAAGTTAGGTATCTTCAGCTAAGGAGGAATGGTAGGCTGTAACAAGGAATAATGAAGTTTGTCCCCATATTTCAGCCTAAACCTCTCTTTGGTCTAAAACATTATGTGTTTGTGTAACAAATGTTGGCCTATATAATTGGATCATATAAAACTTGTGAAGCCACAAGACAAACTAAGCCACAAGTTGCAATATTAAAGTGCATTTTGACATCTGTGCTGACCATGTAAGTAATAACAAGCAGTTATCTTATGTGTCTGCAAGACAGGAACACAGGATAGTGTCCAAATTACCCTTCTGACTATCTCTAGTGTTTGTTCTTATCAGGACAGGCCAAAATGCTTGTATGCACATTCCTAAGTCCAAATCTGTTTCTTCCTCCTGGACTTTGGTAACTGGTAGTGACAACTGTTGCTAGCCATATATAATACTAGAATGTACACTATCTATACTTGTGCTGACCAAGGATGAGCTCATACATATACCAAAGGAGTATTGCCTTGTAAGTTGATGTTTGTGCTTGTTTTAAACCAATCATAGAAAACCATAGGAAATGAGTATGCTGTCTTCCACTATATAAGCAAGCCAGCACACACTGTTATTTTGAAGAATGTACCAATTGTAATTGCTCGCTGTGATTATTGTTATAATCCTTAAATTCTTCGGCCTTCAGTCTCATCTCCATTCGTCTCCTTTCTAAGTATCTGTAATTGATAATTTACTAACTGTAATTTTTCCACAACGCTACACAGGCACTTATATTTGTGTGGGAAAAATACATGGAACTTGTCTGGGAGGGTGCAGAACATGCCATCATCAGAGCCAAAATATCCTATCTGGACCATGGGGAAAGGCTGATAAACTCTTAGCTTTGTGATTAAAGCAGCAGGAGGTTGCAATGACCATTCCTGCTATCACATCAACCCTTGATGCTCTCTTATTTACCCATTTTTAGGAACATTGCCAATTGCTTTGGCTTCTATTATGCAGCCCCTTATGCTGCCGAACCTTTTCCTTCCAAGGAAGAAGTTCATGCTTTTCTGCAGCATGCCCAATGCCACAGCTTACTGAGGATCAGCAGGAACATCTTGGGCAGCCCATTTCCTTTTTTTATTTAATGTATTTTATTTATTTTAAAGAGCCACTGACGCCTCAAAGAAAACTTTAAAAATCATAATAATTAGGTACAATTCTGCCTGCAGGCCATTATATTTTATATATTTCTCCTTCCTGTTATTTATTACTAAGGCAATTTGCATGAATATATGATATTTATCCCTTAGAGTTCCTTTAGAGTCCATCTGCCTCTATACAATAGCTTACTCCCTACCTCAAGTCATAATGCTCAGTTGTGACATCACAGTCTATTGCCATGGAAGTAATTGTGATATCACAAGCAGTGCTCTGTGATTTCTGGTAGGGAGAAAGCTGCAGGAATAGACACACTGTTCAGGAGCAAAGATCCTGTTTTTATTTAGAAGACCTCAGTAATAAATAATGGGGAGGAGGAATACAGTACTAATTGGAAATACAAGCTGGACAGTGTCTAAATATTAGGTTTTATTAAAGTTCTCCTGAACGTGTCACAAGCTCTTTAATAAATCACAACACACATGAAACGTTAACAGAATAATTGTAAAATAGCCAAAGAAACATTATGTAATAACAACAACAATGCAAACTAAAAAAATACAAACCCCTATAACCCCCCCCCGACCTGGAGTCTGACAATTAAGAGAACTACATAAACATTTCTTAAGAAAGCAAACATATTCCAATAAATGTAATGTGTACCAGCCAAAAAAAAAAAAGAAAATAGGAGAATAGGAATGCAAGATGGTCCACAAAGGGAAAAAAATGGTAATTTCCATATAAAGAAATAAAAAAGAGCATCTATAATATGGGAAAATCAAATCAAGCCAGGCATATAAAGATTGCCAATTTTTTCTGTATATATGAAGTCAGTCATTCATAATGGTGATTTGGCATTCTACATTCAGAACCTGAAGCAACTCCAAATGCCATTCATGTATGGTAGGAGTTGTTTCATCACACCCATGACACAGTATTCCTAGCTTAGCTGTAAGAGTCACTAAAGCTATATGGCCCCTCTCTGGGCTCTAGATACTTGGGGAGGATACAAGCCTACCAAACAAATTTCTGGCATAAGCAAATCAGCAAGCGCCAATGAAGGATTTAAAAAAATCTTTAATCTTATTCCAAAATGGGACCACCATGATACAGTCTCACAAAATGTGTTTCGAAGGACATCCTCCTAATCTATATCTACTGCATAAGGAAGAGGGCATCTTTCCCATCTTACGTAATTTCTGAGGGGCGCAATACAAATTATGAAGAATTTGATATTGTAATCATCTATATATATCTTGTTTAATCTATGAGTAAAGATGTTACCGTATTGTTTGCCAGGTATCAGGTATTCAAGATGTCCCCAAGGCCTGTTGCCAATAGTAACAGAGCCCAGTAGGCACACACGGATCTTAGATTTGAAAAGCTTTGTAAAGACCAGAAGTAGGGTGAGGCTGCCTAGTGAGTGAATAAAATTGTCTAGTGTGGATCACTTTTGATGAAACCTAGGCCCCTGATCCAAATATGCCTAAATGGGATGTGTCAATATTCAATATTTAAGATAAAAGGAGGCAGGGATATGATATTTTAGTTGTATTGTAGATAAGGAAAGAAGGACCTGTTCCTCCAGAAGAGAGTCAATTACAAGGGGAGCCAGAAAGGGCCAAGAGGACAGTGGAAATCTTGGACTGCCCAATACATATGTTGACGTTGTCTATAAATAGCTGTGAGGTATCCCTTAACAGCTAGAGACCTAAGTATCTCATCAATGGAATGTGGATCCGGAGAGAGACCAATTCATCAGGATGCCACATAAAGCCATGGGCAGTTGAGATGGAGTAATATATAACAAACTCCTAGGAATGATACCTTCTGCTCGACACAGGTCCCACACAACTTTATACCTTAAGGGAATGTATTTTGCATCACTAAGCCAGGCATCTAGTAAACTCCCCTTAAATATTTACTAGTGTGAAGAGCCCTATAATATAAAAATAAATTTGGGAACTGCAATCTCCCCAAACACCTAGGCACCATCAGTTTGAAATAAAAACATCTGATTGCCTTACCCCACCAAAGAAAATCATTTAAGATTGATTGTAACTGGAATAAAAACATCTCCTTGGTAGCAAAAGGTTCAAAATCCCTAGCAGGTAATGCATCTTAGGTAGGGAACATCATTTTAATATTGTTAGTATGGCCTTAAAGCATCAAGGGTAAGGCAGCCCATCTTTGTAAATCTAATTTAAGAGAATGAAGCAAGGGCACCAAATTATTTTGAATTTAATTTCCCAGGTCTCTATAAATCTTAATACCCAAGTAAGTATTATGGTGTGGTTCCCAGACAAGCCCCATATACAAAATATCTTGTTTAGCAGGTACCTCGTTTAAAGCTAAAACTTTAGATTTACAGATATTTAATTTATAACCTGTGGTTTGGGAAAAAAAACAGGAAATCTCCTCTAGGACTGCCAAAATAGAAGTGTGTGGATTAACAACATGTACAGAATATCATCAGCATATACTGAAAACTTATTTACAGTACTCCCAAGACAAATGCCTTCAGTCGCTGGATTAAATTTTAAACTATGAAATAAAGGTTCTAAATATAAGTTAAAAAGCAGTAGAGATAGCAGGCAACCCTGTCTAGTCCAAACTGATAGAATCCCAAAACCTGGAAACCTGGATCGGTGATGATTCTGGCCTGATTTTAGAGGCCACCGTCCCACCCGGTTATACAGTAGTGCACTGCCCCAGAGTGGAGCGCAGGGGCGGGGGGGTAGCCATCTGTTTTAGATCCGAACTGGACTTCACCCTGCACCCAGTGAGAGCACCACATTCATTTGAATGTGTGGCTGTCCGTGGGGGTCTGGGTGCAGGTTGCCGAATTCTTCTGATTTACCGCTCTTCCGGGGTGGCGGGAGATTTCCTGCAGGAGGTGGGCAATTTAGTCATCAGTGAAACATTGGAGGCCCCCAGATATTTAGTGCTGGGGGACTTCAATGTTTGGAAAGACAACGAATCTTCTTGACCTGGTTACAACTTTCTCCAGATGATGTAATCTCTGGGCCTTGCGCAGGGAATTTCTTCCACATCCCATCAGGGTGGCCACATGTTGGACCTGGTGTTCTCACTGGGGCTTGAGATTGATAGTTTCAGGATTGATCAGGTCATTTGGTCCGATCATTGCATGGTGAAGTTCTTGTTCAGGGCCCCCTTTGAGAGCCTTCCCCCTGCAGAGATGGTCAGCTACCGCCCATTGGGAGGGTTGACCCCTGAGGGTTTATTTTAGGTGGATGACCTATCTAGTGTGGACAGTGCATGTGTTGCGGGTGTGTGCCTGGCAGTTCATGCCTATAATAAGGTGCTGTCTGGTGCATTCAACTCCCTCACACCAGTCCATGTATGACCCAGGTCCTCTCACTTGAGGTCCCCTTGGTATGATGGGAAGCTCAAGGCATTGGAGACCTTGGGTCAGAGATTAGAGCACTGCTGGTGACAGTCCAGCCTGGGGGTAGACAGACTGGCCCTACGTGTGCACTACGGTGCATACCAAGGGGCAATCAATGGTAAGAAGGCAGAATTCGGGTCCAGGGAGGCTGCTACCAGGAGGAACCAACCAACTGTGCTCTTTTGGACTGTGGACAGGCTTCTCCATCCTTCCTATCTACAGCTGAAGGTAGCATTTTTGAACACATTGTGTGAGGAGTTTGCTCAGTTCTCCTTGGACCGGGCGTCTGCCATCAGGCAGGGGGTTTTCCCAGTGAGCCAGAGTTTGGCCAACAGTGGTCACCTAGGGTGACTGATGAGCACTCCACCTGGTTGGGGTGAGTTTAGACTGGTAGAGGTGACTGAGGTCACTGAGATTGCTTCCAAGCTTCAGCACACCTTTTGTGAACTGGACCCTGTGCCAACTCATTTCTTAATGGGATGTATTGACTCCATTAGCCCAGTGTTCACCTTGATTGTCCGGTGCTCCTTGTCAGAGTGGGTCTTTCCTGATGTCTTGAAGGAGGCATTGGTGAAGCCTCTTCTGAAAAAAACATCATTGGACCCTGCCGTCAAAGCAAACTACTGTCCCATCTCCAATCATCCATTTTTGGGTAACATTCTGGAGAAGGTGGTAGCGCTTCAGCTTGAGGAACATCTCGTGGCCCATGATCTATATGAGCCACTACAGTCTGGGCTTCATGCCAGGCATAGCACAGAAACTGCACTAATTCAGGTGCATAATTACCTCCTTAGGGCTAGAGGTCGAGGGGAAGGGACAATTCTTGTTCTCCTCGATCTCTCTTCAGCATTTTACATGGTTGACCATTGAGTGTTGCTTTACTGCCTAAGGGAATTCTGTGGACTCACCGGCACTGTCATCTGCTCTTTTGAGTCTTTTCTAACAGGAGGCAGAGGGTAGTGATGAGGAATTTCTCCTCCTCTCCAGGCCTCCTGTCTTGAGGAGTTACCCCAGGGTTCGGTCTTGTCGCCAGTGTTGTTTGCTGTGTATATGCTGTCCCTGGGACAGATCATTAGGAAGTACAGTCTAGGTTTTAATTGCTATGCTGATTATACCCAGCTGTATTTTTCCTTTTCCTCTGGAACATCTTGCACAGTGGAAGTGCATAACAGCTGCCTCACTGAGATCAATGACTGGATGGCCTCCAGTTGGTTGCGACTGAACCCCAATAAGATGGAGGTACTGGTGGTGAAGTTGAACAGAGGGCATGACAGGTTGGCTTCTGGTGCAGAGACAGGGCTTTTTCTTGGCTCTATTCCATTGAAGGCCTCCTCTAGGGTGTGTGATCTGGGCGTTATTCTAAACAGTGGATTGACACTTGAGTTTCAGGTGGCATCCATTGCCCACACCAGTTTTTATCATCTGAGGAATATCAGTAAGATAAAGCCCCTAGTTCCACTGCTGGACCTCCCCACCTTGGTGCATGCCTTCGTGATGTCCAGGCTTGACTACTGTAATGCACTCTATCTTGGGGTCTCTGGGGGTACCCTGCACCGACTGCAACTGGTGCAGAATGCGGAAGCTAGGCTGTTGACAGGACAGTCTAAGTATTGTCACATCACGCCAGTGCTGTGTCAACTGCACTGGCTGCCAGTTAGGTGGAGGGTCCTCTTCAAGATGGGTTTGCTCACCTTTAAGGCCCTACATGGCCTGGGCCCTGGCTACATGAAGGACCTTCTTACACCTGCTGTCTCGGTCCATTCCCTCCACTCCTCCTCTAGGGGCCTCCTCGCAATTCCCAGGATGAGGTTAGAAACAGCAGTTGACAGAGCATTCAGTGTTGCCATCCCCGTCCTGTGAAATTCACTTTCTCCAGCTGTTAGGGAGGCCCCTTCTGTTGAGGTATTCAAAGCCTGCCTCAAGGCCTTCCTTTATAATCGGGCCTTACCAAACTGTATCTTATAGCTTTTACCTGGTCTCAGAATTTCATGTTTAAATTAACCCTTGGCTATTTTGAGTTTAGTTGCAGCTGTTGAGGGTAGTATTTATACAAAACCTTTTTTAATTGTTGTAATATTGTATTTTATGTTTAATAGTATGTTGTTTATGTATTTATCATGATTCATATAATGAAATTTTAATATGTTCATCACCCAGAGCCTCCAGGATGGGCATTTTCTTAAATAAAATGTGCCTTGCCTTGTCAAAGTGTCCCACTACACCATATGCAGGTTGAAGTATTCTGATATAGGGTTTGCACGCAGCCGATAAAGTGCTCTGGTATCCCAAATCTCTGCAGTACCATGAAGAGATATGGCCAAGAGACCCGATCAAAGGCCTTTTCTGTGTTTAGAAGGACAAGGGCTGCAGGTGCAATGCCCCTTCTGGACAAAGCAATTATGTGGTGTAATTTACAAAGATAATCAAATGTGAGTCTGCCCAACATAAAACCAACTTGATCCCATCCTACCGAGTCCCAGATTGCTTGAAGGTGTGTGTCCAGGACTTTCACTAATATTCTGCAATCAGAATTCAATAATGAGATTTGTCTATAATTTTCTGGAAGCTGATGATCCTTCCAGGCTTGGGAAGCAAAACAAGTCATGCTGCTGAAAACAAGGCATGCTGCTGAAAAACAAGTCATGCTGCTGAAAACAAGGCATGCTGCTGCAAAACAAGGCATGCTGCTGAAAACAAGGCATGCTGCTGAAAAACAAGGCATGCTGCTGAAAACAGGTCATGCTGCTGATAAACAAGTCATGCTGCTGAAAACAAGGCATGCTGCTGAAAAACAAGGCATGCTGCTGAAAAACAAGGCACCGACATATTAGTAAAATGAAACGACTTAAAAAGGTAGGTTAGAAAAGGGGTTAGAATATCTGAAAAAGTTTTATAAAAGTTAGCTGAAAACCCATCATACCTAATTTGCTGGTAAATTCTGGCTTGCCTGAGCCACTTGTCTGGTTAATAGAGTCACTAAGGTGAGTCTTTTGCAGATCTGTAAGAGAGGGGAGACCAAGTTGGTCAAGATACGAATTTATCTCCTGCTGAGAAAAGGGATCCCTAGAGTCCTCATGATACAGAGAACAGTTGAAACCGGAGACAAGCAACTTGTTGCTCAGTGTGCCTTTCCTGTTGAAACATTTCAATAAATAAATAAATAAGAAAGAGAAAGAATCCTAGAAAATATGGACCATAGCTCTAGGAGAGCTGACTAATTCAGAGTTGGCCCCCCCACAGCCCCTTTATAATCTTAACTGATTCTTTGTGATGCAGATGAAGAGCTAACAAATGGAATGCACGGTCTTGTGATTCCACATAGTGGACTTTGGCATGAAATAGCGCAAACTCCACCTTTTCAGACAAGAGATGAGAATACTGAGCCCGTAAAACATTTGGGGGTATTGCCACTTAACTTGCGTTCTATGTCCCATATCTCTTGCAGAAGAGCTTCTAATTGGTCCCTGCTGGATTTTTGTCATTTGGAAGCTAATCAGATATGTTCACCTCTAATCGATACTTTAGCCGCTTCCCATAGGACCGCCAATGTGTCTACCAATCCTTCATTAGTGACAAAAAAGAGGTGACTGTATTCCTTGAGTCTTGTAAAAATAGTTGAATCCTTCTGTAACTGAGAATTAAAAAGCCAAACCCCATCTCAAACTGCTGCAAATTTTGGGGTAAATTTTATTTGGACAGCTGCATGATCCGATAAAACCGAAGGATAAATCTCACACGTGAACACATTTAGGAGCAATTCTTGTAATATTAAAAAAAAGTATTCTTGGAAAAGCGTTATGGGGAACCGAGTGAAAGGAATTTTGTTGTCCTGAGGGGTGAAATATTCTCAATGGGTCTATGAGAGCAAGTTATTCCATGAAATCTCGTAAATCTTTTGGCCCCAGAGATAACTCCTTTTTATGTGAGCTGGCTGTATCAAAGTCAGGTTGCAGGTAAGATTCCAGTCACCAGCTAACAGAATAGGAATATTAACTAATGGGGCAAGTGACATAGCCATATTTGCAAAACAGGAATGGGAATCTATATTGGAACCATATACAGTACCCATCACAATTTCTTGGGTCCCCAGAATGTCATGTAGAAACAGATATTGCCTTTCCAGATCCCATATTTCAGTGATTAATTGAAAGGATACAGACCTTGAAAATAAGATTGCACCCCCCCCCCATCAAGAGCTTTTCCTAGCCCCATGTACTTGACCGACCCATTCTTTTCTTAAGCAATGAACTTCATTTCTTACCAAGTGAGTTTTTTGTATGACAGCAGTTTGGGCACGGAGCCTCTTCAGATGTTTAATAATCATGTAGCACTTTCTCTTTCACTTGGTGCCTTTCACATTCAGAGCACTTACACAATAATCAGTGTGCATAATGAGAAGTAGTTATATCTTAGGGGACAAATGTGTAGTTAAGTCATAGTAAATATCTTGTAATACAGGAAAGATAATCAGGGCTCCATGCCCCTTCCCCCCAAAACTACAAATAAAATAACATAATGAAACATTATGGAAGAAAATGGACCAGAATCCGGACCCTAAAAATTCTGAAATATCATAAAACACTTAACTAATCCGGGAAGGGGGGGAGGGAAGTGGCCAGAGAAATTTAACAATAAGAGTTGGAAATACTTTAACCGATGCTCCCAAGGTGGTCTCAGATTCACTAAACACCTTTTCCACTGGTCTTCCTGGTTTGGGGGATGTATTAAAAACAGGACAAGGAAAGAAAATAAAAGATATAAAAACTATCCCAGGTCATCACCCTTTATTTAGATTCAAAAAACTTACTGTATCAGAAGTAAGAAGGGAATTACTTAAAATAAATATACAGAAGTTGGCAGGACTGGATGAACTAGAAGGAAGATTTCTGAAATTAGCAGCTCAATATGCAGTATAGCTCCACCAATTACACATGTTTTTAATTGGGGCCTACAATTAGGATATGTTCCTGTGCCTTGGATGATGAGCAAAGTAATACCAATTTTCAAGGGTGGCGATGCAGCAGAAGTAAACAATTGTCACCCTATAGCTATAGTGCCCATTTTATCCAAGTGTTTGGAAAAACTTGTTAATAGACAGATTTACGAGTATATAGACAAATACAAGCTGCTAACTCCCTACCAATCAGGTTTTTGTAAGGACTATTCAACCTCTACAGCCTTATTAGAGTTTAATGACCTGATTTGTACATCCTTGAGTTCGGGTAGGGAGACAGCGCTTGTCTTTGTCGACCTATCAAATGCTTTTGACCATGTGAACCACTTCATCCTATATGAGAAGCTATACGGCCTGGGCATTTTTGTTGGTCCCTTACTTTAGCTTTACTTCCTATTTAACTGGGTACATTTGGCTGACAATATAGCCTAGAGGTTAGAGTAACAAACTGGGAATGAGCTTAATTCAGCAGACCTGGGTTTGATTCCCTCAACCCCCAACTGCACACTGTGTAGCTCTGAACAAGTCACTTAATCAGCCTAAAGCTGCCAGGTTACCCCTGAAAACAGGTGGTTCTGCCTAGTGTGTATTACCCAGTTAACAATAAATAAAATAAATGTACCCAGAGCGCTGAGTACAACATCATCTGTCAGAACCTTGTAAAGTCACCTGAGGGGTCCCTCAAGGGTCCATCTTAGGACCCCTCTTGTTTTTGATTTTTACTAATGACCTAGTCTCAGGAACAAATATCTTGGACCTTCAGACTAAGCTACAGGCTGATTTTGCAAGGGTAGAGGAGTGGTTCACCAGGTCACAGCTAGCTATGAATATAAAGAAACCAAAAATGATGCATTTTCCCACAAAAAGCAGAAATGTTTCATAGTTATAGATCTATACTAATAATAAAGCATAGAAAGAATTAGTGATTAGTTATTGTTACTTGAGTGTAATCTTTGATCACCTATTAACTTTTAATGACCATATTTCTACAATCATTCTAAAAATAAACAAGAAATTGGGGTCCTAAGGAGAAGCACTAGATGTTTAAAATTTCAAGATCGGAAAATGATAGCAGAGCAGCTCATTCTGCCTACTCCTAAATATGGGAATTTAATTTATCAGACAGCAAACAAACAACTCTTGGACAAACTTGACAAATTATAATTTAAGACAGCAAGATATGTATTGCAGTATAGCTACAGGATGCATCAGTCTATTATTAAATAAGTTGGGTTGACACCCCTTTATATTGAGCATTCTAGGGGCTGAGCAGTATTAATTCATACTGTAAATGAGATACAGTACATCATCCCGAACATAATATTTCCCAAATTCTCTTCCCAGATGAACTTGACTTTAAGAAAGAATTACCTAGATTTGTTCATCAAAACAAAATCCACCAGGGAAAACAAAAAATAAATGTGGCAACAGAACTTTAATTTCCCGGGCTACGTCATTTTGGACAGCTTACCTCCTACTGTACGTGCCGAAACTGCACCCACGCTTTTACTATGGCAATTAATGACCTATACTCTTTTATCTGTCAGGGTTCCAAATAAGTCCCCATATTTATTTATGACTCTTAATCGTAGGATACTGTAAGTCTTGTCTTTTGAATATTTATTTATTTATTTATTTATTTGCTTTTGGTAACCGGGTAAGTGCACTAGACAGAATATTGTATTCTATGTTTTTGTATTATTTGTAGTATGTTATTGTACTTGAATTACTGTTATTTAATGAAAAACTTTTATGTAACTTTAGAAAACACAGGACTGTCTTGTGAACTGGACTGTAAAAGCCCAAATGACATGTATTACTGTATAAAAATTAAGTTTTCTCTACTTACCTACCTATCTACATAATGAGCCTGTGTACTGAGATGAACCCAATATAAAATAAAAGGAGGGTCATTGGTATCATAGGTATATACAAGCTTATAGACTTCCCTCCATCTTGTAATCTTCACTTGGATTTTTTCTCCCCAACTGCATGACTTTGCACTTTTTTGCATTGAAACTTAGCTGCCACACTTTGGACCACTCCTCCAATCTGCTTGCATCTTTTCTCATTTTTCTCTACCCCATCTGGAGTGTCAACCTTGTTGCAGATCTTACTGTTGTCTACAAAAAGGCATACTTTCCCCTTCAGTCCTTATGCAATGTCACTTGTGAAAACATTGATGAGGACTGGCTCCAGGACTGATTCCTGTGGCACCCCAGTGGTCACCTCTCTCTCTCTCTCTCTCTCTCTCTCCTCAGATTGAACACCATTCACCATCACCCTTTGTGTCCTGCCCCTGAACCAATTTGTGACCCAGTTTACCACCACATAGCCTACTCCCATGCTGCCTAACTTGCTTGCCAGCCTTCTATGTGGGACAGTGTCAAAGGCCTTGCTGAAATCTAAGTAGGCCACATCCACCACCCTTCCCTGATCTACCACCCTGGTCACCCAGTCAAAGAAATCTATTAGATTTGTTTGAGACGACCTTCCCCGCTGTGAATCCCTGCTGCTTTGGATCCTGTGCTCCACTAGATTCAAGAATGACACAATCCTCTCCTTTAACTGTGCCTCCATTAATTTCCCCACCACCGAGGTCAAACTACTGGTCTGTAGTTTCCTGCCTCTTTTCTTCTTCCACTTTTGTGGAAAGGGACCACATTTGCCCTCCTCCAGTCTTCTGAGACTGCACCTGTCTCCAGGGATCTGTTGAATAGGGTGGTCAGCAGGGCAGCCAGCACCTCTCTGAGCTCTTTAATATTCTGGGGTAAATTCCATTTGGCCCCATTGCCTTATCAATTTTCAGTTTCTCAAGTTCCTCTAGGACTCTCTCAACCATGAATGGGGTGGTGTCCACCTCCCTTCCAAGGTTGCTTCTTTTGCTGAGTTGTGGACCTTCACTTTCCCCTTCCGTGGTGAAAACGGAATAAAAGTATTTTTTCAGTATTTTCACTTTTTCTATGTCCTCCTCTACACACCCTCCTACAGCCTTCTTTATCCTGGCAATCCCAGTCCTAGTCTTCTTCCTCCCATTAATGTATCTGAAGATGGTCTTGCTCCTTTGATTATAGCCTGTGCTATATTTTCCTCTGTTTGCACCGTTGCACTCTTGATTACCCTCCCTGCCTCCCTCTGCTTCTCTAGATACTGATCCCTGTCCTCCTCCCTTTGTGTTTCCTTGTACCTCCTGAAGGCCCCTCTTTGTTCTCTCACTTTCCTGGCCACTTCCTTTGAGAACCAAAGAGGTTGTTTCTTTCCCTTACTCTTGCTTGGCTGTTTAGCACAGAGGCTTGTTGTCTCCATTATGACTCCCTTGAGAATAGACCACTGCTTCTCTATGCCCCACCCCCTTTCACCAGTGCTCCTCTGAGACATTTTGCCATTATGTCAAAGTTGACCCTTCTGAAATCCAGGACCTTTAGTTTTGTGTGGTTGGCTTCTTGTACCATGGTTACATTAAATCATACTGTCCTGTGGTCACTGGTTCCTATGTGGCTGCCTACCTTACCACCTATGACCCTGTCCCATTGGTGAGCACCAGGTCCAGTGCAGCCCCCTTGTGGGTAGGTTCAGCCACAGCCTGTCTTAGGCATGCCCCCTGCAGTGCAGTCAGGATGTTCCTGCTTTTGTATGTACTCACATTCTGGGTGCTCTAATCTACATCTGACAGATTGAAATTCCCTAGCAGTAGTAATTCCCCTTTGGCTGCCATTTTGTGGATGGCTTCCACTAGTGTTTCGTCTGTCTTCTCCCACCATGCTGAAGGTGTGTAGATCACCCCGTACAAATACTGGTTCCATTTCCTGTTCCCAGGGTGACCCACAATGCATCTGCTCCCTCCTGCAGCCACTGAACCTCTGTTGCTTGGATTCCCTTCCTCATATACTGTACATGGTAACTTCTCTTCCTCTCTTTCTTCATTCCCTGTCTTTCCTGAACAGTGCGTATTCTAGTATGGCTATATACCAGTCATGGTTTTCTGTGTATCAGGTTTCTGTAACAGCCACTATGTCCAGATATGTTTCTACCATCTGTGCCACTAGGTCTGGGATTTTATTTCCCTAGCTGTGGAAATTTGTACATATTACTCTCCACATTTGGCACCTACCCCCTTAAACCCATGTCTTCCCCTTAGTTCCCTTTTTGTATTGGTTGTGTTATTTGCTCTCCCCTCCATGTTACCTATGTAGGATATCTGGGTTTCTTTTTGTAATCTTTTAAACCTAGTATCCTCTTATGACTGTGTCTTCCTGTAGGAGTGGGGACGGTATGATATTCCTTGCTTGACTCCCCCCCCCCGGCTAGTTGAAATTATTGCTGAGGGTACATTTAAACATCTCACCAATGATCTTGGTGCCCCACCCCCAGGTGGATGCAGGCCTCCCAGCTTGGACACTCCTTCATCCTCCTAAGTGGGGCCCCAGTCCCCAATGAAGCAGAAACCCTCCTGTCCACGCCAATCTTTCAGCCATTCATTGAATTCCCTGGTGTCGATGTCCTTACCTTCCCCCTTGCCATAAACAGGCAGTACCTTAAAGAGAGCTACAGAGTGTGCTACTTGCTTAAAACCACTTCCTTAGCCCCTAATGTTCTCCTTCACTGCCCCATGTCCACCACTTTCACAGCTAGGTCATTTGTCCCCATGTGGACAATGTCATCCAGCTCTTCCCTCCCTGCTACTGCCCTGATAATTCTTAGGATCTGCCCCCTTTCCTGCTGCTCTATGCCTCAAGGTAGGCACTTTACCTCCCTGCCCCCCACCACTGCCTATCCCAGACTCTATTCCTCTCACAATGCAGTCCCAAAACAGAATTTGCTTCCTCCTCCTCCCCTGGAGTTTCCTCCTGCCCACCAGTGCAGCTCCATCACAGAGGACTCACTCATGCTCCCTGATGAGGACATTGGGAGTAAAAAATGAGTGCTATGCTATAAGCTGGGTGCGAGTGGATGAGGCCAGTCCAATTATCCCAAGAAACAACAAAAACACTCACACTCCAGAGGCAGGGGGATGATTTCTCCAATGAAGGGAGCACAAACACCAAGGAACCCAAATTGATAGGTTTTTTTTCAAATAAATATTTGCTTTATTTGTTACAAATGTAGAAAACCTGAATTGTTGCACAATAAACAAGTCCAGGTGCTGGGACCCCAGCTTATGACTAAAAATCATGGCACATGAGAAAGCACACAAGTTAAGACCCTCTGCTCCCCTGTATGTTGGCCTCCGGAAACTAAAATGGAAGTAGAACTCCCTCAGTAGCTCACTTTATAAGACATCTAATAGTAGATCAGTCATTCTTTGAACAGGATGGGGGAGGTATACCTTGCCTGGCATCTGCACACAAGGGAAGGTGAAAAATCAGTTCCTCAGATCTTGCACAAAACAGGGGATCCAATGTCAGACACTGAGAAATACGTGGCCATTTCTGCTCCTTCTACAGGGCTCTGCATACTACTGAGGTCTATCCCTTCCCAAAAAACAGACACATAGAAACACAGAAGTTGTCAGAAGAAAAGGACCTCTTGACCCACTTAGTCTGCCCTAAAGTCCTTGCCTATTGTGCTACAATAGACCCTAATTGAGCTCTGTCCTTACTTCCCCCAGCCCTGTTGCTAAGGTTCCCCTGTGGCTAGCCCATGCATGTTTGAAACCTGTTACTGTTTTGGTGCCCACCACATCTGCTGGGAGGCTGTTCCAGGTGTCCACTACCCTTTCTGTGAAGAAATACTTCCTCACATCCCCTCTAAGTCTCCCTCCTTCAAGCTTTATATTATGCCCTCTTGTTTGTGAGCATTTCTTTCTGCAAAATATGCCACCCTCCTGTACCTTATTGACACCCTTCAGGTATCTGAATGTTTCTATCATGTCTCCACTTTTTCTCCTTTCCCCAGTGAGTACATATTTAATTCCCCGAGTCTTTCGTCGTAGGGCTTCTGAAGTAGGCCATGCATGATTTTGGTTGCCCTTCTCTGTACCGCCTCCACCTGGTCTATGTCCGTCCTGAGATGGGGCCTCCACAACTGAAACACAGTACTGCAGGTGTGGTCTCACCATTGAGGGTAACACTACCTCCCTTTTTCTGATGGTGATACCCCTCCCTTTGTACCCCAGCATCCTACTAGCCTTTCCTACTGCCTCATCACACTGCTTTGCTACCTTCAGGTCATCAGATACAATGACCTTAAATCCACTTTCCTTTTTTGTTGTTCTTAACACCTCCCCCCACGTGATTAATTGCCCTTGGGTTTCTGTGCCCCATGTGCATAATTTCACATTTTTTGATGTTGAAGCCCAATTGCCAAATCCTTGGCCAGTCGTACAGTTTTTTTACATCTTCCTTCATTTTCTCCCCCTCCTCTCCCGGTGTGTCCACTTTGAAGCAGATTTTTGTGTTTTCAATGAACAGGCATACCTTTCCTTCCAGCCCCTCTGCGATGTCGCTAATAAAGACATTGAATAGGACTGGCCCCAGTACTGACCCCTGTGGCACCCCACTGGTTACCTTACCTTCCTCCGAGTGAACTTCATTTCCCACCACCCTCTGAGTTTTGTTACTTAGCCAACTTTATACCCATTTTACTATCCTAGGACCCACTCCCATGCTGCCTAGTTTGTTTACCAGTTTTCTCTGCGAAACAGTGTCAAAGGCCTTACTGAAATTGGTTCTATGTGATAATAGCATCTGCAAAACACCACTGACCAAAAACAGAGAGTGCACATCACCAAAAAGCAAAATGGCAATGTGCACTACTGCTTCCCCCCAAAACAGCGACCAACACTTCTTTACTGTCCGGGGGTAATTGAGGCTACTTTTAAATGGGGGTTATGCCTCCCTTGCTGAAACCCCTTGCAACCACCATACAAAATATAATCATCACTTGGGGGGGTATGACAATGGGGGATAGGGGAAATCCTGGGATGGGGGTTTCGGCAGACCATGAGATGGGGGGGAACAAAATGGGAAGAGTAGGCAGGTAAAGAAGATAAAAAAAAAAAAATTCAAAATGAGAGACCGCAGCACCCAAGGGAAAAAAAACCTCCACACAGACAGGTCCACCAGCAACAAAGGTGGTGACTCTAACCACATCACCAGACAGCTAGCTTGGAACTGGCCTGACAAAGAAACCACTACATACTCCATAAAAGAGGTTCCCCCTTAGAAACATAGAAACATAGAATCTGATGGCAGATAAGTACCGCTTGGCCCACCCAGTCTGCCCATTTCCCTACCTAATGGATAAGCTGCAGATCCTAGTTAACCAGCAGCCTACTTCTTGCTACCCCCACCCCCTAGAATTGCCTTATGGCTGTCCCATGCATGCTTGAATTCAACCACTGCTTTTGACTCCCCAACCTCCTCCGGGAGGCAGTTCCATGCATCCACAACCCTCTCTGTGAAAAAATGCTTCCTTACATTACCTCTGAGCTGCCCCCCATCTTCAAATTGTGCCCCCTTTTTTTTGCACACCTCTTTTTGAAAGATGCTACCTCTTGACTTTGTTGATTCCTTGATGTACTTGAAAGTTTCTATGATGTCTCCTTCTCCTCCTTTCCTCATGGCTATACATTAAGCTCCTTTAGTCTCTCTTCATAGACTTCCAGTGCAGACCCTGCACCATTTTAGTTGCCTTCCTCTGGACAGCGTCCATCCTGTCTATGTCTTTGCAGAGATTGGGTCTCCAGAACTGCACGCAGTACTCCAGATGGGGTCTCACCAGCTGTCTGTACAGAGGGATAACAACTTCCTGTTTTCTACTGGTGATGCCTCTCCCTATGCATCCCAGTATCCCCCCAGCCCTCCTTACTGCCCTCTCGCATTGCTTTCCCACCTTTAAGTCATCTGATATGACTACACCTGGGTCCCTTTCCATTTTTGTTGTTGTTAGTATCTCACCCCCATTGTGTACTCTTCCCCTGGGTTTTTGTTTCCCAGGTGCATTACCTTGCACTTCTTAGCATTAAATCTAAGCTGCCATACATTTGACCATTCCTCTAACCTTGCTAAGTCCCTTCTCATCCTTTCCGCCCCACCTTGTTCATCAACTCTGTTGCAGATCTTTGTGTCATCTGCAAAGAGACATACTTTTCCTTCCAGTCCCTCTGCAATGTCACTTATAAAGACATTAAAGAGGACCAGTCCTAATACGGAACCCTGCGGCACCCCACTAGTAACCCCTCTTTCTTCAGAGTGGACTCCATTTCCTATTAGCCTCTGTGTCCTATTCTCCAGCCAATTCTTTACCCAGGCTATCATCTTGGGACCCACTTTCAGGCTGGCTAACTTGTATATTAATCGTTTTTGTGGGACTGTGTCAAATGCCTTGCTAATGTCTAGGTAGACCATGTCCACAGCCCCTCCCTGATCTACTACTTTGGTCACTCAGTCAAAGAAATCTATTAGATTCGTCTGGCATGACCTTCCTGCTGTGAATCCATGCTGCCTTGGGTCCTGTGCCCCCTTGGCCTCTAGGTACTTGACAATTCTCTCCTTCAGAAGTGATTCCATCATTTTCCCTATCACTGAAGTTAAACTAACAGGTCTGTAGTTTCCTGCTTCTGCCCTTCTCCCACTTTTGTGAAGGGAATCACATCTGCCCTCCTCCAGTCCTCAGGTACCACCCCATCCTCCCATGATTTGGTAAAGAGGGTAGTCAGTGGTGTCACTAGTTCTCCCCTTAGTTCTTTTAGAATTCTGGGATGAATCCCATCAGGCCCCATTGCTTTGTCCACCTTCAGTTGCAAGAGTTCTTTCAGAACCCTTTCTTCTGTAAATGGGCTGGTATCAACTTCTGTATCCAGAGTGTTTCTATTGTTTGTTTTAGGTACCTCCCCCTCTTCATTTGTAAATACTGAGTAAAAATATTTATTTAGTATCACTGCCTTTTCACCATCACCCTATGCCCACCCCCCTCCCCTTTATTAAGCCTCACTATCCCTCCCTTAGTCTTCCTTCACTCCCTGATGTACCTAAAAAAAGGTTTTATCTCCCTTCTTAACTGAGTTGGCTATCTTTTCCTCGGTTTGGACCTTTGCTGTTCTGACTGCCTTCCCAGATTCCTTTTTCCTTTAACTGATACAGTTCTCTGTCCTGCTCCTTCTGTGATTCCTTATACTTCCTGAATGCTTTCTTTTTCTCTTGAACCTTCACTGCCACTTCCGTTGAGAACCATAGTGGTTTCTTACATCATTTTGTTTTGTTTATTTGCTTCACACAAAAGCTTGTTACCTCTGTGATGGCAGTTTTTATTATTCCCCATTGTTCTTCCACCCCTCATTCCTGCCCATTTGCTAGTGCATTCCTTAGGCACTCACCCATTTTAGCAAAGTCAGCCCTCCTGAAGTCCAGTACTTTTGCCTTTGTATGGCTTGACTCTATTGCTGTGTTTATTGTGAACCATACTGTTCAATGGTTGCTAGTTCCCAGATGGCTACCCACTTCTACATCTGTGATCCTCTCTCCATCTCCATTTGAGAGGACCAGGTCTAAGATTGCTCCCTCTCGAGTGGGTTCCAATACTAGTTGTCTAAGGCATTCCCCCTGTAGGGCATCTAGAACAGCCCCACTCTTAGAAGTGGCTGCTACAACTGCACTCCAGTTAACATCTGGCATATTCAGATCACCCATCAGCAATATCTCCCCTTTATCTGCCATTCTAAGTTTACTTTCTATCATTTCCTTGTCAATTTCCTCCCCCTGAAAGGGGGGTCTGTATACAACCCCTGTGCGGATTGTGGTGCCATTGCCTGCCTCCAAATTGACCCGCAGTGCTTCTTCTCCTCCCTGTTTACCCTTTTGTTCTGTTGCTTTGACTCCTTCTCTTATGTAGAGAGCTACTCCTCCTCCTCTTTTACCCTCCCTGTCCCTCCTGTAGATAGTGTATCCTGGTATGTTTACATCACAGTCATGGTTCTGTTTGTACCATGTTTCTATGACTGGCACAATATCCAGATGTTCCTCCTCCATCAAGGCCACTAATTCAGGAAGCTTGTTACCCAGACTATGGGCATTGGTACTCATTGCTCTCCATTTTTTGATGGCTTTACCTTCTGTTGCAGCATCCCCCACTGACCTTTCTACCATGGTCATTTTCTCATTTAGTACCCTGTTTTGTAGGGGGAGGCTGGGATTTTCCTGCTGCTTATCAGTGCCTCCCCCTTGACTAGTTTAAAAGGTTGCCAATGAAGCATTTAAACTGATTGCCCAAAAGACTTGTTCCCTTCCTGGACAGATGCAGACCATCCTGCCAGTATAGGCTGGTGTCCCTCCAGGTGGAACCCAGTCCCCAGTGAAGCCAAACCCCTGTGCTCCACATCATTTTTTCAACCATTCGTTAAACTGCATGGTGCAAAGTACCCTTGCCTCACCCATGCCACTGACAGGCAGCACTTCTAAGAAGGATACTGTGTGTGCTACTTGTCTTAGGCCCTTCCCCAACTCTACAAAGTCCTTCTGCACTGCTCTAATCTCATGATGAGCCAAGTCATTTGTCCCTAGGTGGACAATGATGTCCAGCTCAGACTCCCGTGCTACTGTTCTCGTGATCCTAGGAATGCGCTTTCTGTCCCTTCAAGCCATGGCACCAGGCAGGCACCTTACTTCAGTTTTCCCTGCTCCCCCCAGTTCTATCCCCCTAATAATTGAGTCCCCCACCAGGAGCTGCTTCCTTTCCCTGTGGTGCCCTCTGCCTCCTTCCTGAGGGCCTCCCTTGTGACAGTTGTCTGCACCCTCCTTAGTCTCCTCTGTGGGTGCATCCATAGGGGAACTATGCTCCCCCAGAATGGTGTATGGATTGTGGAGTGAAACAACTGACTGGGTGTGCCTCTGTTCCACCACCCTTACCCTCTGTGAGCCCACTGCGGTCCAACTGCTGTACTTTCTTTGCAACCTCTGAGGTAGTGGTGGTGGCTTTGGTGCTCCCTGGATGGGGGAGGTTCCCTTACTACTGTCCAGTGTGGCTTGAAGATGGGCAACTTCCTCCCTTAGGGCAGATAGTTGTCTGCAAACAGGGCAGCATCTCAGCCTCCAGAAAGACTCCCAGAAGACTGCTGCCCCACAGCCATTACATTGCACTACTCCCCACATAACTGTCTACCTTGTTTAGTTGTTTTTTTTGTGTGTGATTGGTTTGTTATATAGAAATATATGTATTTATATAATGTGTATGCTTATATTGTCAGTGCAATGTGCTAGAGAGGATATGACAGTGATATGCACCTTCCCCTCTTGAGGAAAACGATGTCTGAACCCCAGGTATAAAGGAACTATTTCCAGGGGTGGGTGGGGTGAGGGGTGGGAAGGGTTTGGGCCTAAACTGTGCCCTCACGAAACAATCAGCTAAAAGCTCTGACCTACCACTGCGATGAGTGCCTTCCTGTCAGCAAGATGCCCTACACGACAATTTGACAGAGAAAATACCCTGCTAATCAAACAGAGAAAAATCCAATCATCCAAGTCAGACACAGGTAAACCTCCCCAGCCCCAAAACAGCCTGGTGACTTGTGCTCTGAAAGCAGTCAGCCCCAAAACACGTCAGCTGTGCAGAAGGGCAGACACAGAAAACAGTATTTTGTCCCTGTGTGTTTAAACTCTTCCTGCAATGAAAATCTTAACAATTGTAACAAAAGTAAAGCAAGGTCCACTTCCCTCTGTTGATTGAAAGACTGCCTTTTCTGATAATTCTAAGTTCCTTATTTCACCCTTCAATTACAAGTATCCTCCACCTGAAGAATATTAACTTTCCTAAGGAATCTGCTTCAAACCAAAGACAATTGTAAATTGTAAGGTTCACCTCCCCCTGTTGTGAGCACAACTCACTTTCTTGCAAATCTTAAGTCCAATGTTGGAGCTTCCAGCCAGAGGTAGCTTCACCTGAAGACTATTAGGTTATCCGATGAGCTTGCTAAAATTAGTACTGTTGTCAAGGTCTGTAAGAGTCTTCCAGAGCTATTGGCTGTTAAGTAGCTGTGATGTAAGCACTTCCTGACACAGTCTGACCTGGCCTTTTAAGGCACTCAGAGATAAACAAAGGAAAAAACAGTTTCCACCCCCTAGGCACTGTCTGGGTCCAATACACAGCCTGTAACCTGCTCTCAATTCAGGACTTATGACAAATTCTTAGCCCAGGGAATAACTCACAGTATTACAAATATTGCAATGCAAACAGTCAATCACTAACTCCAATCAAGTCAGCTGTGCATGTGCTGTATGTGTATGTGCCTCAGGACCTCCTTATGAATGAGCTTGCTCAACGGAGTCTCTCCTGCAATAAACTTGAACTGTGCAGAAGGGCAGACACAGAAAACAGTATTTTGCCCCTGTGGGTTTAAACTCGTCCTACACTGAAAATCTTAACAATTGTAACAAAGTAAAGCAAGGTCCACTTCCCTCTGTTGATTGAAAGACTGCCTTTTCTGATAATTCTAGAAAAGAAGTCACTGAACTTACAATGTGCTACTTCATTTTTCATTTTTTCTTTGTTATTTTTTATACTGGAAAGCATGTGAGTAATATTTGTCCATTTTCACAAGTGTCCAGATAAAATAACAAGGAAAATAGATACAGCAAAGTCATATGTAATCATAGTAACAAAGGAAATATATACAACGAGTAAACAAAGTTACAGGTATGGAGGCAAGCAGGCAACATGGCAAAATACAATCAGGAACCTTGAGTACATAAATGGGCAGAGAGCTTCGAATTTATAGGTGCATGGTGATCAGGAGGAGAGAAAATTTCAGATGAGATAAGAGAGGATGACCTAGAGAGGGAGGGGGAGAAATGGAAGAAGGAACCAAAATGGGGGAGAGGAGAGGCTAAAGCTAGGTAAAACTACAGGAGAATTTATCAAAGAGGAATTGCTTATGGTTAGTTTTAAAGGGCTCCTGACACAGCTGAGACAACTTTGAAAAAATGTAATATTCATGCATAAGTGTAGTTTCTATTTCATATTATATTCTGACATACAAAATGTTTAATGCTGTATTGGTCCTAGTAAGAACAAATCCAGAACAGATGGTTTGATACCTTTTATTGGACCAACAAGGATGTTACAAACAGAACAAAGAACTTTAGCTTTCGGACCAAGTCCTTCTTCGGAAGCCTAATGAGAGTTATTTAACAAAATTAGATTTTCTAAATAACTGTCATTAGGCTTCTGGAGATGGACTTTTTTGTCTGAAACCTAACGTTCTTTGTTATTTTTGTAACATCCTTGTTGGTCCAATAAAAGGTATCAAAGCATTTGTTCTGAATATTTTATTCTGCAATTCTCACCATTATGTCCTTATTACTAAGGGTATTTGTACGAATCCAGTTTCTCTGCCCTTTTTGCTCTGGATGCCTGCCGACACCTGACATCATAATTCTGTTTATGACATTAAATATGTTGCTGTGCAGATCATTATGATGTGATAAACAGGGGATTGTGATGTCACATGTAGTGACACAGCCAGAGTAGATACAGTCCAGGAGACAGGGATCTTGTTTTCGTGCAATTGTTTTAAGTAGTAAAGAAAGTGAGGAATTAATTACTGAAACTATATGAAGTAATAAAGAAAATGGGATGCAGATGAATATAAATCTTACTTTTTCAAAGTGTTCCAAATGCTATCATTGTCTCTTTAAAGGAGGAAAGAGATGGGCATAAGGCCAGGCTGGGGAAAGGCTGTTAAAAAGACTGGTACCCTTGACTGAAAGGGAGCGCTGATCATGAGAAATGTGACAAAAGGGAATGGCAAAGTAGGTGCAGGAGGATCGTCAGGTGAGTCTGATGTTGACGCATTTCGGGGAGATGTTGACAACGCTGCTGGGAACAAGGCCCCAGAAAGCCTTGTAGAGGAAAGAGATGATTTTGTTGTTGAATCTGTCTTCTAGATAGAGCCAGCTAACTGCCTGGTAGAGGTTGCAGTGATTTGTATACCTGGGGAGGCCAGAGGCAAACCGTATTATGTTGTGGTAGGTGGCTTTCAGCTTACTGAGGTTTGTAAGGGAGCGGGAGGGTGTGTATATCGGGGATCCACAGCCAAGAACAGGGAGCAGCAAGCTGTTAGCAGGAAGGGCCCTGGCGCTCGGGATCAGGTACGGTTCTAAGAGGCCACAGCCAATTTTACACTTGCTATTTTGATGTTTGCCCAAATTGACTCGCTGAAAATAACTTGCTTTATTCACAGGATACCACTGAAATCCAGGTAGGCCATATGCACAGCTCCTCCCTGATCCACCTCTCTGGTAACCCAGTCAAAAAACTCTATCAGGTTTGTTTGGCAAGATCTACCCCCCTGCGAGTCCATGCTGCCTTGGATGCTGCAATGTACTGGTGTTAACTTATTCCCTAATCCTTTCTTTAAGCAGAGTTTACATAACCTTGCCTGCCGTCGAAGTCAGGCTTACAGGTTGGTGGTTTCCTGCCTCCTCCCCATTCCTACTTTTGTATAGTGAAACCACATCTGCCCTCCTCCATTCCCTTGGACCTCCCCCATATCCAATGATAGATTGAACAGGGCAGTCTGAGGTGCAGACTGTTCCTTCTTTAGTTCCTTCAGTATTCTAGGGTTGATCTCATTGATACCTAGATGCCCCTTTAACTAAAGATGAAGTCCTGCTAGCTGTAAGGAGCCTTAGGGGTGGGAAAGCCCTAGACACAGATGGGCTCACTCACCATCAATTTCTTTAAAGCATTCTCCTCTGAACTCCTTGATCGCCCCCAATAGCACAATTGCAGCACTAATTTTAACACACTGTTGACTGGTTCAACAGTTAACCTATCCAACAGATCACAACATGTAAGAGTTAATGGAATTCTCTCTGAACCCCGAGAGGTGTGCCTAGGTTTCCCCCAAGGGTCCATCCTAGGCCCACTCCTCTTCAGCCTCCTCATCAATTCTCTACCCTCGGCTTGCCCAGCTCACCTTGTACTCTATGCGGATGATGCCGTTATTTCAGTACCTGGCAGAGATTGTGCCCCAAACTCCTCCAAACTGCAAGTCAACTTTCTAAAGCTTGAATCATGGTTCTCTCAGGACAAACGCATGCTGTTCTCTACTCCCCAGTACAAGAAGAGATGCAACTTCCTACGAATTTTGAATCATAAGGGTGACACAGTTGAAGAGGTATACACTTTTAAATACTTAGGCGTTTACCTGGATAACACCCTAACTTTCTCAGCCCATGTGGAGCAACTTGTTAAAACTGGCAATATAAAACTTGGTGTACTATATTGCCACCAACAGTCTGAGTCCTGAAGCCTTAAAACTCATGACATATAACTCAGATTTGTCCCCTGTGGACTACGGGTTAGTGATCTATGGGGCTGGCTCTGACTCTGTGTTAGAAACATACATAGAAACATAGAAGCATAGAACTTGATGGCAGATAAGGACCGCTTGGTCCACCTGGTCTGCCCATTTCCCTACCTGATAGATAAGCTGCAGATTCTAGTTAACCAACAGCTTAAGCTAAAGAGGGCCAGGAACCTACTGAACAAAGCCTGCCACCTGGCTCTGGGGGCTCTCAACCAAACCCATACCTGTGCCCTTTTCAATGAGATTGGATGGCTTCCCCTCCAACTTAGGGTACAATACCAGGTCTGCCTGCTAGTGAAAAAGTCAAAGGAGGGGTTCATGCCTGAATCCATCCCCTCTCACTTTGAATCTGCTGAACTAGCTATTAACACCAGACTTGCCTCAAAGGGAGGGCTTATTGTACCCTTCAAGTGTACATGACTAGCCCAGAAATACCTTTCCCACAAAGGCCTAAAGTTGTTTAATGATATGCCTCCAGACCTGATTGAATGCAACAAACTCAGCCAGTTTAAAACAAGACCATGAAGCCACTTGACAAATGCTAACAACTGCCTGTGCCTCTCTAATTGATGACATTCACCTGCCCCTACTACCTACGCACTCTTCTTCCATGCTACTTTGCACCTACAACCTTCATGAACCCCTCTAATCCTGCCCACCATTCCTTCCACCTCCACTACCTCCACCTACCCCCATCTACTTTCCCCTGTCCCTCCCCACTAATCTTCCAACCTACACCCCTTACCCAGCCCTATTAAGGCCTTGGACACCCTTCCACCCCCACTACCTCCACCTACCCCCATCTACTTTGCCCTGTCCTCCCCCACTAATCTTCCAACCTACACCTCATTACCCAGCCCTATTAAGGCCTTGGACACCCTTCCACCCTCCACCCTCTCCCTTCCAGTCTCATCCCTCCTTGCCCCTTGCCACTTCTTCCTCCCCCCGACCTCTCTACTGACAAGGACAGCTTGGCTGCTTCCACCTTTCCTATGACCTGGTAGCCTGAGGCCCTCTGCCCAGGACTGCCATATGAACTTTCTTAAGTTCTGTACCGCACTCCTGCAGTGCTGTTTATGTAATTTACTCATCTTTGTAAAACATGTACTCCCTACTGTTCTGAACTGAACTGCTGAATTTGAACTGCACCCATTGTTTCAGCACTTAGCACGTCACGTTAATTTCTTGTTCACTTGTATGTACCTTACCCTTTTGTTCTGTCTCAATTGACTTGGAGCCTTTGTAAGCAAGCCTTTGGGTCAATGGTGTTAATCTGAAACTGAAATAAATACATAAAGCATCAACCACATAAAGGATTGACTGTGCTGAGGAAACTTATGGTATTCAAAGGGCTGTCACTCACCCCTTAGACACCATCCCTGATGAAGACTGTGGTCGCAGTGCTGGGGCATCTAGTGGTCACTGACCCAATCCCTCACTATTTTGTTAAACCATGGAAATTGTGAAGAAAAGATTTTTCCTCTCCTTTGGGGAGTGGAATAATTTATTCCCAAGGAAATTCATCCTTTTTTTGAAAGCCCCACTCTTTTATGTGGTGTGGTTCAGGAATGGAAAGGGAACTGGAACAATGTTTAACCAGGAGTAGCTCACTAAGCAGAAGCGTGTTTCCAGATGTGACCTGGGAGCACAAGGAAGTTAAGTGACTTGCTCAGGATCACACAGTATGCAGCTAGGTGGCTGTGGGATTCAAACTCAGGTCTTTAGATCTGCAGCTCAGAGCCTTAACCCACTGCACTATACTACCTCCTACAGGTTTGATTGTAACGGTAGTCAGCTGCTTCCACCCAGCATTGAATTTCCTCCACTTCAGCACATCTGGTTCTTGTTTCGGATTCCACAAGCTGTTTGAGCATGCCCACAAACCCCAATATAGTGCTGTTGAGTGGAAATTCTTTTATTTATTTATTTATTAATTTTGTTAACCGAGTTGGCCCTCTGAGCCCGAAAGGTCCCTTTTTCAGGGGCGACCCGGAATAGTTACAAAGGAGGAAACACAAGAAATTGTACATCACTTTGGGATACAGATCACAGTGTACAGCAGGAATTGGATACAGTTAAGTTAAGGAGACAGATTACAGTGGTATCATTTTGATTACAGTAAGCTTAGTGTTACCTTCTCACTGGGAGGAGCCATCAATTTTACTTTTACTTGTGAGGAATACAGCTTATGAGACTTCTTGTGTAGGCTGACAACCTATTCAAACAGCAGTTATATTACAATGGAGAGCAGCTGCCATGTTTACTTAGTATGAGCTCCGCAAATTCCAAGACTTCAGAGTCAGCATCTCTATCTATTGAAACTCCCATCTCTCTCTAGCAGCAACTGAAGAAATAACATCAATAGAGGCATGAGTTAAAGGTAAACCAACCTGTAGTGAAACAGCAGCTTGCAGTGACAGTGAGACCCCATTGAGAATAAGCAAAGGTTTGTGGATTTAGGGACATTAGACTCAATTTTCACAATGGAAACATTTGACACATGGTGCCTGCACCAAGCCAGCCCAGTGGTGTAGAGGGCTGAGGTGCCTAGCACCTTACCACTTACCAGTCTGGTGACCCAGGGTTGGGAGCAAGCTTGCGTTGCTGGGGAAGGGAGAGGATTGAGTGCCCAATGACAGCTCTGTTCTCCCGAGTTAGGGTGGATTGTGGCTCCCAGCCATCAGTGACTCCCAGTGGTGACTATTGTGCAACAGCTGGGGTCACATTAAGGACAGGACAGGGGATGTATCGGTGGACGGCCGTGGGGCAGAGTCAGGAGCACATCAGTCACACACTGGATGTCATTGCAGTTCCACGCCTCTGGGGGTATTCATACTTGTGCTTATGCCCATGAAAAAAGGAAAAACTCTCTGGGATCAGGTGGAGATGATGACATGCTACCAGTCTAATGTCCATCCCACCCTTCATGGGTCCTGATATCCGTCAGCCTTCATGGGACTGGCTGCATGGAACTGGATTTCATGAAGTACCAGGTAAGCAAAAGGTGGCCCCACCCTGGGAGGTACAAGGCAGGGGGAATTCTGTAGGTTGGGAGTGACAGTCCGGAGTTCCTAGGTGTTCAGGGGTTTGGAAGTCTATGGCCAGGTAGGAGCAGTTCCAGTGGGACATCTGAGAAGTGCCCCTGAACTGGTGACCAGAGAGAAAAAGAATCTTGAAAAAAAAAGATGCATTGAAATCAAGATGCCTTGTGGCAAAGCTGGCCTGCACCACACTTGTGGCAGAAGTGCCACTGTAATATGTCACAAGGGTGCTTGCATCCCAATGGCACTTCATCAACTGCGTAATTGCAATTCCAGAAGCCATGCCATGGTGGTAAGTGGGGGCTCACGTTAGACCAGCCAGGAGTTGGTCTAAAGGCCCTGCATCACTGCCTGGGAGGGTGACAATTGGGGGAGATATGGAAGGAGGGGACCAGAAGCCACTGGAGTAGTTGTATGCCATGGAGGGCTGGGGGGTCATGGCGGCAGTGATAGGTACGTGAGGAGGCTCCCGGCAGAGGTTCCTTGTGAAGTAGCATAGAGACAGTTGACCCAGGTACATGCAGTGAGTGGCAATGGGTACAGGCTACAAATGCATTCAATTGATGGGGCTTTACCATGAGTACCACGGCAGTCCCCAACTACACTGTCAAGGACTGTGGGTCCTGTGGGACAGGAGCCATAGCTGTTGCCACCTGGGGTCCACGTTATGATGGCCCCTTCCCACCCAGGCCTATCAGCTGTGCACCACTACTCAATGCACCTCTGCCAGCTGCTTCCTCATATCCCTCTCACGTTCAACGTTCCCATGTTCCCTGTTGCTCCCCATAGCACCTCCACTGCATTGACAGCCACTGATCCCCACCTTCAAAGCACAGTAACCACCCCAGGGTGGGGAGGGAGCTTAATGGGACCCTCCATCAAACCCCACAGGTGTGCCACATGTTTGGTACAACCCTGTGACTGGTGACTGTGGCAACTCTTGGGACTTTGGTGTAGGGACACCCATTTTTATAAAAGAGGGTGCACGGTCCATAATGCTCTCGGAGTTTGCCTTAGCCATAGAAAGGCACAAATTGTAGTGATCTAAGGCCCATTTGAATATCGAATCCCTTCAGTTTTTAGGAATTGAATCTCATTTCAACTATAACTACTCCTGAGACTTATTTGGGAAAAGCAGCAATCACCACGAGGACTGCAGGACACTAAAACCCCATGCTGTGGACTAGAAAATTCCTCAAGAAGAGAACAATGGGAACGAGCTGCTGTTCTATGTAGTATTACATTTATAGAACTTCTTATTGCTGAAGTTAGTGAAAAGCATACCCTTATAGGAAGAGAAACTGCAAGAATCACATGTGAACTCTCTAACTTCAAAAACCATGCTCCCTTTAAGGAATTGAATCTATAGCTAGGCAAAAGGTAGAAAAACCTGAAAAAAATTTAACTGACCGAAACCAACAGAAACTTGAAAGAGAAAACAATGACTTTCTAAAGGGCTATATTTTCAGCTGGTCAAGACATCCACAATCAAACAGTAGGGGGTGATCTTGGTCAAGGGCAGACAATGGAAAAAGTAACTATTAATATTAGTGACTCAGAAGAAACAAACTCAGATGCTGAGGAGGGTCCCTCAAATTCAGAGGACTTTTTAGAAAAGGAAACAGAAACATAGAATCTGTAGGCAGAAAAGGACGACTTGGCCCATCTAGTCTGTCCCTTCGCCTCCCCATGGCTCCTTTTCCATATTTTCTTTACTCCCCACTTATTTTACCCTCTCTTCCTAATGTAGTCTCCAGCCCCACTCTGCTTCTGTGCCCTCCTGTGCCTCTAGAGGCAACCAAAAACCAAACCAAACATGAACATATACAGGCAGAAGAAAGGAAGATTCACAGGGGAAGGAAAAGGAGGAAAAAAGAACCCCCTACAGCAGCTCCAAGACCAAAAAGAAGTAATCAACTTCTCAAAGGTAATTTTCACCCCTGCCAAACCTCTGTCCTAAGGAAGGGATTGCACTTCATTCCACAGACTAACTCTGACAAATTCTCTGTGCAAGTTGATCTATTTAGATTCTTTTAGTTCACGTACTTCTTAGTGAATATTTTTTCAAGAAAATACAGGGCATCAGTATGGGTCTAATAGCGAAGTTAATTCTCACAGCACCAGTGAGGCCTTACCATTCGATCCTGAGTGAGCTGAGCTATTTTAGAATTTCGGTGATCCTATGCTGCCATCTAGTGGCAATAATGATAATAACATTCAGACAACTGCTAGCAATGTGGTTGATTTTTGAATGACATGCCCTTATTAGACAGGGCTAGTTTTGAAACAGTAGAAGATCTGGGTTCAGATATTCAAAACTTACCCTGGGCACTAAGTGATGTTTGTCTGTGCTAATCAGGTTTTGCACCTGGTTTTTAGGTGGGGTCTAAATTGAGACAACCCCAGCACAGACAAAACTTGTTAGCACCCAAGCACCAAGTTACCAATGCCAGAAGATATAATAATTAGTGAAATTATAAATTATAATAATTAACAGTGAAAGTATGCCAGAAGATATAATAGTTGGTGAAAGCAGAGAAATATTTAAAATTAAGCTGGCAAAGTTTTAATTGAGCATGGCAAACTTAAATACTACGGTTGACTATAGGAGCTCCTTCAGGCTACGGCCTTTTTTGCTCCTTTCTCATTGGAGACATTAGTGACTGTGCTGATGGAGATGAGGAGGTCGGCCCCTACATATGGTGTACAGTATATTCAGAGATTGCACAGGCAGGAATGGGTGCAAGTTATGCTCTTTGCAAACCCCAACTTAACCGTGTCCAAGCCCTGCTGTAGGGCAAAGGGACCGCAGCCTTCCACTCTGGCTCATTGAAGCAATGAAGTTTCTGCTGTCCATTGGCATCCCCTTCCCCGTTCCCTCTGCTCATAACTGGTGTCTGGTGGCTGCCCCTGCCCTCCAGTTTCTATCCTTGGCCCTCGTACAAGTATTATTATTTCCTGATGTACAGTGGCACCCTACAACCTCCAATCCTTATCCCAGTAAAAGTTCAAGCAGCCCCTGGTGTCTAGTACTGATGCATAGGTAGGTAGGGGAATGTAAGAGGAGATGGGATGAACACATGGGTATAACCAAAAGCAGGAGGAGGAGGAACCTGGAAAAGGAACAGGGATGGGAATCTTCATTGTGGGGACAAGGGGAAGGGAGTGAAGGGTTGGGTTCTACAGTTACCTATGGGTGGGGTATAATGGGTAGACTGGATGGACCTGGAGGTCCTTTTCTGTCATCAAATTTCTATGTTTCTATAGTGGAACCCCACTTCCTCCAATCCCCATCCCAGTAAAAGGTCAATCAGGTCTTGGAGTCTAGTGGCACTGCCCGCACACACACTCTGCTATCCTTCCCAGGAAAAGATCAAGCAGACTCTGGTGTCTAGTATACCCCCCAGCGTCCAATCACCCACTGCTGTGTCTGTCAAGCTGTCCCTGTCATCTAGCTGCCCCCCGCACCACTGGCACCAAGCAAGCCAACCTGCCAGACCCCTTAGTGCTGTCACCCATGCAGGGGATTTGATACAGTAACCGTCACAGCCCTACTCTTACCTCTTCTTACTACCACAGCTGGTTGCCGTATAAACTGAGAAGGATCGCACATCCTGTGTACTGTAAAGGGATTACACGTACTGTCTACAGTAGACAGTCTATGCACTCCCTTTATAGTACACAGGATGTGCGCGCCCTGTCAGTCTCTATGGTGGCCAGCCATGATGGTTTGCCACTCACTGTATCAGATCCTTGGCACCGGCAACAACAGTAAGGAGGGGTAATAGGGTGATTTGCTCTATGCTAGCAATGCAGGGGGCTGCTACACAGTATGGACAATTAGCATCACATGGTGGCAGTTGATTGGAGGGTGAGGGGTGTGGCTAGTCAACAGTGACTGCTTCATGTTTTACTGGGACATGGATTTGGGTGGGATGCCACTCGACACCAGGGGCCTGATTTCAAGTTGCATGGCGCAACTCATGGGTGTATGTGAGCTGTGCCATGCAGCACTGCACTGGGAACCCTGCACCCTATTCCAAGACAGGCACAGTTCCTGACACCTACAACCCATAACTTGCAGCAGTCACAGGCTTGCTCCACAGGAATGGCGCAACTGACCTGGGTGCCACAAGTTTTGACCCATATTTAACTGCCTTCCCCGAAGCCCCCACTCCGAAACACTCTCGCAATCCCCTGGGGGACTTGGGGAGGGGCTGGCTAGGTGGCAAAGATGCATGGGGGTCACGTCACAAAATGGACCCAGAGGATCCCTGAAAATTGGGGGTGGGGGCAGCACTGTGTTGGGGGAGTGCGTGGGGCACGGCAATGTGTCCTCTGTGGCACTGAGGGGGGGGCATCCATCGTTATGCCAGGATGGATGCCCCTTAGACCACTTCTATGCTGGTCTAACCCACAGTGCATTGCGGGTCTTGTAATCATGTACTTGGGTTATGGCAGCCACCCTTTTGAAAAAGGGCGCAGGTGCTGCCATAACCCACCCTTGTGCCATACCGCAGTGGGTTGTGGGTGTAGTGGGTGGTGTAGCCCACCTTTGGTGAAACCTGCATGTGGCATGGTGCAAGCTGCATCTTGGAATTGGGAATTGCATATCGCATAGTGCAAGGTGTGACTTATGCCATAGGGTTTCGAGTAAATTGCCTTGCACCAGGTGTAAGATATCCTGGAATCATGCCCCAAGGTATAACTAATATATCACAGGGACAGGGATCAAAGGGCAGGGGTGGTGACACTAGACACCAGAGAATAACGATATTTGTGTGGGAATGGGGATCAGAAGGTAAGGATAACACTAGGCAATAGCGACTGCTTGAACTTTTACTGAAATGGTAATCAGTGGGTGGGGGGGCCACTAGACATCAAGCTATAATTAATATATTATATGGACAGGGATTGAAGGGGAAGGGTTGTCACTAGGTACTAGGGAATAGTGATACTTTTACAGGGATGGGAATCGGAGGTAATAGGATGCCACTGGATACCAGGGAAAAGCAAGAGATTTATGGGAACAGGGGATCAGGATACGGGGGCTTGTCACAAGAGGGACACAATCTCGTTGCCCTTTCCAATGCAAACGAGCCCATAACGAGCAGGCATACGGCACCTTTGTGCCTTGCATGCCCAATGGGCTCATTTACATGTTTCTGACTGATTGTTGTGCCGGGGGCTTCCGGTGTTAACAGGTCTGGAAGCACAGCAGTTCTATGCTCTTCAGACTGGGCTGCATACAGCCACAGTCCATGTCAGATCAGTGCAACTTGACTTTGCACTGCCCTGGCATGGCCCTGTATTCAGTCAGATAATGCAACTGAATATAGCATCCTCAGAGTCTTGGACGAGGACAAGCTGAGCACAAACCTTTACACTCTCCTTTTTCCTGTTACTCAATATCTGGCCCCTGATGTTTGCTGTAGTAGATATTGATGATGGTGTGGTTAGTGTAATGAGACATGGAGGTGAAGCAGTGTCAGTGGCTCAGTAGGTAGCAGGCCGGGAGATCAGAAGGCTGTGGGTTCAGTTCCCACATCTGGCACTTGGGTTAATATCCCAGTACTGACACTGTAGTGCAGCATGAGAGGGGTGCTGCACTTCTGAGGTGCCGTCTTTCGGATGAGATGTTAAACCAAGGTTCCATCTGCCTGGATTGATGGTAGTTCAGGTGGATGTTAAAGATCCCATGGCACTTATCGAAAAGAGTAGGGGAATTTCCCCGGTGTCCTGGCCAAATTTCCCTCATTCACTAAAAATACCACCAACAGCTTAATCTGGTTCAAATGTCGGTTGGCATTCATCTGTATTCCCCCTCCCCTGGGTCGTGCCTGAAAATAGGCAGGGTTTGTCTAGGCAGGATTTGTCTAGTGCACTTACCTGGTCAACAAAAGCTAAAATTAAAAAAAAAATAAATAAAGTACTGTAATTTGCAATTTTTTGCTAACATCCAAAATAACATTACACCATGGCAGACTATTGGAATCTGGCAGGTTATAGTCTGACAATCATAATATATACGAATGTTCAAATTTTATGGTGCTACATAGAGCATGTGTCATTAATATTTATTTATGTATTTTTTTGAAATGTTTCACCAGGAAGGCACACTGAGCGACAAGTCGCTTGTCTCCCGGTGCGACCTGGGGGGGCAGGGGTACAATAGGAATGAGACATAAAACATTCAAGTTACAAGATCAATATTAACATACAGTTGTAAGGCAGGTATTACGAACACTGTTACGCATAATATTTTTTTTTATTTTGTTGTTTAACCAGGTATAGCACACTAAGCTGAAAGCTTTTTTACAGGAGTGACCTGGGAGCACAAGGAGGTTAAGTGACTTGCTTAGGGTCACACAGTATGCAAGTGAAAGCTGTAGGATTCAAACCCAGGTCTTGTCTGCTAGATGTCACCAGATTTGCAGCTCAGAGCCTTAGACCACTGCGCTATACTGCCTCTAGTATGTAGAATATGTAGAAAGAGTGGACAATACTAAGTGCCGGATTACTACTGTAAGTAAACAAGTGCTTATATGAAAGAAAAGTGGGGGAGGGGGAGAGTCATGTCCCTGGAGATCCCCTCAGGATGCAAGAAACCCTACAAGGAGACTGGGGGGACCAGAGAAAAGGGGATAAGGCAGTGTGCCAGAGAGACCCCTTTAGAATGGTGGGAGAAGGGAGAAGATGAGAGATACAAGCCCCTTGAGAGGGCAGGAGAAGAACCTTTGGAGAGCATTTGGGTCCTTTACATTCTGAAAGAAATCAAGGGAGGCCAGTAAGGGGGAGCAATTTGGAAGAAGAGGATGAGAGCTGGAAATTTGGCGGTGGGTGTGCACAAGGTAAAATGAAGGTGCCGGTAGAGGGGTAGGATTTGTCCAGAGCTTAGAGGAGGGAATTAGGGAGGGACATGGCAGGAGCAGATAGGTGCAAGGTAATTATTGAGGGCAAAGTTGATGGACTAGGCAGAGGATGAGTGATGGATTTGATTACATGACAACTTAGTTGTTTTCACAAGCTGATATGTCCCGACATCACCCCCATGAATGATTATTTCTTATGTGCCACCACTCATACTCCCAAATGAAAGGGATCAGCATCGTTGTCCCATCCAGATTCAGTACCCTTGTATATAATGTGTAATTACACATATAGGATGGCAGAGTGTAAATTCTGCTTCAATACAAACCCTTCTAGGTTTCATAGCGTCATGTTACCTGACACCTTTGCAATAGAACTGATACATACTCAAGACCCAGTATCAGAGCACCATGCTACTGACCACCTAGGAGTATTACACCCTAGACAACAAACCTAACATAAGGGACTTTTTCTCATCCCACAGGCGTAACAGGTGCTATTGAATACACCTGCGTTACATGGTATAAATGGCATATAGCCATAAGATAAAGGTTCCAAGTGCATATAATATCGCACTTTCACTTCATGAGATGGGCCGAAACTAGGCCAAATGTTAACTCATAAGCAGGAAAGCAATATTTTTATGTTTGCTTGCGCGCATATGCAAGAAACATTATGTGGCAGCTTAGGAGAGAAGCAGGTTGTGGAGGTGCAGCAGTGTGGCAGCCAAAGGAGGCATTGCACTTGGGGGCTTGGCACTGGTGCACCAATGGAGGCACAGTGTGCTGATGACACTGCTTTCAAAAGTTCCACCACCTTGTAACGTTTTCACTGCAGCAATCAGGGGCTGCCTCCTCATTGTAGGGTCAGCCATTCCCATCATTGCTTGGGCTGAAACATTGTCGATTGTAATATTGTTTCAGAAATGGCGTGGCATGTCACTGTGTTCACAAACAATACACCAGCACCCATTGTCAAGGTGCTCAAGCCCTTGGGTAGTATGCGCCCGCAACAGTCTTTGTTTGCCAATGGGGACCGCAATCCCGGCCGGCTTTGGTCCCTGTCCCAGTTTGTTGCCAACGGGGACCCCACTCCTGGTCATCTTCAATCCTGTCCTTCACAGTTCCGTTTGCCGATGGGGAGCCCACTAACCATTGGCATAATGTCCCCCAAAAAACTTTGTTTTCAGCCAAGGGGTGTAGTCATATCACCCCCCATATGTGCTGATGGGGTGCCCAACCCCAGTCGGCTAATGCCCCCCAAAAAACAGTTGGGTGGCATGCTGAGAACCCACCCCAGCATGCCAATGCCCTGTTGAAGAAAAAAAAACTGTCCCAAGCTTTTTTATTTTTTAACCCCTGTAAAGCAGAAAACGGTCCCTTGTCAAGGCCGGTGGCCCCTCCCCAATCCGCGCCCACCCTCTACACACCCTGCCTCCCCACATCCCCCCTTACCCCATGCTTACCTATGGAGCCCAACGCGACGATCTTCGGTGGACCGGGAACACGTCTGCACTCTTGAAAGCTGACCACGAACTGAAGAAATGCCGGTAAGCTGTATACTGGCATAAATAGGGTTTTTTCAACTTTGGTGCATATCTCAGGCATTTTTGGGAATTTTGGCACAAAATTATCAACATGGGGTTATTGGCACCCCTCCTCAGGAATTCAGCCACTGTCATGGTGTTATTCAGTCCCGAAAGGTGATTTCTCAGTCACTCCACAGAATCACCTTTTGGGACCGATTAATGAAGTGACAGTGCTAGTGTTCATGAGGTGGGCTCTCAAAAAGTCTATTTTGCAAATTCAGTGGGAAAAATCCAAGAAATAACTGTTTTACGAGTGTGCATTGCACTGTTGCTACTTACACTCATAACTTCTTGAATTTGCAATATTTTGACTCCAGATTTTCAACATTGTCATTTTCTGCACTTCCTTACGAACAGTACAGCTGTCATTTTTCACATACTGGCCGAAATATGTTTTTGCACTTCTGGCGCAGAATAGTGCGGTCGCCGTGGGAACTCAGTGTTCAGGACACATTACGAAAATCACAGTGACACTGTTCATTAGCCGAGGTCCTAAAATGCCTATATTGAAAATTTGGTGACAAAAGTCCATAAAATGACTGTGTTACTAGCGTGCATTGTGCAGTTTCCATGCACGCTCAGAACTTTGCACATTTGCAATATTTTCACTCCAGATTTTCAACATTGCCATTTTCCGGCCCTCCTTATGAACAGTACAGCTGTCATTTTTCACATCCTGGCTGAAATGTGTTTTCGCACTTCCAGTGCAGAATAGCGTGGTCACTGTGGGAAATCAGTGTTCGGGGCACATTATGAAAATCACAGTGACACTGTTCATTAGCAGAGGTCCTAAAATGCCTATGTTGAAAATTTGGTGATGAAAGTCCATAAAATGACTGGTTAACACGCATGTGTTGCATAGTTTCCACGTATGCTCAGAAGTGCAAGCATTTTTAATATTCCCACTACAGATTTTCAACATTGCCATCTCTTCACACCTCCCTATGGTTGATATAGCTGTCATTCTGCACATCCTGCCCGATCTGTGTTTTTGTGCATGTGGTACAGATTGGCACTGTTGCTGTTGGAAGTCAATGTTTGGGACACTTCGACAAAATCACACTGCCACTCTTCATGAGAAGAGGTCCCAAATGTTTTCATGAGGTAGGGTCACAAAAAGGCCATGTTGAAAATTTGAAGTGTAAATACCAACAAACGCCCAAGGCGTTCGGGTTCCTAACCATAATGTCCTACCCTGTACAGACTGATGGGCATCGGGGTGTGCCTTTGGATTGCCGAATGTACTGCTCATGCTATCCCACCCCAACCCCCCAGCCACTGACAGGCATCAAGGTGTACCTTGGACTCTTTGGCCCCAGACTTCACCCCATTCTCCCATGCTGCACCCATTTCAGCGTATGTCCTTATGGAATGGGGTGACTGTAAAGCCAAACACCCTAAGGCACATCTCAACACGTGTCAGTGTCTGCAGAATAGGGTGAGGTGACATGACATAACCGTCATGGGCGATGACCCAAACACTTACCCCAATGCCTGTCCATCTCTAAAGGATGGAGGTGGGGTTGGCGTGAAGTTCAATACTTCACTGCCATTCCTATTATGCATCTGTCTAACTCCTGCATTTCCAATGCTAATACCAGCAAGCAAACATTCTCATTGACAAATGCTTGTTTCTGTCCCTACTGTCACAATGTCTTCGAGACTTGGAAACAGGTTGTATTCACAGTTGAATAAATGATATATTCTTATTATTGGACCTCGACTTGCACCTCCGAGTGCATGGCCAATGCTATCACTTGTCTGTGTCACACCACACTATATCTAAAGGTGTTGCTAATAGCCATACCATTTTCCTTTTTCCTTTTAACAACATCTATATGTGTGTTTTAAAGCTAAGTTTTTAACAACGTTTTACAAGTTTTTAGGTTTCTACAGAGAGTTACTGGTTAGACCTTCAAGCAACGCATGCAACTTTTCTTCATGGCTGATTCCTCAAACTTGGCTAGCACCTCACATGAACTGATTGTTGTTATATGGACTGTGCTCTTGGTTGCACTTTCATAAATTATGTTCTTTATGAACTGTCAATATTTGTGCAAAATGTGCTCTTTTTACAAGAAGCTAAGCCTATGTGGGTGTGTCTATTACACTGAAACATTCAATGGACAATCTCATGCAATTCTTGCCAACAGCTTTGCCAATCCAGCCAATGAGCAGCCAGCTACATGAATATTACCTCTCTTACCATGCTGATTCATTTTCGCACAGCCCCATGTAAAACATAGAAACATAGACTTTGACAGCAGATAAAGACCGCTTGGCCCACCTAGTCTGCCCATTTCCCTACATAGAGGATAAGCTGCAGATCCTATTTAACCAAAAGCCTATTTCTTCCTACCCCCCACAAAAATTGCCTTATGTCTGTCCCATGCATTCTTGAATTCCCCAACAGTTTTAGACCCCAAGACCTCCTCAGGAAAACTGCTCCATGCATCCACCACCCTCTCTGTAAAAAAATACTTCCTCACATTGCCTCTGAGCTGTCCCCCCTCTATCTTCAAATTGTGTCCTCTTGTTCTTGCACATCTTTTTCTGAAAGATGCTACCCTCTTGGACTTTGTTGATTCCACTGAAGTACCTAAACGTTTCTATCATGTCCCCCCTCTCCCTCCTTTCCTCAAGGGTATACATATTAAGATCCTTTAGTCTCTCCTCATATGGCTTCTCTTGCAGACCCTGCACCATTTTAGCTGCCATCCTCTGAACTGCCTCCATCCTTTCTATGTCCTTGTGAAGATGGGGTCTCCAGAACTGGACACAATACTCCAGATGTGGTCTCACCAACTGTCTGTACAGGGGGATAACAACTTCCTGTTTTCTGCTGGTGATGCCTCTCCCTATGCATCCCAGTATCTCCCCAGCCCTCCCTACCTCCTTCTCACATTGCTTGCCAACCTTAAGGTCATCTGATATGATTACCCCCAGGTCCCTTTCCATTTTTGTTGTTGTTACTACCTCCCCCCCATTGTGTAATCTTCTCCTGGGTTTTTGTTTCCCAGGTGCATTATGTTGCACTTCTTTGAATTGAATCCAAGCTGCCATACTTCTGACCATTCCTCCAACCTTGCCAAGTCCCTTCTCATCCTTTCCATGCCTCCTTGTGTATCAACCCTGTTGCAGATCTTTGTGTCATCTGCAAAGAAGCCTACTTTTCCTTCCAGTCCCTCTGCAATCTCACTTATAAAGATATTAAAAAGGACTGGACCCAGTACTGAACCCTGAGGTACCCCACTAGTAAACCCCTCTTTCTTCAGAGTGGACTCCATTTATAATTACTTTTTGTGTCCTGTTGTCCAGGCAATGTTTTACCTAGGCTACCACCCTGGGACCCACTCCCAGGCTGGTTAATTTGACAATTAATCTTTTGTGTGAGACTGTGTCAAATGCCTTGCTAAAGTCTAGGTAGGCCATGTCCATAGCCCCTCCCTGGTCTAGTGCTTTAGTCACCCAGTCAAAGAAATCAATGAGATTCATCTGACATGAGCTTCCCGCTGTGAATCCATGCTGCCTTGGGTCCTGTGCCCCACTGGCCTCTAGGTACTCAACAATTCTTTCCTTCAGAAGTGATTCCATCACTTTCTCTACCACAGAGGTCAAACTGAAAGGTCTGTAGTTTCCTGCCTCTGTCTTGGTCCCACTTTAGTGAAGGGGAATCACATCTGCCTTCCTCCAGTCCTCAGGTACCACACCATCCTCCCATGATTTGTTAAAAAGGGTAGTCAGTGGTGTCACTAGTTCTCCTCTTAATTCTTTTAGAATTCTGGGGTGAATTCCATCTGGCCCCATTGCTTTGTCCACCTTCAGTTTTAGGAGTTCTTTCAGAACCCTTTCTTCTGTGAAAAGACTGAGATCGACCCCCCTTTCCAGAGTGCTTCTGTTAATAACTGACCCACATGTAACCGTAACCTTATACACCTACAAGTATGAGTGCCTCACCACGGTCTCATAATGTTTTACCTATATGATATGTTTCTGCCATGTATACTGTTTCTTTTTCCACATATATTCTGCAATTCTCATAATCACTCATATTCTGTAGTTTTCCACTATTGTGACACATTGTGTGCTTTTGTGCTTGTGTTGCAAGTATTTTCAGACTCACTGTCTGGAAATAAGAACTTATATCAGCTTGCTGACTATGAATTTCCTTTGTTCAGGGATTCAGAGATTCTTCCTTACTTTACAACTTCCTTATTTTCTATGTAATTTCCCAAGGCAGCCGCCTTATTTACATGCCTTATCCAATGCTGTATGTTTATCATATCTGTAACTGCCCTCTTATCAATCATATATAGTAATAAATAATAATAATAATCTTCATTTCTATAGCATTCTTTACTACGTACCAGAGCGCTGCACAATAAACAGAGTATGAAATACTAAAATACCTTTATGGTAAATAAATACAACTCAATAATAAAATCCAAATAAAAAACAGCACAAAAAGCAAGTTCAAATAAGTAAGTTTTCAAGGCAGTGTTGAAGCTCTCCACTGTCAGGCAATAACGTATCTGCCGAGGCAGAAAATTCCACAGGGTAGGGGCTGCAAATGAAAATGCCTGTGATCTAGATGTTTTTAATCGTACCCTGGGGATCTCCAGCAATCCCTAGTCAGTCAAGCGAAGTGGTCAGATGGGGCAGTAAGGTTTTAGGAGATCTTGCAGGTAGCTCAGTCCCTGTCCATGCAGGGCTTTGTAGGTCAGCAAACCCAGCTTAAAGGTTATCCACAACTGAACTGACAGCCAGTGCAGTTGATGCAGCATAGGCTTAATATGACTGAATCAAGATGATCCAGACAACAGCCTGGCTGGAGCATTTTGCACCAGCTGTGAGCAGTGGATATTAACTGCAAGAAGCCCTAGGTAAAGGGAGTTATAGTAGTCCAGGCGTGAAGTCACAAAAGCATGGATCAAGGTTGGAAAGTTGCCAGATGGAACTAGGTGTTTAATCTGGGCGATATTCCTCAGATGGTAAAAACAGGACTTAACTATGGCTGACACCTGAGAGTGAAGTGACAGATCATCGTCAAGTATTATCCCCGATTTTGCTCTCATTCAGAGGTCGGTAACTGGGACCCCCCCAAGCCAAAGCCCTGAGGGACAACCCATCCCAAACCCCTCTATCCAGTGACCAGGATCCACCATCAACATCTCAGTCTCATTGGAATTCAATTTTAACCAGCTGGTAATCATCCAATCCTGGATTTCTTTCAGGCAGTTGTTAAACACCAAGGCCCAGATATTCAAACTGCGCCATTTTGTGGTGCAAGCCCCTGCGCTTCTCAAAATAGTTGCACAGGGGTGTGGCCAGGGTGATATTCAATGGAGTTGCGCTATGGCACAAACTTCTTTGAATGTCGCCCCCTGGCCACACCCACTGTGCATGGCACAGTGGAACTGCACCAGCGCAAGTGGTCAGAGTGGAGCATTGAGATGCGGTGGCGCAAGTTCCATTGCGCCATGCACAGCACCTGTGATATTCAAAGGGTGACATGCAAATGGGGCCATAATTTATGCAAGGCACATGGGGGCCATTTGCATCTAATTATGGCCCCATTTGCATGCCATTAGCATGCAGGTGCTCGATCCCGGCAGACTTGCGCCTGGCGCCTGCATTCATTCATTCACATATCTGGACTGCCTTTAGATGATGGCTGCACGCCCATTGGCTCATGCTCTGAACTCATTGTGTGCAGCCCTACCGAGCTGTTAGTCGGTGGGCAGCAGGGCGCAGGCGGGTGGAGTGCTGGCACCCGTGAGGCTGATGGGGAGCGGGCAGGGGCCCGTGGGCAGGTGGGGTGGGGGGCCACTAGATCACCAGGGATTTCAGACGTGGGGGAGGCAGATGCCGCCTGCGATCGGGCTACTCGTGGTCCACTGGACTACCAGGGATATTGAACTTTGGGGGGGAGGTCTGATGCCCGCGATCGGGCTACTCGGGAAGTGGGGAAGTGATGACCATTATGCTCACGATCGGGCTGCAGGGGGGGACACTTCAGCCCACGATCAGTGCATGGGGGGGTGCCATCAGGTGCGGTGGGAACAAGTCCAGGACCACCCACAGGTGGCAGCTGCTGTGTTGCGCCCTGCAATGTGGCAGCTCACCTGTGGGTGGCCCTCAACTTGTTCCTCTTTTTTTTAGCGTAACTTTGTGCAGGCGCAGGTAGGGGTTGCGCCTGCATAATTCTGCATGGCCTGGGCAGAATATCGGGCTGTGCAGTTTATGCATGGGCACGACCCCCCACCTGTGCCTGCATACATTACTGATGCGTCCCAGCGAATCAGTATTTGTGCAGGCTCACTTTTCCCTTTTAAGTATCACACCAGGGCGCATCAGTGGGTTGTGCATGGCACAACACTGTTGCGCCATGTGCAACCCTTTTGAATATCTGGGCCCATGAGTGCACTATCCTGGTCAGGTGCAAAGAGCAGGTAGAGCTGTGTATCATCTGTGTAGCAGTGAAGCCTCAGCCCATACTACCTCACAATGTCTCCTAATGGCAGCATATACACCGCAAACAACATGGGGGACAGCATGGAACCCTGCAGTACCTCACATGACAGAGGGAATGACTCAGAGGAATAAATCCCCGAGACGACTTTCTGTGATCCTGCAGTGAGGAAAGAATGGAGCCATCTGAGGACTGTACAAGACAGGCCACAGATGACATGCAGGTATTCCAGCAACACCCCATGGTCCACAGTGTCAAAAGCTGTAGAGAGATCTAGAAATACCAAGATGTTTTTTTATTTATTTATTTAATTATTCAGAAACAACCTTTGAGCAGAAGCTCTTTTACAAAGGTTCCACATCAGAGAATACAAACAAATAGTTGAAAATACATAATATACAGCACATGATAATAAACAAACCTACAGTTTACTGAGGTACAACAATAACAATTTACAAAGATGGTGCGGGATTTCTGATCTCTTGCAATCAGGAGATCATTAAGCACCCGAACCTGAGAGGTCAGTGTGCTAAGCATTTTTTGGAAACTGGATTGGAGAGGTTCATAGATGTCATGGATATTAAGATGGTTCTCCAACAGTAGAGTCATGACCTTCTCAATGACCTTCCCCACAAAGGGAAGATTTGGGATCGGTTGGTTGTTGGTGGAGCTGTCTGGGTCAAGCGAGGAATTCTTGAGAAGGGGATTCACCACTGCTTCCATCAGGGAACAAGGAAACTCACCTTACTCCAGTGAACACCAGACTATCTCCACAAGTAAAAGGCTGATGACATCAATACAGTCTAACAAAATGCGAGTAGGGCCTGTATCCAAACTACAACAGGTTGAGTGCATATCCCTGAGAATCCGCATGGCATACTTTATCTCCAGCTGTTCAAACTCTAACCAACAAAAATGAGGTGAAGCAACAGCATGCTGACCACAGCCCCCCCCATAGAGTGAGCTGAACAGATCGCAGACCTGATGTCGGCAACCTTATCAGCAAAGAATTGAGCAAACTCCTCACACTTTTCATGAGAAAACGCTCTCTGAGCTTGCAGACAGGCTGGACTACACAGTCTCTCCACAGTTCAGAAGAGCCTAGCTGGTTGATTCTGAGCTGCAGCAATCTCCCTGGACAGGAATTCTGCCTTCTTATGGGAGATTGCCAACCAATAGTCCCTGAAATATTCCATCAGTCTAAGTCTGTCAGCATCCAGACCAGTTCTCTGCCACCTACGTTCTAACCTTCCCCCTTCTTGTCTCAGCTCCCTCAAGGTCCCATCAAACCAGGGGGACCAAGGGTGGAAGGTGAGAGGGAAAACTCAGACAGGAGTCAAGGCATCCACAGCCCCCACCAAAGCCCTATTATAGGTTTGCAGAAGGTTCTCTGGACTCTCGCTTGTACCCGGTAGTCCCAATAGGTTCAATTCAACCAGAAGACCATCTGAGATCACAACCTGCAAAGGGTGGTATTGAACCATCTCCACAGGGGCAGGCCTATAAGGGGGAGCAAAAAAATTGATCCTTATGGTGTGGTGGTCAGACCATCCAACCGGTTCCACCACCAGGTTGGAGGTTTCCATCCCCAGAAGAAAAATCAGGTCCAACGAGTGACCTACATAGAAACATAGAAGTTGATGGCAGATAAGGACCGCAAGGCCCATCCAGTCTGCCCATTTCTCTTTCTGCCTTATGAATGTGCCATCAGCCTTTGCTCTGTCAATGGTCTATTTATTCATTCTCATCTGTATTGCTCCCTTATGCCTATCCCATTCCTGTTTGAAGCCCTGTACTGTAATCATATCCACCACTTCCTGAGATAGGCTGTTCCATGCATCTACCACCCTTTATGTGAAAAAGAACTTCCTCATATTACCCCTTAGTCGGGCTCCCTTTAATCTCATTCTGTGTCCTTTTGTCCTGCTATTTTTCTTATATTGAAACATGTTAGACTCTTTCACCTTGTTAATGCCCATAAGGTGTTTGAATGTTTTGATCACATCACCTCTCTCCCTCCTTTGCTCTTGGGTATACATATTGATCTCCATTAATCTATCCTCATATATTTTCTAGTGCAGTCTCAGCACCATTTTGGTTGCCCTTCTCTGGACTGCCTCAATTTGGTTAATGTCCTTGTGAAGGTGTGGCCTCCAGTACTGCACACAGTACTCCAGGTGGGGCCTAACCTGTGTCTTGTAGAGAGGGATTATTACCTCCCTCTTCCGACTTGTGATACCCCTACTAATATATCCCAACATCCCTCTGACCTTACCTACTGCTTTAGTGGTCTGCTTAGATGATTTTAGGTCATCGGTGCTGATGACGCCCAAGTCTTTCTTCCCTTGTGACTGCCAGCAACTCCCCTCCCAGCCTATTGATGGCTTCTGGGTTTCTCTTCCCTATGTGCATGATCTTGCACTTCTTTGCATTAAACTCGAGTTGCCACTTTTCTGACTATTTTGTTAGTTTATCCAGATCTCATCTCATTCTGTCCACCCCATCTGGATCATCTACTCTGTTGAAGATATTGGTGTCTTCTGCAAACAGACAAACCTTACCCTCCAGTTCATCTGCAATGTCAGTGATGAAGATCCTGAAGAGGACTGGCCCCAGGACTGATCCCTGAGGTACCCCACTTGTGACTTGTATCTCTTCTGACTGTATACCATTTACCACCACTCTCTGTTTTCTGCCCATCAACCAGTTTGCCACCTAGTTGACCAACTTCTGACCACCACAAGCCTACCCAGCTTATTCATAAATCTTCTATGTGGAACAGTATCGAAAGCTTTGCTGAAGTCAAGGTAGGCGACATCAGCTGCTCCCCCTTGGTCCACCACTCTGGTTACCCAGTCAAAGAAACCTATGAGATTAGTTTGACAGGACCTTCCTTTTGTAAACCCATACTGTCTTGGATCCTGAGCTCCTACAGATTCCAGGTGTTGCACTATCCTTTCCTTAAGGAGTGCCTCCATAATCTTGCCCACCACTGAGGTAAGACTGACTGGTCTGTAGTTCCCTGCCTCCTCTCTGCTATCACTCTTGCAGGAGCAGGATCTCATGATCCCTTCTCCAGTCTTCTGGGAGCTCTCCTGTGCTCAGAGACTCACTGAACAGTTCTGATAATGGCTGTGCTAGTTCCATCCTTAGCTCCTTTAGTACCCTGTGATGTATGCCATCAGATCACATTGCCTTGTCCACCCTGAGCTTATTGAGCTCTTGTAGGACCCTTTCTTTTGTGAAGGGACTAGTGCACACCTCCTTCCCCCCACCATGTCCATGGTGCTGAGCTGTGGTCCCTGCCATACCTTCTCTTCAGTAAATACTGAGCAGAAGTATCTATTTAGGATAGATGCTTTTATATGGTCCTCCTCCTCCTCATATGCCTCCTTATCCCCTTTGACCTTAGCAATACCCCCTCTGGACTTTCTCCTTTCACTAATGTATCTATAGAAAGTCTTGTCACCTCCTTTTACTGTTTGTGCTAGTGTTTCCTCAGTTTTGGCCTTTGCCTGCTTTACTGCCCTCCTTGCTTTCCTTAGGGAAGTTTGGTATGCCTCCCTATGTTCATCCCACTACGTTCCCTTATATTTCCTGAAGGCCAGCCTTTTGACTCTGACCTTTTCTGCTACTGTTTTTGAGAACCAGAGTAGTTTCCTTCTTCTTCTTTTGCACTTCCTTTTCTCTCTAACACAATGGAATGTTGCTTCAAGTATTGCATCTTTAATGCTTGTCCACTTTGCCTGTACCCCCTCACATGTATTTCTTTTTGCCAGGGCTAGCTTAACTCAGTTGGCCATCTTATCAAAGTCAACTGCTCTGAAGTCCCATATTTTTGCCTTGGAATGGGATGATTTAGTTCTAGTGGCCAAATTGATTCATACCATGTTATGGTCACTGGCCCAAGGTGACCTTCTACCTGGAGATCTGTGATCCTTTCCCTGTTAGTCAGTACTAGATCTAGGATAGCCCTGTCTCTTGCTGGTTGTTGTACCAGTTGTTTGAGGCCATCCCCCTGTAGGGAATCCACCATGGGCCTAGTTCTTGCAGATGTTCCTGCTGGTATTGTCCTACCTGTATCTGGCATGTTGACATCTCCCTTTATCAGAACCTCCCCTTTAGCTGTCGTGTTTTGTATATCTTCTAACAGTAATGTGTCTATGTTCTCCCCCTGGTCTGGAGGCCTGTACACAACCCCAGTTTATATGGCAGTCCCATTTCCTGTTTCATGGGTGACCCACAGTACTACTGGCTCGCTATGTGCACTCTGAATTTCTGTAGCTTTGATATTTTCATTGACATAAAGGGCCAATCCATCCCCCCTTTGCACCTTGGTCTCTTCTGAACAGTACATAGCCAGGTACTGAAGTCTCCGAAGTGCGGTTACTGGTAAACCATGTCTCACTAATGGCTACTATGTCCAGTTTAGCCATTGTCATTATTGTCTGCAGGTCTGGGATCTTGTTTCCCAGACTGCGAGTATTTGAGTACATGATTTTCCATTGGCCATATTTCAGTGTATTAGTTGTTGAGCGATGTCTGGCGTTTCCCCTGTGCATCGTATGGGGAGCCGGACCTTTTTCCTTACCTGGTGATGCAAATGAACTACAAACATGCTGACCTTTAACGTGAGTCACAGAGGTAACTGCTGTGTAAAGCCCAACAAAAGCATTAGTTGGAGGAAGTCTTGACCAAATGGTAAGAGTTTGTCATCAACCCAAGCATTGAAGTCACTCAGCACCATCAATCTTGGGGTCTCCAATACCATGTCAACAACAAAGTCCGCAACTTCCTGCAGGAACAGCTTCCCAGTTCCGGGCGGATGGTAGATGAAAATGATCCTGCATCCCACAATTGTGACCAGAGCACATTCAAAGAATCTGACTCCCTCAACTGGCACATCAACAAGGTTCAATTCCAATTTAAAACAGATTGCCAAACCCCCGCTCCTGCAATCCAATCTTGCACAGTGTATCACTGAGAAATTAGCTGGAATTTCTGCCACCAAAATGGGGCCAGCATTCTCATCCAGCCATGTCTTGGTGATGCAGGCCAGGTCAGTTGACCCCACAAGATCATCTATAATAGCTGTCTTGTTATAAATAGATCTGGCATTGCACAACACTGCAAGTTGGATGAGATACCAGGGCCAGCCGAGCCACCAGCCCACTTAATATGGAGCCCTAGGATATGGGCACCAGACAAGATGGACCTTGTACTGGGTTCAGTTTCACCCCAGGGCATCTCCTGGTCTTCGCTACCTCAATCCAGCCACCCCACTCTCTGCCCCTCTATCTTCTGCCCACTATCCCCAGCACCCTGCAGCAGCCATGAACCACTGCAGACAATGGAGGACAGTTAAAAGGGCAGAGGTCCCAGAGCTCAGAAAGGGAGTAGCACCTAACAGGGAGAGCACCCTGTCAACACATGCTAAAAAGAGCCTAAACCACAGCCCACTATTCTCAAAAACAACTATTATATACCCAATTATAAACCGATCCCCAAATCCCACCTTAAATAAAACTAAACCCACTAAATAAACAAAACCCAATAAATCCTTTTAATAAAATAATTGCAGAAGAAAGTGTGAGAATAAAAGCATTTAAAAAAGGATATGCAAGTGCTTAACTGAGGCTCTCACCCCCTGCCAGACCAGGTTTTGTAGTCACACTCCAACAAGTCAGATTTTAGGTCGACAACTAAAATAATAAATGTCATTTATTTATTTAGCTTTTGTTAACCAGGTAAGTACACTAGACAAGACATTTGCCTAGTTTCAGGTACGACCCAGGAGAGTACAAGGAAGTATGAGTTCAATACATAGGATAACATGATACACTTTAGGCAATTACATAGAGTCAGGGAAAAAGAAGCATAACATAGTCAGTAGGTACATACAGTTAAAAATGGTCTGAACATATATATTGAGTTACCAAGGCTGTGAACGTGTATTATATACAATTATTTACAGTTTAGGACCCCAAAAAGTGGGGACGTAGTCAGAGCAATGCCTAATAAATAGGGTGGATACATTATGTGCAGGGCCAAAACCCATGCAGGCAGGCTACACCTTAGGAAGTGAGGTTCAGTGTCGGGTATCAGGTGAAGATTATGGAGGTTTGAGACAACCACATGCTGAGGAGAGCTTCAAGTGATTCCACAGGGAGGTTCGGAGGCATGCATGGAAGGGGGAGGAACGGACCTGGACAGAAAGGGAGTTCCAAAATCTTGCGGCACATGAGGCAAAATCTCTGTCCCCCATTTGAGTGTGAGTGGCAGGAATCCTAAGAACAACAGGGTGCATGGATCTGAGGGAGTAAGAAGAGGAGGCAGCCGGCATAGGGGGGGTGTCATTACTAAGGACCTTGCCAGTGAAACAGCCCAGGACAAAATTTAAGTACTTGGGTGGGGAGAGCCAGTTAAGCTTGCTATACAGGTCACAGTGGTGGGTGAGATGAAGGGCAGCAAAAGCAAAATGGTGAATGTTGCAGGCAATGGTTCATCTAGAAAAGTGGGCTTTGGAGGTATGAGCAAACAGGTGGAGCCCATAGCAGAGAGAGGGGAGAAACATACCTCTAGCCAGTGCAAGGTGAGTGGCAGAAGTGAGATTGCTCTTTGCTTGATAGGCCAGACCCAGTTTGCATTCTGGATATGGTGTCACACTGAGGGTCAAGGTATTTGATGGAGTCAGTGATGAGGACAGGAGTACCATCAAGACCAGTGATACACAAAGAGGTAGGGGAAACCTTTATCTTGGCTAGGGACCCAAAGAGCATGGCCTAAGTTTTTTTAAGGTTGAGGACCAGCTTGTGGGACGTTATCCAGTATTGGATACTCCTAAAATCCTTGTTCAGCTGGTGGTTTATGACTCCAGTATCCTGAGAGTGGATGAGGATGACCAGGTCATCAGCATATAGAATAGACCTACAGCAGGAAGGGGTAGTGGGTAGATTGTTGACAAAGATGGAGCAGGACAGGGGCCCCTGGACTGAACCCTGGGGAACACCTGAGGACACAGAAGTGGTGTCCGAGAGCACCTTACTGTATTTGATAAGCTGCAGCCTGCACTGTGGGTAGTTGGAAACCGAATGAGCACAGGAGGAGACAAGCCAAAGGACCTGAGCTGAGACAGAGTAGAACATGGCCAATTAGGTCAAAGGCTTTGGATAGGTCTATGAAGATGGCACCAGAGAGTTTACCCTGGTCCATGGCAGCTCTGATCCCAGAAGAGACCGTGAGAAGGGCATGGGTGTACTGTGCACTTTATGAAAGCCATGTTGCACAGGAGACAGCAGCTCGTGAGACTGAATATACTCTGTGAGTTGCCCAGCCACAACTTTGTCTACAAGTTTACTGATAGTAGACAATATGGCTATCGGTCAGTAGTTGTAAAGAATAGGGACAACCCTAGCCACCTTCCATATGCCAGGGATGACCCCAGACGCTAGGGACAAGTTGAAGATATGGGCCACCTGGGAGGCAATATGATGGGCACCAATATTGAGGAAGCTTAGATTCCATGCCATCATGGCCAGCACTGGAGAAGGGGGAGAGACCAGAGAGCAATCTCTGTATCTCTTGTGGAATCACAGCCTTGAAGTAGAATAACAGACGAGAGATAGGGGTCAGTTGTGGAGCAGGGTCCTGGACATGACTATCACATTCAACCAAAACAAAATGATGTAAGAAACTACTATAGTTCTCAAAGGAGGTGACAGGGAAGATTAAGGAGAAAAAGAAAGGCATTCAGGAAGCACAAGGAATCACAGACGGAGCAGGACAGAGAATTGTATCAATTAAAGCAAAAGGAAGCAGGGAAGGCAGTCAGAACTGCAAAGACCCAAACCGAGGAAAAGATAGCCAACTCAGTTAAAAAGAGGGATAAAACCTTTTTTAGGTACATCAGGGAGCGATGGAAGACCAAGGGAGGGTTCGTGAGGCTTAATAAAGGGAAGGGGGTGGACAGAGGGTGACTGTCAAAAGGCAGAGATACTTAACAAATATTTTTGCTCAGTATTCACAAATGAAGAGGGGGGGGGAAGTACTGAAACCAAACAATAGATACACTTTATATATGGGGGTTGATACCAGCCCATTCACAGAAGAAAGGGTTCTGAAAGAACTCTTAAAACTGAAGGTAGGCAAAGCAATGGGGCCTGATGGGATTCATCTCAAAATTCTAAAAGAACTAAGTGTAGAACTAGTAGAACTTACACCACTGACTACCCTCTTTAACAAATCGTGGGATGATGGGTTGGTACCTGAGGACAGGAGGAGAGCAGATGTAATTCCACTTTACAAAAGTGGGAGCAGGGCAGAAGCTGGAAACTACAGACCTGTTAGTTTAACCTCAGTGATTGGGAAATTGATGGAATCACTTCTGAAGGAAAGAATTGTTGAGTACCTAGAGGCCAGAGGGGTACAGGACCCAAGACAGCATGGATTCACAGTGGGAAGTTCATGTCAGACAAATCTAATAGATTTCTTTGACTCGGTGACCAAAGTAATAGATCAACGAGGGTCTGTGGACATGGCCTACCTAGACTTTAGCAAGGCATTTGACACAGTCCCACACAAAAGATTAATATACAAGTTGGCCAGCCTGGAAGTGGGTCCCAAGATGGTAGCCTGGGTAAAGAACTGGCTAGAGAATAGGACACAGAGGGTAATAGTAAATGGAGTCCACTCTGAAGAAAGGGGGGTTACTAGTGGGGTACCGCACTGTTCAGTACCAGGACCAGTCCTCTTTAATGTCTTTATAAGTGACATTGCAGAGGGACTAGAAGGAAAAGTATGTCTCTTTGCAGACGACACAAAGACCTGCAACAGAATTGATACACAAGGTGGGGTGGAAAGGATGAGAAGGGACTTGACAAGGCTGAAGGGATGGCCAAATGTATGGCAGCTTAGATTCAATGCTAAGAAGTGCAAAGTAATGCACATAGGAAACAAAAACCAAGGGGAAGAGTACACAATGGGGATGAGATATTGACAACAACAAAAATGGAACGGGACCCGGGGGTAGTCATATCAGGGTAGTCATATCAGATGACCTAAAGGTAGGCAAGCAATGTGAGAGGGCAGTAAGGAGGTCTGGGGGGATACTGGGATGCATAGGGAGAGGCATCACCAGTGGAAAACAGGAAGTTGTCATCTCTCTGTACAGACAGCTCATGAGACCCCATCTGGAGTACTACATGCAGTTCTGGAGAGCCAGTCTCCACAAAGACATAGACAGGATGGAGGCAGTCCAGAGGTGGAGAGCAACTAAAATGGTGCAGGGTCTGCACCAGAAGACATCTGAAGAGAGAGACTTAAGGCGCTTAATATGTATAGCCTCGAGGAAAGGAGGAAAAGGGGAGACATGATAGAAACTTTCAAGTACCTCAAGGGAATCAACAAAGTCCAAGAGGGTAGCATCTTTCAGAAAAAGAGGTGTGCAAGAACAAGGGGGCACACTTTGAAGATTATGGAGGGACGGCTCAGAGGCAATGTGAGGAAGTATTTTTTCACGGAGAGGGTTGTGGATGCATGGAACAGCCTTCCTGAGGAGGTTGTGGAGTCAAAAACAGTGGTGGATTTCAAGAATGCATAAGACAGTCATAAGGCAATTTTAGGGGGGGTTAGGAAGATGTAGGCTGTTGGTTAACTAGAATCTGCAGATTTTCCATTAGATAGGGAAATAGGCAGACTGGGTGGGCCAAGCGGTCCTTATCTGCCATCAAATTCTATGTTTCTATACACTAGTGGAGAATAGAGAGGTGAAGGCAGACAGGTCTGAGAAATGTGAGTTAAATGCATTGGCTATGGTAAGTGGATTGTTGCAACTAGACCCATCAATGAGCATGTCAGCGGCCTCACAGTTGGGGGAACCACTTATTATGTTTTTTATGTTCCTCCAGAAACTCCTAGGGTCTTTAGTCAAATTCAACAATGCAGCTTTTTAGAATTCACTTTTGGCAGCCCTGATTGCTTTCTTACACTCATTCCAGAGCCTCCTATATTGCTGAAATATGGCCTGGTCCATCATGACCTTGAATTTGGCCCAGCAGTTATCCCTAGCCCTCATGAGGGTAAGGAGGCTCCCATGCAACCACTTGGTAGCAGACCCCCTTACCCTCTGTCTATTGAGAGGGGCATGTTTATCCTGCAGAACCCCAAAGGTGCTGAGAAAATGACTGACTGCAGAGGGTGAGTCCTGGGCATTCCACACCACAGACCAGTCAGTAAGCCGTAGATCATTATGGAAAGACTCCAGGTCAAACCTGGAGAAGTCCCTAACTTGGATGACTTTATGAGAAATTTTCAGGAAGGAGATCTTCCATACACAGTACACAGGGGAGTGGTCAGAGATGGAGTCAGGAAGGGTGCCTGAAGAGCTAATCCTCTCTGGTCTGTTGGACAGGACTCAGTCCAGGAGGGAGATCTTGCCACCAGTGGGGACCACCTAGTGGGTTCCTTAATGAGTTGGAACAATGAGACCAGCAAGCAGGGGCTCATACATCTTAGTATTACCACCAAGCCAGTTCAAGTTGAGATCACCCAGTATCATTAGCTCATTATTCCCAGTCATTGAGCCAACAGTATCAAGGAGGTAGGACAACCCCGATATACCCCCCACAGGGAGATTGTAAGTACAGACAATGTGCAGCTTTTTAGTGTTCCAGAATAATAGGACTGTGTGCAGCAGCTCACAGGATGACTGCAAAGGCTGTTGGCAGGACAGAGCCATAACACTGAGATGACTCCTGTAGTAGACCAGGATACCACCCACCCACACACACACACTTTTTCCCTGGGCAGTCCTGCCTGATGAGGTCAAAGCCAGGAAGTGTACTTGCCGAGTTATGGGTTGAAGGCTTCAGCCAGGTTTCCATTATACCAAGGATGTCAGGCTTATAGTGAGTGACCCAAGCAAGGAGTTCAGCCAGGTTGGGCAGGAGACTACAGATATTGAGGTGGGCTATTTTCAACCCATTACCTGATGACCGGCCCATGGGTGATGAGGAGGCTTGGTAGGGAGGACCAGAGTTGAGCTCAATATCTCTGGTGAGGGCTAGAGTCACCATTAAGAGCCCTAGGAGATGCCTTAGAGGGGGGAGAGCTCCATTAATTGTATGCACGCCAGTTCCTCAGAGAGAAAGAGACCATACTCAAGGAATGGTGGGAAACCGGCTCCCCTGTGATTGCTTTGCTTCGCTTGTTATGGTGTGAGTATTGTAATTAACTTCTTTTAGTATGTCTACTTGTTACTTTCTCTGTCCAGCATACTATACAAAGAACCTAAGGTGTGATCTTTTCACATATAACAGAGGGAATTCCAAATTTTTGGGAGGTGGTGAAAGTAACTGGATTGGCCAATTTGGGTGGTTATTTGGGGGACAACCAGGGTACAGAAGTTGGTTGATCTAAGGGGATGAGAGGGTGGGGGTGTTATAAAGGAGGAGGTGAGGTAGGAAGGGAGCTTACGCAACCAATGCTTGGCGGTGAATCTAGCACAGTGGGAGAGTCACCTATTTGTAAGAGAGGGAAGGATAGGGCATGATAAAGATCACAGTGATGTATGTGTGTGTGTGGGTGACAGGCAACCAGAGCAAAGTAGCAGAAGGAATTGCGTAGGGTATCCAGTCTGGCAAGGGAGGGCTTAGTGGCAGCACCATGGACTGTGTCACATTATTTGAAAATGGGCAGTATCATCTTCTGAACAAGTTCATGCCTCACCATAGGAGAGATGCAACTATGGTTCCTGAACAGGGCACCATGCTTGGGGTGCAGTCTTTTCTGGATGGCATCAATATGTCCCGAGAAGTTTAGGTGTTGGACCAACCAAACACCTAAGTACCTGAAGGAGGATGTGTCCTTAAGTAAAGTCCCATCCAGGGTGTGGAAAGTAGGGAGGGAAGCTTAGATAGTCTCTGCCTTGTTGCAAAGATCATGGAGACAGTCTTCTTGGAATTGAAGAAAAGTTGGCGGTTAGCAAACCAGAGCTGAACCTTGTTGAAGTCTTGCTGTAAGCTGATTGTAACCTCATCAGGACAGGAGCCTGATGCATACGGGCTGTATCAGTAACATACATATGTATAGAAGAGGATGGGGAGAAAATAAAAGGAAGGTCATTTAAGAAATGTAGAATAGGAGGTGCCCTAATACAGAGCCCTGGGGGACTCCAGTACTAATTGGGAGGGAAGGGAAGGGGAGGGGAAGCGGTGTCCAAGATCTTAACTGACTGGGTTCTTCCAACAAGGTAGGCCTTGAATTGGTTTGTGGCAGAGGGAAATAGGCCAGCTGCTGGAAGTGAGAGATGGTGTTGAAGACCTTCTCTAAGTTGACAAAAATGGTAGCTGTAACTTGGCCATTGTCCATACTGGTTAGGATGGAGTCTATGAGCCATAGGAGAGAGGTGGTAGTTGAGTGTTTTTTCCTGAAACCAGATTGAAAAGGGGTGAAAAAGGAGATGTCAAATAGAAAAGAGGTGAGTTGGGAGAGAACAGTGTGTTCTGGAAGCTTGATAAGGGTAGGGAAGAGAGAAATGGAGCAATAGTTACCAGGAGATGAGGGGTCACCCCCTTTGGGTAGAGGGAGGATAACAGGATGTTTCCAAGAAGAGGGGACCGAGGCAGTAGAGAAAGAGAGCTTATGGGTTATTGAGAGGGGGTAGGGAATGGCTGAAGCAGAAAGGGAGAGGAGCTTTGGTTCAAGGCTGTCAGGGAAGGCACCTTTAGAGAGCTTGATGTGAGGAGGGCACTTAGGACATTGTTTGGGGTTATAGTACCAAAAGAGAAGGGAACGTGGGAGGGTGATGAAGGTGGTGCACTGGTAGAGGGTGGGGAGGGGGATGGATAGGAGGGGAGGGATTTCAATAGCTCAGTGGCACAGGAGGTATGTTAGGAGATAAATTCTGCAGCTATAGCCGGGTGGGTTGGACACTAATGCACTCTTTACTTTAAGACAGGGAGGGTGGGTGAGATGAGGGAGTAAATATGGTGTGGACCACTTTCCAGAACTTTGAAGGGGAATTTATGTTGTTGATGAAGGCAGATTTGAAACATTCAGACTTGGCTAACCTTGTAACCCATTTGCAAGTGTTTCTGAGCATGTGATAGTTCGCGAGGTCACTCGGCTGCTGGGTAGCTTTATGACACTTCCAGGCTTGATCTCTAGCCCTGAGGCAGGTGAGAAGTTCAGGGGTTATCCATGGTAAATGGTTATCTCTGACTCTTATTTGTCTAAGTGGGGCAAAGGCAATCCAGTTTACAAGAAAGATTTCTTTGAAGTAGCAAGGGCCTTATCAACTGAGGGGAAGGAGGTTAGGGGGAAACCAGTCAGAAGTGGCATGGTTACTCAGGAGAGGTTCGAGGTCAAGAGACTTGAGAGAGGGTAGTTATATGGTTTTGTGTGGTGATTTTGTTCTGTGGACTTCCCTAACTATGAATATTGGATTATGGTCACTGATAGCATCGGGGCGGATGCCAGAGGTGATGACATGGTGGGGTGCGAGGCAATGGCCCAGTCAAGTAGGGAGTGTTGTTGTGCCTTGTGGTTTGGGTGGGTGGGTTCGAAGATCAGTTGGAAGAGGTTTAGGGCTCTGATTTCATTTTTAGTTTTCGTAGTTTTAGGTGACAACCAGTTTATATTGAAATCTCCTAGGATAAATAATCCCCCAGAGCAAGCAAGGGAAGTAATGGAGGTTAGGAGGTCTAGGGTGACCGAAGGATGGACATTTGGGTGGCAGTAAATGCTGGCTATGAAGATTGGGAGAGTGAAGGGGAGGGTCACATGGATAGCTAGGGCATCATGGGTCTCAGGATTGGAGGATGAATAGATGATGGAATATTGGATGGAGGCTAGGACATAAATAGCCACACCACCACCACCCCTGCCAGCTCGGTCTTGCCTTAGCAGTGAGTAGCTAGGAATGGAGACCAAGTGGTCATGGATAGTGCTCTTTAGCCAAGTTTCTGAGATGATTAGAATGTCTGATTTTAGAGTGCACACCATGGTCTGAATCTGGTCTATTTTTTGCAACAAACTGTGGATGTTTTGGTGTAGGATCTTTAAGAACTTTGGGAGGACTAAGAGAAGAGAACTGGGGTAGTTAGTAGAGGAGGAAGCACCAGAGGAGCAAGGGACAATAGGGCCTGATTGGGGTGGATATCCCTGGTGGAGAGCAAGAGGAGAGTGAGTAAGAGAAAGTGGAGCTTAAGGGATTTTGAAGTGGCTAGTGAGTAGGTTGGGAGTTTCAGGGAGAAGAGAGTGGATGAGTGAGGAAGAAGAAGGTGGAGAACTGCAGTGAAAGTGGACACTGTTATCAACGCCACATGAGGAATCACAGTAGAGTGATACCATATTTTAAATGGTGGGGAGGAGGTGATAGCATGGATGTGGGTTGAGGATTGGAGAAAGTAACTGATGGGGTTGGAATAGTTATTTGGACTAGATGAGTAGTGAGCAAGTGGAGGTGGTAAATAGAGGGATATGAGCAGAACAAGAGTGAGAGAGGAGAGTTGAAGATGCATTTTTCATAAAGGCAGAGAAATTAGTGAATAACTGATTTAGGAACAGGAAGAATTTGTAAGCAAGGAGAGCATAGGGAAGGGGTGGTCAGATGGAGGGAAGCTGTAGTTTAGGAAGGTATATATATGAACAACAGGCAAGGATCACTTTAGATAAAGATTGTGCCCCTCTAGTGGCAGTGCAGTATAACTTGATAATGGGGAAAAAAAACCTTGAGCTGTAATTTCTAGTTTAATCAGTCTGGCACTTCATAATTACTAAGAGCCAGCATGGGAGAGAGAGAAGTAAACAGAAAGAGATAGAAAAGGTAGAGTGAAAAACAAAATATTCTTTTCAGGTTAATCAAAACAAAATTATTCTAAATTGAGCTGTAATTACCTTGCATTATACAGTCAAGCACTTGCAATATACAGTGATTCAAATGGCAACAACACAGTTACAGCAAGGTACACACAATACAATTAGGCAGAGGGGTGAAACTGTTGTAATTTGAAAATTTTGCACCCAGAAGTTAAGACTCAGGCTGGGAGGCTTACAACAAAAGATCACTAGAGGAACAGGAAAAGATCCAATCAGGAGCCCGGTTCGCCACCACTGACCAATCAGGAGCCAGGGTAAACATTGGGGAGAAAGCAAGGCAAAGCTGCCAGGAAGACTGTACCTGCACAGCTGGAGGGCAGAATGAAGATGCAGGGACTGCAGCTGAGCAAAGCCACCTCCCAGTGTAGTTCCTTGGCAGGCCGAAGTGCCCTGGTAGGGAACCTCCTCCTGCACAGCTGAAGGGTGGAATGAAGATGCAGGAACTGTGGCAGAGCATAGCTGCCTCATCAACCTGATTAATAAACATATCATCACATTTCTCCCCTTAAGAATAATGTTTTGAACAGTTAGATTTGAACTTTATTAGAACTTGTTTTAAGTCCTGTAATGTGCAAACGATAGTATCAGACATCCACTGACTCTGCTAAGTCAAATGGGGCTTTCTGATTGGTTGCACAAGTCCATTGAAGCAGCTGCCATCTCTGCTGATGTCAATGGTGGTGGGTCCTCACTGGGGTTCAGACCTGGCTGCACTGCCATTACTGCTGCATTTTCTCATGCAGCTCTCTTGGATTCAAAATCCTACAAGTTCAGTGTCCACTACTTCTACTTTCCCTCTGCATAGAATAGCCTGCATCATTCACAGGATGGTCTGTGAGACTGGTGGGCCCATCTGGTCTCAGTGATTACGCCCTGATTGTTCCCCATCAACAAAGACAACATAGGAATGATGGGTACAAGCAGGTGAAACAGTAACCGCAGTTCTCCATCCATTCATGCTAGATGGTACGCATATGCGTACTACTGTCCTGGAAGAAGTGGAGGCAGGATATTATCATTTATTTATTTCATTTTTGTTGACCGGGTGAAGTGCACTAAACAAATTCTGCCCATTTTCAGGCATGATCCGGGGAAGGGCGATACCGATGAATGCCAACTGACCTTAAACCAGATTAAGCTGTTGGTGGTATTTCTAATGAATTGGGGGAGATTTGCAAGGCCACTGGTGAAATTCCCCTACTCTTTTCATTATTACATTTAAGTATGATTTTTATGCTTCTACAACAGTTGGCAATGAAAGTGTACAGTATATTTCCTAAGGGATTTGGTGCAATAGACTAAATCAATAAAATGTGGGACTTTATATTTGCCAAACTCCAAAGCTTGTCTGGGAATGATAAACCCAGTCTTGTTTTTCTTTAGTATGTTTTTCCATTACAGTATAATGCCAATTTTACAAAGAAAGGATAAGATATGTAGCAGCTGGGTTTTGGATTATGTAGACCCCTGAACAAAGCAGTGGAACCTGAATACAATCATTCCAAAGCAAAAGTCTCTTCAAGGGCTATCATATTATTTACAATATTGTTTTGGGAAAGTAAAGTTATGGTGCTGGTTACACTCACAGTGCCAAAGAATTTCTAGAAAAGAATTATATAATTCTATTTTAGAGAACAACTTTTTGGATGAACCCTTTTTTAAAAGAAAATTGTGTATTTGAGCAAATCAAACAGAGAAAATGTTAATACAAGTTGGAACTCCACAGTAAATTTATTTATTTATTTAGTTTTTGTTGACCAGGTAAGGTGCGCTAGCCATAGCAATGACTATTTTCAGGCACGACCCAGGAGTTTACGGAGACAAAACATTTGATTAACAGAGGCAGAAACAAAACTATACAGTAAAAGCTTAGACAACAATAATACAGTGTAGGCAGGAAAAAACAATAACTACAAATTGAAACAACAATAATGTATAACATAGAATGATAAGAGAGCAAAATACAATAAATAAAAACCATTTGGCAGCAATTCAGGAAGCAAAAATGGGGTAAGATATTATAAGAACAAATACCAATCATTATAGTTGTATTAAATGGATATAGCAGAGTCAGGAATTGAATGGGGTGGGGATGCAATAAAAGGGGGAGAAGGATAGGAAAAAAATAAGGCAAAGTAAGGGGATGAGGATTAGGTATACGAAAAGTAGGGCAAGGAGGTGACTGGAGGAAAGTACAGTGCTTAGCTATTGAGGTGAGGGGGTGCATAGATCAGGAGAAGATAATGGGTTAGGGGGTTTGAAGCAAGAACAGGATCAGGAATCTGCAAGATGATCATGTGTGACTCTGAGCAAGTCATTTAACCGCCCAGTGCTCCCAGATTGCTCTGAAAACAGGCAGTTGTACCTAGTGGGCCTTTCCCGGTTACCAAAAAAAAAAAAAAAAAAAAATTCTTGAAGGAGGTATGGGATGGTGCTAGCCATATAGTTAGAGGAAGGGAATTCCAGTGATGGGGACCATAACAAGAGAAGGCGCTAGCACCTTTGGAGGAGTGGTGTCGAGGGATGAGTACAGGGGCATTTGCAGTCGAACATAGACTGTATCTAGATGACTGGATGAAAAATAGTTCCACCAAGGGCTTCGGTGTTTGGTTATGGATGATATTATCTATGATTGAGTCGTATGCAAGGTTTCTTGAGGCATTCGGAGAAGCCACCCTAGTTCAGTGTATAGGAGGCAGTGGTGTTTCATCCTGTGTGAGGAGGACGCATATCTACAGATATTATTGTAAGTGGTGACATCCTACTTCAAAAGACTAGTTTTACCTGCTGAGGCATACACTAAAACCCCATAGGTGAGTGACGGAAAGAGTATGCCACAAGCTATGGCAAGCCTCCCTGAGGGTGTAACCATATAGCTGGAATGGTAGGCCATACCAAGTTTTATGTTAACCAGCTTGCAGGTTTGTTGAATATGGAGATCAAAAGTAAGAGTCGGATCGAGTGTGAGACCAAGGTATTTAAATGATGTTACCACTCCAAAAGAGGACCCATTTATGGTAGTGACATTGAAAGTGGGTTGAGAGAGTTTGAGTTTGGCATTTGAACCAGATAGCATGGCTTGAGTCTTAGATACATTCAAGACAAGTTTATGGCTGAATAAGCACTGCTGAATCCGTTGAAAGTCTATGGAAAGTCATCGGCTGATTTTAGTAATGTTTTTCGCACTAGCATAAAGGACAATATCATCGACGTATAACAGGGAGGCAGTCTGGAGAATGTTAGAGGCAATATCATTTATATAAATGGAAAAGAGCAGGGGACCAAGAATAGAACCTTGTGGCATGCCAATGTTTATGGTAGGGAAATCAGACAAGGTGGAGTTGAATCTAACTTGCTGGGTGCTATCTGATAGGTAGCTGCCAAACCATGCAATGACATTTGGTGAGAAACCTAGGGATCTAAGAGCAGCTAGGAGGATAGGATGGTTGACCAGGTCAAAGGCTTTTGTCATGTCTATAAAAATTGTCCCTGTTAGGAGACCAGAGTCCATGGCCAATAGGGTATCAGATGCAAATCTGAGTAATGCAGTGGTGGTGCTGTGACCCTTGTGGAAACCATGTTGGGCAGACTTAAGAAGGTCATGTTTCTGAAGAAAGTGTAAGCTTTGGGAAGCTATGAGCTTCTCAAGGATTTTGCTGAGGACTGACAATATGGCAATAGGCCTATAGTTGGAGAGTTTTTTGCAGTCACCCTTTTTGAAAACAGGGGTAATCCTGGCAGTTTCCCAGAGGTCAGGAACATAGCTGTGACACAGGGAGAGGGTAAAGATCCTGGCAAGAGGTGCTGCTATCTAAGGGGCAGCAAGTTTTAGGAGCTTAGGTTCTATATTGTCAGACCCAGCTGCAGTGAGGTCGGAAATGTTGTTGAGCTGTCTATATACATCCCAGTGGGTGACAGACTTGAAATGAAATTTGAGCCCAGAGGCATTGGGTTGAACATTTCAGTTCTGTGAAGCTGGGAAGGATGAGGTATAATTTGTAAGGTCTGAAAACTGGGCATTGAAAAAGTTTGCGATAGTAGAGGGATTGTTGCAGTGGACACCATTGAGAGACATGTCAGTTGGTGTGGGGGCCGGATTTGAACCTAGGAAGCGCTTAATGTGGGACCAGAATTTTTGGAGTTACCATAAGATTTAGTTAAAAGATCTTTACAGTAGGTGCTCTTTGCCCTTTTGATATCATTTTTGCAAGAATTTCGGAGTGCCCTATAGGAATTAAGGTCAGCTGGTAGCCCAGTCTTTTTGCAGTGGAACCAACATTTATCACTCAGTCTTAGTTTTGAGAGAAGGTTGGACTTAAGCCAGTGGGTATGCTTGTTTTTTACACGACGGGTAACAAGAGGGCAGTGTTTGTCCTGAATCACCAAAAAGAGAGTCAGGAATAGATTTACAGTGGTCTGAGGGTCATCAGATTCAAAAAGAGGGGTCCAGTTGATTGCAGCAATATCCAGTAAGAAGGACTGTTGGCCGAGGTCTGCATAGTTTAGAAAAGTGATAAACTGAGGCTTTGATGGGGGGGGGCCTAGTCTTACCCCATATACAGAAGGTGGGGGAATGGTCTGTGATGGCATCTGCTAGTGTGCCAGAGAAGATAATAATTTCAGGGTGATTGGTCATTATCCAGTCCAGCAAAGTGCTGAAGTTAGAATGCTGAGCAGTTCTAGTGGAGTCGCTAATTACCTGGTGAAAGTTGAAACTTTGGATCTTGGATAGTAGTGTGGGTTGGGAGTTGCCCCACCAGTTTATATTGAGATCATCAAGTATGAGAACCTCATTTCTCCCGGAGAGAGGAGAGGTTTGATCAAGCAGCTCATTGAGACCTTTTAAGCCACTAGGAGGGGGGTTGTAAGCACAAACAATATGAAGTATTTTGGAGCCAAGAGTAAGAAGAAAATGTAGTGCTTCACTGTGGACTGGGGGGATGAGCAGATCATGGAGAGATGGAGGTGATCTTTAAAATAGACAGCTGTACCACCTCCTCTTTTGGGGGCAGGCCTATCAAATCTCAAGAGGTTGTAGGAAGGTAGCGAGCAGTGAGAGTCCTGGATGGAAGGTTTAAGCCATGTTTCGGTAAGACAGATGATATCAGGTTTGTACAGGGTGACCCAGGATTCTAATTCAGCAAAATTGTGTAACAGGCTTCTGATATTGTGGTGCACCACTGTAAGACCGTTTGCATTCGAAAGGGGACAATGTATATCATTGGTCTGTCCTAGGTTAGAATGAACATCTCCAGAGAGCAATAAGGCCAGTAGGAGGAGATACCAGAGTTTATGTTGCAGGAAGGGGCGCGAGGTATGCATATTCAAGGGGCAGTATTCTAGGCCATAGGAAACCATCTGAACCCAGGACCTATGTAATATAAGTGGAGTAGGGTCACAATGGAGTTGGGACAACAGGAGAAGGTTAGAGTATTGGTAGTCATGGGACATATAATGTGGGACAACCGAGGGGGCTTAGGGAACAGAAAGGAAGGATAAGTGGAGCAAAGCAAATGAGGGCACGAGAAAATACAGTAATACGGAGAGCCTAATTCCTTACAGACCTTGGTACAGTCTTGTAAAGAGGGTGAGAATCAGGAGTACCCAAGAGGAACAGAAGTGAGAGATCAGAGCTAGCAGTGAAGATTGAAATACAGATATCTATGATATTAAAGAGTGAGATGGAGAACAAGGTTTGCCTGTCAGGGGTGTGAAAGAAGAGTGTATGATTCAGGGAGCCAATGGGAATAGGGATAACAGAGTGAGGAGGAACAATTGAGTATTTAAAGGGGGCCTGGGAGGGGCCGGGGGGAGCAGGAGAAAATTCAGCCAGGTTTAGCAGCACTGAAGAATTAGCAGGAGATAAAACAGTCCAGAAATGCAATGCAGAGTCAATACTGAAAGGCACACCAATCAGAACAGGCTTAGGTGGCAGAACAGACTAATCAGGATCTGCTTGTCAAGTGACACACCAGTCAGAGGTCTTGATACCAAAAACTCAAAGTGCGGCAGTACCTGGGGTTGGAAGCCGGGGCCCAGGACCGCGAGGGCGGTCAAAAAGTGTCCAGGGAGTCAGATGGCGGCATCCGGAGGTGTCAAGTGATCCACTAAGCTGCTGAGAAGCACCGCTTCTGGTGCTGACCCCTGGGGAGGAAAGGGGAATACCAAATAAATATAGCAGCACAGTGAATGATGGTGTGGGTGGCTGGTGCCAGACCATCAGCAGAGGGTGGGGTGTTAGCACTAAGCATACAAAGGCAGAGCAATTTATAAAAGAGCAGGGGATAGAGGTGAGAAGAGGAAAAACAATAGGCAGAGGGAGGGTGGAAAAGCAATGAGGTGAGAGAGGTTGCAGATGTGGGGGCGGGGTTAACGACCACAGCGAGTGAGAGATGGCAGAATGAAGAGAAAAGGCGGGGTGGGATGAGATGGCAGAGACAGCAAAAAAATGCACAGTGCTATTAGGATTTAGTCAAAAGACAGAGCAGCAGGGGAAAGAGGATTAGGCAGAGATACACAATAATGGCATGGAGCAAGTTGAAAGTAGCAGAGCAGGCAGGATAAAATTTATAAAACATATACCCTAATACACAGCAGGCAGGGTACATAAGCTCTAAAAGTCTCCACTTTAGTACTAGGTAACAGATCAAGCAGTACATAAAAGAAAATTCAGTCAGGTTAGCAGCACTCGAGAATTATCAGGAGATAAAACAGTCCAGAAATGCAATGCAGAGTCAATACTGAAAGGCACACCAATCAGAACAGGCTTAGGTGGCAGAACAGACCAATCAGGATCTACTTGCCAAGCTTCGTACCAATCGGAGGCCTCGGTACCAAACATTCAAAGTGCGGCAGTACCCGGGGTTGGAATCTGGGGCTGAGGACCACGAGGGTGGTCAAAAAGTGTCCAGGGAGTCGGGCGGCGGTGGCCGGAGGCGGCAAGTGATCCAGCGAGCTGCTGAGAAGTGCTACTTGTGGTGCTGACCCCTGGGGTTGGAATCCAGGGCTGAGTACCGCTAGGGTGGTCCAAAAGTGTCCAGGGAGTCTGGCTGTGATGGCTGGAGGCAGCAAGTGATCCACCGAGTTGCTGAGAAGCACTGCTTCTGGCGCTGGCCCCTGGGGTTGGAATCTGGGGTTGAGGACCATGAGGGCAGTCAAAAAGTGTCCAGGGAGTTGGGCAGCAGCATCCGGAGGTGGCAAGTGACCCACTGAGTTGCTGAGAAGTGCCGCTTCTGGTGCTGGCCCCAAGGGTAATCTGAAACATAAAGAGCTAGGGGAAAGGATTTGTCTGAGGTAAAACTGGTGCATGAATCAAATTGAAATGATGGAACATTTATTTTTTTAATGTCCTTTTATTCTTAAATTTTAGATAACAGTGTATGATGTCTGGAAATCTTCACCTTTCCATTTATTAATGCCTCATATTCTATTTTCATGTGTTCTACCACAATCATGGACAAAATATCATACAGGTACTATACACTTAATACTGATCTTCTTGAAGTATCATATTTGGCAAACCAGATGCAGATGGTCATTGCACCAATGTTATGCATCTCCAGAGCAATTATTTTACATTAAACAATGGGCACAAAAATATACACAGAATCCTGCATTTTCATTGGCTGGCTTGCACCTTTTCAGTGTTGTAAATCCTCCAGTGTACCCACTGGAAAAGGTGCCAGCCACCACTCTGCCACATAAAGAACAATACTTCAAATCCCTCCAACCATCACCAGCCCAAACTAGCAAACACTACAGACTGCACAAACACGGTCGGCAAGTGACAGACACATGCACAACTCTACACTACTACTGCTGTTACTACTACTGGCCAGTCTCAGTCTGCAGCCTCAAAAGTCACGCTTCCAGCTATCTTCAAATAAAAAAGTCTTCTCACAACTTGAAACCTTAACCGACCACCGCACCCACCTCACCTCTCGTACTCTGTGTAATTAACTTCCTCTCAATCACCATTCCGTTCCTCACTACAGTGGCACTCTCTTACTGTATCATAACTTGGCCAGGAAATATCTTTAAAAAAAAACAAAAAAAAACCATTCAAAACAAACTCCTGCGAGTTTGCACCGTCACGAAACCTAATTAAACCCAGAAGCACATGCTCCGTAACCACTCCCTGTTAACGCTGTGCATTGCACAATAACACAAACTATTTTTTCTGCTGGACTAACAAATATAATAAAAAATAATAAAAATGCACCAAAAACATTTTTCTTTATTATGTTGTCCATCTGAAAAGACAGGGCATTAATATAGTAATATACCCAACAGGGTGGGTATACTGGTGATTTACATTATTTCGGTGTGGTTAAGTCACCGCTGCGCCAGACCGGAACCACACCAGGCATTGCAAATCCACCAGTATACCCACACCCTGTCGGGGTATATTGCTTAAATATCCAGGAAGCTCTTTTAGCTATCAGACAAGAGGAACGGAGGAAATTCACACCAGAAATGTATAAGGTACGGTGGAATACTATATCCTGGTTAGTTACAGGATGACAGATACTTAGGTTAGCTGTTAATATAGAATTTTCTTAGGTGGGTATTAAGATGTGTTTTATGTAAGCTGGTTGTTAAAAATGTATAGAACATGGGTTTTATTTTAAGGCAAATGTTAGTTTAATATCGGGGTATGAAATCCTTTTGACAGCTTGATTTTTACAAGTGTGAGTTCTAACAGCATTGTGTAACATCTTTAGTTTATGGAAATAAGGGGTAGTAACCTAATTTTCTTTAATATTTGCTTTCAAGGTAAAAAAAAAAAAGAAGAAAAAAATTATTTTATACTGGGGGGAGGGGGGTTGAGTTATTACTCCCTCAAAAGCAGTGTTGGGTAAATTACTTTTTCTGTTACTTTCTATTACTTTTGGAAACTTGTTCCAGGAAACTCTGTACAGTTCCTATTAAGGATGGAGAAGTACTAGAAAATGCAATACACCTTACAGCTACAGTAACTTCTTTCTTTTTACACAAAAGTAATATGTAACTGTAACTGATTACGTATATTTGAAAGTAACTAGTAACCTACCTATTTCTTTCAAATAAATGTAATCTGTTACAGTAACTTATTACTTTTGTATCTTTTTTTTTTTATAAAAAGAAAGAAGTAACTGTAATTGCAAGATATATAACATTTCCCAGTAGTTCTCCATCCTTGCTAGTGACGGCACAGAGCTTCCTGGAACAAGTTTCCCGAAGTAATAGAAAAAGTAACTTACCCAACACTGCTCAGAACTGGGATTATTGTATGATGAAGGAATTATTTATGTTTCCCCAGACTTCCTTTTTATGATTTGGTGTGAAGTAACACCTATTGGTATACAGAATTTCATTTCAGTTTCTTATATTAGAGGTAACCATCAGTATTTTGTTTAATCCTTTGGCATTATTTGTTATAATTTTGTGTATGTTGTAACACCGTTTGACACTTTCTTCCAAGTTTTGAATAAGAAGTTCCCCTACTCTTTTAGAGCAGTGCCATGGAATCTTTAACATCCACCTGAATTACCACCAGAACAGGCGGATGGGACCACAGTTTAACATCTCATCCGAAAGACGGCACATCAGGAGCACAGCAACTACCTCATGCTGCACTGCAGTGTTAGTATTGGGATATTAACCCAAGTGTCTGGTGTGGGGACAGAATCAACAGCCTTCTGATCTCCTGGCCTCAGAGGTGAGTGTACTACCAGCTGAGTCACTGCCACTGCCACAGGTATGCACTGTTCTGTTATAATAATACTGTTGCTTTCAATAAGCAGTATCTAAATTAGCATGGATATTCAACTCTGGTACCCTAGGCTTCAAGAGTTCATGTCCTGTGGGTAGTAGTGTTCTGGTACAATGGTCCATGAGTAACTGTGCTGGGGACCCCAAGCCTTTGATAAGTGTGTTCCTCAAATCAAGCAGTGCAAGATATGGGTCTTTGTTGTCTTTCATGACTTTAAGTAAGTTCTTGACTGTTTGTACTGCTCTTGCAACCATATCATTACACTGGGCATATCTGGGTGAAAAGGTGAGATGCTGGAACTCATGTTTTTCCAAACGTCTCAAACTCAGAGATAACAAACTGAGGCCCATTATCAGTGATGAGAAGCTCTGGCATCCCATGGAGTGCATATTGAGATTTTATGTGGTTAAACATGGTTCCACCAAGTTGTGGTCACAATAATTTCGCCAACCACCCACACAGCAGCACATTGTCGCCAACATCCCCAGGTCCCAACCACAACTGGGGATCATAGTGACACTTGTTCAGTGTTACTGTGGTGGGGCTGTGTCCCACACCCCTGGACTTATTGATTCCAACTCCAGGGGAGCAGATGTCAGGGAGAGTGGCCAAACCTGGGAGTCAATGAATCGTTCATCGCTCCCACAACCCATTCTACCCTGCTGGTGTTGATGGGTTGGTGTCACTGTGGGGGATTCGCTGTAACAGTGTCACAGTTACACGGTATATGGTTTATCACAGTCTTACTTGTGGTATTTTGTAATCTAGACATCGCAATAAACATTGAATAATAGTCTGCCATCAGCAAGTATATTTCTCAAAGTCAAATAAATCAGCTCCCACCTATTGCCAAGGCTGCTCCAGTATGTTGTGGGAGTTCAGTGGTTCTTTAACTTCAACTTTTCTGTAGGCGGCACAGATGCCACAGCTGATGACCAAATCACTGATTTTTTTTATTCATTCCTGTCCAAAACAAACCATCTCTGGCCCATCTCCTGCACTTTTCTATACCTAGATGGCTGCCATGTATTTTCATAAGCATTTCTTTTTGCAGTGAAACAGGCACTATCAGTCCCTCACCTTTGAGGAGTAAACCACTCTCACGTGTGATTTCTTCATGAAATAGTCAATATGGTCTGAAGACAGGGTCTACTTGTGAGCATTCCAAGGGCCAACCCTGTAACATCGTTTCTTTCTGCTTTTGCAATTCTGTGTCTCATGATGTTTCCTATTGAAACTGTTTCAGTTTTTCATCAGTAATTGGACGTTTAGCAACTGTGTGCACCTCATACGTGTCAGTGTCATTTTTAGATAATGTTCCTTTTTGGACTGCCCTACTAAGAGTGTAAGCAATGTGCAGCTCTCTTCCTGCTCTGTATATAACTTGCAAATCATATTTCTGTAGTTTGAACATCACTCTCTGTTTTTGAGGTGGAGCAGTGTGCAGGGGTTTCTTAAACATGCTTTCTAAGGGCCTATGGTCTGTCTATATGGGCACCTTCTGTCTACCATATATGTTCTGATGAAACTTTATACAACCTTACATAATAGCCAACATTTCATTTTCTAGTTGTGCATAGTTTTCAGCTGTTTTGGCAAGAGAACTTGAAGCAAATGCCAACAGGTTTATTGACTTTCAATAGACATGCTCCTAGTCCTTTGGAGGAAGCATTGACCCACAGGATCACTGACCTGTGAAGGTCATAGAAGGCTAGCACCAGAAGGTAAGTGAGAACTCTCTTTAGTTCATGAAAGACTTTTTCATGCCTGGAGCCCTAAAGAAATGCTGTTTCCTTTTCCAACAACTCCCCTAAGGGTTTATACAGAGTTAACAAGTTGGGAATGAATCTGGTTAAGTAGCTAACCATCCCCATAAACCGCTGTGATGCTGTAATGTTCTTGGGTGTGGGCATGTCCACTGTGGCCTTAATTTTCTCTGGGTCTGCTTCTAGTTCTACACTGGGTCAATATGTGCCCAATATAAGGAACATCTTGCAACCCAATCTATGATTTTTTCAAGTTCAGCATCAGGTGGTGCTCTCAAATTCTCTGTAGCACTATTTTTAATTTCACATTATGTTCTTGCAAATCTGATCTCCAAATCAATATATCATCCATGTAGGTCCTTACATCTTCTATACATTCAAATATTTGAGATATTTTTCTTTGAAACACTTCTGGAGCTGACTATATTCCAAACTGTATTTTTTGAATTTATAATGCCCAAAAGGGGGAGTTAAATGTCACTCGTTCAGAGTGGGGCCAGTTCAGTTTTATTTGCTAAACGCATGACCTGCATCAAGCACTGAAAAAATTCTGGTGCCAGCTAGCCTTGAGACTACCTCTTCTACTGTTTTTACAGGATAATGCTCTCTCTTGATAGCCTTATTCAAATCTCTTGGGTCAATGTGTAGTCTCACATTATTAGTCTTCTCTATCACCACCATTGAGTTAACCCAACTTTTTCAATAACATTCAAGGCAGATGGTCACATGATGCCAGGTGGGTGTGGATGTCCAAGCTGAACAAACCTGGCACACATAAGGGACTTGCCGGGAAAATCTATGGAATAATAAAGGATTCTCACCATGACTATATGCAAAAATCTCAGCAGTCATGGGAGAAAGAGTTTCAGTTATCTGTTGTGCCACAAGAATGGGAATATTGGCTTAGGGTGGCACACACGACCTATAGGGATGACAAGAGCCACCTTATCCAATTGAAGATCCTGTTGCAGTGGTACAGGACTCCTAATGCTCTATACAAGCAGGGGTTCCTCGAACACTCCAGGTGTTGGAGATGCCAAGGTGATTCAGCCCACCTTCCACATATACTATGGCAGTGCCTGGTCCTGGTCCCATTCTGGTAGGCATTACTCGATGACTGCTCTGAGATGGTAGGCCACCAGATTGTGCATGCTCCCACACTTCTCCTCCTGGGTGACTGTTCACCACTGGACCCTCTCCATGCCCCCCCTTAGGACCTGGGTTCTAGGCATGCTCCTTGAAGCAAAGAGAGCCATTCTGATGAAATGGAGGCTGCCCCAACCTCCATCAATTCTAGTCAGGCACTCAGCACTGGCTAGTCTAGCCATTCTCAAAAGTCTTATCTATTCAGGGTGTGGTCAACACTCTAAGTTCTATGCCATATGGGATGCTTACCTACACTCCCATCTGTGCGTGGTCTCCCTCCCAACCCCAGTGAACCCTCCAGCCTGACACCTCCTTTTGTGGTTTCTTAGGGTCTCTCATTTCCTATCCTCCTTTCTGTTTTTTCCTTTTCTTCCTTGTGACACCCAAGCAAGTCCACATCCAGTGTTTGAAGAAACTTTGATGCTGAGATGTGCTGCAAGTGTGTCCCTGCTGTGTATGCCATAGGATCTGCTGTAAGGTGGGCTATGCAACCCTGTTATGAATCAGTTAACTTGTTGTATGTGATGGTTTTTCTATATAGGATGTGAGTAGATTATGTGAAAAATGTTACCTGCCAGTACCTATATTTAGTAGATGCAGTGCCTATGCTTTAACTAGCCAAACTGCTGATGCTTGTTTATATTGTTGGTCTCATTCATGTTATAAGTCTGTGACAGTCCTGTCTTTGTTATGAATTATTTGGAAAATAATAAAATTCTTTCATGATAAAAAAAATACAATTGGGTCAGAGAATCATGCATTCCGATTGTCTGACTGGTACCTTTTGCCTGTGGTAAATCCTGGCATAACCCATGTGAAAATGTGCCAGTCAGCCACTTCACCAAGATCAATATGACCCCTCCCCAAAAATACAAAAAAAATTCCTCCATCATAGATCATCACTAAAGAGACAACTCATCTCTGTGGAGGGGTTGTGGGATAACAGATGGACCAGTTGCCAAACTTCAGGTTCAACACACATTCTCTGTGTGATGTTTATTCAAAATACAGGAAATAAGCTTCTGCAATGCCATATTCCTTGTTTAGTACATCAGTTTGCAGCAACAGACTATGAATGTCCTTTTTCTGCACTTAGCCAGCACCTACTGACACTGATCTCTGATTTAACTTACCAGCTGAGATGCAAACTCCACCCCTATGCAGACCCCATTTGCTTGGGTAGTGGGGGACCCTCCAAAAAAACAAGCTATAGACAAAGAATCTCAGTGCAGAATCACTGAAAGAAGGGTTACTCCAAATGGCATTGGGAATAAATTAAGTTTCAAAGAAATACAACATCATACATACATCCATAATGCAATGTATCATGGGATATATGCACATCACCACAACATTTCAGACTTGCTTAGTTTGCAGCAATTTACATGCATTTTAAATAGCACAACTAAGTTAATTTCTATAACAGTCACCTACTATTTTTTTTACCATTATCAAAAACACCTAGTGCCATGGTATTTTCAACATTTACAGGTTTCATAAACATAAGGTATATTATGACATAGTGCTATTACATACTAAATTCAACAACAATTAACAACCTGTTTTACATTCATCTGGAGGTCACTACAATAACCTCCCTGTACAAGGATCTGAGAGGGAAAAGGACATTTAAAGAGGACACCATAGCATAGTCAGGAAAGGGGGAGGGGGTGCCCATAGGTGGCCAACTTTATGGACTAGAAATTGTAAAGGATAGATTAGGCTGAGAAATAGAATTGTTGCAACAGATTTAAGAAAAGGTCAGTCCTCATGAGTGGCAGGTGCTCACTGTCACATATCCCCCACCTTAAGAGGGAAGCAGTTATTGCAGACTGCTTACCACCTTCCTGTCCTACACACGGCTGCAGCTTAGAACTCTTGCCGCCCAGCCGTACACTCTGAAGCCATCCCCGGGATCATGCCAGCCAGTAAGAGGTCCTCTCTAGCCAAGGGAATTGTAAACTGCTGCCATTGGCTCAATGTTTGTGTTTCTGCATTCTGATTGGACCCTGTCCTCATATAGCTACCTTCTAATTGGCTAGCGGTGCCTGCTGAAGCTGAGCCTCTCTCAGGACTGCTGCGCCCATTGATTTGAACTGCAAGTGGCCAAAATTTTGGCCCGCTGCACTTATGGGACCCTCGCTCTGCCATTGCTCTGAATTTCTCTTTGATTGTCTGAAGTCTGTAATGTAAATTTTCATTTCCATGCTCTCAATTCTGAATGATACTGCATAGCCCTCTGATTGTTTTATGCCAGCCTGTTGCTTACGTTGCCCTAATGCTTTTTCTTTCTTTCCCTGGGGCTTGAATTGCCCCTGCTCCACTCACTGTTGCCTCCCTCTCTGCTTAACTGCTCTGCCCTGCCTCCTGTTCCTCGTCCCCCCACTGCACCAAGGCTAGTCTTCTTTTGTGTTTAGAAGATACCTGCCTCTGGCAGTCACCCACCCCCCTTCTGCTCATCCCCACTGTCTGCTTTCTCCTGCGCTTCTGCTCCCAACCCCCTAATTTACTCTCCACATCATCCTTGCAGCTCTGCTCACCCCACAGCTGATCTCCCTATTTCTTTCCTTTCCAGAATCAGCCCTTCCAGTTCAGGACTCCTCGACCACCCTTGTGCGCTCGGCTGGAACTCCTACGCCCACGTTACACTCTGAAACTGTCCCTGGGATCCTGCCAGCCAGTAAGAGGTCCTCTCTAGCCAGGGAAATTATAAACTGCCACCATTGGCTCGATGCTTGTGTTTCTGCATCCTGATTGGACCCTATCCTCATACAGCTACCTTCTAATTGGCTAGCAGTGCCTGCTGAAACCGAGCCTCTCTCAGGGCTGCTGTGCCCATTGATTTGAACTGCAAGAAGCCAAAATGTTATGCCCGCCCCCATCCTCACATCTTAATTAAATAGGCTATCTGCACACACCCCCATGGCCCCTCCTCTCTGCTTTAACACTATTGGACTCCTCCCTTGGTCCTCCTCTCCCCTCCTCACACAACCTTAACCCCTGCATTGCTGTGACACTGTTGCCACCTGGCCCTCACCTGGCTGTGCTCCTGCCCCTCACTGCTCCTCCTCCCCCCCTTCTGCCATTTCCCTAATTCCTTTTGTGCACAGCCCGCCTGTCTTTATACCGACTACTGTAAATCCCCCCTTGTTCCTATCTCACCATGCGCTCCTCCCACTCCCTCCTTTCCTTTGTCTTCCTCCTTGCACCCCTTGCCCCTCTGCTCCACTCCCCTGCAGCCTGCTTCCTCTCTCCCCTCTGCTGCTACCTACTTGAAACAATGTATCACCACTTGGGTACTCTCCATCAAGTACCCAGCCAACTGTCCAGGGTCCCACCTACCCTTAAGGAACTGCCCCCTACCGCAACTGGACTAAGTGCACCCTCCCAGTCCTCTCTCTTCACAGTAACCACAACCATGCACTTTCACCATATTATCCATGCTCGATTACTGAAAAGACATAAGTTTTCCATCAAGGAACTTTGTTTACGCACTTTACGGCTTGTGCTCCTGATCCTACTTTTATCTGGCAATGTGCACCCAAACTCTGGCCCACCTTTCAACAAGGCTCCTAACCTGAGCAAGTCCACTGGTGCCCTCTCAATCATGTTCATCAACATCTGCAGCCTCCTCCCAAAAATTGATGCCCTGCAGGCCCTTACCAGCCAACACTGCCCAGACATCCTGGCAGTTGTCGAGACCTGGCTCTCACCCTCGGTCCCTGACCAGGCAATCAACATCACTGACTACAATGTCTTCAGACTTGACCAGTTGGCTAAAAGAGGTGGAAGCTGCATTGTATACTTAAAAGACACTGTCAGGGGTCACCCCATTAATACCCTGTCCCACTCATCTACTGCTCAGATTCTTCCAATCAGAATCCTTCTAGGTGAAAAAACAAAGCCCTCATAATTATCACCAACTACATTTCTCCAAAAGAACTAGGAATTGGGCTAACCACAGTTCTAGACTTCGTCAGGTCACTTCCACCATACACTGAGTCCATCCTCCTTGGTGACTTCAACATAAACTGGCCTGCTGTTGAAACAGGTGCATACAGAGATTCCATCACTGTGGCCAGCCTCACAGAAATGGTTGCCTCACCAACCAGAAAAAATTACAAGACCAGCACCAGCATCTTCCTAGATTGGATCCTTACCACCCACCCCTCTTGGATCACAAATACAACTGTCCCACCTGACACCCTCAGTGACCACTCCCCTGTCAGCTGCATCTGGTCTAATAAATTCACAAAACCTCCCCCCAAAACCATCACTAGCAGAGTCCTACCTCATGGTCAGCTAACACATCTTAAATCTTAGCTCCTCCTCCAAGACTGGTCTCCAATTTTCAATGCAACCAATGTGAATACTGCCCTGGATCACTTCATTCAAACTTTCACTGAGGCATGTAACATTTACGCCCCCCTAAAGAAGCACGAAGTCAAAGCACTCAGCAACCCCTGGCTCACAGGTGACCTCCTAAAGAAACTAAAATCAAGGGACAACCTCTGGGAACTAACCAGAAACTCTGGGAGGCAAAATTACATCTTAAACTACAAGTGCACTCAGAATGACTGCACCAAATCCATCTGTCAAATGAAATCTGCCTATTACAAGAATGCCCTCACCAATTCCTGAAGAGATTTCTGGAAAACTATACATGAAGTCACCAGGAAACAGTACAAATCTCCCCAACCATGCTCAGTATAAATGGAGTCACCACACTTGACCCCAAAACGATTGCTGACTCCTTCAACTCTGCCTTCACTGACCTCAGCTCAGTTCTACCCACTGATTTCTTCAACAACGACTATGCTCCTCTGTCCCAACTGAACTCTTCCCCAAAGAAGCCATGTTTCTTCTTTAAAAGTCACTACTCACCAGGCTAGCAAGTATATCTCCAAAGCCATTAGGAACTCAAGATTCAGCAGTGATTCCATTGATCTCAAACTCCTGTCGCTCACCATTGAAGAGGTACTTGTGCCCTTGACCAAGATCCTAAATCTCTCCCTCAGCCTAAGCCAGTTCCCGGAAAAGTGGAAATCGGCCACCGTCACCCCCATCCACAAAGGGGGTGTCAAAACAGCCCTTGAGAATTTAAGACCCATTTCTATTCTCCCCCCTCCAAGGCACTAGAACGCATTGTCTCTGACCAGCTTACTGACTTTCTGGATAAGCATAACATTCTTTGCTGGCAACAACATGGATTCAGAAAAGGGCACAGCACTTCCTCTGCACTTCTTGAATTCATTGGTGCTATCCACAACTCGCTGGATAATAGTCAACTTATGGGCGCAGTCTTTACTGATTTGACTAAAGCCTTCAACACTGTAAATCACCGCCTCCTGCTTGGTCAGTTCCTAAATGCCGGGATCTCACATGACTGTATTAGCTGGTTTGAAAGCTACCTCGTCAGTCGGTCACAGAGAGTTAGAATTGCTGATACTCTCTCAGACCCCAGACCTGTCTGCTCCAGGGTCCCTAAGGGTTCTATCCTGGGACCCCTCCTCTTCAGTCTTTTCCTAAACACATTACCAGACTCCTGCACTGAGCAAATCATTCTCTATGCAGATGACACAGTTATCCTAGCCTCTCATCTTGATCCTAATGCTCTGGAAGTAAAACTCCAGCTTGGCTTCTCTTCCGTTGAAGCCTGGTTTTCAACACATAAACTGATCCTCAATCAGAAGAAAACAAAATCAATGATCTTCAGCAGCCCACACAACAAAAACAAACACTACAAACTCTCCATCAAAACTATGAAAGGTGTCTTACTTGAACATACGTAATCCTTCAAGTACCTTGGCATCACATTGGACCCCATCTCTCCTGTGCTGCCCATATTAATAACGTGGCAAAATCTTCTAACACCCGATTGGTCCTACTGTTCAGGCATAGGAAGTACCTTACCTCTGATGCATTGTCAGTTGCAGTCCGCAGCTCTGTCATTAGCATCATCGACTATGGTCTTATCATATATGGCTCTGCCACCACCACCTCTCTCAAACGAATAACTATCTCTCTCAATAAACCCTGTAGACTCATCACAGGATCCCATCGTCTCACTCACTCTTGCAATCTCTACTCCCAGACTGGGTGGCTGAAACTTGACTGTCGAATTAAATATCAGACTTGCATCACTGCCAAGAAAATAATGATGGGCCTTGCCCCTCCTGGAGTGAACACTCTTCTCTCATCCAGGTCCAGCCTCTCCTCTACAGCTTAACAGCATCCTCAGGATCATGAGAACAGCTGCAAGGGAGTCTGAGCTGGACGTCATTGTCCACCTAGGGACAAATGACTTGGCTCATCATGAGATCAGAGCAGTGCAGGAGGACATTGTAGAGTTGGGGAGGGGCCTAAGACAAGTAGCACACACAGTATCCTTCTCAGAGGTGCTGCCTGTCAATGGCATGGGGAGGCGAGGTAATTAGCACCATGCAGTTTAATGAATGGTTGAAAAAATGTGTGGAGCACAGGGATTTGGCTTCATTGGGGACTGAGGTTCCACCTGGAGGGACACCAGCCTATACTGGCAGGATGGTCTGCATCTGTCCAGGAAGGAACAAGTCTTTTGAGCAATCGTTTAAATACTTCATTGGCAAACCTTTAAACTAGTCAAAGGGGAGGCACTGATAAGCAGCAGGAAAATCCCAGCCTCTCACAAAACAGGGTACTAAATGAGAAAAAGACCGAGGTAGAAAGGTCAGTGGGGATGCTGCAACAGAAGGTAAAGCCATCCAAAATGGAGAGCAATGAGTACCAATGCCCGTAGTCTGGGTAACAAGCTTACTGAATTAGTGGCCTTGATGGAGGAGGAACATCTGGATATCGTGGCAGTCACAGAAACATGGTACACACAAAACCATGACTGGGACGAACATACCAGGATACACTATCTACAGGAGGACAGGGAGGGTAAAAGAGGAGGAGAAGTAGTTCTTCATATAAGGGAAGGAATAAAGCAACAGAACAAAAGGGTAAACAGGGAGGAGAAGAAGCACTGTGGGTAAATTTGAGACAGGCAATGGCACCACAATCCGCACAGGGGTTGTACTACAGACCCCTTCTCAGGGGAGGAAGTGGACAAATGATAGAAAGATACTTAGAATGGCAGAAAAGGGGAGATATTGCTGATGGGTGATCTGAATATGCCAGATGTTAACTGGAGTGCAGTTGCAGCAGCCACTCAGAGGGGTTATTCTAGATGCCTTACAGGGCATGCCTTAGACAACTAGTATTGGAGCCCACTCGAGAGGGAGCAATCTTAGACCTGGTTCTCTCAAGTGGAGATGGAGAGGATCACAGATGTAGAAGTGGTAGCCATCTGGAAACTAGCGACCATCGAACAGTATGGTTCACTATAAACACAGCAATAGGGTCAAGCCAACAAAGGCAAAAAGTACTGGACTTTAGGAGGGCTGACTTTGCTAAACTGGGTGAGTGCCTAAGGAATGCACTAGCAAATGGGCAGGAAGGAGGGGTGAAGAACAATGGGGAAAATAAAACTGCCATCACAGAGGTAAATGCTTTTGTGTGAAGCAAATAAACAAAACAAACGATGTAAGAAACCACTATGGTTCTCAAAGGAAGTGGCAGTGAAGGTTCAAGAGAAAAAGAAAGCATTCAGGAGGTACAAGGAATCGCAGAAGGCACAGGACAGAGAACTGTATCAGTTAAAGCAAAAGGAGGCTGGGAAGGCAGTCAGAACAGCAAAGACCCAAACCGAGGAAAAGATAGCCAACTCAGATAAGAAGGGGGATAAAACCTTTTATAGGTACATCAGGGAGCGAAGGAAGACCAAGGGAGGGATAGTGAGGCTTAATAAAGGGAGGGGGGGTGGGCAGAGGGGACTGTGAAAAGGCAGAGATACTAAACAAATATTTTTGCTCAGTATTTACAAATGAAGAGGGGGAGGTACCTAAAACAAACAATAGAAACACTCGGGATACAGAAGTTGATACCAGCCCATTTACAGAAGAAAGGGTTCTGAAAGAACTCTTAAAACTGAAGGTGGACAAAGCAATGGGGCCCGATGGGATTCATCCCAGAATTCTAAAAGAACTAAGGGTAGAACTAGTGACACCACTGACTACCCCTTTAGCAAATCATGGGACGATGGGGTGGCACCCGGAGGACTGGAGGAGGGCAGATGTGATTCCCTTCACAAAAGTGGGAGCAAGACAGAAGCAGGAAACTACAGACCTGTTAGTTTAACCTCAGTGATAGGGAAAATTATGGAATCACTTCTGAAGGAAGGTATGTCAGTATCTAGAGGCCAGAGGCACAGGACCCTAGCAGCATGGATTCACAGTGGGAAGGTCATGCCAGACGAATCTGATAGATTTCTTTGACTGGGTGACCAAAGTAGTAGATCAGGAGGGTCTGTGGACATGGCCTACCTAGACTTTAGCAAGGCATTTGACACAGTCCCACACAAAGATTAATATACAGGTTAGCCAGCCTGGGAGTGGGTCCCAAGATGACAGCCTGGGTAAAGAATTGGCTGGAGAATAGGACCCAGAGAGTAATAGTAAATGGAGTCCACTCAGAAGAAAGGGGTTACTAGTGGGGTACTGCATGGTTCAGTATTAGATTGGTCCTCTGCAATGTCTTTATAGCGACATTGCAGAGGGACTGAAGGAAAGTATGTCTCTTTGCAGATGACACAAAGATCTGCAACAGAGTTGATGCACAGGGTGGGGTGGAAAGGATGAGAAGGGACTTGGCAAGGTTAGAGAAATGGTCAAATGTATGGCAGCTTAGATTTAATGCTAAGAAGTGCAAGGTAATGCACCTGGAAAACAAAAACGCATGGGAAGAGTACACAATGGGGGGTGAGATACTAACAACAACAAAAATGGAAAGGGACCTGGGGGTAGTCATATCAAATGACCTAAAGGTGGGCAAGCAATGTGAGAGGGCAGCAAGGAGGGCTGGGGGGATACTGGGATGCATAGGGAGAGGCATCACCAGTAGAAAACAGGAAGTTATTATCCCTCTGTACAGACAGCTGGTGAGACCCCATCTGGAGTACTGCATGCAGTTCTGGAGACCCAATCTCTGCAAAGACATAGACAGGATGGAAGCTGTCCAGAGGAGGGCAACTAAAATGGTGCAGGATCTGCACTGGAAGACATATGAAGAGAGACAAAAGGAGCTCAATATGTATAGCCTCGAGGAAAGGAGGGAGAGGGGGGACATGATAGAAATGTTTAAGTACCTCAAGGGAATCAACAAAGTCCAAGAGGGTAGCATCTTTCAAAAAAAGAGGTGTGCAAGAACAAGAGGGCACAATTTGAAGATGGGGGTGCGGCTCAGAGGTAATTTAAGAAATAATTTTTTCACAGAGAGGGTTGTAGATGCATGGAACGGCCTTCCGGAGGAGGTTGTGGAGTCCAAAACAGTGGTGGAATTCAAGTATGCATGGGACAGTCATAAGGCCATTCTAGGGGTTGGGGGTAGGAAGAAGTAGGCTGCTGGTTAACTAGGCTCTGCAGCTTATCCAGTAGGTAGGGAAATGGGCAGACTGGGTGGGTCAAGTGGTCCTTATCTGCCGTCAAATTCTATGTTTCTATGTTTCTATGTTAACTCCCTACATATCCCATGATGTCGGACCACCCAAGGACAAAGATCATTTGCATACAGGGCACCCTACTGGTTAAATTCCCTTAGTAGTGAAACTCTTGCTGCACCAACCCTTGGTGCCTTCAAGTCCAGCCTTCGACTCTCCCTGCTTACCTCCAGCTCTTGTGACTGCTTGCCTCACTAGTTCCCCCCCCTCCTGCCTAATCCCCTGTATCAAGCACTTCTACATCAAACGTACTTCTCCCCAAACCGGGCACTTACAACTGTCTGTTCCAGACAAGGCCATCGGGCTGCACTCCTTTCTTCCACCCCACGCCTCCCTCCCAGCTCCTCCCTCCCTCACTCCCACCTGCTCCACCCCTCCACCTCAACTTTGTGCTCTCCTTCCCCTCCCCCTCACCACCTTACCTCTATCCCCTACTCTCCTCTCATGTACTTCTGCGGTAGCTCTAGCTTTAGCCAAAGTTTAATGCCTGTGTACTGTTCTAATACTGTATACTGTTTTATTACTGATGTGGAACCTTTGTAAAATAATAAAAATAATAATAATAACTTTATTAATTTAGCGCCTTTCAAGTACCAAGGCGCTGTACAGATAGATAATAAAATCAAAGTATACATATAAAATCAACAATTAGAACAGCATCAGTCAATAAAATCCTTATTCCATAAAAAAGACTTAAAGTCCCGCTTAAAAGCACTTAGTGTAAGAGCTTACACTAAAAGGTATTGTGTAATCCTAGACTTGAATAAATGAAATAAATGAAATGAAATAAATTATATCAATTCCTGCACCATAGCTAGGCATGAAATCAGCATTTACATGTTTTGTCCCTGCCCTGTGGGACTCCATAAATCGCTAAGCCTGAAAAGTCATGTACCACCGCATTATACGGGAATTTTTTCCTCTCTTTTGGTGCAACCAGCAGAGGGGGTTGTGATCAGTTACAACCTTAAATTCAGCCCCCCACAAGTAATATTTCAGAGTCTCATTAGTCCACTTCAGCGCTAAGCATTCTTCTCTATGGTAGCATATCTTCTCTCCCTCTCATGCAGCTTCCTACTGATATACATGATTGAATGTTCTTCCCCATCTATTTTCTGAAATAAGACTGCCCCAATACCATTCTCTGATGCATTGGTTTGAACCTCAAACACTTGGTTGAAGTCAGGGCTTTTCAATACAGGAGCTGTACATAGAATTGCCTTGATATTCCTAAATGACTCATCACAAATAGGGGTCCACTGAATCTTATTCAGACACCTCTTTTTAGTGAGATCAGTCAAAGGACTAGCAATGGCTGAGAAATTAGGAATAAATCTCCGGTAATAACCAGCCAAGCCTAGGAAAGATCTCACATGCTTTTCTGTGGTAGGTATTGGGCTGTTTGCTACTGCTGTAACCTTCTCTACTTCGGGCTTCACTTGTCCATTTCCTAAAATGAACCCTAGGTATCTTGTCTCTGTCTTTGCTAGGGCACACATAGCAGGGTTAATGGTCACACCTGACTCCTTTATTGCTTACGATACCTGGGACAAGTGTCTAACATGGGTTTCCCAGTCAGGACTGAATATGACCACATCGTCCAAATAAGCTGCACAGTTCTCAGTGTGTGGTCTTAGAATGTGGTCCATAAAATGTTGAAAAGTGGCTGGGGCCCCATGTAGTCCAAATGGCATTGTGACAAACTGGTATAAACCGACTGGGGAGCTAAATGTGGTTTTATCTTGCGAATCAGGTGACAAGGGGATTTGCCAATATCCATTAGTAAGGTCCAGGGTGGAGATATACTGTGTATCACCTAGCCTGTCAATGATGTCATCTATTTGGGGCATTGGGTAGCCATCAAATTGTGACATGTTGTTCAGCTTTCTAAAATCTAGGCATTGACGTATCCCACACTCTTTCTTGTCCACTGTGACCATGGTTGAAGACCATGTACTCTTTGAGAGCACAATTATGCCTAACTGCTCCATTTTTTTGAATTTCTGAATCACCTCATCCCTCACCTTCATTGGCAGTCTGTAGGGCTTTTGGTTTATGGGCTTGTCTTGCGTGGCAGTTATGTTGTCCACAGTTCCTTTGACCTGCCCTGGGATGTTTGTGAATATGGGCGCAAATTCTTGTAATACCCCCTGCAAATCTTTCTGTTGCTGAGGTTCCAATTCAGGGTTTATCTGAATCTCCTCCAATGGTCCTGACTGCTCTAGCCTTTTATAGGCAACCTCCAGCTCTGACTCCCTAACTTTAAGATGGATATAAAGAGAGGGGTTAGGCTTCTCATGCCATTTCCTAAGGAGGTTCACGTGGTAAATGTTCTGGGCAGGTCTCTTTCCGGGCATGCTAAGCTCATAGTTCACTGCTCCTGTTTGCCTCAAAATGGTGAAGGGACGCTTCCATTTCATGAGTAGTTTTTTCTCTGTGGAGGGAAGGAGTAACAACACTTGGTCCCCTTACTGAAATGTTTTAGTCTTCAAACCCTGGTCATATCTATCTTTATGCAAGTCTTGCTTCTGTTCTAAGCTCTGGTGTGCCAAGTTGATATATCTCACCAGGCATTTACATAACTGAGTCATGTACTCTATGACATTAAGATGTCTCACCTCCTTCCTTTCTTCCCATTGTTCTTTAACCACATCCAGTGGCCCCCTCAGGTTCCTCCCATACAATAATGGAAAAGGTGAGAAACCAGTAGACGCTTGAGGGATTTCTCTGTAAACGAAAAGTAAATAAGGGGAGGTACCTATCCCAATCTTTACCTTCTTCTTTTACATAGTTCCTCAAACATTCTCTTTAATGTCTGATTAAACCTCTCTATGAGGCCATAAGTCTGTGGGTGGTATGGGGAAGTACGCACTGACACCATGCCCAGCAGACAATACAATTCTTTGAGCAGGTATGCATTAAAATTACTCCCCTGATCAGTAAGTATTTCTTGGGGGATTCCCATGTGGCTAAATACCTTTGCTAGCTCCTCTGCTATCCTTGGGGCTGTGAAAGTTCTCATGGGGATAGCTTCTGGGCAGCAGGTAGCATAATCACATATGACTAGTACAAATCTGTTACCCTTGGAGCTCTTTTCCAGGGGGCCCACTATATCCATGGCTATCCTATCAAAGGGGTTAGTCACAATGGGGATGGGTTGTAGCGGTACTCTATCCCTTTTTCCTGCCTGAGCTACCTTCTGACACTCAGCACATGCTTTACAGCACTCAGTTATGTTCTCATGGATAGAGGGCCAATAAAACCTCTAATATCCTATTCAGGGTGCTGTCTCTGCTTGCATGGCATGTTAAAGGGATGTCATGTGCCAGATACATGATTTGAGAGTGGAATTTTTCCAGAACCATTAGTTGGTCTATTACCTCTCCAGTTCTGTAGTTTGTGTATTCTCGATACAGTATTCCCTGTTTTACAGCAAACTGAGGGGTGCCTTTTTCCACTCCCTTCCCCACCCGTGAGAAAAGGGAAAAGTGATGGGTCTGCTTTTTGTTCATGCTGCATATCACATTTAAAAGCATGTCCCAGGTCTGGCTGTACACCAGCATGAGTATGAATCCAGGCCTTCTTTAGCTTCCTCTTCTATGCCTTAGTTTTACGGTCCTTGCTAGGATCCTCAAAAACATCATCAGATGGGAACACAGATGGTAAATGTTCCTTCTTCATTTGAGCTCTGCTGGTTACAGCAACTACAGCAGAGTCCTGGGCGGCATGACAATGTATAAATGAAGCAAAGTCTGGGTGGTCATGCCCGATAACAACTGGCAGAGGTAGGCGAGGTACAAACCCCACTTCTACCTCATGTGACTTTTCTTGAACAGTCATTTGTATGGTGGCTGTAGGGTAGCGATGGGTATCACCGTGCACATAGATGACTGCTGTATTCGGTCCTTTATTATTCCCAGTCAACAGATCAGCTCACCCAAGAGTCTGGCGGCTCCCTGAATCAATCAGTCCCATAATCTGCTGTGATTCAATCTGCACAGTAGCCACAAAGTGACCCAAGTTCACTAAGGCTACGTGAGCTGTCTCTCTCTTTATATTATGACAGTTTTTTAGATAATAGCCCTTCTTTTGGCACCCATGACACACAATCTCAGCTACTGGAATGTGTTCTCCTTTCTCTGCTCTCCAGTCTTGTTTCTCAAGGGCTGGATTAGACAGTTTATAAGTGAAAGGGTTCCTTACTGGATTGCTGGTGGTCGCAGCTGCTGGTGTCTCTTGGAACCTTCTGAATCTGGATGGTCGGGCTGCCAGGAAGTCTTCTGCCAACATGACAGTTTTATCAGTGGAGTCTGGCTTATGCTTCTGAACCCAAAGTTGTACATCCAGGGGTAAAACTTTAATAAACTGTTCAATGATCACCTCCTCCAGAAGTTGGTCCTTGCTCTTGTTCTCCTGTTGTAATCATTTGTAGCAGAGCTCCTTGAGACTGGCATAAGTGTCTCAGTGGGTATCCAGTGACTGCATTTTTAGAAACCTAAACCTCTGGCGATAGGTTTCAGTGTTTATGTCATAGTGCCTGAGGATCTCCTGCTTCACACGGTCATAGTCCTCTGCCTCTTGGGAGTCCATGTGGCTATAAACCAAATGGGCACTGCCTGTCAGGTGCAGTGCAAGTCGAACAACCCACTGTTCCCTTGGCCATGCACATGTTTTCGAGCGATCCTCTCAAATGTTGTGAGGTAGGTCTCAATGTCATCACTGTCCAAAAGTTTAGACAGTTTAATGTCTTTTGGGCTGCTGACTCTTTCTGTTTACCATGCATTGATGGCAGGTAAGACCCTCATGGTATCTGCCCATTTGGTGTCTTGCCTTCTCTGATCAATGTCTCTATCTCTTCGCTCAGTATCTCTCTCGATTTCCATCTGCACCTGTTTTATGCAGAGCCATTTCAACAACTCCCTTACGTCCTCAGGTGGAGCGCCTTCAAGAAGAGGCAGTTCCCTCGATTCTTCCACATCCTCTTGCATCTCTTCATCACCTTCAGGCTTGGCCTTCCTCTGAGCTCCCAGGTCCAGTCCAGGCAACAGCTCCTCTCCCAGTCTGTCAGCCATTGTTCTGGTCAGAACTCCACGGACTTTCTTCTCCGGGTTCTTCGATGGCAACTCCAGGTACATCAGTCCACCTGGGATATCTGGGCAATATCCACCAGAAAACATCCCTCTTTGGCCTGTCCAGATGCTTCCAGCAAGTTATCCCACGTCTAACACCAAGTCTGTGGAGGGGTTGTGGGATGACAGGTGGACCAGACACTGAACTTCAGGTTCAACACACAATCTCTTATTCAAAATACAGGAAATAAGCTTCTGCAATGCCATATTCCTTCTTCAGTACATCAGTTTGCAGCAACAGACTATGTATGTCCTTTCTCTGCACTTAGCCAGCACCTACTGACATTGATCTGTGATCTAACTTATCAGTTGAGATGCAACCTTCACCCCATGCAGGCACTGTTTGCTTGGGTAGTGGGGACCCAAAAAGAAAAAAGGAAAAAAAAAAAAACAAGCTAAAGACAAATAATCTCAATGCAGAATCACTGAAAGAAGGGTCACCCCAAAGGGCACAGGCAACAAATCAAGTTTCAAAGAAATACAACATCATACATACTTCTATGATGCAATGCATTACGGGATATATGCACATCAACACAACATTTCAGACTTAAGTTTACAGCAATGTACATTCATTTTTAATAGCACAACTAACTTAATTTCTATAATAGTTACCTAGTATTTTTTACCATTATCAAAAACACCTAGTGGCAGGGTATTTTCAACATTTACAGGTTTCATAAACATAAGGTATATTATGACATAGTGCTATTACATACTAAATCCAACAACAATTTTTTATTTTATTTATTTTTATTTTTAATTATTAAGCTCTCGGATTACAAGTACCTTTGAGCAGGAACTGCTCATTTACAAAGGTTCCATGTTGGGGGAGTTTGGGTAACATACAACAATGGTAAACAATGGTAACAGTCATAACATACAGATTACTTGTACATAAATAGTTCAGTCAATATGTTGAAGTAGAACAACACTAGCTAGCTTCTATCAGAATTCATGGTGAAACGGTATACTTGGTAGGAAGAAGTCAGGAGGAAGCTGGCTGGAAGGTGCCATTGTCAGACAGGGATGAAAAGAGCGAGGGGACAGGGGCCAGTGGCCAAGGTATGAGTGAGCCCATAGAGAGGGATGGGTGGGTGAGGGGGTAAAGGGAGAGAGGGAGGGGACTGGTGCCACAAATGCAAGGCTGGGATGGCTGATAAAAGTTCCAACTAAGGTAGAGGGTGATGATCATGGCTTAAGGGAGGCAGTTACAATGTAAGGTAGAGGGGAGGAATAGATGCAGTTGCATTTTAAAGGGGCTTAGTGTTGCAGCAGCAAGAGTTTCTTTGTTAAGGGTATTGAACCACTGAGGAGCCCTGTGCATGAAGGATCTCTGACCCAGAGAGGTCCGGCGCCTGGGGACCTGGAACGTCTGGAATTGTGAACTGCATGTTGGCTGGGTGCTGCTGTTGGTAGTAAGGAGTCTCACCACACCTGGAGGCATGAGCCCGAGAAGAACTTTTTTGGCAATCAGACAGGTCTGGTATTGTATTCTACTAATCAGAGGTAGCCATCCAGCCTTGGCGTAAAGGTCACAGGTGTGCATTAGGTGTTCAGCCCCCGTAAGACATCTACAGGCCTTGTTAAGTGTCACAGATCTCCTCCTAAGGGCAGTAGCGGAGGCAGAGCCATAGATGACTAGACCGTAGTTGACAATGGAGGTAACAGAGCTGTGGATAGCCAGTCTAAGGGCTTCAGAAGTCATACAGTGTTTGTACTTGTGCAGCAGGCCAAGGCGTATGTTGGCAGACTTTGCAACCTTCCCAATGTGCTGGGAGTAAGAGAGTGAGCTGTCCAGGGTGATGCCGAGGTATTTGAACTCTTGAACCTGAACAAGTGAGGTCTCATCTTGATTCTTGATGGTGCGGGGTAGAGGTTTATACTTGCTACATGCATTGCAGAAAGGCATGACCTTAGTTTTACTATAATTCAGGACAAGTTTGTAAGAGCCAAACCATTTTTCCACCAGGCTGAAATCATGTTGCAGTTGACTCTCAAGTAGGTTAAAGTCCTGGTTGCTAGAGAAGAGGACTGCATCATCTGCGTAGAGTAGTATTCTCTGTTGGCAGATACCAGGGAGGTTGTTAAGGAAAAAAGAAAAGAGTAATGGGCCGAGTATTGACCCCTGAGGGACACCAAAGAGGACTGGCTTTTCAACTGAGGAGACTCCAGCAATTTTAACACTTTGAACTCTCTCCGCAAGGTAGCTAGCAACCCAGGGCAGTGTATCCTTGGAGAGCCCAAGAACAGTCAGTTGTCTGACTAGGAGGGGGTGGTTAACTGTATCAAAGGCCTTTATCAGGTCAATGAATATGTCCCCCCCACAAAGTCCTTGGTCCAAGGCATCATGGATACAACCAGTGAATTCCAACAATGCCGTGGTGGTACTGTGCCCTTTATGGAAGCCATGCTGCTTGGGGCACTGAGTATTATGTTTTTCCAGGAACTCTACAAGCTGGTCAAAGACTATACGTTCAAGTGCTTTGGATAATGGGGGGAGGATGGAGATGGGCCTATAATTAGTGTGCGGTGACTTGTCTCTACTCTTATGCACTGGTGTGATGGTAACCTTTTTCCAGAGTGATGGGAATTGGCCATACCTTAGGGAGAGGTTGAAGATCATTGTCAGGAGTTCAAGGATCTTGTCTAGGACTAGTGTGAGTAGCTTCAAGTCGAGTGAGTCACCACTATAGCCAGTTTTGCTGATAGCCTTACACATGTAGGTTCTGGCTGAGTGCATTGGGATCCTTTTGAAGAAGAACTGCAGAGCTGAGTGTGCTTGGGATGCTGTGGCAGTGGTGGGGTTGGTGGTGGGAGCATCAAAGAAGTAAGGTGGGAGGACACTGCTCAGGCTGGAGAATGCATTGATGAATGTATTGGAGATGGTATCTAGGTACAATGTAGGAGTGCCATCAATGTTGAGCATGGTGGGTGAAGACTTGATATCTTTGCTAGAGAGGTTCTTAAGGTTGTTCCAGAATTTTTTCCCTTCCCCCAAGAGTTGGAGAGCACTTCTCTAAAGTATTTGCTTTTAGCCATCCGTATAGCACGGGTGCAGCTATTTCTTGCTTGTTTGTATTTTTGAATGTCCACTTGGGCAGCTGTGGCTCAAGCACAGTGCCAGAGGTGGTCCCTTTGTTTGAGCTGCGTGATAAGCTCAGTGTTTATCCATGGGTTAGATCTACCATGGGCTAGAACGCTACCAACCGCGACGGGTGCAGGAACAGGAGCGCTCAGGAGCGCGTCTCGGGACCTCTGCTGCTACTGCTGCTACTTTTCCCCAGCAGGTCCACCCCCCCCCCACAGAACGCTACTGACCGCGACGGGTGCAGGAACAGGAGCGCTCAGGAGCGCGTCTTGAGACCTCTGCTGCTACTGCTGCTACTTTTCCCCAGGTAAACAGGCCTCCCACCTTGTGGCTCTGGGCATATTATATGGCCGTTTTGTGATGAACTCCTGGCTACCTAGCTCCACAGCCCACTGATTGTTTCCGTGGACTCGGCTGTGGGGTGCTACCTAAAAGGGTGGCTGGGTCGCAAACAACAATTCCGCACCTGTAACTGGACTACTCGCTGTTGATCTGATATTGCTGTTCTTTGCCTAACTGTACTAGTGCCATCTTGAGTTCGTTTCCCTGCTAGTTTAATGGCTGCATGTTATTTGATGGACGATCTGATGTTTATGAGAGTTTGCTAAACTGCATTGCCCTGTAGCAGTATCGTGTAGCTAACTCGCTATGTAAAAAAAAAGACAAAAAAGTAAACTACTGTATTGTGTATACTGAACGGTGGAGGGTTTTACTGGGCCCTGTTCTGTGTTGTGCTGACTGCGTATGTATTGATTGCTGTCCTAGATAGCCTCCTACATTTCTCCGCTGCATACTAATGATGCCCTTCTACCTTTTCTAGCAGGTCCACCCCCACAGACGCTACCGACGCAGCGGTGCAGGAACAGGAGGCGCTCAGAGTGCGTCTCGGGACCTCTGCTGCTACTGCTGCTACTTTTCCCCAGGTAAACAGGCCTCCCACCTTGTGGCTCTGGGCATATATATGGCCGTTTTGTGATGGACTCTGGCTACCTAGCTCCACAGCCACTGATTGTTTCCGTGGACTCGGCTGTGGGGTGCTAACTCCCACCCACCCACCAACCTCCCCCACCCAGGGGCGTCCCTTGTTATATTGGCTCCGGACGCCTACGTCACTTCCTGTGTTGCCTCGTTGCCTAAGTCCCCACTTTTCCATTTGCAGATTATACTGGGTGACCACTAGGTGGTGCTTGACTCCTCTCCTCTCTTCCAGCACTCTATCGTGCCTCCCTATACTACCTCTGTGTGCATCCACCAGGGACCCAAGTACACCTCTGCGGGGCTCTGTTATCCCCTCCACTCCTAGTATGTCTATCTTCCCTGAACCAGCTTGCCCTCCTCTCCCCTCCTCCTTATCATCTTCCTTACCTCTCCTATGACTACCTACTGCCCACTTCCCAGCCATCCTGTGTCCTAGTTGCCCCGGTCCCCTCAGCCCCCATCCTCCTTCACACCCTGCACCCTCCATTCATCCCACCATCACCTTGGCCTCCCCTCTCCCACCCTCCTGCCTCTTCTATCATATCACGTTAGCATTCCCTGTCTGTGGTTCCCTGCCCACCTTGTACTCCTCCCCTTACCCCTTCCCTATCTGGTGTAAATTTCTCCTCCGCCACCTCCTTCCTAGGGCTGCGATCCTCCTTCTGCTCCTATCTGGCAATATCCATCCCAATCCTGGGCCTGTCCCCAATGTCTCCCTTAAATCGACTGGGCTGCGTGTCATCTATTAATATCTGTAGCCTCCTCAAAACTGGACTCCCTACAATGCTGGGTGACTGTTCATAATCTGATGTGATTGCATTAGTTGAAACCTGGCTTTTGGCTCCACCTCTGATGCCCAGGTTTCTCTCCAGATAGCCCTCCAGCCCGCTGGACTGAATCGGTGGAGGGGTGGTGGTTGTGCCATCTATGTTAAAGACCCACTTCTTGGCCTAGCCCTCCCCCCCCATCCTTGATTACAATGCCCAGGACCTAACTCTAAAGTTGTCACCTGACCCCTCTAGGGCTCCAGTCTTCCTGACTACTGCCTACATACCTCCAAAAAATCAGGCTCAGGCACTGGGCCCCCTAGTTGACTACATAACCTCCCTACCTAACCCCTCTGACCAAATCCTGGTAGGTGACCTGAATATCAACTGGCTATCTCCTAAGGGGTCCACCTCCCGTGAGGCATTCTCTGCCATTGATCTGACACAACTAGTCTCACAACCTACCAGGTTAAATCTAACATGGGCACTGGCACTCTTCTGGATGTGGTGCACACCAACAGGCCAACGCATCCACAATGTTCAAGTCCTCCCAGACTGCCTTAGTGACCACTCCCCAGTTCTTTTCTTTGGGGCAACCTCCCAAACCCCTGTTCCTTACCACCCCACCGTCGTCGGCTTGGAGCCTGGTGGGCTAAAGACAAAAACACCATCCTGCTGGTACTGATTGATTCCCACTACTAAACACCCCTGATATTGACAAGGCACTAGCCTTCTTTGTCCACACCTTCAACCTTGTGACACTTACGCCTCCCACTTAGATCTAAAGTAAGGCACACCCCTGGATTACCCCTGCCTACCTTGCCTTCTCAAACAGCGTGACAACATGTACATTGCCATTGAAACTGGCACGCCCAGACCCACTGACTGGCCTACACAGCTGCCCGGAATAAGTATATGTGGGCCGTCCACAAAGCAAAGGCAGATTATTACCATGCTGCTCTTACCTCCTCCTGGGGTAACCCCAGGTCCTTCTGGGACAACATCAAGCAGCTAAATGGTGGTACACGCCCGCCCCCCCATCGCTTCTCAACATTGATGGAACCACCTCCACGGACCCTGCCCTCGTTGCAGCGCGCCTTCAACAACTCCTTCACTGACCTTAGTGCAGTGCTCCTGCAACTTCTTGATCTCCCTCCGCCATGACTGCCCCTCCCACCTCCCACCCCCCCTTCCTTGCACTGTCACCACCCATGAGGTTAGGCCTACTTACTAAAAAGCCCTAAAATGCAACTCCATCGCAATGACTCTTGATCCCTGTCTCCTCGTCGGGTCCTGGATCAGGTCATCTCACCCATTACTTGCCTCTTTAATAAGTCCCTCTGCCTGGGGCAATTCCCCACCATCTGGAGGTCACCACCTATACCCCTATTCACAAAGGTGGTGATAGGGCGGCTCTGAGCAACTAAGCCTATCTTCATCCTCTCCCCCTCTTTAAAGCCTTGGAGAAATAGTTGCCAGTCAAATCTCACACTACCTCACGAAATATGAGGTCCTCTGTCCTGAACAGCATGGGTTCAGAGTTGGTCATAGCACCAGTACTGCTCTCCTGGGTTTGCTAATCCTTCATAACTCATGATGCTGGCCTCGCTGGTGCGGTATTTATAGACCTATCAAAAGCCTTTGATATAGTCTCACACCCTCTACTATTAGCTACCTTTTGCCAGTGTGGGCTTTGCTGCTGGTCAGTCTCCTGGTGCGCCAGCTACCTGACCAAACACTCCTGTGTGCGGGTTGGTGGCACTCTTTCAGTACCTGCCTAATCCAGCTCAGGAGTTCCCCAGGGCTCCAAACTTGGGCCCTTCTCTTCTCTCTCTTTCTCAATTCCTGCCCAATGCATGCACAGGAAAGATCCTTCTCTATGCAGATGACGCAGTTCTCTTTTCTCCTCAGTAGTAACCCCACCTCCTCCAAAACTCCACTCCATGCCTACACCTCAGCTGAAAACTGTCTTCGCTGATCACCATCTTGTCAACCTTCAGAAAACTAAGACTATGCTTTTACTCACCCCAAAATAAGTCCAGAAACTTTCCTCTGTCTGTTCACTCCACCTGAATCACCCTTTAGATCTTGTGCACTCCTATAAATACCTTGGTATAATCTTGATTCTGGTCTCTCCTTTCATAACCACATGTCTGCTCTGACCTCTGCCTCCAATGCAGGTTGGGTATCCTCTACGGCACAAAAATGTCTCCCACAAACTCCCTTTGGCAGCTGTCACCTCTTGATTGCTCTCACTAGTTGACTTCTGACCTTCCTGTTTATGGCACAGCAGACCAGACAGCCCTTCACAAGGTACGCCTTAACGCCTTAACAAAGCATGTAGACTTATTACCAGTGCCCATAGACTGACCCATACCTGTCATCTTTATTCCATGTCCTCTCTACTCAACCTCGATGGCGCCTCTTGTTCCTAACATGCCAAGTTACTTACAAAGCCCTCCATGGGCTATCCCCGCCACACCTTGCTAACTTTATTCACCGATCCAACCCCACGGTGCGCACCTGTGCCTCCAGCAAAACTGCTCTGGTCATCCCAAGGGCACGGACCACCCAGGGCCAAAGGGCTTTCCCCTATAGAGCCCCCTGCTGGCATCACTGATGCCCCCTCACTTGCTAGCTTCAAATACCGCCTAAAAAAATCACTTGCTCACTCCTGCCACTGCCCCTGACCCCCATCCCCACCTCCGTGATGTAAAAAAAAAAAAAAAAACTGTGCCTATTGTTAAACAGTGTTGCTGACTGTATCGCTTTGCCTGCAACTTGCCTGTGCCTTATTGCTGTACTGTATTTCTGATTGTCTCATGTATGTATGTTGTTCTGTCTTCCTTACGACGAGGTGCCTTTGTAAATGAGCCTCTGGCTCAAAGGTTTTAAACTGATGTTAAAATAAATAAATAAAATAAATACCTTTAACCTTCATTTTTTTAGTGGTGCATGGATATCACAAGCCTCAGTGAATCGGCTGATAAACAGATCTAGCGCTTTGTTTACATCCTTGAATGAGTCTATTTTAGACCAATCTAGACTGCTTAGATGGTATTTTAGTAGTTGTAGGTGTCCCTTCTTGAGTACCCTGGCATGTATTATTTTAGGGGGGGGCTTGATGTAGTTATTAGCCCAAGTGCAGATGACGGGTGAATGGTCACTTAAGGAGTCAGGGAGAACCGATACCATAGAGATTCTTTCAGGGTGGTTGGACAGAATCAGGTTAATAAGGGTGTAGGTCCCTGTCCTGTAGTTACACCTGATAAAAGAGGGGAATAGCTGTGTGAGATGTTGTGCTGTAACTGCATCCTTGTAGGTGCAGGCCTCAGGTGCAAGTCAGTTGATGTTAAAATTTCCCATGATGATGGACCCTGAGTTATGGCGTAGACCCTTAAGACATTCCATGACATTATAGAAGTCATTAGCCAGGTCCTTTGGGGGGATGTAAACAGAGACTATAGTGAGGTTTTTGTTGTGGGCCTCAAGGAGAACTTTGGTAGCGAGGACCTGAGATGTTGATCCCGGTTTAGAAAGAGGGATGGCATGTCCCATAAGAGTATCTCTCAGGTAAATGGCACAGCCACCACCTCGCTTAAGCTCCTGTCTTGCCTAAAAATCGTGTATCCGGGAACAGCAACTGCATTATCAGAGATCTTTGAATTTAGCCATGTTTCAATGACAGAGAGGATGTCAGGATTGTATTGCCGAATCCAGGTTTGGAGGTTATCAAGTTTACTGAGGAGGCTGCAGATATTGATGGACGCCAAGGTAAGAGACCCTGACTTCCAGTTCTGGCGATAGGCAGATGGTCCTGGTGGTTCTGGGTTAGGGTGAATGTTTCCGGAGAGGAGCAGTAGCAGTAGGAGAAATCTCAGAAGGGAGGTTTGAAGTATTTTGAGGGCTTGTTTGTTGGAAATACTTCTGAGCGCCAGTGTGTTGAGGCAATGGTGTGAGCCTGGTTTATTACAGAGAGCTGCTAGTACATACATGTTCCCCTGGGGGCTATACCCTTGATGCTTCAGAATGAAGCTAGTGTGCCAGATTGGGGGCTGAAAGGCACAAAGTTATTAAACTGGATCCCAGTGGTCATACCTAATGTGTAGTGCAGAGCTGGGGTTGACACAACCTGTCTTATATATATCTGGAGGTCACTACAATAACCTCCCTGTACAAGGAACTAAGAGGGAAAAAGAAAATTAAAGAGGACACCATAGCATAGTCACGAAAAGAGAGGAGGGTGCCCATTGGTGGCCAATCTTATGGATTAGAAATTTTAAAGGATAGATTAGGCTGAGAAATAGAAGAACTGTTGCAACAGATTTAAGGAAAGGTCGTCCTCATGAGTGGCAGGAGCTCCCTGTCACAATCTCCCACTGTAACACTCAAATTAAACAAAAATAATTCAAATAGTTGAAATAGCAGTTTAGACCAAAACAATCTTTTCCAACTCGTCCCCCATAACTGCTTCCACCCGCATCACCCGTGAATCACTTTTTCAGGTCCCACTCACTTCTGTTTGCACATTCTCCATAATGGCTTCAAAAACCACTCACTCCTTCTGCCTTACTTCAGCAAAAGTAATTACACCATCTCCAGAAAAAAGAACTGACATATTGGGAATTTAAGTATAGAATGCTGACTCATTTACAGTAAAACAAATTACTCCCCATCCCAAAATAAAGGATCCAGAAAAAAAGATGATGTGATACCTTTTATTGGACCAACATAGATGTTATCAAAGAAAATAGTAGCTTGAGCGTTCGAATTACATAGAATTCCTCATCAGAAACATTTTTATAAGTTATTTTTCTGATGAAGAATTATATGCAATTCAAAATGTCATGCTCCTATTTTCTTTTATAACATCTATGTTGGTCCAATAACAAGGAAGAGTTGGAAGCAGCTGCACACTGTGCTCTCTGAGGATAAGACAGTACAGCAGGAGTTCTGATAAATGATATTGCTGCCTACAATAGGTAAACCGCCATTGCCTTATTTGTTGGAAAGATTTAAGAGTGTTGTGTTTTACTCGGCATGGTCTGGTGTTTTTTAATCTGTGCCAGGAGAATTAGCACTCCCTGGTCTTTTGTCAATAAGGTCTGACCCTTTCCAGGCTGATGTGTGCTGCAGTTTTCAGGCCTTGGCCTTTTCACCTATCCTGTGCTTTTTTCCCCCACGGTCAGGGATCCATGGTGGTGGAGCCTGCTGAAGTAAAAGAAGCACTGGAAAAGTCCGCAGGGAACTTTCAGTGTAAAGGCCGGGGCGGCTATTTGAATGATGCACATTAAGCACTGAACATAGCACTTGTACATCATGGAAGAGCAAAGCCAGGACTCACTGATCATTCCCCTCTTCCTAAACCTACAACATTAAACCCTGAGGGAAGTAACAAGTTCCGTATGCTATTGCTTTTGATATTAATTTCTTTTTAGTTCTACTTATTTGTTATTGTTTGACGATCTGTCCTGCTCCAAGACTAAGTGCTTTGGTTAGCATTAGTCATCTCCTCCTTAGGACATTTAGGAAGTTTAGCTTTCTGTTTTTTACTTTTAATCTTTACATTTTATTAATACTGTACATTTTCCTAGGTCCCAAAGAATTTTTAGAATTAAGAGACTGTTTTTCAATAACTGTATCCTCTGTATGATTCACTACACATAACACATGGGCCAGAACCATAAAGTGCATGCATGGCGTGCTGTTCCTCAGATTCGCCATTTTGCTGATCTAGGTAGCAACCCTCATTGACTTGTTCTGTGGATTCAAGTTTTCAGCTGGTTTCTGGTTGTTAAACTTTTTTGGACAACATGCTTCTGCTGACTCTGTAACTTTCTTTTTCGCTACTGTACTCTCAGAGGGGTTTGCAAGTGGATTTGAGATGTGCTAATCTGATGAATTTAAAGTTCCCTGGTACACTTCTTTAGTGCTTTTATATATAAACTGGAAACTAAATACATTTTTATTTTGTTTATTTTAGTAAATTATCCCCTGGTCCAGTGAAGTGGTTGAGTGGCAGTTGTAAAGGAGCTGCTTATATTAGCCAGCCCGAGAGAGGAAACTATTTTAGGATAATGCCAAGAAAGACAGAATAAGACATATTGCTTGTGGATTGTCCTTCTGATGAAACATTGATAGAAAGCACACACTTGACATTAAGCAAAGATCCCTTGGAACTTTTTATTTTCAGGATGGTACTAGCCAAAAAAGAAAAATCTGCTTCTTTTCTGTTTCCTCACCAGAGACTAGATGAATGGTGAATAACTTTAAAATAAGAAGACAGCTTTACAAGCTTATCAAGGACAGCACTAAGTGCAGTATTGTACCGAAGCTATATCTAAGCATAACACTGTACTATTTCTTCCTAGATTTTTCAGTCAAGTGTTCTAGCAATTGCACTTTAAACTGGGGCAAGTGCAATATTCTTACTAAACTTATCACTGTGCCATCTTTTTCCTAGATTTTCTCAGTTAAATGTTCGAGTGACTGCACTTTAATTTGGGAGCAAGAGCAATATTATTAATAAAAGTATTTTGGATAATTTAAAATGCCTGAATCTTTCATACCACTCAGAATAGTTAAGTTAGTAGGTGTTAATATGGTGAATACCAGACTACTAAGGAGGTTAAATCCTCATGTTTCCCCACTTATGGAAGATTTGAATGACATTAAAGCCAATAAAATAAAATAAAAAATTTAAAGGCAAACTACAATCACCAAACATATTTTGGGTGAGTTTTGTTTTATTACTAGTTCTGATACTTCTACCCCAATTAACTTAAATAACAACAAACAAGTGTCGCTGACTGTACCACAAATGGACAGAACAGTCCATATTTCCATTAACCTGGGCACAGTCAATAGCAGCACTGACAGTTGCAATGATTCACATTTGGTGTGTAAAGACATATCTTCTCCTAGGAATATCAATAATTACACTGCTTTCCTAGCTGAATTTGAACTATCACTTAATTTGGATTTCTTATGAGAGCCAGAAGGTGATGGTATAAATGGGGAAAATGCTGTAGAGGGTATGGTTCTGCAAGGAGAGAGTATGAATGGAATTTCAACTAATTTCCAATCAGCTATTGCTGGTCTAAGATGAGTTTATAGTATGCTAAAACAATACACTTTTAATAATAACTCATTTAGTAAATCAAGAACACACCAGGATAAGGGAATTAGAGAACCCTGTATATATGTCCCTGATCTGCTAAGTGATGCCTCCATAGCCCAATGGACTAAATCAGTGGTTGTGTAGTTGCATAAGGGGAACTGTAGACCAAGGTCTGAAACTTGCAGGAGGCAAATGCTGTTTGAGGCAGTATAGGGCAGTGGTCTAAGGCTCTGAGCTGCAAACCTGGAAACCTGGGTTTGAATCCCACAGCCCCCACTTGTATACTGTGTGACCCTGAGCAAGTCACTTAACGTCCTAGTGCTCACAGATTGCACCTGTAAACAAGCGTTCAGCTTAGTGTGTCTCTCCTGGTAAAACAAAGGAAAAAGAATCCTAGTTTCTAGGATATTATCTGAGCAGCAATAGCATGAGACTCCTATCTAGGAAACAAAATCCCAGACCTGCAGGCAATAATGACAAAGCTTAACCTGGACATAGTAGCCATTAGCGAGACATGGTTTACCAGTAACCACACTTGGGAAACTTCAGTACCTGGCTATGTACTGTTCAGAAGAGACCAAGGTGTAAAAAGGGGGGTGGAATGGCCCTTTATGTCAATGAAAATATCAAAGCTACAGAAATTCATAATATACATTAGAAGCCAGAAGATCTGTGGGTCACCCTGGAAACAGGAAATGGGACAGCCATAAGAACTGGGGTTGTCTACAGGCCTCCAGACCAGGTGGAGGACACAAACACATTACTATTAGAAGATATACAAAACATGACAGCTAAAGGGAAGGTTCTGATAATGGAAGACTTCAACATGCCAGATAATGATTGGTCAATACCAGCAGGAACATCCGCCAGAACTAGACACATGGTGGATTCCCTGCAGGGGGAGGGCCTCAAACAACTGGTGCAACAACCCGCAAGAGACAGGGCTATCCTAGATCTAGTACTGACTAACAGGGAAAGGATCACAGATCTCCAGGTAGAAGGTCACCTGTGGGCCAGTGACCATTACATGATATGTTTCAATTTGGCCACTAGAAATAAATCATCCCATTCCAAGGCAAAAATATGGGACTTCAGAGGAGCTGACTTTGATAAGATGGCCAACAGAGTTAAGCTAGCCCTGGCAAAAAGAACTACAAGTGAGTGGGTACAAGCAAAGTGTACAATCATTAAGGATTCAATACTTGAAGCAACATCCCTTTGTGTTAGAGAGAAAAGAAAGTATAAAAGAAGAGGGAAACCACTTTGGTTCTCAAAAACAGTAGCAGAAAAGGTCAGAGCCAAAAGGCTGGCCTTCAGGAAATATAAGGGAACGCAGCAGGATAAAGATAGGGAGGCATACCAAACTTCCTTAAGGGAAGCAGGGAGGGCAATAAGGCAGGCAAAGGCCCAATTTGAGGAAACACAAGCACAAACAGTAAAAGAAGGTGACAAGACTTTCTATAGATACTTTAATGAAATGAGGAAGTCAAGAGGGGGTATTGCTAAGATCAAAGGGGATAAGGAGGCATGTGAGGAGGAGGACCATGTAAAAGCATCTATCCTAAATAGATACTCCTGCTCAGTATTTACTGAAAAGAAGGTAGGGCAGGGTTCACAGCTCAGCACCATGGACACAGGAGGGAGGGAGGTGTGCACTAGTCCCTTCACAAAAGAAAGGGTCCTACAAGAGCTCAGTAAGCTCAGGGTGGACAAGGCAATGGGACCTGATGGCATACATCCCAGGGTACTAAAGGAGCAAAGGGTGGAACTAGCAGAGCCATTATCAGAACTTAATGAGTCTCTGAGCACATTAGAGGTCCCAGAAGACTGGAGAAGGGCTCATGTGAGCCTGTTCCACAACAGTGGCAGCAGGGAGGAGGCAGGGAACTACAGACCAATCAGTCTTACCTCAGTAGTGGGCAAAATTATGGAGGCACTCCTTAAGGAAAGGATAGTGTAATACCTGGAATCCATAGGAGCACAGGATCCAAGATGGCATGGGTTTACAACAGGAAGGTTCTGTCAAACTAATTTCATAGATTTCTTTTACTGGGTAACCAGAGTGGTGGACCAAGGGGAATCAGTTGATGTCACCTACCTTAACTTCAGCAAAGCTTTCAATACTGTTCTACATAGAAGATTGATTAATAAGCTGGGCAGGCTCATGGTGGGTCAGAAGTTGGTTAACTGAGTGGCAAACTGGTTGATGGGCATAAAACAGAGAGTGGTGATAAACGGTATACAGTCAGAAGAGATGCAAGTCACAAGTGAGGTACCTCAGGGATCAGTCCTGGGTCCAATCCTCTCTTAAATATCTTCATCAGTGACATTGCAGATGGACCGGAGAGTAAGGTTTGTCTGTTTGCAGATGATACCAAGATTTGCAATAGAGTGGATGATCCCGATGAGGTTGGCAGAATGAGAAGAGATCTGGATAAACTAGCAAAATGGTCAGAAGTGTGGCAACTAGGGTTTAACGCAAAGAAGTGCAAAATTATGTACATAGGAAAGAGAAACCTTGAAGCCACCTATAGGCTGGGAGGGGAGTTCCTGGCAAACACAAGAGAAGAAAGAGACTTGGGCATCATCATCACCGATGACCTGAAATCATCCAGGCAGACCTCTAAACCAGTAGGTAAGGCTAGGGGGATGTTAGGGTGTATTAGTAGCGGTATCGCAAGTCAGAATAGGAAGGTAATAATCCCTCTTACAAGACACTTGTAAGGCCCCATCTGGAGTACTGCATGCAGTACAGGAGGCCACACCTTCACAAGGACATTAACCACATTGAGGCAGTCCAGAGAAGGGCAACCAAAATGGTGCAGGGACTGCATCAGAAAACATATGAGGACAGATTAATGGAGCTCAATATGTATACCCTAGAGCTAAGGAGGGAGAATGGTGATATGATCAAAAGATTCAAACACCTTAAGGGCATTAACAAGTTGAAAGAGTCTTAACATATTTCAGTATAGGAAAAATAGCAGGACAAGAGGACACAGCACGGGATTAGAGGGAGGCAGATTAAGGCGTAATGTAAGGAAGTTATTTTTTACAGAAAGGGTGGTGGATGCATGAACCTGCCTACCTCAGGAAGTAGTGGATATGATTACAGTGAAGGGCTTCAAACAGGCATGGGATAGGTATAAGAGGGCAATACAGATGAGTATGAACAGATAAGCCATTGACAGAGCAAAGGCCAACGGCACATTCATAAGGCAGAAAAAGAAATGGGCAGACTGGCTGGGCCTTGTGGTCCTTATCTGCCGTCAACTTCTATGTTTCTATGTTTCTATGCTTTGATCACAATAATGGCAAATCCTAAGAACACTAATCTTGTAATTATGGAGAAATTAGTTATAAATAAAAACCTGTTAGAGTCTTTAAGGGCAGATGTAGTCAGAAATGACTTTAAGATTGTTGCTTTTCAACGTAGACTAGATACTTTATTCCCCATAGTAAGTTCAGATGTCTCAGTACAGGAGATAAAAATAACTAAATCTGGTTCTAGGAGATTAGATTTTAGTACCATTAGCTTTTTGGCTAGCTCTGTGGTTGTTAACCAATGAAAGAAAAATGGAAAACAGGGAAAGAAATGCAGAAAGAAGAACAGAAATCAAAAATCAAAAGGAACAACGACACAAACAGTCTTACATAGAAACCTAGAAGTTGACGGCCGATAAGAACTGTAAGGCCCATCCAGTCTGCCCATTTCTTTTTCTACCTTATGAACGTGCCATAGACCTTTGCTCTGTCAATGGCCTATCTATTTATACTCATCTGTATTGCTCCCTTATGCCTATCCCATGCTTGTTTGAAGCCCTGCACTGTATTCATACCCATCACTTCCTGAGGTAGGCAGTTTCATGTATCCACCATCGTTTCTGTGAAAAAGAACTTCCTCACATTACCCCTTAATCAGCCTCCCTCTAATCTCAAGTTGTGTCCTCTTGTCCTGCTATTTTTCTATTATTAAAACATGTTAGACTCTTTCACCTTTTTAATGCCCTTAAGGTGTTTGAATGTTTCGATCATATCAGTTCTCTCCTTCCTTTGCACTACGGTATACATATTGAACTCTGTTAATCTGTTCTCATATGTTTTCTGATGCAGTCCCTGCACCATTTTGGTTGCCCTTCTCTGGACTGCCTCAGTTTGGTTAATGACTTTGTGAAGGTGTGGCTTCCAGTACTGCATGCAGTGCTAGAGATGGGACCTAACCAGTGTCTTGTAAAGAAGGATTATCACCTCCCTCTTAATTAAAACTACTGTGTGCCAGAAACTACCCCAGAGATTAGTGTAACTATACAAGAACATACTCAAGATAAGCCCAAAGGAACAAAGGTTAAAAATACTACAACTAGAAGTGAACTGGGGAAAGGGAGGAACCCCAATATGCCAAGAGATAGCCCAAGTGTAATGGAACCAAGTGCAAATATCATGATGCCTTATTTGGAATAGATAGTAAAATAAATTAATCATCTTAATCAGATTCTAGGAGTGTCAAATGTTAAGGAAAGTTGGATATCAATGGAAATTGCTGACAACCAGAATGACCTAGTTAATATGAAAGAATGACACCATATTGAAGACAGTAAATGTCCTTACTTTGTTAAACTCTAGATTTAGTAGTTGCCATATTGGTCCTTGCAAGAATAGATCCAGAAGCAATTGATTTGATACCTTTTAATGGACCAACATAGATGTAACAACAAGAACAAAGTGCTCTAGCTTTCAGACCAACCAGTCCTTCTTCAGAAGCTTGGGACTGGTTGGTTTAGCTAAAACTACTGATGTCATATATTGATCCGATAAAATATCAAATCATTGCTCTGGATCTATTCTTACCTTGTTAGTAACATTAGACCACTAGTTAGATTTATGGGACCTACTGACTGGATTCTGCTTGACAAGAATGAGGATTTATTGGGAAGGCACATTCAGCTAGTGGATCATTTGAACTTTCTTTTGGATATTAATGTCACATGTGATGAAAACAATTGGACTCAGTTACTACTGTGGATGTATTTTTTGAATCGGCAAGATTCGCTAATTATATATGGTTAAATGATCAAACACTAAAGAGCAATGATTTTAATGTTACATATCCAAACAGATCAGAATTTATTAAAATAAGTCCAACAACAGATCACAGGACAGAAGGACACCATCTTAGCCTTTTTGATATGGAAAGGCTGTGCAATGAAAACGACCAGGTATTAACAGAGGCCCTAGATAATCTTTTGGAAAATGTTTTGAAAATTCCAATTAGAGATGATGATTAATTCATGGCAAGTAAAGTGGGCCCAGATAGCCAAATTGATTTGAAATTATTAAAATGAAGAACTTGTAAATAAAATATTGCAAAAAAATTATATCTTGGATAAAATGGATTTATATGTAGTGGACTCCAAAATATGGGAAACACAGTCCCAAGGTGTCTTTAATAGTAAACAATTTATCAATACATCAACTGCTTGTGTTAACAAGCTGCAACGGTTAGCTGGATAATGAACTGGCTCAAGGGAATGTACTCCTTGAGTTCTGGAAGTAAAGCTTCTGAAGTACTTAATAAGGCTCATAAAGGAATTACTGTATTATCCTGGAACATTGCGGGGTGGAAAAACAAACTTGTAGATAATGAGTGGAAAACATTTATAGCGAAACATGATATTCTTGAATTTCAAAAGATGTGGCGTGAGAATGATGGTGATAATATTAACCTGAATGGGTATCAGTCATACCATGTCTCAGGTAATAGAAAACAAAAACAGGGTAGATGTTCTGGAGGCTTGGCCACATACTTTAAGATTGGCTCTTTTAGATGGATTACGTGTCTCCTACTAGATACAATCTGTATTATAAATCTGGTTGCAATTTCTAGCTACTGCTTTTTGGTTATTAACTGTTATATGCCTCCTGAAAATTCAAGTTTGTATGACAATGCTCTCAGGGATATTAAAAAAGAATCTTTACACAACAATAATAAAGAACCCAGAATCTGATATACTTTTATTGAGTGATTTTAATGCTTGGTTGGATAATTGCAATGGGTACCTAGACAATTCATGCTATCAGTATAATAATATTAAAAGTCATATGATTGGTAGATCCTCTAATGATAGTGTTGTAAATTCCTTGGGTGAGAAATTAAAGGATGTGATATGAGAGTTTAACTTGTATCCCCTGAACAGAGTAGACTTGAGGGGGACAAAGAAGGTGAGTGGACATATTTTTCACTGCACAGTACATCTGTAATAGACTATGCTCTTTGGGCAAGTCTAGATATCCCCTGGGAACAATTACATGTAGTAACATGCTCAGACAGTGGTCATTTCCCTATTGTTAGTAACAGCAACCTAATGGTTGAAAATAGAAATAATCCTATATATCACTTCCCATTTCTGGAAATAAGAGTTTGTAAGAAGATTATTTGGCATCAAGAATCTAAGGACATACTGATAGACTTATTACTCAACTCACCTATTAATATTAATGGAGAATGCATCAGTCTTCAGAGTTTATCATGGGATCAATTAACCCTTGAGTTAATTTCAGCGTTTGATGTAGTAAAAATCAACCTAGGAAGTATAAAGATTCAAACTGGGAAGGATCATGATATCGGTTGGTTTGATAAAGGCTATAAGGCTTTTAAAAAGTGAATAAGGAAACTATATTGACTTTACAAGGATACCCATAGTGGAAACATACTAAAAGAACTAAATATGGTAAAGTGACAGTACAAGAAATTACTTATGGAGAAAAAGAGAGATTACTACAAAAAGCAGTGGCTAGCAATGGAGGAGACAGTACAAAAAAGACAATAAAAAATGTTGGCTTTGGTGGCTAGAGAAACTAATAGTTGTAAAGTTAAAATTGATACATAACAGTATATTCAAGAACAAAGTGGACAGAATTTTTTCCTGTATCTACTGGGACTCTGCTATTAGTGATTCTGAACAGATTAATCTAATCTAGAACCATACCACAATATCTATCTTATTTGAGGAAGTTCTTGCAATAAATTCTTTGAAAACAAATAAAGCCCCCAGTCCTGACAGAATTCCCACTGAAGTTTTGTCTTTGTCAACCCACTTTGTAGGCAACATTTTTAACAGCTTTTTTTTAATAGGTGCATACTACAGTCTAAATACCCAGAATCTTGGAAAGTGGCACACATGGTGCCCATTCATAAAAAAAGGGAACACTGTGGATCCAAGTAACTACAGACCTAGTAATCTGTTGGATATGAACTTAAAAATATTTGCAAGAGTGCTACTTAATAAGTTGAATGTAGAGATAGATCAGACCAATGGTATTTTACCTCTTTAAGCTGATTTTAAGAAGAACTTTTCAACAATAGATAATATATTTGTTTTAGGCACCTGATTGAAAAAAAATTGTTTATTTAGGTCAACAAGTTCTATATACAGTATTTATAGATTATTACCTAGCATTTGATTCTATATCTAGACCCATATTATGAGATATATGCTAGTGGAATAAGCACCAGTCTGATAAACGTTCTACATTCGATATATTCACAAACAAGGACATCAGTGAGACTGAGTTCTAATGGTGCTCTATGAGCACCATTTGGGACTAATAGGGGTGTATGCCAAGGATGCGTGCTTCCACCCACCCTATTCTTACTGTATCTGGATAATCTTTTGAATTATTTGAATAATCTTCCTTTAGATTCCCCTAAACTTTTACACCATATCTGTTCAGCCTTAGCTTACACAGACAAAATCATTATTTTTTCATTATCCAAAAATGGACAACAAAAAAATTAGATTTTCTGTTTGATAGGTCCCAGAAACTAAAACTTAGTATAAATATTAATAAAAACTAAAGTAGTGGTTTTGGGGGATAAGTTGAGAGCTCAAGAGAAATGGCACCTTGGCACTAAAGAAATAGAGAAGGTAGACAGCTAGCTCTACCTAGGTGTTGCTTTTCATGCTAATGGATTGTGGACAGCACATGGAGAAGTGACAAAGGAGAAATGATCTAAAACAGCAAAAGGACTTAACAGATTTAATAATAGTTTTGGTGAGAGGCGAATAGAACTACTAGTACAGACTATTAAAGTTAAGTATAATATGCAGGCACTTTATGGTTCAGAGGTGTGGGTTAATAAAAAAACAGAGATTCTAGCTAATTCAGTTTACAAGCTACTAAGGAAATGTATGGGTCTTGGACAGTCATACCCAGCAGCATATCTAAGGACTGAGCTGGGCATTCCAGATCGCAATGCTTTTATTGATATAAGAAAAATGTTGTTGTGGATTAGACTGGTAAAATTGCCAAAGGATACTTTTGCATACTACTGCCTCGAAGAAAAACAGTTTTGGTATAACCTAGAATATAGAGCTTCTTATTGTTATACTCTGTTGCTATCTCTATTGAACAAGTACAGACTAACAATTTTGAAGAAGTATATAGATAAGGGTATAGTGATTAGTGCAAAATACAAAACATTTATAACAAAAAGAGTTACTAATTTTTGGAGTCAAATGGACTTCAGCAAAATAAAGAGCTCAGCCTATTCTAGATGGGTCTCTAGGAATTATTATTCCTTTGGATTTAAATCCTACTTGAGTATCCTGGGTGACCCAGAACTCAGGAGTATTTTTATACTATACAGATTCAAATGTTTTCCAAGTAACGTGTTGCAAGTAAGACATCTTAAACTATCTAAGGATCTGGAGGTCTGTACTTGTTCAATGGTTAAAAAGGAAGACTTAGTCCATGTACTTTGGAAGTGTACTTGGTATACTAAAGAGAGATTATACTGGCTTGGACCATTTATGAATGAACTGTATCCAACTTGCATGCTGTATGACTCTATGCAAGTCACTTAACCACCCAGTGCTCCCAGGTTGCCCCTGAAAATAGGCACTTGTGCCTAGTGGGCCTTACCCAGTTACCAAAGACTAAAAAAAAAAAATAAAACTAACGAGTAATTGTTAACTCTTATCTTAATGAATACTGTTGATGAATGGTCTTTGAATAGGTTGGCAAAGTATTTTAGTGTAATTTATAAAATCAAAAATAAATTACTTGCAACAACAATTTAAGTTAAGCTTATAAAATATAGAGAACATTTACAATATTGATAGGGATATGACATGAAACTATAATACAGTATATGTATGAAGTCACTGCTGTTTGTATTGAAATTTTAAAAATCTTTTCTTTTTACTTTAATTTAGCGCTTAACCCCATGATAGATAAAACCACGATAAAAAAATGGGATTGTACATGGGAAAGGAAGGAGAGCACTGCTGAATTGGATGAGTGACCAAGGACTGACAGATGTATGGTGTGTACTGAATCCCAGGGGAAGGGATTATTCTTTTTATTCTCCAGTACATGGTTCTTATAGCCATATTGATTTTTTGTTAACATCACCCCAGATTACGCAGGTAGATATAGAGTCCAGTATACTTCCCTTAGTAATCTCGGATCATGCTCCAGTTCGACTGACTATTCTATGGGGCCCACATATTCCTACCTCCACTTCTTGGAGATTAGATCCCCTGCTCACAAAAGATACAGAGTTTTTAGAATGGGCCAAAGTGGAGGCACAGATGTTTTTTCAAGATAATCCGGCACAGGACATCACAGCCAGGATCAGATGGGAGGCATTTAAAGCTACCATGAGAGGTAGAATCATTGCCTATGAAGGAGCTAGAAAGAGAGGCAGGGAGCAAAAACTGAAAGACTTGGAGGATGAGCTTAAAGTAGCACAGCAGCAGCATAAGGAGCAAAGAAGGAAAGCCGGACATGAGTCTCTTCGTAGGAAGGCAATTGGTCTTGAGATGGAGATAAACTCTCTTTTATCAAGGAAAGCTGAACTCACCCTTTTGAGACTGAAACACAAATATTGGGAAGGGGGAGAAAAGGGGGGGAAGGTATTAGCTTATAGGTTAAAGAAACAGCAAATGGATTGTTACATAGCTGGGCTGAGAGATACTACAGGAGTAATGCACACTAAAAGTAAGGAATTTAATGCAGTTATGGCAGAATACTATCAATCCTTGTATGCCTCTTCCAGACAGGCAGACCCCCAAGCAATCCCTGCTTTTCTTCACTCACTACACCTTCCCACTATAAACCCGCAGCAGGCTGAACAACTAGATGCCCCACTAACCATAGATGAAATAAAGAAGGCCTTGCTCTCTCTTAAACCAGGGAAAGCTCTGGGTGGAGATGGTTATTCAATGGAGTTCTGGCAGGCCTTAACTGACGACATTGCTCCAGCTCTTCAACAAACTTATGTCAAAGCCAAAGTGCAAGGGATGTTACCTCCCACATTAAGAGAGGCAGCTATTACAGTGCTGCCCAAGAATGGGAAAGATCGCACATCCCCGGGTAGATACCGCCCAATCTCACTCCTTAATGTGGACAGTAAAATATTTTCTAAAGCCATAGTGCTAAGATCAGGACCCCTGTTACCCTTCTCAAGTTGGCTTTTTCCCTGGTAGATACAGTGCAGACCATCTTAGGACCCTGATTAATTTAACCCATATCGCCTCTCAATTGTTAACCCCGGCAGCTGCGGTAGCCATAGATTTTGAAAAGGTGTTCGACTCCTTGGAGTGGAATTATCTCCATGTGGTGTTGGTGAAACTGGGAATAGGCCTTCGCTTTCGTTCATGGGTAACAGTTCTATATACTTCCCCATCGGCCCAATTATTGACTAATTTGACTTTATCCCCGCCTATCGAGTTGGCCCGTGGCACTAGACAAGGCTGCCCTTTGTCTCCCCTCCTATTTGTGCTGGCTGTGGAACCTTTAGCTGTTACTCTTAGAGATAACAAGACTATCAAGGAGATCCTTGTTGATAGCAGGGAATATTCTACCCTTCTTTATGCAGATGACCTTCTGGTCCTTGTAGCAGATGTATCTGAGGCACTACCCTCTATACTTAATACCTTACACCATTTTAGAGGATTGTCAGGCCTTCAGCTTAATTCCACCAAAACGGAAGTCCTCCCTCTTAACCCTAGGTGCCACCCGACAATACTGGCTAATACTGGTCTGAAATGGGCGGAGGAAAGTATCACATATCTAGGTATTCAATTCTCTGCAGAGCTCTCTAAATTATGGGAATACAATCTCCATCCCCTCCTAGTGGACCTACAGGAGGATATGTCCAGATGGACTAAACTCAATTTAACCCTAGCAGGCAAAATAGCTGCAATTAAGATGATCTTAGCCCCTAAAATTTTTTATCTCCTGGCACTTATTCCCCTTTCCTTACCACAGAGCTGGATCCAGAAGATAAATTAAGTAGTCGGTAGATTTTTATGGGAAGGGAAACCCCCCAGGTATAGTAGGAACAAACTTAGGGCACATTGGAGCTTAGGTGGGTGGTGCCTTCCTTGGTATGAAGGTTACAAGTGGGCCTTTCATATGGCACAATCCTTATGCTGACTGGATATAGGAACCACTCCCCAACCTCAATGGGTGGATATAGAACAGGCTGTAAGTCAAACGATTTCCTTGTCACTTCTGGTCTATAATAACCCCCCAACAAACCTTAAAATGCATCCCACGATAGGAGCCTCCTTACAATGCTGGGTAAAAATAAGGAGGAAGTTGAAAATGGACTTGGCACCAATCAAATTAACTCCACTGTGGGGGAATGAGAACCTGCGTATAGATAAAAGACCTGTGTATTGGAAAGGGTGGTCGGACAAGTGTATCGCCAAGTTGGTAGATATACTTGCTCCATCCTCTATGGCTATAGACTCTTTTGCTAACCTGCAGGCCAGATGGCCAATTCCCATTTCCGATTTCTGGAAATACCTACAAATACTTAGTACATCTCAGAAATATATGACCCATGTAGCAAAAGGGGACACCCAGACTGTACCCCTTTGGTTACATAGAAACATAGAATTTGACGGCAGATAAGGGCCGCTTGGCCCACCTAGTCTGCCCATTTTCCTACCTAACAGCTAAGCTGCAGATCCTAGTAAACCAACAGCTTACTTCCTCCTACCCCCCACTAGGACTGCCTTATGTCTGTCCCATGCATTCTTGAATTCCCCCACTGTTCTTGACTCCATGACCTCCTCAGGGAGGCTGTTCCATGCATCCACAACCCTCTCTGTGAAAAAATACTTCCTCACATTACCTCTGAGCCATCCTCCCTCTATCTTCAAATTGTGCCCCCTTGTTCTTGCACATCTCTTTTTCTGAAAGATGCTACCCTCTTGGACTTTGTTGATTCCATTGAGGTACTTGAAAGTTTCTATCATGTCCCCTCTCTCCTTCCTTTCCTCAAGGGTATACATATTAAGCTCCTTTAGTCTTTCCTCGTATGTCTTCTGGTGCAGATCCTGAACCATTTTAGTTGCCCTCCTCTGGACAGCCTCCACTCTGTCTATGTCTTTGCGGAGATGGGATCTCCAGAACTGCACACAGTACTCCAAATGGGGTCTCACCAACTGTCTGTACAGAGTGATGATAACTTCCTGTTTTCTACTATTGATGCCTCTTCCTATGCATCCCAGTATCCCCCCCAGCTTTTCTTACTGCCTTCTCACATTGCTTGTCCACCTTTAAGTCATCTGATATAATTACCCCCAGGTCCCTTTCCATTTTTACTGTTGTCAGTATCTCACCCTCCATTGTGTACTCTTCCCCTGGGTTTTGTTTCCCAGGTGCATCACCTTGAACTTCTTTGCACTGAATCTGAGCTGCCATACATTTGACATTCCTCCAACCTTGTGAAGTTCCTTCTCATCCTTTCCATTCCATCTTGTGTATCAACCTTGCTGCAGATCTTTGTGTCATCTGCAAAGAGACACACTTTTCCTTCCAGTTCCTCTGCAATGTCACTTATAAAGACATTAAAAAGGACCGGTCCCAGTACGAACCCTGCTGTACCCAGCTAGTAACCCTCCTTTCTTCACTGTGTACTCCATTTACTACTACCCTTTGCGTCCTGTTGTCTAGCCAATTTTTTATCCAGGCTACCACCTTGGGACCTACTCCAAGGCTGGCTAACTTGTGCATTAATCTTTTGTGTGGGACTGTATTAAATGCCTTGCTAAAATCTAGGTAGGCCATGTCCACAGCCCCTCCCTGGTCTACTACTTTGGTCACCCAGTCAAAGAAATCTATTAGATTTGTCTGACAATACCTTAACAAAAGAAAGGGGGTTGGCTAGCTTAATATATGGTGCCCTCCGGGACACACTGCCCAGTCAAACTGAGAAGTCTAAGCAGAGGTGGTAGGGGGCTTTACAACTTGAGTTTATGGATCTACAGTGGAAAGAATGCTGGAAAGGGGCCCAAAAATATATTTCAGATGCAAGGAGCAGATTAATACAAAATAAAATTCTCCGTTCATGGTACCGTACACCGGTAGTACTACATAAGGCGGGGTACTAAGCTCCAATTTATGTTGGAGGTGTAACTTCCACCCTGGAGACTTGCTCCATATCCTCTGGTTCTGTCCTCCAATACAACAGGTATAGGATAATGTATGCGAGATAGAGGCTAAAGTCCTGAGGAAATACATTACTTGATCCCTTCCCCTACTTCTCCTGGTATGAAATCAGAAGCTCCCCATCTTCGAGAGCTAGAATATCATTAGCTAGCCCTATGGGCCATGCAAGCAAAGTGGCTCCTCGTATGTAGATGGAGAACTACAGTGATTCCAAGTGTCCAAGAGCTTCTCACCTCCATGGTTCATATTGCCAGTATGGACAGACTCTCCTACCTGGTAAATAATTCCCTAGGAATCTATGAAAAATGTTGGACTCCCTTTACCAGATATGCCACTCCTAAAACCTGAGTGGGTTGAAAACTTTATAACCAGGATTTCTGCTAGGTAACAGGACTATGTAAATGGATTTATCACACTAGCTTATCCATGAGTGTATGAATACGTTGTATTGTACTGCCTCCCTTAACTATATATAAGTGCACTTAATAGTATATAGAATAGTGGTTCTCTGTGTTTGTTTGCTTTTTTTTAGCTAGGGTGTCAGAAGCCTAGACAACACCCGAAGCCACAAAGAGTCCCACATTGTAGAAATATGGAGCATGGAAGCCTTGCCTCTCCAACACCTTAAAGTTAAGAGTTGTATGTACTGGGGTAAGCAACTGTTAATTGGTAACAGTTATCCTTCATATGCTCTGATGTCGAGTTGTCTATGTAACCAACAACTCTATAACAGTCTCCTTTTTGGAATAAGTGTTTTCATTACTGTAAGAAAAAGAAAATGATAATAAAAAATTAAACAGCAAAAAAAAAATCTTCTCTTTTTAAGAACCATTTAGATTTTTGTTGAAAGCTTTTAAGCTAAAACAATAAAGACATTGATTGAAGGATTGATTGAATAAAAGGTATCAAATCATCTCTTTTTTTCTGGATCTTTTGTCACAAGGACCAATACGGCAACACAACTAATTTTTTGTGCCAAAAATGGACTGACATATTGGGCACGGAAGTAGCTCTTGACTGCAAATCAGACATTCACCTGGAACCACATGGTGAACAACACCAGTGGCCTTGCAACATGCTTTGGTACTCGTAAACTCTGACTAAACAAAATCAAACAAGGACTTCACCTTCACAAACCCCGAATCAGCATTCTCTGACAATAAAAGTTGGTACCCATTTACTATCTTGTGACCCACTCCCATGCAGCCTAGCTTGTTTACCACTTTTCTGTGCAGAACAGTGTTGAAGGCCTTACTGAAATTAGTTCTATGTAATAATAGCATCTGAAAAACACCGCCGAACAGAGACAGAGTGCACATCACCGAAAAGCAAAATGGTGATGTGCACTACTGCATCCCCATAAACAGCGAATGGCACTCCTTTACTGTCCGGGGTCAATGTGGGAATGTGGGGCTACTTTTCATGTGGAGTCTATGCCCCCACACCAAAACCTCTCTCAACCACTGTACAAAATATAATCATCATGAGGGGGCATGATACTGGAGGATAGAGAGGAAAACTCAGGAGGATGTTGTGATTACATCACCAACGACGGATATACTCCTTTCTGTAGTACCTCTCAGACTCCTCCACTTCAGTCCTCAGGTGCTACACACCCAGAAGTAGTAGGAGGGTTGCCTGGGGGTGGGAGGGAGACTTAGCACAGTGCAGAGTTCAGGAACAATCCCCATTTTGAGTAGTAAAAATGTAATCTTCCTTTATTGGCATACGTAGGCCTTTCAAATGTGGCCAGCCTGGCTACTGCTGAGTACCAGCTGGGAACGAGGGGGGGTTGTGGTTGTCTCCAGGATAGAAGCAGCAGCCTCTTTGCTTCCAACAGGGCAGCCAACAGCCAGCTTAAATGAGGCCATGGCAGGGAACCCACAGGGGTCGGATCCCCCAACAGAAGGAGTGGGTTGGAGATATCAATGGGGACCCCTAAGACTCCCGAGCAATCCATTGCTATGGCGTTCCAGAAATTCATCAAATGATATGATATGCAGCATGTTTGCAGGGCTGTACCCACACCTCCAGCATTGAGCATCTGGTAAAATACCCCAAAACTGAAAGATGGCAGGCATATGATACCACCTGAGCAAAATTGTAAGTTGAATCTGCTGACTTCTAACATCTTGGTATGCCGAATGAGCAAGGTGGAGACATTTGGACCACATTTCCCCAGTAATGGTAAGATGGAGTTCTTCACACTAGGCCTTCCTGCAAGAGTCGGTGTGGTCTGGCTGCGCTTCCCGCCAGGTATTATAAAATTTACCGGCCGTACCTTTTAAAGATATTTTAGTGTGCAGCTGCGCCAGCCAAATAAATCTTAGTTTTCAAAGTTTTCCTAATGCTGTCAGGGTCTCTTTAAAGGAGGAAAGAGATGGGCATAGGGTCAGGCTGGGGGAAGGCTGTTAAAAAGACTGGTACCCTTGACTGAAAGGGAGCGCTGATCATGAGAAATGTGACAAAAGGGAATGGCAAAGTAGGTGCAGGAGGATCGTCAGGTGAGTCTGATGTTGACGGATTTCGGGGAGATGTTGACAACGCTGCTGGGAACAAGGCCCCAGAAAGCCTTGTAGAGGAAAGAGATGATTTTGTTGTTGAATCTGTCTTCTAGATAGAGCCAGCTAACTGCCTGGTAGAGGTTGCAGTGATTTGTATACCTGGGGAGGCCAGAGGCAAACCGTATTATGTTGTGGTAGGTGGCTTTCAGCTTACTGAGGTTCGTAAGGGAGAGGGAGGGTGTGTATATCGGGGATCCATAGTCAAGAACAGGGAGCAGCAAGCTGTTAGCAGGAAGGGCCCTGGTGCTTGGGATCAGGTATTGTTCTAAGAGACCATAGTCAATTTTACACTTGCTATTTTGATGTTTGCCCAAATTGACGCGCTGAAAATAACTCGCTTTATTCACAGGATACCACTGAATTCCAGGTAGACCATATGCACAACTCCTCCCTGATCCACTTCTCTGATAACCCAGTCAAAAAACTCTTATCAGGTTTGTTTGGCAAGATCTACCCCCTGTGAACCCATGCTGCCCAGGATGCCGCAACATACTGGTGTTAAGGTATTCCTCAGTCTTTTCTTTAAGTAGAGTTTCCATAACCTTGCCTCTCACCAAAGTCAGGCTTACAGGTTGGCAGTTTCCTGCCTCCTCCCTATTCCCACTTTTGTGTAGTGGGACCACATCACCCTCCTCCATGCCCCCAGAATGTCCCCCATATCCAGTGATAGATTGACCAGGGCTGTCAGAGGTGCAGACAGTTCCTCCTTTAGTTCCTTCAGTATCCTAGGATTGATCTCATTGATACCTAGATGCCCCTCTAATGAAAGATGAAGTCCTGCTAGCTGTAAGGAGCCTTAGAGGTGGGAAAGCCTCAGGCCTACATGGGCACACCATCAATTTCTTTAAAACGTTCTCCTCTCGGCTCCTTGATCCCCCCCAATAGCATGATCTCAAAACTAATTGTAAGCAGCAACCTAGTAAAGGATTAGCTGCACCGAAGAAGATTATGGTATTTAAGGGTTGTCACTCACCCTGATGAAGACTGTGGTCATAGTGCTGGGGCATCTAGTGGTCACTGACCCAATCCCTCACTATTTTGTTAAGCCATGGAAATTGTGAAGAAAAGCTTTTGCCTCTCCTTAGGTGAGTGGAATAATTTCTTTCCAAGGACAGACATCCTTTTTTATTTGAATGCCCGTCTCCTTTTATGGTGCAGTTGAACTGTAGCGGGAGTCGGTTGCTTCCACCCAGCATTGGCTTTAAACTACTTCAGCACATCTGGTTCTTGTTTCAGATTCCACAAGCTGTTTGAGCTTGCCCACAAACACCAATATAGTGCTGGTGAGTGGAAAACTTTACCGGAAGAAGCCATCAATTTTGCTTTTACTTGTGAGGAATACAGCTTATAAGACTTCTTGTATGGGCTGACAGCCTATTCAAACAACAGTTATATTACAATGGAGAGCAGCTGCCCTGTTTACTTAGTATGAGCTCCTCAAATTCCAAGACTACAGAGTCAGCATCTCTATCTATTGAAACTCCCATTTCTCTAGCAGCAATTGAAGAAATAACAGCAATAGAGGCATGAGTTAAACATAAACCAACCTGCAGTGAAACAGCAGCTTGCAGTGACAGTGAGACCCCAGTGAGAATAAGCACAGGTTTTTGGATTTAGCGACACTGGGCTCCATTTTCACGATGGAAACATTTAACACAAGGTGCCTGCACAAAGCCAGCCCAGTGGTGTAGAATGCTGAGGTTCCTAGTGCCTTACCTCCTACCACTCCAGTGACCCAGAGTTGCTGGGGATTGTGTGGGTGTGGGAGAGGATTGAGTGTCGGACAACAGTTCTGCTTTCTCAGGGTTGGGTGGTTTGTGGCTCTGAGCAATCAGTGACTTCCACTGTTGACTGTGTGTGTAGCAGATGGGGTCATGTTTGGGACAAGGTAGGGGAGGCGTCGGTGTACGTCCATGGGGTGGAGGCAGGAGCAAGCCCATCGCACACTGGATATCATTGCACATCCATGCCTCTGGAGGGATTCATACTCATGCTCATGAAACAAGAAAAAACACTTTGGGATCAGGTGGAGATGATGACATGCCACCAGCCTAATGTTCACCATTGGATCCCTCCCTCTCTGGGTCCTGATATCCTTCAGCCTTCATCCTGCCTGAATGGAACTGGATTTCAAGGAGTAACAGGTAAGGGAAAGGTGGCACTGCCATGTGGGGTACAAGCCAGGGGCATTCTGTAGCTCGGGGTGACAGTTTAGAGTTCCAGGGTGATCATGGGTTTGGAGGTCTATGGCCAGGTAGTAGCAGTTGCAGGGGATGCCTGAGGGATGCCCCTGAACCAGGACCAGAGGGAAAAAAATTCTTAAAAAAAAAAGATGCATTGAAATCAAGATGCAGTGTGGCAAAGCTGAGCTGCCCCACACTTGGGTCAGAAGCAGCATTGTGCCATGTCACAAGGGGGCTTGCATCCCACGGGGCTTCACCATCCCCTTAATTGCAATTCCAGAAGCCATGCCATGGTGGCAAGTGGGGGCTCAGGTTAGACAAGCCAGGAGCTGGTCTAAAGGCCCTACACCACCACCTGGATGGGTGGCGATTGGAGAAGAAATGGAAAGAGGGGACAAGGGGCCAATGGAGTAATGGCATGTTATGGGGGGGCATGTCGGCAATGATGGGGATGTGAGGAGGATCCCGGCAAAGGTGCCTGGTGAAGTAACATAGAGCTGATTGACCCAGGTACATGTGGTGGGTGGCAGTGGGTGCAGGCTGTATGTGCCTTCAGTTGATATGGATCTACTGTACCACAAGCACCACAACATTCCCCTGGTTCACAGCCCCCTGTGTTGTCATGCTGTTGGATACCCAACTACACTGTCAAGGACTGTGGGTCCTGTGGGGCAGGGCCATGGCTGTTGCCACCTGGGAACAGGGTCATGATGGTCTGCCCATTCCACTTCCCCTCCACCCAGGCCTATCGGATCTGCGCCACTTCTCAAGGCACCTCTGCCCGATGCTTCTTAATTTCCCTCTCATGTCTGACATTCCCATGTTCCTTGTTGCTCCCCATGGCACCTCTACTGCTCTGTCAGCCGCTGGACCCACCTTCAAGCCAGAGCAACCACCCCAGCCTTAGTGGTACATCTTGGCTTGCACAGGGTAGGGGGAGCTCAATGGGACCCTCAATCAAACCCCACAGGTGTGCCACTTGTCTGGAGCAACCCTGTGACTGCGGCCACACTTGGGACTTTGGTGCAGGGACACCCATTTTTATAAAAAGTGGGCACAGGGTCCATAATGCTCCTGGAGTTTGTCTCAGCCATAGATGGGCATAAACTGTAGTGATCTAAGGTCCATCGGAATACCAAGCCCCTTCAGTCTTTAGAAATTGAATTTCATTTAAACTATAACTATTCCTGAGACTTATTTGGAAAAACAGCAGACACCACGAGGCTTGCAGGACACTAAAACCTCATCCTGTGGATTTGAAAATTCCTCAAGAAGAGAACAATGGGAACGAGCTGCTGTTCTATGTAGTATTACATTTATAGAACTTCTTATTGCTGAAGTTAGTGAAAAACATACCCTTATAGGAAGAGAAACTGCAAGAATCACATGTGAACTCTTTAACTTTAAAAAAACATGCTTTCTTTAAGGAATTGAATCTATAGCTAGGCCAAAAGATAGAAAAACATGAACAAGAGTGAACTGACTGAAAGCAAAAGGAACTTGAGAGAGACAACAATATTTTCTAAAGGGCTGTATTTTCAGATGGCCACAAAATCCAAGATCAAACAGTAGCGTGTGATCTGGGTCTAGGGCAGACAACAGAAATAGTAACTATTATTGGCCCCTATGCACCAATGGGCACAAGTTACACATAGAAAGCATTTAATCTGCCCATGAAGGACTGCACCTGTAGACAGGTGTGCACCGGCCATTATTCAAGAATGGCCACCACCTGTCTGTGGCTCTGCACCACCCAGTGTGCAGAACTGTGCAGGACAGCCACAGGTGGAGTAGAGGACACAGCCGGGCATCCAATCGGATGCCCAACATGGGTCCTGCAGTGGATCCCTTATGCTAGAGCATGGGTCTGGGTGCATGAATGCCCACAGCAGGAACCCGGATTCCCAAGGAATGGCCCCAGTGTTCAGTGGACACACTCACTGGCCCGAACTGCATGGCACCCTCCTGGTGCAAGGACAGGCTCCCGGCTGTGGTAACCCACCCCTGTCCTGCAGGCCACCCCCCAGCACAGAGGTTCCCCGACCCCACTCCTGCACCCCCCCAAGACCCCGACACCACACCTGGCACCCCCGAGCACCACAGGCAGTACATGAACCCCCCCTGACCCCGTGCACAGAGATGCCCCTTCTTTGCCAGGCCACAGGCTGCCCACAGTACCCCGCCACTGCATCTGTGAGCAATGCCCCTCCACCCACCCACCACTGCACTGACAAACTCCACCCCCCACCCTGTTGGTGTCATGGGGTGGGGGGGCAATGGCTGCCTGTAAGGTTGCTTTGTCCCGGACACCACCAAGTGTTAGGGAGGTCTGCCAGGATAACAGGGGATGGGATGCCTTGTCCTGGGGGGGTCCAACACTGTACAGATGCCCCAGCCCTGGCTCACTAAGCTCAGAGTGGACAAGGCAATGGAATCTGATGACATACATCCCAGGGTATCAAAGGAGCTAAGGGTGGAACTAGCAGAGCCATTATCAAAACTGTTTAGTGAGTCTCTGAGCACAGAAGAGGTCCCAGAAGTCTGGAGAAGGGCTCATGTGATCCTGCTCCACGAGAGTGGTAGCAGGGAGGAGGCAGGGAATTACAGACCAGTCAGTCTTACCTCAGTAGTGGGCAAGATTATGGAGGCACTCCTTAACAAAAGGATAGTGCAACACCTGGAATCCATAGGAGCACAGGATCCAAGACAGCATGGGTTTACAACAGGAAGGTCCTGTCAAAACTAATCTCAAACATAGAGGCTGACGGCAGATAAGGACAGCAAGGCCCATCCAGTCTGCCCATTTCTTTTTCTACCTTATACATGTAGAAATGCCTATCCCATGCCTGTTTGAAGCCCTGCACTGTATTCATATTCACCACTTCCTGAGACAGGCCGTTCCATGTATCCACCACCCTTTCTGTGAAAAAGTACGTCCTCACATTACCCCTTAATCGGCCTCCCTCTAATCTCATGCTGTGTCCACTTGCCCTGCTATTTTTCTTATATTGAAACATGTTAGGCTGTTTCACCTTGTTAATGCCCTTAAGGAATGTTTTGATCATATGACCTATCTCCCTCCTTTGCTCTAGGGTATACATATTGAGCTCCGTTAATCTGTCCTCATATGTTTTTTGATGTAGTCTCTGCACCATTTTGGTTGCCCTTCTCTGGACTGCCTCCATTTTGTTAATGTCCTTGTGATGGTGCAGCCTCCAGTACTGCATGCAGTACTCCGGATGGGGCCTAACCAGTGTCTTGTAAGGAGGGATTATTACCTCCCTCTTATGACTTGTGATACCCCTACTAATACACCCCCACATCCCCCTAGCCTTACCTACTGCTTTAGTGGTCTGCTTGAATGATTTCAAGTCATCTGTGATGATGATGCCAAGTCTCTTTCTTCCTTTGCAATTGCCAGCAACTTCCCTCCCAGCCTATAGGTGACTTCAGGTTTTCTCTTCCCTATGTGCATGACCTTGCAATTCTTTGCGTTAAACCCCAGTTGCCACTCTTACAACCATTTTGCCAGTTTATCCAGTTCTCTTCACATTCTGCCCACCTCATCTGAATCATTTTCTCTGTTGCAGATCTTGGTGTTATCTGCAAAACAGACAAACCTTACCCTCCAGTCCATCTGCAATTCACTTATGAAGATATTGAAGAGGACTGGCCCCAGGACTCAACCCTGAGGTACCCCACCTGTGACTTGCATCACTGTATGCCGTTTACCACCACTCTCTTTTTTCTGCCTGTCAACCAGTTTGCCACCCAGTTGACCAATGTCTGACCCATCCCAAGCCTACCCAGCTTATTAATCAATCTATGTGAATCAGTATTGAAAACTTAGCTGAAGTTATGGTAGGCAACATCAACTGCTCCCCCTTGGTCCATCACTCTGGTGGAAGACTAGGTTTTACTGGCCAAGGCACCTAGCTTCACCTGAACTCTTTCCTTCTAGGTTGCTTGAAAGGACAGAGCAAAGAGCCTTATCAGAGCAAGGGAAAGGATTAAGACTTCTTTTAGCTAGGCAGCTTTACTGTGTGTTGTTATTTTTATTTTGTACTCACAGGGATTGTTACTGCTTGTTGCTAACATTTTATTGCTTTATTTGTCTCTGATTCAAATTGCTGTTACTGGGTATACCTTCTGCTGCATTATTACAAGGTGTGCTCACTGGTGTGTGCTAACAGATTACTGCTGTAATCTTCTGATTCAAATTGTCTTTTGCAAGGTATATCTTCTGTTACTGCTTTATTTTTCTCTGTAGCAAAGTGTTTCTTACAGGGTATATCTTCTGTGAAATTATTACAGGTGGTGCTTTACAGGTTTTACTGTTTTATCTATCATTAGGTTAAGCTTTCAGGGTTACTGCATTTGTTGCTGACTGATTGTTTCTGCTCTTACCTCCTTGTTTCTTTCATCCGTGGTTCTTCTTCTTCAGCAGGGGAAGGGCCCAGCCACCCACCCCCATCCCCAACCACCCCACACTAGACTCCTTTTATAGAGTAGCACAGTCGTGACATTTCCTGTGGCCTCCTTATGTACCATGACTGTATATTTGCCTGTAACACGTGTAACTCGTGCTCACTGTTTCACAATGCTGTTCATCTATTGCTATATAATCCCGGGTTGCCCCTAAAAAAGGGGTCTCTGGGACCCAGTGGGCTAACCTGGTCACCAAAATTTAATAAATAAATAAAGCAGGAAGGGGCGGATCAGTGGGGTATCCACACGGTGACCTCATTTACAGGGGCACTAGTAATTTAACTTATTATAACAAGTTATACAAAAACAAACAAACAAAACACAAAATCAAACTTTTGCTTTCATTTTCTCCCTTCTAATTACTCTGACCAGGTTATAAACCCAGCAAATTATCTGGAATGGATATCATTAACTGCAGGTACTGTGGAACACTTTTCAGAAGGGCAGTTTTACAGGATTTAGGACACTGTCCTACATGCTGGGCCATTGGAGATCTTAGGGCTCAGCTCCAGGCAGCATGAGCAGAGACTGCGCACCTAAAATTTCATATTCAAGAGGAAATATATTAAAAGAACCACCTGCCATTTCCCCAACATCTGACTGAAGCATCTCGACCGCAGAGGGTAGTTGGTCCGGGAGGTTGGCAGGTGATTAGGAGTGGCAAATCGGGTGCCCCATCACTCGGTGTTCTCCAGCAAGTTACTTCCACAAACCATATAAAAACTACAAACAGGTATCTGCCTCTATCTCCAAAACAAACAAAGGGGCAGAGGACACTGCAGAGCAGGACACTACAGCACAGGAGCTAGCACAATAAAACTCACCCAAAACAGGACCCAAAACAAAAAAATCAAAAAGGAAATCAAAAAAACTTCTAATCATAGGAGACTCCATGATTCGGGGAGTTGATACTTATCTCCAGCCAGGGGTACTGGTCAGATGTCTTCCAGGTACCTCAGCATGGAGAAACACTGACCGCATTGCTAAAATTGTTCACAAAGCAGGAGAAAACATTGACATCCTGGTACACATAGGGACTAATGATCTCACCAGCTGGACAGTTGTGGAGATCAAGGAACACCTGACCAGGCTGGGTGACAAACTATCATCCATTTCGTCTAGCATCTCCTTCTCTGAGATCCTGCCAGTCTGGGAGAGGGGGGCAGATGGACAGAAGGTCAGAGAAGGGGAGATAGGGAAGCTAAACATGTGGCTCAAGGGCTGGTGCCAGGAAAAAGGACAAAATTTGTAGGGAACTGGCAACAGTTTTGGGAGTGAAAGTTCTTTAAATTTGATGGACTGCATCTGACTAAGAAGGGAGTCAGTGCATTGGGGCAGACGTTTGATGTCTTTGCAGAATATTTAAACTAGCAAATGGGGAGAGGGGTGCAACACCCCATACATCGAATGGGAAGAACACCCCGCCCCCCCCTTCAGCTAGTGGCCAACCAGGAGTTCAGCATGTTTGCAGTTCATTTGCATCAGCAAGTAAGGAAAAAGGTCCGGCTCCCCATACAACACACTGGGGAAATGCCAGACCTCACCCAACAACTAACACACCGAAATCTGGCAAATGGAAAATCATGTACACAAATGCTCGCAGTCTGGGAAACAAGATCCCAGACCTGCAGGCAACAATGACAGGGGCTAAACTGAACATAGTAGCAGTTAACGAGACGTGGTTTACCAGTAACCACACTTGGGAGACTTCAGTACCTGGCTATGTACTGTTCAGAAGAGACTGAGGTACAAAATTTGGGGGTGGAGTGGCCCTATATGTCAATGAAAATATCAAAGCTACAGAAGTTCAGAATATGTATAAGGAGCCAGAAGAACTGTGGGTCACCCTGGAAACAGGAAATGGGACAGCCGTAAGAACTGGGGTTGTCTACAGGCCCCCAGACCAGTGGGAGGGCATATACACATTACTGTTAGAAGATATACAAAACATGACAGCTAAAGGGAAGGTTCTGATAATGGGAGACTTCAACATACCAGATATAGATTGGTCAATACCAGCAGAAACATCTGCCAGAACTAGACACATGGTGGATTCCCTGCAGGGGGAGGGCCTCAAACAGCTGGTACAACAACCCGCAAGAGACATAGCTATCCTAGATCTAGTACTGACTAACAGGGAAAGGATCACAGATCTCCAGGTAGAAGGTCACCTGTGGGCCAGTGACCATCACATGGTATGGTTCAAATTGGCCACTACAACTAAATCATCCTATTCCAAGGCAAAAGTATGGGACCTCAGAGGAGCTGACTTTGATAAGATGGCCAACAGAGTTAAGCTAACCCTGGCAAAAAGCAATACAGGTGAGGGGGTACATTCAAAATGGGAAAGCATTAAGGATGCAATACTTGAAGCAACATCCCATTGTGTTAGAGAGAAAAGGAAGTGCAAAAGAAGAAGGAAACCACTTTGGTTCTCAAAAACAGTAGCAGAACAGGTCAGAGCCAAAAGGCTGGCCTTCAGGAAATATAAGGGAACACAGCAGGGTGACGATAGGGAAGCATACCAAACTTCCCTAAGGGAGCAGGGAAGGCAGTAAGGCAGACAAAGGCCCAAACAGAGGAAACACTAGCACAAATAGTAAAATAAGATGACAAGACTTTCTATAGATGCATTAGTGAAAGGAGAAAGTCCAGAGGGGGTATTGCTAAGATCAAAGGAGATAAAGGGGCGTGTGAGGAGGAAGCCCATATAAAAGCAGCTATCCTAAATAGATACTTCTGCTCAGTATTTACTGAAGAGAAGGTAGAGCAGGGCCCACAGCTCAGCACCATGGATACGGGGGGAGGGAGGTGAGCACTAGTCCCTTCACAAAAGAAAGGGTCCTACATGAGCTCGATAAGCTCAGGGTGGACAAGGCAATGGGACCTGATGACATACATCCCAGGGTACCAAAGGAGCTAAAGGTGGAACTAGCAGAGCCATTATCAGAACTGTTTAATGAGTCCCTGAGCACAGGAGAGGTCCCAGAAGACTGGAGAAGGGCTCACGTGATTCCGCTCCACAAGAGTGGTAGCAGGGAGGAGGCAGGTCCTGTCAAACTAATCTCATAGATTTCTTTGACTGGGTAACCAGAGTGGTGGACCAAGGGGGAGCAGTTGATGTCATCTACCTTGACTTCAGCAAAGCTTTCAATAGTGTTCCACATAGAAGATTGATTAACGGAACTCAATATGTATACCCTAGAGCAAAGAAGGGAGAGAGGTGATATGATTGAAACATTCAAACACCTTAAGGGCATTAACAAGGTGAAAGAGCCTAACATGTTTCAATATAAGAAATATAGCAAGACAAGAGGACACAGCATGAGATTAGAGGAAGGCCAATTAAGGGGTAATGTGAGGAAGTTCTTTTTCACTGAAAGGGTGGTGGATGCATGGAATGGCCTACCTCAGGAAGTGGTGGATATGAATACAGTGCAGGACTTCAAACAGGCATGGGATAGGCATAAGGGAGCAATACAGATGAGTATGAATAGATAGGCCATTAACAGAGCAAAGGCCGATGACACATTCCTAAAGCAGAAAAAGAAATGGGCAGACTGGATGGGCCTTGCGGTCCTTATCTGCCATCAACTACTATGTTTCTGTGTTTCTATGAGGCCTTACCATTTGACCCTGATTGAGTGGAGCTATTTTTAAATTTCAGTGATCCTATGCTGCCATCTAATCGCAATAATGATAATAGCATTCAGACAACTGCTAGCAATATGACTGACGTTTGAATGACATGTCATTATTAGAGAGGGCTAATTTTGAAACATTAGAAGATCTGGGCCCAAATATTCAAAACTTAGCCCAGGCACTAAGTGATGTTTGCCTACACTAACCAGGTTTTGCTTCCGATTTTTAGGTTGGGTCTAAATTGAGACACAACCCCAGCGCAGGCAAAACTTGTTGGCACCCAAGCACTGAGTTACAATTGCCAGAAGATATAATAATTAGTGAAATTATAAATTATGATAATTAGTGAGTGTCTGCCAGAAGATATAATAATTGGTGAAAACAGAGAAATATTTAAAATAAAGCTGGACAAAGTTTTAATAGAGAAAGGAAAACTTAAATACTACAATTGACTGTAGGAGCTCCTCCGGGTTATGGCCTTTTTTGCTCCTTACTCATTAGTGACATTAGTGACTGTGCTGATAGAAATGAGGGGGTCACCCCCTGCATGTGGCACAGCAGTATATGCAGAGATTTGCACAGGCAGGAACAGGTGCAAGTTACGCCCTTTGAAAACCTTGACTTAACTGTGTCCAAGCCCTGGTGTAGGGCAAAGGGACAGCAGCCTTCCACTATGGCTTATTGAAGCAATGAAGCTCCTGTTGGCAACTACCACCTCCCCAATCCCTGTGCTCATATCAGATTAATTACATCCTGGTGTCTAGTGGCATCTCCTTCCCTTCCAATCCCCTTTCATGAACAAGTATCATTATTCACTGGTGCCTAGTGGCTCCCCCTGCCCTCCAGTTTCTGTCCTCAGCTGTACAAGCATTATTATTCCCTGATGTACAGAGGCACCCCACAACCTCAAATCCTTATCCAGTAAAAGTTCAAGCAGTCCCTGGAATCTAGTACTGATGTATCGATAGGTAGGGAAATTTGAGAGGGGATGGGATGAACACATAAGAATAACCAAAAGCAGGAGGTGGAGGAACCTAGAAAAGGAACAGGGATGGGAGTCTCCACTGGGGAAGGGGGGACCAAGGGAAGGGAGCAAATGGTTAGGGTCTAGAGTTACCTATGGGGCAGGGTATAATGGGCAGACTGGATGGACCGGGAGGTTCTTTTCTGCCATCAAATTTCTATGTTTCTATAGTGGCACCCCACTTCCTCTGATCCCTATCCCAGTAAAAGGTCAAGCACTTCTTGGTTTCTTGTGGCACTGCCCACGCACACACGCTGATATCTATCCCAGTAAAAGATCAAGCAGACTCTGGTGTCTAGTGGCACCCCCACCCTTCAGTCACCCACTGCTGTGTCCATCAAGCTGCCACTGGCATCTATTAGCCCACTGCACCACCTGCACCAAGCAAACCACCCTACCACCCCCCCCACTTACTGCTGTCACCCATGCTGGGGATCTGATACAGCAACCATCACAGTCCTCCTTTTACCACCATGACTGGTCGCCATATGAACTGAGAAGGACCGTGCATCCTGTGTACTGTAAAAGGATTACACTTACTGTCTACAGTAGACAGTCCATGTACTCCCTTTATAGTACACAGGATGTGCACCCCCTGTCAGTCTCTACGGTGGCCAGCGATGGTGGTGACCCACTCACTGTATTAGATCCTCGGCACCGGCGACAACAATAAGGATGGGTAACAGGGTGATTTGCTCTATGCCAGTGATGCAGGGGGCTGCTAAACAGTACGGACAGTTTGCTGCACATGGTAGAGGTTGATCAGAGGGTGAGGGGTGTGGCTAGTCACCAGGAACTGCTTCATGCTTTACTGGGACATGGATTTGGGGGCAGGGGGTGCCGCTAGACACCAGGGTATAATTAATATATCACAGGGATGGGGATTGAAGGGCAGTGGTGATGACACTAGACACCAAGGAATAATGATACTGGTATGGGAATGGGGATCAGAGGCCGGGGGTGTCACTAGACAATAGCGGCTGCTTGAACTTTTACTGAAATGGAGATCAGTGGTTGGGGGGTGCCACTAGACACCAAGGTATAATTAATATATTTTATGGACAGAGATCAGAGGGTAGGGGGTATCACTAGGTATCAGGAAATAATGATACTTTTATAGGGATGGGAATCGGAGGGCGTAGGATGCAACTGGACATGAGGTAAAAGCAACACATTTATGAGGACAGGTGATCAGGGTATGGAGGCTAGTAACAAGAGGAGCACAATCTTGCTGCCATTTGCAATGTAAATAAGCCTATAATGAGCATATATATGGCTCCTTTGCGCCTTACATGCCCAATTGGCTCATTTGCATATTTCTGGCTGATTATTGTGCCAAGGGCTTCCAGCATTAACAGGTCTGGAGGTACGACAGTTCTATGTTCTTTGATGTGGTCTGCATACAGAGAAGATCCATATAAGGTCAGTGCAACTTGACTTTGCACTGCCCCGACATGGTCCTATATTCAGTCAGATAGTGCTGGTGTGCTATCCAACTGAATCTGGCATCCTCAGGGTCGTGGGTAAGGACGTGCGGAGTGTAAGCCTCTGCACTCTACTTTTGCCCATTACTCAATATCTGGGTCCTGATGTTTGAAACAGCAGATATTGATGATGTTGTGGCTAGTATAATGAGATACGGAGACAAAATACTGTAACTTGGAATGCTTTACTAACATCCAAAAAAACACTACACCATGACAGACTATTGGAATCTGGCAGGTAATAGTCCGACAATCAGTATATACTAAAGTTCAAATATGGTGGCGTTACATAGAGTGTGTGTCATTAATATTCATCAGCCTGATTAATAAACATATCATCACGTCTCTCCCCTTAAGAATAATGTTTTGTACAGTTAGATGTGAAATTTATTAGAACTTGTTTTAAGTCCTTGAGTGTACAGGCTTTAGTATCAGACATCCACTGACTCTGCTAAGTCAAATGGGGCTTTCTGATTGGCTGCACAAGTCCAATGGGGCAGCTGCCATCTCTTCTGATGTCAGTGGTAGTGGGTCCTCACTGGGGTTCTGACCTGTCTGCAGTGCCAGTACTGCTGCATATTCTCCTGCAGCTCTCTTGGATTCAAAATCCTCTTCAAGTTCAGTGTTTACTTCTCCTTCTCTCCCTCTGCATAGAAAATGGGTCAGCAAAACCCTGCTCTCTGATTGGCTGAGAGCACACTCCACCCGGGCAGGTATCAGGCAATACAGACCAGTGAATAACTAGTTCACGAGCCAGCCTGCACATTTACAGAAATTAGTGTTCCCCTAGAATGTTAGGAAACTTGATAACAGCCATTTTTCTGCTCTATTAACAAGCAAACAATCCCAACCGCCTCCACCCCCACACAACAAAACCTCAATCTGAAATCTTGAATTTCAAAGCTGCCCAACCAGAAATAACACCACAATTAACTGTTTTCGCAGTTCAAAACAAGTAAAAAAATGAAGTCTCTCAAGCCATAACATTGCTATACTGTGTGTGGCCACGCAGTGCCCCGATATTGCTCAACCTGCCTTGCATTCACTGTGTCAGCGCTATTGTTTTTCTATAAAGCGGGAGGGCAGGCTGCATACTGGTAACTGTTTTACTTATTTTACTTACTCCTTTTCTAAATGGGTGCTGTTAAATCCCATGGGTGGTGTGGGCAGAGAGACAGAAACTTGCCGCTTTCAGCAGCCGCAGTGCAACTTTCGAAGAGCCATTGGCGCGCATATGACTACCTCCTCCAGCTAACTACCCACTCACAGTGAAGACTGCACCACAGTGACATAATCAGCTGAATGAATACAATGAACCTGCTTCTGTGTCTGCTGGGTTGGGTAGACATTCGTGATTAGAGAGCGGGTGAGTCTGTGGCAGTTTAGCTGTCATGCCCATGGACAGCTCTGTTTTCAAATGAATGTCGCGTGCCTCTCCACAGCAGCTCACAAGTGCTGCTTGCTGCATAGCTTCCGATATACTGGCTACCTCCCAGAAACAAATACGCATATCCTCTGCTTCCCAACAGAGACACATCTCTTTCCTTCCTACCTGCAGCATGTCTCTTTCCTTCCCACTGCTGAGACTGCTCCCCATCTCTCCACAACTTACTGGGATTGGCAATCGGGAGCTCCAGAGATGTAAAACAGGACAAGGTCTGTGTAACACACAGTATCGGTCAAAAAGGCAGCATTCTTTCTCTGTCTCACTCAACTAATTTTGCCGTTTGCTCCCAAAAGCACTATGTGTGTGTGGGGAGAAGGGTTAACTGTGACAACCAAATGAAAGGCAGAAGTACAAAGGCTCCACTACCACAATCATTCTAAATCATTCTAATGCAGGTGGAGGAACTATTTTATGACAAAACTTGTTTTAAACTAACTTTTTATTAACATTTTTTATTAAACTTTTTTTTTTTTTTACAATGTCCATGTTCTAAGTGCAATAATACCCTCCAGGGTGGGCGGTATTGTGCTATAGCAGACCTTCCAGAGGCTATAAGGCCCTCCGCCTGTGGCGTCGGGCCTCATTATGCCCCTGGGTGGTCCGGTATAGCACAATACTGCCCACCCTGTTGGGTGTTATTGCTTACATAGAAGATCCTGCATCATCCACGGGATGGTCTGTGAGACTAGTGAGCACATCAGGTCTCAGCGATTACACCGGGATTATTTCCCATCAGCAGAGACAACATTGGGATGACGGTTACGTGCAGGTGAAACAGCAACCACAGGGGTCCGTCCATTCATGCTGGACAGTACGCCTATGCACCTGCTGTCTTGGACTTAGTGGTGCAAGGTATGCACTGTTCTGTTATAATAATACTGTTGCTTTTGATAAACAGTCACAAAGTTAGCATGGATATTCAACTCTGGTACCCTAGGCTTCAAGAGTTCAAGCGTTGTGAGTAGCAGTGTTCTGGTGCAATGGCCCATGAGAAACTGTGCTGGGGACTCCAAGCCTTCAATAAATGTGTTCCTCAAATCAAGCAGTGCTAGATAAGTGTCTCTGTTGTCTTTCATGACTTTAAGTAAGTTCTTGACTGTTTGTACTGCTCTTGAAACCATACCATTACTCTGAGCATATCTGTCTGAGTGAAGAGGCTAGATCCTGGAACTCATATTTTTTTTTGCAAATGTCTTAGACTCAGAGCTAACAAACTAGAGCCCATTGTCAGTGATGAGAAGCTCTGGTACTCCATGGAGTGCATATTGAGATTTTATGTGGTTAATCACGGTTCCACCAAGTCGCGGCAACAAGAATTGTGCTGACCTCCCCCACAGCGGCACATTGTCGCAAACATCTTCAACACCGCTAGATCCTGACCATGACTGGGGATCACACTGAGACCTGTTCAATGTTAATGCGTTGGGGCTGCATCTTGCACCCTCAGAGTTATGGATTCCAACTCCGGGGGGGGGGGGCAGATGTCGGGAGACAGCAGCCAAACCCAGGAGTCAGTGAATCATTCAACGCTCTGACAACCCATTCAACACTGTGGATGTTGATGGGTTGGTGTTGCTGTAGGAGATTCGCTGTAACAGCATCGCTGTTACAACAGTATACGATTAATCACAGTCTCACTTGTGGTATTTTGTAATCTGGACATCTCAATAAACTTTACTAAATGCAAAAAAAAAAAAACATGTTTTCTCACCCTACATGATACCAGCCATTACTCCTCAAATCCAGACCCTACGAGGTGAACCACTGGAAAATGTACTCAAGTTCAAATATCTGGGCTTTTTGCTAGATGCCAAACTTTCCTTCTTGGTGCACCTAGATGAGCTAGCTAAAAAAATTGAAGCAAAGATTGGGTATTTTTACCACATCTCTCATCTTCTCAACTAGAATGCTAAATTGTGACTGGTGCTAACCACCTTCCTTCCCCTGCTGGATTATGCAGACTTTATCTACAGTAACTACACACAGGCCTCTGTCTTAAAGCTTGATACCCTGTATTACAGGGCTATAAGATTTATCATTCAAGCCCTTCATACTGTAACACTCATCACTGTGCTATTTATGTCCTCATTTGCTTGCAGTCTCTAAATGCTAGGAGAGTAAAAAATGCAGTTCTCTGTACCTTCAGGGCCCTTACTGACAGACTCTCTAAATACACCACTGATCTTTTCTCCCTTCCAAGAGGGTTTACTCCTTTAGGAAATATTCTTACAGTATGCTTGACACACCTAGACCCAGGAACCACTTCAGTACTTTTGCTGTCAGTTGCGCCCTCCTCTCCATCTGGAATGCTACCCAAAGAACTCTACAGCTCTCTAAACTAGCTGGTTTGTTCTCATTCAGGAGGCTTCTGAGACAATCCCTGAAGGAATAGTGTAGCTGTTATCCCAGAACCCTGCCTGGCCCGCTCTTCCCTAGGTGGTCTTACATTATCATTGCACTTACACTAGTTGTTCTTGCACAATTATGCCGTCTTATTTCTATCTTTCTCCCACCTACTACCTACCCTAATCTCTCTCTCCCCAATCTCATTCCCTCATCCAACCCTGCCCCCTTCCTCTGCCTCCTGCCTATCCTACTCTGCATTGGATGAAGTAATCTGTGTCAGGATTTTTACTGTCATGTCTTTTTTCTTTGCATATCGTGTTTCTATAATTACTACATCTAATGCCTGTAAATTATCTCTTCATTGTATATTTTGCCTTGCATATAGATGTTTCACTACTGTTAAAAATGTTCTCATTGTATGTTTTTCTTATACTAGTTGTTTGCCCTCCCAGGGCTTCCTTGTAAATGAGTTCCCTCAAAGGTGTCTCCCCTGGCTAAATAACGATTGATTGACTTTGAATAGTATTCTGCCATCAGCAAGTATGTTTCTCTTTTAAAGTCAAGTAAATCAGCTCCCACCTATTGCCGAGGCTGCGCCAGTATTTTGTGGGGGCTCAGTGGTTCTTTAAGTTCAGCTTTTCGGTAGGTGGCACAGATGCCACAGCTGAAGACCAAATCACTGATTCTTTTTTTTTATTTATTCCTGGCCAAAACAAAACATTTCTTCCCATCTCCTACACTTTTCCATACCTAGATAGCTGCAATGTATTTTCATAAGCATTTCTTTTTGCAGTGAAACAGGCACTATCAGTCTTTCATCTCTGAGGAGTAAACCACTCACACATGTGATTTCTTCATGAAATAGCCAATATGGTCTGAAGACAGGGTCTACTTGTAAGCATTCTGAGGGCCAACCTTGTAACATCGTCTCCTCCTGCTTTTGCAGTTCTGTGTCTCGTGCTGTTTTCTGTTGAAACTGTTTCAGCTTTTCATTAGTAATTGGAAGTTTAACAATTGTGTGCACATCAAATGTATAGGTGTCATTTTCAGGTAATGTTCCTTTGTGGACTGCCCAACTGAGGGCATCAGCAATGTACATCTCTCTTCCTGCTTTGTACATACTGTAACTCGCAGATCATATTTCTGTAGTTTGAGCATCATTCTCAGTATTTAAGTTGGAGCATTGTGCAGGGGTTTCATGAACAAGCTTTTTAAGGGCTTGTGGTCAGTCTCTATGAGCACTTTCTGTTTTACCATATATGTACTGATGAAACTTTGTACAGCCTTACAATATAGCCAACATTTCATTTTCTAGTTGTGCATAGTTTTCAACTGTTTTGGCAAGAGACCTTGAAGCAAATGCAACAGGTTTATTGACTTTCAATAGACATGCTCCTAGTTCTTTGGAGGAAGCATTGACCCACAGGATCACTGACTTGTGAAGGTCATAGAAGGCTAGCACCAGAAGGTACGTAAGAACTCTCTTTAGTTCATGAAAGACTTTTTCATGCCTGGAGCCCTAATGAAATGCTGTTTCCTTTTCCAACAACTCCCCTAAGGGTTTATACAGAGTTGACAAGTTGGGAATGAATCTGGTTAAGTAACTAACCATCCCCATAAACCGCTGTGATGCTGTAATGTTCTTGGGTGTGGGCATGTCCACCGTGGCCTTAATTTTCTCTGGGTCTGCTACTAGTCTACACTGGGTCAATATGTGCCCAATATAAGGAACATCTTGCAACCCAATCTTTGATTTTTTCAAGTTCAGCATCAGGTGGTGCTCTCACACTCTCTGCAGCACTATTTTTAATTTTGCATTATGTTCTTGCAAATCTGATCTCCAAATCAATATATCATCCATGTAGGTCCTTACACCTTCTATACCTTCAAATATTTGAGATATTTTTCTTTGAAACACTTCTGGAGCTGACTATATTCCAAACTGTATTTTTGAATTTATAATGCCCAAAAGGGGGAGTTAAATGTCACTTGTTCAGAGCGGGGCCAGTTCAGTTTTATTTGCCAAAACACATGACCTGCATTAAACACTGAAACCATTTTGGTGCCAGCTAGCCTTGAGACTACCTCTTCTACTGTTTCTACAGGGTAATGCTCTCTCTTGATAGCCTTATTCAAATCTCTTGGGTCAATGTGTATTCTCACATTATTAGTCTTCTCTATCGCCACCATTGAGTTAACCCAGCTTTTTCAATAACACCCAGCTTCTCCATATTGTCCAGCTCAGACTAAAATTTATCTTTTAAAGCAAATCCTATTTTCCTAGCAAGTGTACCACTGGACTTACAGACCTATCTATCTTAATGTGGTATTCCCTCTTGAGACACCTCAGCTCATGAAAGATGTCAGTAAACTCAGATGATATCTCTTCAGTTGAATCTCTCTCTGCATTAACTGAGAACAAGTTTTTGACAAGTTTCATCTCTATGCATGTAAGCAGTCCCAGTACAGGTGTTACATCAGCATCAACAATTTGGAACATGAATACATAATACTGATCTTTGAATCGCACTGACAGTACAACTTTCCCATGTAAATTCAGCCAATGGCCTGAATAGGAACCAAATCATGCTTTCAACTTTTGAATAGGCTCTCTTGATACAGTTTGATACATGCTCATAGGCATAACATTGCACTGAGCTCCAGTGTCCAGTTTGAAAGTCCAGTTTTGCCATTAATGGATAAGTGCACTTTCCAGTCATAGCCAAGGCTGTGTCACTTAGTGTTTCAACTGTAGAATCATTCTCACTTTAACTTCTACTTACTTCCTCAACTACTTGTGGTCAGCCTCTATGAGCACTTTCTGTTTTCCATATATATACTGGTGAAACTTAATACAGTCTTATGCAAGGCTTTAGCATGTCCAGCATCGGGTCACAAAATGTATTCCCAACTTAAGGCACCTAACAAACCAAGAGAGACTATCAAAAGCATGGTTGGCCACACTTGAGGAAAGGAGTAGTAGGGGAGACCTGTTATACTGTAGCTTGACAGGATTCTACAGAACCCAAACTTCACAGCTCAATGTGGTCTACAATTCACAGAGCACTTTGTGAACTTAACGGGAATCTGTATGCTTGCTTATGAAAATGTTGTGAACATTACTATAGGATCCAGTATGTAAATTGCTAGGTTATATTCAGAAAATATTTTTAGTAAGACAGAAAAAATCATTTAGAATTGTGATGTGGAGACATCCATTTCGTGGACAGAATGGGTGCTGTGATGATGTCACTGTCTCACCAGCTCTAACAGTGTGCAGTTAAGCAGGTTAAAACAAACTGCGCCTATAGACAGTGATTCTGTTCTATCATGAAGAGAAGAACTGGATTCTTTTAGGAGGCAGTACAGCGCAGTGGGTTAAGGCTCTGAGCTGCAGATCAGGAGATCTGGGTTTAAATACCACAGCTGCCTAAGTGCATACTGTGTGATCCTGAGTAAGGCACTTAACTTCCTTGTGCTCCCAGGTCACATCTGGAAACAAGCTTCAGCTTATTGTGCTACTCCTGGTTAAACAATGTTCCCTTTCCCTTTTCTTGAACTCAGTCAAACATAAAATCCAGAGTGTTCCTCAGAAGAATCCCTGAGAGCACAGTCAAACTGTTCTCACCTGCAGCACTCCACACTGTTAACAATGGTGAGGCAATGACATCATCACAACACCCTTCCTGTCCAAAAAATGGGTGACTCCACGTCCCTATTTAAAAACCATTCTTTCTGTCTTACTAAAAACATTTTCTAAATATAACCCAGCAATTTGCATACTGGATCCTCATAGTAACCTTTACAATAATTTCATGAGGATATGTGCAGATTCCGTTTAAAAAGCCACGAAAACCAACTGATAATCCCAAAAACCAATACTCATAAAAGGGATAATTATTTCTCATTCAGGACAGCAAAACTATGGAACATGCTCCCACACTTTGTAGTTGAAGCTAAGAATAACAATAAGTTCAAGGACAGATTGGATAAGCATCTTAACTGGGGCACAGGGCACAACTGATTTAGCCACAAAGTTGTGGGAGACACTCTTGATGGGCCTCGGTCTTCTTGTGTCTTAATCATCCAGTAACAGCTAACATTTCATTTTCTATTTGTGCATAGTTTGTTCTCTGTTTTGGTAAGAGACCTTGAAGCAAATGCAACAGGTGTGTTAACTTTCCATAGACATGCTCCTTGTCCTTTGGAGGATACATTGACACACAGGATCACTGGCTTGTGAACGTCATAGAAGGCTAGTACCCGAAGGGTGCGTGATGACTCTCTTTAGTTCGTGAAAGACTTGTTCATGCCTGGAGTCCTAATAAAATGCTTTTTCCTTTTCCAGTAACCACCCAAAGGGTTTATACAGAGTTGATCAGTTGGGAATGAATTTGGCTAAGTAGTTAACCATCCACATAAACTTCTGTAATGCTGTAATGTTCTTGAGTGTGGGCACCATGGCCTTAATTTTCTCTGGGTCTGCTACTAGTCCACTCTGGGGCGATACATGCCCAATATAAGGAACGTCTTTCCAGCCAGTCTTTGCTTTTTTTTAAGTTCAACTCCGAGTGGCGCTGTCACACTCTTTGCAGTACTTTTTTATGTTGGCTTGCACTTACGCACCAGCCAACATATTGCATTAGTAGTAGATTTGGAGGTGCGGTCACTGTGGGCAAATGCAGGGCACGCATCAGTAGGTGCGTACCTCATTCTCCAATATGGCAGCTGCAGGCGCTGACACCAGTAACACATAAACTGGTCACCAGATCAAAGAAAAGGTCCACTGCAATAAGAGCCAAGCTTCTCAGACAGCGGCGTGCCTTTCCTGGTGAACCAGTTTACAAAACATGGTGGAATGCCACCGCAGAGTGCTCCAACCCACTTCATTTGCCAACGGGGGAGCCCACTCCCCATCGGCATAATGCAACCCCCCCTCCCATTTAAAGTGTATGTCAAGGGGGTGCCCAATCCTCCTCGGCATCATGTCCCCCCTTCCCAGTTTAATTTGCCAATGGTGGAGCCCACTCCCTGTTGGCATAATGCCCTCCCCATTTATTGTGTGATGATGGGGGTGCCCAATCTCCCATCAGCTAAAGAACACCCCCCCAACAAAACACTTAGGTGGCACACTGGGAGCCTACCCCAGCTTGCCAAATGCCCCTGTAAAAGAAAATCCATCCCGCGATGTTTTTTTTTTTAAACCTGCAAAGCAGAAAATGGTCCCTCATCAACTCCGGTGGCCCTCCCCCAACCCACGCCCACCTTCTGCGTACCCTGCATCCCAACACCCCCCTCACCCCATACTTACCTCTGGAGCATGGCGCGATGATCTTCGGTGGACCGGGAACACGCCTGCACTCTTCCAAGCTGACCGCAAACTGAAGAAATGCTGGTAAGCTGTATAATGGCATAAATAGGGTTTTTTCACCTTTGGTGCATATCGCGGGAATTTTTGGAAATTGTGGCACCAAATTTTCAACATGGGGTTATTGGGACCCCTCCTCATGACTTCAGTCACTGTCATGGCGTTATTCAGTCCCGAAAGGTGATTTCATGGTCACTGCGCGGAATCACCTTTCGGGACTGATTAATGAAAATAATGTGCCACTGTTCATGAGGAAGGCTCTCAAAAAGCCTGTGTTGCAAATTTGGTGAAACAATCCAAAAAATGGCTGTTTTACGAGCAAGCGTTGTGCAGTTTCCACGCATGCTCATAACTTCATGAATTTGTGATATTTTCACTCCAGGTTTTCAAAATTGACATTTTTCCACACCTCCTCATGAACAGTACAACTATCATTTTACATATCCTGGCTGAAATGTGTTTCTGTACATCAGCACAGAATAGCACGGTTGCTGTGTGAAATCAGTTTTCAGGACAGTTTGAGAAAGTGTAAGTGACACTGTTCATGAGCAGAGGTCCTAAAATGCCTATGTTGAACATTTGGTGACAAAAGTCCTTAAAATGACTGTGTTACAAGTGTGCATTGTGCAGTTTCCATGCACCCTTGTAACTTTGCAAATGTGTAATATTTTCATGCAGGATTTTCAACACTGGCATTTTTTTAACATCTCCTTATGAACAGTACAGCTGTCATTTTTCACATCCTGCCCAAAATGTGTTTTTGCACCTGTGGTCGCTGTGGAAAATCAACTTTTTGGGCAGATTAACAAAATCACAGTGCCACTGTTCATGAGGGAAGGTCTCAAAATGCCTATGTTGAAAATGTGGTTAAAAAAATCCCAAAAATAATTGGGTTACAGATGTGTGTTGCGCAGTTTCTATGCCTGCTCATGACTTCACCAATTTTTCATATTTTCACTCCAGATTTTCAACGTTCCCATTTTTTTACACCTCCTCATGAACAATACAATTGTCATTTTTCACATCCTGCCCAAAATGTGTTTTCATGCCTGTCACCAAATGGCATAGTCACTGTGCAAAACCACCTTTTGGCTAACAAACTGAGCTGGGGTCACAAAATGCCCATGTAGAAAATTTGGAGTGGAAATACCAACTAACACCATTGGCGTTAAGGTTTCCAACTGTAACATCCCACCCTGTACAGACCGACATGTGTCAGGGGTGTGACTTGGGATCATTGACTATAATGCTCATGCCATTCCACCCCCCCCCGCAGCCACTGACAGGCATTGAGGTGTGCCTTGGAGTGTTTGGCCCCAAAGTTCACTCCATTCTCCTATACTGCACCTGTCTCAGCTTATTTCCTTATGGAATGGGGTAAGTATAAGGCCCAAAGACACCAAAGCACACCATAACACTTGTCAGTGTCTACAGGGTAGGGTGAGGTACAATGGCATGAGCATCATAGCTGACAGCTCAAATGCACACCCCAATGCCTGTCACTCTCTACAGGGTGGGGGTGGAGTTGGCATCAGTTCAATACTTCACTGCCATTCCTATTATGCATCTCTAACTCTTGCACTACCAATGTCAGCGAGACAACATTCAGCATTGACAAATGCTTGTTTAATCTTGCATCATGTTCTTGCAAATTGGGTCTCCAAATCAATATACTAGCCATGTACTGTAGATCTCTACACCTTCTATATCTTCAAATATTTGAGATATTTTTCTCTGAAACACTTCTGGATCTGAGCATATTCCAAACAGCTTTCTTTTGAATTTATAACAACCAAAATGGGGAGTTAAATGTCACTAGTTCAGAGCTGGGCCGGATCAGTTTTGTTTGCCAAAACACGTGACCTGCATCAAGTACTGAAAAGATTTTGGTGCTGGCTAGCCTTGAGCCTACCTTTTCTACTCTTTTCATAGGATAAGGCTCTCTCGATGGCCTTATTCAAATATATTGGGTCAATGCATATTCTCACCTTATTAGTCTTCGCTATTACCTAGAAACCCAATCTGCCCATTTCCCTACCTATTGGATAAACTGCAAATCCGAGTTAACCAACAGCCTACTTCCTCCTACCCCCCACAAGAATTGCCTTATGTCTGCCCCATGCACTCTTCAATTCACCCATTGTTTTTGACCCCACAATCTCCTCTGGAAGGTCGTTCCATGCATCCACCACCCTCTCTGTGAAAAACTACTTCTTCACATTGCCCCTGAGCCATCTCTCTCTATCTTCAAATTGTGGCCCCTTGTTCTTGTACATATTTTTCTGAAAGATGATACCCTCTTGGACTTTGTTGATTCCCTTGAGGTATTTGAATGTTTCTATCATGTCCCCCCCCCCTTTCCTCTAGGGTATACATATTAAGCTCATTTAGTCTCTCTCTTCATATGGCTTCTGGTGCAGATCCTACACCATTTTCACTGCTGTCCTCTGAACTGCCTCCATCCTGTCTATGTCCTTGCAGAGATGGAGTCTCCAGAACTGCATGCAGTACTCCAGACTGGGTCTCACCAACTGTCTGTACAGAGCGATAACAACTTCCTGTTTTCTACTAGTGATGCCTCTCCCTATGCATCCCAGTATCCCCCCAGACCTGCTTACTGCCTTCTCACATTGCTTGCCTTTATTTATTTATTTATTTAGCGAAGATATGGGATAACATACCTTTGAGTCAAAGATTCCTTTACAAAGGTTCCACGTCACTGAGAACAGAGACATCAAGGACAATAGCAACAATTAGACACAGTAGTTACAAAAAAGGTTACAAAATGGTTACAGATAACACAGTAAAGCAGCTGGTGATACAATGATACAGGGTGTTGCAAAGCATTGGTACATAGTACAGATGGTAGTAGGTAATAAAACATACACTTCAGGGCGGTGGCGCCAGCCATGCCCTGGTGGTTATTTGAAGGCCTAGGCAGGACTGAGGTGTCCACTGTCAAATATAGGCATGCCCTGGGGTGGCTGGACCAAAGTTAAGTCCATAGCTGTGGGGGGGAGAAGGTAGGGCTAGATATCAAAGAAAGTCACAGACTGAGACATGAGAGATTAGATCTCTTAGCTGGGACTTGAACTGACTAAGTTTGGGTTCAGTGAAGAGGGAGTTTGGTAGTGAGTTAAGCCAGCTAGTGGCCAGGTACCTAAAGGATCTTTGACCTGAGGTGGTCTTGCAGCAAGGTACCCTGAAGTGGGTTATCGCCAATTGTTGAGTGAGGTGGGTGGACAATGGTGCCTGGAGTAGGGGGGTGAGAGCAGGTGGGAGTAGCCCTGATGTTATTTTTTTGACAAAGAGACAGGTCTGATACTTGAGTCTCCCATCAAAGTTTAGCCAGTTGGTTGAGGTGTAAAGGGTGCAAGTATGTGTGAGTCTGGCACAGCCAGTAGCTAGTCTACAGGCCTTATTAAGGGCCAGCCTAATTTGGTTTAGGTGCATGTTGCAAGTTGCCCTGTAAATAATGATTCTGTAGTCTATGAGTGATAATATGGATGCTGAGACAGCTAGTTGGAGAGCTTCTGGAGGGAGGCAGTGCTTGTACTGGTGAAGTAGGCCAATACACACATTGAAAGTGGTGCTCAGTTTTCGGATGTGGTCATGGTAGGTGAGCCCAGAATCTAGGGTGATACCTAGGTATTTAAATGAGGTAACCTGCACAAGGGGGTCATTTAGAGAGTTCAATATAAGCAGAGGTTGTCCTATGTTCTTGTTTTGGGAGTGTGCAAACATCATGGATTTTGATTTTTTTAGTAATTTAATACTAGCTTATGTCGAACGAACCAGGATTCAGCTTCTGTGAAAGATTTTTGGAGTGCAAAACTGAGGGCTGTGGGATCGGTGTAGGAGCTGTAGAGGATGGCATCTTCTGCGTACAGGAGTAGCTTCCCAGAGCAATCCTTGGGCAGGGATCCTTGCCTACCTTTAGATCCTCTGACAAAACAATCCCCAGGTCCTGTTCCATTTTTATTGTTAGTACCTCCCCCCATTGTATACTCTTCCCCTGGGTTTTTGTTTCCCAGGTGCATACTTTGCACTTCTTTGCACTGAATCTAAACTGCCATACTTTTGACCATTCCTCCAACCTTGCCAAGTCTCTCACTCTCTTGATATAGTTTGATACATGCTCATAGGCATAACATTGCATTGAGCTCCATTGTTCAGTTTGAAAGTCACAGTATTCCCATTAATGGTTAAGTGCACTTTCCAGTCATTGTCTCCGGCTATGTCAGTTAGTGTTTCAACAGCAAAAGCATTCTCACTTTCACTTCTAGTCTCTTCCTCAACTACGTGCACTTTTTCACCTTGCTTTGCAGTACACATTCTTGCAAAATGATTCTGTCTATTGCATATTCAACAACTTTGACCATACACAGGGCATCTGTTTGGCCTATGCTCTCTCCCACATTTTCCACATCTATGCAATCTGTACTCTCTGACTGCCACAGCCTCTCTCACTATTTGCACACTGTCTCTCTCCCCTCTCGTTGTTTGAAAACATTTACATTCACAGCAGCTTCTTCTATGAGTGGCTCACTCATGGTTTTAATTTGCCTCTCGCTGAATTCAGCAGCTCTGCAGATGTTAGTGGTTTTGGCTAGAGTCAAAACTATGTTGCTCAGCAGACCGCACCTTACATGGTCATCCAGAATACCACAAACAATCCTATCTCTGATTAATGAATCAGTCAGACTTCTAAACATGCAAGACTTAGCCCCCGAACATAATTTTATAAGATAAGCATCAAACGTTTCACGCGTTTGTTGGTTTCGGGTGTTGAACAAATGCATATCATAGGTGAGGTTCTTCCTTGGGTTGCAGTATCTCTCAAACTGCTTCATGATCTTAATGTAATTCATTTTGTCTTCCTCCCTTGCCCAATCAAAATGTATTATAGATCTCCAGATGCACAGGGCCCTCCACATGCTGAAATGTTATCAATCTTTGGGGACTTCTCCGAAATTCCTGTGGCCACAAAAATAAATCTCCGCTTGCTGTCTGAAGTGGTGCCAGTTTTTTGCAAGGTTGCCCATGAGGTCCAGTGTGGGAGGAGACAACAGCTGCTCTATCTTCTGACATTATGTAATGCGATGCAGAGGAAAAGTATTGTAGTTTGCAATGCTTTACTGACAACCAGCATAATATTACACCAAGGCAAACTATTGTGATCCGGTAGATTATAGCCCACCAATCACTACATTTACTAATGTTCAAATTGGGTCACCTCACACAGAGCTTGCATCATTACTATTCATCAGTCACTGCAGTTAGGATTGCCACAAATGTACCCATATATGATGTCTCAGGGAAATGTTTTGAAAATCTGAGAAAAATAATGTCTAGGTCTTGGTCTCTTTTCCATCCAGTAACCAACAATCCCTCTATTAGAGTATTTGAGAAGATGGTACTTTGTGAAATTGATGATTTGTTTAAAAACTCATCACCATTTGTCTGCCAGAATTTAAGTAGAGTTGAAAGTCAAGCTCTGAAGCAATTATGGGTTCCATATTCAGAGCCGGCTGGCTGCACGTGCAAAAAGCTGTATCACATGAGAAAAAAGAGTTGGCTGGCTCTGGCACCATATTCAAACAGATATTGTGATCCGAACTGACTGCACTGTCTGTTTGAATATAGGATCCTGGCAGGATGGCACACAGCAAGCGGTCACCATGTTCAGCGTAGTGCTACCAGGGTGCAGGGCTGAAGATCTCCCATAGGGGTACAGCATGGCACACACTGGTTGGTGCCACGGCTCCCATAGGAGATATTCAGCCCAAACATGCAGATGAGCCCATTGGGCATGCAGGGCATTATGGGGCCATTTGCATGCCCCATTATGGGCTCATCTTCATGCCATCGCTGCTGTGGAGTATGCCAAGCCATTCCACCTGAGCTTCGATTATTGTAATAACAATAAACCCAGTTACTCTGGTAGTCTAGCTGTCCCCCCTCTCTGAGCCCTGATTCATATTTTAATAAATAGAAAACCCCACCCCCCTGGTTGTCAAGCATTCCCCCTCCTTGAGCCCTGATCAGTGTTTTAATACAAATTACCCCATTTCCCTGTTAGTTTAGTAGTTCCCCTTTCCTGAGCCTGATACATGTTTTAGTAACAATTACCCCATTTCCATGATAGTCTAGTAGTCCCCCCACTCTGAGCACTGATCCATAACCCTCTCCCCATGTTTGTCAAGCATTTCCTCTCCCCAAGCCCTGATCCCACGCAGTATAATGAAATACCTTACATCCCTGGTGGGCTAGTGGCCCTCCTACCCCAGGAAGCAGTTACTCACCATCTTGCTCCCCCCCCAACCTCATCTGAGCTGACAACTGGCACAGCCCTTCTCACACCACCTCAGTCAGTCACCAACTGAATTGTACCAGAGCATCTTGTAGTATGCAATACATGCTCATTGGTTGACCGGTCAACCAATGAGCATAAATTTATACTGTATGCACACCGGGACAGTTCAGTCGCTGGCTAGCCATAACGAAGTGTGAGAAGGGTTGTGCTGATCCGTGACTTTCGGTTTGGGGAAACGGGGTGGTGGGTCATTGCCTACAGGGGTGGGGTGGGTGGGCACCAATAGCCCACCAGGGAAGTTGGGAATTTCATTATGCTCCATGGGATCAGGGCTTGGGGAAGGGGGAATGCTTGTCCACCAGGGTGACAGGGTTTTTCTATTTATTAAAACATGGATCAGTGTTTGTGGAGGGGGGAAATACTTGATAAGGGTGGGGAGAGTTTTTTCTATTTATTAAAACACAGATTGGGGCTCAGGGAGGGTGTAGTGATAGTATAATATGTTGATTATTGTCACTCCATTTTGTATGCTATTTCATGTAATGTATGTCATTTTATACTCCATTTTGTATTGTGTGACTCCATTTTACATGCTGCTTCATTTAATTGGTGTTTTGCTCTTTAGATAGCCTCATTATTATGTTTTGCTTCAGACAGTGTATTTTGCTGACTTGAAGGTCGCATACAAGATGTTGTGAGAATCTCTGGCATTGTTTGGCTCATGATGTTCTGGACACCTGGCCAGTGCTTGGGCATGATGATCTAATGAATGCCAACTATTTATTATGAGAATAAGTGGTGTTTGTCATGCTGAACTCATGATGTTCTGGGCACCTGGCCAGTGCTTAGGACATGATGGTTTAGCATTCTCAATCCAGATAAAACATATAAAATGGGACTTTCAGATGCCTGGTTAGAAGTCTCTCCTGCAGGGTGGACGCATCACTGTGGGGCCAGTTCCCGGTTCGAGAAACTCCTAGCCAGGCTGACAAGGGGGCTTCCCAGCCATTGGAAGAGGGCTTGGATGATGCTTTATTGAATCGGTGATGTATAACCTTTTGTATTATATTTTGTTATAATAAAGCTTTGGCTTGCTGTACTTATTGTATTGTTATTGTGTGTATGTGAGTGTGAGTGAGTAAAATATCTGCTTGGTTTGAGTTGGCAGAACATTTTGGCGTAGTCGGCAGGATTCGAAAATAAAATGTCTATTTTTAGGAAAAAGGATGAGTTCTTTTTTTTAAAGGTGTATTAAGGCTCAAACAAGCAAGGGCAACTGCCCTTTGTACTTGTAATTTGTGCTTGCTGCAAGTATGTACTGTTAGAGCCAATGATGGCTTTCACAGTTCAGGCTGCTTTTAGGAGAAAAGCAGTGGCTGATTAAATGAAGTTAGATAAGCAACATCTAGAGAAAGAAAAATAAACTACTGTGGATGTACGCACAGTAGGTGACTACAGACGGGATGATTTGAAAATCCTCCCCCCTCCATGTTGCCTATCTGTGTAGTTTCAAGTTTTTCTGTATCAATTTCAAGTTCCCTTGCCTCCTATAGAGGCTGAAACATTTGATCCTAAACCCAAGTACTGGGGACCTCTACCAGATGGATCTCAACCTAGTACTGTTAGAGATTTTTGTTTGTTTTGTTTTTAAACTGCAAACCAGAGCTCTGGAAAAAGACTTGGTTTGGCAGGTTACTAAAATGGCCAAAAAAAACCTTTGCAAGGTTAAAACCTTTGAAAGAGTTAATAGCTGCAGCGTTTGAAATTATCACGAAGGTCCTGCAGTCAGTTTTCTTACTTAGACTAATGTATCGGAAAAGAAGAAGAAAAATACCTTGGCACCGGGTAAGTCTGAATTTTTTTTATTCAAAGTTGTTTTATGTCTGTCTGTTCTCATGCATATTTTCTAGCTTATATCTGTGTTCTGTAATTATGTTCTGTTGTCAAGGTTGCGAGATAGGATTGACTGCCTTCAGTGCACAACAGGTTACAGAAAAAAAAAAAAGGAAGAAGAAGAAGCTTATTTGCCTCATAGCTGACTGTTTTAATTGGCTTTGTTTTTAATGGAACATTTGTGCTGCCTAGATAGGGTCAGTGAAGAAATTTTGTTTGCTTGGAGCAGATAGCGTTGATGGTGAAAATTATGGCGTCATATAGATGCAATGTGCAGAAAGAGTTGTGGTTGCAAGCAACGTGCCAAGCCACTGCTAGGTGAAAATGTAATGTGTTAACAGCTATAAATGGCTTTATCATACTTCTAGTTAAACCAGAAACGTTTTGCAAAATGGCAGAGTGCCATATTTTAGTTATGTGCCAAAAGGTGTAATCATGTTATACGAGATGTGTTCACTTACAGATGATGTGTTTAAACAGTGTTTTGTTCTGGAAAGATTTGGCATGGCAATATGTATAAATGTGTTGGTTTAAAATTGTCAGTGTTACAAGACAGGCAGGAGGCAGCACATATATCTAAACCACATACAGTTTTCTAATGGAACTATGGGCATTACCTCAACAAATTGGTGTGAAACAATGTCAGTCTTATTTTGTGTTAAGTATTTCTTTTTTGTGTATGTGTATGTGTGTGTACTGTCTTGGCCAGCAGTTTTATTGTGTAAAGATATTTTAATATTGGTGGTGTTCAAGGACACTACAGGAATGGCTGGTTTGAATGACCCTTGCATGCACACTGTGACCTTTGCACATTATTTGACCTTCTTGTGTTTCAACATTTTATGTTACTACCAGTTCAAACTTGATGTGTATTCCATGCCTAAAGCACAACTTTCACACAAAATGTATGTTTCATGAAAGCACACCAAAGTGAACCATGTAATTTGACTTTTATTGCAAAACTAATATTCTAAGTGAAGAGGAACAAACTTTTACAATTTTGAAAAAAGGACTATTACAGCTGTTTTGAGAGTTTACCATCTACAGAGATACGTGCGTGCGGTATTACCATCAATCTGGACATTTGTCATGCTTAGGATAAGGGAACCCAGGGACGCTTGGCTTCTTTTATCCTATGGAAATAATCTTGTTTTATTTTTAAACTGATGTGTGTTTGTTTTTGTTGTTTGTCTGTGTTTCACAGCTAACCTTTTTATTGCTACAGTATTTGAGCTGTCTCTTGCACCTCAAGCTGTGTCTTCCACCAGTAGGAGCTTGGAGGAAGGGGGTATGCTACCCTTCCTCCCTTCCAGTGTAATACCCACAAAGGTTGCAAGGTACATGTCATATTTATACTGATTCATGGTCTGTAGCCAATGGTTTAACAACCTGGCTGCCCACTTGGGCTAAGGATGAGTGGAAAATTTATTCAAAAGAAATATGGGGAAAAGAACTGTGGCAGGAAATATGGACTATGGTGCAAAATACTCAGACCACTGTATTTCATGTTGATGCTCATTGTGCTTCAGATACACTAGAACGATTGTATAATTCTATTGCAGATGAAAAAGCTAAGATTCTTTCAGTGGATATTGAAGAAACTCAAAGTCAGCAGTTATCAGGGCTGGCAAAATGGGCACATCAAAATGTGGACATTTGGGAGAAAACCACTTACAGGTGGGCATATAGTAGAGGTGTACCCCTAACATTGGATTTAGTTAAAACTGTTATTGCTCAGTGTCCTATATGCCAACATGGGCAACAAAGACCAATCCCTCATATTGTGAAAGGACAATTGGGGAGAGCCTATGAAAATGGAAAGAGAATTTGCATGAAGCATTACAGATTTTAAATAATAGACCAATTGGAGAATCTGAGACCCCTTAATGCGAATGATAACTCCTAATTTGCAAGTGCAGGCTTACTCAACTACAGAAACAGTGTTATATTGGGAAATTACACTAGGAGCTCTGTCCTTGCAGGGCAACCAGAAGCTGCTGGACTTGATTTACATGCCCTTCAAGAATACAGAATAAACAGCAGAAACATTCAAGTGATAGAAACTGGTATTGGAATACAAATTCCACCGAGACATTTTGGTTGGATAGCACCTAAATCAGAACTAGCTCTCAAGGGAATACAAATTTTGGGAGGGTGATTGATTGTGATTACCAAGGAGAAGTGAAAGTAATTTTGTTGAATAGTAGAGAACAAAATCTGTTAATTCAACAGTATGACAGAGTGGCTCAATTGTTAATTATTCCAGTTAACAAAGTGACCCTATAAGGGACAAGCCCCACACTCTTAACAGCAAGGGGGATAAAGGTTTTAGATCTACAGGAGGTTTTAACAATGGTGCCAAAATATGGGTTACAAACCCAAATGGCCCTCCTGAACCAGCTGAGGTGATAGCCACGGACGAGACAACACAGTGTTAATTATCAGATCAGGAAAGAAAAATGGAATACGTGCCTGCACATAAATGTTATCTTCGAGAATAATGAAATTTGTGTCTTTCTAGGTCCAGCAATGGATTTTAAAAGGAATGCTGGTGTGTCTTATGGTCCATTTGGCAGAGCTAGTTACCCCTGGAGGAAGGATTCAAAGGTCAACTGTAATGACACTGGATGTAAAGGAACCTGGAGTTGGAAAAATGATACCAAAGATAGAACCCAGGGGAACTTTAGCTGCCCATCCGGACAGAAGTGTGTGGTACTGAACATGACATTTTCACCAGGGGTCAATCTCTGGATGACAACTGGTGGCTCAGGACAATATGCCTACGAAACAGATTAAATCTCTTTGCAGAATAAGACTGCTATTAAATGCTGCAACTTACCGAATAGTTGCATGGTGACTGTACAACATAGACTTGATTGCTACATGAATCAAACAGACATTTTCAATGCAAGTATTACTTTGATTGACATAGACACGTTATTCTGCATAAATGCTACTGCAATAACTAATAGAACTACTTGGGCAGATCACATTACAGTGTTGAAAAATCATCCTGTAATTAGCAATGATAGTATAGTCAAGGCTTCATCCACATGTACATCAGTAGCGCAGCGGTATCAGAAAAATGTAATCCATTTTAACATAACGTTTATGTTTAGTAGAAAATGCAAATATAAAAGAGCTTGGTATGATACGCTATTAGGTGGAGCAGGGGCAGGAATGGGAATTTTAAATAGTGTTGATATAGAAACACTGACTAACAGGCTTCAGGCAGTAGGAATTGATGTATTTAGCTAATTAACTTACAAGCTCAATGGATGCCAACTGTTTTCTTACCCCAAAGATTAACTTTGAATTATGATTTTGAGTTCTTGCAGTTATTTAATGCTTCACAGGTATGGGGAATGGGAGTAGCAGAAAATATTTCACGATTTATTGATTGGACAGAATGCACAATGCGACATATGTATTCTATAATGCAAAGAAATAAGGCCCAGAGTGATTTAATGAGTAATAATGAATATGTGTGGAGGACCGTGTTCAAATCATGGATTCTAGTAATCATTGGATTGTAATGTCATCCACCACAGTAAAATGCACAGGTCCCTGATAATGAGCAGAAGCTTATTTTGTATTGGCAGCCCAATATTTTAGATCAATCAAGATTGAATATCTCATAAATAAAATTAAACAGATAATTCAGGAAACAGATGTAATGCAGGCTCATTTGGCAATAAGAAATAAATCATTAGTGCAAAGTCAGGTGCAAACTCGATAAGTTAAAAATAAAATGATTGATTTAAGTTCCAAGATTCAACAAGAGACTACTCATTATTGGTGGGATATTTTACAGGATGGTCTCCATCAGCTACAAAAGTGTTAAATATTCTGATACATCCTATCATAATCATTGCTGTAGTGACAATTATCTTGCTTATTTGGACTTGTTACTTATCATGTTATATTCGTAGTAATTTTGCTGTGGTACCAATATCATACAAATCGTATTTACAATAATCAAAGGACCGAATGTAGTGATAGCATAATATGTTGATTATTGTCACTCCATTTTGTATGCTATTTCATGTAATGTATGTCATTTTATACTCCATTTTGTATTGTGTGACTCCATTTTACATGCTGCTTCATTTAATTGGTGTTTTGCTCTTTAGATAGCCTCATTATTATGTTTTGCTTCAGACAGTGTATTTTGCTGACTTGAAGGCCGCATACAAGATGTTGTGAGAATCTCTGGCATTGTTTGGCTCATGATGTTCTGGACACCTGGCCAGTGCTTAGGGCATGATGATCTAATGAATGCCAACTATTTATTATGAGAATAAGTGGTGTTTGTCATGCTGAACTTGTGATGTTCTGGGCACCTGGCCAGTGCTTAGGACATGATGGTTTAGCATTTCTAAATACCAGATAAAACATATAAAATGGGACTTTCCAGACGCCTGGTTAGAAGCCTCTCCTGCAGGGTGGACGCATCGCGGTGGGGCCAGTTCCCGGTTCAAGAGACTCCTAGCCAGGCTGACAAGGGGGCTTCCCAGCCATTGGAAGAGGGCTTGGATGATGCTTTATTGAATCGGTGATGTATAACCTTTTGTATTATATTTTGTTATAATAAAGCTTTGGCTTGCTGTACTTATTGTATTGTTATTGTGTGTATGTGAGTGTGAGTGAGTAAAATAGCTGCTTGGTTTGAGTTGGCAGAACAGAGGGGGGCCACTAGACTACTAGGGAAATGGGTTAATTTTTATTAAAATACAGATCAAGGCTCAGGGATGGGGGGAATGCTTGACAACCAAGGGGACGGGGTTTTTCTATTTATTAAAACACGGATCGGGAAGGGGGTACCACTAGACTACCAGGAGATGAGGGTATTTTTTATTTTTACATGGATTGGGGCTAGGGAAGGCCAGCTGAACCACCAGGATACCCAGCCTTTGATAGTGGGCAGACATGTCTATGCACTGTTAAGGTCTGGGTTTCAGAAGCCTTAAACTGTGCCACTGTGGATGGATGTTTAGCGCTTCTGAACACTGTCAATATTGAGCTGAACTGCATATGCATGGGAAATCACACATTTGCATAGGCACAGCACAATATTGTGTGTGATGGTGCTGTCGGGGGTATGCTGCACATATGTGCCCTTTTAATATGGGCACGTCCCCAACAGTTGGTGCTATTGCAGGTTAGCACAGTGCAAACAGTGTTAGTGCCATGCTATCCTCTTGAAAATGGGTTCTTAAGTTAGATAAAAATCATTATTATTAAACCTGCAGACAAAGGTGACAATATTGCCATCTTGAATTAAGCAGATTATGTAAAATGTGTTACTGACCTCCTAAATGATCAACATGATTACTGAAGGCTTGATAAAAATCCAACAGACATCTTTAAAGGGAAACTTCTACAACTCTTAGAATGGGGTATGGCTTTCTAATAAATAACAGATGATGAATTTTATTTTGGTTGGTAGATTCCCCTATTATACCCACATTCTATGCCCAGCTTCAAAGACATGAATTTAAATCCCCCCCCCGAACATCCCATTGTGGCACGGAAGGGATCATTCACCGACATTCTGTGTAAATTTTTGGATTTCTTTCTCAAGGAATGTGTTTCAGTTTTGGGGTCCCATCTCAGAGACACAACGGACATCCTGGGTAAGTTCAGCGAATATAACTGAAAACAGAACTATTTTTAGGAATAGATGTAGCAACTCTGTACACGCACATTGATCATGAAAAAGGACTACAGTTATGTTCATATTTTGAAAGATACCATCCTCAAAAGGAATCCATACTGAATGATTTCATTGTTGAGGAACTATGTTTTGTCCACAACATAACTATTAAGAATTCAAAATTACTACTTTCTGCAGCTATGTGGGACAGCTACAGGGGCAGCAATGGTGCACTCCTTCATAAACCTTTTCCTCGGACTCTGGAAGGAATCTCTTATTAATTCAGTGAGTGAAAACACAGTTTTGGGTCATATTACAAAATGGCATTGATACATTGATGATATTGTTTGCTTTTGGGAGGGGACCTAGGAAGAAGCAAGCAATTTTTCTGAGTGGCTGAATACAAATCAATTTGGTTTAAAATCTACAGGTACTGTAAACAGTAATTCCTTGGATATCTGTGCCATTAATATTTCTTTTGACGAGCAGCTCAATGTACAAATAAAAGGCTATAGAAAGCATACATCCACAAATAGTTTGTAGAGAGCAGAAAGTTCACATCTCTACCTCTTCACTAATTCTCTTCCATATGGACAATTCCTGTGAACATGCAGAACATGTTCCAGAATGAGCATTTTGAAATATAATTGCAGGGATGATTCCAAAGATTTTTAGTAAGTAATTAATCTTTATTTTTATTGCGCCTTTCTTAAAACCAAGGCACTTCACAAACAGTAATAACAGCACATCAATAAATACAGATATAAAACTATAAATTAATTAAAATCATCTTGGAACGCTTGTTGAACTAGGTAGGTTTTGAACTCTGATTTTAGCCAGAGGTTATGATAGGAAAAAATTAGAAGAGGCATTCTCAAGAGCCAGTAACCAGGAACGGATTCATCTGCTGTGCCCTAAGCCAAAATTAGGACTGATGAAGAATCACACTGCTATATAACTAAGTTCTCCAGATTGTTAGGCAGGATAGGACAGACCATTAGAAAATATTGACCAGTAATTTTACGAGGTCCTGCCTTAACAGCTGAGTTAACTAGTTAATCAAGGATAACATATTCTAGGGCTGAGAATGTAAGGGACAAGCTACTCCATAGCCAATACACTTGCACTCAACTACCTACCAGTCTTGCATTTAGATAGTGGCTTCCGCCACTCCAGTTGGAATATACAAATGTGACCACTTCAACATCTGCACGTTTGCCACCAGGACAACACATTGAGTTATAGGGATATAACAGAAAAGTGGAGACATGCAATTTTATGAACTGCAAATGTGAGTTTGTGGTTTATGCTATCTGGTGTCCCAGTGTATAATTATATATAGGCCATACTGTTAGGCCTATTGAAGCAAAGATAACAGGAACACATGAGAAGTATCTGCTTTGGACTGGCTGACACCCCAGATGGGAGACATTTCCTTGACAAGCACGGCAACTCACCAGATGGTACACAGATCATGGCACTCAAAATGGGAGGGAGGAACCCCAGAGGAGGTGATAGGGTAAAAAGACTCCTACAGAGGGGAAGATGTTGTATCTTTTCATCAGGCACCATTCAACCCTGAGGCTAAATAATGAATGAGATCTTAAACCATTCCTGTGATCACAGCCTTGTTATGTGAATGTGAAAGAGGCTTTCTTAAAAAAAATGTTGATTAACCATATTTCTAACATGGGTTGAAGGATACAGGAACACTGATTGGCTAAGGGGCAGTAGATGACTGTGGATTAAATTCCCTACTTAATCCATGGTTGCTGTGTCAGATCTCATTTCCACAGTCTGCCGAACTGTGTAACAGTATGGATGGATCTTGGGGTCCTGCTCTGCATTCTTTTAGGGGCAGCCATTGTTATTGTTACACTAATAAAGCAGTGCAAGGAGTAGGGTCAACCTGCTGCAATTGAGGTTCATTTTTCAGTGTGTGGCTCCCTTCTGAACGTCAGTAACTGGCTTAATGTTAGAGTTTCCAATAGTGAAGCTGTGGTCTGACATGTCCACAAAATTACATTATCAGACAGCGTGGCTGTGGATGAAGAAGTAGGTGATAGTAATCCTGGTCCTCCTCAACAGCCCCATCCTCATGGAGGGCAGATCTTATTTGCCAGGGTGTCTCGTGGGCATCAGCATGTACAAGGCACTGAAGTTCTTGTATAAATGCAGTCATGTCTGTATTTAGGTGCACTTTCCCCAGCAATGGCAGTGCAATGGGGATCAGTAAAAAGTCACAGAAGTATTTCTCAGGTTGCACATTCTGTAATGCAGAAAGACAGTGAGCATCCCTCCCCCCCAGCACTTCGTGCACACTGGACCTAAAGTTTCTGTTGTCCTCTGTGTGTCATCAACATGAAATGTCTAATTGGATGGGTTAATGGACATGGGACAAAGAGAGTCAGCGAGGGAGTTCCCAGTGGGTTTGTGCCCCCCCCCCCACAGAGCAGACCATAACAGAATGATCTTCATCTGTGAGTATGTCTGCCAATAACGTACAGCAGCAGTGTTCGGAAAATCTCCGCAGGGCAAAACAGAAGCAAACAGAGTGAGTGAGGTCATGCAGAACTGAAGTCCCTGATTTGTGTCTGTGTTTTCTATGGGTGGGAGGCAGTCCCTGGACAGCAACAACAGCTCCTCATGATGAAGCACTCCCACTGGCAGCCACCAGCCCACCCACTCACCATCCAGAGTGACCTCCTGAGAGAGAGACAGAGAGAGACAGAGAGAGAGAGAGAGACAGAAACAGTGAAATTGTGTAACAAACACAGTTTGCTATTCCTCTGTGTGAGTGAGAGAAAGGGCAACTGAGGTACAAACACAACGAGGAGAGAGAGAGAGAGAGCATCACTGTATCACTTATAGGCTATTCACCAGCAATGTGACAGCTCAAGTGTTCAGATGTCCCAGTAAGTATGCACAGTGCTACAACCATGGATTACACTTGCAGTTTCATCCATAGTTAGCAGCTGCTCCAGAAGTACTCAGTCTTGCATGGCCCTCATATTATAGGTATCTTCAGTCCTGTGTCATGCATACTCTGCTAAGTTGTAACACAGTTCTACATCCATAAAAAGCAACAGAATGGATGTTTGTCAGTGACTACTCTGCAAGGTAGAAGGATAAAATTATTTTTTAGCATTAAAACAAGGGGAGCAACTAGTTTTGGGGGGCTGTACCATATCTGCAAGGTAACCCATGTTATAAGTGCACTAGCCCACTCCAGAGTGTGGGGTTATAGGTATTTATAAAATGGGTCAATAAAATTCTGCATCCTGATTGGCTAAGAGATGCCACTGGCCAAGTCCTTATCAGGGCATAGTGTGCCAACCAGCACCTCTTCAGCCAGTCAAGATGCTTTTCAATACAATTCACTGTTAATCATGCTGCCAACCTCTGCATTTCAAAAGTACCTGGATCTGCCTGAGTCTGACGGAACTGCTTAACAGTCGCCCCCAGCCCCACCCAACACACACAAGTAACTGCACATTACCACCCACAAACAGTAACTGCTACTCTTTGAAAATGCACAGCATTTACCATCCTCACATGCTCGGACAAAATATTTATTTTTTTTAAATCAGAAGTGTGTTGTAGAGTTTGAGAAAATCCACCATGATCAACAGAGCATCTCTTGCGGCCATCTTTCAAGACACAACCTGAGACCTGGTTCTCTATTACTGTTGTTTTTTTCTTTGTTGTTGTTTAAAACAAAACTCGGTGCACAGCACACCCATTCCTTCGCAGCCCACTCAGCTGCCCATTCACCAGCAAGTTACCCACCTATATTTTTCTTTCAACAGCAGTTCATTGTGGGGCAGTCATCCACAGCTCTCCCGCTGATCTTTGCTGCCAGTTACTGGGCTGAGCAATACCCACTCATGGGGCTGTATTCCACAGGCAGTGCTCCTCCCGTAATGACCCCTACTGTAAATAAACTTCATGGGTATTACATGAGCTGCAACTTTAAAAAATGCAGTTGGTATGAGAAAGACCGGAAAGACAAACCAACCCAGCAAAGCAACAGGAAACCACCCTCCATGGCAGCAGCTAAGAGACACGCTCACTGGTCAAGACAATCCTTCGTCAGCTCTGCAAAACATCAAATAAAAAGATAGGAGGCTGGCAATCTTTCATAAAGTACAAACTACAACATAAAAAAGTAATGGTAAATAAAATAGCCTGTATCTGTCTTGTAGCCTAGGCTGTGTCTGTCTTGGGGGGGGGCACCATCATTTAAGAACAGTCTCCCTCATTAATGTGGGCACTGTTTTCTCCCTGGCAAAGACATACTAGCTACACAAAAATACAAAAAAAGAAAAAAACATAAAACTGTCTGACAGGTGGGCATAGTGTGTATGTAACAGTGATGGGATTGGGCACACAACCTCAGGAACATTATGAAAGTATTTACTAGGGGGACTATTTTCTACTATTTCAGCTATTAAAATCTTTTTTACTGAAATATATATGGCTTTTTTTTGTTCTTTTTTTTTAATAATTACTTGGGGGACCCATTTTATAAGTGGAATAAGACACTCCGAGGTGTGGTTTATGGGCTGATAAGAGCACTTCCCAGGTGATAAAGGCACTCGGCAGAAGCGCCTTGTGCCTCATTGTGCACCTGGGGCATGCTCTTATCAGCCCATAAACCACACCTCATCATGTCTTATTGCTTACTTAATCCATGACTGGGGCGCTGTGAGGACATTCAGCCTGCAGTCTCATGCCTCAGAATGCACCCCAGGCATGGATTAAATGTCTATGACCCCACACGCTGTCGTGGGTTATTGCTTACAAATTTTTCACTTGAATGCTTTCATTCTAGTCAAATAATTATCTCCTCTTACTGCATTTCTCTTTTTTGATTGCAACACTCCAAATGTTGACTAGGCACTAGATTAGCTGGTCTTCCTGTCCCAGAGAGGGAATAAAGGATCTTGAGAGGAGACTACAGCTCATTTCATAGAAACATAGACATTGATAGCAGATAAGGACTGCTTGGCCCATATAGTCTGCCCATTTCCCTACCTACAGGATAAGCTGCAAATCCTATTTAACCAACAGCCTATTTCTTCCTACCCCCACAACAATTGCCTTATGTTTGTCCCATGCATTCTTGAATTCTCCCACAATTTTAGCCCCCACAACCTCCTCAGGAAGGCTGTTCCATGTGTCCATCACACTCTTCATGAAAAAATACTTCCTCACATTGCCCCAGAGCCGTCCCCCCTCTATCTTCAAATTGTGTCCCCTTGTTCTTGCACATCTCTTTTTCTGAAAGATATTATCCTCTTAGACTTTGTTGATTCCACTGAGGTACTTAAAAGTTTGTATCATGTCCCGCTCTCCCTCCTTTCCTCAAGGGTATACATATTAAGCTCTTTTAGTCTCTTCTCGTATGGCTTCTCTTGCAGACCCTACATTTCATTTTAATTTTCATTTTTTATAATTGTTTGCTGATGAGTAAAGTGTCCATTTTCACAAGTGACAAGTACAAAAATACATAATAAAAAACAATTAATACAATATACAAACAGTTACAAATGCACAACACACAAAGGACCTTTAAAAACAAGTGCATTTTTTTTTACAAAGAACCATTGTTTAAGTGTAACATTTGTACAGCTGACAATTTCATTAGGTAGGGAATTGTAAAAAGTGGGAGAAGTAAATAACAAAGATTTTTATCCAAATGTGTTTTTAAAGAAAGGAATTTTAAAAACAAACTTGCTTTGTGACCTTGTTTCCTAAATATTGATGACCCCAGGAAACAATGACTTAACTTATCACCAAAACTGCTGACCAATGATTCCTTTCTGGAGCATAGATCCCATCTATTGTCTGATGAAAGGCAACCTGCTGGTTTTTATAGGGCACAATGATGGAATCTCCTCGGGAAGTTAGTGCTAAAACACAGGACATTATTATATGTTACCTTCCATTCAGTCAAGACTCTGTCACTTGTTGCAGAACAGACAGTAAGCCCATATTCCAGTACAACGAGTGGTAGACTATGGGTAGATACCCTGTTTTTCTTAAATAAGAAATAACAAGAATTCAAAGTATAAAAAGAAATAACAAGAAATTTAAGGTATAACAATAAATTCAAGATATAACAAGAAATTCAACATATAAAAAGAATAAAACAAAAGAAAACATGAATAAAGTGAAAAAATTGCTTTTGGGGGGCAAAAACAGCACTTGTTGTTTAGACTCCGTTGTTACCACAGGGCAGCAGCAAATTTGTTTCATTCACTAAACCTTTCAAGGCCATAGCACGATGCTGCTAATACAATGTAGCATACAAGGAATGTGATTTCTAGTGTGTATAAGGTCATTTTGAGGTAGCTTATGAATGTAAATGTAATAACAAGAAATAAAACAAAATTTTTAATAAATAGAAAGAAATAAGAAATTCCAAAAAAATAATAAAAACAAAAATTATAAAAATAAAAAGAATTTCACAGGTCTCTAATTTTATGCTAATAGTCTTCAAGATTCAGGTATCAACAAATTGCAGGTTCTAAACAGAAGGCACAATCTCGGCAGGCCCATTAGCGCAGGGCCAGGGACCCCGTCTATGATGCTGATGACCCAGGTTCAGGGAGAGACTCAGAACATCAGAGGACCAGCCAGGGAGAAGGATTAAGCATCCTAGGATCTACTCTCCTTCTCCGGGGGGGTAGAGTGTCCGGCACAACACAGACCCCTGGTGGAGGCTGGGGTACCGCTGTGCTGGCGCCATCATTTGTGGGTGGGCAGGGTGAACACGGGACATGATTACACATCCCCACATCCAGGGGAAAAACAACACACAAAAATTGCTGGCAGTATAGCTGAGAGGTTAGAGGAATGAGGTGTGAACAAGCTTGATACATCCAGCAGACCAGACCTGAGTTTGTTTCTTACAACCTCTACTTGCATACTGTGCGACTCTGAGTAAGTCACTTAACCACCCAGTGCTCCCAGGTTGCCCCTGAAAACAGGCACTTGTGCTAGTGGGCCTTATCCGGCTACCAAAGACTAAAAAAAAAAATTGCAGCCACCATAAAAGATGCCCAATCCTGGCTCTGGTTGCTTCCTCCGGTTCTCCCTTGCTGATCATTTCTGATGTCTGCAGCTCTGGCTGGCCTCAAACCACACACTAGAGGGAAAGCCAGGGATCGGCGCTCCCCAGCCACACCTTCTCCCATTGTTGAGAGGCTTGCCTGGCACTGTAGTTCCACCCTGGAGGGTAAGCCATGGGGGTATCGATTAAGGGACAGTAGGTCCAGAGGAGTGAGGTGGGTGTTAAGAGTTTTGGTGGAAAAGGGAGGTGCAGTGTGCAAAAAAAGAAAAAAATCAAGGCACAGTCTCTGATGGATCGAACTTGTAACATGTTTTACATGGAACTCAAAAATAAGATTATCATCTAAAATAATTCCTACTGTAGATATTTAAAGCTTTCTACAGTTTCAATGGATTCATTGTTAAGATCAATTATGGGATACTTTGGACTTGGAAAATCATAGCCTTAGTTTTCTTGGTGTTCAGAAGCATCCTTCCGGACAGAAGCCAATCTTTGAAAGAATCAAAATCTTTTTGTACAACACCCAACACTTCCTCAGGCACAGTTCTACTACCAAAAATAACTGCATCATCTTCATACAAGATTATCTCAGATTTTTCACATGATTGGAAGGCCGAAATCATAAACGATGTAAAAAAAAAAAATAGGACCCAATACTGAGCCCTTTGGCATCCCACATTTAATAATGTAGCCACTGGAGACAATTTCTGCAATTGTTGTTTTGTGTATCCTATCCATCAGGTAGTTAGAAAATCACTTTATTATGTCACTGGAAAAGAGACATTCTCAAAGGGTGTATAGGATCAGATTATGATTAACAAGGTAAAAGACCTTTATGAGGTCCACAAATACCTCTGTAGCGAAAGGTAGTCAATTAATGAGCCAACAGAATATTACCTCCAGTATGTTGTCGACGCAATAATGTTGCATGCATCTTGTGCTGCATGGGTTTTGTGCCATCGGACACTGTTGCTGATCTCTGGGTCGCCCTTCTTACCACAAGGGTGTGACCTGGAGTTTGTTATTTAAATATAAGGGGGGTGATGGGGGCAATCAAAAACAGTGGGGGAATTCAAGAATGCATGAGACAGAGATAAGGCAATTCTTTTATATCTATATACAGAAGATTTTTTAGGTATTGTTTGTAGGTTTTGTCCCGTTCCTGGCCCAAGGCCCTGGCACATGGCTATGAGTGTGTGTGTGTGGAGGCACACACGCACACTGTGGTGCCAGCTCAGCCCCTTCCACCCACCCATAACAGTGCCACCCCCTCTCTCCTATGCTACCCTCAGGACCTCCGCCCGGTGGAAGCAGAACTAAGGGGGGGGCAAAAACCCTCCCCCACCACCCCGGGAGAGGAGAGCTGCCTGCTGGCTTTCTCAATCCTGCCCCCCCACGCGCTGGCACCCCGATGACCTGAGGTCATTCATGAACCTGGGTTGCTGGTGTAGCATTATGTGCGGCATCCAGCACCTCAACCCTCAGCGCCACCAGGCCGGTGACATAAGGCACTTCTAGAGGGGGGGTAGGAGGAAGTAGGCTGTTGGTTAACTAGGATCTGCAGCTTATCCAATAGGTAAGGAAATGGGCAGACTAGGTGGGCCAAGCGGTCCTTATCTGCCATCAAATTCTATGTTTCAGTCGCTGGTGCTCTGACTGCCAGATTGCAGATTGTCAGAATGCCTTGCTGGGTGTTGACCAAGTGCTAGTGACATAATTTATATTGGCAACTTGGTTGTCACTACGGCACACTACAGGGGCACTTTCCATGCAGCTTTTTTTATTTATTTTATTTAGCTTTTGTTGACCGGGTAAGTGCACTAGACAAATCCTGCCTATTTTCAGGCACGACCCGGGGGAGGGGGATACAGATGAATGCCAACTGACCTTGAACCAGATTAAGCTGTTGGTGGTATTTTTAGTGAATTAGGCCAGGACACCAGGGAAATTCCCCTACTCTTTTCGATAAGTGCCATGGGATCTTTAACATCCACCTGAACTACCACCAATCCAGGCAGATGGGACCTCGGTTTAACGTCTCATCGGAAAGACAGCACCTCAGAAGTGCAGCACCCCTCTCATGCTGCACTACAGTGTCAGTACTGGGATATTAACCCAAGTGCCAGATGTGGGAACTGAACCCACAGCCCTCTGATCTCCCAGCCTCAGAGGTGAGTGTGCCACCTACTGAGCCACTGACACTGACAATCCACCAAGGCTGTTTCTTTATTATGGTTAGATCTGAATCCATGTTGTGAATGAGTGAGTAAATTGTATTGGTCTAGATAACCCATAACCTGATCAAAAATAATTGTTTCCGGTATCTTTGAGAGAGACCCAGAAGTGAAATATGTTGATAATTAGAAACTATTTCCTTTTTACCTGTGTGTGTATGGAATTAATAATTACCAGTTTGTAGAACTTGGGACAACCCCCATGACATAACAAATAATTAACAAGCATTTGCCAATGCCGAATGTTGATTGCGTTGGTCCGTTGAGCTCGCTCACTGGCCCTCTGCCACTCACTCGTTCTGTTTCTCCCAGTGCTGCAGGCCACTCTTTTGTACTGGGTTCCTGCTTGCATTGGCACATTTTGCTGCCCACAAAGAAATCTGCAACTGTCCTGACACAGCTCTGTTGAGGTGGCTTACTCCTCCTGTCTCACTCGCTCATTCTGTTTCTGTGGATGCTCTAGGCTGTGCTTTTATACTGGGCTCCTGCCTCTGTTGGCAGCTTTTTCTGCCCACAAAGAAATCTGCAGCAATCCCGACACAGGTCCGTTGAGCTTGCTCACTCCTCATCTCTCACTCGCTCATTCCGTTTCTGCCAGCGCTCCAGGCTGGCCTTTTGTACTTGGCTCCTGCGTGCATTGTCACCTTTTTCTGTCCACAAAGAAATCCGCAGCTGTCCTGACAGAGCTCCGTTGAGGTCGCTCACTCCCTCTGTCTCACTCGCTCATTCTGTTTTTCCTGATGCTGCAGGCTGCCCTTTTATACTGGGCTCCTGCCTCTGTTGGTACCTTTTTCTACCCAAAAAGAAAACTGCAGCTGTCCTGACAGAGCTCCATTGACCTCACTCACTCCCCCTCTCTCAATCGCTTGTTCCATTTCTGCTGGCGCTGCAGGCTGCCCTTTTGTACTGGGCTTCTGCCTGCTTTGGCACCTGTTTCTGCCCACAAATAAATCTACAGCTGTCCTGACAGCGCTCCGTTGAGGTTGCTCATTCCCCCATCTCACTCGCTCATTCTGTTTCTCCTGGTGCTGCAGGCTGCCGTTTTGCTGTGGGCTCCTGCCTCTGTTGGTGCCTTTTTCTGCCCACAAAGAAATCTGCAGCAGCTCAGACAGAGCTCCATTGAGGTCACTCACTGCCCCTCTCTCACTCTCTCATTTCGTTTCTGTCAGCACTGCAGGCTGGCCTTTTGTACTGGGCTCCTGCCTGTCTTGCCGCCTTTTCCTACCCACAAACAAATCCGCAGCAGTCACGATAGACCTCTGTTTATCTCGTTCACTCCCCCTCTCTCACTCGGTCATTCTATTTCTCCCAGCTCTGCAGGCTACCCTTTTGTACTGGGCTCCTGCCTGCATTGTCACCTTTTTCTGTCCACAAAGAAATCTGCAGATGTCCTGACAGAGCTCCGTTGAGGTCGCTCACTCCCCCATCTCACTCGCTCATTCTATTTCTCCCAGCATTGCAGGCTGCCCTTTCGTAGTATTCTCCTGCCTCTGTTGGCACCTTTTTCTGCCCACAAAGAAATCTGCAGCAGTCCCAACAGAGCTCCATTGAGCTCATTCACTCCCCCTCCCTCACTCGCTCGTTCTGTGTCTCCCGGCGCTGCAGGTTGCCCTTTTGTACTGGGCTCCTACCTGCGTTGGTGCCTTTTCCTGCCCTCAAAAGAATCCACAGCAGTTCTGACAGAGCTCAGTTGAGCTCAGTCCTCCCTCCCCTCTCTCTCTCGTTGGATCCCAATCTGTCCCAAACACTGATTTCTGACAGTGACTGTGGTATTCTGCGCCGGAAGTGCAAAAACACATTTCGGCAAGGATGTGAAAAATGACAGCTGTACTGTTCACAAGGAGGTCTGAAGAAATGCCAATGTTGAAAATCTGGCGTGAAAATATTGCAAATTCACAAAGTTACGAGCGTGCGTAGCAACTGCACAATGCACGCTTGTAAAACAGTCATTTTTTTGATTTTTTCCACGAAATTTGCAACATAGGCTTTCTGAGAGCCCACCTCATGAACACTGACACTGTCATTTCATTAATCAGTCCTGAAAGAGGATTCCATGCAGTGACCACTAAATCACCTTTCGGGGCTGAATAATGCCATTACAGTGGCAGAATTCATGAGAAGGGGTCCCAAAAACCGCATGTTGAAAATTTGGTGTCAAAATTCAAAAAAATGCCTGAGATATGCATCAAAGTTGAAAAAGCCCTATTCATTCCATTATACAACTTACCGGCATTTCCTCAGTTCGCGGTTGGCTTTGAAGAGTGCAGACGTGTTCCCTGTCCACGGAAGATTGTCGCGCCAGACTCTGCAGGTAAGTATGGGGTGAGGGGGGTGTGAGGAGGCAGGGTGCATAGTGGGTGGGCGTCGGTTGTTGGGGGGGCAGAGAGACCAAGAGGGACCATTTTTTTTTTTAGAGCTTTAAAATAAAAAAAATTGCGGGATTTTTTTTCTCTACAGGGGCATTGGGCACACTAGGGTGGGCTCCCAGTGAGCCACCTGAATGTTTTGGGGGTGTGTGCAGCCAACAGGGGATTGAGCACCCCTGTCGGCAAAAAGTGGGCGCAAGAGCCGGGGGACTGGGCAACTCTCTCCCCGCTACTCTTTCAGGGGATCTGTTGCCAATAGGGAGTGGGCTTCCCTGTCAGCAAGTTAACTAGCACTGAGGATGGAAGCCGACGGGGATTGGGGCCCTTGTTGGCAAAAACATGCTGCTGTGGGGAGGGGCACATACTGCTGAGGGGGATTGGGCATGCCCTCGGCAGTGGGGCCGGATTAATATTGTTTGTGAACATGGCGGCAAGCCGCCACCATGTTCACAAACAATATTACGGTAGCAACATTCCTCCCAGCAATGATGGGTCGCTCCCTCATTGCAGTGAATTGCTGATGCTGCAATGATGAAGTGGCCCCTGATTGCTGCGGTGAAAACATTATAAGTTGGTGGCACTCTGTCTGAACTAGTGTCAGCAGCAGCATGCCACGGCATTGGGGAAAGTGGGCCAAGCCTTTACAGGCTGTGGGGGTATTGGCCACAACACTGCCGCACCTCCACAACCTGCTTCTGGAAAGCTGTCACAATATGTTTCTTGCGCATGCACACAATCAACATAAAAATAAAGGCAAGTAGGGGTCCCAGTTCAGAGATACTCAATTTTACAACCCAAAAATCAGTGTTATCTTGAGCAATATTGTGAGGTGGACTATATTTCAAAACATAATCACGTTCCAGTTTGGGTGTTACACTCCAGAAATAGATGTTTGGTTGATCAGTGTTAATGTTATTTTCTTTTATAATTACTGGTGACCCTATTTATCAGCTGGATTACGAGTACTGTCAAATGCCATAATAACCTGAAAGTGGGTTATTATAACATTCTGATCATTTAATACACTGGTGCAAAGCCACGCAAACCATGCAAAAAAACAGTATATATAAAAAATAAAAGATAGGCAAGTGTGTTTTTATGGATTTTTTTACACACCCTTGGTGTCGGATAACTGTATAAACCTCTCAAGCTTTGCTCTCAAGGTTTATGGGTCATCACACACCTTGGGTGTGTAAAACAAATCCATAACACACACTTGCCTGTCCATTATTCTATATTTAATACACAGTTCCTTTCCAACAAATGAGCCCTGAACCTATCCAGATCTCCAGAATAGTCACTGAATATTTTGGCTACATTAACGAGTTCACTAATGAATTCAGTTTCAACTAGCAGCTAAGTGGTGTCCTTTTTAATTTCCCTGCCTAATAAGCAGTTTAAAGTTTGCCAGGTTTTGCTGGGGTCTCCTAATTCATTATGCTGTTCAGTTTTGAATAGTGCTCTTTAGTTCTTTTAATTTCAGAATTACACTTATTGTGTAGTGTCTTATAATCTTGCATGGTTCCTGAATCTCTTAATACTTTGTACTTTTTTCATGATCTGTCTCTTTGTTTCATTACATAAAGTGACTCTGGAGTTTCCCACCTCTTTCACTGCCCTAGTCTTCATTTGTCTCCTTGGGACAATTCTACAATTACTTCAGTGAATAATTGACTAAATGTTTCCCATAAATCATCATTATCCGTGATTGTCTCCAGGCAAGTCCAATCAATCTCCCCAAAAGCAATGGAAGGGATGTCTGGATAAAGATTTTTTTTTAATAATTTAAAGTTTATTAAAGTTTCAAATAGTGTAACAAATAAATGAACGAGTACTTGTCAGTACAAGCCAAACATATACACTTGCCTCCAGGATGAGCCAACCATGGAGATCTGGGTCATGAGGTAACAACGTTCCACCCAGAAGTGACGGGTTGCTCCCTCATTGCAGCGAATCACTGATGCTGCAATGACGAGGTGGCCCCTGATTGCTGCGGCAAAAATGTTACAAGTTGGTGGCACACTGCCATCCCAACCTGTGCTGTTACAGCACAGCATGATATCCTCAGGTACTGGACTAGTAGGACACAGGATTTTGACGTACTAGCCACCCTTCCGCCCATGTTTTTTATGCTTAAATATATGCTCCTTTTCTGCCACTTGACTCCTCAGACAAGGGTTAACACCTTTCACTAATTACTCTGATCTCTGCTGCTCTTTCCATAGTGTCTGGCTCTCACTATATCCACCTGCAGAGTAATCAACTACTGGCTGCTCCGCCGTATCTGGGAACTGTTACCTCCATCACTGTTTTGAACCTTTGTATCATGGTGACTTTGTGCCCCTGATATTCTGACTGTTCGATTGATTAATGTTCTGGTGGCTGGTTGGCACTAGTCATTACATAACCGCAGCTCCAGCCAATGAGATGTTCTCCCTTCCCATCATCCTCAGTGTGTGTAATTGTTTAAACCACATCTTGATGCTTCGGTAGCTTGCTAGTGCAAGCCATTAGACAATCACTGCTCCAGTCACTAATCCTACTTTCCCACTGCAGCTGTCTCTCCCATTTCTGGGCAGAGTACTTCATTTCCAGCTTTTCCTCTGCTGCCTGTGGAGCTCCTTTATGGACTGCACTGGGTCTAGTGGTTGTGGTTTGTTGCCTTTTAATGAAAATGTGTGCTGCTTTTGTTGTAACAACTGACACTACTATATACCCACTGGTTTGCTACTGCCTGATGCCTGAACCTCAAATATAATTGTATCTCAATTGTTGGTACACTGCATTTTGCTCAGGGAGACTTATGCCTCATTCTCTGTGGGGCAGCTTGTGCGCAACATTTTTTCTGCAACTGCAAAAAGTCACTGGCTGAGAATAGCCTTTAATCCTCCAACCTCATTAGTCAGATGAATCACAGAAATCACCTCTAGTATCGTGCAAAGGCTACTGGCAAGCATGCAGATGTACAAGAATATAAAACTGCCAGGAACAAGTGCATCCGGGCAATTCGCATCGAAAAAAGCAAGTACCATAGGGAACAGTTTGCTAACACTTGGGGTGACAGTAAGAACTTTTGGAACAATATAAAAGATGTAACAGGTTTCAACCACCATGCTAAATATTAATGGTGCCCCCACCCTGACCCATTGATCATAGCCAATGCTTTTAATAATGCATTCGCCGACCTGGGCAGTGTCCTCCCACCATACTTCTTCAAGAACATCACTGAAGACACTGAACAGCGGGCAGATGATTCGCTTCCTGCACTACCTCCTTTCTACTTCAAAGAGGCCCCACTGTATATGGTCAGGAAATACCTAGTAAAAGTACTCAGGAAGTCAAGGCATAGCGGTGATTCCTTAGACCTCAAATTAGTTGCCCTTACCATTGAAGAAATACTGATGCCCACTGCAAAGATTCTAAATTTCTCACTGAGACTGGCACAATTCCCCCAAATCTGAAAGTCAGCCCTTGTTATCCCTGTTCATAAAATCGGTCACCACAGGATACACACAAACTATAGACCTATCTCTATGCTTCCGCCTCTGTCTAAGGCACTTGGTCACATAGTTGTGGATCAGCTGGTGGAATATATGGAAAAATGCTTGATCCAGTACCCCTGGCAGCATGGATTCAGAAAGCAACATAGCACTACCACAGGACTGCTAGAATTCACTGGTTTCATTCACCAGTCTCTGGATCAAGGTAGATTGATGGGTGCAGCCTTCATAGACCTCACAGAGGCCTTTGATGCAGTGACCCATACTCTACTTCTCAAGCAACTGTCCTCAATTGGCCTCTCGGCAGATACTGTGTCCTGGTTCAAAAGCTATCTTGTAGACCTCTCCCAATGGGTGAAGATGGCTAACATGTCTGCTCTGGAGTACCACAGGGCTCCATACTAGAGCCACGTCTCTTTAGCATCTTTATTAACAATCTCCCTCACTCCTGTTACCAACAGATCCTCCTCTATGTGGATGACACAGTCATATACACTAGCAACACTGACACTAAACCACTGGAACACCAACTTCAACTCAGCTTTGAGGAAGTAGGACAGGTTCAGGAAATAAGCTGATTCTGAACTACAAAAAAACTAAAGTCATGTAGTTCAGTGGTGCTCGCAGCAAACACAGATTCAGTACCCTAACCATCAGGAACTCCTCTGGCATCCCGATTGAACAAATTCAACATTTCAAGTATCTATGGGTAACCATGGCTAGTGCACTATCATATGCCCAGCATGTTGAGAATGTTTTCAGGTCTGCCAGTAGAAGAAGGAATGGTTAAGCCTGCTTGCTGTGGAGAAGATCTCTGTAAGTTTTGCTATTGTTTTTTTAAACTACAGGAGAGAAGGGTTAGCTAATTCTACTTGCTGTTGAGGGAGTTAATGTATAGAGGAGTTTTGTGAGTTTTGATATTGTTTTACTTTTTTTTAATTTAGCTTAAAGTGGAAGCTTAAAGGTTTCTGTGGCTGGAGTGACTGTAAAAGCCCTTCCAGCAGTTTTTCTTAAATACTGAAATACCACGGGGGATTGGGTTTGAAGGCTGTGAGGGTGGAGCTTGGGGAACTGCAAACTGACCTGAGCCCTCACAGCAGGTCAGGAAGGAGGAAACAAGGAACAGCCATATGAGCTAATTCTTAAAGATATATATATATATATATATATATATATATAACTTATGGGTAGGTCTATAGTCCTTATGAGCAGGATTGTGGTTTCCAGTTAGTATTGTAGTTGGCTGTCTCATGCTGCATGCAAGGGCATCTGGGGTTAAAATTTGTATTACAGGCTGGATTAAGATTAGTTAATTCTACTTGTTGTAGGAAGAGTGGTGTGAGAAGGCTGTATAGGTAGTATGGACCATGAGTAGGATTATAGGGTACAATGGTTGTGAGGCAGCAATGCAGATGAACATACTGTGGAGGCTGGGAGGGTGTCCAATATGTCACAGGCTAAGGAGGCTCAAGGAAGAGGTTCAATGGTTTGGCAGGGAGCTGTGAAGGTTGAGGGATGTGGGGTGGATTGCATTGGTAGGAAGGCTAACATCTGAGAGTATTGTGGGGGCACCACAGAGAAGGAACAGTGGGTCAAGCGAGGGGGAGGGGCAAACTAGACAGAAAACCAGCTGATGAAGGGTGGACTATAGTAGGACCTAGAAAAAGAGGAGGAGCAGCAGTAGGCAGGAGGGAGGAGAAAACACATAGTAAGGCAAAGGGGGTAGGGAACATGTTTGCTTTACTAGCAGCAGCACATGGGAAAGAGGACGCAGGAGGAGATTGCACAAGGGATAGCACTCACAAAGAGGAAGGAATGAGGGGCATTACTAGTGGAGAGATTGAGCAAGGTGTGGCAGGGGGAGGGATAATACTCGGAGAGGTGAAGAGGGAGAGGGAGGTTGGCAATCAAACAGGAGGAGGGGAGGGGTCTCAATTGAATGGGGCAGGGGGAAGACACTGGGGCACATGGTAAAAGCACTAGTGGTCCCAGAAATGAGAACCTGGGTGGAGTATGGGGTTGTGGGTGGCTAGGGCAGTACCTGGGATAATAACAACCTGTTTGCAAGGGATAGGATGCACCTGAGTGGGGAGGGGTAGGAGGTATTAAAGCAAGGACTGGGGAGGTATATTGTGACAAGGGTGGATTTAAACTAGATAGGGGGGTGGCAAGTGGACAGCAGGTAGGCAGGGATCCGATAGAGTGAAGTCACAGCCTAACCACCAGGCTAGCAGAGAAGGACTCGGGGCAGACAAAAAAAGAGAGAGAGTAGAAGGGAGGAGATGGAGGCCAGGGAAGGGAAGGGGGCAGGATGGAGGGTGGTCTCGTTAAATGAAAGAAGCTTAGTAAACAAATCAGCTGAGCTACAGGCACTCTTAGCAGTGTGGAGGGTGGATATTGCAGCTGTCACAGAAATGTGGGCAACTGAGCAACGGGACTGGGATCTGGCAATTCCAGGATACAAATTATACAGGAAGGACCGTTGGGGGGGTGGCAGTCTATGTGAGGTATGGGATCAAATGCACATGGGACGAGGGGGAAGAAAGGAGAACAGAGGCAATCTGGCTGCAGCTCCTAGACTCAAGGGGTAGGAAACTGAGGTTTGTGGTGGTATACAGGCCACCTTCCCAGTCTGAGGAGCTTGACAGGGAATTAGCAGGACAAATCAGAAAGGTATGTAGAAAAGGGAAGGTGGTCATTGTGGGGGATTTCAACTTGCTGTGGGTTGACTGGAGCATTCTGGTCACCTCCAGTGCTAGGGAGGAAGTGCTCCTGGATGCGATCCAGGAGGATCTCCTGACACAGTTGGTTAGTGTACCTACTAGGCAAAAGAACACTTTAGATCTGGTACTGTCAAATGGGGAGTCAGTAAGGGAAATAAAGGTGGAGGACCCACTAGCTGATAGTGATCACCGAACTGTGTGGTTTAATATTGCAATATGTGGGGAGCCAGAGAAATCAGTTACTCGGGTGGTAAACTTCAGGGAGGCGGACTTTGGGAGGATGCGGGAAGTACTGAAAGGGAAACTGGAGGGCATAAGGCAGGAGATGAGCACAGAGCAGAAATGGGATATTATTAAATGGGGGATTACATAGGCAACAGAAGCCTGCACCAAGACACAGAGTAAGAGGAGCAGAACAAGAAAACCATGCTGTTTGAATAGTGAGGTTGCGGAGGTGGTGAGGGCAAAATGAGTGGTGTACCAGAGGTATAGGAGGATGAGGAAGGAAGTGGACAGAGAGGAATATGCAAGATGGTTCAGGGAGGTGACCAAAACAGTGAGAGAAGCCAAGGCCCAGATGGAACTGAGATTAGCACAGGGAATTAACGGGGGGGGGGGAGAAAGACTTTTTCAGACACATCAGGGAGAAAAGGAAGTGCAAGGAGACAATAGTGAGGCTAAAAAGTGGTGGGGAGTGGACGGAAAAGGGGGAGGAGCAGGCAGAAGCACTGAATGAATACTTTTGCTCAGTGTTCACAGAAGAAAAGGGGGGACCGCTACCACCATGGACTGGGAGGGTGGGAACAGGGGGAGAGGAGGCTACAGATGGAAGAACTGAGGCAAGTAGAGTCCTAGAGGGACTGAGGGCATTGAAGGTAGACAAGGCACCAGGGCCAGATAGTATCCACCACAGGGTGCTGAGGGAGATGGCAGAGGTGTTGATGGAGCTGTTGGCAGATCTGTACAGCACCTCACTGGAGTCAGGATGTGTACCACTGGACTGGAGGATGGCACATGTAGTACCATTAACCAAGAGCGGGCCAAGGGATGAATTGGGTAATTATCGTCCGGTAAATCTCACCTCCATAGTGTGAAAAACTCATGAAAATGATATTAAAGGAAAGACTGGTGTCGTACCTGGAGGACAATGGCCTCCAGAATGTGAAGCAGCATGAGTTTGTTTCAAGGAAATCTTGTCAAACCGACTTGATACAATAGTATGACTGGGTGACAGGTGAGCTGGATAAGGGTCATGTGGTGGATGTTCTTTACTTGAACTTCAGCAAGGCCTTCGATTCAGTGCCTCGTGGGGAAGCTAACTGGTGTAGGGGTAGGGGCAAAAATGATGAATTGGATTACAAAATGGCTGAGTGGGAGGCTGCAACAGATGGTGGTGAGAGGGGAGCTCTCAACGCCAAGACCGGTGACGAATGGGGTGCCACAGGGCTTTGTGCTGGGGCTAGTATTATTTTGGCTCTTCATATCAGACATTGCACATGGGGTGGTGAGCAAGATAAGTCTGTTCGCAGATGACACCAAAATTGGAGCAGTGGTGGATGGAGAGGAGGGATGGAAGCAGCTGCAACGGGACCTAAGCAAGCTAGAGGAGTGGTCAGAGAGGTGGCAGCTGGGGTTCAATGCAAAGAAGTGTAAGGTTATGCACTTTGGGGCGAAGAACACAAGGAGATAATACTGGCTGGGGGGGGTAAGCTGGGGATCACTGAAGAGGAGAAGGACCTAGGGGTAATGATAACAGGGACCATGAACAACACTGCCCAGTGCAGGAGAGCAGCTGCAAAAGTGAACAAAATGCTGGGGTGCATAGTGAGGGGGTCTTCATCCAGGCAAAGAGAGGTGATCTTGCTCCTCTACGGGACACTGGTAAGGCCGCACTTAGAGTATTGTGTACAGTTTTGGAGACCATACCTAAAGCATGATAACAGGCTACTGGAGGAGGTGCAGAAAAGGGCAACAAAGATGATATGTGGAATAGATGGGAGAGACTATGAGAGCAGGCTGGGAGACCTGAATATGTACACTCTGGAGGATAGAAGGGACAGGGGGGACATAATAGAGACATTCAAGTATCTGAAGGGAATCAATAAGGATGAGGCAGATGGGGTCTTTAAGCTAAGGAGGGGGAGGGACACAAGAGGGCATGAGCTAAGAATACAGGGGGATGATTTAGGATGGAAATGAGAAGACACTATTTCACAGAGAGGGTGGTAGCAAAATGGAAAGCACTACCAGAATGGGTGGTATCATGTAAATCTGGGAACAGCTTCAAAAGGGTATGGGACAGGGAACAGGGGAGAGTGAGGGTGGGGAAGGTGAGGGGTGGCAATAGGATGACAAAAGGGGAGGGGGTGGGGCAGCTGCTAACTAGGGGTGCTAGCTGCCCACTCGAGCAGACTTAGACCAGATTATCTGTTTCTGCTGGCACATTCGTATGTTCGTATGTTCATAAGTATCAAGATAGGGTTGCTCCATAAACATAAACACAATCTAACCCCTGAAACCCTTATACTAGCTAGCTATAGCTCCATAGTAGCCATTGTTGACTATGGTCTGGTTATCTACGGCTCAGCTTCCACCACTACCCTCTGCAAAATATCAGTGGTGCTCAATAAAGAATGCTGACTTCTTACTGGAGCAGCACGCCTTACCCACACATGTGAACTGTATGCGCAAACAGGTTGGCTTTAGCTAAAATGGGAGGATTCACTATCAAACCTGCTTGCTAACTAAAAAGGCACTTCTTGGGCTCCTGCCTTCTGGTGTTACAAGCTTACTCAACCCCTCTTGCAACTCTCAGCACACATATAGCTCAGTCAACCAACTCTTCTCTGTCCTAACTCTTCTCTATCCCAAGATGCTGGACTACACAAGGACAACAATTGTTTGCAAATAGAGCACCACTATGGTATAATGTGCTGCCAGTGATATCTCTTCCTTACCAAAACTGGAACCACTTAATGGCACTCTTCATCAGCATCTTACAGCTAACAGTTCATGTGACTGTTTCCACTGACATGGCACTACCTCAGGAGTATTGACACATCCTTGGATACCTACATCTCCCCCTTTCTCTGCGAATGACCAAACTGCTCTTCCCTATTTCCTGCCTTCTTCCCCGATCCTTCTTTCACCTCACCCCGATCATCTTCCACCTTCTTTCCACAGTTTTTCACATACCTGAACTTTTCTTCACCCAAAGCTACCTATATTTATTTGACAAAGCACATTGAGCTGCCTTCTTTTAGTAAGTTATTTTTGATTTCCTAATGATTCACAGTTTTAATTTTAGTTGCAATGTTAATGTCACACCGTCATTTTAAATACTTTCTTGTCAAAATGTTATGTAATACCATTTGTTGTATGTCTGTCACCCTTCCCACTGACGTGGAGCCCTTGTAAAAGAGCTGTTATATGCTCAAATGTATTGTATTCTGAGAATGAATAAATAAATAAAATTTAATGGAATACCCTTACAGAAATATAGGTGTGCTGTGTACATGCAGAATGCATGCCACATGCTTAATTGTGCAATGTTTGCATGCGGTTCACAGACACTAAGTGAACATATGCGAACCAGGTCTAGAAAGCAAATCAGGTTTGCATGGTGCAAGTTTGACGTGTGCAGCAGGTAAGCAGGTGTGAACATCTTCTAATTATTACATCAGGTTCATGTGTTGAACACTTGACATGAGTGCAGCAGTTAAGCTGGAGTGAACATCATTTAAACATCACATCAGGTTTACATGCTGCACGCTTGCCATGTGTGCAGCAGCTAAACTGGTACAAATCTCATAAAAAAAATGCACACATTTCTATTTCTTATATTACTGATAGCAATTAGTCATTAAAATACATTGTATGTGGATTCCCATCAAAATTAGGTAAACTCATTAATTCTGATCCTTTTTCAAATTGTTTAATGGCATTTGATTCATTACATCACCATTAATTTATAAAGTATTGTTTGCTTACTGCATAAAATGCCTAGGATATAGCCAGTCACATCCCCCATTCCAGATGTATGAAGAGTGGCCTCTGTGTTGTGAAGCCTATCCTTTTTGTTTTGGACCATCCTGATCCCTTATGCATATTTAGTGCTATAAATGTGTTTCTCCATGACTGTTTTATCTCATTTACTTTCCCGTTGTCATCCTGTACTGAGCATATACACTATGGCCATGATCAGCGCTCTTTCTACTGAGTAGGGTCTTGGAAGCATGCACCATACCTCACATTTTGTCACTGAAATGAAGGACATGTACACTCTAAATGAGGAACAACGAGGGACACTAACCCACATAATGATCAGGACACATCATGAAACATATAGGTACAGTATCTCAGAACACAGTGGAAACCATTGCATTAGCTCCTGAGAATAAATTTATACCATTAAGCAGTGGTGACATTTAGGTAGGGCAGAGGCAGTTGCACCCCCCCCCCGTATGTGTGCCTAGGTTGTTCTTATGGTGTGGTAATTATGGCATTATATTTGGATTTAATCTTTTGCAAAATAAGTGCCCACCTGACCTGTGTGTGCTCAAGCTGTAGGTACTCTCCAGACTCAACTGTGTCTGTATTGTATTGTCCACTCTCTCCACCTATTAGCAACAGCACAATCGCATGTGATGTGGATGAGCTCCATCCAAGCAAGAGCACATGAGTCATGTGAGTGTGACACTGTCTTTCCCGTCACAGAGTAGACAGACTGCACATTACATCTTGGAGTAGTCGGTCAGCACTGAACTCTCAATAGCATTGTTGTGGCAGCATAATTTTGTTGGTCTACTCTTAGTGAGTCTCCATCTCCCCCTGGTGGCTGAAGGGGAAGAGGGTGAGCTAGAAACTAACTTAAGACTAGGCTAACTACTTACTCTACTAGCCTCACCATGCAAAAAAAACCAAAAAACAGCACGGACCCCACAGCAGCAAGCTAGGCTTAGCAGCAGTGGTGACAGCAGTGTGGGTAGCCTTCAGAGGCCTTGATCAGTGCAGTGCAGCAGCAGCAGCAGCCACAGCAACAACCAAGCAAGAAGTAAGCAGCCCAGATTGGGTGGGTTCGGTTGGTGAGGTGACTTGGTGGCAGACCATGTTGGGGACCTGTGATGATTGGTTCTAGCATCCAGCTTCTGGCGGAAGGAAAGATGGGGAGCAGACTGAGAACTGGGCTGGTGGCACACCGTGTCAGGCTGCATGTTCTGACCACATGGCCAGGTAAACAAAAGCAAATAACGTTTCTACAATGGGATTGGGGAAGGAGGAAGGACTGAAATATGAATATGTTTTTCATGTTTTTACACCTTTGGGTGACTTTATGACCCATAGGGGATGGGTATCGAATGGAATGGAGTCAGGGAGAAAAATCGGGACAAAGTTATTTTTTTGGGGGGGGGGGCAGAACTTCAGCCAGGAAACAAATTGTTTAATCACTGGGTGTGTTTAAGCCCAAATCTGATGCATGGCTCTTGGGTATATACAGATGAATCTTATACATTTGAATTTTTCCTGATTTGCATATCACTTTTCAGTCAAAACAAATAAGATGTACCTTTCAGAGATGTTACAGACATTCTAGAGCTGTGCCTTGCATTCACAAACAGTTGAGCGGTATGGAATGCACAGACTATTGGAGCCCCACTAGCAGTGTCAGTGGCTCAGTAGGTAACACACTCGCCTCTGAGGCCAGGAGATCAGAGGGCTGTGGGTTCAGTTCCCACATCTGGTACTTGGGTTAATATCCCAGTACTGGCACTGTAGTGCAGCATGAGAGGGGTGCTGCACTTCTGAGGTGCCGTCTTTCAGATGAGACGTTAAACTGAGGTCCCATCTGCCTGGATTGGTGGTAGTTCAGGTGGATGTTAAAGATCCCATGGCACTTATCAAAAAGAGTAGGGGAATTTCCCCAGTATCCTGGCCAAATTTCCCTCATTCATTAAAAATACCATAAACAGCTTAATCTGGTTCAAGGCCAGTTGGCATTCATCTGTATCCCCCTCCCCGGGTCGTGCCTGAAAATAGGCAGGATTTGTCTAGTGCACTTACCCGGTCAACAATAAATAAATAGTCAGACTTATGCCCCCCCACCCCCCAGAGGAAGATGATCTACACAACACCACGCTCAGGCACATTATGACAAAGGAGACTGCAGGGGTGAGCACCATTGAAATGAATTGGGGTATTATTTTATACATTATTGAAGGAGAGTTGGAGATTAATGAAGGCCACCGTTCAACTAACAAGAGCCTTGTTAGTAGAACAGTGGCCTTCATTGTTAGTAGAACAGTGGCTTTCATTGTTCTCCAACTCACCATCATAACATATAAAAGAGCAACAAAAAACAAGCATTTGTCAATGCCGAATGTTGTCTCACTGGCATTGGCATTGGAAGTGCAGGAGTTAGAGATGTATAATAGGAATGGCAGTGAAGTATTGAACTGACGCCAACCCCACACCCACTCTACAGAGACTGACAGCCATTGGGGTGTGCATTTGGGTCATCAGCTATAACACTCATGCCATTTGACCTCAACCTACCTTGTAGACACTGACAAGTGTTGTGGTGTGCTTTGGGGTCTTTGGGCCTTATACTTACCCCATTTCATAAGGAAATATGCTGAGGTGGGTGCAGTATAGGGAAATGGGGTGAACTTTGGGGCCAAACAGTCCAAGGCACACCTCGATGACTGTCACTGGCTACAAGGTGTGGGTGGAAGTGGAATGGCAGGAGCATTACAGCTGATGATCCCAAGTCACACCCTGACGCTTGCCAATCTCTACAGAGTGGGGTGTTACAGTGGGAAACCCTAACGTGGTAGGAGTGTGTTGGTATTTTCACTCCAAATTATCAACATGGGCTTTTTGTGACCCCACCTCATGAAGAGCAGCACTATCAGTTTGTTAGCCAAAAGGTGATTTTGCACAGCGAGTGGGCCAGTTGGAGCCACAGGTACGTAAACACATTTTGGGCAGGATGTGAAAAATGACAACTGCATTGTTCATGAGGAGGTGTAAAAAAATGGCAATGTTGAAAATCTGGAGTGAAAATATGAAAAATTGGTGAAGTCATGAGCATGCATAGAAACTGTGCAACACACGTCCACAAGCCAATTATTTTTGGAATTTTTTTAACTGCATTTTCAACATAGACATTTTGGGACCTCCACTCATGAACAGTGGCACTGTGAGTTTGTTAATCTGTCCCAAAAGTTGATTTCCCAAAGTGACCACACCATTGTGTGTCACAGGTGTGAAAACACATTTTGGGCAGGATGTGAAAAATGACAGCTGTAATGTTAATAAGGAGGTGTGAAAAAATGCCAGTGTTGAAAATCTGGCATGAAAATATTGCAAATTTGTGAAGTTACAAGGGTGCATGGAAACTATGAAACGCCTGCTTGTAACACAGTCATTTTATGAACTTTCATCACCAAATTTTCAACATAGGCATTTTAGGACCTCTGCTAATGAACAGTGTCACTATCATTTTATCAAACTGTCCTGAAAACTGATTTTGCACAGTGACCACACTATTCTGCGCCGGACGTACAAAAACACATTTCAGCCAGAATATGTACAATGACAGTTGTACTGTTCATAAGGAGGTGTGGGAAAATGGCAATGTTGAAAATCTGGAGAGACAATAATACAGATTCATGAAATTATGAGCATGCATGGAAACTGTACAATGCACACTCATAAAACAGCCATTTTTTGGATTTTTGCCACCAAATTTGCAGCATAGGTTTCTTGAGAGCCCCCCCTCATGAACAGTGGCACTGTCATTTTGTTAATCAGTCCTGAAAGGTGATTCTGTGCAGTTACCATGAAATCACCTTTTGGGACTGCATAACACCATAGCAGTGACTGAATTCATGAGGAGGGGCCCAATAACCCCATGTTGAAAATTTGGTGCCAAAATTCCCAAAAATGGCTGAGATATGCATCAAAGTTGAAAAAACCTTATTTGTACCATTATACAACTTACTGGCATTTCTTCAGTTCGTGGTTGGCTTTGAAAAGTGCAGACGTGTTCCTGGTCAACCGAAGATCATCGCGATGGGCTCCAGAGGTAAGTATGGGGTGAGGGGGGTGTGGGGAGGTGGGGTATGCAGAGGGTGGTTGTGGGTTGAGGAAGGGAGGAGGACAGACCACAGGGGACCATTTTCTGATTTACAGGTTTAAGAAAAAACATTGTGGGACATTTTTTTTACAGGGGCATTTGGCACACTGGGGTGGGCTCCCAGCGTGCCACCTGAGTGTTTTAGGGGGTGCTGCAGCTGATGGGGGATTGGGCACCCCAGTCAGCACATATTGAAGTTGAAGGGGGGGACAAGAGCCGAGGGGGATTGTGCACCCCCCTTGGCACACTACAAATGGGGGGGACATTATTGGGGGGAGCAACAGAAATGGAGCAAAAGGGAGGGAAAGGTACCCCAGGGGTGTCACATCTGGATAAGGATAAAAAGACCAGTAAGGTGGAGGGGACGGATGATGCCATCCCCACCAAAAGAGTGTGGTTTGCCCTCAAGGCCCTAAAGAAAGACAAATCTCCTGGGCCAGATGGCATTCATCCGAGAGTACTATGGGAATTGGCGGACATACTGGCTGCACCCCCTGGTGGAGCTTTTCAACAGGTCACTTGAGACAGGGAGGGTACCTAGGGATTGGCGAGAGGCACATGTGGTACCAATCCATAAAGGGGGGTCGAAGGAAGTACCAGGAAACTATAGACCCATCAGTTTAACCTCGGTGGTGGGAAAATTAATGGAGAGTATACTAAAGGAACGATTGGGGATTTACTTGGAGGAGATGGGAGGTCTGGATAGTCAGCAGCATGGGTTTGTGCCAGGTAGATCATGTCAAACCAACCTTGTGGAGTTCTATGAATGGGTAACATCAGAACTGGACAGAGGTAAGCCTGTGGATGTATTATTCTTGGACTTCAGCAGGCGTTTGACTCTGTCCCCACAATGGTCTGGTGGAGAAACTGATGGGGTTAGGAGTAGGCCCTTTGATGGTCAGATGGATTGAAAACTGGATAGCTGGATGCACTCAGAGAGTAGTGGTCTGTGGGGAGCTCTCGAACCCTACAGAGGTTGGTAGTGGGGTACCACAGGGCTCGGTCCTGGGTCCAATCCTGTTTAATGCATACATATCAGACATCAGGGATGGTATAGGGTGAAATGAGTCTCTTCATGGATGACTCCAAGATGGGAGCAGTAGTTGAGGGAGAAGAGGGAGGTTGGCCCTGCAAGGGACCTGGACACCCTGGAAGCTGGGCTCACACATGGAAATTAAATTTCAATATCACCAAGTGCAAGGTGTTGCATCTTGGTCGGAAACCCTAAACACAGGTACACCCTGGGAGGGAGTGCTGGAAGCCTCAACAGGAAAAAGACCTAGGGGTCATGGTGGATACATGTATGAATAACACTGAGCAGTGCAGAAGCAGCTAGCAAGGCAAACAGGATGTTGGGATGCATCGCAAGGGATCACCTCTAAAGACAAGGAAGTGATTCTGCCGCTGTACAATGGACTGGTTAGACCACACCTTGAGTACTGTGTACAGTACTGGAGACCACACTTGAAAAGGGACATACAGCTCCTGGAGAGGGTACAGAGGAGGGCAACAAAGATGATACAAGGGCTGGGGATTTGACTTACGAAGACAGACTTGAGGAGCTCTGCCTGTTTTCATTGGAGGAGAGGAGAGACAGGGGACATGATTGAGGTCTTCAAGTACCTCAAGGAATAAATAGGGTAAACATGGAGGGATCTTTAGACTAAAGCAGGAGGCATCACCAGAGGGCATGGTTTGAAGTTGGAAGGTGGAAGGGTGAGGGGAAAAGAGGAGGGGTTTTCACTGAGAGGGTGGTGGACCCTTGGAATGCTCTGCCTGGTGAGCTGGTTCAGAGATCCACAGTGGAGAGCTTTAAGAGAGGGTGGGACTGACACAGAAAGTGGATGTATCAGATGATGGCCTGTCCCAGGGGGGTGGGGATGGATGATAGGGGTTTCTGGAGCACAAGGGATGGGAGGGTCTCGGCACCCAACTAAGGATCTAGGTTCGAGCAGACTTGATAGACCATAAGGCCTAATCTGCTGGCAAATAGTATGTTAGTATGTTAGTATTATGCCAACAGGGAGTGTGCTTCCCTATTGGCACATGAAGTGTGTTGGGGCATGCTGACAGGGGAATTGGGCACCCCTGAAGTTGGTGTTCTGCACAGCAGCAGTCAGTGCCACCAGTTTATTGAAGTGCTTCACCAGAAAAAGGCATGTTGGGAGGCGTGTTAGTGTGCCGCTGCATGACAAACTTGCCTCTCATTGCAGTGACACTTTTCTTAGATCTGGTGACCACTTTATGTACAGCTGGTGTCAGCGCCTGCATGCTGGTTTACTGGGGAATGAGGGACGCACCTGCTGATGCGTGCCCTGCATTTGTCCACAGTGACCGCACCTCCAAATCTGCTACTACTACAATATGTTGGCTGGTGCACAAGTGCAAGTCAGCATAATAACTATTCATTTTAAGTGGGTACAACCCAGCACTCTGACCTATGGACATCATCTCTTAAAAACTCCTGCCTCTGGCTTCCTAGTATTCAAGTAAGAGACTTTTTACTTATATCTATACTTGGTGGGCTGTCTGTAGCAGCATGGCTGTACCCGCTACAGTGTGTGTGCCTTGGGGGGGGACTGGCCATGTGGACGTGTGTCAAGTTATTGCTGCTTTTGTGTTTGCACCTTAAAGTCTGTTTGCATAGAAGCATTCAAAATTATGGAGAGAAAATAGTAGGAGTACAGGCCAGACAGAAGTAATTAAGTGGTTTTGTGGGAGGGAAAAACAACATGAATTTCCATAGGTATGTGTGCTACAGTTCAACTATGAAACTGAGATGAGTAAGAGAAGAAAAAGAAAACTGAAAAGCATAACAGTGGCTACAAGCATGCTGCATGCGTGTAGATGTACTCAGATACAGTATGTATTGAGGTACAAGTGGAGTGGACTCTCATCAACTCCCACTTATGTATGGTATGATCCTGAGCAAATCACTTAACTTTTACATGTGCAGTTATCAGTGACCACTTGCTTTTTGCATGCATGTCACATGCATGCAGTCTTTCCAAATTTAACATTAAAATCATGGCTTCCACACCTGCTTGCAATCGGTTCCAATTTAAAATTGAATCATACTTGCAGCACACCTATCACTTGGGTAGTTTTATGTGTGCAGCATGAAAATATTTCTTGTAATTCTTTCTGTAAGGGCACGCCATACTTTTCAATGGCTTTTTTCCTCAGGAACTTCCACAGTATCACTTATTTCCACAGTCCTCAGTGTATTTTATCTGCAGCTGTAGAAATTTTGTGTATACCACTCACCACAATTTCCCCTTTTTTACCACAACTGCAAAACTTTTGGGGACTTGCAGATGGTTTTGCACCTTCAGAGTGTTTTAAGAATCTAACCCCAGGTATCTAGCCTCTTCCTGACACAAGCTGTGAATGATCATGCTCATGTCAACTACAAAACAGGATCTAAAACCCTAATTGACTGAGTTCTGATTACCCATTCTGAAAGAATAAATAAGGTACTGGTGCTGTCTGATTCCATCAGTGACCATTCACTCATTCTATGCAAATGGTCAGCCCAGTTTCAAAAGTCATCCCCTACAACGATAACCAGCAGGGTCCTATGGAAGGACTTGATTGAGGCCTTTAAGGCACATCTAGCTCTAATCAATTGGAGTTATCTTGATGCGATTCCAGACATTGATCTGACACTTGATTATTTCATTTCACAATTTACAGATGCCTGTAACAAATTTGCCCCCTAAGAAAGCACAAGGTCATGGGTATCACTGCTTTGTGGATCACCCCTCCACTGCTTGACCTTATGTGAGTCAGGGATAACCTCTGGAATCATGGGATGGCTACTGGGTCACAAGCTGACCTGCAAAACAATAGGGAGGCTTGCAATAAGTGCACCAGGGAGGTTAGACATGCCAAAGCAGCATACTGCAGAGAGCAGCAAAAAAAGCAAGAACACATTTAGAACAATAGGAGGAGGTTCTGGGACAACACAAAAGAATTCTTAGGCAACAAAGACAAATCCCCCCTCAGTCTATGCTCAGCATCAACAGGAAAGCCTCCACCACTTTGTCTGAAATTGCAAATGCATTCAACGCAGCCTTCACAGACCTGAGAGCAGTTCTCCCGCCAGACACAGGAAATGCTGACGGTGATGATAATGGCTCCCAGCAGTTTAACCTTGCCCAACCAAAATGTTATTTTAAATATGTTACCCTCAAAGAAACACTTATGTCAAAAGAGTTCTAGGGGAAACAAGACTAGGGGGAGCAATTCAACAGACATGAAACTTATGGCCCTAGGGCTTGAGGAATTGGCAATCCCTCTTACCAAGTTCTTCAACTTCTCACTCCAATTGTCCCAGTTCCCTCAGATTTGGAAGGCTGGAATAGTCACTCCAGTCCACAAAAGTGAGAATCACACTAATATGTCCAACTATAGGCCCATCTTTCTTCTCTCCCCCATGTCCAAGTCATTGGAAAGAATAGAATCTGATCAGCTGGTTTCCTACCTGAATAAGTACAACCTGCTGTGTAAACAACAGCATGTTTTTTAGGAAATATCACAGTACCAGAATGCCTGTCATTAAATACACCAACCATCTGCATGGGACCCTGAATAAGGGTCATCTGGTTGGTGCTATCTACATGGCCTTCACTAAGGCATTCAACCTTGTTAACCACACACTCTTACTTGGCAAGCTCTCCTCCCTGGGCCTATTCTCAGAAAGTCTGATGTGGTTCCAATGATTCCTAACTGGATGCTTTCAGAGAGTCAGAATAGGTGGTGCACTTTCAGACACAAGGAGTGTAACAGTCAAGGTCCCACAAGGGTCAATACTTGGCCCCCTCCTCTTCTGCCTATTTGTTAACAGTCTTCCAGAAGCTTGCCCACACGCTAACAAGCTGCCCTACGCTGATGATGCTGTGATCACAAAATCAGCTCTTGTTATTTTTGTTACCTGCCTTCAGAAACTCAGCCCCTGACTCCCACTGACCCACGCACCCCTAGGACTTACCTCGGAATAGTGATCACCAATGCTTACCCCCTATGATTGGGGCTAATGGCTATGTATGGCCTGTGGAATGCTGAGTCAAGGAACCTGAAGGGAATGCCACCAGGAGACCTCCCTGGCTTACCTCACAGAGTGAAGCCACTGCAGCACCAAAGCTTAAGTTGCTGCATCACTGACTGAGTGTTCAGGCAGAACAGAGATGGGGTGTCATGGATGGAGCAGCAATGATTGTTACTGTAGTAATCCCCTGGAAGGCATGACATGCAAGGACATAAAGCACCAAAGTGCAACATCAAGCATGCCTCCTCACAATTCAGGCAGCTGTTGCTGCTGGCCCCCGGCCCTCACTAGGGGTCAGACTTGCTCCTGACACTCTACTACCCTTCCCCCCAAGAGAAGGAGAGCCATCCCTGGGTCACGGAATTCATCTCCCCCCCCCCAAGCTGGCCCTCAGACTCCAAAATCCATCTTCGAACCCAGGTTGTCAACATCACATATGTAAGCCCAACTGCTGCACAGGCATCCTGGCTTACAACAGCAGCTCTTTGTGTTGGGTACTCTCCAATCACCTTCAGCACAGCTTTGAGTCCCTGGAGGACTGGTTTATATGCAATAAGCTGGTCATTAACTATAAAAAACAAAGCCCATGCTGTTTGCCAGGGCACACTTTAAGAAAAAGACCTGTCCTCTGGTTATCCATAATGTCATAGGAGCCTCCCAGGACCAGGTTGAATCCTTTAAATACCTGGGTGTCACCCTTGATGATACCCTTTCCTTTGCTGAACATATTGACAACATTTCAAAACTTGCCAATAGGAACCTAGGTGAGCTCAACTGGCAACTACTGAATGTTATCCCAGAGGCTACATAGGATACAGACTCCAGCAGGATCCTCCTGCTCCTTGGCTATGATCTCCCTATATATTGGGTGGCAAAGGAAACAGTTCTTGACAGTGTAATGGTGATGCTCAACAAAGCATTACATTTTGTATTAGGGTTTGAAAGACTCATCCATAACTGCTCTCTGTATGCCCTTACCAAATGGATACCCCATAGGGGCAAGCTTGAATACTAGACCATCATGCTGGCTAAGAAAGCACTGCTGGACCTCTCCTCTCCTTTTGTCGGTGTTCTCTTCTGCCAGGTCTACAACCTCTGCTATACAAGGAGTATGACCAGGCTGGCCCTTTCTGTTCCCCTTCAAAAAAGCTGCCTGGGTAGATGCTTTTTTGCCTATTGTGCTGCCAAATGGCTAAATGAACTCATCAAGTCTATTGTGGGACTCCCCATGATTGCATTCTTTAAGAAAGCTCTGAAGAAAGAGTTCACTCTCAACTCTGCCTGCCAATGTTTCAGCTGACCATTCCCCTGTGCCCCCTATCTCTTCCTGTCCTCCCTTTGTTGCCTGCATCTCTATAAAACCTCTACATTAGGACCAGCACTGTTTGACTACAATCTCCTGTTGCAGTTCACTGTAATAATGATTACTAATAACATTATTTGCATTAACTGTAATAATCTATGAATTCTTGACGCATTTGATGACTGTGTATTATTAGCCTTCTGGCGGAGCTGCATTGTTCTTTGTAATTTAACTTGATGTGGAACCTTTGCAAATGAGCACACTTTGCTCAAAGGTGTTTCTGCAAAATTTCAAATAAATAAATATACAAAAAGATACATGAAAATTAAACCAACAGCTCAAAAAATACAACTTCAGAATAATCATATAGGAAAAAGGAGAAAAAGACATCTACTATATAAGTATAAATAAAAGAATTGAAACAGTATGAGAGGAGAGTAGAGCAAAAGGCTAACCTAATGTTTAACATAAGCTATAATTCAAATGGGGTTCCCAAATATTGAGAAGTTTATCAAGCCTGTTCATATTTACGTATGCCAGTCTTTCATAAATAGCAATGATTGACAGATATTGCAACCATTCTGCCACCAAAGGAGGACTAGGACTTTTCTAATGCCTAAGGATTACATTTTTGGCTGTGATAAAAAGTGGTTATTAGCCACATTCTCTGATAGTCTGTATGTTCAGAAAGATCAGAGCAGATGCCTGGTATTGTAAATTTAGCAGAGCAGACAAGGGGCTGGATTCACAAAGCTTTCAGAAGGTGGAAAAACCTTCCCTAAGTCCCCCAAACTGCCATAGCTATGGAAAAAAGGGGAGATTGCTCTAAGTGCTATTCACAAAAACCTCAGCATCTGTGGAAAAAAACACTATGGACTATGGAAAAAAGTGCAGCTGCGGAAGTCCCTGAGGAAACAAAGGAGTGAGATAAGTAAAGCACAGTCCCTGAAAGGCTATTCTTAGCCATTTTTTTCCACAGTTGTGGAAAAAATGATACACACAGTGGAATGAGGTGTAACTCTCCTCAGCAAACTGCAGTAGTACCCCAACAATTGGAATCAATTAAGGTGGAGGTGAGGCATAGGTAATAGCATCCCAGATAGTTTAGCAATGGCTGAGGTTACAGCAACAAAGCACACATTTCCATGATATGGCAACAGACAACAATCACCAGACCCAATGCAGCCCATGATGGAACCCCACAGGCAGTAGAGCCTGACCAGCCTGCAGTGAGTGCTACCCCTGCAGGTAACAGGAATGCCCCAGGGTGGGATGACCAGTGGTGAGAGTTGGCCACTGTGGTGCCATGGTATTGCTGGTACCTGTGGTGCTGCAGTGGTCCCAGTTGAGGGACTGGTTGCTGGTATCTTTGTGGGTGCTGTCAGTCTCATACTATGGCAGCAATGTTAATGTTTGCTGCTTCAGCTACTTGGCTGTTCTAGTGCTGTGCCTCCTCAGCCATTTCCATAGCTGCAGATCCACAGCTGTGGATTCACAGCACTTGCACAATTCCTGCAGCTGCTGGAATTCCACAGTTGTGGGACCTTTTTCGGAATTCTAGCAGTTGCAGGATTTTCTTCATGTATATCAAGCAACTGCATTTCTGCAGTGCTGCAGGCCTTTTTCCCACAGCTGCGGGATTTTGGGCTGTCTTTGAGAATCCTGCCCAAGGTGTTTTTTAGTTACTGTTTCACATAGTTCAGTACTATCTCTCCAGAATATAGATGGTGTTTTACAACACCAAAGAATGTGTGAAATCATCCCTTTCTCAGTATTACATCTCCAGCAATAGTCATCTCTGACTAGACCTACTTTTAGTAGTTTTCATGGAGATTGATGCCATTTATGAATAATCTTATATTGTATCGACCTACCCTTTACTGCCTTTGATGTTATGTTCCACAAGTGGCACCATTTATCATGGGAGATTAAAATATTTAATTCCCTTGTACATTCAGAAATTAGAGAATTTATGGGATTAGGTTTGGAGTAAATGGTCATTTTGTAAATAACTTTATAGCTTTTGTTAGTTGTACATATTTTGTCTAAAATATGTATTAAAGGAAGAGTACCTCCACATTAACAGCTATTCTGAATTTCTCCTTAAGCTGTAAGTATCTATGAAATTCTATTCTTGGTAAGTGAAATGTCTGAGACACCAGCAAGAAAGACATCAGAGAAGCAGTGGATGAGTCAATAATGTCTTCTAAGAAGAGCATGCCCTTTGTTTTCCAGATTGTCCAATCCAGACATTTGCCATTATCTAGGAGGATACTGTTACCCCAGAGAGGATAGTGAGAAGACAAAACTGGGTTCCACTCCAAGGCTGTGGATATTTCCTGCCATGCTTTATTAACTTGGGTAAAAATAGGATGTGAGTTCAAGAACCTGGGGGTTTCCAAGTATAGAATCATTCTGGGATGATATCCTTTTAATATGGTTGTTTCAAACTGGACCTAGCCTGGTATTTCTTGTTTGCATCAAATCCCTAAAGACTTACTGCTATAAATGACTTGAGTCTAATTCTAAAATTTGGTAGATTAAAGCCACCTCTTTCTCATGGCTATTGCAGTTTGCATAAGGAAATACATGAGGGTTTACAATCCTGTAAGCATTTTTTGATCAAAGAGTAAATGTTATTATAAATATGGTACTGAATATGTATTGGTAAGTGTTGTGAAAGGTAATATATCTTTGGGGCAAGCATCATGTTGAATGCTTGTATCCTACCCCACAAAGATAGTAACAGTTTACTCCATTTTTTTTATGTCTAGTTAAATTTTATCTAAGAGGGTAGGAAAGTAAATGTGAATTATCTCAGTAATATTCAAGCTTTAAAGTTATCCCAAGAAATGTAATCCCATTGGGGCAATTTTAATTTTATTCAGTCAAAAGGCATGAACTGTACCTGCTAAGATAAGGGCCTTTCAAACTGTCTACTGCTGCTTGCCACTTTAACCTGAGAGCCTGCACCAAGAATTCATTATGGAGGTGTTGTACCATCTATCTGCTAGCCAGCTACTGTGAACTTGCATGCCTGCACTATAGAACATACTAGAGGTGCTGCAGTATATGAATGATTTGCCTTTAACCTTCTTCACTGCAAAGTAATGTTTCACCCTAGGTGTTTTAATATCCTGTTGAGTAGGGGACTTGAGGGAGTTGGCTATCAGGTACTGAAACTTCAGAGACAGGACTTGGGTGATTTAGAAGTTCATGCAGTGTGCTGCTTTCACAGACTACCTTTCAAACTGTCTGCTGCTGCTTGCCACTGTAACCCAACAGCCTGCACCAAGATTCATCACAGATGTGCTGTACCATCTAACTGCTGGCCAACTACTATGAACTTACATGTCTGCACAATAGAACATACTAGAGGTGCTGCAATATATGACTGTTTTGCCTTTAACATACTGCACTGCAAAGTACTGTGTTTTGCCCTAGGTGTTTTAATTACGTGGCGAGTAGGGGATTTGGGGGAGTGAACTACCAGGTGCTGACACTTCAGAGGTGTGGCTGAGCTGATTTAAAAGCATGTGCCACACATAAGCATGAGTGGTGTGAGTGCCACTCAGACAAAAAATTACAGCTATTCACTATAATCCTCTGTAAGTGTGATATTAATAAAGAATAGTGGTAATTTTAAGTATATTTTTATAAGCACTGTTGAAGCAAGATTTTATGTATTGTAATTAGTTATTGAATTGTATTTATATGAGTGTGAATTGGTATCTGCCCACCATAGTTTTTCTCCATAACACTGCTTTGAGATATTACTCTTTCTCTAATGTAGGTGAGATTTATACTCAGTGAAATCCAGGGATTAGGTCAGGGTTTTCTTTCAGTAATAGCATGGGATGGGCTAATCCTTAATGTTAATGATCAGTGTACAATGATCATAAATATTATGGGGATATTAATATATAATCATTTTAATTTTAATTATCTATTGATACTTAATTGAGGGTGTTGGAACAAAAGCTTATAATATCACTTTTTATAATAATGCACTTAGAGTCACCTCAAGCCTTACTCAAAAAGTATTTTCATAAATTACCAAAAATAATAATAATTCAAATATGGTATTATCCTATGCTCTCCAGATTCAAAAATGATGGTGAAAAACATTGTTGCCACTGTTTGGATTATAAGATATAAATATATAAATATATATGTTATTAACATATTTACAAGTCCTAAACATTCATAACTAGCATAAATATCAAGCAGGGTAAAAATAATGTAAACATAAACTGTAATGTAAACAAAACAGGTTTTAGAAAATCATGTAAATTGAATAAAACAAATAAACAAAACAAATTTCAACACAAAAGCATGCAAATGAATACACCGTATTCAGCATAATAAATGAGTTTATACTATTATACATTCACATACACTACCGGTCAAAAGTTTTAGAACACCCCCATTTTTCCAGTTTTTATTGAAATTTACGCAGGTTAATGTCTCAATGTACTCTGAAATTAAAGCATAGAACAAATAAAAAATTGGAGATAAAAAAGAAATCATAGAATCATTTTGTTTAACAAAATTTAATCTAAATTTTGACTCATCAAAGTAGCCACCTTTTACAGATATACTGTAACCGCCGAACACACTCGTGGCATTCTTCCTACAATGGACATCAAATGTTGTCGGAAGTTCTTCCAACACTGTTGCAGAAGTTCCCACAAATGTGTTGCACTTGTAGGTTGCTTTGCTTTCACCCTTCTGTCCAGTTCATCCCAAACCAGCTCGATGGGGTTTAAGTCTGGAGACTGTGCTGGCCATTCCATGATTTGAAGCCTACCGTCTTGTTCTTTTCCTCGAAGGTAGTTCTGACATAGCCTGGAGGTATGTTTTGGGTCATTATCTTGCTGTAGGATGAACCCCTGACCAACTAGGCGTAGACCAGAGAGTATTGCATGGCGCTGCAAAATGCTGTGGTAGCCCTTTTGGTTCAGGGTGCCAGTCACTCTGTGCTGTTGTCCTGTGAGCCGCCTATCCGCATGCAAGCTGTTGACTCTCAGAAACTTGTCTTCTGATTCTGTTGTGGCTTTGGGTCTGCCAGACCTCTTCCTGTCAGAGTTTCCTCCAGTTTCCAAGTGCCTTTGATGGTGTAGGAAACTGTACTCACTGACACCTTGGCTTTCTTTGCAATTTCTCTACAGCAGTTTTTGCTAACCTAAACTTTTTTTTTAACCTCTAGCAGTTTACCACTTACCTTTGTACCATTTCAGGTTATTCACTGGACTTGAATTGCTTAAATTTCAATAAAAACTGGAAAAATGGGGGTGTTCTAAAACTTTTGACCGGTAGTGTATGTGCAAGTCCTAAACATTCATAACTAGCATAAATATCAAGCATGATAAAAATAATGTAAACATAAACTGTAATGAAAATAAAACAGGTTATAGAAAATCATGTAAATTGAATAAAATAAACAAAACAAATTTCAACACAAAAGCATGCAAATTAATACATCATATTCAACATAATAAATGAGTTTATACTATTTCTTCAGCAAACTAATAAATATCAAGAGCTTTTCTTTTTACTACGAGAATTTGAAACTCATTACACTAGTGTCTCAGGTTATATCTTCATATAATTGTTTTAGAACTTCATAGCATGCAAAAAGGTACTTCTTTACATCCAAATTTTAGCTTAACTATATACCCACAGTTTTGGAGGTAAAATGCACTAAGTTACCACCCTAGATAGCCAAATAAGTACTAAAAGTAGAATAAAGGAATACTTATGTTTTAGTTACGTGTAGGTGTAGTCTTCTACTTTTTAACTTTCAAAAACTCGGTGAGAACTTCTGATTTTGGATGACAAAAGTACTTGGTAGTGGGTTTGGCTTTAGTCTTCTGTCTTTTCTCCTTGAACCTGGAACTGTAGAGTCTTCTGACATCAATGAAGCAATGCAAGTTGAATCCTTCTTGCTTGACATCACAAATCATCAAAAGTCATTTAAGGATTTAGTGCAAAAAAATCAGACAGCAAGATTTTAGCAGTTCAGCACAGTCTGTAGAAAGATCTCTCCCTGTGGACAGCAATGTTGTTTTAGTAACTGGACTCTGTGACTCTTGTCTATTTCAGTTCATTTCTGCTCTTGAACCTGTAACTCTGGACTCACTGCTATTTAACAGCACTTCAGGCTTGCTGGCTGGTAAATTCCAAAGTTAGTTTCTTGTTCAGGCTTTTAACAGAAATTCCAAAACATTACTTTAGTCCAGATTCTCAGCATATAAACCATAGGTTTTGCTTCATTCAATATTGGGAAGATAGTCCTTCCTGTAACAGTCAGTTTTAGCCACTGGACTTTGTTGCAGAGTTGTGCAGCTTTTAAGCTGGTTTAACACACCCTAGCAGTGGCAATGGCTCAACCCAAATGCTGGTTCCAAGCAGGTGTGGCTTAAGGCTTTTGGCCTAGTACAAATCCCAAGTTCATCCAAAATTGTCAGGGCAGGCAATACAGATCCTCACACACCAAAGGATCAGGCAATCCTCGTCTGGCTTTGCCAGTATCCCATGTCTGTCTGTCTTGCTGGGTGACATCACCATCAAATTATAATTGCTCTGAGTACTCTTTGAGGGTGTTACAGTTACTGTTAGCCCCTCCTAAGCCATCTTTTTATCACTATGACCTTATCTTCAAAAACTATTTTTGATGTAAAACACTTTTTCTTTCTTGCATCTATGTGCACCTTGTTACAAATGTAAAACTTTCATTTTAGATGCAGCTAAAAGAGAGGATTAATTTGTGATCAAACATTTGGTGTCAATTCTAATATAAAATCTATAATTTATTAAAAAATAATTATAAAATGTTTTCCTTTATAGATATCTAAAAGATATTTACATATTTCAGAAGTAATTTTTTTTTCCTGTTTAAAATGATGTTAGGTTGACACACCTACTATCATTAGAAATGGTATACACTTAGCAAACTTCTTTAAGACAGGGATCTTCTTTGTTTGAGGTAATTGATCTGCGACTTCATGTTGCTTGGAGTTTATTCAGAAGGCTTACACACCACAAAACTAGATGCTGTTCTTAGATAAACACTTGAGACTCATTCCGTTGAAAAGGTGGCCAGGTCAGCTTACTATAGACACCAAACTTGTCAATACATTTTACAGAGTTTTGTAAATAGCTCACACTACACTTAGCTGATAGGTTTAAAACTTTATCACTGTACAGGTTCATGCATTCCCAATAACCTGTATACTTCTGAAATGTCTCAGAGTTTTTTGTCTATTTTCTATAAATAAAAGTTTTAATTTCTTAAAGCCACTCTATTTCAGTCTATGTTAACTTCTGGGATTTGGTCTGCCTGGTACGGAGACACAAGGTCATACATTATGTCAAGTTTCTCAGCTTCAAGCTCTTCTGCTAATAATTGGAAGAGGCCATTCAATTTAAACAGACTATCCCTCAAACTATTTTTTTTTCTGAAGTTGACCATATATGCTGCATTCCCTTTTGTTTCATGGCATAATTCTTCCTTTCCAGTATTCCAGGGCATTTCGCCGGAATGCCCAGTGCAATGCATGCAAATGGGGCCATAATGACATGCAAATGGCCCCCTTTGCACCTTGCATAGATTATGGCCTCATTTGCATACCCCCAGCTGAATATCATGGGTGATGCACCTAGCACAACTGCACTTGTGCTGGCACACCCCCATGATTCCTCTCTGTGGCTTGCACTGGTGCAGTGCCACTGTGTCATGTGCAGTATGTGCACTGACTGTGCCATATTCAACAGTGCTGAGCCATGGTGCATCACCATTGAATATTGCCTGGCCTGGCCCCAATGCAGCCCAGTTGTGCTGTGCCCAGGGTTATGCCACTGCCCGGCGCAGTCTGAATATCCAACCCCTTGAATCTACATTGATTAAATGGACTTTTCCTTTACCACAAGAGAAACACTAAGCTGAAAGCTTGTTTACAGGTGTGACCTGGGAGCACAAAGAGTTAAGTGACTTGTTCAGGGTCACACAGTATGTAAGTGGGGCTGTGGGATTCAAACTCAGGTTTACAGGTTTGTAGCTCAGAGCCTTAAACCACTGCGCTATGCTGCCTCCACTAATATTGTTAAGGGATTAATAGCAAGTTGGGACCAAAATGAAACTCGGTATGCAAACATCAATTTATTAGAATGATAAATAAAAAACTATCCCTAAACACACATTTATTTAAGTTCTGTAAATTAGCAATCACAATGAGTCTTATGGTTAGTGGGGACATACATCCTAACCCAGGGCCTATCCTAATTTAAATCAAGATTACACTAAGGAACTATTACGGAAGGAGGGATTCTGTATTGTTCATATTAATATCTGCAGTGTATTGAAAAAATCTAATTATTTGAAAGAGTGGGTTGTTAAATATAAACCAGACATTATTATTATACCTGAATCTTGGCTTAATGGGAAAACAGAGGAAAATGATATAATGTTGAATGGGTATAACTCATGGAGGAGAGACAGAACAAAAAGGGGAGGGGGAATCATTTATGCATCCAATTAGTGGGATATAAAAGAACTGGCAGTACACATGAGTGGAAGGAGGTAAAAGTCCTGGTTTGGGACTTGAAAATCCCCTTTATGAAACCATTGTTATTGCTTGGTGCCTACTGCCCACCTAACAATGGCCTTGATATATTTGAAAATTTACAAGGTTATTTAAAGGATAATCTAGTTAGTCAAGCAGTTCACCTAAATGGTGACTTTAATGTAGATTGGAGGATGGTGGACACAGGGCATGGCATTATGGAAGTGAATAATACCTAGGATTAACACATTTAATTAGGGAGCTCACTGGAGTAAATACTAAGAATCCAAATGCCTCAAGGATTTTGGATCTGATCTTTACTTCTCATCCAGAAAAACATCATAGCAACTGGTGTTCTCTTTGACTCACTGTTGGATCACCAGATAATCAATTGTATAAGAAAACAATATAAGGAAAAAATACCAGGAAAATAGTAAATTATGGAACTTTAAAAAGCTTAAATGATATAGATTTAATGTTGGAACTTGAAAAGTACAACTGGGAGAGGTTTGATCAGGTACCGACTGCAGGGGATTCCTGGGCCCTTTTCTATGAAGACTTCATGGGAATATGCAATACAAATGTTCCCATGAAATCTAGAAAAATCAATACAAATAATACATCCTGGTATAATTCAAAGTTATATAAAATAAAAAAAAACAACAACAATGTGATAGGGCATTGAATAAAGGCAAATTTTCAAAAACAAGTTAACATCGAGCTAAATCTAAACAATGGAGAAACCAGTACAAAAGGAGAGTAATAAAATCCAGACAGGAATATTTCAATAGGGGATTGACTGCCAAGGTTTCAAATAATCAAGGAGAATTTTGGGAATCAATGAAAAAGTTACAGGTCATACAGAAAATGAACTTTCAAGATGGTTTTGTAATTGGAAATCAGAAGGTAACAATGAGAACCATGGTTACTGACAAATTGAATTACTATTTTGTCTCCATAGGTTCCCAATCAATTGTTCAGTCCACTGAAAACATAACTGACATCAAGTTAGTGGGCTCTCCAACTTTGGAAGAGTTTAATTTCCATTCAGTTGAGATAAAGGAAGTACAAGATGCTTTGCTAAAACTGATTGTAAAGAAGGTAGGAGGACTGGATGGAATTCCAGCACTACGTTTACAATGAGCAGCCCCTATCATTGTTCACCTCTTAACCAGCAAGTTTAATATGTCCCTAACCACAAGCTGATTATCCTGAGCAATGGAAAACAATCAGGGTTGTGTCTATTTATAAATCAGGACCAAAAGACCTAATTGAGAACTATCAACCAATTTCACTCCTGACAATTACAGCTAATGTTTTTGAGAAAGATTGGTGGCTAAACAATTGCAAAATTATCTGGAAAAAGGCACAATTCTTGATGGTTTCCGGTCATGATTTAGATCAGTATATAGTATGACTTCTGCTTTGGTGATGGTGTTGGATGGTATTACTGAGGCTCTGGACAGGAGGATGTCAATGGGAGCAATCTTTGTAGATTTGTCCAAAGAATTTGACACCTTGGACCATGACATCTACCTGACCAGACTTAGACCCTCTGTCATGTCTGAGGCAGGGGTGAATGGTTCTAGGTTTACCTAAAAGAAAGAGCACAAATGGTATCAATAAATGAATGGACATCAAAATTGAGAACCCCTGTCTCAGACATGCCATAGGGATCTAGCTTGGGCCCAGATCTATATAATTTATATATGAACAATTTTACCTTGCTGGACAGCAAAGTAAGATATTATCTATATGCAGATGACACCATTATCTATGAGGAAGGAACACCCATTAAACAAAAACAAAGTATCCTTCAAGAAGCATTTGATGAACTTCAGATATTCTTTCTTCAATCCAGGCTTGTCCTGAATTTGAAAAATTGCAGATCATGCTCTTTGCTAGAGAAAAATCTATGAATTAAATGGAGGCAACCGTACAAACTGAAACATTTAATAAAACTAAGCTGGAAGAGGTCACAAGCTATAGATATTTAGGTTTGCATTTAAATAGTGCACTGAAATGTGATTTTCAAATTGATGCAGCTGTGAAAAAAGTAAGGAAATGTTTGGGGGTTCTCTATTGAAATAAGAACAGTATGCTAGAGTGACAAGGAATATGTTAATTCATTAGTGCTACCATTGTTGGATTATGGGGACATTATATACACAGGGGCTTCCCAAATTTATTTAAATCAATTGGATGTTGTGTACCATAAACTAATGATATTTAGACTGAATGTTTCCAAAAGAACTCACGGAATAGAGCTTTATAACTTGAACTGGGTAAGGCTTAGAGATAGGCGTACCCTGCATGCCATTCTGTTTTTAGTTAAGAGTAGTAAGGGGCAAGTACCTGATTATATTACAGATAAATGAGAAATAAGAAACATCAAAAGTAGTCTAGGACTGGCCCAAGGGGTGGAATAGTTGCTTCCAAAATGTAGTATGGACCTAGGCAGATCTAATTTTTTCCATATTGGTCCATACTGTACATATGGAACACCTTACCGCTCTACCTCAGATTAAGTAATATGAAGGTGCAAGTAGGAAAAATTAAAAACTGGTACTATAATGAAGCAATACAGAGATTATCTATGGGATTTACTTGATTGAGCCCAACCTGTATGATGTACTGTATAGCAAATGTACCACTTTGTTTCTGTTTAGAATATTGTGGTCTTGATTATTTATTGTCCTGTTGTATATGTCTTCTGATGATGGTTTATTGTCATGATGTTGTATACTTTTCATTTGATTCTTAATCTTATAAATTTTGTATGATAACAGTATTTTTGTACTTTTGTAACCATTAGTATCAAGGACCTCATTGGAAATTAACATGTCTCAGATGAGTTATCTTAGTTATATTCATGTTGAAATGCGTAAAAGCTTTTACCACTACTGGCACATATTTGTTAAAGTTAATTTTAAAGTCTGAGAAGCTTCAGAAATCCTGGATGACTTTCATCAATGAAAGTATTGAGTCGGTTGGATGTGTAATAGATAGCAATACATCATCTGCATACGCTGAGATTTTGTGTTTTGCCTATTGTTATACCTGAAATAGAGGTGGTTAATCTTATTTCAATAAGGAGTGGTTTCAAAGTCAAACTAAATAGCGGTGGTGACAGAAAACATCTTTGTCTGGTGTCTTGAAAATGGGGAATTTATCAGAGGATAGGCCCTTTACATGGACCTTTGCATAAACTTCAAAATACAAAACTTGCAAAGAGTTCCAAAAAGTTTTGCTCCTGGACTAGGACCATCACAGGCTAAAGTGGGGAGAAGAAATGCATATCATTCTGGAGCCTGAAAGGTGGATGTGCTGCTGGTCTGAGGCTCATAAAGCATCTCCTGATTCTAAACTTCAATTAATACAGAAAAAAGTGTTAGTCTGATGGCAGCGCACTCTGGTCTTATTGGTTAAACTGGGTGTATTAAGGTCAGATTTGTGCTGGCACTGTTTTCAGAACTCTGGCACGATATATCATATTTTGTGGGACTGTACCTTGTTGACAGGTTGGTGGGATAAAATAAGATTTCTTGAGGACTCTGTACAACTCCCCATTCCTAGATCCTCCCTTTTGAGGTTTTAGGGGACCCAAGTCTGTTGAATAAACAGACCCAGGGGCATAAAGGATTGTTTTATGCTGTGGCTTTGGAAGCTAAGATACTGTTTACTGTTGAACTGGAGGTCCACAACAGTGCCATCTATTGCTAGGTGGGACAAGCTGTACAAAGCAACATCTTTTCATCAGGTGATATTTTGGTGGAAGAATGCTCTCCGTCAGTTCCATGATGCTTGGGGTGGGGTGACCTTGATGTGTATTTCAAATGGGGATTTGGCAGGGTGTACTTCAGTTTTTCACGTGATTGACTGTATAGTGTTCCATTATTGAAGGAAGGTGGATGTTTCTGATAGAATATAAGATGATTTTCCTGTTATTCAAGGAATGTTTATTACATCTGTCTTTTCTATATGCAGCATCCCATTGTGTGTTTTTCTAGTTTTTATCTCTAGTTTCTACATCCAGTTATAATAATGTTTGTTGGTCATGTGATGGCAGCTTGAAGAGCGGTAGTACCTTCCACAGCTCCGCACCCCTGCTATTTAATCCAGATTTTTAGCCAAGTTTCTACATCAAATAGCGACTTACAAGTAATATTTATTGAAGTCTGAAGGTCTCTGGATCTTAACAATATCAAACAACATGGATGTTTATGTGAAAAAAAGTGCCTCTGCAGCATTCCCTCTGACAACACTGGAGAAAGAAAAGGCCATGAAGTGTCCCAAGCACCAACCTGCTGGCTTGCCTAAGCCTGCTACCTTGGCAGTTGCCCTCTCAGAAGAGAGATTCCTTGAAATCATGCAGCCACTGCAGGAGAAGATAGCAGACATTTCGGAGGACTTGCAGTGAATTAAAACATCAGTGCAGTCCCTAAATATCTGAGTAGGTGACTCTGAAGCAAAACTAGTCTCCCTAGAGAAAAAATAAGATAAAAACAAGCAAGTAACTACACATACTGTATTGGCCGGAGACTCAAGAAACTCAAGGAGAAACTAAAAGATCTGGAGGGAAGGATCAGGAGGAATAACCTCCTTGTTATCAGAGACCCTGAAAAAGAAGAAGGAAGTGCTCTCATTTTATTCCTCCAAACATTGTGTGAGAAGATAGTACCATCCCCGAATGGCACCACTTATGTTATTGAACTGGCACACCTGACCCTCCATCCATCCCCACCTCCTGGCTCCCCACTTTGGCCCCTCATCTTTAAATTGTTAAATTTTCTGGACAAACAACATATACTCACCAAAGTCAAAGAGATTCAAGATGTCTTGTGGGAGGGGTGCTGAATCCGAATTACCCAAGATCTTCCTCAGTTGGTTCGGGAGAAAAGGCAAGAAATGCACTTGACTGTATCAAAGCTAATTACCCTGAGCACACCGTTTTGTATGCTATACCCAACAGTGCTTCAAATAAAATCCAAAGATCAGCAGCTTTCTTTCAAATCACTTGAGCAAGCTATGCAAGAACTCAGAGTCTAATTTCCAGATCTATTCAAATGAGGATACCGCTAAGGGTAGGTGTTAACCTCGTTTTCCACAAGAACTGACTATGAAGTAATTTCAAGTGATTTTGTTGGTTCCCTTGATGTGGAACCTGTTAGCTGATAGGTTGCACCTAACTTCTACCAGCAGCCTCCTTGTATTTGAGACCCTCCAATCAGTGCTGGTTATGGCAATCCAGACTTTGCAATGGGGCCTACTTTTGCAATTTGGTCTTTCATGGCAGGGGCCTGCTGAGGAGCCAGATTTCGAACTTACCCCACTAGTCAGTGCACACCTCCTTTTGCTTTCATCTATCTATGGACTCACAAGCTTGTACCATTGCCAAACATTTAGCAGAATTATAATTTGATTGCTGCTGGGTAAAGGTTATAGACCTTCAGGGAATCCCAGACCAGATAGCAGCTCTTTCTTACTTTTCACCTTATACTGACCTTTGTTTGATGACCCTTCATGCGGCTGTTTTCAGCCACGGTGGCATGCCACAGTCCCTTGATCCTTCAGAGTCCCTGGGTTACTTTCCTTTATTACCCCTCGAGCACCCCCAAGAAAGTTTGGGGATAGCTTAACTCTTTTTGGTTATTTTTGTGTTTTCTTTAATGCACAGTGAAGCACCCTTATTGACATTTTGCATAATAACAAATAAAACATTATGTTGGTTATTTTGGCTGTTACCCAGTTATCTAAGCCCATTTGGCTTATTGCATTTTTCTGTTCAATTATGGTTCATTAAATGTACGCAACACTATTTGTGTAGCAGGGGAAGGGCGGGAGCGGGGGGTACTTCTAGTGTGACTAGCTGTTGCTAACCTTGCTTGTAGAGCAGAAAGCAGCTAACTAAAAGAAGATATATTTTCTTGTTAATTTAAAACTTATATCTCAGCAGGAGTCAGTGTCTGTTAAGTTTAAGTAGACAGATAACTTTATTAGAAGTAGAAGGGGTCTTATTTAGGGTTAAAAAAAGAAAGAAAAGAAAGTCAATGTGTGTTCTGTGCTGGGAAGGGTACTGTATCAGCTGACTTTGCTAAACCAGTAGGAGGAAAGAGAGCTTAATTGAGGGTGTGGTTTAGACACTATAAAAGCAGGTGAGTCAAATTACAACTTCCTGTTGCTAGCCTTTTTTCTTACTAATTGCCCTCCATCCCACCCAAAGCCAGTTCTACTTTTATAGCCACTGGATTTGACTGTCAACAGGAACTTCCTGTTTGGCAGTAGGAAGGGAAGGATCATAGAGAAACATTAGTTTTGTCAACCCTAAAGGAAAAAAGTAGCTCACTCTCCCCCCAGCTGCTGGTGGACTTATATTGAGCAAGGAAGAAGGAGGCTACTGAAGAAGATAGGAAGTTGTTGTCCCAGAACAGGAAGGGTGAGAGTTGTAAGGAGAGGAGAGAGTAATCATCCAGAGAAACAGTAGAGCGGACACAAAATAAGACATGATAGGAGTGGTACAGTGCAATGGCTGTGGGGCGGCAGAGTTCCGGGAGACATTCTGGATGCTGCGATGCTGCCCTATTTGCAGGCACCTCTCTGGTCTGAGAGAGAGTTGCCCGTCTCCAGGCTGATCTGGCTAGGATTCATGAAACCTCCTCCCCACTCCAGGGACCACTAGGGGCCAATGCCACTACCTCAGAGGTTGCCAAGAAAGAGGAGAGGCTGGACCAGGGTGGGCTCAGGGAGGAGAGGGTGGTGGAACAGAGTTACGCCCCTCCGCTGTACCTCTCACAATTCATTCCACTTCTGGTGGATAGTGGTTCCTCTATGGAGGCACCTGCAGTGGAGACCAAGGAGGATGCTGGGACCTTCACAAAGAAGACCCATAAGAGGTGGTATGGGACCCCACAGGGAAAGGAAGCAACTCCTGGTGGGGGACTCAATCATTAGGGGGGCTAGAAATGGGGGAGGAAGGGGAGAGGGAGGTAAGGTGCCTTCCTGGTGCCACGGCTTGGAAGGACAGGAAGCAAATCCTCAGGATCGTGGGAGGAGCTGCACGAGGGAGGGAGCTGGATGTCATTGTCCACCTAGGGACAAATGACCTGGCTAGGAATGGGATCAGAACAGTGCAAGAGGAGTTTGTAGAGTTGAGAAGGGGCCTTAGACAAGTAGCACATAAGGTAACCTTCTCGGAGGTGCTGCCTGTCTATGGCAAGGGAGATGCTAGGGCACTCCTCACCAGGGAATTCAATAAGTGGTTGAAAAACTGGTGTGGAGCTCAGGGTTTTGGCTTCATCGGGGACTGGGGAGCCACCTGGAGGGATGCAGACCTATACTGGTGCGATGGTCTGCATCTGTCCAGGGGGGAAACCAGAATCCTAGGTGAGAGGTTTAAATGCTTCATTGGCAAGCATTTAAACTAGCCAAGGGGGGAGGCACTGAAAATGAGCAGGGAAATCCCAGCATCCCCCCACAAAACATGGTGATTAGTGAGGTAAACACCAAGGTACAGAAGTTATTAGGGAGCAGAACAGATTTAAATGTAAAAAAAGGCAAAGGCTGTAAGGAAAGAAATGGGACTAAAAGGGGTAAGGCTATCAAAAAGTGGAGGGTGATGAGTACCAATGCCCATAGTCTGTGTAACAAGATCCCTGATCTAGTGGCCTTGATGGAATAGGGTTGCCTGGATATCGTGGCAGTCACAGAAACATGGTACAGAGAGAACCATGACTGGGATGTCAACATACCAGGATACACAATCTACAGGAGGGACAGGGAGGGTAAAAGAGGAGGAGGAGTAGCTCTCTATGTAAAGGAAGGGATCAAAGCAACAGAACTAAAGAGTAAACAGGGAGCAGATGAGGCACTTTGGGTCACCCTGGAGACAGGAAATGGCACCACAATCCGCATGGGGGTTGTATACAGACCCCCATCTCAGGGGGAGGGAATGGACAAGGAAATGATAGAAGGCTTTCTTAGAATGGCAGAAAAAGGGGAAATATTGTTGATGGGGGAGCTGAATATGCCGGATGTTAACTGGAGCACCTTTGCTGCAGGCACATCCAAGAGCAGGGTCATTCATGATGCCCTACAGGGGGCATGCCTCAGACAGCTAGTATTGGAACCCACTCAGGAGGGAGCAGTCTTAGACCTGGTACTCTCAAATGTGGACAGAGAAAGAATCTCAGATTTAGAAGTGGGTAGCCATGCTGGAACAAGTGACCACCAAACAGTGTGGTTCTCGATAAACACAGCCATACAATCAAGCCATACAAAAGCAAGAGTACTGAACTTTAGGAGGGCTGACTTTGGGAAAATGAGAGAGTGCCTCAGAAAAGCACTAGCAAACAGGCAAGAAGGAGGGGTGGAGGAAGAATGGGGAGTGATCAAAACAGCTATCACAGAGGCAACAAGCCTTTGTGTAAAGAAAATCAATAAAACACAACGAAGGAAAACACCGCTATGGTTCTCAAAAGAGGTGGCAGGGAAGGTTAAAGAGAAAAGGACAGCATTCAGGAAATATAAGGAAACACAGAAGGAGCAGGACAGAGAACTTTATCAGTTAAAGCAGAAAGAGGCTGGGAAGGCAGTCAGAATAGCAAAGGTCCAAACCGAGGAAAGGATAGCCAATTCTGTTAAGAAGGGACATAAGACCTTTTATAGGTACATCAGGGAGTGAAGAAAGACCAAAGGAGGGATACTGAAGCTTAATAAAGGGAAGGGAATGTGGGTAGAGGGTGACAGTGAAAAAGCAGGAATACCGAACAAATATTTCTGCTCAATATTCACAAAGGAAGAGGAGGGGGAGTTACCTAAACCAAACAAGAGAAACACTCTGAAGATGGGGGGTCGATACCAGTCCATTTACAGAAGAAAGGGTTCTGAAAGAACTAATACAATTGAAGGTGGACAAAGCAATGGGGCCTGATGGGATTCACCCAAGAATTCTAAAAGAACTAAGGGTAGAACTAGTGACACTGCTGACTACTCTCTTTAACAAATCATGGGAGGATGGGGTGGTACCCGAGGACTGGAGGAGGGCAGATGTGATTCCTCTTCACAAAAGTGGGAGCAGGACAGAGGCAGGAAACTACAGACCAGTTAGTTTGACCTCAGTGGTAGGGAAAATGATGGAATCACTTCTGAAGGAAAGAATTGTTGAGTACCTAGAGGCCAGTGGGGCACAGGACCCAAGGCAGCATGGATTCATGTTGGGAAGGTCATGTCAGATGAATCTAATAGATTTCTTTGACTGGGTGACCAAAGTAGTAGACCAGGGAGGGGCTGTGGACATGGCCTACCTAGATTTTAGCAAGGCATTTGATACAGTGCCACACAAAAGATTAATACACAAGATAGCCAGCCTTGGAGTGGGTCCCAAGGTGGTAGCCTGGATAAAAAATTGGCTAGACAATAGGACACAAAGGGTAGTAGTAAATGGAGTACACAGTGAAGAAAGGAGGGTTACTAGCGGGGTACCGCAGGGTTCAGTACTGGGACTGGTCCTTTTTAATGTCTTTATAAGTGACATTGCAGAGGAACTGGAAGGAAAAGTATGTCTCTTTGCAGATGACACAAAGATCTGCAACAGGGTTGATACACAAGATGGAGAGGAAAGGATGAGAAGGGACTTGGCAAGGTTGGAGGAATGGTCAAATGTACTGTATGGCAGCTCAGATTCAATGCAAAGAAGTGCAAGGTAATGCACATGGGAAACAAAAACTCAGGGGAAACGTACACAATGGGGGGTGAGATACTGACAACAGTAAAAATAGAAAGGGACCTGGGGTAATTATATCAGATGACCTAAAGGTGGGCAAGCAATGTGAGAAGGCAGTAAGGAAGGCTGTGGGGATACTGGGATGCATAGGAAGAGGCATCAATAGTAGAAAACAGGAAGTTGTTATCCCTCTGTACAGACAGTTGGTGAGACACCATCTGGAGTACTGTGTGCAGTTCTGGAGACCTCATCTCCGCAAGGACATAGACAGAGTGGAGGCTGTCCAGAGGAGGGCAACCAAAATGATTCAGGGTCTGCACCAGAAGACATATGAAGAAAGACTAAAGGAGCTTAATATGTATACCCTTGAGGAAAGAAGGGAGAGAGGGGACATGATAGAAAATTTCAAGTACCTCAAGGGAATCAACAAAGTCCAAGAGGGTAGCATCTTCCAGAAAAAGATATGTGCAAGAACAAGCGGCCACAATTTGAATATAGAGGGGGGATGGCTCAGAGGTAATGTGAGGAGGTATTTTTTCACAGAGCGGGTTCTGGATTCATGGAACAGCCTCCCTGAGGAGGTCGTGGAGTCAAGAACAGTGGGGGAATTCAAGAATGCATGGGACAGGCATAAGGCAGTCCTATTGGGGGGTAGGAGGAAGTAAGCTGTTGGTTAACTAGGATCTGCAGCTTATCTGTTAGGTAGGAAAATGGGCAGACTGGGTGGGCCAGGCGGTCCTTATCTGCAGTCAAATTCTATGTTTATATGTTTCTATGACTCAGGTCTGCGCAAAGACATCACCTGCCGGAGTATATTAAGTGGTGTGGTTGAACTGAACCGAGGTAAAGTGTTGTAGAGTATGACATAGTATTTTGTTAGGTTTTTATTCATTAATGGAAGGGTAACAGGGAATGAGATTTATTGAGAGTAAATTTTCTTTTTATTTTGTTAGACTGGTTTGTGGGAAAGGGAGACAAAGTGTGTCAGATCAATCCACCTTTGAAGTAAATATCATGATCAGCTGGTTAGCAAATATTATGTGCTATTCCAAACTTGATAGACCAAGATGGCTTGCTATTTCCCCCCTAATTACTCATTATGAGGGGCCCCTATAATATCATAAGCTGGAATATGAGGGGTGCCCAAGATAGATGCAAGAGGCAAGTCATTCTTCGGCACCTCCATCACTCAAAGGCAGGGACTACATGTCTTCAAGAGACATCTCTGATGAGAAAATGTGACTCTGTTGTGCCGGACCTGGGTGGGGCAGGCATTCAGATCAGGGAAGTCCACAAATAGTGGGGGAGCAGCAATACTAATAGATAAAAGATTCCCCTTTAAACTGGAACAAGAAATCTGGGACCCCAATGGCCGGTATATTATCCTTCACGCCCTCCTGGAAACACAGCAAATTACATTGGGAGCTATATATGATCTGAATAGTGACTCCCCTCAGTTCTTCACACAATTAACAGGATTAGTTGTTACCAACCCTCCCACACTGACTATTTTAGGTGGAGACTAGAATACCACCCTGTACCCACATTTAGATAGGTCTGACTCCCGAAGACAAGGTTTATCTCCTACACAAAGGGCCTTACACGACCTTATGAGGGACGCAGACCTTATAGATGTTTGGAGGGCATTAAACCCCAAGGAATGCCAATACACTTTTTTCTTCTCTCCACATTAGTCATTCTCTAGAACTGATTTGCTTTTACTGAGCTCGTTTGCCCTCCTGGGCATAATAAACACAGATATGCATGGAAGGGTCATTTCTGACCATTCACCTATATTCCTCACATATCTCCTGGGACCTGCAATTAAAAAGGATACCCCTGGTGGTTGAATACTTAACTGCTTCAAAAAATCGACTCCTTACAACAGATTAAAGATTTTGTGGCCAACTTCCTAGAGATTAATAGGGACTCAGTGACCAGAATAGATGTGGTTTGGGTGGCCATGAAATGCTCCCTTAGGGGGGAATGCCTCCAATTGTCTACTACCAAGTCCCATCAGTTTAAACAACACCAAGACTGTTTACTTCATGCCATCCATCAGCTGGAGCACTCACTCAGTCACCAATCCCCAGATGTGGATTGGGCCAGTTTGCATGCTTTGTAAGCCCAATATTCTGCTCTGATGTTTGGGAAAGCTGAGCTCTCGCTAAAACGTACAAAACTCAAATATCTTGATACGGGGAGAAGGCTAGCAAGCTATTGACAATCCGACTTAGGCAAGCTGAAGCCTCTCGATTTATTCTGGGTATTAGGTCTGACAAAGATAGTCTGGTAGTCACTTACCCTAGAGATATTGCAGTTGTTTTAAGATCCTACTATCAGAAACTTTATTCCCGAGGACTGGACTGATCAGTCCACCGATACAGATATTAGTGAGTATCTCTATTCAATTGACCTCCCCAAACTCCCCCCCCCCCAGGCTACGCCACTTGGTAGTCTTATTAATGTTCAGGAAGTTAAAAATGCAGTTGAGCAGCTCCTACTTGATAAATCCCCTAGCCCGATGATCTACCTAATAATTTATATAAGGCATTCCTATCAGAACTTGCACCTCTTCTAACAGAGGTATTCAACTTCTGGTATGCAAACGGACTTTCGGAATCAAATTTCCTCAATGCCCTTATCACTCTCATCCCTAAGCAGGGTGAGAACCCCCAATACCCCGAAAGTTACTAACCTATATCGTTGATTAACACCGATGTCAAAATACTTGCCAAAATTCTAGCCAACAGGCTAGGTCCTCTCTTAACTAATCTCATTAGTAGAGAATAAATTGGTTTCATGGTAGGCAGATCGTCAGGGGCCCAAATGTGTAAACTACTGCACATACTATCGACATCCAGGGACTCAGCCCTGTCAGAGGTTCTCGTGTCCCTGGATGCTGAGAAAGCATTTGACAAGGTCTCTTGAGACTTTCTTTTTGTGACTCTGGCCCATTTTGGTCCCCCCGAGGAATTCCTTAAATGAATTAGACTATTATATTCTTCCCCATCTGCCCAAATCTGGTGTAATGGTATACTCTCTGATCCCTTTCTGCTTCAACGGGGTACCAGACAAGGCTGCCCCTATCCCCCCTCCTGTTTAATATCTAATTGGAGCCCCTGATCAGGAAATTGGTAACCTCTCTGTGGCTCCAGGGGATTAAAAGAGGAGATCAACATTACACCCTCTCTGCATATGCAGACAATCTACTTTTACACCTGCAGGAGCCCCAGACAGGTATCCATTCTCTCCTGGATGAAATTGACAACTTCTCTGTGGTGTCCCACTATAAACTCAACCTCTCCAAAACCAAAGTTTTTTTCCCCTGAATAATAAAACTCTCCAAGCAGTGATGTCTCAATCCGTTCTCTCATGGGAACCTAACTCCCTTAGCTACTTAGGAATCAAAGTTACCAGAGATAGATCCACTATGCTTAAAACTAATCTCTCCAATCTGTTAAGTACACCTAAAACTGACCTCGATAGATGGAGTGCTCTTCCCCTCTCTCTGTGGGGGAGAATAAACATTGTTAAAATTAATGTCTTACCCTGTCTGCTGTACCATATGGGAATGCTTGGCTTTTTCCTCCCTAAAAAAATATTCTCTACACTCCAAAACATGTTCACTGTTTTTATGTGGAAAGGAAAGGGAGTCAGGTGGTCCTATTTTAAACTCACCGTACCAAAACCTCAAGGTGGACTTTCTGTACCTTTCTTTTTCACATACTACTTTGCTCACCATATCAGCTGGATGGCACACTGGACACATGAGACACAGACTAATGGCTTGCAAACCTATGCTCCACTTTGGTTAGATATTGAGAGGTTCCTGGCTGCTTAACACTACTGTACCATCCTGTCTTTAGTTTTTGTCACACCCAAGGCACTTCCTAAACCACTGTGGAATACCCTATTTAGGTGGTCCATCAGAGCTCTGCACCAACTGCAAGTGCATATCTCCTATAATTAGGGTTTCCGGTTTTAGGTGTTTATTGTTTAACAAAAAGGTGTTTATTTTTCAACTTTTCTCGATCATTTTTCAAGTAGTAAAATTCTGTGTTTTCCGGGGTAAATAAATAAGTCTTAACACATTTTCAGTAGTTATCAGTGTTTATTGTACTACATTTTTGTATTTAATTTTTTTTTAAAGTCACCCATTAGTAGCACCATATCCCTATTATTAACACCAACCATACTGCACATATTTATAGCACCATAGAATTAATATCTGTACTGCAATTGTTTTGTTTAGCAGCATTTAGTTTACCTGCCTTTATCAAAATTACTTTCATTTAAACTTCCCTTCCCTTGCTATAAACTTTAACTCGCTACTTCCCTACCTTGTTCTTAGTCTCCTGAGCCATTCTCTCATATGCCCCCTGTTCCTGCTCCACATCCCCCGGTGCTTGATGCCGACCCCCACACCTCTTCTCTCTGTCTCTCTCTCTCCAAAGAAGGAGCCCCTGACTTGGGCATGCATTCCACTGGAGGTGCAGTGTGGCGCTTCTCTTTAGCCACCCGCCTTACGCTCCAGCATCCAGCTGACTCAGCAAGGTACAGTGTCTCTCCCTGCAAGTGCCACTCCTTTGAATCTGGCGCTACCCACCCACTACTGTGATTGGCCATGTTTTCTCCTTTGCTCCTGCATGGATTGGCTCCCTTGCAGTCCTGTTTCAACTTCAGCTTAGAATTATCTGCAGCTGTCAGTGCACGAGCTGGGATCAGAGATTATTGGAATTATTATTATTCACTGAGGGGCTGTTGACGGTGTGTGACGAGAGTGCCACAGGTGTATGTATTTTCAGTGTTTATCGGTTTTAACCGAAATCACGAAAAACACATCGGTGGTGTTTTATCGGTGATTATCGGTTAAAACCGAAAACCGGAAACCCTACCTATAATTAGCACACATCATTAGACCACCCAATCCTGGGCAACTGCCACTTCAAAATAAGACATAAACCCATTCTAGCTTCCTTCTGACCCCCTTTAATAGGACAGAAGGTTTCAGACCTATTCACTGATGGCAAGATAATCTCCTTCCCCGTATTCCAGCTCTGGTTCAATATGTCTGCTGAATCTATTTTCAAATACAGACAACTTAAAGAGGCTATTATAGCCCACCTGGGGAAAAGATTGATGCAGCTGTTGCCCACTGATGGTCTATCCATGATCCTACAACTGGCCAGGGAACCCCATGTGGTCTCTATGGTTTTTTAAAAAACTGCAACCAGTAGACCTCAACTTTCCTCAGGGGGGTCTGTTATTATTGGTCCCAGGTATTATCCCTTGGTAGTGAAGCAGACTTTTGGAGGAAATTATGGCAAAATATATATAAATTTGTTAAGCAAAACAGGTTGCATTTAATTCAATTTAATATCATGCACAATCTATATTTTACCCCAGTGAAATTCAACAAATTGGGTTGAATTTGGACACAGATTTGTAGGGAACTGGCAACAGTTCTGGAAGTGAAAGTTCTTTAAATTTGATGGACTGCATCTGACTAAAGAGGGAGTCAGTGCATTGGGGCAGAAGTTTGACATATTTGCAGAATATTTAAACTAGCAAATGGGGAGAGGGGTGCATCACCACATACGTCGAATGGGAAGAACACCCTTCCCCCCTCAGCTAGTGGTCAAACAGGAATTCAGCATGTTTGCCATTCATTTGCATCACCAGGTAAGAAAAAAGGTTTGTCTCCCCATACGATGCACAGGGGTAATGCCAAACTTCACCCAACAACTAATACACCAAAATCTGGCCAAAAGAAAATCATTTACACAAATGCTCACAGCCTGGGAAATAAGATCCCAGACCTGCAGGCAATAATGTCAGAGGCTAAACTGGACATAGTAGCAATTAGTGAGACGTGGTTTACCAGTAACCACACTTAGAAGACTTCAGTACCTGGCTATGTATTGTTCAGAAGAGACCGAGGTGCAAAAAGGGGGGGAGTAGTGGCCCTGTATGTTAATGAAAATATCAAAGCTACAGAAATTCAGAATACACATAAGGAGCCAGAAGAACTGTGGGTCACCCTGGAAACAGGAAATGGGACAGCCATAAGAACTGGGGTTGTCTACAGCCCCAGACCAGAGGAGGACATAGACACATTACTGGTAGAAGATATACAAAACATGACAGCTAAAGGGAGGTTCTGATAATGGGAGACTTCAACATGCCGGATACAGATTGGTCAATACCAGCAGGAACATCTGCCAGAACTAGACTCATAGTGGATTCCTGCAGGAGGGCCTCAAACAACTAGTACAGCAACCCACAAGAGACAGGGCTATCCTAGATCTAGTACTGACTAACAAAAAAGGGATCACAGATCTCCAGGTAGAAGGTCACCTGGGGGCCAGTGACCATCACATGGTATGGTTCAATTTGGCTACTACATCTAACTCATCCCATTCCAAGGCAAAAATATGGGACTTCAGAGGACCTGACTTTGATAAGATGGCCAACAGAGTTAAGCTAGCCCTGGCATAAAGAAACACAGGTGAGGGGGTACAGGCAAAGTGGGCAAGCATTAAGGATGCAATACTTGAAGACAACATCCCATTGTGTTAGACAGAAAAGGAAGTGCAAAGAAGAAGGAAACCACTTTGGTTCTCAAATACAGTAGCAGAAAGGTCAGAGCCAAAATGCTGGCCTTCAGGAAATATAAAGGAACACAGCGGGATGAAGAGATGAGAGGCTACAAACTGCCCTAAGGGAAGCAGGTAAGGCAGTAAGGCAGGCAAAGTCCCAAACTGAGGAAACACTAGCACGAACAGTAAAAGAAGGTGACAAGACTTTCTATAGATACATTAGTGAAAGGAGAAAGTCCAGAGGGGGTATTGCTAAGCTTAATGGAGAAAAGGGAGCATGTGAGGAGGAGGACCCTGTAAAGGCATCTATCCTAAATAGATAATTTTGCTCAGTATTTACTGAAGAGAAGGTAGGGCAGGGCCCACAGCTCCCATCATGGACACAGGGGAGGAAGGTGAGCACTACTCCTTTCACAAAAGAAAGGGTCCTACAAGAGCTTATAAGCTCAGGTGGATAAGGCAATGGGACCTGATGGCATACATCCCAGGGTACTTAAGGAGCTAAAGGAGGAACTAGCAGAGCCATTAGCAGAATTGTTTAGTGAGTCTCTGAGCACAGGAGGGTCCCAGAAGACTGGAGAAAGGCTCATGTGATCCCGCTCCACAAGAGTGGTAGCAGGGAGGAGGCAGGGAACTACAGACCTGTCAGTCTTACCTACTCAGTAGTGGGCAAGATTATGGAGGCACTCCTTAAGGAAAGGATAGTGCAACACCTGGAATCCATGGGGCACGGATCCAAGACAGCATGGGTTTACAAAGGAAGGTCCTGTCAAACTAATCTCATAGATTTCTTTGACTGGGTAACCAGAGTGGTGGACCAAGGGGAGCAGTTGATGTCGCCTACCTTGACTTCAGCAAAGCTTTGACACTGTTCCACATAGAAGATTGATAAATAAGCTGGGTAGGCTCGGGTGGTCAGAAGTTGGTCAACTGGTGGCAAACTGGTTGACGGGCAGAAAAGCGGAGGTGGTGGTAAATGGTATACAGTCAGAAGAGATGCAAGTCACAAGTGGGATACCTCAGGGATCAGTCCTGGGGCCAGTCCTCTTCAACATCTTCATTAGTGACCTTGCAGATGGACTAGAGGGTAAGGCTTGTCTGTTTGCAGATGACACCAAGATCTGCAACAGAGTAGATGATCCAGATGGGTGGGCAGAATGAGAAGAGATCTGGATAAACTAGCAGAATGGTCAGAAGAGTGGCAACTGGGTTTAATGCAAAGAAGTGCAAAATCATGCACATAGGGAAGATAAACCCTGAAGCCACCTATAGGCTGGGAAGGAGTTGCTAGCAGTCACAAAGGAAGAAAGAGACTTGGGCATCATCATCACAGATGACCTAAAATCATCCAAGCAGACCTCTAAAGCAGTAGGTAAGGCTAGGGGGGTGTAAGAGTGTATTAGTAGGGGTATCACAAGTCATAAGAGGGAGGTAATATTCCCCCTGTACAAGACACTGGTTAGGCCCCATCTGGAATACTGAATGCAGTATTGGAGGCCACACCTTCACAAGGACATTAACCAAATTGAGGCAGTCCAGAGAAGGGCAACCAAAATGGTGCAGGGACTGCATCAGAAGACATATGAGGACAGATTAACGGAGCTCAATACGTATACCCTTGAGCAAAGGAGGGAGAGAGGTGATATGATCGAGGCATTCAAACACCTTAAGGGCATAAACAAGGTGAAACAGTCTAACATGTTTAAATATAAGAAAAATAGCAGGACAAGAGGACACAGCATGAGATTAGAGAGAGGCCGATTAAGGGGGAATGTGAGGAAATTCTTTTTCACAGAAAGGGTGGTGGATGCATGGAATGGCTTACCACAAGAAGTGGTGGCTATGAATACAGTGCAGGGCTTCAAACAGGCATGGGACAGACATAAGGGAGCAATACAAATGACTATGAATAGATAGGCCACTGACAGAGCAAAGGCCGATGGCACATTTATAAGGTAGAAAAAGAAATGGGCAGACTGGATGGGCCTTGCGGTCCTTATCTGCCATCAACTTCTATGTTTCTATGTTTCTATGCTTGCCTTGTCCTAACTGCTCACAATGTGGGAGTTCCCTTGGAACTTTATATCACATGCTGTGGACCTGTCCGAAAGCTCAGGCCTTTTGGCAAGCCATTACGCAAGCTCTTGATCCAGTTTTGGGTCTCGATCCCCTATTTACCCCAGAAGCCTGCATACTACATTATTTTCCTCAGGGTACTCCCAGAGTTAGAAAAGCACACCTGGCAATGATTTCTGCCATGGCTAAGTTAATAATTATGAGACATTGGAAAGAAAGCATGTCCCTGTCAGTTTTGGAATGGCATAAGGAAATATTACTTGCTCTCCAATTGGAGAAACACATTTCATCAATGCATAATAGGTCTAACACTTACCAGTCCAGATGGGGACCACTAGATGCCCTACTCACTACATGGAAACCCTAAATAAATTAAGATGATGATCCTTCTTCATAGGTGTCCCAACTTGATAGATCAGGAGTACACTTGGCATGGGGTGGGATAGGGAAGGTTAATGAGGGCGGAGGAGGGTGGATGATTGGGGGTGGGGGAGACAGGGGTTTCACCTTCAACACATGTTTTATTCCATTTTTGCATTGTATGGTATTAACATTGTTAACGTTTCCTTTATGAGATTAGACCATATTGTATTTTAGGATGAACCTCTCAGTTGCCCAATTGTCACCCATGTTATTGTAGGTGCTATGTTAATAAGAAAAGTTTAATAAAGCTTACTGAATTAAAAAAATAATAATGTTTGTTATTGCCTCTTTTTCTCATTTTGTTACATGATTATGCATTGTGTATCATACTTAATCGCCAATAAAATGTTTATATACAAAAGAAAATACAAAAATTGTACCACCTTGCAAAAATAATCACCTAAATTACATCTATTATGATTTTAGTCAAATTCTCCTATTCTAGGTGATCAAAGGCCTTGTTCACAACCAGCAAGAGAAGGACAGGATGGGATTTCAACTTTTTAGAGACATGAATTAAGTGGAGAATTTTTCATAAAAGATGAGAGCTGTGGTGATCTGTGACAAAACCCACCTGATCTTGGTGGCAAGTTGTTGAATAATCCTATTTAGTCTATTTGCCAATACAGTCGCTAGGATCTTACAACCCACATTAATTATTGAGACTAGACAGTAATTTTCACATAGTGTATGATCTTTATCTTTCTTGGGAATAACAGAGATAGTAGCTTTTCTCATAGATGGGGAAGAGTTCTCAAATCACGGGAGTATGAAAAGAGTCTTTGTAGACAGGGGACAATAATTTGGAATATAGACCTAGAACAATTATCTAGTTAGGCCATCTGGGCCTGATGCTTTACCAGTTGGTAAAGAAAAAATGGCCTTGGTAACTGCTTCTTAGGGAATAGTTTATTAAGGGAGTCCTTGTCAAGATCTGAGATTGAGGGATGGTTTAAATTATGAAGAAACAGATCCAAATCTTTTTAGTTGAAGTTAACTTTGGACTGACATGGTTTACAATAATATTTACTGAAGTTATTTACAATTTGCTAGGCTGAGAAGAGTGGTGACCCATCTTTATTCTTAAGAGATGCAATCTTAGATGCTTCAGAAGTCTTTTTTAACTTATAATCTGAAACCTTCCCCTGAGCTTCCACTGTTCCCAATAACTTTAAGTCCAAATAATTCATACTCAGCTTTTTGATTATGGATGTATTAATAGCATATTTGAGGCCTACTTTATGTTGGTGTAGTACCATGTTCTTGCCCCCTGTTTCCACAAAAAAGTTTTCCTTTATTGTTCAGATGCTTATTAAGTTCAAGGAGTTCAAGGTTTTAATTTCACTCCCAAGCCAATTGAGAAATTCTCCATCGAGTCAGCTACAATTTATTTTGTTCTTCTTTATTTCATTTTATAACATAGATAGACAACATTGGATGAAATCATTACATAATTAGAAGGATAAGGTTCACATATTCTTTGTCACAGTCAATTCTCTGTTTTACAGTCTTCTACAAGTCAAGCGTTAAATAGGCTAGGTCAATTATTAATAAATAAGTAGGTCAAACAGCACTTGTGTAGATGAATCATTTATCTGACAGCTCACCATTGTTTATTTCATTTATGCAATAGGGATACTGTCTGTCAGTGGAGGAACATTTGCTTTTGATTGTTTATCTTTTTTTGAATATGTTTGTCAAAAAAGTGAACAAAAAATTGCATTTTCTGCTCTTTTTCGCTAATCATACAAAAAATCTGTAAGGTATCTACAAATGAAATACCACTCATGTTGTAGATACTTTTGTGCTGCACAACTTTCATGCTCACAGCACTATGCTATATTTTTTCATTTTAAAGTTATTTGCATTTGAATATAGTTAGTACTGGTACTGAGGATGAACATTCTAAATGAATTCTGGGGTGATTGTGACATATCTACTATACATAAATATGTGACGATGCATCTACTATGTGTATAAATGTAAAATTTTGTATTTATCTCATAGTAGCTCAGATTTATCATATAGGACTTATGTCCACGCCTATTGCATAAACTATATTTATCTCCCCAGTACCCTCCCTCTCCCTCCTCACAGACTACTAATTTATCTATATTTAATTGTTCTCTTTATATAATATTCTGTATTGGCATTTATATATAATTGTTGGTGCTGGGAGCTCATTCTTTACTGGATCAATCTAAGTAATGGCATCATGTTTTCAGTTATAGTCTTCCATTGTGTACCTATAATATCATGTTTTGTGTCATCTAATTTATAAATCAATTGTTCCATCAGCAAGGTCTCCCTGAGTGTATACCACCAACTCGTAATATCTAAAGCTAGGAGTGCTGGGTTTTCCAGTTATTCAAAATATGTCTTTTTAAAGCCATAGTTGCCTGGGCAAAAACTTCACATTTTTATTTATCTATAGCTAATGTCTGAGTATTATTAAATAAGAATATATCTGGTTCTAATGGAACATATATATCAAGTATGCCTTGTAACAGTGTTTTTATTTGAGACCACCAATCATTAATTAATGGGCATGCTCAAAAACAATGGACTAGTGACTCTCTTTGTCCACACTTATACCAGCACAAATCTGATTATGAAGAATTTATCTTTGAAATCTGTGTTGGTGTTACATAGGCTTGTCAGGAATTTTTTTTTGTATGGATTTATTTTTTATCGATATGCACACTTTATTTCCCTGTACTCTCGGCTGTTCCCACTGCTGGTGTGATATAGTCATGGAGGCCTCTTTATTCCATCTACTATTGGTTTTATATATATTGTTGTTGTTCCTGACCATCAAAAATCCATAATATGTTGCCAACAGTTTTGTTTTACACTTCTTTTCTTGGACTGCAGGTAATTCTTTATCAAGGATAGTTTACTGAAAGAACGCTCAGCACTGGCAACTGTAATTGGAATTGTAAGTGGTACTTGCAGTCCAATCTGAGTGTTTGGAAAGCCTCTGTTCAGGTCTTTCTGTACCAGGTACTGTAACACTTCAAATGGAGATTTCACATCATCAGGTAATAGACGAGCCAACAAGGTGATTTCTCTGGACATGTCTAAACCACCTATGTCTCCAAGAAATCAAGACAACTCACTGCATGCTACTTGTAGGTTTTCATCACATCCATATGTTTTTATCTTGAACAGGAAACCAAAAGCTGACTGAAAGTCATGGAGAAATTGGAATCATTCATCAATTTCCATCGGTACTTTATTCAATAGGCAACTGAAAAAATTTCCTTCAAAGCTTTCTTGGCCAGTTAAGGGTTCATCTGCAGCAAACTCTCCTGGTATGCATTTTCGACATCCAGTGCATTTTTCTGGAAAAGTCAGTTCAATGTCCATGGTTTGGGATACCAGCTTTGCTTCCTCTAACACTCTCATCAATACTTGTCTTCAATAATCAGACAGTTGTTCCTTGATTGCTGAAACCTCATCTGTGGCATTTGAAAGATTTAAAGCAGGTGACTAAAAAATCACTGTCACCTGACTGATGGCACTGAGCATTTCATTCTACACAAGTAAACATATAATAAATGAAAATGATTGCAGTGTTTTCAAAAGGCCTGTGATGTCAGACAGTTAGTCGTTGTCACAGTTTCCAGTTCCTGTTACTTCCAGCAAAGAATTCAACAATTCAGACAGTTGTTCACAGACTGCCTGTACAGTCTCATCATCATGGGCATTCCATCGGGTCTCTGAAAGTCGCTGGAGGGTATATTGTTTCATGTGTTTGACAAGGATGTCCGAACATTTGGTAGACCCAGAGAAGATTCTGTAAACTTGCTGTAGTACTCCAAAGAAATTATTTGCTTCTAAGGATGATTCCACTGCCTGTTCTAATACATGGTTAGAGTTATGAGGTCAGCAAGGCATGTACAGTGCACGTTCATTCACCTGTTGCATTCTCACTTGAACTCCTCGATGGATACTTCTCATGTTAGCCCCATTATCGTAACACTGTCCCCTGCAGTCTTCAATTTTAAAGCCATGTTTAGAAAGTTGATTTAGTAATAATTCAGCCAAAGCCTCTCCTGTTGTATTTTCAACATGGAGAAACTCCAGGAAGCTCGCCTGCATTTCAGCTTGATCACCATCGATTTCGATATAACGAATCATTACTGATAACTGCTCTTTGTGAGAAATATCTGGAGAGCAATCCATCAGCACATTAAAGTAACGAGCATTGTGTATCTTGTCCCTAATCATACTAATCACAGCTTCAGCGAACATCTGCATAAATTTGTTCTGGCTATCTTTGCTTAAATAATGAACATTTATCCCTCACTGAACATGTTCCAAGTGATCAGCCATAATATGGTTATACCTGGACAACAGTTCCAACAATTTCAAACAATTACCAGTGTTGTCCACATACAGATGGTCTACTGAACCTTGAAAGTTTAAGTTTTGGCCTACCAAATATAAAACACTGTCCAAAATTCTATAAACCACAGCACGCCATCATTAATTTTCCCTATTCAGCTTTTCTTGCAAACGTCTGTCTATTGTAGCCCATTTCTGTAAATCTAATTCTAAATGTTTCCACTTGTAGAAATTATCCATGTGTGATGAGTATACTTCATTCTGAGTCAGCCTTTGTGATAACTTTTGTCAGTTGGAGAAACGTTTTGTAAACATGCCCCTGTCCTCACCAAAAAGCTTATTGCAGAAACCAAATTCAGCATCAGCAGACTTGGAATAAATTAACCAAGACCTGTGAATCTTTGAGGATCCCACTTTACACTCATAGTTTGCTGAAGTAAATGGACAGCCAGTTTTTTTTAGGGAACTTGGTGTCAGTTTCCTTCAGCTGCAGGGGTTTATGCTGCACAATTTCAACCCTGAGGTGTTCTGACTCTGTAGTAAAACTTTCTGGCCAGGTAGCTGGGTCATAAAAATTATACATGAAAGGTGGTTGACTGGCTTCAAAGTTTATGTCTCAACCTGATTCCAGTTCAATACATTCTTGTATTCCTTTTTGCTGTACATTTCTTTCATCATGTATTTCTTCCAGGCCTAGCTGTACATTTCTTTCATGTATTTCTTCTAGCTGTACATTTCTTTCTGAGACAGATTCCAATTCATGGTTCCCCAAATCATCAGTCATTTCCGCCTCTACTACTGCCTCTACAGCTACTTTTTCATGTGATGAGGTTGATGTTTCTTGCTCACTTGTTGTGCTTTCATCAGAAGCGGTCACTGTTGTCGAAGTTGCTGGTGGACCACAACTATTTACAAAATAGTTTGTTAGCATTTTCTGCTTCTTTCTGGCTCAACTCTAGCTGTCTTTTTTGTTCTTTACATTTTTCAGAACCAGACTTGTACTTTGGTAGTGCTACAGGATTTGATGTCTTGTCATTTTTTTCATTCCTTTTGTTCCTATTATGTATGGTTTGCCTTGCTAGCTAAGCTGTGTTTATTTGTTTTTATGAATACAAAACGTACTTTTCACTTGACTACTACTTTAGTTTAAATGGGCCCTAAAGACCTATCTGTGGCATCAAGCCTATATTTTCTGATGTTATTTTATGGAATGCCCTGAAACCATATACTCATTGTATTTATGTTTTTTAGCATCCTGTTTATTTCTTCTTGTATTTTATTGTTAAGACACCTTGATTTTAGAAAGGCGTGGTAAAAATAAAGCTTATTATTATTCATTATTATTATTATTAAAGTTTAGTAATATCTATGATCTGCAGGTGGCTCACTTAGCACTAGCAGATCGATGTCAGGGCAGGTATTTGTGTATAAAAATGTATAGATGCACTGCTCCTGAGTTTTATCCTTGCAGTCATTGCCTAAGTTTGAAACAGGCTAGCAGTAAGCAATAAAACAGAGTCAGTTGAGAGAATGTATTGCTTTTCTCTACAAAATAAAGTATTTTTTCAGTAATAATCCAAATGTGTTTTCTTTCTTTCTTTTTTTTTGAAATTTAAAAGTCTTTAAAGGAATAATGCACGACAGGGTGTGTGTCATGCTGGGATAACGCCACGCCTAGGGTGGTTGGGCACGAGGGCGTAGGCAGAGTGCGTCCAGTGCCCTAGGTGTGGCATTATCCCAGCACAACACACACCCTGGAGTGCATTATTCCTATTATACAATGGCTCATTGTAAAACAAAAGTGAGAAAAATTGTTAAAACCTTTACTTAACCTGCATTTTTATGTTATTTATTGACAGGGTAGGTATACTTAGACAAAAAATAGGGCCTATTAGCTGTCCCTCCAATAAGATGTAGCACTGCCCACTGACAATGAATGTTCCCAGCCTGCCATCAGCACACTAAGGCGCCAGGTATAAATCAGAAAGAAAAGTATTTCTTGCCCGGTACCAAACAACTGTACCGGGACAATCGGAAGCACAATGCAGCTCGGTATAACTGAGCAAGGTGAGGTGGACTACTCATCGACCGCGAGTTTCAAAGTGGAAAAAAAACCTATTAAACGTAGGAGCGGGATGGACAACAGACTTCTTCGGCTTCGAATTATAAATAAAAGTATCGAAATACACTTAGTATGAAAAACAGCACTGATGCTTAAAATGAATTTTTATATGGTGTGGAAGCGGGGCAGCAGGCTGTTTCCAGTTTCTCGGACAGAACAGTAGTCGGGCCGCTTGGTATTTTTCTTGCCTGAAGCAAGGAGGAAATACTGGGCTTAAGTGGATTATGTGTAGAGGTTGCTAAGAAGAAAGCATAGTAAGTGTTATTTTGATACTTTTGTTCTTAATTCGAAGCTGCAGAAGTCTGTTGTCCATCCCGCTCCTACGTTTAACGTTTTTTTTTCCACTTTGAAACTTACGTGGTGATGAGTAGTCCTTCTCACGCTGCTTAGTTATACCGAGCTGCATTGTGTTTCTGATTGTCCCGGTACAGTTGTTTAGTACCGGGCGAGAAATAGAAAATGACTGCGAGGGAAAACGAGTAGTTTTCTTTATGATCTATAGCTGGCGCCTGAGTGTGCTGATGGTGGGCGGGGAACATTTGTTGTCAGTGGGCAGTGCTGCATCTTATTGGAGCAGGGTTTTATTTAACTCCAAAAATTGATTAGCGTTTTGATCATAAAAGTGCTAAAACATTGTGAAAATGCATAGCACTTGCCTCACTGTGTTTAACAAGCCTAACACTTCTAGAAAACCTATATAAATACTTTCTGTACAGTTAGCATTGTCCCAAGAAAAAAAACTGCTAATCAATTATTTAAAACCCTGTTGGAGGCACAGCTGGGGTCTGAGGAATGATTTTGTTTTTACATTTAATGCGGTCATAAGTGTGGTGGTACTAGATCCGTGGTGTTATGCCAGGATAACACCATGGGTTCAGTCCTACACTGACCGATCACAATCCGAGATTTTTCTTTGTCTTTGTATAATATTGATTTTATCATTATAAAAAACCAATACCAGTACAATATACATGCAATGACCCCAGATAACATAAAATAGAACTAACTACCCTCCCCGCTCCCTCTCACCCTAGGAGTGTGCCCATTACAAGGGACAGATAGAACAACAAACCATTAAAAGGAACTACTTGAAGGTTTAGCAAGAAGCCTACATTATTAATGCAGATACAATGCATATAACTTGACCCATTTTTTGTCAAAAAATGGAGCTTGTTACAGGATCCTGCGATCAAACGTTCAGTTCTAAGGCATACTGAAATCTCATTTAAGCATTCACTATATGATATAAGCAGCTGGCCTAGCCAGTGTTTAAGCACTAGTTTTTTGACCACCATAGAAATTAAAGCAAAATGGAATGTATGTTCCCTAACCCTTATGTTATTGTAAATACCGAAAAGACAGATTTCTACAGTGAAGAGCCCCTCCAGGCCCAGCAGAGGATCCAATCTGGATTGAATGAGATGCCATAAGGGTGTTACTTTTTCACATTGCTAGAATATATGCAGCAGATTCCCTTCTAGTTTACCACACCTGGAGTAGATAGGGTCTGGGAGATGACCTATTTTGGTTAATTTGACTGGTGTATAGTACATGTCAGTTAATATATGGTATTGGGTAAGTCTAGGTCTGTCTTGAGTGATATAGAGGTATAAATATTTCCATATTTGTGACAGTTAATAGGTATTCCTGTTAGCAAGAAGGTCCATACCTTAGAACCTGGGAGGGGATCTGGGTGGTCAATAGCTAAGAGACAGGCATATAACAGGGAGATGCAGTGAGGCTTTGAGGACAAGTCTCGCATCTGGGTTATGATGGTGCCTAATTTGGGTGACTGAGGAGTGGTACGAAATAGGTGACCCACCAGGTGTCTCAGTTGAAAAATCTTGAAGACGTGTGTTTGAGGCAAGTTATATTTCAGGAGTATAACAAGGGAAGAGAGGAGGAAGTCCTGGGAATATAGGTCGGCCACTATAGCATCCCGTAGCTGAGGCAGCCAGCCTGGAGTGGGGCATGTACCACCTATTTTGATATTGGGGCTAAGGACAATGGGTTGAGCAAAGTCTTGCTGTGGGGAGATCTTGAAAAAGGAGCAACACTTGGAGAAAACCTTTAATGAAATTCCAGTAACAACTTTGGTAGGGCTTTCTATGCAGAATAGAAGATGGTTGATGCATCTAAGTTATGCAAACGTAGGAGTTGTTTTTCAATTTGGAGACAAGTTGACATGTATTCACCACCTGGGTTAGATAGCCACCTACCTGATCTTGAAAAAGTGACTAGCCCAATAATATAAGAGAAAGTTGGGAAGAAGAAGACCACCCGACTCTTTAGGAAGACTTAGCTTGAGAAAGGAATACATACTAACATACTAAAATGCCAGCAGAATAGGCCTAATGGTCTTTCGTGTCTGCTCGTTTGGTCAGCCCCCACTCTGGGTGCTGACCTTGCTGTCCCCCTCGCCTTCTCTGGCTTCTCCCTTCCCAGTTCCAGATATTCTAGCTGCATTGGATTTTGCTTCCTGAACCCTTCCCCTGTACCTGTCCCACCCCCTCTTCAACCCCTCCACTGTCTCTGCCTCCACCAGCCCCCTAGGTAGTGCATTCCATGGCTCCACCACCCTCTCAGTGAAGTAGCACCTCCTCCTTTCTCCCTGAATCTTCCCCTCCAGCTTCCACCCATGCCCTCTAGTGGCCCTTCTCCTTCCTTCAAGCACCCTGACTGTTCCTCCCTATTTACCCTCTTCATGTACCTGAAGACCTCTATCATGTCCCCCGGTCCCTTTTCTTCCAATGTGTACATATTTAGCTCTTGAGCCTCTCCTCATAGGTCCTGTCCCCAAGCCCCAAATCATTTTGGTTGCCCTCCTCTGGACCCTCTCCAGGAGGTTAATGTCCCTCTTTAAGTGTGGCCTCCAAAACTGCACGCAGTACTCCAGGTGTGGCCTCACCAAGCAGTTATACAGAGGGAGTATCACTTCCCTCCTTCTGGAGGTGATCCCCCTAGTGATGCATTCCAGCATCCTCTTGGCCTTGGCTGCTGCCCTCCTACAAGGAATGCCAAGGATGTTTATTTAACCAAATAAAGCTAGAGCTAATAGAATGTATGTGTTGTAAAAAGGAAAGAGGAAGTCATATGTTCAACATATTTAAGGGGTAGAAAAGTCTGGGGAGGATGTTCATTTTAACAATGTTGATTCATCCCAAAAAGGATGGTGGAAAGGATTTCCATCTACAAAGATCCTGCTGAATTGTGATCACCAAGCTTTCTAAGTTCATTTTTTTGACCTTCTAGGAGTCCATGGATAAAAGTATACCTAAATATCTAATAGAGTGTGGGGACCATTTCATGCCAAACTGGACAAAGATAGCTCTGTGGGTGAAGTGGTTTAAAAGGAATATTTCTGTTTTAGCCAGATTAAGTTTGTAATTGGAGATAAGGCTGAAGTGAGCTATTGCTTGGAGAGATTTCTCTAGGGAGATTGCAGGGGATTCTAGGTGAAGGTGAATGTCATTAGCATAAACAGATAGAGTTAAATTGTGGCTAACTACAGAGATACCCTGTATCTGGAGTGATGATTTAATACTGTGGAGGAGGGGTTCCAGGTAAAGGTTGAAAAGGAAAGGTGAGAGAGGACAGCCCTGTGTGGTGCCTGTGAAGAGTGGGAAATGAGTGGAAAAGACACCATTACAATAAATTTTAGCTGAAGGGGAAGAATAAACAGATTTGGAGCCATTGGAGGAAAAGAGAAGGGAAGCCCATTTTCCATAAGGTCACCCAGAGACACTCCCAATCCACTCTGTCAAATGCTTTTTAAGCATCTAGCTATATTAGTGTCATGGGGGAGTGAGAAGACTGGGCAGCCTGGAAAATGTGACTCAGTTTCCTAAGGTGGCCTGCGGAGAAATGACCGGGAACAAAGCCTACCTAGTCAGGACTCAGTAGGTGAGTCCACACTGTCCTGATATGCAAGGAAAGTAATTTAGTATGTATCTTGATATCATAATTCAAAAGAGAAATCGGACGATAACTAGATGGTTGCGACTGGGGGTTATCTGGATTAAGAAGGAGAACTATTGCGGCTTCTAATAAGGATGGGTCAAGGGAATCTGCAGATAGTATGTATCTATATAGCCTAAGCAAGAGGGAGCTAATTCTTTAGAGAAGGTTTTGTAGAAGTTGGACGGGAAGCCATTAGGTCCAGGTGCCTTATCCAAGACTAGGTCTTTAATTGCTTCCTCCACTTCTGACAGAGATAATGGGGATGATAACGAGGACCTTTGATGATCTGAGAGTGAAGACAATTCTAGGGAGTCTAAATAGGCTTCAATTTCTTGAGAGGATGGCAGGAGGAGGCATTTGCTATATAGGGAATGGTAAAAGTTCACAAAAACCTTGGTTATGTCATGGGGTGCAGTTTTGGTAGTGCCATCTTGGGCCATGATGGAGGAAATTAACCTGGAACTTTCCAACTTGTGCAGTCTTAGGGCCAGGAGCCTACCTGCCTTCCCACCCAATCCATATAGTGAGATTTCATTTTTAAAATGGTGTATTCCACCTTTTCCCATAGCAAGTCTGCATATTTATTTCTGAGCAATAGTAGAGCTTCCAGAGAGTCAGAAGTAGACGGGGAGAGGGAGAGCTCTGCTGCCCTAATTTGAGCAATAAGAGATAGAGCCTCTACCTCCCTCTGTCTTTTCTTGTTGGAGGCTCTCTTAATAAGGTCTCCTCTGAGATAACACTTGACAGCGCATCATAGCATGTCTTCTCTCTGTACACGGCCCTTGTTAAAGTCAAGGAAGGGTTGAATGAGGGATTGTACCTTAGATATGATGGATTTACCTTTCAGTAACTGGGTATTTGATTTCCATGTTGTATCCCTCTGGCTAATAGAATCTAGGACTAACATCACCCAGGCCACTGAGTGATCAGACAGAACAATTGGTTCTAATCCTGTTTGGCATAGGCCTTTTAGGAGAGGAAGACTGAATAAAATGTAATCCAGCCTGGACCATAATTGGTGTATTGTCAAGTAAAAGGAAAAATGTTTGTGGGAAGTGTTAAGGGTACGCCATGGATCACAGAGTCCAAGTAGTTCCATAAGATCACCCAGAACCCTTTGGGATGGTGAGGGGGTTTTAATGTTAGCTAAGATCTGTCCAAATCCTGAGTTGATGGAATATTCCAATCCCCTCCCAAAATTAGAGAGGTGGGCAAGAACGAGGTAAGTCTATTAGCTAGGCTCATTAGAAAGGTGGGATCACCTCCCATCAGTCCAGATAGTGAACCCAGGATGACATCTTTGCCCAAGAGAGTGCCCTTAACCAGTATAAATCTGCCATTTGGGTCCACCATAGATGATTCAGCCTGAAAGGAAATATTGTGCACAATTAAAATTGTTACCCCCTACTCAAGATAAATCCCCAGATGAGAAAACTTGTGATACTCCATGTCGACGTAACCATGTGGCTTCATTTTCCAATAAATATGTTTCCTGTAACAGAATAATACCAGCATTGAGCAGGACACAGTGTTTTGAGACCTGAAGTCTTTTCACGGGATCTCTAACTCCCCTAGTATTCCATGTTATAACTTTAACTGTTATATTCATCATTTGGTGCATACAGTATGAATTTTTTTTTCTTTTGTTAACCGGGTTAACATATTGTCTAGTGCACTTACCCGGTCAACAAAAGCTAAATAAATAAATAAATAAATAAATAAATAAATATGAGCCAAGACCCTTTTTCATATGCGACCCAAGACTGTGATACAGGCACAAGATGTTAGATTAGATAAACAAGATAACTTTTACATTCACTTAATACAAACAAAACAAATTTATGACTTACTAGACATACAGCAATAATATTGTCATTTAAAAATAGCAGTGACATTGCAAACTATTCACAAAATGATGCTTTAATTTCTTTTTGAATGAATTATGGCTAGTCAATGTTCTAAATTCATTTGGAACATTATTCCAATGTTTATGGGCTTAGATTGAAAAAGCTTGGGCACCCATTTTAGTTTTAGTTATTTTCATGTTTAAACAAGAAGTAGAATTTGATCTCAAATTTCTAGGAATTTCCCTAAAACATATCAATGGATATAAAGGGGAAAATTAATTTTGTCTATGTACATTATCTGTTACACAACAAAGAGAATAAATGGAATTTAGGTTTGGTGGTAAAAGCATGGAAACTTGATACAATGTACAATCATGAGTACTATATGTAACTTATAGACAAATCTACAGATACTGTGAAATGTCGTTGTAAGATTAACACATGCTTAGACAGAGTTGTAAACACAAATGAATTATAATTTGATTGTGAAAGTAATATACTTTGAGCTATATGTTTCCTAGCTTGTAAGGTTAACACATTCTGAAGTCTAAATAATACCCCTAATTTTTGATGTACTGATTTAGTCAGATTCACTATATGATTTCAAAAAGATAAATTTGAGTCCAAATTCAATCCCAAATGCCTAAAACATTGCACTTGCTCCAAATTAATCTAATTTTTTACCAAAACTTTTCAATTCCCCCAATTTATCCAACTTTTGTTTAGAAGCAAACACCATGCTCTTAGTTTTTGAAGTATTCAATGATAGCTTCAATTCCAACAGACAACTTTCTAAATTCTGAAAATCACTAGTTAAATCTTGAGCCAACATATCTAATGAACTTGAACTTTTGTACAAAATTATATCATCTACATATAAAATTGTTTTAGTCCTAACCGATTTACTTGGTATAATATCCACAAAGATGGAAAACAAAAGGGATCCAAAGATTGATCCTTGGGGTACTCCCTTTTCCAAAGATCTACTCTCTGACACTGATCCCTCATAAAGAACTTTCAGTTCCCTACCTGATAAATAACTCTGCACCCATTCTAATGACAATCTAGATAATCCCTTGTCAACTAGGCTCCCGAGCAGCAGGCGATGGTCAACAAGGTGAAATGCCTTGAACAGGTCCATGAAAACAGCACCAGTGAGCTCACCCCTTTCCATAACCTCACTGATGTGATTCATGAACCTGGCCAAGGCAGTGCCTGTACTATGAAATTTCCTAAAGTCATGCTGCTTGGGAGCCTGAAGCCCACTCTGTTGCAGATAATTTCTAATTTGTACATCAATAATCTTTCCAAGATTTTATCTAGGGGATGAAGAAGTGAAATAGGGTGATAGTTCCCCAAATCCTTAAGATCTCCTACCTTATAAATTGGTCTTATTATAGTTTTTTTTCATTGTTGTGGAAAAACACATGTAACTAAAGACAAATTAAATCATTTTGTCATAGGCATATAAATGTGTGACGCTATTAACTTCAAAAACCTTGGTTGAATATCATCAGTTTCAACATTTTTTGGAGGAATTAGCTTCAACATTTTCAGAACGTGATTAGATTTTATTTCTGTGAAAAGAAATTTTGAACCATTTAGAGAATCTAAGATTTTATTCTTTAGATCCTGATCTTCCATATCTATACTATATTTGCTCATATCCAAAACATTTTTCAAAAATGCTGTATTTATCTCTTGTGGATCATTTATAATAACTACATCAACTAGGAAGTCACTAGATTGTTCATTTATTGCTGTAGATACTAAGGATTTAATTGAGCACCAAAATTTTTTTGGATCTGACAAATTTGAATCTTGTTGTTTTGTATAATATTCTGATTTACATAACCTTAATTTTATCTTACATTCGTTTCTAAGTTTCCGATACTTTTGAAAATCACTTGTATTTTTACTCAAACAAAACTGTTTCCATGCTTAATCCATATGTTTCATTAATTTAAACATCTCCAAGGTAATCCACTTATTCACTGTTCCCCTTACTCTCCTAGTTAATATTGGACAGTATTTATTCTGCAGCACCAAAATTTGTGTTGTAAAATAATCAACTGCTGACTCTATACAAGGTATTACATCCAGATATGACCAATCAACTACACATAAATCAGCCAATAATCCATCATCTAAATCTTCAGAATTCTTTCTGTAAGTAATCAGACGATGAGGAGGCTTGATTCTCTTTGCTTTCCAGGTGCAATATATTACCTGTTGGTCACTGATAACATCTGGTAAAACTCCAATCTTTTTTATTTTAGTTTGGTTATTGGTCAAAATCCAATCCAAGATTGTATGATTATGTCTTTAAATTAATTTGTGTAAAAGTTTTAATGAACTGACACAATCCTGCATTTGTTAACAGAGATTCAATATTAGAAGCATCACTAAAATCCCAATGAATATTAAAATCACCCAAGACTAAAATGTCACCACTAAATTAGTAATTAGAAACAAATTGTAAAAAATCATCAAGGCATATATGTGCAAACTTTGGTGGATTGTAAACAGTGCAACGCTTGAGTTTATAATTATCCCCTTGTTTTATCTCAATCAATAACCATTCACAATCAGAAAAGGAATCAACATTAAACTCCAATTTAGACACAGTTAATTCTTGTTTATAGTAAATTAGAATACCTCCCCTCTTCTTTTTACCAACCTGATCTTTCCTTATTATTTTGTAACCATCATGAGCCAAAACATCATTTGTTACTAAAGGTTTTAACCAAGTTTCTGTTAAACTCAAAACATCAGGTTCATATTTTAAAACTCAAGGCTCTAGTTCTTGTTTTTTGGGAAGAAGACTATGAATATTTAAATGGTCCACTCTTAGGTCCCCTTTCCCCCAAATTAAATGGTCACTGTATGGATGCAAGTTTAAGGGACCTGGGTTTGTTTCTATTTCCCCAGATAGAGTTAATAATAGCCCAATAAAGAATGATATTACTATATTAGGTCTATATTTATAGACCAATACACTATGATCCACAATTCTATTTTGTAATGTGAATATCCTTTACTAACCAGTGAAATTCTAAAGTCCTTAGGGCGCACTCCATCCCACCCCACTCCCTGCCAACTAAATTCCTCCCCCCAAATGCTGTAGCATATAACAGATCCCTTCCCTCTGATGAGATTCCCCCCCAGACCTACCCAGGCTGGGATCTCTAGCCCTAAATCCCCCCTCTAGAAAAGTAAATAATCTAATGGTGGGATACAAGCCACCCCCTACTCCCCCCTTACCCCAGCAAATATATACAGAGGACCCTGCTTCAAACCAAGATCCCAAAATAGAAATGTAGGTCCTACCCCATACAGCTCCTACCCACTCCTCAATTGAGGGAAAACCTGGAGGTAACAGATAAATGTGGGAGCACTTTTGGTTTTTCTTTTTATCCTCCTTAAGGTTTGCCAGATAAGCCAAAACCCAGTAAAGAAAACCCAGAGGAAGTGTTAAGGAGCTGATCCCCCCTTGACTGGAATGCTATGCAGCTTCCATGAGCTTGCATGGACCTGAGCCCCACCCATCACTGCCTGTAATCAGCTAGTACCTGTCGACCAGTGAAAGTACAAGATAGAAGTGAATCCTTAGATGCAATCTCAACCAGACTGTCTGGGATTTAGGGGTTAAATTGCAGTGATCCCCTTATTAAACATTGCTACAGGTATACTTTTTGGAAGAGCCATAGTCAGCATTTAGCGAGCCCTTTTCCCTGAAAGAATATTAGGTCCTGTTGAATAGCTCTACATAACCCAAATCTGTTAAAGTGTGTAATATCCCCCCTTTTTTCTTGGTCAAATTGCCGAGATGAGCTTCAGCCCAATGACAACAGGCGGCAACAATAAACAGACCACACCGCATGTAAACAGGAAAGAAACTGTAAACAAGCTATTTGTATACTGTACATTTGAAAGTTCAGTCTGTGGTAGTCTGGAAAATGGCTTTACTGGAGCATGGAAATGCCAGGGGAGGAAAAGGCTGCCAGGACAAAGGTACTGTATGAGCCAAAATCTAACCCCTGAAACGCTTGCTGAAAGTAAGGTTTCTCCTCACAGCGGAGGCCCTGAAAACTCGCGACTACCCCCAGAGACCATGTCCAGGCAGTACCAATCCAAGCCAAGTGGATGGCCTCCCAGACCAAGAAGGTAAAACTCCAAACAGGTGTCAGAAAAGAGAATAAACAACCTTTCTACGTCATTCTTAAGAATGGTCGGGTTAGCCTCCAACACTGAAAACCTGATATTTGGAAGGGTGTAGTTAGTCATGCTTAAAAAGATCAGGTAGTTTGTTTGCCAAATCAGGCACAGCTTGTGTAGGTGATTCATATGAAAACCAGCTCCTGGAGATGGAAACCTGTAACTTAGCCAGATAGAGCATCTGAAAGGGTATACCAGCTGCAATTAGCTTGCTAATGGTGGGGTGGAAGGCAGTGCATTTCTGCTGAAGTTCGTATGGCAAATTTTGAGGAATTCTAATCTTTTTGCCCTCCCATGTAATGGATTGCTGATCTCTGACTTTTGTTATAACATGTTGTTTTTCAACATAACTTAAGAATTTTAGAATAATAGGCTGAGGAGGTGAACCAGGTTGTGGCCAGGGTATAAGTGACCGATGGGCTCTCTCAATATGGTAATTTGTGCTAAGCAGGAAGGGACCCATTATCTTCTGGAGTAACTTCTGAATGAACACCACAGTGTTAGGGCCTTCCTCCAATTCTGGTAAGCCCAGGATTAGGATATTATTCCAATGGCTTCTCCCCTTGAGGCCTTCTGTTTTCAGCTGAAGTTTTTGCACTAGTTGACGAAGATGTACTAATTCTGGATCCACTTTATCGTACCACTTTTCCAGGGAAGATGATCAGGCCTCCTCATCTCCCATCCTTCTGGTGAGATCGGCCATGTCCCCTCTGATAGATTTTAATTCTGAGGAGAGCTTGGTGAGGATCTCTCGAAATGGGAGCTATTCCTGTAAGAATCTATCCTCTGTGAGGGGGATCAGCTGTCTGATCACTATGCTGCTTTTGCACAACTGCCCACTTGGTCCTTAGGCTTCTAGGGCATTTTCTCAGGTGAGGGAGGTGGCATGTGTTTCAGCTGGGCCTGCCTCATATCAGCATCCATCGTGTAGAAGAAAACTCCGATTGTGATGCAAATTGCATTGATATCGAATGCTGAAGGTAGGCTGTGCTTGATTATTTGATTATCTGTGGCTGAGAATGGGGTAAAATCAGTATTTAGAAGGCAATGATGGCAGGAATTGGCCAGGAGCTCCGGGTCTCTGCTGCTACCAGGTTGCCTGCATCACATGACCCCCATGTCTTTCTTTATTGTCAGAAACTAAAGATTAAAGCAGACTATTTCTCTCCTGAAGAAAAAAAATATTTTACTTTCCACTACAAGTCAAGTCCACACATAGCTCAGACTCCTCTGCAGAGACCGAAAGAAGATTGTTGTTGAATGAATATCAATAAATGAGTCACATCAGACAGAGACACAGCACTGTCTGAAACTACTACCAGGGACTATCTTGTTATTTTAACACCAAAAACAATAACTCCTACAGTAGTAGGCTGAGTAAATAATTGTTGCTGGCTTACTTTAAAGAACACTAGGCAGGTGGCAGCCACAGAGCTAGAGAATATTTTATTTTAATGCAAAAACAGTAACTTCTACAGTAGTAGGCTGGCTACAATGTTTGCTGCTGGCTTACTTTGAAGAAGACTAGGCAGACCATAGCAGGAGAGCCAAAGAATATTGTGTTATTTTAATGCCAAGAACAGTAACTCCTACAGTAGTAGGCTGACGAAATGCTTGTTGCTGGCTTACTTTGAAGAAGACTAGGCAGACCACAGTAGCAGAGCCAGAGAATATCTTATTATGTTATTGCCAGCCAAACAATGACTCCTACTAGGTTATGCTTTCTGGCTTAAAACTGAGGCAGCGGAGTCAGAGAATATCTTGCCAATTCTCCAAACAGTGACTCCTAAACTCCTTACTTTGAAGCAGAGGCAGCAGAGCCAGGATTGGCTGTCTGCTGTCTTGTCAGAGTAAAAGAATACTAGTGTATGTTATTATTATAATTTCTATAATCAGCCTCAGAAGCAGTCTAGAGCAATCAGAACAGATCATGTCATCACTACACAGGATGAGGATTTATTTGTGCACACTAGAGTAACTCAGATACAGATCTTATCTTGGTCAGACTGAGTGACTAACTTGTTTACTCACTGCTGTCACTGATGATCATTCAGTTGAGTTGATCCTGAATTCTTGTTCACAAAAAAAAAATGCAAGCCTGCATATGATGAGACAAGAGGAGAGAATGAGATTTTAGTCTCTTGTCTTTTTACTTTTTCTCTCTAACTCCCTAAATCCAATCAACTCAACACAGGTGCATTTTTTAATTTCGTCCCTGCTACTTGCCTAAAGTTGTTCTAATTTTTTCTACCCAGTACAAACTAAGTAACCAGTCCAGACAGCCCAACAATCAGTTAAAAAAAACACTCCAGTCCCTCCATCGGACCAACTCTCCTCTGACCACACTACCACTGCAGTCCTCCTGCACACAGATAGTCTGTCACACAAGGAGGCAGGAATGACCCTCATCACCAACTTGACTGGAATGTCTTTTCCTCCCCACCACCTGCTTGGGCATAAGCAGCTCTGAGCCTTTTCCCACTCCTTCCTGCTGCCTAGCTTTTAAATATTTTCTTCTGTCCTTTCCAGTTTCTTCCCCAAATCTGAATTGCTGTATTTTTTTAAAAAACTACATCTAGTTTTGGAGGCACAACACAAGTGTTAGAACTACAGAGCACAAACAATTTATTTCCACTGTCCACTTCACCACTTGTTCAGTATGCCACTGGTGATTTCTTGAGAGATGCTCCTGTGAGGGATTCATGCACATATCTGGTCCTGTGTAGTACAGTATGGTCTGCAAGCCCATTGGTCCACACTGTGGACCAATGGGCATACAGATCACACTGTATGCTGTCTTTCAGTGGGTGGCCAGGTGGTATGCGGGTGGGGTGCAGCCATCTGCTGATGACGGGGGTACTAGGTGGTTGGGGGTCCTCTGTGGGTGGTTGGGGAGGGGGTACCACTGGACTACCAGGTTAATATTGCAATAGCCCATGATCAGGCATATGGGGAGGGAACCACTAGACCACCAGGTTAATCTTTAAAATTACGACAGCCTGCAATTGGGCATATGGGGTGGGATCCACTAGATCACCAGGTTAACATTTCCTATTAGAGAAGCTCATGATCAGGTGTACATGAGGGGAGGGGGTTACAATAGCCCACCAGGGACCCAACCCCTGATGACAGCAGCTAGACAGGGCACCAGGTGCATTTGACCAGGACACCCTGCACAACGCATACACATGGGGCCATAATGATGTGCAAATGGCCCCATTTGCACATTGTATATATTATGGCCCCATTTGCATGCCCACTTCTGAATATTGCAGGTGATGTGCCCAGTGCAACTACAGGTGCACTGGAGCAGTCCCGGTCGTCCTTGTCTGGGGAATGCACTGGCTCATTGTACTTGCACCGTGTGCATTCTGTGCCACATTCAACAGTGATACACCATGGTGCATCACCTTGGAATATCTCCCAGTCTTTGCCCTGACGCATCTCAGATGCACTGCACCCCCAGTTGCACCAGTGTCTGGAGCAGTCTGAATATCTGGGTCAGTGTATATGCAGATGAAATCTTAATTATAATAATGAATCCAAAATAATATACTTAACCTCCTTTGCTGCAGGAGTTTAACAAATATTCAGCATTATCAAACTATACACTAAACAAATCAAAATCGATGGTTCTGGTTTTGAATAAAATAACAACAGAATGAAAAAATTTAATAGCAGAAACGAAAACACAAGGATCAATAAAATATTTAGGAATTCAGTTTAACAATTTACAAAAAACAATAGAACAGAATTTAACAATTTATATGGAAAAGATCATGGATAAAGTAAGTTTTTAGCAAGATAAAGCTTTGTCTCTTTGGGATAAAAATGAAGTATTAAAGATGATGATCATGTCTCATCTAATGTACTTACAGTATTTCAGGACACTATGGGAGAGATACCTTTATCATGGCTGGAACAAATGAAGAGGAATTTTAAAAATGTTTGTGGAGAGGTGACTTCCCGAGAATAGCCTGGAATAAGTTGATTATGATAAGAAAAGAAAATGGCATGGGCTGTCTGGATCCAATAAATTTCTACTGGGCAATATAAATGAAACAAATATTATATTGGATTTGTCCAGACCAATACACAACAGATGAGGATGGTCAACAGACTTTGACTCCACAAAAAATACTTATACAAGAAAATCATAATTTAAAAAATACAAGACATTCTGGCATACCCTCAGAAGTTCAGTAAAATTAAAAACCCAATAATAAGCAATGCACAAACCATTTGTTCTATAACAAACTATATACAATAAATAGCTTTGAATTATTTCCAGTATAACAGAAAATTCAAAACATATGGGACAGATACAATGCAAACTTAGTAAGTACAACAGAACTAAAAATGCTCAAATTGGTAAACTGGGTAGATTGTATATCAGATAACTAATTCATTAGTTGGCCAAATTTCTTATAAAAGTACACTATTACATAAATAAAATACCCAAATGCATGGATAAAATGTTCTACTATAAAAAACAAATACAATAAGTTTATAAAGCAAGATCTATCTGATCAACATTTGGATATTACTAAGATAACCCAAATCAACATTAAATTAAGTAAAACTGCATTTTTTATGAAATCTTTCTTAAAAACACAAGCAAAGCTGAAAAAGTATTAATAAATGCAGAAACAAATGGAAAGAAGAACTGAATGTACGTTGGGATGCAAGTAAATGGAAAAATATTTGAATACAAGCTAACAAATTATACACAAATGTGAAAAATAAAACCATTCAATTTAAAATTATGGACAGAGCGTACATCACCACGCAAAAATTATCACACATAGACTCAAGTTATACTGCACTATGTTGGCATAACAGTAAAGAAACTAAAAAGATAGACCATCTTTATCTGTTGTGGGAATGTAAGGAAATTCATTCTTGGCAGCAACAAACAAAAAAAGAAGTTGAACAGATAGTCAAAAAGGAGATTCCTTTAAAGCCAGAGATATTTCTCTTAAATTATTTAGATATGTTACAATTAGGAAAAAATGAAGAAAAGATAATAGCTCTTGCCACCATGACAACGGAAAGATTAATTCTAGCAAAATGGAATGCCACCAAAGTTCCAGAATTTGATAAAAATAAATGGTGTAATAATTTAAAAAATACACTATTTTTTGATAGGCTTATGGATCTGCTGAGAGATGATGTAGATATGTTTAATACCACATGGAATGAAGTATTTAGATTATTACCTCCACTTTTACAAGTATGATGTCTAACATGAACTCATACAGGTGAAGAAAGAAAAAAAAGGAAGGGTTGCACCTTGTTACATTAAGTGAGTACTCGTAATTTGCAGTAGAACAAGGGTTCGGAAGGGGGAGAGGGTATTTCACAGCAAGACAGTTTTTGCTATATATAATGAATACATTATTCTGTCTGACTGTATATAAATGAATTTAAAAAATATGTTTTATCATGCTAAAGGAAGTGAAAATTGTAATTGTATACATATATATTTCTTGTAATAAAAAGAAGTATGAAAAAAGTTTATACCCAGAAATATCAGAGTATGTTTTTATTTCCTTTAGAAGCGCTTCCAAAGATGAGCCAATGTTTTTTATAATAAGAAGAACATCATCTACAAGACACTTAGTTTTAATGTCTATTGTAGCAGTTGTATCCCTTCTATTTCTACATTGTTCTGACTAACTTGTAAAAAAGGTACCAAGCCTAGTATAAACAAAATGGGAGACAAGAGTCATCCTTGTCTAACCACAGTCTGCATTTCAAACTCCATTGTAAGATATTTATTGATTTGAAATTTCACAAACGTATTTTTGAATAGCTGTTTTATAAGAAATACAATTTCCTTTGGGATTATCTATTGTTGTAGTGTGTATATAATATACTCTCCATTAATCAAAGCAAAGGCTTCATTTGTATTAGTCGCTATAGCAAAGAATGTATCTTTTTTTATCAATTTATTTTAGATTAATTAGTTGAACTATAACTTGGATGTTTCGATTAGCCTGGACAACTCTTTGTCCTTTAATAAATCCATATTGATTAGGGTGTATGATTTCTGGTAAATATGGTTGGATTATGTTATTATTTTTTTTGCTATTAATTTATAATCTGAGTTTAATATATTTTTGGGTCTATAGCTATCCAGATTCTCAGAAGATTTACCTTCCTTTAGTATTAATAATACTTTTGCTAACTTCATAGAGGGTGGTAGGTTAGTTGATTCTTTTTGTTCTTCAAATATTAACTCTGCGTTATATATTAACAGATTCAAATATTAACTCTTGATCAGGGGTCAATTTCTTCTGCAAAACATTGAAAAAATATGTTGGTCAGTCCGTCTAACCCTGGGTACTTTTTTTTTGAAGTGTTTTTATATTGTAGTATCTTTCATTTATTTTTCTGTTACTTCAGAAAATGAAAATTCTTTAAGCTTTATCTGAGGTTTTTCACAAAAGTCCTGTAATAACATAAAATTTGGCTCAAACTTGTTTTGATATATAGTGTTGTAATATTTAATAATAACCTCTGCTATTTCCTCATCAGTATATTTTATATTCCCCTGCTCATCTGTCATCATTGTTATTATATTGTTTTCTTTTTCTGTGTGAAGAAAGTTTACTAGAAGCTTTCCTGATTGATCCATATTAAAATCCTTTATTCTTTTTATGGATTTAGCTATTCTTTTATTTTCCCAGTGCATTAACCAACTTTTTTTTTTTGCTTTAGCTTTGTACCATTTGGCCCAGATATTCAAACTGCGCCCAAAATGAGCGCAACAGCAGGAGCAAGCACAAACCAGTTGCGCAAATCCGCAACAGGTGCGATATTCAAACATGGAGCAGAACAAATTGCACAAGCAACCAACGTCTGAATATCACACATACTGTGCCATAGTGCAACCAGGAAGGAGAAGCTGAGCCGAAATGTTGCACTATGGCGCAACCAGGGCAGCCCAGCTGAGCATTCCAGAGGTGCCATAGCACAAGCAGAGCCCCCCCAGAGCAATGGAACTGCACATCCAGGGAGGCAGGCTGGGGCCCACCGCCAGCCATGCCACACATGGGCACAGGAACACACTGCAGAACCCACACCACACCTGCACCCCCAAGCACATCATCACTGGGGTGGGACGGATGATCTACTTGCCCATGGGGACAAGCCAACACAGCATAGCAGAGCCATGACACCCCAGCACAACCACTGGCAGGCTGAGATGCCACACACAGGGGTTGACAACCACAGTGCACATCAGCCCCCGTCGCACAGCACACCCACTGTGACCCCAAGACACCACCCTATGTGCAGTGACTGGCACTGCAGAAACCATGCATCCCCAGCACACGTCAACCCCGTGCAGCACAGAAGCCTACAAGCCAGACACACCCTGTGCACCCAGCAGTGGGTGGCAGCAGATGGCAAGACCAACCAAAAGTCACTGCCATGCTGGAGATACCTCCCCATGCACACACACGCACACACACACACACACACACACATACAGGACCATACCAGCCCAGATGGCATGTACACCCCTGCAACTGGGCACCCATAGGCAGCTGCAAATCACAGACCAACAGGTTATTCATATAAAAATATAAAAATGTATTAAACAACAATAGACAGTAGCAAAACAAGTCCAACTATTTACAAGAGGGGGATGGGTACAAGGTCAGGTTGGTCAAGGGGTAGGGATTACAAACTTGGAGAGGGAAGGCAGGGTGGTAAGGATGGGAGAAGTGGGAAGGGTGGAGAAATCATGGGCCAGCTGGCCACCCGTCTTCCTGCTGGTCTCCTGCAGGTCTGTGCCGCCTCCTCTGCACACCATGGCGGTGAATAAAGTGCAGGATGTCAGAGTTCTGCCCCACAAGCTGTCAGATGGCCCTGACATCTGTTGCCATCCGCTGGAGAACCTCGAGGCCTAGGAAAATAGGAACACAGTCAATGGCTGTGACTGACCACAACCCTGAACACCATCCAACCTACAAACCATATAGCCCAATGTCCCGCACCTGTGATGGCATGCACCCACCCACAGTGAACATGCACATGTGCTTACACAAACAGGCGGCACCAGCTATCGCACCACTGCACACACACACACACTGCCATGTCCATCACAGCACAAACAAGGCTGGCAAGGTGGCAGTAGTGGTGCGATGCCAGTTACCCAGCCATATGCCCAGTGCATGCATGGACCACCAGTGATGCATACACAGACGTGCTGTGAAACTGGACAGTGATGCATGTCACCTGTGTCATGCCTACAGACATAGATACATAGCCAGTGTCGACAGATAAGGGCCTATGGCCCACACAGTCTGTACATTTCAGCCTGTAAGTTACTTTGTTTACCTAGAAGTCTGTTGCCCCTTACCCCTGACCTCAAGAATACCATTATGTCTATCCCGTGCAGTCTGAAATCCTGTGAGTGTGTCAGCCCCCACCACTCCCTCTGGCAGGGTGTCCCACTTGTACTCCACCCGTTCTGTGAAGAAAGTCTTGCTCATGTTTCCTCTGAATCATCCTCCCTCCAACTGCATCCCATGCCCTGTAGTCCTGGAACATATTTTGCACTTCAAAATAGTGTTTCCCTGCACCCTGTTCCACCCTGTAAGATACTTGTATGTCTCTATCATATCCCGTCTCTCCCTCCTCTCCTCCAGGGAGTACATGTTCAGTTCCTTCAACCTGTCTCCATAGGACTTGGGATGCAAGCCATGCACCATCTTTGTTGCCCTCCTCTGAACCTTCTCTGCCCACTCTACGTCCTTACGTAGGGATGGTCTCCAGAAATGTACACTGTATTCCAGGTGGGGCCTCACTAGTGTCCTGTATAGTGGAATTATGACCTCCCCTTTCCTGCATGGTTGTATTGTGCAGGGCTACTGGTCTCCCCAACATGCAATAGCATCGTGAAGTCATGATACTCACACTGCTCAAACAGCTCTGTCTGTCGCTGTTGCTGCCGCTGCTGATGCTGTTGGGGTGCAACCCTGCTGGCCCCGGGTCCCTGGCATGGCCGTCATCAACCTGGGCCGCATCCTCACATCCGGCCTGTGGGAGACATATGTTGAGACAAACATCAGTGTGACTCAAAGCAGAGTGCCCCCTGCCCCAGTGAGTGCCTGCCCACACAGCCATACCCATTCATCTCACAGCTGCACACACTGCACAGCCAACCGTGGCGAGCCATCACCTATGCACAGCCACCAAAACACACACACACCCTACAGATAATACAGGTGCATAGATGGTACACCCACCTGGCCTAGGCACCTGCGCCCCACCTGGCCATGCCGCAGCCTCGCCAACACATCTGGCTCCCTCCGGCGGAGGTCACTGTACCAGTGCGGCACTGCTCAACAGACCCGGCACCGTCCAGTGACCTCCACCAGGTCAGTGGCCACTTGCTGCCACACTTCCGTTCTTGCTATGGTGAGGGGGGCCTCACCATAGAGTGCCTCATGTGGGGCTCTACAGGGCCACCAGGTTGGCCACTTCCAGTTAGCTCCAACTTACAGCCCTCCTCCTAGCCATGGTAGCAAGTTTACAGCAGGCAAATGGCGCCCGCTGCACCGTAACCCGTGAAGATGTTGCGCAATAGACCTACCACAGGCTCCAATCGTGCTGTTCGAACCAGCCCGTCACTTCACATAGCTGTCACCAGACAGCGCAATAAAGAGACGTACACATGGCAGGTGAACAGCGCAGGGGCAAGGGCATACACAAGGTCATGCGCAATGATGCAGGCTACGCACGGTGCCATCTGGCGTATAGGCATCCTCTTGGCGACCGACCAGCTGCGTACCAGTGCCACAGTGGACTGTTGCGCGGTAGTGCCACAGCGCCATTTAGTGCCCAGTGCTGCAGCACCACTGGCACAATGGTGGCCATGGCCTGAATTGCAGATGCGCTCAACACGTCAACAGTCACGACAGATGCATACGTAAGCTATCTGGGCATGCGCAATGCAGTGTACCACACAGGCACAGATCTGCGCCATTGGCTCAGCCGACTCTTCCGTATTGTGCAAAGCGCAGATTCGCGATATTCAGCCGACACATGCAAATCATCTGATCAGTCATTCAAGGGTGCAGTGGCGCGATTTGCATGTCATTAAAGTTGCTCCACTCCTAATTTGCATGTGTTGCGCTATAAATGTGTGACATTGGGCTGCGCTGACCAGATTCGGTTACTGCAGGTGAGAGGTGAGTTGCATGCTGTGTGATGTTCAGGACAATGCTCATGGGAAATGCTGTAGACTGCACAGTGACAGGTGTCCACTTCCCCAATACAGATCGCCATGACCGAGCAGAGCCAAGGTGAGGGTGAGGGCGGTGGGTGTGGGAGGCCCAACTTCACAGCAGCAGAGATGGAGGCCCTCTTCCAGGCCTACCTGGATGATGAGCCAATACTGAGTGGACGGAGGGGCACCCCTCAGTCCCGTGCGGCTGCATGGGAGGGGGTAGCTCGGGCCGTTAACCTGCATGGAAGCCACCAGTGCTCCGTGCAGGAATGCAAGAAAAAGATGGGGACAGACCGCAGGAGGTTGAAGGAGAAGGTGGCAGCCTTCAGGGAGGCACGTGCTGGCACTGGCGGTGGCCCACCAGTGGTGCTGGAGCTGACCCCAACTGAGGAGACACTGGTCGCAGCCATGCAGCCGAGCATCATTGAGAGCATACCAGGCGGAGGATTCCAGACAGGTGGAAGCCCATCACTGCACGGTATGACATGGTGTTGGTGTTTGGGGGGGCGGTTGTTCACATGCACTCACATGTACTCTCTTTCTGTTACAGATCCTGTTCGTCTTCAGGAGATGGTGGTGGTGGGTCCAGACAGTGATGCTGACCTGCTGGACATGGAGGAGGTCCATCCACCTCCACCACCAGCCAGCAGGCACTGCAGCAGCATGCACGCTGGGCCGCCAACTCTGGTGTCAGTGATACGGGTGTGGGGGTGCACAGCCTGTGTCTCAGCAGTCTGGCATGCAAGCATGCCAGCACACTGGACCATGGCAGTGACGTAAATGCACCATTGATGATAGAAGGCCTGCAATGGGCAGTGATGGTTGTGTGTCCGCATGACGGACAAGGGCAGGCCACCCGTGCCTCTGGGCCTTTCTGGTTCAAACATGTGTACCAGCATGCTGGCACAGTCCCAGGCTGTGCCTGTCAGCACCGGTGGGGCAGCACCGGTGGCTGTGCAGGTGTCTGGCACTGTTGCCAGCACAGCGGTGGAACAGGTGGACCTGGGGGCACAGCGGTTGGAGGGGCAGCAGCAGCAGTCACACACCAGGTCTGGAGGTACAGTGTCAAGCAGTGGCACATGTCTGCCGCCCTTTTATCTGCCCATTCCTGGTCCTGGCGAACAGCACCCACCCTCAAGGGGTGTTGTGCATCAGGACCGTCCACACCCTGGGGGTCAGGATGCCATTGGGGCACAGTACCCATTGGGCGCACACACCGCCTGCTGCAGGAATCAGTACAGCTGCAGGGGCGGGTTGCAAAGTCGTGAGCACTGTCTGTGTCCATGGAGCGGCACAGCAGGGAGTGTGCTCAGGACCGAGCCGAGCTGGTCTGTATGCGGACGGATGTGACCGCCGCCATTGACAGGCTGACCCAGGCAGTGGTCTCTGTCGTGGATGCATTGGGCACACAGTCAGGTGCCCCTGTACCGCACACCCCACACAGTGCACTCTCCACTCCCCATTCCCGGCATCGTGCAACACCAGGCCTGTCGATGCCAGGTTCTGCTGTGGGCATCCTGAGCACCCCTGTTGCAGGTTTGTTCGGCATGCTGCAGACCCCTGTGCGGGCGAGGTCATGTTTGCGCAGTGGGACCCCTGGTGGTGCAGCAGTGCCACCCCATGTGGCCCCTGCTCAGCCTGCCCATGCTGTTAGGTCATGGCAGGGCCACCCACACATCTGTGGTGGCCGTGGGACAGTGCTACATGACTGAGCTGTCTCCCAGTGCAGGCCCTGTCTGGTGCTGCCATGTGTGCAATGTGTGTCATGGTGGGCAGTGCACTGCTGGGTGCTCTGCTCACAACGCCAACACATGGACCACCTGCACACCCTCCCAACTGCTGTCCACATGTGCGTGTGCATGATGATGCCTGCATTGCACTGTACACCAAGGTGCAAGGGTGCCCAGCATCTGACACACATACTTTGACAGTATGGGTGGTGGGGGTGGTCGGTGGTGCTGTGTGTTTGCAATGTCGGTTCTGCAGTGCTGTGCATCTGCCTATGTATACTCTGCACCTGGTGTGTGTGTGTGTCCATATGAGTGCTCACCCTCCCGATGGTGTGTCTGTATGCCTGGACGTTCCACTCCCTGACTGTCATACACCCTGGTGTGTTCCCCTGTGTGCCTGTGGTTTGTGCATGGAAAGTGTTGGTTGCACATGTCCCTTGACTTACCTGTGTTGTCGTAGTGCTCCTCTGTGATGGTGTCCCGGTGCAGCTGGGCCTGCCGGATCAGTCAGGGGTCCCTCCGTCCTAGGGGGGGCTGCTCATCACCATCATCACCGGTGCCACTGGCGTCCCCATCGTTGTCCCCCTCTTCAACCTGTACGGCTATCCCATGGTCTTTGGCCATGTTGTGCAGGATGCAACAGGCCAGGAATATCCACAGGCCTTTTGGGGCTGTACTGTAGGGCACCGCCAGAGGTGTCTAGGCATCAGAGCGTGCCTTGAGCATCCCAAACACCGCTCTATGATGTTGCGTGTTGCAGCATGTGCCTCATTATAGCATAGCTGCACTGGGGTCATGGGGCACCAATGCAGGTGTGAGCAGCCAGGGATGGAGTGGGTATCCGCGAGTCACCTGTGTGGAGATAGTGGAGATCAGTGTCATGTTCAGGTCCATATTGGCCATCTCCTGTGCCACTACCATGGCACCTGTGGCATTTCCACCCTTGCCCCGAGTTTGCATTCCATACATGTGTACTCACCCACTAGATGTCCTGTGGGGATGTCCCCACTCTCAAATCGATGGCACAGTGCAGACTAATGCCATATGAAGGCATCATGTGCTCCACCAGGGTGTGTGGCACAGACATTGATTATGCGCCCAGTGGCATCACACACCACCTGGCAGTTGACACTAGGGAATCCCTTTCTGTTCCGATATGCCTGGCCATCGGGGCCAGGTGGCATGGAATAGCCACATGAGTGCTGTCTATAGCCCCTAGCATGCCAGGCATACATGCTACCCTGTGGAACTCCTGCATGTTTGCTATGCGCTCTGCCGTGGTGCTGGGAAATGGATGTACTCCGCGGCATGTGGCAGCAGTGTGCTGAGGGATTGGGTGAGGATGCATGACGTGGCTGACTGTGTGATGCCTGTGGTGTCCCCTGTCAGCCTCTGGAAGGTGCCCGTGGTGAGCAGGCACATGCAGGCTGTCACCTTGGTCTCCACCGACAGAGAGTGACTCCATCGTGAGGGTGCCTGCATCACATCACTGCACAGCTCACAGAGCCGTCTCAGTATTGCCCTGTTCAGGCGGTACCGGCCCACAATCTCTACATCTGTGTACAGCTCAAAGCTGATGCGGGCATGGTACCGCCTGTCGGGGGCATACCGCCGACGGGCCCTTCCACGGCCACGTCCCCCTGCAGCATGCATTCTCACCCCCCTCATTACAGCTGCCATGTGGAAACTGGCACTGTCCATCTCCCTGCCTTCTGCCCCCCCAGCTGGTGTTGCTGTGTTACCCCCACTGTCCTGACTGCCACTTCCACTGCACCGGGCACCCCCCACTGGCCTCTACAGACTATGGGCCACACTTTCCCTGCTGGCTGTCTGTCTGTCTGTCTCTGTCTCTGTCTCTCTCTCCCCCACTTGGCAGCCTTGTAGCGTTCTTGCACTGCTTCCTTAAGCCTTTTTATTTTGACTCATTTCCGCTAGTGCGCAGTTTCCGGCTGTGCCGCTATTGCGCATTGCGCAAGTCTTTGAATATCGCATTGAGCTCTTTATGCATGGATCCACCCCCTTCGGTTGCGCATGCCTTCATTTTCATTGCGCTATTGCTCAGCATGTTTTCGGTGGCGCAACTGCCTCCTTCTGAATATCGCAAAATGGCGCAGTTTGGGACTTGTGCATGGCGCAACCCTTTTGAATATCTGGGCCTTCATGTTTATTTTTTTCAAAATCTGTAAGGATAGCCTCATCTAAGCATTTTAATTTCTCTTCGGTCTCTGTGTATTTTTCTTTCTAATTCTATTCTGTTCAACTTGGTAGGATATTATAGCCTCTCTCAATGTAGCTTTACATGTGTCCCACAATTCTACAATTTTACATTGCCCTGAATAATTATAGAACCAGAATTCTTCTATATTTGCTTTTATTAATTATCTAAATGTTTCATCTTTTAGAAAAATCATTATTTAAAGACCAATTAGGTGCTATTTTTCTGTCTTTGTTTTTTAGGAAAATCTCCATGGATATTAAGGCATGGTCAGAAATAAAAATTGGGTCAATGTTTGAATTATTTATTTTATACACTAAATTCTTAGATGTTGGGAAGTAATATATTCTTGTAAATAATTTCACCTTTTTATCGAAATGTGTAAATGAATTTTTTAATGGATTAAAATGTCACCAAATATATATTAGGCTATCAATCTTAAGAAAATTATTCAGCCTGTTGGATATTTGAATATTCCCTTTAAAAGGTTTAGCTGTTTTATCTAGGTAGATGCTTATTAAGGCGTTTACATCACCTTTTAGGATTATTTTGTCTGCTTGCAGCTTTTGGATTCCTTTTGAGATTTTTGCTAAGAAGGGATTATAATTTTCTAAAAGGTGCAGATAGTGAGCCAATAATTAACATCTGCTTATTTATCTCAGCTTTAATCATGGCTACCTTTCCCTCATTATCCAAAAACTTATCCACTACTTTTACCTGTGCACCTCTTTTTATAAGCATTGCAACCCCTCTACTTTTTTTGACCCAGTACTATAGTACATTAGATCTATCCAGTTCCTATTTAATATTAGTGCTTCTTGCTCCAAAAGATGTGCTTCCTGAAGTAATGATATTTGTGCTGTTGTTTTTTTTTTTTTAAGTAAGGTAATACTCTTGATCTTTTTATAGGGGTGTTAAGCCCATTAAGAGAGACATGCTGCATTACTTGATTTTGTGCCATTTTATTTATGTTTATAAATTAACATACTTATACTGAGAAGAATTACAGCACCTTGCCTTAGTTCTGCCTTTTAGAGATTTATTTCTAGTGTAATTTCCTTTATTTCCAATAAACATTGTATTTATTGTAATAGTCCTCCCTCCTCTCCTCATACACTTTATATAGAAAAACACCACAGCAAAACCATGGACAGTGAACTGTTGGTTACATTCTTCTTGTCACATCTATCCCTATCTCTGGTTAAACACAGTATTAGTTGTGTTTTTTGTAGTTTCCTTGTAGAGCATACATTAAATCTTGCCACCCAGTTGTTCAGTATATTCCTAATAGCACTTTAAATGAAAACTTTTGGATGTTTATATTTCAAGCCTTTTATAGTTTCATCCAGTGTATCATAGATCTGATTCTTTCCATCAATTAATATCTGATGTTTTGCAGGAAAATTCATATTGGACTTGAACTCACGGGACCAGAGTTTACTTCTCACCCAGTCAGATATTTTCCTGATTTGTATTACCTCAAATGGAGGATCGTTGTAAATCACAATTGAGTATCCCTGTATATTTATTCTTTTTTTTTCAGGACAGGGTACCTCAAATGGAGGATCGTTGTAAATCACAATTGAGTATCCCTGTATATTTATTCTTTTTTTTTCAGGACAGCATTCATTAATAACTCTATATCTCTTGATTTTAAAAATGTTTCGATTATTAGCCTGGGTGGGGCAAAGTTATCGGGTCTGTTCCTTAGGCCTCTAAGTACCTGATCAAATTCCATATTCACATTGTTTGGGTCAGTTTCTAAATTGTAGCTACAATTTGATTAAAGCTTTTATGTAAGTTCTTGTTTTTGTCCCAACTTTCAGGTACCCTTATTATTCTGATATTTTTTGGGGGGAGCACTTAATTCAAAATCATTTAGCTTGTTTTTTTTTTAGTTCTGTATTCATGATCTCTAGTTCTTTAACAGTTTTAAATGTTGGTGTTGCTTCATCTTGAACTGCTGCCAATGTAGTTTTTGACTCTGTCATTTCTATTTTAAGTTCAGTTATTAGGGTTTGTGTTAGAGTGAAGCAAGAGTCCAAGTTATCCTGCAAATTAAGTATTGTTTCCATTTTTTCTGCTGTTGCTTACATTTGGTTGAATATTTTTTTAGCTCATCCCAGTGGCTCATCTTCTGTATGATTAGTGCTTTCCATTTCATTAATGGCATCATTAGTATTATTTACAAATGGACAAAAGGTTAAATGGGGGCCTATAGTATCTTTACCTGCCACAGGTTGTGTGTTAGGTTTTTCTGACCCCTCGCTTTTTCCCTTTAATTTTTTTTTTATTTTTTTCAGACAAAGGCAAGAGGTTACCCTCTCAGAGTTCATTGTCAGTGTTGTTTCAATTGGCTGGTTGGTGACATTTGTGGCCTTTTGTTCTGGGTCAAATATCTGCTGAACCATACTAGTTGAGTCTTCCTGCTTCACTTGGTCTACACTGGCTGGTTGTTCTCTATCAGCTTCAGGTAATCCAGGCATTTTTTTTAATAGTGTCTTGTTAGTTAAAGCTTCATTTGTTGATTTGGGTATACCAGCACACCTATTCAGCATGTTAAGCTGGACCCCAACTTGTTGTTCTTGAACTTCATCAGGCAATCCAGGCATTTGTTCGATTAGTGAATTTTTAAATTGCTCTTTATTCGTTGCTTGGGGTACACCAGCACACTCATTTGGTAAACTGAGCTGGACCTCTGCTTCTTCTATTGACTCCATTTCTGATAAGGTGCTGGTGATTAGCTGTCTATTCACTTTCTCTGTATTTTGAAAGAGGGGAATTAAGCCAGAGTTATCTTTGTCTGCTGAAACAGCATTTTCTTGTTTGAGTTTTTGCTTTTTTGCTTTTGCGCTAATTGTCTCTGAATTTCTTGTTGCTCATGAGAGTGGTTTAGATGTTTTGGTTTCCGTGCCACCGGAGCTGGTTTCATTTTGTTTTCCTGGGGTCATTATACAGAATGAATGGAAAAGTTTCCAATTTTTTTTTTTGTTTGTCTTCTTCCAGGCTTCTCAGTTCTGGCAATGTGCTCATTCCTCAGTTCACATTCAGGTGAGTGAGCTATGGGGGGGAGGAGCCTGTGCAGCATTAGTACCAACAGTCATCCTGCAGGGAATCCATGATCCTCCTCCTCCTCCTTGTAGGCAGTACTCCCTTTGCTCCCATTGAGCCAGCTATAATTAAACTTTCATCTTTTTTTCTGAGCAGGAGACATGTTCTAACATGATACTCATGGTCACAGGGGTGTGATCAGAAATTATTATATTTCCTATGTTGCTTGTGGAAAGGCCTGAAAGGAGTGATTTAGTAATAAGGATATAGTCAAGCCTATTATAAGGGCCACATCTGGCAGATTGAACAGTGTAATGTTTATCTTTTGAGTGGATAATCCTCAACCCAATGTTTAAACCAAATTCAAGGCAAAATTTATTGAAGACATTAGAGATGAAGAATGATCTAAGGAGCCTATATGACCCTCACCTATGAAAGCATCAGCTACAGTATTCACGTCACCAGCAAGGACCATTTCCTTGTATGCATTGTTGACAATAGCTTTACCAAGAGAGACAAAAAAGTCGAATTGATCATCACTGGGGACATATACATTAACCAAAGTTAACTTCTTATCCTCTATTTTGATCTGGGTAAAGATAAATCTAGCTTATGGGCAGTACAGATTGAACTATAACATTTAATTTCTGTGAAACAATATACATACACCTCTGCATTTTGAGTTAAAAGACCTCCCCATGAACCTTTACCCACTCATGACATTTCAAGTTTAACTTTTTCTTCAGGTGTTCAGTACATCTCTTGTAGGATAGCACCATCAGTTTTTAAGGATTTAAGAACTGCCAGGACTTCAGTACTTTTAATTACAGTAGATAGCTACAACCATTGATATTCCAAGAGTACCTTAAAGCATCTTGTTAACATTGGACATTTTTAGAGGTAACTAATAATCATTAAGATATGAATAGGAACTCTACTATAAAACACAGAACTAGCAGATAAACTAGGTAGCCTAAACTTTTACTGTAATAGATAATAGTTTACATAAAAACAATGAGGTAAATAAAAAAAAACAATTGTTATAATAAATCTCTAGACAATAAAACACAAGCAAAAATAAACAATTGTAAAAAAGAAAGACGATCACTTAAACAATGTAATTTGAAATATCAACAGTGGTGCAATTAAAAGCTGTAGAATAACAGTTTAAATTATGAAATACCAATAGTCAAGTGCAATGAAAGGGAAAAACAACAGGGGACAGAAATAAATAGTAAAGACTGTGTCATTAGTAAATACTAGAAACCTACAAAAACACTTTGAAACAATGATGTTTGTTACTGATTTCAGACTGCATCAGCACATGGTTGCTTCACCTATTTCTTTTATTCATATATGCACAACAGATCAGCAAAATTCAAGCCATATTTATCAATGATTCTGCCTTCACAAAAAAGGAAGATATACTTTAATTTCATTCATTTAATTTAGTTATTTTATTCATAATCATTACATTATATGACCATTGTCTAACCCCAGTTGAGTTGAGGTTCATTTTCAATGGGTACCATAAGCACATAGAAAACTTAATTACTCATACATAGGTATCCGTGAAGCAGAGAGGCTGACAAACAGCATTTACAAATTATTTTCACATAAACACTGTTAGGTTGAAGTGTATTCAGGGAGTAGTTTATCTCACTGCACAGTCACCATTCTTTTTTTTTTTTTATAATTCACTTTATTTTATAATCATATACAATACATATACCATACACAATGAGAAGGGCTGGTACAACCGGGATATCCAAGGTAAGCATTGAGTGTCAATACATCATTACATGACCAACCCATTGTTGCAATACAGAAAAAGAACTTATTTACACAAATATTCTAAACCCAACCCCTCAACCATAACAGCACTCACACGCCATTAATGAGGAAAATCCTACCGACGATTTATAACGGGGACGCAACTCATGGGTGAACTTGGGAGCCCCAACCTGCCAAGACTGCATCTAAGGGACCCCACAACAGGTAGAAACCCTGTACCTTATTGTGCATCTTGGCAATATGAAACTCCACCTGTAATGCTAATGTGATTTCTTTATACCATTCACTAATAGAAGGTGCCGGGCTATCTGTCCAGTGCCTCAGAATAACAGCCTTTGCGGCTGCTGAGATTAGGGCAATGTATTTTTTTCTGTTGCCTGGACATATCTTTATTGAAAACATTCAATAAACAAGTTTCAGGTGAGAAGAGACCATTTACCCCCAAAGCTTGTGGCAAAGATGTACGGATTACCTTCCAGAAAGGTTGAATCATAACACATTCCCACATTATATGGTACACATCACTACCTTCCACTCCACATCTAGTACATGCAGAGTGAGTTGATTTGCCCATTCTGTATAGTTTCAAAGGGGAGTAGTACATGTTGTGTACAATATAGTATTGTTGTAACCTATATTTGTCTTGTCTAAGATTTCTATATGTATTTAACCATATATTTCTCCAGACTTCCCCCGTTCTCTGCTATTCCTAACCTACCTGTCCAGTAGTAACCTACCCCACTTGGTAAACTATCATCAAGTTGTTGGAAAAGTTTATATACACCCGAAATAGAGTGCGGTTGATTAGCTATCTTAATCAGGTCGGTTAACTCAATACCGCTACCTATATTCGGTGTACCATTTTTACTCAAATGGGCTCTTATTGATTCAGAGACTTGTCTAAATTTAAAGTATTGGCCTCTTATTTCTGGGAACTTGCCTTCAGCCTGTTGATAGGACAGCAACTTACCCTGCGAAGCCAAGTCTCCTAGTTTAAGGCCTTCTAATATTCCCCAAAACCTGAGTGAGAGTGGAACCTGTTGTATCAAAAAATGAGGTTTTGTACCATTCCTTGCTCTAACGAGAATTGCCAGTTCACTCGTAAAAGTTTTTGAACCTGTTGCAAAGCCTTTACGGACCAACCAATAGGAGTATTTTTAGCTTCCTAGGCAAGAGCTTGAAGGTGGTGTACACTATAATTGCATAACTCTAATTTATGCATTTTAATTAGGTCTCTTTCAATACTAAGCCAGGCGGCATATACCGTATAGAATCATTGCATTTAGGCGCTGCCATGTACTATCTTACTATGCAGAAACCAGATAGTATTTATAGAAAGATGGTAGAGAGACCTCCTCTTTCTCTTGGGCCTGTGAGCTTCTGATATGCTCTCCTAATCTTTTCCCTTTCCACAAGTAAGAACTAATCATCTTTCTTAAACCTTCAAACCAGGCCTTGGGGAGGAAGCATCCTAGCATATTCAGTGGGTAAATGACCCTCGGTAATATATTCATTTTTATGGTTTCTGTCCTGGCCCATAACGAAAGGGGCAACAAATTCCATCTACCTAGGTCCTGCTTTACAGTTTTTAGGAGATTTTCGCAGTTTTCTTTAACCGTAGATCTTATTCCCCTCGTGATCTTAACCCCTAAGTATGTTAACCTTTTAGATTCCCAGGCCAGACCATATTCCTTCGCAATGTTGGGATGACATCTGTTATTCAACAGGAAGAGCTTAGTCTTAGATGGATTAATTTTGTAGTTAGAAACCTCAGAGAAACTAGCGATTTCTCTTAATATCTCTGGTATACCAGTGTCGGGTTCTTCTAGGTGTAACAGAGATCCTTCGGCATATGCGATATCAGATGTATACTCCCTAGTTCTATCCCTTTAATCACATGTGATGTTCTGTAATCTACGGATCAGGGCTCAAGATACAGGTTGAACAGGAGTGGCGAGAGTGGTCACCCTTGCCTGGTACCACAATTTAAGAGAAATGGGGATGATAGCATGCCATTACACCACACACGAGCTGTGGGTGCACTATATAGAATTCGGACCCATGTTAAGAACTCTGGGTAGCCCAAACCTATCTAATACTGCAAAAAGAAAGTCCCACGACACTCAGTCGAACGCCTTTTCGGAGTCACCATTCTTTATTTGGAAATATTATAACAAAGTTCTCACAGAAATCATGGTTAGCATCATCTCTCCATTGAACACATTGTGCATTATTACAAGTATCAGCTATGCATTGCATGTATAATAAAATACCCACCAGTATAAAGAGTATGTCATATGATGCCAAGATGCTTCACAATGTACTTGTGACATAAAGCTTTGCTGCTATGCTGCAGTCAGACAGTCAGAGGAAGAATGGTCCATTGTGCAGTCACAGCTCCCTGAGGCTCATAGATGAGTCAAACTACCCCAGTTACAGTTATAAATGAAAAGCCATAAACCCACTGGCAAGGGATTTCACATGTATCTGTTCCGTACAGCTTCATTGCTTAGTTGCAGCCAATTATTTGGATGCAGGATGATCATTAGGCTATAACATTTCCCTACAACCAACAGATGGGCAGGTTAGCCCCCTGACTGCCACTAAAACCATCAGATCAGGAGTTTTCTGGCTTTATAATACACCAATTAAAGCAAGGAAATAATAAAGTGTGTTAAATATAAAGTATATTCTCTGATGAAAGAGAAGGATTTTTCAGATACCTGCAGAGTAGTTATGAGGCAACCAACCCCTTTTATGATTGTAAAAATTAACATTGAGCAATGGGATACATCAGTACCATTGAAATTAGTGAGATCCAGAAATAGCTCTAACAGCACCTAAACATACCAGTATGCCTCCTCTCTGATCTGAATCAATCTAACACCAAACTCTTATGGGAACCAATCAACCTAAAAACATATCCCATTGGATGAGAATGCAAAATGTTAATGCTTACAATGCTGCAAGCATATTTATTTATTTATTTATTGAAATTCTCAGATTACAATACCTATGAATCAGAAACTCTTTTACACAGGTTACACATCAAATCAAACAATACATACCAGGAACAAATAACATAGTTTCACAGCATTCATGTTGCAGTTAGAGGGCAAAAATGTTACAGTTTAGAGTAGACATGATTCAAAACATCCAGGATGCCACTGTTGCATCCAAATGTGCAACTCAGCAAACGATGGACTGGGAAGAGCAGTTAGAGGATGGCCTTGTCTAGTGGATGTTGTTAGAAGCAGTCCCAGGTATTACAAAGGAGGTGATATGAAAACAAGAATGAGCATTCATGGTAATATACAGATGTAGTCTTTGCCGTATTTGTCCTTGTAAGAACAGATCCAGAAGCAATTCATGGTAATGGCATTACTGCAATAGGTGCAGTGGTCAAGTTGAACAAGGGTTAGAGAGTGCAGGCAAACAGATGCCCTTATCAAAACAGTAAGAGGAAACCGTAACTAGTGCCACCCTAAAAATTAGTTAATAACTGTATTTAGACAAATAAGATTCACATAAACTCATGTTGCCACAAGACTGCCTTTAGGGTGAAAAGATTCACATCAATCATGGGGCTCAATTCCAAAATGACTTATGCCTGGCACAAGGTGCTTTACACCAGATCCTGTGTCGTAAACCACATGCCATGCATTCCGATTCCAAGTTGCGGCATGCTCCATGCCGTAGGCAGAATGTGCTACAGGTGGACTACACCGCCCACTACACCTGCAACTTGCTGTGGCTTGGTGCAAGGGTGGATTATGGCAGCACCTGCACCCTATTTAAAAAGGGTGGCTGCCATAACCCGCCTATGCAATTCCAAGTCCCTGTAATGGCACTGTGGGTTAGACCAGCATGGAGGTGGTCTAAGGGGCATCTGTCCTGGCAAAATGATGGATTCTCCCCCACAGCACCATGGAAGGCACAGTGACATGCCCCACATACCCACCGATCAGTCATGCCCCCACCCCCAAAATAAGGGATCTCCGGGTCCATTTATACAGTGCCCCCAATTGCATGTGTCAGGCAGTTGGACCCCCAAAGGCCCCCAGGTGATTGTGGTGGTGTTAGGAGGTTGGGGCTCTGGTAGCAGTTATCTGTGGGCTGAGACTTCTGGCACCCAAGTCCATTTCTCCCTTCCCGTTGCACAGCCCAGCGGCTGCCACAAGTCATGGGGTGTATGTGCTGGGTATCCTGCTTGTCTTGGAATAGGGCACATGGTCCCCAGTGTAGCAGCACATGACGCAACTCACATATGCCCACAAGTTGTGCCATGTAACTTAGAATCGGGCCCCTGGTGTTTAAATTAATAAATGAATGTAAAGCTGACCAAAGATTGTCAAATCCAGTTTACTATTGCCTAAAGCAGTTTAAGAAAGACATGTGATACTATAATTACATCTCTACATAGACAATGATGCATTAAAAGGTCTATGGTCCATCTAATCTGCCCAAAATTCCCCTCTCTGCCACAGAGCTATTGTCCATATGGGGTTTTATCACTCTCAGTCCTCCTCCTGCTCCTCTCTCTGCTGCAACCAACCTTAACAACTACCAAAACCTTCACTGTGTCCCATCCATGCTTGAAACAATTTATAATCTCGGTGCCCGACATCTCCACTGACAGACTGTTCCACGGCTCCACCACCCTTTCTGTAAAATAGAACTTCCCCACATCCCTCTTAAACCTTCCCTCTCTAGTTTCTAGAAGTGATCATGGGTTCTTGATTTTACTCTGTACTTCTACTAAATAGTTCCCCCCAGTTCACCTTGTTTATTCCCTTCAGCAACACACAGGTCTTTGATAAAAATTTTATTTTTGTACAGGGGGATTTGTTGGAGAAAACCCCCATTTACAACAAATTCCTGTGGTTGCTATCTAAAAATTACTAATGATAAATCAATGCAAAAGTCATACATAATAAATAATGATGACATATAGTGGTGGGTGAAGTGGCCCCAATTTGCTCCGTGGAGTGAAGGCAAATTCATGAAGTGCTCCACAATGCGAAGCAGTGTACTTCACATTATAATGGGTAACGCAAAGTCCATTGAGAACAATGACTTTGCGTTACTCTGCCTTTCCAAACCACTACTCCACCAGTTCTTGAGGTGAAGTACATTGAAAACAATGTACTTTGCCTCACTCCGACTTGTTTTTAAGCTCCAAAGGTGAATTTTGCACTGATTCATGAAATTTCAGGTCACATGGGCTCTAGATTGTTCTGCACAGCCTTAGTCTGGGGTAGTGTGTGTAGGAAGCTGTATGAGACAGTCTGCTCTGAGAGCTCTCTGCTAATCAAACCTTCTAAAAGCTGTTAAAAAGCCTTTTTGAGTCATTTTTTTTGCTGAAACTTTAGTTCATCGAATATAGGAAACTCTCCTGTTCTCATAACATTGAACGTTTATTGTTTGTGTATGGATTTTGAATGTTAATGTACAACATTCAGTCTGTATACTGAGAGACAGTGGAAGTGTGCTTTGGGGAAGGGGTGTTTCTGAGGTGTAGGTAGATTAACTTGGAGAAAAAGACAGTGCTTTCTGTTTTGGTGATGTTTTTCTTGTATAACTGTGTTAATGTACACACAGTAATATTTCCAATAATTCTTGCAATTTGTTTTCTGATTGTTGTGGTGCAGCAGTGCATAATTTTAGTTTGTTTAAAATATGTGGTTATATTGCTGAAGTTTTCAATTTGCTATACATTACTTAATGTGTGTGTGAGTATGTGTGTGACGCATGTCATCAAATCAAACACCTTTTATTGTGCCACATAGTAATTTCAGTAATGTGAACCTGCTACCACTGCATCTGTGTGATTTTTGTACTTCTTTGTGGTATCTTTACTGGTACTAGTACTAGTGACTGTTACTGCCTCAGTACAGTACACTGCCCCCCATGGCCCACCCCAACCAGCAAAGGTATTCTTTTCCAGATTTGAATTTCTGATGGTGAGCACTGGTTAGGTGTTGTGCCTTTGTGTCTGCATCTCTTCGATCCACAGCGCAATCTTAGTCTATCTGTGCATTTGCATCTATTTAGGGCTCAATCTCCATCTGTAACTTAAGTCACAGTTGATTCTTTGGCTTCCCTTCAGAATACTGGACAGGTGTTGTGCTTAATTCTGCATGAACATTGTACTCATTAACACGCATTTTTAAGTCAGGACCATCATCACAAGTCACTCGTGATATAAATCACGTTCTTCATCAACATGGTCACAAATGCAGTCACAAATCACGATTCACAATCACGTTACGAATCACAACATTCATTTTTCTCTAGTTACTTGGATGTATTGTAAGCCTGTTTTGTAGTATCTCTCCAGGCTTCACCACCCCACCATTGTACTCACTGATACGTGTTTTTAAGTCTGGGCGTTTTAAGCTACAGCTCATCGGAGAAGTGCAGCCTTAGGCATTCGTGTTCGCAATACAGTTTCATGCTGGTTATCTCACACCATCGACACTGAAACACGATCTTCATTATCACGGTCACAAATGCAGTCACAAATCATGATTCACGATCACGTCATGAATTACAACATTAATTTTTTTTAATAGTTACTTGAATGTATTATAAGCCTGTTTTGTAATATCTTTCCATGCTTCACCATCCCACCATTGTACTCATTAATGTTGGTTTTTAAGTCGAGGAGTTTTGTGCCACACCTCATCGGGGCCTGGGGAAGTACAGCTGTAGGCATTCACATTTCTTCATCAGTCAAAAATGCAGTCACAAATCACGATTTACGATCATGTCACAAATCACATTAATTTTTTTTAATAGTTTCTTGGATGTATTGAAAGTCTGTTTTGTAGTATCTCTCCATGCTTCACCACCCCACCATTGTACTCATTAATGTTTGTTTTTAAGTCAGGGAGTTGGACAGTGTCTGCAGTACATACACAAACTGGAAAGAAGACTGACTGCACACATGCAGTTTAACACAGTATACTTGCACTGCTCAGAATACAAAATGTCATGCATATGGAAGACAACAAAAAAAGGCATAATTACATACAAGATTTGGGGATGGAGGAGGAATACATTTTATAACACAGCAAGGAAGGTGTGGGGGGCACATGGTGTGAGGAAAAAAAACTAATGTGGTATCCCATGGTGATCCAGCAGCAGTTCCAGCATGGACATAATTTGAAACTGATGTCACTCTATGTGATCCAGCTGCTGCTCCACAGCACTCCCCCTCTCATTGTTCTCCTCGACGGCACTCCAGAGAACTGCCAGGTCAGCCTGTGCTACACGCAGTTCTCTGGGGTCCACATATTCTACAGGCTGACCTGCTGGTGGTGGTGGGGGGGGTGGGAGTGCTGGTGAAGCAGCAGGTGCTGCTGTGGCCCTCCTCTTCTTAGGGATGCAGCAATGCACAGCTGCACCATCTGCCACAGAATGTCCAACAGGGGTAGGCATGGCCCGTTCTGTGGCAGCCTGCTACTCCAACTGCTGGTGATTGAGCATATGGGTGTGCTGGCCCCCAGTCTCCAGGTGTGTCCCCGGGGACCATGGCACACTTCCACCTCATATAGGTAGCACTTGGCTACACTGCTGTCCCTCCCAACACAGTCAAAAAACTGCCAAACAATGGAGGTGTGGGGAGGACGAGGACCAGGCACAGGCAGGGGATGGCCAGATGAACTGGCAGCTGGCTTGTCACAGTGCTGAACAGGGATGGGATCCACACCTGGGCCTTGGGAAACAGGCAAATCCTGCTCCAGAGGACCTTGTGCTGGACTTGGTGGTGGTAGTGGTGGTTCAACTGCCTCAGAGTCAGGACAGAAGGTGGTGCTGGTCCTGCTTCTTGGGGGAACACTTACAAGTTTTGAGCAGTCCAACAGGAATAGGCATCCATGCCCTCCACACATGTGCATGGTACAATGCATACCACTACCACACTCTTCCAGAGCTGCCCCCGCCCCAGACATTCCCTCACCCTGGTCCATCTCTCCTACTGAGCTCCCTCAGTATGAGCAATCACTACTCAGACTGCCACACAACACACACACAGTCACATAGTCACACAGACACAGACAAACAACGAACTACTTATAAAGGTAAGAAAAAAAATTACAGAAAGAACAAATTAAGTAAAAAAGAGTAAAGAAAAGACAACAAATGTAGCTTTTAAAAAAGCTGTTGGGTCTAAATCAAAGTTTAAATCTCCTCCTCGCTCTGATCTCAGAGTCACAAAACACACTACTCTCTCTCTGTCTGCACAGGAGAAAGTAAGTGTATGACTCACTTTCTTCCTGCCTAGCTAAAGAGCATGTGACTTACAGTACTGTAAGCCATGTGATGTGTGGCGGAGCTGCCAAATCTGAAACACCAAGTGGATCACATAGAATCATAATGAGGAACGCAAAGTCTATTAAAAACATTGACTTCACCTTACTTTGCATTGCCATTCCACCTTAATGTGAAATGGTAATGACAAGGCAAAGTGAGCACTTTGCATTGTCCACTTCACGTTCACTTTGCCAGCAGAATTTAGTTTTGATGCATCTCTAATGACATACACAGGACATAAAAACAAAATCAAGTAAAATGAACAAATTATCTAAAACAATGATACTGAACCTTCAAATAATTATGCAATTTAAATTTAAATTTGTGCAAATCTACAATCTCAGTTAATTAAAATGATAGTTTGTTCCAATTTTTTGCAAACCATTCTGGAGTGTCATATCGACCATTCTATTCATACTTCTAATAGTAGGTACCTAGATGATTTCCTTAATCTGGGTGAATATATTGGATCTGTTCTCAATTGAATTAAATATGTTAATGGGTGCAATTTATTTTTATTAGGATGAATTAGTCCATGGCAGACCACTAACCCCAAATACTCCCTCTGTGCTGTTGGATGCAACCAATTGAGTTCCTGAAAAACCAAACAATGATGTACCCCATATACCCCATATCCTTTTCTTAATATGTAGTTCCCCATCCTATAATACAATTGGTCTATTCTGACCAGAAACTTCTGGTTAGAATACATATAAAGTGAAGATCCATATTCTAATATAGGTAATAATAATTGCTTTACGAATCTAATTCTAATATCCCTAGACAAACATCCAGAAATTCTTCAGACAGCTCCCAACCTTTGACTAACTTTTGTAGTTTGTGACAAAATGTGTTCTGGAAAGGAGAGCCGAGAGTCAATAAGGACTCCTAAATATTTATAAGTAGTCACATTCTGGACCTTTGTCCCATCAGAAAAATTTATCTGCAAGTCTGAGATGTTCTTCTTTACTTGAGTACCCACAGAGAATGTCATGCACTGTGTCTTTTTTATGCTTATTATAAAGCTAGAGTCCCTCATCCAAGTCTCCATAAGGATAAAGTCTGTCTGGAGCCACTGTCTCAGGTCCTCAGGATTATTTGCAGATGCAACTAGGACTATATCATCCGTAAAGATGCAGTGAATTTTTAATCAACCTGCGAAGTGGACGCAAAGTGACCACTTCGCGTTAGCGGAGCACAATGCGAAGTGGGCACTGCAAAGTTCTCACTTTGCATTATTATAATTACCACTTTGCATTGCCATTATGCCTTAACAAGAAGTAAAGTGAAGTGAGAAAAGAATAGGCACATCACATGGCTTGCAGTATTGTAAGTTACATGCTTTAGCCAGGCAGGAAGGAAGTGAGTCACAGAAGCAGTTTCACTTTCTCCTTTGCATTTCTAGAGGGAGAAAGCATTTGTGAGAGGAGAGGAGTTACAGTGCTTGATTGCCTTGTTGCCACTTCATTGCATTTCAGTTCCAGAAGAAAACCAACAGTTTTTTTAAAAGCTATATCTTTATTTAGTTTTTGTATTGTATTTGTGTTTTTTTGTTAGTGAATTTTTTTGTATAAGTTTTGTTTTGTTTTGTTTTGTGTGTGACTGACTGTGTGTGTGTGTCCACTGTCTGTGTGTGTGTCAACCCGTGGACTTCAGGAGGATGGACCTAGGAGAAGGCGAGTTGCTGGCCTGTGGGCTTGGTAGGAGGGGAGTGAGGACTCGTGGGGGGTGGGGCAGGGCAGTTGTGTCATGCTGGACCACTCCCGACTCCTGGCCAGTGTTGCTTCCCCTGTTGAAGCAACAGGATCAGCAGCAGCACCAGAGCCACTGGTGGCTGCTGCGTGTCCACCTTCTCCACCACTACCACCACTACCAGTAGCAGCAGCTGTTGGAGCTCCAGCAGCACCTCCTCCACCAGATCCACAGCCACAGGAGGTGGCCCTGGAAAATGTAGGTGATGGTGGAACCCGTGCAAGGACTGTGTCTGGTCCCCCTGTAGCTCCCCAGTGTGGGAGTTTTTTAACTGTATGGGGGGAGACAGCACAGTGGTGGTGTGCCATGTGTGTGGTGGTGCACTGTGGCCCCTGTGGAACACATTTGGGGACCAGTGGGCAGTGCACCCACATGCTGAACCACCACTGGGCAGAGTGGCAGGCTGCCACAGAAGGGGCCAAGCATCCACCTGCTGGCCCTTCCATGGCAATGGCTGAGGGTGCTGCTGGGGTGGGATTTGTGCCTCACAGTCACCACTGCAGCAGGAGGAGGGCTACTACAGCAGCTGCTCCATGACCACCACCACCACAGCCACCAGCACCACCCTGTCCACCACCACCCCCCCATTAACCGCCCGTAATTTCATTACAGTGTGTCACATGATGGAGGAATTCCTATTCTGAAAATCTTCCCACATTCTGCCTCCCTTCTCAGCAACGTTAGCACATGATGGTATCCGATTGTCTAGCAGGTTTCTGAATGTTTCTTCATGTTATAATGGTCAGTTTGTAATGAAACATATGGGCACATTTCTAGTAAGAAGAGCCTCGTTACTGGACACATTCCCACATTTCACAACAAGGTCAACCTTATTACATAAGGAAACATTGCGATAGCTGCCAGACATTCACCTGCACTCACCCCCTGACATCATGTCCTAATATTGCTGAGAAAGGGGGGCAGGATGTAGGTGGCTTTTCTGATCGGTAATTCATCCATCACATGACTCACTATAATGAAATTATGGGTGGTTTTCACCGAAATATATTACACTCTGTGGAGCAAGAAATATTCCAGAGGGAGCAATGCCCCCACATATTAGTTTATGTGCATCACCATAACTATGTAATGTGGTGAATCTCTGTAAAGCAGCAGCACAACAATCTGTTGAGAACTCTGACCTATATTTTTTAATGCTATGTTACAACTTCCTTTACTTACATCCTGACTGACTGGAATGATACGAGAATTTGCAGTAGCTCAGTCTGCTATACTACCTTTTTTCATGTATGAGATAATGAAAGGAGCACTCCTGAGCTCTTTTCCCATATGAAGTTTCGGGATCATTTCTGGAACTGTGCAAAAGCCACTAGTAAACAGCAGGACCTACAAGCCTATAGAACTGCTAGAAACAACTGCACAAGGTAGACTCACCAGGCAAAAGACAAGTACCATAGGGAGATGCTTACCAACTCCTGGGGTGATAGCAGAAGGTTCTGGTCTAATATAAATTACGTCACCAGCAAAAAACCTAAAGGATCGCCTACAATGATAAACATAAATGGGACCCCTACCGCTGACCCTCTGGAAATTGCTAATGCCTTTAACAATGCTTTTACCAACTTGAGCTGTGTTCTCCCACCTGACTTTTTCAATGATGAAGCCACAGTGATGAAAATAGTCCTGAGCACCCCCCTTTTTATTTTAAAATGGTATCATGCCAGCTGGTTAGAAAACTACTAGCTAATGTGCTAAGAAACGCAAAACACAGTAGTGATGGACTAGAACTTAAGCTTATCACCCTAACCCTAGATGAAGTTCTCCTACCTATAACTAAGATTCTTAACCTTTCTCTTACACTGGGACAGTTTCCTGATGCCTGGAAAATGGCCATCGTAACTTCGGTGCATAAAACCGGTGATCGTTCCTTACATGGTAACTTTAGGCCTATATCCATTCTCCCTCCACTCTCCAAGGTGCTCAAGTGAATTGTTACCAACCTGCTTGATGCTTATCTGGACACATACTCCATCCAGTGCCCACAACAACATGGCTTTAGAAAGGGGCACAGTACTACCACAGCATTATTAGAATTCACAAGCTTTATACAACAGGCAATCGATCAAGGCAAGATGGTAGGTGCAGCCTTTGTTGACCTAACAAAAACTTTTGACACAGTGAGTCACACACTGTTGCTTGGCCAACTCTCTAAAACTGGTGTTGCCCCAAATACCCTGAAATGGTTTGGAAGCTACCTCAGTGATAGACTGCAGATGGTGAAGATATCAAATGCTGTTTCGGAGCAGAGGGCTGTCCAATCAGGGGCACCTCAAGGCTCAATCCTGAGTCCCTTATTGTTCAGTATTTTCCTGAATGACCTTCCTGCTGTCTGCAACCAGCATACTCTCCTCTATGCAGATGACGAGGTCATCTTTACTAGCCACCTGGATCCCAACACTCTTGAAAACAGTCTTGAACAAGGCTTCACAGAAGCAGAGAGATTGTTTAATAATCACAAACTAGTGCTAAACTACAAAAAATCTAAAGTCCAGCTGTTTTCGTCCTCTTGGAATAAGTTTAGGGCCCAGCAACTCACTATCACCAATAACCACGGAGATGCTCTTGAACAAACTCAGCTTTTCAAATACTAGGTCTAACCCTGGATAGTCATCTTAACTTTGTGCCTCACATTGAAAATGTTGCCAGAAATGGTAATACCAGAATTGGACTCCTCTTCAGACACAGATGAAGTCTTACCCAAGAAGCCCTGAAGGTTGCAGTTCACAGCTCAAGCCTGTCAATCATTGATTATGGTCTAATCATATACTGTGCTGCAACCTCCACATCTCTTAAATGACTCACGGTGGCTCTGAGCAAAGCCTGTAGGTTAGTTATGGGTGTTGTGCGTCTCACTCATACCTGTGAGTTATATGCTCAATCCAACTGGCTCCAACTAAATAACAGGATCAAATATTAAAACCTGCTTCCTGTGCAAAAAAGCTCTACTTGTATTACTATCCCCAAGCATTGTTTGCCTGTTAAATAAATCCCCTAAGACCCAACATACACGTACTTCAGTTTCTGTCCTCCTTCTAGTACCCCACTGCCAGACTGCTCAATACCAGCGATCCTTTCAATACAGAGGCCCCCCTCTGGTTTAATAATCTAAGCAACCAACTGAGCAGTCTTTCTAGTCTGTCCCAATTTAAACTTATGCTTCATGAGCATCTCCTAACTGAAAGCACTTGTGACTGTTACACCTAGTTTCCCACCTCTGCAGACACCCTTATACCACTTTTTTCACTCTCTGAGGCACTTACTGGGCTTCCTGTTTTGTTTCACCTCTCCTGACAGAACAGTTTCCCCTTTCCCCCTGCCACCTCCTCCCTTCCCTCCCCCCTTGCTCTTATCCCATTGACCCCCCTCTTCCTAGACCTGTCCACTCCCTCTGGTCCCCACTCTCATATCTTCTTCCCTTCATCCACCTCCTTTTCCCCTCTTTACCTCTTCTTCTACCTTAGCCCCCTTCCCTCTCACCTTATGTCAAGGCCTCTGGCTACCATATTTTCTTTTCCTTCTCTATCTGGACTCTGCCCTCTCATCTCCCCTGCCCCTTCCTTACTCTTCCCCTTCCCCGTACCTCTGATTAGCAATGTTGCTTCAAATGTACCTTATGGTTTTCTATGCTTGCTTATAATCTTGAGTGTGTAGCACTGTTCCCACTTAGTTACCAGTTGACTTGCTGTGCTCTGATGATACCATGAATGTTGTCTGTACCTCTGTTGATACCATGAATGTTGTCTATAACTCCCAACCCTATTGTAACCCTTTCCTTTGATGTGGAACCTTTGTAAATGAGCTGCCCCTAGCTCAAAGGTATTTGTAATCCAAGATTTAAATAAATAAATAAATAAATAAATAATCCTTTTTAAATTGGTGCTGACCAGGTCTTTGCCATTGTTTCACTCTGCTTTTCTCCATCACATCAATTAGTTGTTATATATCACTTCTGCTGTTAATTAACAGTTATGCAGCAGGCAGTGTTTTAGGACACCACGGAACAATAGTTATTGAAAAGCAGCTGCAAATAAATACAAACTTGGTCCGAACAATATTGGAAGGCGTGCTCATTTTTTTATACATGAAAAAAGTAGTCAAGTAAGTAAAGCAGACATAAATTGTGAAAAGAATCATATCATTCATGTCACGAATCGGAGGCAACTAGTGGTGGCTGTGGCAAGTTAAAGTAGCATAAAAAATTACAGTTCAAAACTATGAGGACATTCTTGCAATGCTGCTTTAATTGTAAAAATGACAGTATGACATCATGAGCTCACAGCAACAATCACAGAACACACAAAAGTGGCACAGAGTCCTAGATTTTTTCTACAGGCCCAAAATGCACCCTGCTTGTGTGCAGAAAATTGACAAGTGTTAACACAGTGGAATGAGACTGTTTCAGCACATGCAAAGTCCCCCAGAATTAATGGCACACTCAGTCATGCATGCAGAGGTGGCACAGAGTCCCCAGATTTTTTCTAACAGCCCAAAATGCATCCTGCTTGTGTGAAAAAAAATGTACAAGTGTTAACACAGTGGAATGAGACTGTTTCAGCACATACAAAGTCCCCCAGAATCAATGGAGCACTCAGTCATGCACGCAGTGGTAGCACAGAGTCCCCAGATTTTTTTCTGCCAGTCAAAAAAGCATCCTGCTTGAGTGCAGAAAATTGACAAATGTTAGCACAGTGGAATGAAAGTGTTTCAGCACATACAAAGTCCCCCAGAATTAATAGTGCACTCAGACATGTGCACAAAAGTGGCACAGAGTCCCCAGATTTTTTTCTGCCAGCCCAAAATGCATCCTGCTTGTGTGCAGAAAATTGACAAGTGTTAACACAGTGGAATGAGAGTGTTTCAGCACATACAAAGTCCCCCAGAATTAATAGCGCACTCAGTCATGCGCACAGTGGTGGCACAGAGTCCCCAGATTTTTTTCTGCCAGCTAAAAATGCATCCTGCTTGTGTGCTGAAAATTGACAAGTGTTAACACAGTGGAATGAGAGTGTTTCAGCACATACAAAGTCCCCCAGAATTAACGGTACACTCAGTCATGTGCTCAGTGGTGGCACAGAGTCCACAGTTGTTTTCTACCAGCCCAACATGCATCCTGCTTGTGTGTAGAAAATTGGCAATTGTTAATACAGTGTGATGAGACTGTTTCAGCACATACAAAGTCCCCCAGGATTAATGGCACACTCAGTCTTGCACACATTGGTGGCATAGAGTCACCAGATTTTTTCTGACAGCCCAAAATGCATCCTGCTTGTGTGCAGAGAATTGACAAATGTTAACACAGTGGAATGAGAGTGTTTCAGCACATACCCCAGTATAAAATGATGACTGTGAGTGTCGTGTTGCTGGTCCAATGTGTTTTGCGAGACGATTCCAGCAAATGCAATGTGATCATCTCAACTGGATTGAATCGTGCACTTTGGCTGTACACTAATAGTAGCCTTGGTGAGTATACAGTATATACATATACAGTATATATGGTTGTGTTGTGTATTTTGTAGGTGAGGAGGGGGATTGACATGGACATGTACTCATGGTATTGTTCTGCATTACAGGTCACACAGAAACTGTTGGTGTGCACATTCCAGTGCTCAATAAGAATTGTTTGTGCTGAAATTGGAAATGGATAACTCTCAAGCACATGAAGGTAAGTATTTTTTTTTTGTGGGGGGGTGGTTGGATCATATTTGCAGGTTTATCTCTAATGGTTTCTTATTTTGTTATTTCTTCACAGATTTCACCAGCATCCTTCTGGAGTCCAGTTGTGTTAGGATGGTCATGCCCATCTAATGAAATGACTTATGCATGTTGTATGTGTGCCCAAGCTCGTGGGAGGGGAGTGCCTGATGTTGAAGAACTTTTTTTGGTTAAGGCCACTTTGACAGAACAACAAAGCATCTGGAAGTTTCCTAAAAAAAGAAATGAATGACTTCTTACAACTTAATTGTTATGTGTCCTCCCCTGGTTCTCAAATCTCAATCTAAAGTCAAGTTACACTTCAAACCCACATCTTGTCAACTAACACAACCTGTGTGCAATATTTGCTGCAGTCTTCACAAAACAATGAAATGGATGAAATAAAATCTTCATACTTACCAGAATGGATTTCACATGGATATTATATCACTTCCTCTCTGTATGGTACAGCTACAGTACCATTCCCAACAAGTTTTAGCAATGGAGCTTTTTTGTTACCCTGTAAAAGAAAAAAAGAAGTGTACCGTATGTGTTTCATCACTGCAGCTCTGAAAAGCTACAGAAAGCAAAACATACAAGTAAAGGAAGTGAAGCAGCATAACAAACATGAGTACACATGCTCACTTTATGATTTAAATATTAAGAAGTTTTTTGACTCTCGCTGATGGATATAGTGGTCTGGACAGACTCAGGCTCACTGGTGGGAGTGGCTAACATCAGTCCCGGTGGTGGTGGTGGTTCGGGGGGCAGACAGGCTCATGGTGGCAGTGGCTAATATCAGTCCCAGTGGTGGTGGTCAGGGGGCAGACAGACTCATGGTGGCAGTGGCTAACATCAGTCTTGGTGGTGGTGGTCCATGGCTAACATCAGTCTTGGTGGTGGTGGTCCAGGAATCAGACAGACTCATGGTGGCAGTGGCTAACATCAGTCACGGTGGTGGTGGTGGTTCGGGGGGCAGACAGGCTCATGGTGGCAGTGGTGGCAGTGGCTAATATCAGTCCCAGTGGTGGTGGTCAGGGGGCAGACAGACTCATGGTGGCAGTGGCTAACATCAGTCCCAGTGGTGGTGGTCTGGAGGGGCACACCACCTTTTAAAAACTTCAGTTCAAACCTACCAACATTAACATCATCATCATCTTCATAAAGAAAGCTGCCCTCACAGTCATCGATGTCTGAAGTCTGACCACTGGGAAATTCTTTCTCCATTGTGTTGTCATGTGCATCAGTGGCGGGCTGTTTCAGGCAGCCATTGCCAGTGCCACCAGGATGCTCCATTTCCACATCAGTAAGACCACCATGACTAGCCCGGGTATGAACACAGAGGTTGAAGTCAGTGCTGGTATGTGCCTCTCATTCATTTTAATGAATGTTAGCAAACTAACATTTGCAGGAGACAGGTTTGCCCAACGATCCCTGCATATTGCACCTGCTGAGCTGAATACCCTCTTAACACTTACACTTGAGGGTGGGCATGTGAGGTACATCAGTGCCACTGCAGTCAGCTCTGGCCATTCATTGACCTTTCCACTCCAGTACAAAAGAGGATCTTCAGTTATTGTCAGATGCCTGTTTCCAGACAAATATGACTCAACCATTCTCTGTGCCGAACTAAGTCCAATTGTAGATGCATCATCCTGTTCTCCCAAATCATTTATTTCACAAATACCCACTTGGGACAAAGCCTCCCAAAGCAGGTTGATGTCAGCCACTTTGGATGACAGACCACCTGGAACTGCAGTCCCCTTCCCCCAGCAGGATATGCTTGATGGTCCTCCAGGTACACCTTCAGCTGGATTATGCTGCTGAGGTTTGCTGACCTTGGCACGTGACTTCTGTGCCCCATGAACCAAGCACACCAGTTGACCACTGATATTTTTTACCTGTTCAGGCCCTCCCTCCAGAACTGATACAATTTCATGTTTGTACCGTGGGTCCAGCATTGTTGCTATGGCAAAGTTGTCACTATGCTGAATGCTCACAACATGATGCTTCTGGTTGAATACTGTCAGCATGTGTTGCAGCAACATACTGCTACCACCATCTCCGACAACATCAGGGCTATGCTGTACATTCACCAATGTCTGCCTCAGCACCTGCAGCAGTGGAATTGATTGGCTAATGGAGGCAGACTCACCACTCACTGCCTGTGTGGCATGTTGAAAAGGCAGCAAAATTGTTATTACAGAGTCAATGAGGTGCCACTGTTCAGTCGTCATAGACATGGAGGCCCCAGAACTGTCACGGCTAGTGTGCATAACAAGATATTCTGAGATGGCTTTGTATTGTTCATACAACCTCTCTGCCATGTATAAAGTGGAGTTCCATTGGGTGACAACTTCCAGCTTTAAGCGGTGCTGAGGCAGGCTGTTTTGTATCTGCAACTGCCGCAGTTGATCACGGGCCTTTCCAGATCTTGAAAAGTGAGAGCAGATACGTTGTGCAATGGTCAGCATTTCCTTTACGTCAGGGTGCTGCAGAAACTCCTGAATCACAAGATTTAAAAAGTGGGCCATGCATGGAACATGAAAAAAAACACCATTTGTGATGCATTTCACCACATTTGACCCATTGTCATTTGCTATGAACACAGTTGTCAGGGACAGAGGGTTTAGCCATTTGTCAATTTCAGTCAGTACCATGTCTGACATGTTCTCACTAGTGTGTGAACAGATCACACTGCGCATAGCAATTGTTACATGCTGGCAAATTCCAGGAAGATTGCTACTGTGACAATCCACCTTACTGCACTGATTATTCACACTTCCAACATCACAAACAACCCCCGGCACCTGCGCCCAGTGTGCAGTTATACACAAATATGAACTCCCTGCTATTTTGCCACTTGTCCACATATCCATGCTTAAATGGATGAATGGAGAGGAGGAATGTTGAAGGGCATGTCTTACTGAGTCGGACACAGTGAGGAACAACTCGGGGACAGCTCGGGTAGAAAAGTATGTCCTGAATGGGACTTTACATTTTGGACAGGCACGTACAGCAAACCACCGGAACCCAGAATTCTCCACAAAGGGGAAGGGCAAAAGATCAATTGCCAGCATTTCCGCTACAGCAGCATTGAGTTCACGTGACACTGTATGATTCAGGGGGGTACTTCAGCTTATGTGCAAAAACACTCTGTAATGTGGGCTGGCTTAAATGTTTTACATGGGGTGTGTAGATCACAAATGGTTGTGCTCTGTGATGAATGGCATTGGCAGGGGGTGGAGTGTGGACATTTGATAAAGACGGTTGCACAGGTGATGATGACAAACCCAGAAATGCTGTTATTTTTCCAGATTTCCCGACCAGGGTTGAAGTACCACTTGCACTAGACATACTGCATTCACCACCACAAAAACTGTTACTCTCACCAGCACTGAAAAAACATTTCAAAGTCATTATGGTCCTCCACCTCATCATGCCTGTAGTAATCCTCTTCTCTTATTACCTCATTACTGCACACCTTTAATTTACTACTGGACTTAACAGTCATGGAAGGGTATAACATGCTCGTTATGGTTGCTGGTGATGAGGGTGAACACCCTACTATGGTATTAGCTGCCAGCTTGTGCTGAGTCCACACTGCCATGTGTCTATTCTTAAGATGTGTATGCTGTCCTCCTATTCCCAGATGGCTCCCCTTTTTACCTCGACTCACACGCACATGGCATATCTAGCAGATTGCAACTGAATCATCATTTGCATCTTGAACAAAAAAAATCCCAAACAAGGGATTGTGATGCACTGCTTTTAACATGTCCATGATGTGGCTTATTTAAGTCCATTATTTTAAGCACTGAAGTGGGGGGGGACACGTGATGCTTCAGGCAGTGCACACCTGGACTGCAACTGACCACCATGACTACCTATCATATTGATTACTGGGTCATCATCATCATCGACTAAAACTGGTAGATCACAAGTTTTTACAGGGGGATTCCTGCAAACAGATTCAGACACAGACACTTTTAATTTCTTTTTCTCCGGTTCCCAACTGGGGTCAATTACATAATCATCATCATATTCATCAACGTCACACACATCCACATCTTCTGCTTGGATGCTAGCATGTGGACTGCATGTTGCAACAACAGCATCATCACATTCATCATCAGCATCTACACCACCATCACCTGATATTGTTTCACCACACTGTGAATCACTGCATGGACAATGCGTGACGTTAAGTGCCATGGTGAAAGGAATATCAAATTATATGCTATCATTGACATGATTATCAGAATCTTCAGGTTCAGTTACTGGAATGTTACTGGGAAGTATGACATCATCTACGCTGCCACTCACTTGTACTGCTTCACACTCAAAATTTTTGGATACGGTACACTGGTCGGAATTAGATATTGACGCAACAATACTAATACTACCTCCACCACCACTAACACCAGTAACACAAACACCACCGGCTGGGAAAACATCATCTCCTCCAACTATGAGTGAAGCTACTGATTGGGCTGTAAAAAACATTGCAGGAGAAATACCTTTCCTTATCAGCAATGCAGTTCTGTATCTGCATACTACTATCACTCCCACAGACCGTCTTACTGCCAACATTGCCATGGTGAGAAACAGCTTTGATTGCACATCTCTTTGCAGGCATTTTGGGGGCTCAACCACAAATATTATAACCAAATTCAGATTTTGATACATTCACTCTGTGATTGGAGGAACACTGGATGTGAAGCCAAATAAACAACTATGGCTTCAGCAACAGATAAGAGAATACTCTTAGACTGTCACATAATTAAAACAACTTCAGTAACCAGTGGTGCTGATGAGGTCACAAAAACAATCCAATCTGGTACAAAATACCTTTTGAACGTGGGGTTGGGGGGAGCACTGAATGCAGACAGTGCTAATTTTTACAACACTAGCAGCAAAACTAAGAACAGATACCACGATTGCAGTACAACATCAGGCAGCTGCAGTGGATAGCAGGTTCACACTTCTGCACCTGCAATTACACTAGTCTGTGGCACAATAAAAGGTGTATTACTTGATGCACACAACAGTGTACACACACTCACACACAGAATAGTTTGTGTACAATGCTGAATGAGGAATGCGTAGCAAATGCAAAAGTTCAGTACTATGCCACGTTATGTATTATAAATTTGTAATGTAAACAACCTGAACTTATGAACTGCTGCACCACATCCACACAACAAACAGCGAGAACATTTCTACTATTACTGACAATATTACTCTGTGTACATTAACAAGTCAGTTATATAACAAAAATATAACCAAAAAACAAAGAAATCACTATTTCTCCAACTTAAATCTACCTACACCACAGATACGCCCCTTCCCCAAAGCACACTTTCACTGTCTTTCACCACACACACTCAATGTTGTAAATTAACATTCAAAATCCACACAAAAACAAAAACGCTCAATGATATGAGCACAGGAGGGTTTCCTACAATCGACGAACTGAAGTTGGATCAAAAAAAAATGCAAAACTGCTTTTTCAACAGATTTTACAAGATTTCTATCACAGACAGCTATCAAAGCACACCGTCTCCTACTCCTTCCTACTCATACTACCCCAAACTGAGGCTGTGTAGATCAATATAGAGCCCATGTGACCTGAAATCCCATGAATAATTGCAAAATTCACCTTTGGAGCTCAAAAACAAGGCAAAGTGAGGCAAAATGCACTGCCTGCAATGCACTTTGCCTTAAATTTAGCAGAGTAGTGGTCTAGGGAGGTGGAGTAACGTGAAATCATTGCTTCTAATGGACTTCGCATTCCTCCTTATAACGCAAAGTGCTCCACTTTGCATTGCAGAGCACTCCACAAATCTGCCTTTGCTCTGTGAATCGCGGATCGGAGCGGATTGAGCCCACTTCGCCCACCACTAATCGTCCGAATAAAGTCTGATCTCTGTGCTTGTCATCTCAGTTACAAGACTATTTACATAAAAATAAATAGTACAGGACCCAAAATAGAGCCCTGTGGTACACCTCTTTCTAAGTCCACCAGATCTTAGACAGCGGTCCCACACAGCACACATTGCTTACATTCTGATAAATAGGATTCAAACCACAACAGGGTTTCTTGCTGTACCCCATATCGAACTGTTGTAAATTAACATTCAAAATCCACACAAAAACAAAAACTCTCAATGATATAACTGGTATTTAATGCAAAGAAGTGCAAGATCATGCACATAGGGAAGAGAAACCCTGAAGCCACCTATAGGCTGGGAGGGGAGTTGCTGGCAGTCACAAAGGAAGAAAGAGACTTGGGCATCATCATCACCGATGACGTGAAATCATCCAAGCAGACCTCTAAAGCAGTAGTTAAGACTAGGGGAATGTTAGGGTGTATTAGTCGGGGTATCACAAGTCATAAGAGGGAGGTAATAATCCCTCTTTACAAGACACCAGTTAGGCCCCATCTGGAGTACTGTGTGCAGTACTGGAGGCCACACCTTCACAAGGACATTAACCTAATTGATGCAGTCCAGAGAAGGGCAACCAAAATGGTGCAGGGACTGCATCAGAAGACATATGAGGACAGATTAACAGAGCTCAATATGTATACCCTTGAGCAAAGGAGGAGAGAGGTGATATGATCGAAACATTCAAACACCTTAAGGGCATTAACAAAGGTGAAAGAGTCTAACATGTTTAAATATAAGAAAAATAGCAGGACAAGAGGACACAGCATGAGATTAGAGGGTGGCTGATTAAGGGGGAATGTCAGTAAATACTTTTTCACAGAAAGAGTGGTGGATGCATGGAACGGCCTACCTCAGGAAGTGGTGGCTATGAATATAGTGCAGGGCTTCAAACAGGCATGGGATAGGCATAAGGGAGCAATACAGATGAGTATGAATAAATAGGCCACTGACAGAACAAAGGCCAATGGCACATTTATAAGGTAGAAAAAGAAATGGGCAAACTGGATGGGCCTTGCTGTCCTTATCTGCCGTCAACCTCTATGTTTCTATGTTTCTATCGAACAACCTCTGCAGCAAGATCTCATGCTGCACCAAATCGAAAGCCTTATGAAGGTCCACAAACACTGCCCCAGTGCATTCACCCTGGTTTAATGATGTTGCTACCAGCTTATTGAAGTCAATTAGGGCAGTGTTCGTGGACCTACCCTCCCTAAACCCATATTGATACTTTGTTATAATCCACTCTTGTTCAAGGTACTGGCCAAGCTGGTAATTTAACAGCTTCTCCAGTATCTTTATCATAACTCCCCACCTCATCTCCAGTGAGTACATATCCAGTGCCTTTAACAAGCTTTATAACCTCTGCTCTACCAGGTACAGTGCCAGAGTGCGCACAAGGGAATGGTGCTAAAATGAACACATAGTAAGTTTTATCTGAGTGTTCTGTGCACACATAAACCCTTAAAGAGGGACACCACACTTTAATAAATGTTACTCCATCTTTTTCAAAGGCAAACAGACTCTCACAACCATATCTTTTAAGTACTCTTGCAAAAAAAAATGTGATATTGTGATATCATTGATGCATCTCCTCCTAATTGGTCAGTGCACACATTTCAAAATTTATCTCTAAAAATATCTTCATAATCTATATAAATGTAAAAGTGCTAAGTCATGTAAAACATGCTACCATGAAGTGCTTAAATCCATTCACAGACAATGTCAATGTCATTTTTAAACAAAACTGGACACAAATTAATACATAATGGGAATGAAATGACAGGGTAAAGAGAAGGGGAAAAGGAGGGTAATGGGAGGAGAACAAAGAGAAAGGTAACAGGAATTGGAAATATTATTAATATTATGGGGAAGAAAACAGGAGGGGGAAGTAATGAAAAGGTGGGGGATACAAGAGTTTAAAGGGGAGTGGGGGAAAGTGGGGGAAGGGATTGTGAAATACCAAAGTTTTTTTTTCCATTTCTGATGTATAAAACATCTTAATTGCAAGGTACAAAGAAGAGCAAGATAATGCATATGGGGCACAGAAACCCTGGAATAATATTTCAGGTGGGGGGGTGAGGATATAGCATAAACCAAGCAGGAAAGGGATCTTGGGATTATCGTCTCTGATGACCTCAAGGTAGGGAAACAGTGTGACAAGACAGCAGGTAAAGCAAATAGGATTCTGGGATGCATTGGCAGAGGCATCCCCAGCAGGAAAAGAGAGGTCATAATTCCACTATACAAGACACTAGTGAGGCCCCACCTGGAGTACAGTGTACAGTTCTGGAAACCTTACCTATGTAAAGACATAGATAGTGTAGAGAAGGTTCAGAGGAGGGCAGCAAAGATGGTATGTGGATTGCATCACAAATCCTATGAGGACAGGTTGAAGGACTTGAATATGTACTCCCTGGAGGAGAGGAGGGAGAGAGGGGATATGATAGACACATGCAAGTATCTTACAGGGAGGAACAGGGTGCAGGAATACACTATTTTTCAGCAAAAAAGATGTTCCAGGACTAGAGGGCATGGGTTGAAGTTGGAGGGAGGGCGATTCAGAGGAAATGTGAGTAAGAATTTCTTCACAGAATGGGTGGTGGAGGAAAAGTGGAACACCCTGCCAGAGGAAGTAGTAGGGGGCTGAAACAATCATGGGATTTAAGAATGAATGGGATAGACATAGGGGAAATCTGGAGGTCAGGGGTAAGAGGCAACAAACTTCTAGGAAAACATAAAGTGAACTTACAAGCTCAAATGGGCAGACTGGGTGGGCTGTAGGCCCTTATCTGCTGACAGTGTCTATGTATCTATGTTCAGCAGGCTGGTTGCAGTACCTGACACAAAGGTCTGCAAAATAAACTTACTATAATTGCCTTGCCACGTAAAACCCAAGGGCATATGCTGGTCTTTAGCCAAGATTTCATTTATACAGACAACCAACAAAATGTCTTTGGAGGACACACCTAATGTGATATTTACCAGCCAAGCTGAAGGGAGGACAGATAACCCCCTACAAATTATCAATAAGCTGCTTTCTATGACAGCCACTGCCAATCCACTTTTTAACAGAAGAAGGAAAAATGAGCAACCTTCAGCCAAAAGACAAATCATTGATTGAGACTTTT